>OX369295.1:10486609-11854784 GCA_947284805.1 Coleophora flavipennella
AGTTTATTATTCGTTTGTTAAAATGCTTCCTGTGTTACTTGGGTGTGGGCGCTATATCATAAACCTGGTAGTTTAGCGTATTTGGTAGATATACGAGAGGGAATGTAAGACATATCGTAATACTGTGCCTCTTGATAGGAGGGCCGAGTCGTTACCGGTTGAGCCACCGGCGTTTTTTATTATCACTATCATTAGCTGTTGTGCTCAGTATTCAGGTTCTACTAAAGGGTGCGGGCATTGCAATTAAAATATTTGACATTTTGTCCTCTTTCGTTACGTTAAGCCTTTGAAACTTTTGTCTTTTTCTTTACGTGTAAAGAGGGAAGAAAATAACCACACTTATGCACTTTATCAATGTTTTCGTTTTTATTCTCATCATATTTATCTTAAATAAAAATCCATTCGATGTTTTCCCTTCAGTCACCTATGAACTTTATTTTAGTAAATAAATCATATTATCAAATTACTTATTTTAAGAATAAAACCGAAAATAGACGATAAAATGGCTCGAAAATTACGAAATTATTCTATTGAGCCAACTTTATTAAATCGTGTTTCCATTCGATATAATCCCTCGTAACTATTCTCAATAATACCAGTATGTTTTCCTAGATTTTAAATTTACTGTTAACTACTTCAAAAATAAATTCTAAAAACCTGTTTAAGTGGATTTTTAGGTACTACTGGCACAGATACTACTGGGCCTTAAAGGTGGGTGTGTCACACATAACTGCGGTAAATTGTGGTAAAGATTAGACAAACACGATTTTTTTTATTCACAATTGGTAAGCCCTTGAGATCATCTAACCTGATGGTAAGTGACGATGATGCCGAAGATGGAAGCGGGCTTATTAAGATTCGCCAACGCAATGGGGAACTGGCCGATATTGACCCATTTGCCGTTTTTTTAGGGTTTCGTACCACAAAAGGGGTGTGTCTGTCCATCCGTCTGTAAGAGCCGATTTGCTCAGAAACTACTAGACCGATTGAGTTAAAACTTTACACATATATGTAAGTCGGTGACCCAAAGACGGACATGTAACGTAGATAAATCCCCTTCCCTCGCTGATCTCCGAAGCTACTGGCTTAAAACGAAAAAGAAAAAACAATACATTACAAGAAAATCTAGTCCTTCCGTTCTTACAGGAAAAATGAAATTTCCAAAGTCCGGTTGTTAAGAAACTAGCGACACCTAGTGGGATCTAATAGTATCTTCGACATAGTAATTTACGTAGTAATACGACAACACAAATTAGTTCTCTTTTACTTACATCTATAGATGGCGCTGTAGATGAAAATTAGTTTTTGGTACGGAACCCTTATTGCGCGAGTTTGACTCGCACTTGGCCGGTTCTTTTTAGGGACGTGTTACTTATGCCGCCATATTATAAAACAGAGGTCTCTTAATAACATTTCCATTATTATAGGTCGGAAGGTGCTGCAAGGGTGGAGACGTTATGTCACATGCTCCTAAAAAATTCGAGCGAGACCTACAGTACTCGCATATGATGTGTAACATGTGACAAAATACTTTATAAAAGGACGGCAAAGATACGGCAGACTAGGCTGTATGGTCATAGATACCTTTGCCTTTTCCGCGCTTTTAAAGCCTGAAAAAACGCGACTTCCTGTTACAATGGGACACATTTCCGTCCCATTTCACGAAATCACTCCCACAAATTGCAGGAAAGCGAGAGCAAAGATGTTACACATCAACAATAACCAAAGATTAAATAAAAATATTACTTTCATTTACACTGTGTGGAAGCGTCGGTGGCTGACTCGGTCCTCTTAACCAGAGGTACCGTGTTCAAATCCGGACGACCTATGTACCAATGAGTTTTTCGAAACTAACGTATATATTAGGTACTCACCGATTGCTTTAACGGTGAAGGAAAACATCGTGAGGAAAGCTGCACACACCTGCGAAGAAACTCTGTTGGTTGTTGGTTGTGTGTGAAGTCGACTAACCCGCTAATTCCGTAATTAATAACGCCACATTACGTCTGTGATAGCCCATCACTGAATGTCTTCAAAAGAAGAGTAAAAGAACATTACCTTTCTGTTTAGTTATATTATATTTATTTGTGTAGCATAAAATTACTAATAATCTTTCCTAATTACGTAGGTTTATGTATTATTTATAAGTATAAAGGTATATATTATGTATTCCTTAGTATATTTATAAAGGGTTTTTCAATAAGGGCGGGTAGATTTTGAAACGAAATTAAACAAGCTGCGTATGAGGTATCAACATTTTTTTTTATTTATTTAAAAGGCCCATATATGCCATTAAGTATGGAAGATGACATCATTCAAATGCCCGCCTCGGCTTCTCACAGTGGCACGGATCCGAGTGGTCCAATTTTCAATGACTCTTCCGCATAGATCCGCCTGAATTTGAGCGATGGCATGTGTTATGTTCGCCTTCAGGGCATCGGTGGATTGTGGTTTATTTGCATAGACCTGCGACTTCAAAAAACCCCACAAGAAAAAGTCTAGCGGGGTTAAATCGCATGACCTTGGTGGCCAATTCACATCACCCCTGCGAGAGATAACCTTAGTCTCAAATCGCTCATGCAGAATGTCAATCGTGGCGTCCGCTGTGTGGCACGTAGCGCCATCCTGCTGGAACCACATGTTGTCTAGGTCCATATGGTTCAATGTGGGCCATAAAAAATTGGTTATCATCGTTCTGTAGCGCTCGCCGTTGACAGTGACCGCCTCACCAACGTCGTTTTCGAAAAAATACGGACCAATGACGCCGCCGGCCCAAAATCCACACCAAACCGTAACTTTTTGAGGATGCATTACCACCTGGTGAACCTCGTGTGGGTTTGTGTCGTCCCATATACGGCAATTTTGTTTGTTAACAAAGCCATTCATCCAAAAATGCGCCTCGTCGCTAAAGATGATTTTTCGCCCGAAATTGGGATCCTCTTCCAAACGATTCGATGCCCAGGCAGCGAACAAACGACGTTGTCTATGGTCATGAACTTTGAGCTCCTGGGTCAGTTGAATCTTATACGGGTGTAACCCTAAGTCCCGTCGCAAAATTCGCCAAGTTGAAGTTTGCGAAAGGCCGAGTTCTTGTGCACGGCGAGGAATCGACTGCCTCGGCTTCTGCTGTACACTTTGACGGACCGCCGCGATATTCTCGGCTGATCTTGCGTTTCTTGAACGTACAGGTGTGGGTTGATTGATTAACGAACCGGTTGTTTCAAATTTTTCCACCAAACGCTGAAGAGTCGACTGTGAAGGGCCACCACGTCTACCGTAAAATGGGCGCAATGCACGCAACGTTTGCACTAACGAACACTCATTTTGATAATAAAGTTTTATCATTTGTACGCGCTGTTCAATTGTGTAACCTGCCATGATGATTTGGCATAGGCAACTGAATAATAAGCAAAAGATTTGACAATTGTCACCAAAACAAAATGGCCGCCACGGGCCGCCAAAATCTACCCGCGCCAATTGAAAAACCCTTTATTAGGTATACATTATCTCTGTTATATATTGTGTAATTATCTATGTACACGCCATTCAACCCTCACATCTCATTTCTCATCGCCTATGGTATGTAGGAAGAAAACTCTTACAGAGTTATTCATGCCATTTGTACATTTAGTTTGTAAGCAACTGTTTAACTCAACTGTGTGTGTACAATAAATATATAAATAAATAAATAACCCGCACTGGGCCCGCATGTTCGACTAAGGCCCGATCGCCCTAATTCAGAATAGGCTCGAGCCCCTCGGTGGGGACGTATATGAGCTGATATGATGACGACGACTCAATTACTTATAAACTCGTGCAACGCAAATGTTTATGCATATTTTGTTTCATTAACATCATCATATTAAACGAAGGATGTCCACTACCGGACATAGGCCTCCCCCAAGGATTTTCACGACGACCGGTTCTGCGCTGCCCTCATCCAGCGGCTTCCCGCAACCTTCACCAGGTCATCGGTCCACCGATTCGTAGGTCTTCCTACGCTACGTTTTCCGGTGCGCGGTCACCACTCGAGAACTTTATTGCCCCAACGGACATCTTTTCTACACACATTTTGTTTAGATAGATAATTCTTTGACATTTTACAAGGAATAAAGTAATAAGGTAGTTAGCGACTAATACGCTTATTTTAACTACACAAAGAACAAGATTAAAAATAAAAGACGTAATAAAACAAAATTAAAAACTAAGTTAAAGTTAAAACACAAACAGGACGAACGAAGTACTGCCAATAAAAAGGCACTGACTCAGCATAAATTTTGTGAATTGTGATCCCACAGATCCACAACTCCGATATTCTGTCAGTACCAGTGGTTACGTCGTGCGCACCTTACTTTTAGGTTGTTGTTTGTCGATAACCCATACACGTCCATACTGCTGGGGCTCGTTCCAAACTGGGGAGGATTCTCCACATTCGTGGGCCAAGTCTGGGTTGGTGGCGGTTGTAGGGCTAGAGGGGAACCCCACTGTCAGAAGTCGTTATCCGGGACCTACCTGGACAGTAGCGCCTCCGTAGCTTAGAGACAAAGTTCACTGGCTTTACACAGGAGGTCGCGGGTTCGAGTCCCGGCGGGGTCAATTTGTAAGACTCGGTTTGGTTGGTGGTAGGGCATTTTCTAAGCCCGCATGGCTAGCTACCCCCATCTTATCTAAGTCTTTCCGCCAAATATCAATGTTGATATCATTGGTGTGTTCCGGCATGAAGATAAGATAGCCAGTTCCCCATTGCGTTTGGGAATCTTGGTAAGCCCGCTTCCATCTTCGGCAACATCGTCACTTACCACCAGGTGAGATGTTGTCAAGGGTTCTATTTTAATACACAGAACGAATTAAAAAAAAAGTTCTAATGCACCCTTTTTTCTAGTTGTTACCATAGAACAGCTGCATTTTTTTGGCACGACTGGAAGAATTTTAATCGAAACATTTGAACTTCTTAACAAAACAATATAAAATGATTTTGTTTTCTTATTTTTTTGGAAATTCTTCTTATTTTATTTAAGTATAATTAAAATGGTGTGGTATGGTTATTTAAGTATAAATAAAATGATTGACAGATGAACAGATGGCCTTTGGGGCAGTAAAGTTCTCGAGTGGCGACCACGCGCCGGAAAACGTAGTGTAGGCAGGCCTCTCATTCGGTGGACCGATGACCTGGTGAAGGTCGCGGGAAGCCGCTGGATGAGGGCAGTGCAGAACCGGTCGTCGTAGAAATCCTTGGGGGAGGCCTATGTCCAGCTGTGGACGTCCTTCGGCTGATATGATGATAAATTAAAAACCACAATCTTGGGACTATTCGTCCGCAGCGATTGACGTAACAGCCACGTGTTGTAGTGCGAGCTGACAAGAACTTTATTTCCAAGCTATTTCGTTCGATGTTTAAAACATCGTAAATCGGGTTGCTAATTTTAGTGATGGATGACCCTTAACTTACGTCTATCTAGTCTATAGAAAACTGAGAAAATCTCTGGTTTCGTGCCAGCTACAAATAACGATTCTTATAACTTTCAAGCGACCGAGAGCACAGTATGTATGTAAAAAAAAGTAGGTATAGTAGTATGTATGGATTTAACCGCCTCCGTAGCTCAGGCAAAAGTTCACTGGCTTTACACAGGAGGTCGCGGGTTCGATTCCCGGCGGGGTCAATTGTAAGACTCGGTTTGTTTGGTAGTAGGGCATTTTCTAAGCCCGCCTGGCTAGCTACCTACATCTTATCTAAGTTTTGCCGCCAAATATCAATGTTGATATCATTGGTGTGTTCCGGCATGAAGATAAGATAGCTAGTTCCCCATTGCGTTGGGGAATCTTGGTAAGCCCGCTTCCATCTTCGGCAACATCGTCACTTACCACCAGATGAGATGTTGTCAAGGGTTTACCAATTGTAAATAAAATAAAACTGGTAGATATACGAGAGGGAATGTCAGAAGTCGTTAACAAAGCCTCTGACACGGCTAAACGACTGTAATAGCAACCGGCACCATCGGCGTCGTGCGTTGCGAAGCACGGAAATGATCGAGAAAAATGCCACTAACATAGTCAAACCCATCCAGGTGATGATCGTGCTTCAGGTCAGTTAGCCGGCGTCATCGACCCACCACGCAAGTTGTACTCAGCTACGACCGCTTCGCTTAGGATCCAGACACACGGACTGCATTTCGACTGCAAGCCAGCTGCGAATTCGCAGTTCACCTAGTTAGTTGCGCTTTAACTGCATCCGAACTGAGAATTTGCAGCTGGAATGCAGTCCGTGTGTCTGGACCCTTATGGACCATTTACACGGAGCCCAATGCTTGAGATAATCCACTGAGCCAGTAAAATTTGAAAGCATTCTTGTTCTGGACTGTGAATTTGCAGCTGGAATGCAGTCCGTGTGTCTGGACCCTTATGGACCATTTACACGCAGTAATGCTTGAGATAATCTACTGAGCCAGTGAAATTTGAAAGCATTCTAATTCTGGGACAGTGCATTGTACTGGACTGCGAATTTGCAGCTGGAATGCAGTCCGTGTGTCTGGACCCTTATGGACCATTTACACGGAGCCCAATGCTTGAGATAATTCACTGAGCCAGTGAAATTAGAAAGTATTCTAATTCTGGGACAGTCCATTGTACTGGACTGCTAATTTGCAGCTGGAATGCAGTCCGTGTGTCTGGACCCTTATGGACCATTTACACGGAGCCCAATGCTTGAGATAATCCACTGAGTCAGTAAAATTTGAAAGCATTCTTGTTCTGGACTGCGAATTTGCAACTGGAATGCAGTCCGTGTGTCTGGACCCTTATGGACCATTTACACGGAGCTCAATGCTTGAGATAATCCACTGAGCCAGTGAAATTTGAAAATATTCTATTTCTGGGACAGTCCATTGTACTGGACTGCGAATTTGCAGCTGGAATGCAGTCCGTGTGTCTGGACCCTTAGGTACCATTTACACGGAGTCAATGCTTGAGATAATCCACTGAGCCAGTAAAATTTGAAAGTATTCTAATTCTGGGACAGTCCATTGTACTGGACAGCGAATTTGCAACTGGAATGCAGTCCGTGTGTCTGGACCCTTATGAACCATTTACACGGAGCCAATGCTTGAGAAAATCCACTGAGCTAGTAAAATTTGAAAGCATTCTTGTTCTGGACTGCAAATTTACAGCTGGAATGCAGTCCGTGTGTCTGGACCCTTAGGGACCATTTACACGGAGCCAATGCTTGAGATAATCTACTGAGCCAGTGAAATTTCAAAGCATTCTAATTCTGGGACAGTGCATTGTACTGGACTGCGAATTTGCAGCTGGAATGCAGTCCGTGTGTCTGGACCCTTATGGACCATTTACACGGAGTCAATGCTTGAGATAATCCACTAAGCCCGTGAAATTTGATAGCATTCTAATTCTGGGATAGTCCATTGTACTGGTTTGCAAATTTGCAGCTAGAATGCAGTCCGTGTGTCTAGACCATTATGGACCATTTACACGGAGTCAATGTTTGAGATAATCCACTAAGACAGTGAAATTTGAAAGCATTCTAGGACATTCCATTGTACTGGACTGCGAATTTGCAGCTGGAATGCAGTCCGTGTGTCTGGACCCTTATGGACCATTTACACGGAGCCCAATGCTTGAGATAATCCACTGAGTCAGTAAAATTTGAAAGCATTCTTGTTCTGGACTGCGAATTTGCAGCTGGAATGCAGTCCGTGTGTCTGGACCCTTATGGACCATTTACACGGAGTCAATGCTTAAGATAATCTACTGAGCCAGTAAAATTTGAAAGCATTCTAATTCTGGGACAGTGCATTGTACTGGACTGCGAATTTGCAACTGGAATGCATTCCGTGTGTTTGGACCCTTATGAACCATTTACACGGAGCCAATGCTTGAGATAATCCAATGAGCCAGTTTAATAAGCCAGTAAAATTTGAAAGCATTCTAATTATGGGACAGTCGATTGTACTGGACTGCGAATTTGCAGCTGGAATGCAGTCCGTGTGTCTGAACCCTTATGGACCATTTACACGGAGTCAATGCTTGAGATAATCCACTGAGCCAGTGAAATTTGAAAGCATTCTAATTATGGGACAGTCCATTGTACTGGACTGCGAATTTGCAGCTGGAATGCAGTCCGTGTGTCTGAACCTTTATGGACCATTTACACGGAGTCAATGCTTGAGATATTCCACTGAGCTAGTGAAATTTGAAAGCATTCTAATTATGGGACAGTCCATTGTACTGTACTGCGAATTTGCAGCTGGAATGCAGTCCGTGTGTCTGAACCCTTATGGACCATTTACACGGAGTCAATGCTTGAGATAATCCACTGAGCCAGTGAAATTTGAAAGCATTCTAATTATGGAACAGTCCATTGTACTGGACTGCGAATTTGCAACTAAAATGCAGTCCGTGTGTCTGAACCCATATGGACCATTATCACGGACTCAATGCTTGAGATAATCCACGGAGCCAGTGAAATTTGAAAGCATTCTAATTCTGGGACAGTCCATTGTACTAGACTGCGAATTTGCAGCTGGAATGCAGTCCGTGTGTCTGGACCCTCATGAACCAAAGCCATTGCTTGAGATAATCCACTAAGCCAGTGAAATTTGAAAGCATTCTAATTTTGGGACAGTCCATAGTACTGGACTGTGAATTTGCAGCTAGAATGCAGTCTGTGTGTCTGGACTCTTATGGGCCATTTACACGGAGCCAATGCTTGAGATAATCAACTGAGCCAGTCCACTAAGCCAGTGAAATTTGAAATCATTCTAATTCTAAGACAGTCCATTGTAATGTATTGTCTCTATTTACTCAATGCTAATGTTGGACTGGCTTAGTGGATTGTCTAAAGTATTGACTCCGTGTAAATCGTCCATGGTTAGAATGTCCCAACATTACCCTTTTCCCGTGGAAAGCACATGCTATAACCATACCAGGTGCTCACCTACTCTCGTCGCGGCTTTGAGCAATAACTTCCGTCGACGTCCTTAATCCAGTAGCCGCGATTAACATCATAACATAATGATGTCTGCCAGTATATTATGAACTTTTGAGACTTTGATATAGAGCTGAACATTAAATTTAGTGGACTTGCTAGACGAGACATCACATCTATTTAGAGAGTGACGCACAGTCGCAACTATACTCAATAGCTAGTTAGTTTATATCGTACACTTTCATTCATAGGTCACACGAGGATTGTGAAGCTGCGACTTATCATACAAACGGCGATAACGATTTTCTCCTCTTAAATGTTAACCGATTTGGAATTTTGGACCAATTTTTGACAGGTTGTCAGTCAGAACAAAAGCTAGGCTTATATTTTTTCTAAAAATCTAAAAAGTTTAATTTTATTTTCGTTTACGTGTTTTCATACAAAACTAATTTTGACCATTTTATGTTTACTTATAATCAGTAATTTAAAAAACGAAACGCATAAGCCTAGCTTTTGTTCTGACTGACAACCTTTCAAAAATTGGTCCAAATCGGTTAACTTTTAAGAGGTGAAAATCGTTATCGCCGTTTTTATGAAAAGTCGATTTTTCGCCGTGGGTTTACAGTCCTCTTAAGTCGCAGCGATATTTGTATTGTGTATTTCACTACGAAGGTATTTCATGAACTCGTCAACAAAAATGACGTCAACGTTTGATGATAATACAAGCTTTTACATAATTGAAATGAGTTTTTATGCTCAAAAGCCAAATGCCCACGGCATGTTTCTAAATTTAAGGCGCAATGGTACTTAAAAATCTGTCTTTGTCTCTTTCTTTACGTGTAAAGAGGGAAGAAAATAACCACACTTTTGCACTTTTTCGATGTTTTTCGTTTTTATTTTCATCATATTTATCTTAAATAAAAATCCATTCGATGTTTTCCCTTCAGTCACCTATGAACTTTATTTCAGTAAATAAATCATATTATCAAATTACTTATTTTAAGAATAAAACCGAAAATAGACGATAAAATTGCTCGAAAAGAGGTAACTTTGCGAATTTATTCTATCGAGCCAACTTTATTAAATTCTGTTTCCAGTCGATATAGTCCCTCGTAACTATTCTCAATAATACCAGTATGTTTTCCTAGAATTTAAATTTACTGTTAACTACTTCAAAAATGAATTCTAAAAACCTGTTTAAGGCTTGTCCTTCGAAAAACCTCTAAAATTGAAGAATTTTGTAACCATTTTATTCGATAACCGTAGCATATTTCTACCAGAAAAAAATAAATAATAATCTACAAGATATAAGGAGTGATGTAGATTTCACAGAATCCGATTTTATTTTTCAGAACCATAGAAAAAAAATATCTAATACACCCCCTTTTTTTCAGTTGTAACCATTTTACTGCTGCACTTTTTAACAAAACAGTTTGAAAATTTATGATATAACTCAAAAAACAATTTAGAGTGATGTTGATTTCTCACTTTTTGAATATTTATTGTATTTTATTTATAAATATTTTAAAACCATCTGATTTCGGGTAAAATTCCAACCGTTCTCAAGCCGTTCCCCGCGCTCGTCCTAAAAATCAGTGCGGGGCGGGTCGCGATGCTAGACGGACCTGTGCTGCTTTGCGGGAGCTCTCGAATAAAAATAAAATATTGGGTTTTTTGTGTACATAGTGTAGTGTTACGGGCAGAGAGTATTTCATGAACATATTTGTTTATCTACATTAGATTGTTTTTATTTTTTAATTTACACTTTTCAGTTTTCTTTGTTTAATTTTTTTGATACAAAGTTTTTGTTTTACAGTTTTTGTTGCTTAAAATCTACCCGAGCTTTATTATACCCTATTCAAAAAATAATAATCATCGAAATCGTATAAGCCAGCACAAAGATCCAGCATCTAGCGGCTTTCCGCGACTTTAGCAGGTCGTCGGTCCACCAAATGGGAGGCTTGCTTATGCTACAATTTCCGGTGTGTGGTCACCACTTGAAAACTTTGCTGCTCCAACGGCCATATGTTTTACAAGATATATGACTAGAACTGATGATCGTTAGGGCAGCAAAGTTCTCGAGTAACGACCGCTTACCAGAAGACGCACCGTGTACCGCATTGAGAATGCCCGGTCTGGCACATAGCTCGTAGAACAGATGACCGTTGGTGCAGTAAAGTTCTCGAGTGGCGACTGCGCACTGGAAGACCTAACATAGGCAGGTCTTCCACTCGGTTGACGAACCACCTGGTGAAAGTCGCGGGAAGCCACTGGGTTCGAACAACTCAGGATAGGTTATTTCCAATGTGGTGCGCGTTGCGTCTTCTGGTGCACTCTCGCTACTCGAGAATTTGGCTGCCCCAACGATCATATTCTGTTCTAGGCATATATCTCGTAGAATTGATGGCCATTGGGGTAACATAGTTCTCAAGTAATGACCGTACATCGGAAGACGTAGCGTAGGCAGGCCTCCCACTTGAAGGACCGACGACCTGCTGAAAGTCACGAGAAGCCTCTGGATGCGAGCAACGCAGAACTAGTCGTATCTAATGCGTTGTGCGGTGCATCTTCTGATGCTTGGTTGCCACTCGAGAACTTTACTACTCAAACGGCCATCTGTTTTACGAGCTATGTGCGGCACATAGCTCGTAGAACAGGTGACCATGCGGTGCAAAGTACGTCTTCTGGTGTACGGTCGGCACTCGAGAACTTTACTACCCCAACGGCCATCTGATCTATCAGCTATGTTGCTAGGGACATGCTCGTAGAACACATGATCGTTGGGACAGTTATGTTCTCGAGTGGAGACCGGGCACTGGAAGATGAAATGTAGAAAAGCCTACTCGGTGGACCGACGACCTGGTGAAGGTCGCGGAAAGTCGCTGAATGCGGGCAACGCAAGACCGGTCATTTTTAATACGGTGCACGGTGTCTCTTGTGGTAAGTGCCACTCGAGAACTTTACTACCACAACGGCCATAATATATTCTACGAGCTACTTAAGCCATTTTAGATTTTATAGGTTCTCAGGAGAATTAAGGAGTTTCATGAGTCCTAAGTTTGATGAATTCCAAAGATTTAAATTTTAACCACAAGTCTAATTACATTGTTTTGTATCACCTATCAAGAACAGTGATTTTAAAATTTAAATACACAATACAAAACAAATAAAAACTTTTGAGATCAGTATAAGCCTCAGATAAAAAGCCCGAAACGGTCCTAATTACTACCTTTTCATAACATTTTAATTTCTACATACCGTTGATTTTATTTAATTGCAGTACCTCTCCGCTCTGTAACTTGTAACCAGCCAGATATGAAAATCATCGATAAATTTATTGCATGTCCTCGCACTTCGTTTGTCGTGTATACGCATGGAAGATCGGCAGTAATTTACAGTACAGTTGCTCGAAAAGTGGTACTTTATATGCCAGTCAAGGGTGCGCAAAATTGATTTTACCGCACACGTGCTTTTACTATACCACTTTTTTTAATTTCTAGCTCGGAGGAACAAGACATTTCTAGTAAATAAAAAAAATTAATAACCAAAGATACAGAATCTTCTTTAAGACTTTTGAAAGGAGAATTTTAAAAGAGATTGGTTGTAATTCCGTGAAGTTAGTACATAACACTAGCAGATTAGATTCTCCTTGGGTTATATCTTTGTGAGAAAGAAAAATAAATATGAATGAAGCGCATACGTAACCGGAAGGAATAGGTCATCTTTTCCAAGGAGGTTTAAATGCTTACATGAATTTTATTCCAAGCCTTATTGTAATCTACTTATATTAATATTTAAAAAAACTTACGCATGCCTACGTGTGCTTAACTAAATTAAATATGGCGCAATTTTCATAAACTGAATTGTGTTGCTTAGAATACAAACAAAATTATGAATATACGTGCAATAAAAAATATACTTATATATAAGGAAAAACAAGGTGAGATTACTCCCCGGACATTTAAAAAAAGCCCAAATTCGCGTAAAATGAAGTGTGGTGGGCGAAACCTTGATAGGTATGTACCCATGTATTTTATTTTTTTGTCACTGTCGTTTTTTATTTTAACGAGTTTGTCATTTCCTTTCACACCCATGTATCATGCGACGTTTTTTTTAATACAGTTGTGAGAAAACAGGTAAATAAAAAAAATACCGTGACAGACAAACAAAATACATGGGTACATTACCTATCAAGGTTTCGGCAATCAAAGTTCATTTTACGCGACTTGTTCCTCATTTAAAACGTCCGGGGAGTAATCTCACTCTATTTTTATTATACTCCTATACATGTATATTTTTTATAGACATATTATATTAACTATTCATAATTTTACTCGTTTTCACAACTAAAACAACTCATGAGTTTTACGAAAATTACGCCATATTTAATTTAGCTAGGCACACGTACGAATGCGTAAGTTTTTTTAAATATTATCCTAGATAAATATCAATAGCTTGGGATATATTATTATTGTAAGCTATGACCTATGCGCTATATTCATATTTATTCTCCTTTCTTCACAAAGATATAACCCAAAGAGAATATAATTAGACTAAAGTTAGACTAAAATTAGAATAAGAATAAGTACTAACCTCACAGAGAAACAACCACAGATAAGAAAAAAAATATGATTCTTCTATTCTGTGGAAACAACCAATCTCTTTAAAATTTCTCATTTCAAAAATATTAAAGAAGATTCATTATCTCTGGTTATTATATTTTTTATTTGCTAGAAATGTAATGTTTCTCAGAACTACAAATAAAAAAAGTGGCAACGTAAAAAGCACGTGTGCGGTAAAAAAAAAATTGCGCATAGTAAACTAGCACATAAAGTACCATTTTTGTATTGAAAAATATATTTTCACACAAGAGGGGCGCTGCTTGTGAACAAATGTGTCAAACTAAATGTCATTTCCATACTCTACCATGATGGAATCTTTTAGTTGTCATTTCACCTCCCATACAAACCCAAATTATGTGTAAAATTTGGCTGTATTCACCAATTTTTATTGCTACTAGGTAAACGTAATGGTTATCGTTGTTTTGTGTATTCCCGACTACACCAGTCCATGACAGCTTTGCGAAAAAGTATGCACAGCATGGCTGTAATTATTTTTTTTGCCTTTACGCTTGAAGACTTATTACGTTACGGGGTGTACGTAGAAAGAAGATGCTATTTGTGTCTGTGTAAGTCTCTGTAATTTTATTACTCTATGACTCTGATGTGGCTGTATACCTACGCAGCGCGCGCGATGTTATGGTGCGGGTGGTGCGGGGAGAGATATAGAGCTCCGCACAGACCCTCAAGGTCGCTAGCCCATGTACAAGCCTTAAGTGGATTTTTAGGTACCACGGGGCCTTAGAAAAAGCGAGCAATGTATTTCCTACGATTCTATTGAAAATAAAAGACGAACCTAGGACCTTGATTCCGCCTCCAAAGTGTACAAGATTTTCAATTAAATTGGTATAGTTGTTCTAGAGGACAAATAAAAATCATGAAACACTTTTCCTTTCTATATTTTATAAGTAATAGGTACTCAATTGCATCACGGGCGGGGTGCTTTTTAAATCTATTCGTTTGTACTGCATATCGGTGGTGTAGTTTCAGGTGGGGTGCTTCTCTTGCGTGTAAACGTTGCCTCGACCTTTCTTGTTCGCGGCTGGACCTGTAACAATACAGAAAACAACCGTTTATAATATCATCATAATCACATCAGCTCATATATACGTCCACACCGAGGGGCTCGAGCCTACCCTGAATTAGGGCGATCGGGCCTTAGTCAACCACGCGGGCCCAGTGAGGGTTGGTCAATTTCACACACAACCTTCGAGTTTCTTCGCAGATGTGTTCCTCACGATGTTTTCCTTCACCGTAAGAGCGTCGGATAAACGTACTTGTGAGTCGAAATTCGAAAACACATTGGTACGTGGCAGGACTCGAACCACGACCTCCCGGATAGGAGTTTAAGTTAAAGGGTTTATAATATGATCTAATTTAAATTAAAACGGAAAACCCGACAGTTTGAATTGTGTTTTATGACAACCTTGGCCGCGATCAAGACCAATCTAACGAAAACTCCGTACTTTAAAATATACAGGTTGATTGGTAATTCGACGCGATCCTTATAAAGGGGATAAAAAGTCATCTTAACTGGAAGATAGCCAGATCCCCATTGCGTTAGGAAATCTTGGTAAGCCCGCTTCCATCTTGGGCATCATCGTCACTTACCATCAGGTGAGATGATGCCAAGGGCTTATCAATTGTGAATAAAGTCTGAAATCAGCAGTTCTCGAGTTAAAGCAATATTAATTTTTAATTTTGTATGAAACACGCATTTGTTTAATCATTTTGTGATTTCCCAAAAAAAGTTATAGTAGCAATATAATAGACAGTTGGCGCACAAAATACGGTAGAAACTTCCACATTTTAGCAGTAACACAGTAAAAAATAATTAAAAAAAATCAAATTAGTTGTAACAAAAAACAATGATTGTTGTCAAAAGTACCCCCGTTACAAGAAACCCCCCATCTCTTTTCGAAGGTGACGTAAAAGGCAACCAAAGGAACAAACTGGAGGTTGCAAGCATCCACACTGTACACTGAGATCGCCAACCCGCCTCCCAAGCGTGGCGATCACACCAAAATGGTCAGCGGTCTTTTGGATGATGATCATCATCACAAAGCAGGATGATAAGCACTATTAGAAAAGCCCGTTAATAAATTTTACTACACATTTTTATACAATCTGTATTCAGTCTATGTCCTTCTAGTGTAGGGTTGCCAAGCGTCCTGTTTTCCCAGGACGCGTCCTGCTTTTGGGGTGTCCTGGATAGTTTTTAAGTAGTGTCCTGGGTTTTGGGTGAATTGTCTTATTTGAGAATCGAGTATATCTATACCCAGTAGAGGTGCGATAGATATTGAAGAACATCAAAAAAAGGCCAAACACAAGATTACAGTCTTAGGTAGGGACTTCTAAAGCCTGAGACACTTTCTCTAAGAAATTGTCGAAAAATGAGAAAACAGTACCTAGCTTATGAAGGGGCTGCATCTTTATTTTTGCTATTAATTGATTTTCATTGATCCTATATTTATTGCGTAATTACTATTAACTATTGTTCTTATATTGCGTCCTGTTTTTTAAACATAAATGTCCTGGTATTACGAATTAGGGGATGGCAACCCTATTCTAGTGCTAATTGAGGTAGTACCTTCCATATTTGAATTCGCGGACGGACGGCGCGCGCGCAAGGAATGCTGAACGGGCTGCATCTGCCGTATAATGCACAGCTGGGTCTCGTAAAACAGCGCGGATATTAAAATATCCCTTCGTTTCTTTGATTATTTTGTTTTTCGTTTTATGTGGCCCATAAAACCTACAATGATTAATTATATATGCCACCGTAAGATTGTAAATTGCGTTAGATTATAATCTAACGGGATTAATTTCGCGAGATTGTCAACTGTCGAAAGATTGTGAACTGTAACATAACTACTATTGTTTACAATTTCACTAGTTACGTTGTAAACTCATTAGGTAACATTACAATAACACTAGACGAAGTTAAAAACACTAAATAAATGAGCGTGGCTCCCCCCCCTTGGTTACCGGAATGCTTCGCAGCAGAAGTAATCATCGGTTTTATTCGGGGGTACAAGAATAGGCCGTGATGTTGTGATCCGATTCACAATTTACCGTTATGTCGTAATCGAACTAATAGTGAGATTGTAATATCGCGGTGACAAACATAACTTTAAAATAACGTCCAGGAATACGTGCTGTGTGTAGTTGCAAATGTTGAAATAGAATATTATTATAGTTAAACATACAACAAATATCAATTGTATTATTCTAAATATAGTGCCTAACAAGAACACTAAATCTAAACCTAGGATTAAGACTTGATTGCGCTTCGTTTCAGTAAACATTAATTATTGCCGCAGTGTTTATAAATAAGTCTAATCTTAGCCGGCCGGCCGCGGCGAAACGTGCGGAAAACGGCCCAACAGCGGCGTTGCTTCCAGGAAACGCCAACATGTATTTAGCTAGTTTAGAACTATGAACGCTGTGTTTCATCGTCATACAGGGTGTTAGAAAATTGGTGTACGACTCGTCAACTGGGGCTTCTGCTCATTATCATCATCATACTGAACAACTTACACCAACTGTCACCTAAAAAAAACCAATACAAAAAAAGTCTGTTTAAGATCAGTGATCAGCCGCCATCCTTACTAATCGCTATAAACGTTCATAATTGCCGGGAAAATTAAGATTGTTTCAATTACCGCGTTATCTTTATCACCTGAATGAAGTTCTTGGTTTTTTTTGGGGCAGATTGCTCAATTTGGACTCTAAGTCTGGGCATTAGAGACAATCCTGTATTTCCATTACTTTGTAAGCTCAGAAATCGGAATAATTTCTGTGTTTGTAAGTTATATAGATTTTGTCACTTTCGTAACTTGTACCGAACAAGGAAGTACCTTATGGCAATTTCAAGAATGGCCATTTTGAAGCACCTATGGCAATTTCAAGTATGGTCATTTTGAAGTATGGCAATTTCAAGAATGGCCTTTTTGAAGTATGGCAATTTCAAGTATGGCCATTTTGAAGTATTAACAATTTTGGAATTTAAGAAATGTATCTAGGTTTCTACAGTCTTATCCTGACACTTAACATAAATCATAAACCAGCGATAGTTATGGAGATCTCATGTGACTGCCAGAAAGATTTGTGAACGAGATCCGGAGCAGTTTTGTGTTCTAGCCACAAGATTAATTAATAGACTCAATATATTGGGTATGCTAAATTTTTTATAAGCCATGAAAATAAAAAAATCATTTCGAGATATTTTTATTTAAAGCCATATTTTTTCATTTTCCACTCGAAAAAGTAAAAGATTGCGTAAAAAAATCGGAAAAGGACAATAACCTTCATTTGACCCCTATGACGTCACGAGTTTACAATAAAACCTTATTTCACCACTGAACGGAACGTGCACTCTTACTTGTCATATCAATTACGGACCTTGCATTTGAGGACGAGCTTTCGTCGAGCACTGAAAAAGGCACTATTTATTTATCATCCACCAAAAACTACGTTTGAAACAATCAAATATTATTAGAACGTCATTCAAATGAAATACTTAAATGGGTAAGATATTCATTAGAGGTCCAATTTTTATTGTGGTTCTAAAAAACATTTAAACTCTGAAGGCCTTGTCCATACATAGATTATGATGTTTGATGACAAGTAAATTTTGACTTTGACGTTTCGTTGTTGGCTTTGTGATAGTTTCGTTTCGGAAAAGGCAAAGGTTACTAAGACCATACAGCCAGGTCTGACGTATTTAGGCTTCCTTAGCTGTTGGATTTGTAATGCTAGTGCCGGTGCAATGAAAAAACAACAAAATAAAACTACGAATGCGTCTACCATAAATCCCGCCAAAAAACCTTTGGGAATGATTGACTTGAGTGACTTGACAGTTGACGTCAAGGCCTATTCATTTCATCGTCATAGAAATAGGGCTGTTCGTTTCATAGTAATGTGAACCGATGACGTCATCAAGGTTTCAAAATTTAAAAAAATATTTAAAAATATCTAGAGGCTTAAAAAATGAAATATTCAAATTAGTTTTTCAAAATGGTCTAAACCATCAGAAAAAAATTAAAAAAAATACTTTTTTTTTTAGCATACCCAATTGTCAAAGGAATTAATGACATTTAATGATTTCAACTTCTCGTGTCATATTGTTTCATGTTCTAATGACAATTTGTTTTATTCAAGGATTTGATTTTGACGTCATTAAGTAATGATTATTTATTTCTTGATTTTTGCCAAATGACATTAAGTTATTACTATTTTATGATGACTTTTAGAAAGAGTATAATTTGCAACAATTTTGAATAAATATCTTGAATCTTGAATACACGAAAGTCGTAAAAATTTGTATTACGAGTTATTTTACGTTGCTCTAAATCACTGCATCATTTACGTTGCTCTAAATCACTGCATCATTTTACGTTGCTCTAAATCACTGCATCATTTTACGTTGCTCTAAATCACTGCATCATTTTGCGTTGCTCTAAATCACTGCATCATTTTACGTTGCTCTAAATCACTGCATCATTTTACGTTGCTCTAAATCATTGCATCATTTTATGTTGCTCTAAATCATTGCATCATTTTACGTTGCTCTAACTAAATCATTGCATCATTTTACGTTGCTCTAAATCACTGCATCATTTGTGCGATATGTCGGTAAATTGGTCTTGATCCGTTGCGTGACATACATAGGATCAGGGTTCTTTAATATATATCATGAATTCATATATTCAATATTGATATTGATATTTATATTTTTAATGTAAAGAATCACACGTTAAATTAATTCTACTGATGAAATAGTTCCTAGCTTCTAAGAGCGGATTCTTAAGACTAAATGAGCCAAATCCAAATAATAAAGATATAACAATAATAAATAAATGAGGTTGGTTTAATTAACTATCTTCAAATTAGCAAAAATAATACATTAATTTAGTTATTTCCAAAAAACGTATCAGAGTACGAAATTAGTATTGTAATTTTTATAAATATCGAAAATATAAAAAAAAAATAAAAAAGTGATATTTTGATATTTATTATAAATATCGGATATTTACAAACCATGTATAGGATACATTTTGAGGCTTCAAAATGCATTCGGGGTTTTGATTTTAAAATGAAGTGGTTATTTTTTTTTCTTTGTACTTTTCGTGCACCAGGCTGTGCTTGCCGTGCCGGGTGGTATCTATCCAACAACGGGTGCTGTCCTTGTGAACTGGGCTACTCTTGTCAAGGGCATTAACGACAAATTCAATAATTTTCATGTATTACTTAACGTGTCATATTGTTTTCATGTCCAAATGACATTATTTGTTGTATATCAATGATTTTATTGACATTATTATAATGTTTATAATTTTATCACATTGAAACATTTTAAAATCGAAATCTTAAAAAAAGATCAAAAGATTACAACTCTTCCAACTTTTTGAATCGTTATATCTCAGAAACGGTGGATCTTTGAAAAAAAGTATTTAGACATTTTTATAGATCTGGTCTACAATTATTATCTAAACTAATTTTATGATAAAACTTACCGTTTTGCTGAAAATCACGAAAAACCCGTTTTTCTGACCATCAAAGTATTTTTTTTTTCCAGGTATTATGAGGATTTTTTAGATTTCATTTATGATAGTGTTTGAACAATCCTACCAATTTTGAGCTAGGTGTGAATTTTTGTACTTTAACTCCTATTTTTTGGTCTAATTTGACGGGACTAAGAGGTATTTTTGATTTAGCTCTATCGTTAAAACGGTAATATATACCTACAAACGTGAAACTTGGTGTGATTACAGCACTACCTAATACTGAAGTAAAACAACAAATAATAAAAACCGGCCAAGTGTGAGTCGTACTCGTAAAAAAAGCAATTTTTTGTCTTTCGTTTGTAATGTGAATAGACATAATTGTCATAGTTGTGTGATAGTACGGAAACCTCGGAGAGCTAGTCCGACTGGCACTTGGCCGGTTTTTTTTATTAACCCTCGGGTGGCCGCGCTTTTTTTGTGACACCGTTGGTCACGTGGGAACTTTAAACGCCCGGAGATTTTAAATATTTTGTTTTTTTATTACTTATTATTATTTATTTATTTTTATATTTTTTGTAGCATAATAAAATTTTAAATAAAACCCATAGAGTGTGGTTTTAAATAATTTTAATGATAGGAAATAATTTTTAAAAAATAATAATATGTATTACTATTATATATTATTTTTGCACTAATTGATAGTTAGTATGTTTTAGGAAGCTACCCTGAGGTACAAATTTGAATCTTTAATATGGAACAAAATATAGCAGTTTTTGTAAACGTCGGGCTTTTAAAGACCCCACGCGACCAACCGAGGGTTAATCAAATTGATTTGATTATTCTATTCTAAATCACTTTAATTAACCTTCAAATGCTCGCCAAGTGTCTGCCTTGTGCTATCGAAAGACGAAAACAATTTGTGACCGACTGTCAGTCGTAATGATGCAGCATGTGACGCGATTGAAATAAATCACGGACCGCAGTCGGCTGGCTTTGTTTGTATTATTTGTTTGTCTGTAGCACGACTTAAGGCGAGGCACCGGTGGAGAAGCGGAGAAACCCTTTTGCTAGATCAATTTTTTTGGGTAATTACTACTAAATATCGGTCTTGCAAAAAATATTGGACATACTTAAGGATATTGTCTGAGGAATGTGCTTATATGTTACACGATAGTGTGTACTTTACTCGATCATAAAAAATCCCAAAAACAGGTCTAAAACGTCTAAAAAAAAGTCTAAAACGAATTGTTTATTAATAAAATTTCAAAATTTGCAGATCGTTTTTAATGGCGATATTTCTTTTTAAGTACTACTACTACTACAGAGAATCTGCTAAATTTTAGTTTTTAAATTCAAGTCTTAAGAGAAAGAACGACGTAAAACCTTGAAAAAGGGCAAAAGTGTGATTATTTTCTTGACTCTTTACACGTAAATGAAAAAACAGAGACAACTTTTTTACAAATGCCTCGCCTTAAGTAGTGGGCGTGGGTTTTAAAAATAGATGCGGGCGTACAATTTAATTTATTGGTAAAAATAAGAGTAAAGGACCTGAAAACAACATAAAAATTAAAAATTAGAAAAACAATATACACTGTAATTTAAAACACAATTCACAAAATACAAACTAAAACTTACCCAAAATGGTTCTTTTATAAGATAGAATTACTTAGTTATTTAATTTAATTTATTAAGAAATATGAAGGATGATGAAAATATTTCGATTTTTGAATTAAATTGTCAGATGGATGACAGCGCATGCGTGAAAAAGAAATAGATGGAATGAAAAGAAGATCTGATGAAAGTAGAACAAATAACAGCGCACCGCGCTACATGTCTTGTCATTTATACGAGCATTGTATGTTTTTTCTGCAACGGATTTTATATATGTCTACTAAAACAAGGGGTATTACCTACACAAGATTTTAAGTCGTAGCTAGTTTATGAGGTCCTCTGCTGAACACATTTATGAAGACATATTTATGAATTATTTTATGTTTACGCCATTCTGAAACAACTGATGTATCCAATTTTATGGTGTCAGATATTGATAAGTGTTTCTGAAATCGAAGTGAGACCACATATTTCTGAAACCTTGTTAATGTATTAGGTACATATTTTTGATGCTCACTGTACACCTATATGTCAAAAAAGCAAAGGATTATGGATAACAATTATACTATGGAAAGTCACTGACTATGGATAACCATTTCATACACTTCCTGTTTGTCTTTTTAATGTTTTACGTGGTGTTTCAAGTCTCATCTTTAGTGGCACGCATTATAGGTAACAATTTATAAAACTTAACTATTTACACAACTGCCCACAAAAAGGATTGCAGTGTTTTCAGGTCTAATGTACTTACTTAAATACATTTTATGACAAAAAAATCGTACTCCAGATACTGATGGCAAAATATATATTATATTAGTACTAACATACGGTATGGACTCTCCCTGCCGCTCTCTAGACTCACCCCTCGTCACCCAGATTGATGCAGATTGGTTACAGTTTAGTTGTCGAATGTATAGGATTTTGCCGCCATTTAGTTTGTTCCGTTATTCCTTTTTTGAAATGTCATTTCTGGCCCGACGATGTATGAAGTGTCCAGGGTGTGCTGATGGGGATCAATTGTCTAACACTAATAGCAAAGTATATAATATATTAGTGCTAACGTACTAATAGTCTCCAAAAAAGAATTTAAAAAAATATACAGGCTGTAACAAAATTGTTGTAGGTCCCGTTAACTGGGGGTTCTACTCGTCATACTGAACAACTTTCTCCAAGGAACCCATAGTCAATTCTCAAAAAAAAATTTGGACCCTCCATACTAAAATGCACAAAATCGGTCGATCAGCTGATTGATTTGTATGAAGAGTAAATAGTTATTTGTTATACAAGAGTGCAAAGTTGCTTTTTAACCGCGTGCTCAATTTTGATGACCGAGCAAGCGAAGGAGAAAATTAGAATCCTGAGCGTTAGCGAGGAAATCAAAAGAGCACGAGGTGAAAAATCTTTGCACTCGAGTGCAACACGTAACTTTTCATTCCACCTCAGCGAGGAAATTACTAAATGGAAAAAAAAAACATTTGCGCATTACAAACAGTTTCAATCAATCCTGTTGGCGTCAAATAAACTTCCTCGTCACTATAATCACTCATTTTAGGTTATTCACTTGTTTTCAAGTTTCTTGTTTTTAACCTAAGGTTATAACAATATGACGTCAAAAGACAATGGCGCGCGCAAAGCTAATTAAGAAAAAAAGTACACCAAGAAGGTTCTGAGGGTGAGTTTTTAACAAATTAAAAAAGGTTGTATGATAATACAATAAGTATAATTATGTTTTGAATTCACGATGTTCTAAATTCAATTTACTTTTCTCCTCTAGCGAAGAAAAACGGCTTTTGCACTAAGATATTTATATTATCCTCTAGAGAAAAAAAAAGGTTTTTGCACTCAGATATCGAAGAGCAAAAATACAATTTCCGAGATGGGGGGATGAAAAATATTTTTTTACGTTTTCAGAAAAGTCGTAGAACAAAAGTTTTTCAGTATGATGAGTAGAAGCCCCAGTTAACGGGACCTTCACAAATTTTGTTACACCCTGTATATCTGTATGTCCGTCCGCGGTGCTCTAGTGCCTAAACCAAACCAAGCAAACACGGATTTGTATACAATTTGGGATATGACTGCCCACAAAAAAGGAGTGTTAGTTTTCAGGTCTAATATATGTATGTTTCTTTATGGTTTATGTTTTACTTAACACCAGTTGCAGTAAAATAACATCAAAAAAACACTTTTGACTGCCAAAAATATTAAATGCGCACCAAAAATAAAACTCAATTTTATTGTGAAATTATAACCAAATTTTTTACATCTTGCTATCCTGCTAAAGCAAATGACTACAAACTTATCATTGTTAACCCAAAAATAGTTAATGACCACCAAAATTTCAACCATATTTTAATTTCGCTCGCTCATTTACAGGTTTTTAGGAAAAACTTATTTTTGCCAACTTTTTTTTTTCGAAAGGACAAGCTTGTTGTTGGCCGTTGGGGTCTTTACAACTTCACCGGAGAGGCGAGGCGAGTACGGAAGGCACTCAACCTAGTGCAAAGCAAAAAGATGCAACTGCCTAAGGGCGCCCAGGTGGGCACGGACCTCGGCTTAGGTCGTTGCTTGGACGTGGGAGGATCGGAGAGATGTGGGAGGATCGGAGAGAGGGGGAGGATCGGAGAGAGGGGGAGGATCGGAGATAAGCCAACTTTTTATTTTATGGGATTTGTAGCGCGTATAGCGTGTAGCGTTTCTTCTTCTGCGCAGCATTCAGCTACCCATGGGGGGGGGGGGGGGGGGGAGGACTTTATAATCAATCAAACCTGACCGAACCTAATATCGCTCGCTCATGAGTTTTAAAAAAAACTTTAATGGCAGAAATAGCACAATAAATTTGCTCGCTAAGATTTTCTCTACTCATTTACTACATTTGGTGTTTGAATACATTTTTAGATAAAAGAGCTAAGCTTATCAAAGTACTCGTATTTCTTTGGTGGTCATTATATTTAATCCCTCACTTTATTCCACGATGGATTTTCCAAGTGCGAGTTAGGGGGCGTCCATTAATTACGTGAGGTGTTTAAGGGGGGGAGTGGGTCAAGCTAAATCTTTCCAAATCTCACATGGGGGAGAGGGGGTTTTTAGCAAATATCACGTAATTTGTTTTCTAGTAGAAAACGGTGTAAAATTGCGAAAAAATTAAGTTAAATCAAAGTAAAAACAAATCTAGAATGAAAATATGGCGAAATTTCACACAACAGTGTTTGTCGTATTTGTCCGAACCCCGCAGAGCAACACAGTTTTTCGATTGCGTTTTTTTTTGTAATAACTCCGAAATGTTTTATCAGATAAATTTATTTTTTTTATTCAAAAAATAAAATGTTGTTCATCAGATAATTTTTTTATTAAGCTTAAAAAACTACATCAATCGCTGCACACCGCGTGAAAATTGGTTGATTCATTTAAAAGTTATAGCAGTTTGAAGATTGAAAAAATTCGTGTTTCATCAAACTCTTTATTTACTTTTTATAATCCAACGCGTTTCCAGCCAAAACACAAATTTTAAAAAATCTCACGTGAGATTTGGGGAGGGGGGAGGGAGTTGAGGAAAATCTCACAAAATCTCACCAAAGGGGGACGGGGGGTCAAAAAATCCTGAAAAAAGCCTCACGTAATTTATGGACGGCCCCTTATCGTTAGATTTGTTTTGATTCAGTGAATGACATAGGATACATTTTACCCGACATAAGGGTTCCGTCCGTACCCAAAGGGTAAAACCGGGACCCTATTACTAAGACTAAGCTGTCCGTCTGTCCGTCTGTCACCAGGCTGTATTTCATGAACCGTAAAAGCTATACAGTTGAAATTTTCCCAGATGATGTATCAGAAAGTAACAGAAAGTTGCCGCTACAAATAAAAAAAAATTAAAAAGTGAAAAAATAACCCCCTTATTTTTTCTCCATACAAAAAACGAGTTTTTATAAAAGTGATAAAACTAACGCTATCTAGTATGATGGTACGGAACCCTTTGTACTAGCGCCATCTATTATGATGGTACGAAACCCTTGGTGTGCGGTTCTGAATCGCACTTGGCCGTTTTTTTTACACTTACCTTTTTTCTTCAAGGAATCGGCCATTCCTACGGTCTGTGCTGTGCAAGTAACTATTTAGTAATCTGTGGCTGTGCCTTTAAACTTATACTAAACGGTTCAAATGGCTAGATAACTTTTTACGGAACAACGATAATGGTTTTTGGTACTATGGGGTGTTCCGTAGACCAAAGTAATTAACACTCTAAAATTATTTACCCTGATCTGTAGATCTACTGTACTGTAACTAGAGTTCAAGTAGACCTACGGACCTACGGATCTAGGTACTTCTACGGGTCGGACCTGGGTGTAAGTGTAGTGCTCCACAAACAATGGCCCATGTGAGGAGCTACACCACCGATAGCGCCGTTTTGATGGCCATATAATCATCACCATCATCATCACTGCTGGCCAAGAATTTTCACGAGGACTGGTTCTGCGCTGCTCGCATCCAGCGGCTTCCCGTGACCTGCCTACGCTAAATTTGGCGGTCGCCACTCTAAAACTTTACTGCCCTAACTGCCATGCGTCACGAGCTATGTGCCCTGCCCAATGCTACTAAGTTTAGCAATTCTGAGAGCTGTGTCGGTCACTTTGGTTCTCTTACGGATCTCCTCGTTTCAGATTTGATCACGCAGGGAAACTCCGAGCATGGCACGCCCCATTACCTTTTGGGTGACCTTGAGCCTTCTAATGAGGCCCATAGTAAGCGACCATGTCTCAGTTCCGTATGTCATCACTGGCAACACACACTGGTCGAAGACCTATGGTCTTATGACACTGCGGTATTATAGCCACATACTGGGCAGGATTAATTTCTCTCCTGAACCGATGGTCAATGCTCTGGTCGACTTGAGATCGGAGTCTATTATGAGACTTCCATCAGACTGGCCTATTTATTATCTCTGTCTTTCCCGTTTCGACCTTTTATAAGTTAGGTAAAATTAGTCTTGTTCAAGATTTTAATCTCTTTCTGTAACAGTTCTGCAAGTCCAGCGTGTGCCTTTTATTACGTTGTAAATTCTCCTTGGGAATGTTAACTGGTTAGAATACTCACTCGTAGGTCTGTCTTATTTTATTTTGCTATCTAGGTACCAATCTAAATTTCTGCAGAAAGATAATAGGCATCGTAGAAGTCGGAATAATAGTATGGTAATATTGGTAGAGCGTCGGTGGCGTAACTGATAGGGCCGCCGCCTCCTGTCCGAGAGGTCGTGGTTCGAATCCTGCCACGTACCAATGTGATTTTGAATTTAGATTTCATATGTACGTTTATCCGACGCTCTTACGGTGAAGGAAAACATTGTGCGGAAACCTACACACGCCTGCGAAGAAAATCGGAGGTTGTGTGTGAAGTCGACCGTCGACCAACCCGCACTGGGCCAGCGTGGTCGACTAAGGCCCGATCGCCCTAATTCAGGGGAGGATCGAGCCCTTCGGTGGGGACGTATGTGAGCTGATATGATGATGATGACATTCTAAACGTCTGCTGAAAGTGTGAATAATATGATATTACTGGATTAATTACCAACTATTTCAAAAATCTTCGCACACCTGTTTGTTTACCCTTTAAGTTTCTTATTAACTCTGAAATAAACTAAATAAAGTGACTGAAGTGGCAGTGGGCAGGGCACATAGCTCGTAGAACAGATGGCCAATGGGGCAGTAAAGTTCTCGAGTGGCGACCGCGCACCGGAAAACGTAGCGTAGGCAGGCCTCCCACGCGATGGACCGACGACCTGGTGAAGATCGCGGGAAGCCGATGGATGCGGGCAGCGCAGGACCGGTCGTCGTGGAAATCCTTGGGGGAGGCCTTTGTCCAGCAGTGGACGATTTTTGGCTGATATTATGATGATGATGATGAAACTAAATAAAGCAGGGATACATTTCAAAAATAATAGTAATATCAAAGTATACTCGTATCTATATTAGTAGGTACTAACATACAGTATGGGCACTCCCTGCCGCTCTCTGGATTCTGATCTCACCCAGATTGGTTATAGTTTGGTTCTCAAACGTATAGGATTTTGCCCTTATTTTGTATGCTCCGTCATTTGTTTTTAGAAACGTCATTTCACGACCGTTGTATGCAGTGTCCAGGGTGTGGTAATACATCAGATATAAAAGACAATTTTAGTAAATCATTATTGTTCATTAAGTACCTATGTAAAATGTACCTAATGGTATATTTTATTATCTATTATATTTATAACATTACAAAATAAATTTGTGAATTGCTAACTTGTATCACAATAGAATTAAGCTTGTATTTTATGATTGCAACACTTAGTACGCTTCCATTCCCTCTCTTGGCCAATAACGCAACCAAATAAAAGGACAAACTTTTTTTCATCCATAATTGGTAAGCCCTTGGCATCATCTTACCAGATGATAAGTGACCACGTATTAGATAAATAAGGTTATCTAATCCGTGTAAGTGACGATATGATGCCGAAGATGAAAGCGGACTTACCAAGATTCCGCAACGCAATGGGGAACTGTTTATCTTTTCTTCAAGGCGAAACACATCAATGCTGTTAGCATTAATGTTTGGCGGCAAGACTTAGATCGGATGGTGGTAGCTAGCCAGGTGGACTTAGAAAATGCCCTTCCACCAAACAAACCGAGTCTTGCAAAGTTAGACTCCGTTGGGAATCGTACCCGCGACCTCCTGATGTGAAGCTAATGGACTTAACCAGTACGCCACGGTGACTACTACTGTAGTCAACCCTAGCACAGACTTTGGGTACTTTTATGTAGATTTGCTCAGAGCATCACATCCACAGATGCTTTCAATAGTATGGGCAATAACGGGCATGCCCGACTGCCCGCCGATATTACTGACGCTCCGATAAAATCTAGTTTTATGGTTAAACTCAAAAAATGGCTCGTAGAGCAGTCTTTCTACAGTTATAATGAGTTTTTGACTATAAAAACCAATTATTTACGAAAAGCTGGGAAATTTTTACTATTGGATCTTCTAATCGATTTTCTTCTTGTAAATACATTTACATACCTTGGTTATGGCTATTGTCTAGATGACATTTTTTATATGATTTAATCTGATATTGTTTATAACTATTTTTGTAATTTCTTGACGTGTAATCATGGGCTCGAGCCTACTCTGAATTAGGACGTTCGGGCCATTGTCGACCACGCGGGCCCAGTGCGCTTTGGTCGACTTCACACACCACCTTCGAGTTTCTTCGCAGGGTGTGCAGGTTTCCTCACGATGTTTTCCTTCACCTTAAGAACGTCGGATAAACGTACTTCGAAAACACATTAGTATACGTGGCAGGATCCGAAACACGACCTCTCGGATAGGAGGTAGCACGACCCTTGCCATTACGCCAACGCGACGCTTTTGACGTGTATTGTAACGTGTAATGTATATTAATAACTAGCTGAACCGGCGAACTACGTTCCGCCTTACACTACACTGCCCTACCCTATCCTACCCTACCCTACACTATACTAAACTACCCTACCCTACACTACACTACACTAAACTACCCTACCCTACCCTACATAAGAACCTTCTCCTGACAATAACGAACTCGACAAAAAAAGAATTAGCGAAATCGGTCCAGCAGTTCTTGAGTTATAAAATTACAACAAGAAGTGGCATTGATTTTTATATACTACACTACACTAAACTACCCTACCCTACATAAGAACCTTCTCCTGACAATAACGAACTCGACAAAAAAAGAATTAGCGAAATCGGTCCAGCCGTTCTTGAGTTATAAAATTACAACAAGAAGTGGCATTGATTTTTATATATTTAGATAAATGATGTCTATATCTATGTCTAGTACTTACACACCACACTAAACTTTGTTTTCTTTGTGTGCTTCATTGAATGTCTTGTTGTAAGTAACTGGTAAATACGTTTTAAATTTACCATGGGAATAAAAGTAAATACGTTTTGTATTTACCATGGGAATAAAAGTAAATACGTTTTGTATTTACCATGGGAATAAAAGTAAATACGTTTTGTATTTACCATGGGAATAAAAGTAAATACGTTTTGTATTTACCATGGGAATAAAAGGAAATACGTTTTGTATTTACCATGGGAATAAAAGTGATACGTTTTGTATTTACCATGGGAATAAAAGTAAATACGTTTTGTATTTACCATGGGAATAAAAGTGAATACGTTTTGTATTTACCATGGGAATAAAAGTAAATACGTTTTGTATTTACCATGGGAATAAAAGTAAATACGTTTTGTATTTACCATGGGAATAAAAATAAACCGTTTAAAGTATAAATGCCTGTGTAGAAGTCAGCAGAATATATCACTGGTAGTGCATTTATTTTAGAAATCTCGTGTGCTTGCACATCTGTTTTACCCTTGCTTGTTAATTAGCTGAACAAATTTAATTGGACATGCCGTTTTTGTTCCCTTTTTGTAAGCTAAAGGACGGTTATAACCCAAGCCCAAGACTTGAGTCTGTGACTAATTAGCGCTTCTCATCAGCTACCCTTTAATTTATTTTTGCACGACTGCCCACAAAAAAGAGTGTATAGTTTTCAGGTGTAATGTATGTATGTATGTATGGCTCGCGAGCGTGTAAAAAGAAGCCTATATGTTAATCCAGGTCCTATAATCTGTCTAACTACCAAATTTCAGACAGATACGTTCAGTAATTTTTGCGTGAAAGAGTAACAAACATCCATACATACAAACTTTCGCGTTTATAATATTAGTACTTAGTAGGATTAATTATTATCAAGCAATCAAATTAGTGATTAAGAAAGGAATTCTCATTACATCCAATACATAAAGTCAGTAATTAAAGTTTACTTTTGGCATTTTTTTTTATATTTTCTCCCATTTTTCACATTTAACACCATTGGTACGTTAGTACTAATATATATATATACTTTTCCATTGGTATGCCCTTTGGTATCATTATACCTAATGTTAACTAACAATGACGACGAAGAAGGAAGCGGGCTTACCAAGATTCTTCAACGCAATGGGGACCTGGTGCCTGTTAAATATGGTGGTAGCTAGCCGTACGGATATACAAAACGCCCTACCAATCAAACCGATTATTAAAGTAGACATGGACACATGGTTAGACCCTGTACTACAATATAGTGGCTTACAGTAGCGCAACGAATGTACTTACGCAGAGCAAAGGAAGGGTACTTGCGGGGCAGCGGACGGCGGGGCACAGCCTGCCAAACTCCGCGAGTTTGCCAGGCTGACTACAGGCTAGTTTGGGCTAGTACTTACGCCGGTGTCGCATCGTGCGACAGTAAAGGCGTTGCGCTACTGTCAGCCATATCGTTATACTGTGACTGAAGCGAGTGGACGAACCATTACTACGCCACGAAGGCGGTTTAAATTATGCAGGGTTCGTATCATTTCGTATCGTAGTAGTAATAGAAGGTACACAAGTACAGTCACGAGCTTTAATTTGGGACCCACCTAAGGTTGAATAATATCGTGTAGCAAACGGACGTTATTTGGAGCTAATATTTTAAAGCAGTGTCATACATAAGTCATAATGTTTACCATAGACAACTTAAGTTTATAGAGGCAACCGCTCAATTACGTCAACCGAGCGGAGCGCGGGCAAACGAACATTTCCGATTTTTTCCGAAGAATTGTCACTTAGGAAGTTAGAAAAGTCTTTTCATTGAGGAAAGCAGTAATCGTCCGATCAAAATTTAGATATGTCACTTCAAACAGAACAAAATAATATTCTTGACTGACTGACACATGTTCGTAATGTTAGAACATTCAAGATTTAGGTACATGTTACAGTATCGGCATACCTAAATATAACTAGATTAGTATTAGGATAAACTTCGTAAAGTGCTGAACATGTTACGAGAAGCAAATCTGACCTTAAATATAAAAAAGTGTCATTTTTTTAAAACTAAAATTGAATACCTTGGGTTTGAGATCTCAGTAGAGGGTGTTCGCCCAGGTATAAGAAAAACAGAGGCTGTAGCTGCTTTTCCTGTTCCTCGAAATCCTCATGAGGTAAGGCAATTTATTGGCCTAGCCAGTTTTTTCAGAAGATTTGTTCGCAATTTCGCAACCTTAGCAAAACCTCTCACATCATTAACTAAGGCTGATGCGAAATGGCACTGGGGTCAAGATCAAATAAACGCATTCTTAAAAATCCGGGAAATTCTTATAACTAGACCCATTTTGACTATATACAATTCAAAACACTCCACTGAATTACACACGGACGCTAGTCAAATCGGTATAGGTGGTATATTACTACAATCTGAACACGAAAAATCACCTTTGAAAGCTGTTGCCTACTTCAGTCGCCAGACGACTCCAGAAGAACAACACCTGCACTCATTTGAACTAGAGACACTAGCTGTGGTCATGTCTTTAGAACGTTTTCGGGTGTATCTTTTAGGAATTCAATTCAAAGTGGTTACCGACTGTAACGCTTTACGAACAGCGTTAACAAAGCGTGACCTTATACCACGAATAGCCCGATGGTGGCTCTTAGTTCAAGATTATGACTTTACAGTTGAGTATCGTCCAGGTACCCAAATGCAACATGCTGATTCGCTAAGTCGTAATCCACTTCCAAAATGTGACGATGATCCAATTGAGTTGGATGTATTAAATATAACATCAGGAGAAAATTCCTTATTGGCAGCCCAAATAAGTGATCCAAAACTAAAACTCATAAAATGCATTTTGGACAAAAATTGTATTGAGGCCAAGGAAGTTAATAACAATTATACTCTTAAAGACGGTAAAATATACCGAAAAGTCGGAGATGAATTGAAATGGGCCGTTCCTCGCGATGCACGGTGGAAAATTTGCCTTTTATGCCACGACGAAAGTGGACACTTTTCCTACGAAAAGACTCTAGTGAAAATGCGAAGAGACTACTGGTTTCCGGGAATGGCTCGTTTTGTCAGAAAATACGTGCGCGCTTGTGTATCGTGCGCTTATGCGAAGGAGCCATCTGGAAAAAAACAGGGTTTCTTGCATCCAATACCTAAACCCAGTGTGCCGTTTGAATGCGTACATATAGATCACGTAGGGCCGTTTGTTAGAAGCAAAAGTGGCTCTGGAAATATCACCAGGACTATAATACTGCTACACTCGGGCAAGAGGCCGATACACCCTGTGAGTGTACGCGGTATCCCATTTCATCAGTCGGGCAGAGGCCGATACACCCTGTGAGTGTACGCGGTGTCCCGTTTCATCAGTCGGGTAGAGGCCGATACACCCTGTGAGTGTACGCGGTATCCCATTTCAACAGTCGGGCAGAGGCCGATACACCCTGTGAGTGTACGCGGTGTCCCGTTTCATCAGTCGGGTAGAGGCCGATACACCCTGTGAGTGTACGCGGTATCCCATTTCAACAGTCGGGCAGAGGCCGATACACCCTGTGAGTGTACGCGGTGCCCTGTTTCATCAGTCGGGCAGAGGCCGATACACCCTGTGAGTGTACGCGGTATCCCGTTTCATCAGTTGGGCAGAGGCCGATACACCCTGTGTGTGTACGCGGTATCCCATTTCATCAATCGGGCAGAGGCCGATACACCCTGTGAGTGTACGCGGTATACGTTCGAGACCTCGAGACCTATGCTGGAGCAGAGACCGATACACCCTGTGCGTGTACGCGGTATATATTTAAGTACTTACGCTGGAGCAAAGACCGATACACCCTGTGCGTGTACGCGGTATACGTGCAATATGTCTGGATCAGAAACTGATATACCATGTGTGTGTAGACGGGTAAAACTTACTTACAGTGACAAAACGACAATGATAGAGTCCAATTTGTTTATTTTATCAGTTCACACGGCAAAGTGAGATGTAAAGTGTTAAAGCGCAGTGACGGAACGGTATTGCGTGGTTATTTTTTTTTTTCTCTTTTTTATCATATGTAATGAAAATGAATGAGGTCATTCAATAAGTCAGGGTGGCCGAATATAAAACGTTATTGTACTTGTGAATTTAGAAGTATACACAAATCGGTGTCTAAATGTAATAAGTAGATTTATAGAGATAGATTATAGATTCGATTCATAGTTAATAGTTACTAGTTATTGGATCCATGTGATCAGATGTGCTCTTTTGTAAATGTATACTTACGAACTTTGAACAAGTTTTTCAATTGGAAATACTTATAATTTTTATTAATATATTTTTTTTGTAGATGTAACGTTTGGTACCTATTTACAAAATTTTGAATTTATGTATGCCTGAGGTCAGGCATCTGTCAGAATGGCCGACTGTTAGAACATTCAAGATTTAGGTACATGTTACAGTATCGGCATACCTAAATATAACTAGATTAGTATTACAGTTGTAACGTAATTCTGTGAACTCTGTTTTGTTATTCGGTACATTTGAGTGGGCTTTGTACAGACGTACAGAGCTGGCACAACGAGCTATTGTTTTATTAGTGTTAACACATATTCGTAAGACGATGTTACCCATGAGTTTATGTCTGGATTTAGTCGGTTGTTTATAGTTCAAATAAATGTAAGTGGACATATTTGTTTGAGAGCTTGTGGCGAGCACACACATACCAGATCGCATTCAGCACATTTTATAAGAGTGTTTGTAATACAATAAAGTAAAAGTTATTAAGTGACTGGTTATTTTATTAGTAATTAGAAAACCGTAGTGATAGCTTTTTGCAAAGAGGTTATATTTCAAGAGTCGATTCGATATGACATTTAAATTTCTTAACTTGACATTTCAACACTAGCGAACTGAAGTTTCGACCTTATTGCATTATGAATGTTCCAATTTAATTTAATTTAACAACATTAAATGGAAATGGGTCTCAAATTAAAGCTCGTGACTGTACAAGTACATAGAAGTATGGTCGCGCGCGCAGTGACCGTGGCTCTTTATTGACCCCAACGTAAGAGTAGACTTCCTTTTGCATTTGTCCAGATTGCTACTTATGCGATGATTGGCTCCTTAAGAGGAGTGTATTCCTAGCGAAGTTTGGCTCGTATTAGGGTTGTAAGGATTCATCATTTTGTCGACACGATATCGATGGCTTAATAAGTAATGAAGTATGTAGCCAGTTCTCCATTGCGTTGGGGAATCTTGGCAAGCCCGCTTCCATATTCGGCATCATCGTCACTTACCATCTGGTGAGATGATGCCAGGGGCTTACCAATAGTGAATAAAAAAAAAAATTATGCATATGAACGGATGGCCGTTGGGGCAGTAAAGTTCTCGAGTGGTGACCGCGCTCCGGAAAACGTAGCGTAAGTAGGCCTCCCACTCGGGAGGTATATACAGGCTGTAACAAAATTGGTGTAGGTCCCGTTAACTGGGGGTTCTATTCATCATACTGAACAACTTTTGTTCTACGACTTTGCTGTAGACGTAAAATTTTTTTTTACTCTTCATACAAATCGATCAGCTGATCGACCGATTTTGTGCATTTTAGTATGGAGGGTCCAATTTTTTTTTGAGAATTGACTATGGGTTCCTTGGAGAAAGTTGTTCAGTATGACGAGTAGATCCCCCAGTTAAGGACCCAATTTTGTTACACCTGTATATACGCAACGACGCAGGCGCACGTCCTCTTGCCACCACGTTGCCTGTATTACTTCAGGAAGGTACTGAGACGGGGGGATACTAGCCGCTAAAGGGTTAGAATTATGAAATGAAATGAAATAAAATGAAATCATTTATTCTCAGGTACTAGACCCATAGTCAATAAAATAAATACATAAAAAATACAGACCATAATAAATAAAACATAATAATAAGTTAAAATATAAATAAGAGTTAAAAACAAATCAAATAACAAACAACACGGATTAAATAATAATAATGTCATATAAAATTATGGAAGTTTGAAATTTTCATGTGAGTCCCAGGGAGTCAGGAAGTGAATTATGGGTTAAGTGTACTTAGTTACATGTATTTGTATGACACCCAAACTTCGCCAGACAGAATGGAGCGCGCTAAGCATACACTCCTCTTAAAACGTATGTGCGTCTTCAGAAAACTAATGCAGGTATCTACATACGTTTTACTACTTCACTATTCTGTAAACAAGAACACAGTTCGACCGAATGTTTATTCTCCGAGCTGTGAGCTTTACGGCGTTTACATTGGTTTTCGATCGGAGATACGGTCTGCTAAAATCAGCATATCATTAAAGCTTGGAATAGAAATTGCTTTTACAGGCAACTTCCATCGCGCGAAATAATAATAAAAGAACCGGCCATGTGCGGTTCGCGCAAAGTAGGGTTCCGTAGTATTTTCAAAAATTAAATGTTTTTTTTTTAATAAAGGCAACCGCCGTCTATCCCTTGGATAGCAAGGTTAATTGCGCCACACGATAAGAGAAGAGAGAATAGTTAGTCACAATAACAAATAGTAAATCAAAAGAAAACAGACGACGCGTCAACGTTCTTAGGTTCGTTCGGTGTTATTGACATCTAGTGGCCGTTTTGAATAACAAGAAGATGTCCATATTTGGAACACTTCCGCAGTCACCAAAGGAAAGGAAATTCACACGCGGCTGTAAATTTGCAATTCTACACACGGCGTACTATTACCTAATCTGTGACACGGCTGGGAATAGCATCGACCTCAGAGTGATCTGAGGCATCGATCAATATTTTATTGGGAAAACAGCCTATTTGAGAAATTTTGCAATTTATGCCAAAAAAAGGGTCTACACCTACAGTATATTTTTTTACATCAAAAGTGAAAAACATAAAGAAACTAGCGCCATCTAGTATGATGGCACGGAACCCTTTGTGTGCGGTTCTGACTCCCACTTGGCCGGTTTTTTACTTTACAGTTTGGTACATACGTAAGTAGGGTAGAGGAAGTGTTGATATCGCGAAAAAAAAATATTTCGAGAAAGTTCAATGCGAGCTGCCGTACAATTTATTTTAGAAAAAAAAACAAAAAATTGTACTTGGTTGTTGCGATTGAAGTCTGTTTTTTTAATTGCGCATTTGACTTGATTTGCGCAGCTCAGTCTTCGTTCCGATATAAAATTAGTAATGTGATATGAGCTCTTGATTTTAATTGCGCATTTCTGCAGCTCAGTCTTCGTTTAGATATAAAATAATTATGTGATATGAGCTCTCGATTTTAATTGCGCATTTGTGCAGCTCAGTCTTCGTTTAGATATAAAATTAGTATGTGATATGAGCTCTTGATTTTAATTGCGCATTTGTGCAGCTCAGTCTTCGTTTAGATATAAAATTAGTATGTGATATGAGCTCTTGATTTGTGCAGCTCAGTCTTCGTTTCGATATATAATATTATGTGATCTGAACTCTTGTTTTTAATTGCGCATTTGTGCAGCTCAGTCTTCGTTTAGATATGAAATTAGTATGTCATATGAACTCTTGTTTTTAATTGCGCATTTGTGCAGCTCAGTCTTCGTTTAGATATAAAATTAGTATGTGATATGAGCTCTTGATTTTAATTGCGCATTTGTTCAGCTCAGTCTTCGTTTAGATATAAAATTAGTATGTGTTATGAGCTCTTGATTTTAATTGCGCATTTGTGCAGCTCAGTCTTCTTTCGATCTAAAATAGTATGTGATCTGAGCTCTTGTTTTTAATTGCGCATTCGTGCAGCTCAGTCTTTGTTTCGATATAAAATTAGTATGTCATCTGAGCTCTTGTTTGAGCCGGAATCTCAAATTAACCTTTGCTCCAATCCATTTGCAAACGTTTAAAACAAATCGATGCACACGTCATTAAGCGATCGAGAGCACCACAGCTTGAGAAGTTATCGGTAATAGATTGCATCGGAATCAAATTTTATTAGCTGCGTACGCGCAATCAAGAGGAAGGAAGTTTTTGGGCCATTTCCTGGCGCTCCGGTGAAATTGGAACATCATGTCTTGTCTGACGCACATTTTTAGTTTTTACACCGACTTCTACATCCGTTCTTAATCGTGTGGAATTTTTATACGGTCCCTATTCTTTGAAATGTGTCGCGTCTATTTTAATTTGGAATTTAGTTGTTTGTCATGGTCCTATTGTTGCGCTGCAGGCGTTTTGCGTGATCGAATAGCTGAAGTGAGTTTATATTTAGCGACTACTCTAAGGACAAAGTTTAATTGCTTTGATTTCAATGTTGTCACTAGAAAAAGGTTCTTTGGTATAACTTTGTAACGCGGTACGCTGTTATTCGTTCTTCTTTCATTCGACCTTTTTTGTTCTTTTACGCATGCGCTGTCATCTATGTGACTTTTGATATAAGTCTCAATTTTCTCCCCATCTTGTACGCTAGCTGTATAAAAATCTGGAGCCAAGTATTCATCTAACGATTGATTTTTGTCATCAAAATCGATTTTACCGTCTGCATCAATCTTATCATCAGAAAAATGTTTGTGCCTGGCCGGGAATCGAACCTTGCATATGTAGCACACGTGACTGCCGCTCCTGAGGCTCACATATATATACAAACAACATTTAAGTAATGGTATAAGGTAGGTATATGATATGAACTAAGCATGGTTTCCTGATTAAGTTATTTTAAATCAACCCTTTGAAAACTGAGAAGTCCTGCTGCCAAACATCAATGATAACACCAATGATGTGTTCCGGCTTAAAGATAAGTTTGCCAGTTCCCCATTGCGTTGGGGATTCTTGGTAAGCCCGCTTCGATCTTCGGCATCATCATCGTCACTAAAAATCGTGCGATGATACCAACCAAGGACTTACCAATTGTGAATAAAAAAGTTAACACTTATTCAATAGCAGCTAAGAGTGTTTGGGATTGTTAAGGAAGCCCCTGGATGCGTGCAACGCAGAACCGCCAATCCTTGGGCACACCTCGGACACAGCATACAACGGTCGTGAAATGACCTTTCTAAAAACAAATGACGGAGCAAAAATCACGGCGAAATCCTATACGTTCGAGAACCAAACTATAACCAATTTGTATCAATATGGGTGACGAGGGGGTGAGGTCGGAATCTATAGAGCGGCAGGGAGTGTCTATACTGTATGTTAGTACTAATATATGTATATACTTATCGTTTTTTTTTTTCTTATCTGTGGTCTTTGATGAGAGTGAATAATCAAAGTCTGTGGTACCTATATACTTTGCCTTAGGGGAAGCCTTTATCCAGCAGTGGACGTATTTCAGCTGCTATAATGATGATGATGAAGAAGATTGTTTAGAAATACCTATATTACACTTATTAATGATGCCACGACCATTAAAAAGTGGATATATTTTTAGAAATATAATTATGGAACCTTACCTTATCTTTAGGAGACCCTTTTTTGACATCATATACTTGTCGTATACCCGCACTGGGCCCGCGTGGTCGACTAAGGCCCGATCGCCCTAATTCAGGGTAGACTCGAGCCCCTCAGTGGGGACGTAAATGAGCTGATATGATGATGATGAATACTTGTTGTGTATTCTAAAGATGTAAATGTTTAAGATCCTCCTCGGCCAGGACTATACATGGTGAAGTCGAAGACAAAACGAACTCTTTACCATAACTTTACGATCCGTGATCGCGGCACAACGTGACCTGACTCCAGCGAACTCCCTTGAGCTCATAAACACAGTAAGGGCGAACACAAACTCTGCTACATCTCAAATTCCGAATCATTAACCCGGATCGAAAAAAAAATAGTAGTCCTTTTCTTATATTATCGTAGATTAAATTTAATTGAACTGTTACCGCCTTTAACAGTTTTTGATGTGGTTCTGTAGGTCTTAGATCGTATTTTTTTTAGGATTCCGTACCCAAAGGGTAAAAACGGGACCCTATAACTAAGACTTCGCTGTCCGTCCGTCTGTCACCAGGCTGTATTTCATGAACCGTGATAGCCAGACAGTTGAAATTTTCACAGATGATGTATTTCTGTTGCCGCTATAACAACAAATACTAAAAATTAAAAAAGTCAAAGTCTCCATACAAAAAACGTGTTTTTTCTAAACGTGAAGACACTAGCGCTATCAAGTATGATGGTACGGAACCCTATGTTTGCGATTCTGACTCGCACTTGGCCGGTGTTTGGGTTATCCATAAACCTATTGCTAATACATACTTCCGTCCGTCTAGGCAAAGTGTGAGTTGCACTCGCGCTATGGATGCCGAACTGAATCATCAGCCGAAAGACGTACTGCTGGACAAAGGCCTCCCCCAAGAATTTCCACGACAACTCAAAGCCGAACTAAATAAGAAAAGAAAAAAAGACGGTCTCGTTGATGTCTTTTTATTCAGTAAATACGCAACAAATATGTGTAACCTATAGCACAACGGAACCCTCGATGCGCGAGTTCTGCTCTTTCTTGGCAGTTTTAACGAAGTAACTATTTAGTAATCTGTGGTTTTAAGCTATTGCATAGCTTTTATCGCGAGCTTTGAGCGTGGCGAGTGGCGACCAAATCAAGAAATTCCGTAACGCAAAAACTTAAGACTACCGCGTTCTTAAAAAAACTTACAGTGCCATCTATTAGCGATTTACGGTACTAAAAGGACTTAGGTCAATTTTACTGGAGTAACTTTCTTAGTGTTAAAAGTTGATATTAAATGCTATGCAATAGCTTTACCGCGGCAGTCCCCGAGTGCCACAGTCATGTCTTTTTTTTATATCTTTTGGGCGAAGCATTGGAAACTTTGGTCGCAGGGATCTAGACTTTCCTCAGCAATTACAAAACATGTGAAAGTGATATTTTGTAACCTGATTTTTCATTTCGTTGACTTCATTTTGTTAGTTGCACAAACACAATTGGTTAACTTTTATAACAGAAAAAAAAACGTATCAAAGAAACCTCTTTTACAGCAAAGATTTGCATTCTACAGGCAAACCAGAACCGATTTAGTACCTCTAGTATATTCTTAGTCGATTAGTCTATACAGTTCAATATGCCAGTTGTTTTTTTTTAAATTAATTGTATTTTTCAATTGAAACGAAAAAACATTGAAAAAGTACAAAAGTGTGGTTATTTTCTATACTCTTTACACGTAAAGCAAAAGACAGAGACAACTGTTTCAATCAATGCCTGTTTTAAACCATGACGTCACATTTTCCTAATTGAATTTGAAATTTTCAACAGGATTTGTGTCCGGCCCACCGAGAACTGAAAAACAATGTTTCCACTGCACTACCCGTTCTTTTAACGAGTCTAAAAAAAGACGTTGTGAAGTTTAAATGTGGCGCTCACGACGAAAATAACCAGAGTCTGGTGTCGAACGGCGATCGATAACTTTTTCTTGTGACCGGTGTATTTTGGAAGGATTAGTTAGCTTTTGGTACGTACACTAGAACGTAGAACCAAAAGTCAGTAACTCTTGGTGTTAAATGATATTCATTTATAATTAATTTATTACGTATTTTCACTCGAATGTCAACTATGACAATGAACAGAAAAGAAAATAATTTTCGAAAAACCTAAAAACTTTTAGGTACCTACAAGCTTTTAATATAGCATTGTCACGCGATATACATATGTATGCAAAATTTCAGCTTATTCAGAAACCGAGAAGTGGGTCAAATTTAACTTGCAAGATTTCGCCCGAACAAACATACATACATACATTACATACATTGCAAGTTAAAAAAAGCTTTTAAAAACAGCAATTTGTGAAAGGAGTTTTGAACACTTGGGAACTAATCGCATATTATACTACTACTTGTTTCTCGCGGCTTCACCCGCGTGGACAGCGTTTGTATGACTTTTCGAGGGTGCGCAGTGCGCGAGCAGCAAGCGGCTCGCGAGCGTGGAAAAAGTAGCCTGTGTGTTAATCCAGGTCCTAATCTGTCTAACCACCAAATTTAAGCCAGACCCGTTCAGTAGTTTTTGCGTGAAAGAGTAAGAAACATAGATCCATACATTCTTACAAACTATCGCGTTTATAATATTAATAACATTTCTAGATGAGCTTTTTGGCGAGATATTTACAAAATATATGCTTATTTATTAAGAGGATTGTGAAGCTGCGACTTTTAATACAAACGGCGTTAACGATTTTCACTTCTTAAATGTTTACCGATTTGGATTATTTTTTGATAGGTTGTCAGTCAGAACAAAAGCTAGGCTTATACGTTTTTTTTTCGATAAACTTAATAAGTTTAATTTTATTGACGTTCACGTGTTTTCATACAAAACAAATTTTGGCCATTTTTTGTTTATTTATTTAATTATTTGTATATGGCATTCATATTACACACCTATTACCGTATACCGGGGTTACTTTGAACAACGGGATTACTTTGATCGAAACTTCCGTTACACATACAAATGCGAATTGCGTAAAACGGAACGACTTTTGGTAGTTTTTTTTTTTGGATGACAACACCGATGAACTGTCAATTCCTTTTCTGTAGGTGCGCTGGAGATTCGGCAGTGGATTATTTAAAAAAAGGTAATTCTTCTCTTCATATCATTTTTTGGTTAAAAAAATGTGTTGCAAAACTTCACGTGCAGCTCAGTACGTGTTTGTATCGTGATATTTTGTTATGAATTCCATGTAGTAGTCTACATTCGGGAATCCCAAGTAAATGTTATTGTTGTTCTAACCTCAAAGCTTACGTAATGGCGTCGGATAATTTAATGCGGGGTGTCATTGATCGGGCACATGGTGTGAGATTGATCAACTGATCAAAGTTACCCCAGCTATTAGCCGAAAAAATTGCTTCATGCCTTTGTGTTATTTATATTATTTTAGTAAGTTTTTGTTTCTGAATAATTTTGTTGTGATTATAACTTACGTTACATAGGTATATGTTCCTTGATTAAAGTGAAGACTGATTCATTATTGGGAGTTTTATTAGATCAAAGTTACCCCAAGGTTCAAAAACAGTTATAACTTTTTTTCCTGTTGACCGATTTTTTTTTTAATTTAATTAGTGATTGGGGCGACTTTGCAGTTTCGTAATAAAAAAGGGGGGTATCAAAGTAACCCCAAATCAAGTTTAACTTTGATCATGCAATTTTTATTTTTTTAATCAAAATCTACAAGAAAAAAACATATATTTTTTTACTTTTTTCCAAAGATCTAAAAAAACCGATTATAACGTTTTTTTTTGGTATTCTTTTAATCACTGGATCATAACTTACGGATGATTAAAGTTTAAAATTGATCAAAGTAACCCCGGTTTACGGTACCGGATGCGCGAGTCCTGCTCTCTCTTGGCAGTTTTTTTCTATCTTTTGGGCGAAGCATTGAAAACTTTGGTCGCAGGGATCTAGACTTTCCTCAGCAATTACAAAACATGTGAAAGTGATATTTTGTAACCTGATTTTCCATTTCGTTGACTTCATTTTGTTAGTTGCACAAACACAATTGGTTAACTTTTATAACAGAAAAAAAAACGTATCAAAGAAACCTCTTTTACAGCAAAGATTTGCATTCTACAGGTAAACCAGACCGATTTAGTACCTCTAGTATTTTCTTAGTCGATTAGTCTATACAGTTCAATATGCCAGTTGGATTTTTTTAAATTAATTGAATTTTTAAATTGAAACGAAAAAACATTGAAAAAGTACAAAAGTGTGGTTATTTTCTATACTCTTTAGCCTTTACACGTAAAGCAAAAGACAGAGACAACTGTTTCAATCAATGCCTGTTTTAAACCATGACTTCACATTTTCCTAATTGAATTTGAAATTTTCAACAGGATTTGTGTCCGGCCCACCGAGAACTGAAAAACAATGTTTCCACTGCACTACCCGTTCTTTTAACGAGTCTAAAAAAAGACGTTGTGAAGTTTAAATGTGGCGCTCACGACGAAAATAACCAGAGTCTGGTGTCGAACGGCGATCGATAACTTTTTCTTGTGACCGGTGTATTTTGGAAGGATTAGTTAGCTTTTGGTACGTACACTAGAACGTAGAACCAAAAGTCAGTAACTCTTGGTGTTAAATGATATTCATTTATAATTAATTTCTTACGTATTTTCACTCGAATGTCAACTATGACAATGAACAGAAAAGAAAATAATTTTCGAAAAACCTAAAAACTTTTAGGTACCTACAAGCTTTTAATATAGCATTGTCACGCGATATACATATGTATGCAAAATTTCAGCTTATTCAGAAACCGAGAAGTGGGTCAAATTTAACTTGCAAGATTTCGCCCGAACAAACATACATACATACATTACATACATTGCAAGTTAAAAAAAGCTTTTAAAAACAGCAATTTGTGAAAGGAGTTTTGAACACTTGGGAACTAATCGCATATTATACTACTACTTGTTTCTCGCGGCTTCACCCGCGTGGACAGCGTTTGTATGACTTTTCGAGGGTGCGCAGTGCGCGAGCAGCAAGCGGCTCGCGAGCGTGGAAAAAGTAGCCTGTGTGTTAATCCAGGTCCTAATCTGTCTAACCACCAAATTTAAGCCAGACCCGTTCAGTAGTTTTTGCGTGAAAGAGTAAGAAACATAGATCCATACATTCTTACAAACTATCGCGTTTATAATATTAATAACATTTCTAGATGAGCTTTTTGGCGAGATATTTACAAAATATATGCTTATTTATTAAGAGGATTGTGAAGCTGCGACTTTTAATACAAACGGCGTTAACGATTTTCACTTCTTAAATGTTTACCGATTTGGATTATTTTTTGATAGGTTGTCAGTCAGAACAAAAGCTAGGCTTATACGTTTTTTTTTTCGATAAACTTAATAAGTTTAATTTTATTGACGTTCACGTGTTTTCATACAAAACAAATTTTGGCCATTTTTTGTTTATTTATTTAATTATTTGTATATGGCATTCATATTACACACTGGTTATAATAAAAAAGATTAAAACATTTAAAATATGAAAATTAAAAAAACTAAAAATTTTGCACTTCCGCAGATAAGAACTCGCGGCCTTAGTAGGGTTTTGAAATCATCAGCTGGTCCCTTATGGTGATGGGACACTCAAATACCATGTGGTGTATGGTCTGTTTCGGATCTCCGCACGTGCACGCAGCCGATTCGCTCCAACCCCATTTGTGCCATTTTATTTATAATCAGTAATTTAAAAAACGAAACGTATAATCCTAGCTTTTGTTCTGACTGACAACCTATTAAAAATTGGTCCAAATCGGTTAACATTTAACAGGCGAAAATCGTTAACGCCGTTTGTATGAAAAGTCGCAGCTTTATAATCCGTTTAACTATCGGCAAAAGGTTTTTTCCAAGCAGTAAGTCTTTATCTATCTATTTCCTAAATTCCATGTTAATTGGGCGAATGGTTTGGGCGTCCACCGTCAGCAAAGGAATAAATGAACTCCCTTTCAAGTTCTTATAGGACCTAATATTTAAGGATAGTGGTGGATCCTACCATACACTCTTTTTATATTTTTTATCCACAATTGGTAAGCCCTTGGCATCATCTCAGGTAAGTAACAATATGATGCCGAAGATGTAAGCGGGCTTACCAAGATTTCCCAACCCAATGGGAAACATGGCTATCAAGCCGGAACACATTAACGTTTATAACACAAGTTGATAACATTGATGTTTGGCGGCAAGACTTAGACAAGATGGTGGTCGTTAGCCAGTCGGGCTTAGAAAATGCCCTTTCACCAACCAAACCGAGTTTTACAAAGTTAGACTCTGCCGGGTATCGATCCGGCAACCTCCTGATGTGAAGCTAATGGACTTAACCATTACGCCACGGAAGCGGTTAAAACTACCGGAATATAATATTCATGTTTTATCTAAGAAGTTGTAAATATAAAGGGTGACCTTTAATTAGTTCTTGATAGCAAAGGATATGAATGTAGTCGTGATTACAAACAACTTTCCCAAAGACACTATATGTTAAATCAGAAAAAAAAGTTTGGTCCTCGATACTATTCAGTTATCAAATCGGCAAAAATGTATAAAGGACCAAAATTTTTTTTTTCTTAATTGACATATAGTTTCTTTGGGAAAATTGTTTGTAATCATGAGTAAATTCATATTCTTTGCTATCAAGAACTATTTAAAAGTCATCTAGTGGAGAATTTTTGTTGTCATTGTCTTGAATGTACTCAACAACGTGAAATTAAGTTTATACGTAACAGGAATATCGCTCACTTAAGGCACCCCAGGAGGCTCGAGTTTCCATACAAACGTAGTTCTGCTTTAATACAAAAACTACATGCCAGATTGAATCCAAACTTTGCAAATATATTGAGGAGACACATATCGATGTTTGTAATTAGTTTTCGAGGTACCAATATAAAACGGAAAAAAATAAGAGCAGTTTCAAACTTTCAGTACAAAACTAAATTAAGCCTTCGTTTAGTTATGTTTGAATGTACTACAATGAAAACTAATTACAAACATCGATATGTGTCTACTCAGTATATTTACAAAGTTTGGATTCAATCTGGCATGTAGTTTTTGTATAAAAGCAGAACTACGTTTGTATGGAAATTCGAGCCTCCTGGAGACTCTTAAGGTGAAGCATTGATTGGAACGGTTGTCTCTGTCTTTTTCTTTACGTGTAAAGAGTAAATTAAATATCCACACTTTTTCAATGGTTTTTCGTTTTAATCAAGAACTACAATGAAAGTATAAAAAAAAACACGTGTGGCACTCGGGGACTGCCGCGGTAAAGCTATTGCATAACATTTTTTATCAACTTTTAACACTAAGAAAGTTACACCAGTTAAATTGACTAAGTCATTTTAGTACCGGAAGTCGCTAATAGATGGCACTGTAAATTATTATAGAACGCGGTAGTGTTAGGTTTTTTTCGTTACGGAATTTCTTGATTAAATTAAAATATATAAAATAAAATATGCAATAGCTTAATAATAACATTTCTCACTTTGTATTATCATATCAAATATTATTGTATATTTCTTAATTCTTAAAATTTATACTTCAAAATATTGTCATAACTAGTTGAAAGTAACAGTGTAGGTAGACCTAACTTTGGATTTTTTTTCTATCGAGCCAAAACTGCTCAATCGTGTTTCTAATAGCTTTTGACTTTAGGAAACATCATCAACAATAAGGGTATTTTTTCAACCTTGGGTTCTCTATCGTTTTGGAGTAATTGACGTCAAAAATAAGGAAAATCTGTAATAATACCGCCTTAAGAGGAAACGCGGTCTAAAGAATAGGTATTAAATAAAATGTTTCTGTCTCCCTCCCCCAAACCTCTCCGTATACAGCAAGTAAGGGAGAACTGCAGCGAAGACCGATAACAGGCACTAAAATTGACCAAAACAGAATTTCGTAGTACCCTATTTCCTCCTCCAAAACTTGAGAAATAATCATATTTTTTTCAAAAAATAATTTAAAAAATGCTTTACCTATGCCTCTACGTTTTTATTTTATTGTTATTATGCGTATTATTTTTTTTGGTGGGTGTCTGAAAATGACGTTTCAATTGGGCAATTTTCCCAGTTTTTGAAGGCTCCTACTTCCTATGATAATTAGAATATGGGAAGAAACCAAACATAGGGACATGGCCATGGAAATTAAAAAATTTGCTCTATTGTCATTATCCAAGGAGGCAAAAGGGGACTACTCGTATGTTTGCATGGAAAAAATGGCGCCCGCGTTTCCTCTTAATTTAATGACAGAACTTCCTTTTACTCTCGTTTGCCATAAAAGAACGAAGCTAAAGTCGCAAGGCAATGCGATTGCTGTGGCTACTCCACGGACCACCGCCGCCGCGCCGCCGCGCCGCCGCGCCGCCGCGCCGCCGCGCCGCCGCGCCGCCGCGCCGCTGAACTCTCATCCCACGAAGCGTGCGCTCCGTAGAATGTTAATTTATAAGTTCAATGCTCAGTGCACTAACTCTGTTGAGTTAACTTTAAACCTGGGTTTTGTCACACCCCGGACACTTCATACAACGGGCCAGAAATGACATTTCAAAAATTAAATGACGGAACAAACAAAATGGCGGCGAAATCCTATACGTTCGACAACCAAACTTAAACCAATCTGTATTATTCTAAGTGACGAGGGGGTGAGGTCGCAATCTAGAGAGCGGCAGGGAGTGTCCATACTGTATGTTAGTACTAATAATATAGTATTGTAGTGTTTAGAACTTTAACTGTTACTGAAAATTAACAGATCTCATAATATCTCATCTCATATCATCCCATCCCATCCCGTCCCGCGTCGTCTCGTCTCGTCTCGTCTCATCTCACCTCATGTCATCCTTATCTTATCTTATCTTACCAAAACCAATATATTTTTTTAGAGATTTTCTGAGATGAGAAAAATTCTCCACTTAGGTAACGTGCCTCTTATTTGCTTGTCTGTTATATCGGGAAAAATAAACAAACATAGACACAGGCCAAATGTCGCCTTTCTAATATTAGAATAAGGATGGTAATCAAATACTGTAATCAGTGCATCATTATATCAGCTCATATACGTCCCCACCGAGGGGCTCGAGCCTACCTTAAATTAGGGCGATCGGGCCGTAAGACGACCACGCGGGCCCAGTGCGGGTTGGTCGACTTCACACACAACCTTCGAGCAGGGATGTACAATTGTACAGGTTTCTTCATGTTTTCCTTCATTCATAAAATATAATAAAATCTTTATATGCTATATATAAGGTGTAACAAAATTAGCTGAAACTATTTTAACTGGTGCTTCCACCCATGAAACTGAACAACTTTTCCCATGGAACCTATAGTCAAATCGCAAAAAAAAATTTGGCTCTCCCATACTAACTCGATCAGCTGATCAGTCAACTTAGTATGGGAAGTTCAATTTTTTTTTTAGATTTGACTATGGGTTTCATGGAGAAAGTTGTTCAGTTTCATGGGTAGAAGCACCAGTTAAAATAGTTTCAGCTAATTTTGTTAGACCTTATATATCCTATGACACGCGGAGTGATGGCACAAATCCAAAGACACCACATTTGTCAAGATCGGTTAAGTGGTTTAAGAAATACGAGGGAACAGATGAACATCCATACATACATACACACATAGACTGTCAAAAATATAATCCTTCCTTTTTCGTAGTCGGGTAAAAATGAGGTTACACGGGCTCTAAATAATTCCACTTCCACAGTTAATCGAACTGAACTGAAATAGGTACAGAGGAGAAAGTTCATCAACCCAATAATTTGATCGACGTAATATAATTTTATCGTGGAGTGTTGTCAAAAATCAGTGCAAGCAGGAAGTGAGAGGCTTCCCGAGGCAGCGGCACGAGTGAACAGGCGGAAGTGGCGTTCCGACGGGCTGGCATTACAAATTGACTCCTAATGAACTGATGGGACTAGGGCTGCCAACCCTTCGGGTTTCACCCGGAGTCTTTGGGTTTGGGTAGTGCACCTCCGGGCTCCGGGGTAAGCATTCATATCTCCAGGTCTGACGGAGCTGAGAAGCGACAGCCGTCCGTGAATTTTTTCCGTTAATTTTCCCTGACCACTCACCATCTCACGATCTACAACGCTTTTGTTGTTTCCTATTCCTACCTAATACACCCTTAACTAAATGTAACTAACCCCCTCCCCCCACCTCCCCACCACCGCCGCGATCTCCGTCTGCTCGTCATCAGAGTTGGCAGCCCTAGATGGGACACGTGATCTTGGTAGTTGATAGTGGTAGTCGTAAGAACGAATGATTTCTTCGGTGCTTTGGGCGGGGAGTCACGTTTTGAAGGAAAAATGTGTGAATATCGGAGGGGGGGGGGGGGGGGTAGCACAAATAGTTACCTACCTAACATATACCCATCCCCCGATTGACGGAGATTTTAGCAAAAAAGTCAAAATACCTGTGTTGAAGCATCTAATAGGAGTCACGGTTACGAAGTAACTAGTATCTCATCTGTGGTCGTGGATAGGATTGCAAAAAAACTGTTTTTGATCATCATTAATAAAAAAAAAAACAATCGAATCAACGACCGTAGCCTACATGCTCCAGCCTTAGACAAGTTGTCTAAGCCTCCAGCAGACTTCTATTTTGGCTAGACTATCTTGGTAGTAATGAGCTTACAAATTTTATCGAGTCATTCTTGTCTAAGCCTCCAACAGACTTCTATTTTGGCTAGACTACCGTGGTAGTAACCAATGAGCTTACAAGTTTTATCGAGTCATTATTGTCCAAGCCTCCAGCAGACTTCCATTTCGGCTAGACTACCGTGGTAGTAAGACCAATGAGCTTACAAGTTTTATCGAGGCATTAATCATTAAGTAATTTTTAGTATTTACCTACGATTTTTCTCACAAACCCTTAGTAGCTCCTCTTTTCCGTTCCAATCTAAAATGTAGTCAATTTCAACTTGTAATATTTGCTTTCACGACCTCAGAAGGACCAGAATACACGACAAACAGTAGCCACGAAGTTTCTCTTTAACGAATAGTTTATTGTCTCATGTCTGCATACTAAAAGTCGCTTATTATTCATGTGGGCGCTGTGGGTAACATTACAGTCATGTCATCATCACAGATCCTCCGCTGTCAAAGCAAGGACCGTCGTCGGCAGAATTAATGGTAGCTGTTTCGACAACGCCATTAAAATTTGACCACCGTTGGGAGTGCGCATGCGTGATCGTGATAGAATCTTGCGCACGGGCAAGGCAGGCCCAAAGCGCTGCGCTGCATCTTTGTTATTGTGTACAGGGTGCAAAAAAATGTCGTAGGACCCGTTAACTGGAGCTTCTACTCATCATGCTGATCATCTTTCCCTAAGGAACCCATAGTCAATTCGCCAAAAAACAAATGCGACGCTCCGTACAAAAATGCACAATATCGGTCAATCAACCTGATCGTTTTGTATGAAGAGTTCAATTTTTTTTGCGATTTCAGCAAAATTGTAGAACAAAAGTTGTTCAGTGTGATGAGTAGAAGCCCCAGTTAACGGGACCTACACCAATTTTGTTACACCCTGTACAACTTGTATGTTTATTGTGTACTTCGTAGGTATACTGTGCTGAATTATTTATCGTTGCGATGACTTGTTAACTGTGTGCCAACCTGGTTAACAAGTCATAAATCAGGTCCTTCCATAGAATTAAAATCTAAGTATAAACTTTCTTTCTATTAAGTTGCAATAAGGCGTAGTCATCATTGGTAATGTAATTCAATGGGTGTAGTACAGCTTTTTAGTGTTCCGAAGTCAACAAGGACTCCTTATAGTTCGCCATGTCTGTCTGTTTGTCTGTCCGTCTGTCCGTCTGTCCGGCTGTCCGCGGCTTAGCTCAGGGACTATAATAGTACTAGAAAGCTGTGATTTGCTTCCATCTTCGGCAACATCGTCACTTACCACCAGGTGAGATGTTGTCAAGGGTTTATCAATTGTGCATAAAAAAAAAGAAAAAAAAAAAAGAATAGGTCCAACAAAACTATTGACGGTTTAATAAAACCATTTATTCAGGGATCGGTTTGTGAAATATTAAGCCTAAAAATGCTAATTTTTGTTAGAGTCAAGTGGCGCCAGTGTCGCACGGCAGGTATAGTTAGTTAGGTAGGGCATAGGGAGTGGGTTCTTAAAAGATGCCGTGCGTGTTCAGATAATTTAATGAGGATAAAATATAAGACCTAAAAAGAACATAAGAATTAGAAAATGACACACTTAAATTTAAAATAGAAATCACAGAACATAAATAAATCTTACCCGAAATGGGTCTTTTAGGAAGTACAGTAATTAAATAAATATAAATTAATAATTTGTGCTGGTTAAGATGAACGATGATGGTTTTTCGGTTTTTAAATTAAATGTCACATAGTTTGACAGCGCATGCGCGGAAAAGAAGAAATAGATGGAATGAATAGAGATCGAATGAAAGAAGATTATATAACTGCGCACCACGCTACACCCTTCCAGCTAAATCGCTATTTAAGGACATCTGAAAAAAAAAAGAAGTTAATCATATAATTTAATTTAAAAGGAAAACTATCACGGCTAAGTAGGCTTTCTTAATTTAGGAGTAATAAGAGTCTCCAGGAGGCTCGAGTTTCCATACAAACGTAGTTCCGCTTTAATACAAAAACTACGTGCCGGATTGAATCCGAACTTTGCAAATATATTGAGGAAACACATATCGATGTTTGTAACTAGTTTTCGATGTACTAAAATAAAACGCACAAAAATAAGAGCAGTTTCAAACTTTCAGTACAAAACTAATTTATGCCTTCATTTAGTTACTTTAAAATTTACTACGATGAAAACTCATTACCAACATGTGTCTTACTCAATATATTTACAAAGTTTGGATTCAATCCGGCATGTAGTTTTGTATTTAAGCGGAACTACGTTTGTATGGAAACTCGAGCCTCCTGGAGAGTCTTAAGGTGTTCAGTTGGATTTGAAAAAAGTTAATAGATTTTCCATACAAAATGTTCTGTTACCAAGTGCAAATATATATATTTTTTAAATATACATTTATTTTTTTAAAAGACTACTTTGCGGGAGTCCGACTCGCACTTGGCCGGTTTTATTCTATATTAATGCGACATACTCGTATAAGTACATTACGTAGTAACTTTTGACTGACTCAGTGGCTAAGTGGTTAGTGCTCTTGAGTACTGATCCGAGGGTTGTGGGTTCGATCCCCACCCATGGCAAGCATTTGTGTGATGAGCAGATTTGTTTGCTCTGTGTCTGGGTGTTAAATATCTATATATGTATGTATTTAAACGTATATATGTATGTGTATCAGTCTCTGGTTCCCATAACACAGGGAATCCTACTTTGGGGCCAGGTGACCATGTATATGTGACTTGTCCCAAAATATTTATTTATTTTTGTGCCTGGTGTTCTTTGAATTTACTGTTTTCATTATATTTTTTTGTGTCCATTCTACTTGTACCCAGGTAATATTTTATGCAGTCTCTCAGATCATTATTAATTATTTAATTTGTCATTAGATCATTTGCCAGAACCAATTTAGATAAATACCTAACCACTCCGGGAGTGTCGACAGAGATGAAAACTTTTTACAGTTTTATAAGTTTTGACCCTCCGAGTGTTCCTGGCGAACGACTAGGTAGACAAAGTTTTGACCCTGTGAGTGTTCCTGGTAAGGTGTCGGTGACGATAACAGTGTTGCGAGTTCAATAGTTTTTTCCCATCTCAAAATATGCCCTACGCGCCTAAAGAAGTATTAACTTCAATAATTTTCACGCTTGCGATCGTTTTACAGACGAATTATTGTTTCGTTTCGAGACGAGCCATTTAGTATGCGGGCCCATTCGGAACTTATCATAACGTATTTTGTTTATTCGAATGTCGTTTGTTTGTCCAAATTTTCAGGTCACATGCTGTGCACACATTGAAATCATGCCAATGTGACACCTAGCGTGATGGTATATAAAAGCTATTGGCGTCGGTTGCCAGACGGCGTCCGTCCCACACTAGCCAGTATTTTAAACTTACTGGCGTCACGCCAGGCCAGTGGATCCTCGGGCTGACGGCTGTGTATGAGTTATGGCTGCGTAAACATACCCATTTTGGGATGCGTCTCTGCAGGTTAAGGCATTCTTTACGGAATTCAGGGCTGGAGCTTGAAACTTGCATCAAGGTTCATGCGTCTCTGCAGGTTAAGGCATTCTTTACGGAATTCAGGGCTGGAGCTTGAAACTTGCATCAACTTACTTAGCTGCGGCAACGAACACTACGATAAATAAACTGATGTAAAAAAGCAATCAATCTAAGGGTTACACAAGGATCATAATTGCAACACCAGGCAACCGCCGTCTATCCTTAATTGTGCCACACGATAAGAAAGAGAAGGATCATAATTTTATTATAACTGCAAGTCTGCATTATGTCAACGTAAGATTGTAAATTCCGTTAGATTATAATCTAACTAACGGGATTTATTTTGCGAGATTGTCAACTGTCGAAAGATTGTGAGTTGTAACATATTGTTTACAATTTCACTAGTGACTTCACTAGTGAAATTGTAAACAATATGTTACACTTCGCTTAGTGTAGTTGTAAACTCACTAGTGACATTACAACTACACTAAGCGAAGTGAAAAACACTAAATTAATGGTAGTTTCGGTCAGGTTTGATTGATTTAACAGTTAAAGAGCCATCATTGGTAAACCCTTGACAACATCTCACCTGGTAGTAAGTGACGATGTTGCCGAAGATGGAAGCGTGCTTACCAAGATTCTCCAACGCAATTATAAAAACAAAGTTATTTTTGTAGTTTGTTTAAAACATTTTGTATGGAAAATCTACAAACTAAACTAAGAAAGATTTTTCTGTTCAATAAATTTCAGAATTTGTGAAATTGCGGTTTAGCTTGGGGGGAGGGGGTTGGGGGGCGGACTGGTGACATATAACTCTAACAAAAACCACTCGAAAACTTAATCAAACTAATTAAACCAATCATTTATTAGAAAATGATTGCACATAGCAAATCCCGTAATAGTTTTAAAAGATCTATCCCATGATACCCTATACAATAGGGTAATACGTGAACAAAAAAAAAATCACCCCCACATATAGGGGGGACATCCTATAAACTTTTTGCAGATTTTTTCTATTGCTATATATTTTATGTTTCCCATAAAGGGGTCACAGATTTATATAACCATACTAAATTTCAGCTTGATAGCTGTAACAGTCTGAAAAAAGACGGCTGTGACATACCGACTGACAGCAGACAGACAGACAGTCGGACACGGCGAAACTATAAGGGTTCCTACTTTGACTACGGAACCCTAAATAGTTCGTTTCTTTGGTACTAGCGTAAATTTTATTCTCGGGTCCTAGTTTCTTTTCACGGTTTAGCTGTTTTTCTTCCATCTTTTTTCGGTAATGGGGGGTCGGACTGTATCAAAATTAAATTCTGAAATATGATTTCCTAAATTACTCTCCTCTTGAAGTTTCAAAAAACCTTACTTGTTTTGTTTTCCCATCACGTCTTCAATTTTTAATTGATCAAATTCACAAAATAAGTTCGTCAGTGACGCTAAAAATCGATGACGTCACTTGTGGGCATTTCAAACATTTTTAGAACAAATCGTTTTTGACAGATCATAAAAAGTAACTCAAATGACTAGCAGTCCGATCCCCTATTGGCATATGAAACAGCGACTGTTTTTCGGTAATTGGCATATGAAACAGTGACCGTTTTTCGCTGACTTCCATATGAAAATGTATGTGTAGACATCTTATAAATTTAAATAATTTATCTTAAAAATATTTAATCAAATCTTTTCGAGATTCGAGGTAACATATATACCTACCTACTTACAGAATAACTTTTGGAATTTATTAAAAAAATAAAAATCCGACTGCATAAAAACTTAACCCCTCTTTTTAGCCAGTCGGGTAAAAATGTATTTTATTTCACCCAGGGGTTTAAAAAAGAATAACGATACCTCATACGTTAAAATCCTTCAGGCTGTAGCAGGGAACATAAACATATACATATAAATCTATATACATCCACTCTATAAACATAACCCTCCTTCTGAGGCAGTCGGGTAAAAACACCAACGCGTCTGATTGATAACCTCCGGTAAAAAGATATGCTGAAAGACGAACGAACGAGTTAATTCCGCGCCGAGAAGAGTTCCTGTTGCCTTTCCGCACTAAGTAATAGAACGTTAGTCAGCGCAAGAAATATATCAGGAATGCCCACTGTGCCTGAACTTCTGCACGTACACTGGACGACCTTAACACAACCACAGTATTACAATATAGCGGCTTACAGTAGCGCAACGAATGTACTTAATACGCAGAACGATGGAAGGGTACCTACTTGCGGGGCAGCGGGCGGTGGGGCCCAGCCTGCCACACTCCGCGAGTTTGCCAGGCTGGCTACAGGCTAGTACAGCTAGTACCTACGCCGTGGCGGCATCGTGCGACATCAAAGGCGTTGCTGTGACACAGCGTCACCGGAAGCCTTAAGGTTGGCCAAACATCTGACCACCAGAAGTGTAGAATCTCTCTCTCTCTCTCTTATCATGTGGCACAATTAACCGTGCTATCCAAGAGATAGACGGTGGTTCCCTGGTGTTGTACTTAGCATCACCCGCTGTCACGTGTAGGGCATTTTAAATTTACACCTACGGACGTGTGCAACGCGACCTTCATACACATCTGGAATCAGATGTGCAGGTTTTCTCACGATACTTTCCTTCACCGTAAAAGCAATCGATAAGTATATAATGTATACGTAAGTTTCGAAAAACTGGTACATGAGCCGTCCGGATTTGAACCCGGGACCTTTCGTTAGGAGGACCGAGTCGTTATATACCGGTTGAGCCACCGACGCTTCGGTAGAATCACTGACTCGATAGAACATTAAATTAGCTCATTTTCATCTTTAACCAATCTAATATTAATAATGTGCCAACGGCTAATAACGTCTGTGAAGAAAATGAAACAGAAATCTTGTGGAGGAAGCGTGTAGATAGATGTATGTATCTACGGAATAATGTTCGATGTTTTCGTAATACAAGTTTTCCGCACTTCAAAGCCGTTGCGACTTGGCTTGAGTCCCGAATCCAGAAAGTCCATCAATTAGTTACCTATACAGGGTGTAACAAAATTGGTGTAGGACCCGTTAACTGGGGCTTCTACTCATCATACTGAACAACTTTCCCCAAGGAACCCATAGTTACGAAGTAACTAGTATCTCATCTGTGCCCATAGTCAATTCTCAAAAAAAATTGGTCCCTCCATACATGAATTTTAGCATAAAATTGGTCGATCAGCTGATCGATTTGTATGAAGAGTGGTTTTTTTTGCGATTTCAGCAAACTTGTTCAGTATGATGAGCAGAAGCCCCAGTTAACGGGACCTACACCACTTTTGTTACACCCTGTATAGCTAGGTACTATCTAACTAAACATAATTTAGTTATAGTTGGTGCGAATAATGCGCAACGTTTATTAACCGACTACAAAAAGGAGATATTTTTTAAATTCACAATTGATGGTAAAGCCCTTGGCATCATCTCACCTGATGGTAAGTGACGATGATGCCGAAGATGGAAGCGAGCTTACCAAGATTCCCCAACGCAATGGAGAAATGGCTACCTTATCTTTAAGCCGGAACACATTAATGTTGTTAACACTGACATTTGGCGGCAAGACTTAGATAAGATGGTTGTAGCATAGCAAGCCAGGCGGGCTAGAAAATGCCCTACCACATACCATTGCAATCCGAGTCACAAGTTGACCCCACCGGTAATCGAACCCGTAACCTCCTGGTACGAAGTAAATGGACTAACCATTACGCCACAGAGGCGGTCAAAAAAATCATCAATTTTTCGACCCGTACGTATGTATGTGATAAATACTGTGTGGAAAAATTTAAACTGTGGCTTTTAGTCATGATTGAAGCTTTTTAACACGCTTTTAACTTTATGGGAATTCAACTTTATGGTCCTAAAGGTTTTATTATTAGCTTCACTTGTAACTATGTAAGAAAATCTTGGAATCTTAATTTGACCCACTTGCCGGTCTTCGATTAGGATGAAATTTTGCACACGCTCTGAGTTCTGATGACAATACATGACTAGCTAAGAAACGTCATTACAAATCCATTATGGCGGCCTCCCCGAGATGACGGACTGGCTGTTTGAAATCCACCCCCATGATATGGGTATCAAATGAAAGGGTTTGCTGTCAGAAATACGAAAAAAATAGGCACGTGACTTAAATCCAACATGGCGGACATCCAAGATAACTACTTAACGTGTTTACTAAAAGCGTGTTTTTTAGTTTTTTAAACTAATTGATGATTATTCCCCATGAAACCCATAGTCGATTCGCAAAAAAAAATTGTACTTCTCATACAAGGTTAGCTAATTAGCTAATAGATTTATATGGGAAGTTCAAAAAATTTTATGCGAATTGGCTAATATAGGTTTTTTGTGGAAAGTTAAGTTAAGTATGATGAGTCGAAGCCACGGTTAAAATTGCCAGACATTTTTTATCGCCCATTATACGGGTGTAACAAAATTGGTGTAGGACCCGTAAATTGGGGGTTCTACTAATCATACTGAACAACGACTTTCTTGAAATCGCAAAAAAACTTTATACAAATCGATCAGCTGATCGACCAATTTTGTATATTTTTGTATGGAGGCAAGGGTCCAATTTGTTTTGAAAATTGTTTATGGATTCCGTGTGGAAAGTTGTTCAGTATAAGTAGAACCCCCAGTTAACGGGTCCTACACCAATTTTTACTATTGTTGGAATTGTATACTCGTATCTTCTTCTTCTTATCGTGTGGCACAATTAACCGTGTTATCCAAGGGATAGACGACGGTGGTTGCCTGGTGTTGCACTTAGCATCATCCGTGGCACAGAATTACAATATCCCGTGGACACGTGTAGGGCATTTAGATTTACGAGTACACCAACGGACGTGTGCAACGCGACCTTCATACACATCTGGAATCAGATTTGCAGGTTTCCTCACGGTGTTTTCCTTCACCGTTAAAACAATCGGTAATATATACACGTAAGTTTCGAAAAACTCATTGGTACATTGGCTGTCTGGATTTGAACCCGGGACCTCTGGTTATAAGAGGACCGAGTCGTTACCAATTGAGCCACCGACGCTTTTAATTCTCGTTTATTGTTACATAATGTATATGTGGTCTGTAATTGCCCTGTTACAAATCCATCAAACCGTTTGTGCTACAGGCTCAGCCAATACATACTTACTTCCAAAATCATCCTTAGTCAATCTGGTAAAAACCTGTGTAACATTGATGAGGTAATTTAAATTATGACTTACCAAGCACAGCGTCTTTGGCGACATGCACATTGCAGTAGATGTGCTGGTCTGTGGGGATGGCGACCGGCTCAGCCGTCGTCTCGCCCGCCTCCATCAGCTTCAGCTTCGCGGACAAGTCTTGCATATCTGGCGAGACAAAACCGTCAAGTGAGACTGCGCCGTGAGTTATTGACATGGAAGTGGAAGATATTGTGGAGGGCTAAACGCGATTAAAGTATATGTAAGTATACCAACATATCGAGTTAAATGATGATGATGATCTATCCGACCGATGTCGGTGATGGCGACCACTTCGACTCCTAGTCGGTTTGCCGCGCGTGCGCTCGAAGATGGTTTATGTAGCCAATCTTCGCAGCGAAACTCCTCGCGCACTGAGGGCATTTAAGTATGCCACCCTCGTAATTGTATGAAATGATTAATGGTTAATGTAGGTACAGTCAGATGTAAAAGTGCCTATCTGCGTTATCCGAGCAGAAATCGAGTGTTGTACATTGCGGGTCCAATTCAAATAATAATAATAATAATATAATAATGTAATATTCATATAATAATGTACTAAAGAGCGTCAGTGGCTTAAAGACTACGGCCGCTACCTCCTGTTCGGGAGATCGTGGTTCGAATGTGTTTTCGAATTTCAATTTTATATGTACTTTTATCCGACGCTTTTACGGTGAAGGAAAACATCCTGAGGAAATCTGCACACGCCTGCGAAGAAACTCAAAGGTTGTGTGTGAAGTCGACCAACCCGCACTGGGCCCGCGTGATCGACTAAGTCCCGATCGTCCTAATTCAGGGTCGGCTTGAGCCCCTCGGTGAGGATTTATATGAGCTGGTATGACATGACTAAGGATGTTGGAGATGCCGCGATTCTGCAGTGCATGGTTGTTGTAGGATGAGGCACATGTTGATGACTTTTTGCAATTGTTACTGAAAGAGGTGCCTCCTTGATGCACCGTGTTGGCGGCAGCGCCAACAGTCTCCTATCTATTGTAGGGAACAGAATTGATAGCCTTATGGTTAAAACTAGGTAAATGTCCACCTTGTCTTGACCAAAATCGTAAGCTTTGAACATTTTTTTATTTGCACTCTGTTACTAACCTATAATAAGTGTGTGTGTGTTTTTTATAATAAGCCATATGTAACTATTTTATTATGATTCGAAACAAAAAATATTCTATTCTAGTCTAATAACAACACAGTGTAGTTATAAATAAAACTGGTCAAGTGCGAGTCGAACTCGCGTAGAGAAGGTTCCTTACGTACCGTTCCGTTTTTTTGTTAAGATTTCCGTTTAATTTTTCCTGTAAACTATATAGACGCTATATTTTTTTAAGCGTTAATTAGGGGAAGACACTGTTACCTGTAACACAGTCTCTAACTACCACGGGTAACGGGTTTCCATCCGCTTTTGTAACCACACCTTGAACCAATAAAGATCTTATTATTATGTTTATCTCAGCTTTTTTAAACTCGGCTTTTTAAAAGGCCAGTCCTTTGGAAGGCGTACGTGGGGATACAGATCCAACACGCAGAGGCCCCTTTGAGATATTATAATGTGTCGTGATGTGTACACCTAGCGGGTACTGTCTCTGCCTGTACCATAGTGATTCACCCAAAGACAGCAGCACCCGCCAGGTGCATGCAAGGACTATTGCAGAAAATATAGGAACTATGCCGGGTTATGGGTGGGTAATTGCTGGACTGGTTGCTGGGGTATTGATGAGACTACGGGACGCCTGCCATATCAATTGTCTTATCTTGTAATTACAGCAGGCGGTGACTTGCCGCTTACTAAATTGGCCCCCTATAAATGCTACCAAATGGCAGCAGGGTGGTGTGAGCGCGTAAGGGTGTCGAGAAGTGAGTCTGTGTGGTCCAGATTCCTGTACGGTCAGCAGGCCCCCGGCGTTATGATATTTTACACTTCCAACCTGGAGCATAGGTTCCGCTCTTGCTTTCTCCACTCTTGGCCGGCCAATTGAGTCAAGCACAAGAGGCGAGGGCCAAATGAACACGGGCCCTCTGGAGTCGGGGTGCGAGGTGTCGCCACTCACCTACAGCTCGCCACAAGCTGCCCCTGGGCGATAATTTTTGTTACTATTATTCCCTATTTTTGCCAAAATGATCCGAAAATCTCCGAATGGAATGACTAATTTTGGTTTATTTTCCTTAATATCTTTTAAACAATTCATTATAAAAGAATATATATTTCTAGTAAAGAGTTATATCACATGATGCACATGAAAACAAATTATTTCAATGTCTAATTTGGTCTCTAAAATTTATTTAAAAATAAAATTTATTCAACCTTATTTTTAGTAAAATAGCTGAATAAATACAGTGTAAGAAAACTAATAAATTACATTCGTTATGTGTACATAATCTCATTTCCTGTTTAGTAAAGGTTAAATTGTAAAGTTATACATATTTACCTGTATTTATATATAAAATTCTCGTGTCACAATGTTCGTTCCCGTACTCATCCGAAACGGCTTGACCGATTCTCATGAAATTTTGTGAGCATGTTGAGTAGGTCTGAGAATCGGCCAACATCTATTTTATTTTAGGGTAGGGTAGTGTAGGGTAGTGTATTGTAGGGTAGTGTAGGGTAGGGTAGTGTAGTGTAGTGTATTTAGGGTAGGGTAGGGTAGTGTAGTGTAGGGTAGTGTAGTGTAGGGTAGTGTAGTGTAGGGTAGTGTAGGGTAGGGTAGTGTAGTGTATGTAGGGTAGGGTAGTGTAGGTTAGGGTAGTGTAGGGTAGGGTAGGGCAGTGTAATGTAATGTAAGGCGGTACGTAGTTCGCCGGGACAGCTAGTATTTATTTAAAATTATAATAATACTTAAGGGATTTTAATTATAGTGTAAACTCTGTATAACGTCACTCGATATACTTAACGATTCACTCTTTGAAGCGTCAAAATTTTCTGGCTCCAGTTGGTTTACTTTAACGCTAATTTATCTCTGCATGACGAAAACTCTCAATAACGTTACAAAATGCCCGGTCCCTTGAGTGTCGCTATATAGAGTTTACACTGTTTAAAGTTCAAAGGTGTTGCTCAATACCGAAAATCTATATAAACCCGTTTGTAAAATTAATTATTTTTTTCAGGTCCAAATTTGACCAGTTCAAATTGTCCACATCAAAAACTTTATCGCTGGGTGCGAAGTACTAGGTGGGGTGATCGCAGCGCTCATAGTGGCCAAAAGTAAAAATAATGTTGGCTCTGTCATCCGTCATATCTCATAGTAAACTGTTCAGACTTGGTTATCTAATTTTAATAAAACCCGGTCCTTAAAATAATATTAATTTCGATCTGGAAACGATATTTAAATTTATCACTAGGGATACAGGAACAATTATATGTGTTTATTATTATTGAATGAAACCATTAAAGTAGCTTTATCTTCTTGTTTTACAGTAAAACTACAACTAAAAATGAAATAAACAAACCCTGACATGTTCAAAATAAAACACAGTTTTTGAATTAATTTTACATACCTCAATTGATTTAAATAACCAAAAATGATTTTACAACCATTTCTCCACCCAAATCAAGGTATCACAGTTATTTTGGAAATAAATTAATAGATAATTTTGGATTATAATAATATTTATCACAATGTCGTGATTAAATGACAAAAGTTGCGGACGCTAGGTGGCCCTGAACGATGGAATCTAAATATATATAACTCAAAGGTGACTAACTGACATAGTGATCTATCAACGCACAGCCCAAACAACTGGACGGATCGGGCTGAAATTTGGCATGCAGGTAGATGTTATGACGTAGGCATCCGCTAAAAAAGGATTTTTGGAAATTCCCACGGGAACCGCAAAAATCGGGATCTGCGCGGGCGAAGCTGCGGGCATCCACTAGTGAATTATACAGCTTTCGCAAATAGTACATTAATGCAGGGGCCGGGACAAACAAAGCAAGGAAATGGCAAATTTCGTGGTATACGTGGGCTGATCAAAAAATACCCGGAATATTTGAATTTCGAATCTAAATACGTTACTTTAAGTTTTAGGATTCCGTACACCCAACGGGTGACCAACTAGGCCTCCGCTGTCTGTCCGTCTGTCCGTCCGTCAGCAGGTGTATTTCATGAACCGTATTAAGTAGACAGTTGAAATTTTCACAGAATATGTATTTCTGTTGCCGCTATAACAACAAATACTCAAAATTAGAAAAAGTGACAAAATTATGGGCCTCTCTATACAAAAAAAAAACGTGTTTTTTATAGGTCTTTATAAGTATTTTTGATTTAGCTCTATCGTACGTACCTAATAATACACACAAGCGTGAAACTTGGTGTGATTATAGTATCTACTAATACTAAAGTAAAACAACAAACAATAAAAATCGGCCAAGTGTGAGTCGTACTCGCGCTAAGTCGTCCGAACTGAATGACAAAAAAAGAATATTTTTGTCGCTCGCGTTCATGTTTGTTGTTCGTAATGTGAATAGGTATCATTGTCGTCATTATACTATGTAGTTGTGGTGCTACGGAACCCTTGCAGTACTAGTCCGACTAGCGCATGACCGGTTTCTTTGATATGTTGGCACACTGTTCATAATTTATGTGTGAACTAAGCCCCTTGCGACTTTTTACCTGATCCCTAAGATGTAGAGAACTACGAAAGGACGCCGTTTCGCGACCACAGAGGAAGTTAAGATCAAACCACTGAAGGAACTGAAGGCCATATAATTTTGAATAAAAAATACCGACTTCAAACAGGAAACTATGATTCCCCTCGATTTCTCTGGGATGCCAACATCAGATCCTGGTTTCCTTATCATGGTACCACCCTTGGGATATCTCTTTTCCAACAAAAAAAGAATCACCAAAATCGGTTCATAAACGACGAAGTTATCCGCGAACACATGTGTGTTAAAAAGAATAAAAATATATATACGGTCGAATTGAGAAACCTCCTCCTTTTTTTTAAGTCGGTTTGAAAAAGTGGTACTTATATTATGTCTAAGTCGGAAACATTCCTAACTGCGTATAGGTACGATTGATGGGCTATAACCAAGTATCAATTTGAACTAATAAGTTCTAATTTCGATTCTGCCAATCGAATGCTACGAAAAAACAACCGTTAGCCATTGTTACGTGTGCGTTCCGCTGCGCAGGTCAAAATTAGTAGCACACATGTTAAAACAAACGCGGCGTTGTTTACACGGCTATACTGGGCTCGATGCTGCTTCTGGCTATAACATGAGCCCCCTATACAGGATGTAAAAAACACTACCACTACACTACCACTACCACTACACTACCACTACACTACCACTACACTACCACTACACTACCACTACACTACCACTACACTACCACTACACTACCACTACACTACAAATGAAAGAATTTTTTAAATCGGTCCAGTAGTTTCGAAATCTATTCAAGACAAACAAACAAATCTTTCCTCTTTATAATATTATAAGTTTAGATGTAGATTATTAATAGTTCTCTGACATTTAGCCACTAGGGAAACAGGATGGACGAACAGACCGACGACGCTCTGGACAGAAATGTTTTTTTTTGTTTGTATTAGTTTTATAAAACACATTTTGGGCAGAGTTAGAAAACTTTTTTTTTCGCGACGACACATTTTTTTTCATTTTTTTTATTCACAATTGGAAAACCCTTGACAACATCTCACCTGGTGGTAAATGACGATGTTGCCGAAGATGGAAGCGGGCTTACCAAGATTCCCCAACGCAATGGGAAACTGGCTATCTTATCTTCATGCCAAAACACACCAATGATATAAACATTGATATTTGGCGGCAAGACTTAGATAAGATGGTGGTAGCTAGCCAGGCGGGCTTAGAAAATGCCCTACCACCAACCAAACCGAGTCTTACAATTGACCCCGCCGGGAATCGAACCCGCGACATCCTGTGTAAAGCCAGTGAATTTTTGCCTCTGAGCTACGGAGGCGGTTAAATCCATACATACTACTATACCTACTTTTTTTACATACAATACAGTGCTCTCGGTCGCTTGAAAGTTATAAGAATCGTTATTCGTAGCTGGCACGAAACCAGAGATTTTCTCAGTTTTCTATAGACTAGTTGGACGTAAGTTAAGGGTCATCCATCACTAAATAGCTTGGAAATAAAGTTCTTGTCAGCTCGTACTGCAACACGTGGCTGTTACGTCAATCGCTGCGGACGAATAGTGCCAAGATTGTGGTTTTTAATTTATCATCATATCAGTCGAAGGACGTCCACTGCTGGACATAGGCCTCCCCCAAAGATTTCTACGACGACCGGTTCTGCACTGCCCTCATCCAGCGGCTTCCCGCGACCTTCACCAGGTCATCGGTCCACCGAATGAGAGGCCTGCCTACACTACGTTTTCCGGTGCGTGGTCGCCACTCGAGAACTTTACTACCCCAAAGGCCATCTGTTCATCTGTCAATCATTTAATTTATACTTAAATAACCATACCACACCATTTTAATTATACTTAAATAAAATAAGAAGAATTTCCAAAATAATAAGAAAACAAAATTATTTCATATTGTTTTGTTAAGAAGTTCAAATGTTTCGATTAAAATTCTTCCACTCGTGCCAAAAAAATGCAGCTGTTCTATGGTAACAACTAGAAAAAAAGGGTGCATTAGAACTTTTTTTTTAATTAGTTCTGTGTATTAAAATATAATTCGACGAAATCCAAATCACTCCTCATATCATGTAAATTACAAAACAGTTTTTTTTACTTATATAAAAAAATCCTTAATTGCACTAAAAAATGGTTACAAAGTTGGTCGTTGGCGGCCACGGATAAGATAAATAATGATCTGTGTTGGCGGCGGTATAAGCCTTAACGGTTTTCTTAAATTAACAACGCGTAAAAACTACCAGCCACCTGTTTATAGTTACTTATTCCGCTGAGGCACGTGCGGAAAGTCCGGTCCGGTCCAAAGTGTCGGGTTAAATGCCTTAGGTGTTTGTCCTTCGAGCATAACAGAATTAAATAACTTCTGAAGAGTTTTTAGTACCGGTGATCCACCTGCTTTCAGAACTTCAGCCATAATTCTATCATCCCCCGGTACCTTGTTGTTATAGAGCTGTTTGAGAACCATTCTAATATCGTACAGGCTGACGTCCGGGATATCTTCGGTATAGTATTCTTCCAGCAACTCGTCTTAGATGATATGATGCTGCCATCGGCACAGAAGTGTGGTCGCGATTTTCTTTAAAAAGGGTGACAACACCCTGCTAAAGAACTATAGAGCCATGTCACTTCTCATCCATAATATGTCTATAAGCTGTTTTCGAGAGTCATTACGAATCGTCTCGCAAGCAGATTTGACGACTTCCAGCCTCCCAAACAAGCCGGTTTCCGAAAAGGCTTCAGTACCATAGACCACATATACTTACATAAGATGCGGCAGATTATATAGTAGACTGAAGACTACAATCAACCACTATATGCTTGGCGTTTGTGGACTATGAGAAAGCCTTTGATTCAGTCGAAAGCTGGGCTGTGCTACAATCTCTCCAGCGGTGCCAAATTGACTATCGATACATCGAGGTGTTGAAGTGTCTGCATGAAAACACCACCATGTCGGTTCGCCTCCAGGGTTAGAACTCGAAACATATCCAGTTGCAGCGAGGGGTGAGACAAAGAGACGTTATATCTCCGAAAATGTTCACCGGCGACCTGGAAGATGTTTTCAAGGATTTGGACTGGGGTGGACTCGGCATAAATATCAACGGCGAGTTCTTAACCCACCTCCGATTCGCTAACGATATCGTGGTCATGGCTGAGACTATGGAAGACCTAAACGCAATGCTCGATGGCCTAAAGCCTAAAGTAAAGTCTCTCAACAAGTGGGTCTTAAAATGAACATGGACAAGACAAAAATAATTTTAAATGTCCGTGTCGCGCCCACCCCTCTAAAGGTTGGAGACTCTACACTGGAAGTTGTTGACGAATATGTATATACCTGGGACAAACAGTCCAGCTAGGTAGGTTCAACTTCAAGAAAGAGATAAATCGACGAATCCAACTCGGCTGGGCAACGTTTGGGGAGCTTCGCAATATCTTCACGTCCCAAATACATGGTCATGACATGGTCGCTTACTATGGGCCTCATAAGGTTTAGGGTCACCCGAAGGGCAATAGAGCGAGCAATGCTCAGAGTTTCCCTACGCGATCGAATGAGGAGATCCGCAGGAGAACAAAAGTAACCGACATAGCTCACAGAATCGCTAAACTGAAGTGGCATTGGACAGGGCACATAACTCGTAGAACAGATGGCCGTTGGGGCAGTAAAGTTCTCGAGTGGAGACCGCTGACCGGAAAACGTAGCGTAGGCAGGCTTCCCACGCGATGGACCGACGACCTGGTGAAGGTCACGGGAAGCCGCTGGGTGCGGACAGCGCAGGACCGGTCGTCGTAAAAATCCTTAGGGGAGGCCTTTGTCCAGCGGTGTACGTTATCGGTTAATATGATGATGATGATGGACGTGCGGTAAAGTCGTATTTTTATCACGCTTTTATTAGCTTCAAATGTATGTTTGTAACCTGTATGTTTGTATGTAACCGACTCCTTTGGACTCGATTTTGATCTAACTAAAAAAAACACGCTTTTAAAGTACATCAGACTAAAAAGTAAACAATAATTCTTAATTTATGTTGAAAATAATAATTAACAAATTACTAGTATTATTGTGAAATAGTGTGGGTTGCTCGATAGACGAAAAATATGGCACAGAGCGCCCCACGCTTTTTCACAATAATACTAGTAATGTGTTAATTATTATTTTCAACTTATATTATTAAGAATATTTTTTTTTACTTTTTAGTCTGATGTACTTTAAAAGAGTGTTTTTTAGTTTTTTTGAACTTTATATTTTATTTATTATGAAGTCCTAGCTCCGTTCGATCGCGATGAAAACTTGCTTTGCTGAGTATACCTTTCGAAGCGCCAAAGCTTCATTTATTAGCTGTTGTGTGTGGGTTGTGACTTTCAACATAAGCGCTTTCAGGTCAATAAAAAAGATACAGACTGTTTTATGTATTAGAGATTGTTAAAAAAGAAACCGAACAAGTGCGAGTCGCACTCGCCCACCGAGGGTTCCGTACAAAGAACCCCGTACCAAAAGTATGGAAAATGTGGTTTCAGTTAAATACGATTTATTTTGCACTTGAGAAAGACGCTGGAGGTGTCATATTACTGATATTACTGTCACTGTGACAAGGTGCGAATTGGTAGTAGAGTCGATTTCCTTGAGGGTACAAAATCAGTCGTAACTCTGAAAGGGACTCGGCAACAGTGGTAGCCATATAGACTTTTGTTCAGGACGTTAAAATCTATATTAAATCAAAATCTCAGAATATTTAACTAAAACCACATTTTCCATACTTTTGGTACGGGGTTCTTTGTAGGTACATATAACAAATCATAACAATGCAAACTGTTAGGTACTACATACATACACCAAAATTATTAGGTACCTACCACCTATACATATACAACAACAATTTGATCCTTTAAGGGTTCCATTTTTTCCTTTTGAGGTACGGAACCCTAAAAATGGCACACACCAGCTTAAAACAGATATCTATCTACATTGTGAAAATGTTTGGAAGAAACATTTTGTTTGTCCAAATACAAAAAATTGTTTGTCTGTAAAGTCGGTTTACGGACGATTTATTATCGATTTATTAGACGTTATCACGTCAAAAACTTGTAAGTACTAGGGATACAGCGAATACGAATACTATTGTGTGTATTTCCGGAATATTGGGATCTTACGAATATACGTATTCGCCGAATATTATTAGTATTACGACTATTCGTGTAGATATCTATTTATCTATATAATCTGAATCTCGGAAACGGCTCCAACGATTTGCATGAAAATTAGTATACGAGGATTTTTGGGGGCGAAAAATCGATTTAGATAGCTCTCATCTCTGGGAAAACGTTATTTTCCGAGGTTTTCGCACTGATGTCGGGCGCGAAACGAAATATGCCGCGCAATAGGTAGCGTATTTTTAAATGTTTTTACGGCTCTGGGTACTATGCGCCGAGGAAAGCTCGGTCGCCCAGGTATTTTATTAATTTGTTAGTGAATACACTAGCATATTGGCGAGAAATCAAATAGGTTCTTCCTGAAGCTTAAGATTAGCACCATTGACCCTGAACGTATATTTTCAACGTCGGGCAATAAACAAAATGCTTGCTTTTCTTAAAAAAAAACTTGCTTGTCGTTGATTTTATACAGGGTGTAACAAAATTGATGTAGGTCCCGTTAACTGGGGCTTCTACTTATCATACTGATAAATTTTTGTTCTACGACTTTACTGAAATCGCAAAAAAAAATACTCTTCATACAAATCGATCAGCTGATCGACTAATTTTGTGCACTTTAGATTGAAGTTTCCTTTTTTTTTTAGAATTGACTGTGGGTTCCTTGGGGAAAGTTGTTCAGTATATGAGTAGAACCCCCAGTTAACGGGTCCTACACGATTTTTTTATACCCTGTATAATAGGCTAAAATAAAGATATTTTTAATCAAAATTGTTTATTTATTCGTATTCGACGAATATTTATTTGATATTCGTATTCGTATTCCCTAAAGTACTACTTGTTGCATCCCTAGTAAGTACGTTAGTTTTATCGGGTATATGTATGAATGTATGTGTTTAAATTATATAGGTTATATATAACCAAATACCTACCTATCTATACTAAATACTAATATTAATAAATATGGTTTAAAAAAACTAAAAACGCCGATTTTAAAGCATATTTTTCGCATATCGAGCAACCCACACTTTTTCACAATAATACTAGTATTTTTCGTTTATTTTTGTTTTCAGATTATATTAGGAATTAGTTTTCACTTTTTAGTTTGATGTGCTTTAATCAATAAAATAAAATAAATAATAATGTATTTAATCTATATTTATTTTTCAATTTTTAGAGATAAACTTATGAAATTATTGTATTGTTACTGATTCTTGATAATCTGACAAAGTTTAAATCAAATCTGTCCATTTAAAGTGGGTCAAAACCGAGCCCAAAGGAGTCGGATACAAACATACATACATACATACAGGTGAAGCTAATAAAAACGTGATAAAAAGAGGTAAAGTCTGTATGTTTGTATGTAGGAGGTAATCTTCCAAATTACTTATCCGATTTAAAAAATATCTTTCACCTTAGAGTACCGTAGAATGGAATTTCAGGATGGACATAGGCTAAAAAAACCCGCTCATTCTCGATATCTACGGGGGCGAAGTCGCGGGCAACAGCTAGTACCTACTATTTTGAAAGTTCAACGTTAAACATTTACATTATGAATAACTTTACAAATTTTACGATCACGTCTGAGAAGAACAACTACTTGTGGTGTCCTTTCCATGTTTTGAATTCATGAAGCGTGGCAAAGTTCGGTAATAAAAAACAGGCAAAGTGCGTGACGGACCACGCTTAGTAGAGGGTTCCGCCGCAATCAATAGTTTACGTCATAATTTAAAATACTGTATCTGGAATATTTTTTTTAAGAGTTTGACCTCCACCTCCACCTCCAACAGTTGGAGATCAAACTCTTAAAAAAAATATTCCAGATACAGTATTTTAAATTATGACGTAATAACTACCTCCGTGGCGTAATGGGTAAGTCTATAAGCTTCACATCAGGAGGTCGCGGGTTCGATTCCTGGCGGAGTGTTACTTTATAAGACTCGGTTGGCTGGTGGAAGGGTATTTTTAACCCGCCCGGCTAGCTACTACCATTTTACTTACCAACTACATTGATGTGTTCCGGCTTGAAGATAAGATAGCCAGTTCCCCATTGCGTTGGGTAATCTTGGTAAGCCCACTTCTATCTTCGGCATCACTTAAAGAACCGGTAAAGTGCGAGTCAGAACCGCACACAAAGGATTCCGTCCTATCATACTAGATGGCGCTAGTTTCTTCACGTTTAAAAAAAAGAAACTTTTTTTGTATGGAGATTTTATAAATTATCACTGTGAAAATTTCAACTGTCCAGCTATCACGGTTCATGAAGTACAGCATGGTGACAGACGGACAGACAGACGGACAGCGGAGTCTTAGTAATAGGGTCCCGTTTTTACCCTTTGGGTACGGAACCCTAAAAACTACGTCAATGACGGAGGCCAGATCTTCTTGGTCCTGAATAAATAATCGGACAGACAACACAAACACTTCGTCCATATTATAAAAACACTTTTTACATTGCTGACACAGTTTGGGTTGGTTTGGGTTACAAAGTGAATTTAGATTTTCGCTTTCGCTAGTTTAAAAAAAATACCTTTTGAAATTCAAGGTTATTATGTAATACTGGAGTAGGTACAGGTAACGAAATTTTTTTCCCTGATGTCTAAAATTATTAAACCCCTCTCTATGACTGCCCTTTATACCTACATCGTAGCTGAAAATCGGCGCTTAACACTTAACAGAGATATTCTTTGGCTAGCATAAGTTGAGCCATTTCATACAATCTTTTTTCAACCGAGACTTCAAAAAAAAAGTAAAAATATAAAACGCTAAACACGTTAAAAAAATCGACTTCCGTTTTTAGTTTAAGAGGAGTATTCTCACTTTCCCGTTCTCCTCTAGTCGCCAAAGGTTGGCTGGAAGAAATCGCTTAAAGCGATAAGTCCATCTTTGCATATCATTGTATATTTTGCTAGTTAATAAGGTTTTCATATTTGTATATTTCGTGTGCAATAAAGGATATTTATCTTATTCATAGCAACACGTATACTGCATACAAACAATGTTTGGTTCTTATTTAAAAATTAACAAGTTATTGAAATTTTGTAAACACTTTCTAAACACTTATATGTGTTTCGCTGGTTTATCACATTTTCGTAAAAAAATGACAGGATTCCGTAAAAATTCCGTATAGATTTAAACAGATCTTGAAATGTAAAAAAATGTTTTATAAGGAAATCTGACAAACCACCGACACATATAATAGTTTTAAGAATATTTGATTGATAAATTTTCAAATAAGGTCTAAACTACGTATTTAGTTAGTGCGGAGCGCGCTAGGGCGGCCCTCAGGACACTAGCCTTAAAAGCTCATTTGCAATTGTTTAGTTTTCAACCGACTTTTAAAAAGGAGGAAGTTCTCATTTCGACTGTAAGGTACCGCAAAACCGGTCGTTGTGGAAATCCTTGGAGGAGGCCTATGTCCAGCAGTGGACGTCCTTCGGCTGATATGATGACTTCTGTGGTATTGCTCTAGCATTAGCACTAACTAGAATTTATAAATTGCCCAGTTTGTAAAATGTTAATGTTCCTCGTAGTTTATTTGTGTGCTTTTCAGTATACCTAGGTACATGTTTTATTATTATATCAGCTCATATACTTCCCCACCGAGGGGCTCGAGCCTACCCTGAATTAGGGCGATCGGGCCTTAGTCAACCACACGGGCCCAGTGCGGGTTGGTCGACTTCACACACAACCTTCGAGTTTCTTCGCAGGTGTGTGTGCAGGTTTCCTCACGATGTTATCCTTCACCGTTAAAGCAATCGGTGAGTATATGTACGTAAGTTTCGAAAAACTCATTGGTACTTTGGCCGTCCGGATTTGAACGCGGCACCTCTGGTTAGGATGACAGAGTCGTTACCGGCTGAGCCACCGACGCACATGGTACATGTAACGTTATGGATCGTGGCCAAATCTCCATCACCACCAGTCTTTAGGTGGGTATGTTTACGCCAACATTTACTTTAGGAAACGTGTGTTTGTTTATTTTTCAAGAGTTTTTTTTATTCTTAGAGTGGCGGCCGTTCATATCTACGAGCAACCTATCTGAAGTTCAATAAAGGTGGGCGCGTCTACGGAGCGTCTATGTTTGCTAAAAAAATTAAATTTGCTCTACCACCGGATAAAAATTTGTTGATGATTAAAAAAAGAAATACGGAGACAGGATGAAAAGTAAAAACATAGAAAACCTAATAACAAAAAGAAATTACAAAGACAATAATACAAAACTGATAGAGAATAAACAACAAAGAAAGAATTCGTCACACAGCTTTATACCAAACTAGCCGTCCGTCCGCGGCTACGCCCGCGTTGTTTTCGATTTTCCCGTTGGAATAAGAGGTTTTCCCGGAGTAAACAGTAGCTTATTTCCTATTCCAGGACGTAACCTATATGTGTGCCAAGTTTCATCCCGATCCGTCCCGTGGTTTAAGCGTGAAAGAGTAAAAAACATCCATACATCATCCATACAAACTTTTACATTTGTAATATTAGTAGGATATAAGCGCAATCGGACCCATAGAAATCGCTCTAAAATCTTTTTTTTTTTAATAAAAATTTGAGTGCCTGGGTGCAACTCACCTGATTGCAATATATTAACCGTACAAACTCGCCGCGAAGTTAGGTACCTATAATAAAAAGCTTGTAAAAAAAACAGCCACTAACCAGATCTCAGGGCCTGCTTCAGCGCCCTCCACTGCTTCGAATGATGAAACGTCAGAAACAACACCACCACAAAGAACAAGACACACCCACTCGCGGCCAGCACTAGCGAAATCGTCTGCATGTCCCACATGTGACCCTCAGTCACATCACTATCACTCACTTCATAGTCCGGATAATCGAAGTATTCATCGAGAGCTTCTGTGTTTGTATGGTGGGTGTTGAAAGGGTATATGAGGACTTCATGAAGAGGCTGGCAGACCGTGTCTCGGTGGAAAGCACAGGGGTACTTAACGGCGAGGTTTTGCGGCTCGCAGCGCGTACAGGGGGCGCAGATGCCGCGCTCGCGGTCCCACCAGGTGCGCCCGTGCTCGCAGCTGATGCCTTCAGCACCCAGCGCCAATGTGGCGACCAGCAAACACAACGTCGGTGTCTCAGATAGCATCACCTGCAAAAAAGCTTGAATGTTTTACCATGTTTTGGTTCCATCGTCATCATCATATCAGCTCATATACGTCCCCACCGAGGGGAGCCATAATTTTTGATTACGGTAGGGCTTGCGACACGGCTATTACCGCAGATGAAGGTAAAAATAAAGGATATGATTTCAGGCGGGAAACTCTCGTTTTCATACTTTTCCGTAGTCGGGTTTTATTTCTTCTTACAACATGGAACCATCGTCCTAATTCAGAGTAAGCTCGAGCCCCTCGGTGGGGACGTAAATGAGGTTTTTATTAAGTTTTATTTTATTTGCATATTTTTTGTGCTCAGAGAATAACGCCACCCCATCTCGCTACCCGCGGCCGCGTGTCGTGACATTATATCACGGGATCAAGACGCATCTAATAAAATCCTTCAAGCCGTTCAGCCTGTAGCAGGGAACATAGAAATATACATACATACATACAAACACTCGAAAAACATTAACCATCCTTCTGAGGCAGTCGGGTAAAAAAATCTCCTGAGTTTATATCATGTTTATCAACGAGAACCTTCTTTTTTATCCACAATTGATAAGCCTTTGGCATCATCTGCCCTGATGGTGAGTGGCGATAATACTGAAGATGGAAGCGGGCTTACCAAGATTCCCCAACGCAATAGCACACCTTGGACACTTCATACAACGGGCCAGAAATGACATTTCAAAAAAGGAATGACGGAACAAACAAAATGGCTGCGAAATCCTATACGTTCGACAACCAAACAGTAACTAATCTGTATCAATCTGGGTGACGAGGGGGTGAGGTCGCAATTTAGAGAGCGGCAGGGAGTGACCATACAGTATGTTAGTACTAATATACATATTTTGGCAATGGGGAACTAGCTATCTTATCTCCATACCAGAACACGTCATCAAATGCTGTTAACATTTATGTTTTGGCGGCAAGACTAATACGAAGTAGGTATATTATCTTACCGGAGAGGACCTAGAAAATGCCTTGCCACCAACCAAACCGACTCCTACAAAGTTAGGCCCCGCCGAGAATCGAACCCGCGGCCTTCTGCTATGAAGCGAATGGACGAATAACGAATAACAGAGGTATACGGTAGGGTTGCCATCCCCAAATTCGGAATACCAGGACATTTCTGTTTAAAAACAGGACGCAATATAAGAACAATAGATAATAGCAATTACGCAATGAATATAGGATCAATGAAACTCAGCTAATAGCAAAAATTAAGCTACAGTCAGGTACTGTTTTCTCATTTATCGACAATTTCTTAGAGAAAGTGTCTAAAAGGTCGTCACACACGGGCGCTATACTATAGGATATCTTTAACGTAACAGATAACTTACTATATCACTCTTCATAGAAATCAATGAGAGTACACACACAGGGCAGATAATATATATTTCATCGCCGTCTAACTGCAGATACCGAGCGATACCGCGCGAGCTCGCGCTATATCGCAAAGCTCAACAGATCTTTATCTTAAGATGCCGTGTGATACCGCGCGAGCTTTCGATATTTATATTAAGATAAATACAGCATGATTAAAAAGAGTTTTTAACTGCCTGTGTGACGTAATGGTAATTCGCTTCACACCAGGAGGTCGTGGGTTCGATTCCCGGCGAGGTCAACTTTATAAGAATCAGTTTGGTTGGTGGCAGGGCATGTTTATAGCCCTTCTGGCTAGCTACCACCATCTCATCTAAGTGTTGCCACCAAGCATATTTTTCAACCGACTTCCAAAAAGGTAGAGGTTCTCAATTCGACTGTATGTTTTTTTTATGTGTGTTATATCAGAACTTGTGACTGTGTGAACAGATTTTTATGATTCTTTTTTTATTTGAAAGCTAGTGCTTCTTATTTTATCAAAATCGGTGTAGTATTTTATTACAAAATTAACAAAAACCAAAAATAATATTGCAAAAATGTACTAAGTTGTTGCGATGGAAGTCGATTTTTTAACGTGTTTAGGGTTTATTTTTATTTTTTATTCACAACTTGTAAGCCCTGGCATCATTTCACCTGATGGTGACTATGATGCCGAAGATGGATGCGGGCTTACCAAGATTCCCCAACGCAATGGAGAACTGGCTATCTTATCTTCAAGCCGGAACACATCAATTATTGTTAACACTGATGTTTGACGTAAGTCCAATAGCAACATACGCGAACTCATTTTCTTAATCAGCCTGTATAAAACGTTTTACGTGTAGCTCATTCAAAGACTCGTAACAGAATGTGGGGTTTTCATATAATAACCAGCTCCCGTGTGTGATACCTCGCTATGTTTTATGTAAGTAGATATACTCGCGAGTATCTTGAGATAAAATAGCGCCCTTGTGTGACAGCTTTAAGGCTTTAGAAGTCCTTTTATCTTGTTTGGTCTTTTTTTGGAGCTCTTCAATGTCTGTAACACCTCTACTGGGTATAGATATACTCGATTCTCAAATAACACAATTCACAAAAAACCCAGGACACTACTTAAAAACTACCCAGGACACCCCGAAAGCAGGTCACGGCCTAGGAACACAGGACGCTTGGCAACCCTACCAATAAGAGGTACCAATAAGATGGATCCATCAGTATCTAATTAATTAAAAGCAATTGATTTTATATTCAACTGTGCATCGTATGCAGTTCATGAAACTTGCTGCGACGGAAATGTTATTTTAGGATTTACGGGCAACAAACATGAAAGTCAGAAAACGGTTAAGTAATTTATTTTAAACAGAAGTTTAAAAACATACCTTAACGCTGTTCATGAATGCCTCAAGTGTTTACGAAGGTCCACATTTCAGAACGGTTTGTTAATAAGTTCACTGTCACCGATTTCACATAATTAAAAATAGCTTTTCACAAAAAAACATTAAAAATAGCTTTTCACAAAAAGTGTCGTAATTTCTCCACACTTCAACCGAAATGTTTTTTTTTTGTAACGACTGGTCGCGGCAAAGATATTTTTTTTTTACAAACAGATGCAGTTCACGAGCAATCTGTGTCGTCTTGTAGACGGACCGGACCCGGAATGGCGCGACGCGCGGGCGGCGAGCGAGCCAGCCACCTCTTCTTGGAGTGGCGCGGACGCCCGGACGCGGCAAGCCGGCCGGCTTGTTCCATCCATGTTCCGCCCACCCATACCTTACCCCTCCTCGGTTTCTCAGAGCTGGCATATGCGGGTAGGTAGGTATACGGGACGAGTGCTCATCCATCAATCACGCTTTAAGTTGCATTTTGAGGATTTTACACAATCAAAGCCGAATACTCGAGTTTCGTCGTTTCTGTAGATAATCTAGCCGACTGCCGCTCTCTAAGAAGGCTCTGGTAATGTACCTATTCTGTTTATATTGGCGAGGCATAAAACCTAAACGGCTTAATAGTTTTTAATGGAGTGTCTTTAGATTCATTTCTTAATCCCCTGAGTGTCATCATAGAATACATTTTTAGCAATTGGGTGTTTAGTTTTTTAATAGAACAAAAAAAACATCTACCTATCACAATCAACGATAATTCTGTCATAGCACAGTATAATAAAGAGTACTAGAGCGTAGCCATAGTCTCTCCTGCCCTTAAAACAAATAAGTAGTACATGGACAATTACGGCGGTCTTATTGCATAAAGCGATTTCTACCAGACAACCCGGTACCTTACACCAGGGCTTATCATATTAATCGTGAAATAAAAAATGTTTCTTAGGCTGGATTTAGGTAGGTCCAAATGTATTGACAACTACCACTACCAGTGCCGCGCTGAGGAACTGATACGTACGCACATACAGCTTGTCTGTCAGCTCAGCGCTGACGGCGACCAACCCACAGATCACTCACTACTATCTGTAGCAAGCTAGACCAACCATTGGTCGACCGCGCCGTACCTAATTAGTAATCTGTGGCCGTACGTAGCGCCGTACGCGCATATTGCGCGCGTTCAGTGTTGCCAACTCCGTCTATGCTAAGAGAGCTAAGCTATTACAAAAAAAGATTTTTTTTTTATCAAAAGGAGCTATATATAATCCAAGCTTAAAAAGAAGGCTCAGAAAGCCATTCATCTCTGAATTTTTGGCTGAATGGCTTACTCAATGACACGTTGATTCACATTTCACACACAGAACTCACTTTAAATAAAAATAAAAATTCTGCTATGTGTCTCCTCGGTACTTCAGCGCCAGTGGAAATAAATGAAAAAAAAATGTGATCTGACGATCACGGAAGGATAGAAGAAGTGTAGAAGCCTTGCTCACGCGCAAAACCAACTTCAAAATGTCATGCAGTGAGTTTAGTGAAAATGTTAAGCACGACAAAAAGATTCTAAAGAAAGTTCACACCAGTGAAAACTTCGTTCATAAAAAGTTTTTCGGCTTTGTTTTTCGTAAATTGTCGACACTTCAAAAAAAACACACGTGGAAAGCAAAAGAGGCAAAAATGATCCACTTGCTGTTCTGCGCGCCGGTCTGGCTCTTCATAATTATAGTAAGCTTATGCTCACTGTCAGCAAAGTATATACAGGTGTAACAAAATTGGTGTAGGTCCCGTTATCTGGTGCTTCTACTCATCATACTGAACAACTTTTGTTCTACGACTTTGGTGAAATCGCAAAACAAAATTTTTACTCTTCATACAAATCGATCAGGTGATCGACCAATTTTGTGCATTTTAGTATGGAGGGTCCAATTTTTTTTTTGAGAATTGTCTATGGTTTCCTTGGGGAAAGTTGTTCAGTATGATGAGTAAAACCCCCAGTTAACGGGTCCTACACCATTTTTTTTACACCCTATAATATTAGTAGGTATGTCATACCGTCAGTCGAGCACTAAATCCAGCCTTATTGTTTTGTTGGAAAAGGAGCGAAAGTCCAATGTATAGTCAAAGTATATATAAGGTGTAACAAAATTAGCTGAAACTATTTTAACTGGTACGTCTACCCATGAAACTGAATAACTTTCCCCATGGAACCCAAAGTCAAATCGCAAAAAAAAAATGGCTCTCCCATACTAACTCGATCAGCTGATCAGCCAACTTAGTATGGGAAGTTCAAATTTTTTTTTGAGATTTGACTATGGGTTTCATGGGCAACGTTGTTCAGTTTCATGGGTAGAAGCACCAGATAAAATAGTATCAGCTAATTTTGTTAGACCTTATATATTATTTGTGTATAATGTAAAAAATATTTTTACCGCGCAAACCACTAATTAGGCCGGATCTGAAACGTTCCTTTTCATTCATAATTTTACACATTCATAATTTTGCAACATGCATTACGCAAAGCAAATTAATATATCGAAATCAAATCACAAGGGACTAAAATATATATTTTTATTTTTTAAAATCTGTCTATAAATATCTACACATCAAACAAATTATTTAAAATAGGCTTTTTCGCACTGCGTCTAAAGAAACGTTAGTTAGTGTGTTTTATTCGTACAATTAAAGTTACAAAATTCTTCGTTCGTCCGACATGGTGTAGGCAAAGATGACCTATTAAAGCGTAAGGTCAAACATAACTCTAAAGGTACTAGAGATGGTTCTACTTAAGAAGACATGCGTCTGGTAAGGTTCTCTACCTATGTATAAAATGTTATGTTTCTCCATTACTCATTTTTGTAAGGCCATCGGCCATATGATTCTAGTAAAACTATAAAAAAGCGCACGTCTAATAGTCTAACTCGAAGCGGGTAAATTATTTGGGTACATGTTCAGTACTTTCCTAGGAATTAACTCATTAATATTTCGAAAAAAACAAACTGGAGACATTTTAGAGTGTAGAAATATAAAATTATGTTTCACCGTTACTCATTTTTGTACGGTTCTGGTAAAACTATAAAAAAACGCACCCCCAACGTCAATGTCAAATCTAAGTCAAAAAAATATTCATGTCATGAATTCATCAATCATCATCATCATTCAATTTTCTTGTGCTGTTCCTTGCTAAATTGTTCAATTTCTTTCTTTCCTTCAATCATATATTCTAGTTCATCAATTGTATCTATGCAGTCATTTGAGTTTCAATCAGAAAGTAAAATCCCTTCAATTTTGCATTTCAATAATCTTGTTTTTTATTATAAACAATTAAGTAAAAGAACCAGGTGTCGACATAATATTTTATTGTGCAGTATGTATTTGTGAAGTTGTCCTAGGAGATTTACTTAGTTGGTGTTTTTATCGGCTGGACTCGTTTCATTCCTTAGGTCAAAAAATGAGCTCAGGAGAACGCAGAAGAAACAACAATCGCAGAAGATCCCAAGGTGAAATTCAGGATTCCTCTGTATCCTCAACCTCCCGCGCCTCCAGCATCCAGCCAAGGCTAGCAGTTTTGAGGGCTGACTGCATTGGACTGTTTTACCCTACAAGTATCAATTTCCTGTTCCTCTTATCCTATTTCCTTGACACTCAGTATATCTTTATACTTACCTACTTATATATTATCCCCCCTATGCACTTTCCATGAACCTCTTAATATGTCAGAAGAAGAAAGTTAGACATACTCATAGTCAATTAAAAAAACTTACATCAAGATATAGTTCTCATGAAACATTTTGCGGTCGGTGGACTGACGACCTTGTGAAGATTGCGGGAAGCTGATGAATGCGAGCAGCGCAGGACCGGTCATGATGGAAAGCCTTTGTCCAGCAGTGGATGTTTTCAGCTGATATGATGATGATAAAACATTTTCCTTCATTATATAAAATGCTAAAATGCTTTGAAGTCAACTAAAAAAGTACTGAACCGATTTTGATACAATGTATATAACTTGGGAGCATACCTTCAGTCATATTAGCTCATATATACGTCCCCACCGAGGGGCTCAAGCCTACCCTTAATCCGTAATGCCGTTTTCCTTCACCGTAATATAATAGTAAAAATAAATAAAAAATAAATCGCCCTAGATTTATTTTTTATTTATTTTTACTATTATATTACGGTGAAGGAAAACGGCATACCTTATTTAATAAAAAAAGAATCATGAATATCAGTTTACAATCTGCGAAGATATTGTTTAACAAACATGCAAAACATACAGTTAAATTGAGAACCTCCTCCTTTTTGAAGTCCGTTGAAAAGGGAAATCCATCCTCTCCGTTATCTTCCCTAAGATGTCATCGGAGCTGGTACGCACCTTGCTCACCAAGGACGCACATCTCTTATCATCTCCATCAATGATTTTGCACCAGCTACCAAAAGTGGCATTTGTCAGCTACTGAAAGTAGTATTTGTTACTATACAAATTATGTTTAAATTACTTTTTCAGATGATACAAATGATTACCTTATAGAACCGGAAATAAGCAAAACATTATCAACCAGTAATGCATTAATTTTGGTAGCAATCATATTTGCCAGTTCTTTGTGTGCTTTGGGGTTTGTCTACAAGCAGTTTCCTGATTTGGAAGAGTAAGTGATTATTATTTAGTCATTTTATTGGTAATGTTTACTGCTCATAACCCAGGTCATAGTATTACAATATAGCGGCTTACAGTAGTGCAACAAATGTACTTACGCAGGGCAATAGAAGGGTACTTCTGGGGCAGAGGGCGGCAGGGCACAGCCTAGTACTGCTAGTACTTATGCCGGTGGCAGCATTGTGCGTCATCAAAGGCGTTGCACTACTGTAAGCTATATTATAATACTGAGGTCCAGGTGCTAGTGAAAGTTTGCTGCATGCAAACCCACTGTCCAGTCCACTACCATTTTCGAAAGGGGTCATAATGGATCCAAAGGTTGAACCATTTATCTTGGCATTGTCAGTAAACATGAGATTTTAAATAAATGAAAGTTGGTAAAGAATTGGTATTTTGATCGCTAGGTGCTCTGCTGATCTCTAATGAAAAAAAATGAAATTTTACATACAATTGATTCTTTTTAACTCTATCCGTAATTATTAGTCCATTAGCTGCACATCCGGAGTCACAGGTTTGATTCCCGGTGGGGCCTAACTTTGTAGGACTTAGTTTAGTTGATAAAGGTACCACCATCTTATCTAAGTCTTGCTGCCAAACGTCAATGTTAACAGCATTGAGGTGTTCTGGTATGATAGTCAGTTCCCCATTGTGTAGGGGAAATTGGTAAGCCCGCTTCCATCTTCAGCATCATTGTCACACACCATCAGGTGAGAAGATTCCAAGAGCCTACGAATTATGGATAAAAGTAGATTCCTAATCTATGCTTGATCTTGACTATTTAAAAGTGTGTGTAAACACCTATTTGAAATAAATTGTTTTGAATTTTGAATCTTTTTTCTCTAATTGGGATGACGACTGTAACAAAAATAAATTATAAAATTTGTCCAACCCATATTCCCAGTTCATCTGGGGTAGGGTCTCCCTGTACATTTGCACCAGAGAACTCTGTTCTGGGTTGTCTGGATAGTAAGGTTGTCCTGGTCCTCCATCTCTTTCTTGATCTTGTTCCAACAAGTGGCGGGTGGTCTGCGTCTTACTCTGGACTGGTTTGGTGTGTTAAGTACTTTCTTAACCATTGTACTCTTCACGTCTTTGGATATGGCCATACCAACGTAAGCAGCTTTCCCACACTTTTTCTACAATAGGGGCTACCCTGAAGTTACGAGTATATGAACTGTGAAATTATAAACTGTTGATCACTAAATACCCCTTCTAATGAAATTTTAAAAAACATTACTCATATTGTTATCCTTCATGTTTAAAATTTTTAATTCATTTTAATCATAAAATTTTTAATTCATTTTAATCATAAAAAGCGTCGGTGGCTCAACCGGTAACGACTCGGTCCATCTAACCAGAGGTACCGGGTTCAAATCTGGACGGCCAATGTACCAATGAGTTTTTCAAAAACTTACGTACATACTTACCGATTGCTTTAACGGTGAAGGAAAACATCGTGAGGAAACCTGCACACGCCTGCGAAGAAACTCGAAGGTTGTGTGTGAAGTCGACCAACCCGCACTGGGCCCGCGTGGTCGACTAAGGCCTAATCGCCCTGATTCAGGGTAGGCTCGAGCCCCTCGGTGGGGACGTATATGAGCTGTAATGATGATGATGAATCATAAAATATCTAGTAATTCATTTAAAATTGAAAACCTGACTTTGTAAAAACTTAACCCCTATTTTTCGCCAGTCAAGTAAAAATGTATCCTATGTCACCCACGGGATCAAGACGAATCTAACGATACCTCATATGTTTAAATTCCTTCAAGCTATTCAGTTTCTTTAGTCATCATCATCATATCAGCCGAAAGAAGTCCCCTGCTGAACAAGGGCATCTCCAAAGATTCCTGCAATGACCGGTCCTCCGCTGTTCGCATTCAGCGGCTTCCCGCGACCTTCACCATGTCGTCGGTCCACCGTTTGGGAGGCCTGCCTACGCTACGTCTTCCGCTGCGCGGTCTTCTTCAGTTTCTTTAGTAGTGTTTACTATTTGTTGCTTGTTGATAAATTCAGTAATTTTAAGAGTCATCATCGTCAGCTCATACTACGTCCCCACCGAGGGGCTTGAGCCTACCCTGAATTAGGGCGATCGGGCGTTAGTCGACCACGCGGGCCCAGTGGGGGTCGGTTGGTCGCTTTCACACACAACCTTCGAGTTTCTGCGCAGGCGTGTGCAGGTTTCCTCACAATGTTTTCCTTCACCGTAAGAGCGTCGGAAACTTAAGGGGTATTGATCTGGAAAAATTTAGATCGACTCGCTAACAAGAAGAAGTAAATTAAAGTAACCTCGCTTATAAGAAGAAGTAAATTAAAGTAACCTCGCTTACAAGAAGAAGTAAATAAAAGTAACCTCGTTTACAAGAAGAAGTAAATAAAAGTAACCTTGCTTACAAGAAGGAGTAAATTAAGTAACCTCGCTTACAAGAAGTAAATAAAAGTAACCTCGCTTACAAGAAGAAGTAAATAAAAGTAACCTCGCTTGCAAGAAGAAGTAAATAAAAGTAACCTCGCTTACAAGAAGGAGTAAATTAAGTAACCTCGCTTACAAGAAGAAGTAAATAAAAGTAACCTCGCTTACAAGAAGAAGTAAATAAAAGTAACAGTGTATAGGCAGCAATCGATGAGCAACATAAGTGCTGTATGTATGTGTGTTGCTCCATTTGTTACAGAAAAAACTGTCCCTATATTGTTTACTATGTTAGTGTTGCTTGTTGAATAAATAAATGTATTTTCTGTTTCAGACATGAAAGACGGCATTTGAAATTGCCTTGGGATCTGGAGGATGCTAAACAATTGGGTTTAGTGTTAGACAGATATAAGGACAGATATTTTTATGAAGTATTATTAGGAGTTTTCTTAGTATACATATTGTATCCTTTTAAAAAAAAAGTACTATACACCTGTATTATATTCACAAAATAATGAGGAGGTGTTTGGAAAAACAACCATAATGAAAAAAAAACGAAAATGACATTTGGATGTCTATGGCCAGCCTGATAGATTCCTTACAAAACCCAAAATCCTGTGGAAAAACAACATATGTCCAGAGATATTCAAGAAAATAAAGTCAATGGTATGGGAAAAAACAACCAAAGGACCACATGTTGACAAAAAAAAATGTTTCCAAAAAAATTATGGCAACACTCTTTACATACTGTCAAGTTACAGTCAAGCTAATGTGTTTCTTTCCCACCGTTTTTATCAAAAGCCATTACATTTAATATTATCTACAACTAGCTGTCCCGGCGAACTTCGTTCCGCCTTATATTACACTACAATGCAATCAATACACTACACTACACTGCACTGCTCCACTGCACTCCACTTTACTTCACTGAACTCCACTGCACTCCACTGAAGTCCACTGCACACCACTGAACTCCACTGCACTCCACTGAACTCCACTGCACTCCACTACACTCCACTGCACACCACTGCACACCACTGCACTACACTGCACTGCACTAAACTGCACTACACTGCACAACACTGCACTACACTGCACTACACTGCACTAAACTGCACTATTCTACACTACATTACACTACATTACGCTACGGCTGCTTTGCTTGGGGCCACACTGGTCATTGCGCGGTGGCAATGAGTCCGATTTAAGTAATTAAAAAGGTTATCTATAGGTATCGAAACATTTTTGATTATGAAATGATTTATTTGGATAAGGGCTAATACTAAGGTATGGTTATCATTGTCTGATTTTGGTCAGTTTTTTATTAACATTTAAAATGTAAAAAGTAGTTATAGTGAAATAACTACAATAGTTGGACATATAGTATCACGAAGTTTTTTGTAGGTATTGATATGTTCTATAATATTGTAGAACATTTTGTTGTTCTATCATTAATAGTTTCCGTAGCGTATGCGATGAAAGAAATTTTTATACAAATTTTTTACACCTTGGTTCACGTTACTAAAGTTTTATCAAGGATCCCTTATTTTCCTTGTAATAAATATAGCCTATGTTACTCAGCGATAATGTAGCATTCTAATGGTGAAAGAATTTTTTTAAATCGGTTCAGTAGTTTTTGAGTTTATCAATTACAAACATACACACACACGCACACACAAAAATACAAATCTTTCCTCTTTATAATATTAGTGTAGATTAAATAACAAATGAACTGCTTATAAATTTATATTAATAACTGTAAACAGTTTTTATTGTTTTCTGAAAAATTTAGATAAATGACAATGGTTGTTCTTCCAAATTACCCGTCTTGGTAAGCTTGGCATCATCTCACCTGATGGTTAGTAATGATGATGACGAAGATGGAAGCAGGCGTAACAAGATTCCCCAATGCAAACTGGCTATCTTATCCTCAAGATGGAACACATCTATGCTGTTAACATTGATGTTTGGCGGCAAGACTTAGATCATCATCATCATCATATCAGCTCGTATACGTCCCCACCGAGAGGCTCGAGCCTACCCTGAATTAGGGCGATCGGGCCTTAGTCGACCACGCGGGCCCAGTGCGGGTTGGTCGACTTCACACACAACCTGCGAGTTTCTTCGCAGGCGTGTGCAGGTTTCCTCACGATGTTTTCCTTCACCGTAAGAGCGTCGTATAAACGTACATATAAAATCTAAATTCGAAGTCACATTGGTACGTGGCGGGATTCGAACCACGATCTCTCGGACAGGAGGCAGCGGCCGTAGCCGTTACGCCATCGATGTTCTTAAGACGGCGACAAGACTTAGATAAGTGTTTCTAAAGTGTTTATTATACTACTCGGAATTCAGGAAACGAACAGCTGGAAAGAGTAAAATTGAAATAATTCTATGTTGTTTTATTCTATATTGGTATTGTATTGCAATATAGAATATTGAATTGAAATAGTTGGTCAAATTTTAAATTAGCCAGATACTCATGAAACTTGACAACTTTCCATTTAGATTCCCCATACGTTTACAATCCATAAAAGTCTGGTGTCTTCCTCAACTCGTGAAGATTAGTCCATACTCCACACATGGTGCAGGTTTTAGTAGGGCTAGTGGCGTGCCCCACTGTCAGAAGTTTTTTATATCACCTTGCATCCGACATTGCATAAGGCTGTAAGATGCCTCAATCCGAGCAGGTTGATATGTGTTAAAATAATATCGAACGTAAGTCTATTCATTTTAAGTTCCAATCAATGCGGGCTTCAACGCGGCGGTTACGTTGAAACCGAACGCTCGATTCTTGATTTTTACATGTTTTTATTACTTTTCTACACTTTCAAATAAGTTTTAAAAAAAAGTTTTCAATTAAAGAGTTGTTCAGTTTCTGGAGTTCACTTTAGCCCAACAATTTTAAGTTCACCTTTAGGTTAGATTAGACAAGTGATGCTGTAATTACATCCTTGTCTATTTGTAGCTTTGTCTTTTTCGTTCGGAACTCAGAATAAATACAAATAGTGTAATAATTTCTGATTCGATCGCGTAAGGAAACTCCGAGCATAGCTCGCTCCATTGCCCCTTTGGGTGACCTTGAGCTTTCTTACGAAGCCCATAGCATAGTATATATTTTAGTACTAACATACAGTATGGACACTCCCTGCCGCTCTCTAGATTGCGACCTCACCCCCTCGTCACTCAGATTGATACTGATTGGTTACAGTTTGGTTGTCGAACGTATAGGATTTCGCCGCCATATTGTTTGTTCCGTCATTCATTTTTTGAAATGTCATTTCTGACCCGTTGTATGAGGTGTGCAGGGTGTGTCCATAGTAAGCGACCATTTCTTAAATAAGTGATAAAAATAAAAGTCTTTAACCCATTTTGTCAGCTTGCAAACATTTGCAATACCCGGATCAATATTCCTGAGCATCCTCTCAGGATTCCTGTTCCCGTTTTACTTGGCTCTCCTCCTGGTCTGCTGTTGTTCAGCGATCGGGGCCAGCTTGTGTTTTTTCCTGTCAAACCTGTTGGGGAAGCGGCTCGTGCGCAGGTTCTTCCCGGAGAGAGCTGAAGAATGGGCGGAGAAAGTTGAGAAGCACAAGAGTCACATGCTGAACTACATAATATTCCTGAGGGTGACTCCGTTTCTACCTAATTGGTTTATCAATATGACTGCGCCGGTGATCGGCGTGCATTTGGTGCCGTTCGCCTTGGGAACGTTCATTGGTAAGTCATCATCATATCAGCTCATATACGTCCCCACCGAGGGGCTCGAGCCTACTATGAATTAGGGCGATCGGGCCTTAGTCGACCACGCGGGCCCAGTGTCGGTTGGTCGGCTTTACACACAACCTGCGAGTTTCTTCGCAGATGTGTGCAGGTTTCCTCACGATGTTTTTCTTCACCGTTAAAGCAATCGGTGAGTATATGTACCTAAGTTCCGAAAAACTCATTGATACATTGGCCGCCCGGATTTGAACCCGGCATCTCTGGTTAGGAGGACTGAGTCGTTACCGGTTGAGCCACCGACGCTTCATTGATAAGTAATGTAATAATAACTAGCTTTTGACCACGCCTTCGCCCGCGTGGATATAGTTGCTATGACTGTCTTCGAGGGCGAGCGTGAAAATTAAGTTTTCTCTAGATCCCTCGGGAACTATATAACTAGTAGCAAAGTATACATATTAGTACTATCATGCAATATGGACACTCCCTACCGCTCTCTAGATTGCGACCTCACCCCCTCGTCACCCAGATTGATACAGATTGATTACTGTTTGGTTCTCGATCGTATGGGATTTCGCCGTGATTTTGCTTGCTCCGTCATTTGTTTTTAAAAATGTCATTTCATGACCATTTGTATGCAGTGTCCGGGGTGTGCTAGTAGTCTGTGTTTCTTCTTCTGTCCTTCGTTTCACTGCAACGTGACAGAAATTAACAAAAAAATAGAGAGTTAACAGCTACCACGGGAACCACTTAATAAATCGAGATAAAAAGTACCCTGTATGTCATTCCGGATCCTAATCTTTCCTGTCAAATTTCATCCAGATCCGTTCACCAGTTCCGACGTGATTGAATAACAAACATACATCCATCCATCCGTTCATCTACTCATCTGTCCATTCATCCACTCCTCTATATATCCATCCATCCATCCATCCATCCATCCATCCATCCATATACACTCATCAATATATCCATCCATCCAAACTTTTACATTTATAATATTAGATATCGTAATACTGTGATATTAGTAGGATTTTAGGGAAAAATTACACAAGCACGGTCATATTAGGTCATTACCTATGAAATTGCCGATTGTATAAAAAAGTTTAAAGATGAAAAATAATATTAACAACAATAGTTATTAAAACAAAATTTATTCTCAAAATAGCTTTAGACTATTAGAAATTAAATGGTGGTAAACATATGCTTATTGTTTAGATATTTTGAGATCACGGTGGCTTTAACCCCATGAAGTCGGGCTTTTTCACCTGAAACAGTCGCCTTTATTGAGGCAAAAAATGCACATTTTTAATTTTAAAGCTAGAGTTATCGCAGCAGTTTCTTCGTTACTAATGTCATATTTGGGAATACCCCGCATAAGATTTAATCACTTTCAGGAAAATTCAAGAAAATGAACTAGTTTAAAAAATGCCTCATCTGACCACTAAGAAAACGCCTTTGTTCCATTCAATGGTACAAAGCTCAGGGGATTAGAACATGAAAGACATGCCACTAGTTCCTAATAAAATACTATAAGTAGTGTCACCATAAGGTCAATAATAAAAAACAATAACTTTTTTATTTACAATAAAAATTGGCATTGAACTTCAAAAACTGAATCGGCAATTTCATAGGTAAAGACTTAAAATATTATGGCCTCAAGCTAGGATTCCCATTGGTTGAGTACTATTATATAGTTCTTAAGGATATCCTATTGTATTAATTTTTATGAATTTACTATTGGTAAGCCCATGATGTCACCTCACAACATGGATGGTATGTGACGATAATGCTGAAGATGGAAGCGGGCTTACCAAGATTCCCCAACGCAATTCTTTGGCACGCTCTGTAGCCTAAACAGCTTGATGGATTTTCGACTGCGAGGTGTCGTTAGATACGTCTTGATCCCGTGAGTGACACAGGATATATTTTTACCCGACTGGCCAAAATAGAGGGGGTTAAAAAAGTTTACATAAATAAGTTTTTTTTTAAAAACGGTAAATGAGCGAGCGAAGTTAGCGATATTAGGTTTGGCCAGGTTTGATGGAATGAAATACGTTTGTTCGATAGAACAAGGTTGTGGAGCTTTCTTTATTCACTTCGTAAAATATATGCTCTATCAGCTGACTTATTATTGGTTTGTGAACTATGCGAGCTAGCTAAATTATACTCTTGTCGTGGAAATCACACATAAAAGGGACCTCCGCCCTGGCGCGCGCCCACAAGTAGATATTACTTTTGATAAAGGACCTCTGTCCTGACTCGCGGTCTCAAGTGGAATGAAACACAACTGTTTCGGAAATCTTTCGAACGACTTACTAGTTTGAATTTGAACTAACTTTTTAATACGATCCGCGCTGGCGAGTATATACAGGGTGTAACATAAAGGTGTGGTGATACTTTAAGGTGGGCTTCTACTCATCAAACTGAATCACTTTTGTTCTGCAACCTTGCTGAAATCGCATTTTTTGGATTTTCCCTACAAATCGGTCAGCTGATTTTGTATTTCGCGATTACATCGTCACTTACGACCAGGTGAGATGTTGTCAAGGGTTTACCAATTGTGAATAAAAAAAATTAAAAAAAAATTCGAGTAAAGTTGCAGAACAAAAGTTGCTCAGTTTGATGAGTACAAGCCCACCTTAAAGTATCACCACACCTTTATGTTACATCCTGCATAAAAGGAGACGCGAGTGCATAAATGTAAAGTTATAGATACAGTACTGAAAAACATTTTTTACGCAGGTGTGGCGCCGCCATCGTTCGTGGCGATCCAGGCGGGGCAGACGCTGCACACGCTGACGTCGACCAGGGACGCGTGGTCATGGACCTCCATCACGGTCCTGAGCATATTCGCTGGCGTATCACTAATACCAGTATTATTGAAAAACAAACTTAAAACCAAATTTGAATAAAAGTTGTTGATTTGTTGTTAATTTATAGTTCAATTTATTTAAATTTGTAGATTTAGTTTTTAATGTTAATAAACTTTTGTTCTGTCTAAATATTCCTCCTTCTATAGTTTTTCATTTTAAGAGCCGTGTAAGTATATTACGCTAGCACGATAAACTGGAGTACAAATAACGGAGGTGTGAATCCGCCGCTGCTATCAAACAAACTGACATGATATTGATTACGGATTCTACTCATGAAACTGAACAACTTTTAATAAGTATCGATGAAATGAATAAAAAAAACAAAACAGAAAAGTGTGCGTGTCAGATCCGACGCGCGAAAGGAGTCTACTCAAGAAACTTTCGGCCTCGCAGGGAGCGTTCCGGGCTTCGCCCTACGCGGAGTTCGGCCTCCGGCCTCGCTGAGCACGCTCCGGGCTACGCCCTACGCGAAGCTTGGCCTTCGGCCTCGCGCGGTACGCTACGGGCACTGTTCTACGCGAAGCTCGGCCTCCGGCCTTACATTGGGTGGTATGACCTTGTTGCCTTAGCCTTCGTGACTGAAAAAAAACGTAATGACGGTAAAAGCAGAGATCAGATATTAGTTACTTGGTAAAACTAACGGTAATGCGTTACACAAATTGGTATATATCTACACTAATTGCACATAAAACAAATAAAAAAAAACGATCACCACTCGACAAAGAGAATGTTATCGCTCTATTACATAGCCACTTGATTTCAACCCTCAGCCCTCATAAATTTTTCATATCGGGCTCTATATAGGGTGACTTTTAATTAGTTCTTGATAGCAAAGGATATGAATATACTCGTGATAACAAACAACTTTCCCAAAGAAACTATATGTCAAATATGAAAAAAAATAATTAGGTCCTTTAGACATGTTTGCCGATTTGTTAACATATTATGTATCGAGGAAGAATTTTTTTTTAATAATTTGACCTATTACTTTCTTTGGGAAAGTTGTTTTTAATCACGAGTACATGCATATAGTTTGTTATTACATACATTATTAGAACTAATTAAAAGTTACCCTGTATATGAATTAATTCTAAAGGAGTACACTCCAAAAATAGGTATTTTAGGTACTTACATCATCATATCGGCTCATATACGTCCCCACAGAGGGGCTCGAGCTTACCCTGAATTAGGGCGATCGGGCCTTAGTCGACCACGCGGGCCCAGTGCGGGTTGGTCGACTTCACACACAACCTTCGAGTTTTCTCAGGCGTCTGCAGGTTTCCTTAAGATATTCCCCGTAGAACGTCGGTTAAACGTATGAAATCGAAATTCGAAAACACATTAGTACCTATGTAGCAGAATTCAAACCTAATTAAAAATTAAAAACAAAAAAATGACAAAAGATTTACTTCCTTCCTTTCAGTTCTCCGTTCCTTTCTAATATCCCTCTAATAAGTAATATATTCGATTGTAATAAGAATTTCCCTGTTCATCATCATCATCATATCAGCGCTGAAAAACGTCCACTGCTGGACAAAGGCCTTCTCCAAGGATTTCCACGAGAACCGGTCCTGCGCTGTCCGCATCCATCGGCTTCCCGCGATCTTCACCAGGTCATCGGTCCACCGCGTGGGAGGCCTCTCTGAGCTACGTTTAGACCCTCTCAATTTCATCATCGGACGACCACCCCTTTGTCGTTAATTTTCCACCTTTACGCACGAAGTGTTTTGCTTCTTCGTTCTTTATGCGATCGGCCAAGGTTGGAATTCCCTGCCGGCGTCTGTATTCCCCGATTCGTGTAATTTAGGATTTTACTTTATTTATTTAGTAATCAACAGCTTACAATAAAAAAGTTGAATTACGTAACAGTGTGGTAATAGTAAAGCAAATAACAGATCACCCCAGAGTATAAATTAAACAGACAATTGCCAACTTAAACTACAATGTAATAATAATGATTAACGCGCTCATGGTGCTTATGGGGCAGCCGCGCTATTGCTGTGCGGTGATGCTCAAAGACACGCGCTTATAATAGGCACTATATTATTGCCAATTGTGCAAAAGGTGTGCAGTACGCGGCAGCGCTAACAACATTCCGGCCATGATCTCAGATTGGCTAGAGGCTTGACTGCTACTACATGAATCACTGCCGTGGCGTAAATGTTCAAATGGCGTAATTTTCATGACGAGAGTGAATAGGCACTATTTGAGCTTGCGGTTACATCCTCAGCTGCATTGGCACTTACCATCAGGTGAGGTGCAGCCAAACGCATTTTAAATTTTTAATAAAAGAAAAAAATGCAAAATAAGAAGATACGTATTACAATATTTTATCTAATTTTAATTTCTTACTATAAATGCTGTTTTAAAAAACACTGTATATGGGCGTTATTAAAAGTACTGGCTCTAACAACGCCCAATTTGTTAAAAATCGAATATTGGACGTGAAAATAAGCCAACAGAGTAAGAAATTTTCGGTAATAAAAATATTGTCATTATACCTTCCTTAGAAAATATCAGAGAAGTTAATTTGAAAATAAAAACCGGTCAAGTGCGAGTTAGAACCGCACGAATAGGGTTCCGTACCATCATACTAGATGGCGCTAGTACAAAGGGTTCCGTACCATCATACTAGATGGCGCTAGTACAAAGGGTTCCGTACCATCATACTAGATGGCGCTAGTACAAAGGGTTCCGTACCATCATACTAGATGGCGCTAGTACAAAGGGTACCGTACCATCATACTAGATGGCGCTAGTACAAAGGGTTCCGTACCATCATACTAGATGGCGCTAGTACAAAGGGTTCCGTACCATCATACTAGATGGCGCTAGTACAAAGGGTTCCGTACCATCATACTAGATGGCGCTAGTACAAAGGGTTCCGTACCGTCTTACTAGATGGCGCTAGTACAAAGGGTTCCGTACCATCATACTAGATGGCGCTAGTACAAAGGGTTCCGTACCGTCTTACTAGATGGCGCTAGTACAAAGGGTTCCGTACCATCATACTAGATGGCGCTAGTACAAAGGGTTCCGTACCGTCATACTAGATGGCGCTAGTACAAAGGGTTCCGTACCGTCATACTAGATGGCGCTAGTACAAAGGGTTCCGTACCATCATACTAGATGGCGCTAGTACAAAGGGTTCCGTACCATCATACTAGATGGCGCTAGTACAAAGGGTTCCGTACCATCATACTAGATGGCGCTAGTACAAAGGGTTCCGTACCGTCATACTAGATGGCGCTAGTACAAAGGGTTCCGTACCATCATACTAGATGGCGCTAGTACAAAGGGTTCCGTACCGTCATACTAGATGGCGCTAGTACAAAGGGTTCCGTACCGTCATACTAGATGGCGCTAGTACAAAGGGTTCCGTACCGTCATACTAGATGGCGCTAGTACAAAGGGATCCGTACCGTCATACTAGATGGCGCTAGTACATAGGGTTCCGTACCATCATACTAGATGGCGCTAGTACAAAGGGTTCCGTACCGTCATACTAGATGGCGCTAGTACAAAGGGTTCCGTACCGTCATACTAGATGGCGCTAGTACAAAGGGTTCCGTACCGTCATACTAGATGGCGCTAGTACAAAGGGTTCCGTACCGTCATACTAGATGGCGCTAGTACAAAGGGTTCCGTACTGTCATACTAGATGGCGCTAGTACAAAGGGTTCCGTACCATCATACTAGATGGCGCTAGTACAAAGGGTTCCGGTCCATCATACTAGATGGCGCTAGTACAAAGGGTTCCGTACCATCATACTAGATGACGCTAGTACAAAGGGTTCCGTACTATCATACTAGATAGCGCTAGTACAAAGGGTTCCGTACCGTCATACTAGATGGCGCTAGTACAAAGGGTTCCGTACCGTCATACTAGATGGCGCTAGTACAAAGGGTTCCGTACCGTCATACTAGATGGCGCTAGTACAAAGGGTTCCGTACCGTCATACTAGATGGCGCTAGTACAAAGGGTTCCGTACCGTCATACTAGATGGCGCTAGTACAAAGGGTTCCGTACCGTCATACTAGATGGCGCTAGTACAAAGGGTTCCGTACCGTCATACTAGATGGCGCTAGTACAAAGGGTTCCGTACCGTCATACTAGATGGCGCTAGTACAAAGGGTTCCGTACCATCATACTAGATGGCGCTAGTACAAAGGGTTCCGTACCGTCATACTAGATGGCGCTAGTACAAAGGGTTCCGTACCGTCATACTAGATGGCGCTAGTACAAAGGGTTCCGTACCGTCATACTAGATGGCGCTAGTTTCTTTACGTTAAAAAAACACGTTTTTTAGGAGACCCCCCTTATTTATTAGTATTCGTTGTTAAAGCGGCAACAGAAATACTTTAAACTGTCTGGCTATCACGGTTCCTGAAATACAGCCTGGTGACAGACAGACGGACAGCGAAGTCTTAGTAATAGGGTCCCGTTTTTACTCTTTGGGTACGGAACCCTAAAAACCGCCCAAGTGCGATACGGACTAGCGCAAAGTAGAGTTCCGTAGTCTTTTCAAAAAATAAATGTATATTAAATGAAAAGGCGGTTGGTAATAGATTATTTGGAAAATCTATGAACTTTTTACAAATTCAACTGCACACCTTAAGTTGGTCGACTAATTACTCCTAAACTAAGAAAGCCTACTTAGCCGTGATGGCTTTTCTTTGAAATTGATTATAACTAGGTACTTCCAATTTTTTTTAGATGTCCTAGCGGTTTTACTGGTAGACACTTGACTAACAAAAATTTGTACTTTAAGCTTATTACGAACCCTGATCTCTGAATCGAAAAACGGTTTCAGCAAACCTTAAATATAGTTTTGAAAGACCTAGTCAACGATAGGGTACGTTCGAAGAAAATAAATTCACCCCTTCTTTACATGTAGGGGTGGTAATCTAAAGAGCTAAGCAGCGGACAGACAGACGGACATGTTGAATGAAACTATAAGGGTTCCTTGTTGACCACGGAATCCTAAAAAGTATTTAGATGGCAAATTCCTGCCATATTAAGAAATTTAGTGTATATTTGAAAAAAAAACACATTAAAGTGTTAATATATTTTCTTGTTCTGAATTTTCCACATTTTTTGTTTTCATCCTTAAGCGTAAGTATACCTATAAAATAAAAATATAAGAGTGAATAGGCATTATTTTAGTGTGCGTGTACCATCCTCGACTGCATCATCACTTACCATCAGGTGAGTTGCAGTCAAACGCACTCAAATTTTTATTTAAAAAAAAATAGTTTAAATGCGATTTGTACATTTGTGTATGGAGACGATTAAAAAAGTAGGTACATATTTGTTTTTTTTTTAATAAGAACAAATTTTTATTTTTTAAATATACCTACCTACCTACTAGTTTACAAACTAAATTCTATAGTCATAAAATTGCCAGCATCATAACTGCAAATTTAACTCTCTATCGTCCTGTATTCTGTTCAAATTAGAATTTCAACTAAAGTGTTTCTATTTTATTAGTAATCTATATGTGTCAGGCAAAGTGTATAATTTGTCCGTATTTAAAAGGTCAGGCAAATCGTAAAATGCTGTACGCAGATTGTACAATGAGCAAGGCATATTATTGTATAAAATAGTCATTTTACAAATGGTCAGACAAATTGTAATAATTCGTCCGCATATAAACGCGGTCAGGCAAATTGTAAAATGCTGTACGCAGATGCATATTGTAAATGAGCGAGCGAAGCGAGCGATGTTAGGTTTGATTTATTATTATACAGTTAAAGCAGAAATCTGCGAAAGTATGGCATTTTACAATTTGCCTGACCATTTGTAAAATGACGAATTACACTATATGCCTGTGACATATAAGTAGATAATATAATACGTCGTTGCGCGATCCAAACCTGCTATGTGACACTTTTGACGAAGTACGTTTTCTAATGCCATCATCATATCAGCCGAAAAACGTCCACTGCTGGGCAAAGGCCTCCCCCAAGGATTTCCACGACGATCGGTCCTGCGCTGCCCGCATCCATCGGCTTCCCGCGATCTTCACCAGGTCATCGGTCCACCGCATGGGAGGCCTGCCTACGCTACGTTTTCCGGTGCGCGGTTGCCACTCGAAAACTTTACTACCCCAACGGCCATCTGTTCTACGAGCTATGGGCCCTGCCTGCTACCACTACAGTTTTCTAATGCCAAGTGGTGAACAAAATGTACACCACTTGGCGTTAGAAAACGAATACTTCTATTATATCTCCTGACAAAATCTGCCATGTGTCAAGGAGCTAGAACGCTAGTAATAAAATATCTTCAAAACCTGCCATGTATCTAGGGCCTAGGGTCCATCAATAAATGGTACGTTCTCTGGCCATATCAGATTTTTCATAATGACGTTGTTTCAGTCAAAAACTGCCGATTAACAAAGTAGGTATGTGTGTTCTATGGTTACTTTACAGGGCAACAATCAGTACTTGTGGTGGTGGATCGTCGCCGTTAGGCATGTACACCAAGGCAACGATCATCTGCGGAAGGCTAGAGTTTCTTCCGCCTTAGTACTAATATATGTCGGTACGGTCAGTTTTACCGACTCTTAGAAATGCGCAAGCGCCCTCTAGTGGTACTTCGACGGAGCCTACGTGACGGTGCACAGTGCGGGGCGCGTCCAGTTGCCCGTGACATCAGAGGAGAGCGGTGTTGTCTCGCGTCTCAGTGCATCGAAACCTAGGAACTGTCCTACGCATCATCTAAGTTAATTACTGTGCCAGTTAATTGTGTATACTCCGTTTGTATGAATAAAAGTTGTGTGAGAGCCTACTAGACCTAGGTTTTCCTATATCAGCCCACGCAGCTAAAAGAATGTCGGACGGGGATTCCCTTCAGCTCCCCGCTATGTCGATATCAGAATTGGGATCGAACGAGCAAAATAGCGAGACCGTGAATGCCGAGAGTGATTCAGATTGGAAACGTCTTTTTGAAGTGCAAAACGAGAATATTCGATCGTTAATTCAAGCGCTAAGCAAACCGACCAGTGCTCACGTAAAAGTGAATATACCAACTTTTGAGCCAGAAAAACCCGATATTGACCCGCGTTCGTGGTGTGCTACCGTGGATTTGTGCTTTGACCAAGACCCCCCTGTCGGAGGTCAACTGATCGTCACGCTAAGTAAGGCGTTAAAAGGAGCTGCATCAACCTGGTTGTCTCAGATATCCTACCCTGGGATAACGTGGGACCAGTTCAAGACATTGTTCACTGCGCGATTCATCAGGAATGATACAGCGGTAGCTACGCTCATGACAAACCCAAGGACGGTGAAAGCCTAGCTGCCTACGCGAGTCGCCTAATTACCTCGCTCACCAACCATTGGAAAGATACATCGATAGAAGAGATTGCTGTGTCTACTGTATTCGCACACGTATCCAAGTTTGATTCCCGGCTGCAACACCTTGCTTTTACAAAGGACATAAAAACACGACAATGCTTACAACAGGAACTACAGGTGTTCTCCTTTATGAAACGAAAATCTGATACTCAGGAAGCGAAAACTGTACCGGACAAGCGTGGGAAATTCGGGAATTTACCTGTTCTAAAATGTTTTCACTGCGGCAAACTTGGACACAAGCAAACAGAATGTCGTTCAAGGGCCTTAGACATGAAGATCAAATCAACACCTATGCCTACACCTTTTAAGCGAAACGGGCCCCAGTATCCTGCCTCCACAACTAGCTCGATCGTATGCTTTAAGTGCGGTGCGGCGGGCCACGTCGCAAAGCGTTGCCCAAGCGGCGGCGGCGCGGGCTGCGGCGCGGCCGGCGGCCGCGCAGGTCATTACGGCGCCGGCGGCGCGGGAACCCCCGAGAGGCGTGTCGATGCCTGCGTGGTGAACCCTCCGTCCGGACCCTATTCTAATGAAGGTGTGTGTTTTGATTATCATTTTGATTCGGGTGCTGAATGTTCTCTAATAAAAGAAAGTTTTGCCTCAAAGTTTAGCGGTAAGAGAATTAATAATACAGTTTCATTGTCCGGCTTCGGACAGGAGAGTGTATTCAGTACTCAACAGATTCTGTGTAATGTTGCAATTAGTGATTACAATGTTGAGATTTTGTTGCATTTTTTGCCGGATGTTTATATGCGTAGTGATATTATGTTAGGACGCGAGATTTTGAATCAAGGCTTTGTGGTTAGTATGTCCGCCTCTTATTTCGAAATAACAAAAAGTACGGTTGTAAATTGTTGTAATGTTAAAACACTGTCAAATGATTTTATGAATGTTGACACGGATATTCTGTTACAAAATCAACCTGAACTGTTATCAATCTTAGATCGTTACTCTGAATATTTTATATCCGGAATGCCTAAAACGCGTGTAAATACTGGCAATTTAGAAATTAGGTTAATTGATCAAAATAAAACCGTGCAAAGACGCCCTTACCGTCTTAGTGCTCAAGAGCGAGAAATAATGCGGCGTAAGATTGACGAGTTGTTGAAAGCAAATATTATTAGGCCTAGTTGTTCCCCATTTGCAAGCCCAGCTCTGTTAGTTAAAAAACAGGATGGTTCAGACCGTATGTGTATTGACTATAGAGAACTAAATAATAACACTGTACCAGATTGGTATCCTTTGCCCTTGATCTCAGACCAGATCTCTCGTCTTAACGGTGCTAATTATTTTACAAAGCTCGACTGCGCGAGCGGCTTTCATTTGATTCCGATAAATTCTCAAGAATCTATCGAGCGTACGGCCTTTATAACACCTGACGGCCAATACGAGTATCTGACTATGCCATTTGGGCTTCGAAACGCGATCTCAGTATTTCAGGATGATGCCTGGAGACCAGAGAGTCGTGGATGAAGTAGACAGTAGTGATGAAGACTGTGTTGCGGAGGCTATTGAAGTGAGAGCTGATGTTCATCAGTAGTGTCGTACTAGTATGTAGAGCACTCAGTCTATATTGTGGTTTTATGTGACTATACCAGTTGTGTACCGTAGCCGTAGCTCGAGAGAAATCGGTGTCTGCCTTGCGTAGTCCGTGAGTAGGCGGTAGGCGGTCACACTGGCGGAGGTCGAGTTTCAAGAGGAAACTGTAGAGCCAGGAAGGCTCGGCGATCCCTGGAGAGGATGCGCGTCAGATGATTATGATAAGTAATCATGTTGATTACTGGGCTTAAGGCCGTCATTGTGTCGAGTGAAATACTACTAGTACGTACTTAGTACACTATGTTGTAAAATTTAATTGTTTGGAGTGATTGATGCTGTAATCCACGACTCTATTGTCTTCATTAGTTTCACAGAGTAAACTTTACATATGAAATTTGAACTGTAGGTTTTTCAAGTAGCTTAAAACTGGAATTTGTCTATATACCTACTGAAAGTTAATTTTCCCTAAAAATAAACTGTGTCGATAAGCTTTAAGTCTTTACTATACAGAGTTCAATACGAACGAAAGTCCTTTCTTTTGGTAGTAGTAGCCAGGATTGGCCGAACGTGTGATACTGGCGATTAATCCTTGTTTCAGGATAACACACAGGGACGTGTGTCCCGCAGGATGGCCGTGTCGGTACGGTCAGTTTTACCGACTCTTAGAAATGCGCAAGCGCCCTCTAGTGGTACTTCGACGGAGCCTACGTGACGGTGCACAGTGCGGGGCGCGTCCAGTTGCCCGTGACATCAGAGGAGAGCGGTGTTGTCTCGCGTCTCAGTGCATCGAAACCTAGGAACTGTCCTACGCATCATCTAAGTTAATTACTGTGCCAGTTAATTGTGTATACTCCGTTTGTATGAATAAAAGTTGTGTGAGAGCCTACTAGACCTAGGTTTTCCTATATCAGCCCACGCAGCTAAAAGAATGTCGGACGGGGATTCCCTTCAGCTCCCCGCTATGTCGATATATACATATATGTTTGCTGAGGTGCTGGTCGTAAAATTGGCTGCAATAAAACCGGTTTTGCTTAAAAGTGCTTAATTATTGGCGCTTAAGTACCTAAACATATATCTGGTAATAGTTTAGTCAACGAATTGGTTCCTAATTGATTGATTCTTTCAGAAGCTCGTTCAGGGTGCTTATAGGGAGTGAACATACTAAAAGTCCTGACGTCAAGGAGGTGAGCCGGAGTGTGTGTGTGTGAGAGGGGGGGGGGGGGATTTGCACAGTTTCCACTTTTGGGGTTTTCGCTTATATCTCAAAAACGGTGTCTTGACAGCTTATAAAATTATGTAAAATTTTTACTTTCCGATTTTCCAACCGTTTTCGATTTACACGCTCCGGAAAAGTGAAAAGCTTCGAAAAAGTGGTTTAAGCAAATAGTCCTTCATATCATTTAAACTATTAGAGTCCTGGCAAGTGTTCTTTCTCCATGGCATCCTCATCCTCAGTTGTGGGTGGTTGTTGCTGAAGGAGCTCTACGTCGTCTTCGTCGTAGGCCTCGTCAACAGACACGCCGTTAAGACATTCTCCTTGGCAGTGGAGGCACGCCACAGAACAGTTCAGCATTGCTTTCCGCCATTATAATTTGCCACTACCACAATCCTTGGTGCAGCGGCAAAATATCGTATTTAGTAGGACCTGCTGGTGAATCTTCTGTCGTTATTGGCATCAGGGTGTCTCTTATGTTTTCCTTCCCCCACTCATTAGGGGGCAGCTAATTTACGTGCTATTGCTGCACTTGGTGGTAGATGTGCCGGGAATGCTGTATAGCTGCGCTCTCTGTTTGTGGAAGGGGGCTGATATCAGGCTTAATCATTGCCATTGACCTCATGAGCGACTAGAAGCGGTACTGGTTGTTAGTCTTGCTAATGCCCCATACCATTTATGGAAGCACATATATTATATCAGCCTCTTTAACCTCATCGTGAGTGGAGGAGGGGTTGTAAAATATCACTGCCGCTTCCTTGATGATTTTTGACTATAAGTACAATGTTGAGAAGCCCACCTTTCTTCTTCTGAAAGTTTCAGATGTGTGTGTCGCAGCCAATATTGGAGAGTCCGTATATAATATTCCCTCTGACCCATGGTTCTTGGATCAGGACTATTGCCGTGTCATGAACATCCAGTCACTTTCGTAATTTAATTGTGTCAATGGCTGTGCTGGAGGTTCGCTTGGCGGGCCCTACAGAGTGAGAAAAGGCACTTTGTCTTATGACGGCAGTGCCTTTTCCTCTTAGGAGCTAATGGCGAGACCGCCCAACCTCTCAATGCTCTCGTTGCCCTCGTCTAATTCAGGGTTGTCCGAGAAGCTACGACAAGCAACCGAGGTGGAAGGCAGCATGGCTTCCGTAGATGCCAGTGGCATGACAGTCTCATCCATAAGCTCGGTTTCAACTATGAGGAACACGTGATTGGGATCCGGTTTATCCAGGGAACCTTCCCTGTGGTCCCTGGAACTTGATGTAGACCGACCCTATCACTAGGGTGAGTTGGCGCTCGTGTTCAATTAGGACCTCAAACAGATCCTCCGGCAAGCTGACAGTGCTGATACCTGAGGCTGATACCAATGAACGTGTCAGAAACCTCCACCTGTGGATTTAATCCCACGGGTTTTAGAAGCCTAGGATCCGTCCAGATTTCAGTGCTTCTCAAAGCCCAGGGAGCAGTATGCCTGACGACAAAACGAGGAAGTTCATTCTGGTGCTTGATGACATGGCGCCTCACCCCGGGCTAGTGTGATACTAGAGACAGCTGCCCGGAGCCACTCCAGCGCTGCCGAATCGTCACGTCATTCACGTGTACGGGTTTGCCCTTTAAGACTGGGCGAGCTCAGTGACAAGCTGAGTGAGCGACTGCTCCCGCACCCGGTCCTTTTCGCCGGCTGTGCGGTCGCTGAGTTTGTCCCGTCAGTAATGAGCGCAGCAGTCACCCCTACTCCGCTCTCCCGCTGCTTCCCAGGAGCCCGGTGCAATACACTCTGAGTTACCTCCTCAGAGGCGCTTCCGCTTGCAATCAAAAGCAGAAAGTAGTGCAGACGGAATAGTAGGGGCAGAAGTGGCGCAAGCCTTGGCTCGGGCCTCGGCACGCTACTGATCTTTTAGCTGTCCACTGCCTTCCATTCGATCCAGGTCTGTGCCAGGAGGAGCCAGCACCATCGGTTTGTGAGGGCCCAAAGAACATTGGTTGTGACTATCTCCATAGGGGTGCTCGAAGTTTTGCTGATTTCTCTGCAACTTCGCTATGAGTATGCGAGGCGGTCATGTCCGCCTTGAGTTCCCAGGGGTATGGGGTTCGAGCTCTCTTCACACCGCGCCTTGCCTGGCGCTTGGAAATTCACCCAGTGGCTAGTTGTGGGGCCCTAGTCTCTCCCAATACACTTCAATGAGACTTGGGATTGCTCCGGCGGGTCGAGAGACTGTAAAAAATTGAGGTAGGTACTGAGCGTTATTGATTTTTTAAATCGTATTTTTAATACCACCGCTTGTATCTCTTTAATCATAAGATTTAGGAAATAAACATAAACATAAGGAGATAAAAAGGTAAGAAATATTGTTTTCCTTAGACACTTTTACTATTGCACCGTTGAGGTATTATTTTAAAAAGTCAATTTGGTTAAGTAGGTGCACATAAAAGCGCTGTCATACAAAAAAAAAATAGTAAAAAAAATTAAGTTAGGTAGGTTTAGTTAATTAAGTTAGGTATAGTACGTCACATCTGCTCATTCATATATACGACCCCACCGAGGGGCTCGAGCATACCCTGAATTAGGGTGAGTGATCGGGCCTTAGTCGACCACGCGGGCCCAGTGCGGGTTGGTCAACTTCACACACAACCATCGAGTTTCTTCGCAGATGTGTGCAGGTTTCCTTACGATGTTTTCCTTCACCGTAAGAGCGTCGTCGGATAAACGTACATATTAGATCGAAATTCGAAAACACTTAGGTATAGTTAAGTTAATACATTTTTGGCACCTGCAATCCAATATAGCGGCTAACACTTAAATTCCAATATCTAACAAAATAATACTTTTTTTAACTGCTGACCAAGTTATTTGAAAGGTCTTAATCTACCAAAAAAGTAGAAATCTACTGCATCTGGTCACTCTGCTCGCTTCGCACTTGTGTCACAGAGTAGTGAGTAGAAAAACAACTTGCGTCTGTCCGTTCAAACGTATTATACGTAGTTAAATAATATATGATAATATTATTTGGTGTTGACGGTTTTTTTCCTAATTTAACTGAAGATAATATAATTTTTAATAAGTACACTACGTTTAATTTATTATCTTAGTCGAATTCTATGATGGGTGAGTTAATTCTTTTCACAACTTTAAATAATTCTACAAAATAATAAAGATAAGTTGAAGATAAACATAAAATCTTTCAGGTACAAGCTTTTATTAAAAAAAAAGATTTTGCACGTTTCCAAATAAAAAAAAAATTGAGAACTGTATATATCCTACGATTCTATCAATATATTATACTCGTTTTTATTTTCAAAAATAAAAACAGGATCCTTAGACCCTGATTCCATCTCCCAAAATTCAACATCAGATCAATTTCAAAATACCAAAAGGATCTATTGTCCAGCTTCATACCAAATTTTAGCTCAATCGAAGCTCTGGAACTCGCTCTAAATTCGATTTCAAGATTTGACCTAAACAAACATACAATACATACAAGCATTGCAAGTTAATCGGAAGTTTCGGTAGGGCTATATTTATTTATTAAGTTCATGTCGTGCTCGTGACATTTCATTTCAGAGACGAAAAAATACAAAGAAAAACCAGTGCAATTCTACAGCGTCGCGAGCGGTGTAAGTATACACCTACCCTCTCTTTGTTATTAACACGCTTTTATTAGCTTCACTTGTAACTAATAACTATGTAAGAAAATCTTGGAATCTTAATTTGACCCACTTGCCGGTCTTCGATTAGGATGAAATTTTGCACACGCTCTTAGTTCTGATGACAACACATGACTAGCTAAGAAACGTCATTACAAATCCAATATGGCGGCCTCCCCAAGATGGCGGGCTGGCTGTTTGAAATCCACCCCCATGATATGGGTATCAAATGAAAGTGTTCGCTGTCAGGAATACGAAAAAATAGTCACGTGACTTAAATCCAACATGGCGGACATGCAAGATTACTACTTAACGTGTTTACTAAAAGCGAGTTTTTTAAACTAATTGATGATTATTTTAATAATGTAGGTATCTATTCTACTACCCTACCTATTATTTATTATTAAGGGTCCCCAGGAGGCTCGAGTATCCATAGAAACGTTCCGCTCTAATACAAATACTACATGCCGGATTGAATCCAAACTTTGCGAATATATTGAGTAGACACATATCGATGTTTGTAATTAGTTTTCATCGTAGTAAATTGAAATATAACTGACACGCCAAAAAAAGCTGCCAATAGTGTGAAAAGCGTGAAAATTATTAATTATCCGCCTCCGTGGCGTATTGGTTAGTCCATTCGCTTCAAACCAGGAGGTCGGGGGTTCGATTCCCGGCGGGGTCAATTTTTAAGTGTCGGTTTGATTGGTGGTAGGGCATTTTCATAGCCCGCCTGGCTAGCTACCACCATCTTGTCTAAGTGTTGCCGCCAAACATCAGTGTTATCAGCATTGATGTGTTCCGACTTGCAGATAAGATAGCCAGATCCCCATTGCGTTGGGGAATCTTGGGAAGCCCGCTTCCATCTTCGGCATCATCTTCACTTACTTGTGGTGAGATGATGCCAAGGGCTTACCAATATTGAATAAAAAACAAGTTTTTGCTAGAAAGCACGTGCACTGCCGTTTTTTTAAAATTGCATTTGTGTATTGATGGTCCAATTTTTTTTTTGAGAATTGATTATGGGTTCCTTTGGGGAAAGTTGTTAAGTGTGATGCGTAGAACCCCCAGTTAACAGCTCCTACGCCAATTTTGTTACAAAAATTTGGATCCTCCATACAAAAGTGCAATTTAAGGAATAAAATAAAATAAATCTTATTAAATGTAAATATTTTCAAAAATTTTTCTTGAACCAAAACTACTCATCACAATGAACAATTCTCCATAATTCCTTAAAAAAAATTTGGGCCCTCTATACAAAAATGCAATTTAAGGATTGAAATAATGAAAAAAAAATGTAAATGTTTTTGAATCTGCTTTCTTTGAGTTAGATATGAAGATGTTACGGATCATTCGTGGTATATTTTACAAAAAAACGATCCAACTGCATCGTAGATACGATACAGATGTAGAAGCCAAAACTTGGTATGTTTTGAAAATGTTTTTTATTTTAATTTATATGAAGTTCCATCTTCGGCATCATCGTCACTTACCATCATGTGAGATGATGCCAAGGGCTTACCAATTGTGAATAATAAAAAGTGGCTGAAATGTAATGATTTGATATAATTTTAGATTAGGCTCAGAAAGATAGATAGATAGATAAACCGTTTATTCACCGACCAGGCACAAAAAAACCAATAAGTAAAACTTTGGTAAAATAAAGTAAAAAAAAGAAGATTACACCACTAAGACTAACTTATAGCTACTTACTAATAAAAACAATAAAATACAATGAAAGCTCTTTTGTTTGATACCACACACGATAGGTTTACGAACAATCTCTTTTTCCATACAAAAAAAGATTACGTCATAACTCCTCCTTTTAAAAAAATAAATATTTTTTAAGTGTAACGGGTTAAATTAATTCATATGGCCTTAAGATCAATCTTTCGGATTATCATGTTTTTAACACCATTTGCAGCTTTGTACTGAATTTTGGGGAGTACCACTACCACTAAAACCCCTTTATTGAGCATTTCCTTCCCTTATCTCCAAAACTACAGAAGCAAAAATTTTGAAAAATATTGGGAACTAGCTGTCCCGGCGAACTTCGTACCGCCTCACACTACACTACCACTACACTACCACTAACACTACCACTAACACTACCACTACACTACCACGACCCTACCACTACCACTACACTACTACAACACTACCACTACACTACCACTCCACTACACTACTACTACACTACTACTACACTACCACTCCACTACACTACCACTACACTCCACTACCAGTACCACTACACTACTACTACACTACCACTACACTACACTAAGTACCACTACACTACCAGTACCACTACACTACCACTACCACTACACTACCAGTACCACTACACTACACTAAGTACCACTACACTACCACTACCACTACACTCCACTACCAGTACCACTACACTACCACTACCACTACACTACACTACTTTTTGTAGATATTGCAGGAATTTTTAGGTCATTTTTTACACCTTGGGTTAAATTATTTGACTTTTCGTAAAGATCCCTAATTTTTTGAAAATGTAATTATAGCTTATAGCAACCGCGAATAGTGTAGCTTCCCAACGGTGAAAGAATTTTTAAATTGGTCCAGTAGTTTCGGATTCTATTCAAAGCAAACAAACAGACCATCAAATCTTTCCTCTTTATAATATTAATAAGTAATAAATATAGTGCCTTCTTTAAAGTTAAAACTTGGAAAACCTAAACGAAAATCCTATGAGTTAACGTTCTTACGGAATGGTACGGAACCTTCTCCACGCGAGTCCGACTCGCACTTGGCCGGTTTTTATTATTACTAAGCATTGTGATTTCAGGTTCAGAATCGTCTGGAAATCATTCGAAAGATCAGGAAAAGTAAGAGGCTGACGATTTTTGATAGTATTCGAAATATACATAAAAGCGACAATCCGCAACCACCTCCTGCCCCAACCTGGGGTGAACTGAAGATAAACAACAGGAGACGGCAGCTGGAGATTTGGAAAGCAGAAAAGGAGGAGAAGAAAAAAGAGGCATTGGGGCAGAAAAAGAAGCCGTTTTTAACTGGCATCGCGCAGCTACCACTGCAGTTTGTTCCGCCGCCACCAATACCCAAATCTGGCACTTCAGGTCGAGAACCACGGTCACAGTCTAAGACCCAGTCTTCCGCACCCAAAAATGCTCAATATAGTGCTCCTGAACAAACAACTGTGAACAAACCGGTCCTGGCACCACCATTGAGAGCTACGAAAGGGGAAGCAATCACAAAGAACGCAAAACGGGAGGTTCATCCAAGGACCAGTATGATTAACAATAATAAAATATTTGAAGCAAAAAACAGTTCTTTAGGAAGCTGTGTAGCACTCTCAGATATTAAAAAACAGATCAAAACTCTTAGTCCAACGAAATCTACGAAAGAAAAAAAGATAAACAACCCTAAAATTCTTCATTTAGAATCAATAACTTCGGAAGAATCAAGCAGTTCAGAGGAAAAGTCTGTTAAAGGCAGTTCTGTAAGAATACATTTTGTAAGATATTCTACTGATTACAATCTTGGTAGTAGTGATAGTGAATCGATTTCTTCTGTGGAAGACTCGGTAACAGTCAGAAAGTTGTCATTTTCACCTAAAAGTCCATCAAAAACTTTAAAACATTCTTTTGATAGCGTTAGTAGTAGTAGAGATGTTGAATTCATTTCTCAGAAAGCTTTATCACCCAATAATGAGAAGAAAATTTGGGTAAATGGCAACTGCTTTGTACATACCGACGACGACTGCCGTCAACAGCGAGTGACGATTGCCGGCAGCAGTCGTGGACACATTCCGAGGACGTCACAGTGTCCCTCGTCTAGAAGCGCCCTATGTAAGTATCCACATTTTTTTTTACCTACAATTGATAAGCCCTTGACATCATCTCACCTGATGGTAAGTGAAGATGATGCCGAAGACGGAAGAGGGCTTACCAAGATTCCCCAACGCAATGGGGATCTGGCTATCTTATCTTTAAGCCGGAACACAATGCTGTTAACACTAATTTTTTGGCGGCAAGACTTAGAAAAGATGGTGGTAGCTAGCCAGGCGGGCTATGAAAATGCCCTACCACCAACCAAACCGAGTCTCATAAAGTTGACCCCGCCGGAAATCGAACCCGCGACCTCATGGTATGAAGCGAATGGACTGACCAATATAGGTCACAGAGGCGGTAAACGTTCTCTTCTATTGTTGTAATAGGTAATCGGAAACGCTAAACACTTTAAAAAGAAACCGACTTCCATCGCAACAACTTAGCACAAATTTGAATTAAGTAGCATTTTTGGTTTTAGTAAATTTTCTATATAAAAAGATAAAGTTGTATGGAACAAAATATGCATCGAATAAAAAATAACATGAAAATCGGTTCACAATCACACGATATTGCGTAACACACACAAAGTCATAGTGGTGTGATAATCTGGTGTGACTACGAGTCGGCAACGATAAATATTCATGATGATACGAGGGTGGTAAGTGGTAAATAACAATAAATGAGTGACATTTAACGATTAAAATTTCCTTGGTAAAGATGACTTATTCCTTGGTGTAACCTATGTGCTTCATTCATATTTTTTCTCTTTTCTTCGCAAATACATAATCCAAAGAGAATCTAATCAGCTGGCGTTATGTACAACCTCTCGGAGGAACAACCTATATCTACTAAAATTCTCCTTTCAAAAATGTATTAGATTTATTACATTCCGTATCTTTGGTTATTATTTTTATTTATTTGCTAAATATGCCTTGTTCCTCCAAACTTTAAAATTTAAAAAAAGTGGCAAAGTAAAAAGCACGTATGCGGTAACATTAATTTTGCGCACAGTAAACTAGCAAATAAAGTACCACTTTTCAAACAACTGTATTGAAAAAAAAAACAGTCGAATTGAGAACCTCCTCCTTTGGGAAACCGGTTGATAATAATGCATTTAATGTCAATCAAAAACTTTACCAAGTAATAAAGCCATATTTCGCGAAAAACATGATCATGAAGTAAAAAGTTCTAAATTTAAAATGATATGTAGATATTAGAGAAAGTTATAAATGATTTTTTTTAATTTGTCCACAATTGATGAATCGGTACCTAAACAAATATAAAAAATAGATACAGACTAACATAGAACCTCTTAATTTTTTAGAGTCGGTTATAAACTCAGTAAATACTAAGATAAGTATCAAAAGAGAACTCTCACCATAAACAGTTAAAGAATAATCTATGCTAGTTTCCATTCGTAATCTTCCTCTCTTTCTCTCTCTGGCGGTAGGTCTAGATGACCACGATATGCTCGAAGAAGATAGCGTGGAGCACTTCCGGTCTCAGCTGGCTTCTGCGACGCAACGAATGAAGGCCCAGTGCTACACCTGGGCTAAGACACTGGAGCAGGCCGGGGATCGGATGCCTGACACTGCGCAGGTACTAATTATATGTAATTAATAAGTTTTCTCAAACACGTGCGGAAATAATGTCATTATTTAAGAAAAACCAGCTAAGTTCGAGTCGGATTCGCGCACTGAGAATCCCGAACCATCATACAATATATTTAGGTTAATTATTTATCTAATCGTCGAGCGTCGGTGGCGTATCGGCTAAGGGCCGCCGCCTCCTGTCCGGGAGGTCGTGGTTCGAATCCTGCCACGTACCAATGTGATTTCTAAATTAGATTTCATATGTATACGTTTATCCGACGCTCTTACGGTGAAGGAAAAATATCGCGAGGAAACCTGCACACGCCTGCGGAGAAACTCGCAGGTTGAGTGAGAAGTCGGCCAACTGGGCCCGCGTGGTCGACTAAGGCCCGATCGCCCTGATTTAGGGTAGACTCGAGCCCCTCGGTAGGGACGTATATAAGCTGATATGATGATGATAATTTATCTAATTAAGACATCAATAAATGTACAGCCACGTTGTGCATACTTTCTCGTGTGGCACAGGTACATAAATCAGTAGTAAAAACAAGCCTACCCCTTGTAGTAAAGAAAAGAGATGTATCAGACTTGACAAAAAACCACAAATGATGTGGGTTTATTAAATATATTCTTTCAATAGACAGGAACTATTCGCTATAGTAGGCCATTGTAACGCAAAATTTTATTATAATAGTTCGAGTCATTTTTGATACCAGATACCAAAAAACCTGGATTTGTGTGGAAAGTACCTTCCTTATCCCAATTTTTCCTGGAATAGTATAAAGTTGAAGTAACATAAAAAAAATGATAGAGTCAGTACAGAGAAAATATTTATTTTTCTATGGCAACCTTAAAACATAAAGATAGGAAAAAATTGCAAAAAACGGCTAGAAATATAAAAATAATATTTCCCTACCTAACCCCAATTTCATCCAAATCCTATTTTATTTATTATTAGTTTAGGATCTAGAGATTGGACAGACACAAGCGCACACAAACAATTTTTTGTTTTTTGTTTTTAGACAATGTTCAAAATTCACTTGAGACCAGACATTTTGAGTGAAGAGCAAGCGACGCGTTATAATATTATTGATATCTCAATAAAACTCCAGCGTGGCAATTCTGTACAGTTAAAGAGAAAATTGACTCCAATGTTAATCCATTTTCGATATTTAGAAAATACATAAACTATAATTTCTCGGAAAATAATAATTCATGTTTATATTTGTAAGCACTGTTTTATCACACATATATCTATAAGACAACATTTACAAAGATTTGCCACATCTCCGAAATACAAGGGCAAATTGATTAAATTCAATATTTTAATAAAAAGGTTTTTTTTCTTGGATGTGCCACATTAGCAGCAAACATAAACTTTACATTTTCTCTATAATGTTGTCTTTTGCTACCATTAAATTGTGCTTTTAATTCCATGGAGAATACGAGATAAGTGTTTCTAAAAAACCGGTAAAGTTTGAAAAAGTGAAAGTCTCCATACAAAAAACGTGCAAGTCAGAACCGCGCACAAAGAGTTCCGTACCATCATACTAGATGGCGCTAGTTTCTTCACGTTTAAAAAAACACGATTTTTGTATGGAGACTTTTACTTTTTCAAATTTTTAGGATTTGTTGTTATAGCGGCAACAGAAATACATCTTCAAAAAATTTTAACTGTCTAGCTATCACAGTTCATGAAATATAGCCTAGTGACAGACGGACGGAAAGCGGAGTCTAGTAATAGGGTCCCGTTTTTACCCTTTGGAACCCTAAAAAACGCCTGCCATTTTCTTTACAAAAATAAATAATTTTGGGACTTTTTCCTATAGTTGTGCTATGAAACCTTGCTTCATGCCAAATTTTACGATTCTAGGTCTCCGGAAAGTACCCTAGAGGTTTTGATTTACTTGTGAATATCAAAATATGTAACAGAAATGGCCACAAAATTGCTATATCTTTTATGGCTTTGACTTAGACCAAGCTTGTCCAACATACGGCACGCGGAAACAGATGAGATACTAGTTACTTCGTAACAGATATTGCACTTCCTTATAAAACTAAAATACCTACGCATTTATTCACCTACTCCACCCCACTGTCAGACAATACACGGAAACACGGGTATTAATGGGCTCGACTTAGCGGTTATAACTGCGTACACGGACGGCGCGCGAATTGCGTGCCTGTACGGCGGCGTTCTAGCGCTGTCGAGCGGAGCTAGGCCGCGCCAATGTGTAGGTACTTATCTCGCCTGCTCGACCGAGCGACGGGGGCCTGCCACTCTAGCCACCACCCGCGAACTAGTAAAAATTTAAACCATATAATATAGTTAATGCGCGAAGCTACCTACCTTTATTCCGCGGCACATAAGTATTGAACAGAGATATAGATGCATTGCGCAAACAAAACAGGTGTCAGTCATCCATCGCATTAGGTAGGTTTTTAAAGGTGACTCTGCCTACATATAAAATTACTGTTTTGTTTAATTAAAAATTCACTTTACTATTGGACATTTCCTTTTGCCCGCTGCGGCTATAAAAATCCTAAACCTGACCCTCCACCAAATTATGTTGGACACCCCTGACTTAGACACTTTTTCATAGCTTTAAGGAACCATATTTTAAGGAACTTAATCCCTACTAATCCCTACTAATATTATAAATGTGAAAGTAACTCTGTCTGTCTGTTACGCTTTCCCGCAAAAACTACTGAACGGATTTGGCTGAAATTTGGTAGGTAGACAGATTAGGACCTGGATTCAGACATAGGCTACTTTTTACCACGCACTGCGCACCCTCGAAAAGTCATAGAAACGTTGTCCACGCGGGTGAAACCGCGGGAAACAGCTAGTATTTTATATAAATTTCAATTTGATACCTCCACGCTTTCCTGAGATAAAAGGTCTTAACAGACAGACAGACAGACGGACAACAAAGTCTGTCTGTCTGAATACTTATTCCTTTTTCCCTTTTCAGGGTTCCGTAACCCTAAAAGTAATAAAAAAATCGATAAGAATTAGTTTCTCAAAATTGTCTATATTTTCATTAAAAAAATTAACCTTTTTTTCTAAGACTGCCAATTCATATGATAAACTGATTTGTTGTTTCACAGGGGTTAGTCCGCTCAGCGGTAGGGCAGACGCGTCTGCTCACGTCACAGAAACTGAAGCAGTTTGCATGGCTTGTGGAGCGTTGTGCCAACCCTGCTTCCGGCGCTCCGCTTGTCACCCCTGCGGACCTCCGGGGATTCTGGGATATGGTGTCTATCCAGGTAAATATGGAAATTTCAATGTAGGCTAATAAAACAAATATTTGTATTTAAAAAATCTCTATTCCCTGGTAAGGGAACCAAATAAAAAAACCGGCCAAGTGCGATTCGGCGTCGCACAAATAGGGATCGGCAACAAAATCTTAACTACTAACAGAACAAGACCTCTCAGTACATACTTTGCTCTAGGTGAATATATGGGGCTATGTATACTTAGGAAATTTTATTTTTCCTGTGGAAACGGAAGGATTTTATATTTTTTTATAGGATGTCCTGTAATCTATGCATTCAACCTCGTATACTGTGATTTTTTTAAGATTTTAGGCCCGGTACCTAAAACCAGCACACGCCTGGGAAGACACTCGCAGGTTGTGTGTGAAGTCGACCAACCCGCATTAGGCCCGCGTGGTCGACTAAGGTCCGACCGCCCTAATTCAGGGTAGGCTCGAGCCCCTCGGTGGGGACGTATATGAGCTGATATGATGAATAGAAAATAGACAGACAGTAGACAGATTTTCATTTGACATAAACACACACCGATTATCTATTATATATATAAAATTCTCGTGTCACAGTGTTAGTTGCCATACTCCTCCGAAACGGCTGGACGGATTTCCATGATATTTTCTGAGTATATTCGGTAGGTCTGAGAATGGGAATAGAAAATTTTTCACCGGGATCTAAGCGGGCGAAGCCGCGGGAAACATCTAGTACAATATATAAAAAGAAAACAACATATAGAAACAAGAAAAAAAAAAACCACAAGAAACTAACGGAATCGGTGTAATGCAATGTCGAAGTAGACTTTTGAAGACTTTTGATTTTTGATGTCATTTAAATGTTAATAAATGTATAAGTATGTAATGAAAAAACATAAATAAAATGTATTTAATCTCAGAGGTCTGATTTTTACTAGATTTTTAGTTATTAAAACGCAATTTTGTAATGCCATACAAAATACAAAATTGAGCTTTTTTGAAATTTAAACTAACTAAAAGTCAAAACACGCGAACTGCTTACTGCACGCGTACCTCTTGTTAGAATATGGATTATGGACTACCGTTTTAAAAAATGGACGGTAGAAAAGTGATGTTTTATGTCTGACCAACATTTCTGTCCCTTTCGATCAAATCTTTATGGGTAGATCCCTCTGATAATATTAGGTTTTTTTTATATTCAGGTCGTTAAAGTGGAGGAGAGTTTCAAGAATCTAGAAGAACTCCGCGCCCACAACTGGGTCGAAAAAAAACCAGCTGAGGTAAAGAAAAAGGCTGGGGCCAAGAAAGCAGTAAAAAGCCGATTAAAGGACATGACTGTTGGTATGTATGAGGATTATAATATTGTTATTATTTAAAAATATACATTTCAGCTACGCTGATCACTTGGCACAAGGCGAAGCACAGTCGGCTGGAGTTCAGTCAAAGTATATATAATATATATACTTTGGTTCAGTGCAACGGGGAGAGAAAGCATCCGACTATTCTATCGAGTTTTTTTTTGCATTGCTGCAATTTTAGGTGTCGTAGTTTCAGCCGCTTAGGTGGCGTTTAAGGTCGGTTGGGATTAGCTCATTCACGAAAAGGACTACGGGGACGATATCGATGGATTCCACTTGCCACATATGAGTAACCTCGTGCGCCAGGTCCAGGTAGTTGGTTTTTTTGTCGGCACCAGCCTGCACGAGGTTTTTGTCGATGCAAAAAAAAACACCCTTGATTGCGCCCGATCCATTAACACGATATCAAACTTATTCAAGGGAATCGTTCTGTTAGTATTATGATTATTATTGTTTGCTTAGTGGAAAAGGTGGGCAACACGCTGACAGTCCACTTTTTACACAACAAGACAGGTGGACGGACAGACGGACAGCCTATGCTGGTACTGGCCAACTGATACGAAATCTAAATGACAATGACTTTGATGAAACTTTTCATGTAGTATCTATTGTTAATGTAGGTACTTGTTAATAAGTAGTAGGCCCCCATACAACGGCCATTTTAAGGGTTCCGAAGTCAACAAGGAACCCTTGTAGTATCGCCATGTCTGTCTGTCCGTCTGTCCACGGCTTAGCTCAGAGACTATTAATAAGCTGTAATTTGGCATGGTTATACGTATTAATCACGCCGACAAAGTTGTATACAATTAAATTAATTAAATTCAACGTTGACGTATATGCGGCAGGCAAATTGTATAATTCGTCCGTATGTAAACGGTCAGGCAACATGTAAAACGCGGTACCTACGCCGATTGTGAAATGAACAAGCGAATGTATGATTACTCATTTTACAAATGGTCAGGCAATTTGTAATAATTCGTCCGTATGCAAACGGTCAGGCAAAATGTAAGATTCTGTACGCAGATTGTAAAATGCCGAGCCAGGCAAATTGTAACAATTCGTCCGTATATAAAGAGTCAGGTAAATTGTTAAACTCTGTACGCAGATTGTAAAATGCCGAGTCAGGCAAATTGTTATAATTCGATCGTATATAAACGGTCAGGCAAAATGTAAGATTCTGTACGCAGATTGTATAATGCCGAGCCAGGCAAACTGTCAAAATGCCGTACGGCAGATTGTAAATGAGCTTGCGAAGCGAGCGATGTTAGTTTCGGTCAGGTTTGATTGACTTAACTGTCAAAGAAAATCGCTTTGCACCCACTCGCCATTATATAATTTGCCTGACCTTATGTAAAATGACGAATCATACAGTATTCTCTGGAAGGCCGCGGACCTTATGTAAAATGACGAATCATACAGTATGCCTGCGACATATAAATACTAATTTTGTGATTCATGGAAAATGAAGCGCGAGTAAGTGGTAAAGCATTTTTTTTTAACAATAATACATGATTTATTTTTGATGTAGTCCTACCCAATCATCACAAGAGAGCCAAGGTCAATATTATTCTACACAATGTGCCTTTGAACACCCACAGCGGCCAGAAAAACGAGGAAAGATCAAGAGCTCCAGCCGCGTGCACCCGTCGAGATGGTTCCCCCATCGGAGCTACAGAAGACCTTCGAAGCTGGATTCTTCTGTGTTATCTCCCCGGTCAAACCGCCTGCCACTTTTGGGAACACGAGTCGCTTGTAATGAACATGTTACATGTAGAATTAAGGTATTTCTTTTAATTTTTGAAATAAAACTTCTTTACGCACGCTTGACTTGGGGAGTAAGTTGGTGGATGCGTGACGAGAGCGTTACGTAAGTGAGATCGGGCGAAGCGAACGGAAGTTGAGAGGGATATATAAATTAGTGAAGATAGAAAGAGAGATACTATTTATTTTTGTTTACTAACAATATCGGTTGCCAAGGCAACAATATCGTTTGTCAAAACAAACATATAAGATATAAAAGATTTGATCATTTTCAGAGGATAATAAAACTCTTTTCATAAACTTTCTCTACCTCCATATGACAAAAAAGATTTGATTATTTTCTGAAGACTAAGTATTTACTTTCATACATATAGATGGAGCTAAAGAAGATTTACTTCGGTCGTGTAGTCTAAAGCACACTCGTATTTGTTTAAATGAAATATGGACTATTTAAATAAAATAATTAAATATTTTGTCATTCAACTCCTTGGTTATTTTTTAATGATTTTTCAAATATTGAACGTTTAAATGTTTGTGATGACGTCACAGGCCCAAATACTATGAAAAAAAAGGAACCAGTACTAATTTCAATTGACGATTATGAACAGAATTTATTTAGTATGTATTTACAGTATAAAATAATTATATCTCTAAATGGTTCTTTTATTTACGTGCCTTGAAAACAATCTGAACAATGCCAATATGGGATAGGACTGCTAGTCATTTTACTTACTTTTTATGATCTGTCAAAAACTAAATTTTGTTCTAAAAAAATGTTTGAAATACCCACAAGTGACGTCATAGATTTTTAGCGTCATTGACGAACTTATTTTGTGAATTTGATCAATTAAAACTTGAAGACGTGATAGTAAAACAAAACAAGTAAGGTTTTTGAAACTTCAAGAGGAGAAGATTAGGTGGGGTTCATAAAAACTGAACAAAGTCAATGAACACCCCCGATGCAAACAGAGAGGTGCTAATTATATACAAGGTGTAACAAAATTGGTGTAGGTCCCGTTAACTGGGGCGTCTACTCATCACACTGAACAACTTTTGTACTACTTTGCTGAAATCACAAAAAAAAAATTTAAACTTCGTACAAATCGATCACCTGATCGGCCAATTTTGTACATTTTAGTATGGAGGGTCCAGTTTTTTTTTTCGAGAATTTACTATAGTTTCCTTGGGAAAAGTTGTTCAGTATGATGAGTAGAACCCCCAGTTAACGGGTCCTACACCAATTTTTTTACACCCTGTATGTTTAAGGCCTTAAGAAGAGTGAAATGACAATATTCAATTCAAATTTCTGAAAGACCGTGTAAAGCTATCACTATGGAAAAAAATATAAAATATACTTAAAGTAATAAAAAATTGATTTATTGAATACAATTTTAAAAATATTACCACTTTTAATGTAAAAATATGTACTGTAGACCGTTTTTGGCATTAATTGCAAAATTTCTCGAAAACAAATAGTTAATGTTGAATGAAACCAACACACAAAAATCGGTGACTTAAAGACCTTTCTTTTTAATTCATTTAATTTTGATTGATTAACCTGTTGAAAGTCGCGGGAAGCCGCTGGATTCGGGTATCGCAGAACTGGTCGTCGTGGAAATCCTTGAGGGGAGGCCTATGGCCAGCAGTGGACGTCCTTCGGCTGATAGGATGATAGAAGGAATATTTTATTGTAAATAATAATGTTCTTTACATTCCCTTATGATTTTTATTAATTTTAGCAGTAGGAGCCGATGTGTGCGATGAATGTGGAGTTACCGAGGGAGGGCTGGATCACAGGCCGCCAGTACCACCAGTTGTACCACACTGAAATAACCAAACTATGTTACTTTTTACCAGCCTCTTTGAAAAGCACTTTGTTTAGGGATGAAATGAAGCAATGGCAGGTCGAGTATGAGATTTTTTAATACAAGAGATGCAATCACCCGCGGTCACGTGGTAGGGCATTTAGATTTAAACCTATCGGTATACATATGTCTTCTCAATATAATCGCAAAGTTTGGATTCAATCCAGCATGTAGTTTTTTGTATTAAAGCGGAAATACGTTTCCATGGAAACTCGAGCCTCCTGGGGACCCTTAAGAAACTACGTCCAGGTCTCTTTAGGGCCTGGCCGTATCTTGGGTAGAAGAAGAAGCAATATGGGAATAAAATTTTGACGGCGCGGTAAGTCCTACCAACGCCGCCGCCGCCGCCGCCGACAATCAAAGTAGGCCAGACATTTAGATAGGCGCGTGGTGAGAAAAAAAAAACCAAACCCTTTATATATGTCGCGTATTGTAAAAAAAACGCTGGGCGCGGTGGTGGGGGAGGATTGTTGCATCCTTAAAGCGTTGTACATTAGAGTTCAAATTGATTGCGCGCGTCCAACGATCAGCGTTCTTTTTACCTTACGCGCGGTATACCCAATACAGATGCAGATGTGATGATGCCAAGGGCTGACCAATTGTGGATGACAAAATATAAAATAATGTTTAAAATATGATTCTAGTCAGTAATGTGCTGCACTACAGGTTAAGGCCTTTAGGTACAAATGGACTGCATGCCAGCTGCAAATTTGCTGAAACTGTCGACCAACTGCGCAGTCTGCTTTAAGGGTCCAAACACACGGTCTGCATTCCAGCTGCAAATTTGCAGTTTCGATGCAGTTAAAGCGCAACTAACTAGGAGAAATGCATCCAAACTGCGAATTGTAGCTGGCTTGCAGTCGAAATGCAGATCGTGTGTCTGGACCCTTAGAACTGCAAGTCGATTGCAAGCGAACTGCACAGTCGACACAATACTGCATCGAAATTGTCGACCGACTGTGCAGCCCGCTTGTTAGAACTGCACGTCGATTGCAAGCAAACTGCGCAGTCAGCAATTTCGGTGCAGTTGTGCCAACTGTAAGCAAACTGAAAATTTTGCAGCTGACATGCAGTTTAGATGCAGTTCATCTGTAAGACCCTTGTTGTCATACGACGCTAAGCGCACCCGATGTCTCAGTTAATCACTAGGTGATGAATTGTAGGTATATTTGATATTGTTTAATGTTTTTAATAATTCACCTAATGTTTAATGATTTAATTTGATTTAAATGTATGTTTTTATATATTAACGTCCAACACAATGAATATTGTAAAAAAGGATAAAAAAACTATGAAACTATCAAATAATACTATCTCAACCCTGCGATACTCCATACAACGAACAATACGAAAAAAAAAAATGGTTTTGGTTAAACCTGAGCAGTGGCGATTTCTCTAAGTGTAAAAAAGATGTGGTAAGGGGATAATACACACATAGGCAAAATACTCACACAAATAAGAATCCTTTAGTTCTACTTTCAAAGTTTTGCACTGATGCTTGCACTCTTCTGCAGCATTTAAGTGTACGACTCTACTCCCGCTGAGCGACAGTATAAAGGAGAAGCTGCACTCAGTGTCCGGGACACGAATTGATTCCTGACTCGAATCAATGATGATGAATCGCTCGGTGCTTTGCCCAAACTTGGGAACCACTTTTGGTCTGGGGATGATCTGACGTAGTAGCCGGGCTATATTCATATTGTTGAACCTCCTGAAATTAATTTATAAACTTCTATAACTTTGGAAACAATACATAGCCCTAGAAGGACAAATCTATTTTTTGCACCTCTTAAGTTATGTTAAGGGTTAAGGGACGTTGTGATGGTTGCGGGAAGCTGCTGGATGCAGGCAGCGCAGGACCGGTCGTTGTGAAAATCCTTGGGGGAGGCCTTTGTCAAGCCGTGGACTTCTTTTGGCTGATATGATCATTATCTTAATTAGTTGATACTTTTGATAGTAGGTTCTTGGTGGAACTTTATATTACGAGTATATCTACACTAATTCCACATAAAAGAAATAAAACTGCGTTTATAATTTGTCAGTGACCGGTTCCGAACACCATCATCATAGTCTGCCTGAAGATGGTGTTCGAAACCGGTCGCTGACAAATTATAAACGCAGTTTTATTTCTTTTATGTGGAATTAGTGTAGATATATACCAATATGTATGATCTTAATTAAGGTTCAAAATCATTGGTGTTGCGCGCCCCCTTCCCCAGGGTGGTGTCGCCTCCTATGAAGGCTTTAAGGCCCTACGGGCTAAAGCCAATAGCAGGCGGTGTTTAGTGGGTAGGCACAGATTAGCTGAGTCCCACATAACCCGTACAGACAGCTGTACGGGTATCCATGAGGATTCACCGCCTCCCTCCTCCTGAGGGTACCCTTGCTGGGTGCCAAAAAAATCACGTGTCTGTTTCATCTGCACAATGTAGGAGAGTAGTCCATAAAGGTTTTTTTAATTATTAAAAATTTTAGTGCGTTTGGCTGCACCTCACCTGATGGTAAGGGGCGATGCAGCCGAGGATGTAACACGCAAGCTCCCGCCTATTCACTCTCGTCTTGAAGATTCCTAAATTATATGAATCGGGGAATACAGACGCCGGCAGGGAATAGGGGATCGGACTGCATCAAAAATAAAATCTGAAATATGATTTCCTAAATTGCTCTCCTCTTGAAGTTTCAAAAAACCTTACTTGTTTTGTGTTTCTATCACGTCTTTAATTTTTAATGGATCAAATTCACAAAATAAGTTCGTCAATGACGTTTAAAACCTATGACGTCACTTGTGGGTATTTCAAACATTTTTAGAACAAAATTTCGTTTTTGAAAGATCATAAAGAGTAACTCAAATGACTAGCAGTCCGACTCCATGGCCGTTCGCAAAATGAACGAAGAAGCAAAACGCTTCGTGCGTACAGGTGGATCATCAACGACAAAGTGGTGGAATCTCCCTCCGGTTAAGAGTTAAGGGCGTCCCCCTTGCTAATTGGCGCCTAAACTAGCTACTGATAGTGGTGCTAGTTTTTTTTTTAATCCACAATTGGTAGGCCCTTCCCATCATCTAAGCTGATAGTAAGTGACAATGATGCCGAAGATGGAAGGGAAATACGCCTAAGTATGGATAGAGAAACTAGTTCACTTGAATCCTAAATCTTCTTATACTTTTCAACCGACTTCCAAATAGGAGGAGGTTCTCAATTCGCCTGTATGTTTTTTTTATGTGTTACCTCAGAACGTTTGACTGGGTGAACCGATTTTTATGATTCTTTTCTTATTTGAAAGCTAGTGCTTCCCGTGTGGTCCCACCAATATACGTTTTATCAAAATCGGTGTAGTACTTTATTAGAAAATTAGCAAAAACAAAAACAAAATATTGTGATGGAAGTCGGTTTTATTAACGTGTTTAGCGTTTTTGTGATAAAACTATCGGCTAAATAAAATAATTTATATTATGTTCTTACCAAATGTAAAAGTTTTTGCCTCCAGCTGGACTTTGTTTATGGAAAAATTCTTGTGGAGTGAAAGTATATTTATTATTCGCTACAATTTTTGGTGATTCTTTATCAAAAACGTCTCTGTGTCTCATATACATTTCTTTCAAGTGTTCTAACCTCACTGTTTGTTGTTCAGTCTGAAAGGAGAGCAATATACATTCAAGTGATTACATTAGGTACTATGGAGAAGGCTCAACGTCACCCAAAGGGCGATGGAGCAAGCTATGCTCGGAGTTTACCTAATAGCACACCCTGGACACTTCATACAACGGGCCAGAAATCACATTTCAAAAAAGGAATGACAGAACAAACAAAATGGCGGCTAAATCCTATATGTTCGACTACCAAATTGTAACCAATCTGTATCACTCTGGGTGACGAGGGGGTGAGGTCGCGATCTAGAGAGCGACAGGGAGAGTCCATACTCTATGTTAGTACTAATATTTACTATTAACTTTGCTAATAGAGTGATCAAATCAGAAATGAGGAGATCCATAGGAGAACCAAGGTAACCAACATCTTTAAGGATCGCTAAACTTAAGTGGCAGTGGGCAGGAACATAGCTCATAGAACCGATAGCCGTTGGGGCAGTAAAGTTTTCGAGTGGCGACCACGCACCCGAAGACGAAGCGTCGGCAGACCTCCCACTTGGTGGACCGACAACCTCGTGAAAGTTGCGGGAACCCCCTAGATGCGGGCAGCGCAGGACCGGTCCTTGTAGAGATCATTTTTATCTGAGACAGCATATGTATGGCTGGTTGAACTACAGATGGACGGACGAAGTTGGCTAATGATCTGACCAGTTTGTTTGGAAAGTACTTTTTTTGTGAATTATGATCAGTTTAAAAAAGCATAGTAACTGACATAGCTCACAGAATCGCTAAACTAAAGTGGCAGTGGGTAGGGCACATAGCTCGTAGAAGAGATGGCCGTTGGTGCAGGTAAAGTTCTCGAGTGGCGACCGCGCATCGGAAAACGTAGCGTAGGCAGGCCTCCCACACGGTGGACCGACGTCCTGGTGAAGATCACGGGAACCCGCTGGATGCGGGCAGAGCTGGACCGGTCGTCGTTGAAATCCTTGGGGCAGGCCTTTGTCCAGCAGTGGAAGTTTTTCGGCTGATATGCTGATGATGATGATGAAAAAGGCGTTGGTCATTCAACCAGTCATTTTCAAAATGAGTTGCTACTATGGCGTTTCAATTTTTAAGAAACAATTATAATTTTTTTTTTGAACAATTAGGTAAAAATGTATCCTATGTCACTCACAAGATTAATACAAATCTAACGACATCTCACATTCTAAAATCCTTAAAGCCGTTTAGGCTCAAGAGGGTGCCAAAGAAATAAATAAAATCTCAGGTAAAAATCTAAAATCTCATGTATAACATGCACGAGGACATAAAAGTTTTAAAGCTGACTGTAAAAAAAGAGTTATGGGTTCGAAGCAGGATCCAGAGAGAGATTAAAAAGCCCCAAATATTTTTGGAATCAAAACAATGGCTATTTAACTGTGGTCCTCTGTTTTGTCCTACTAGTAGTAACACAGGTGAAAGGTGTAAGGGTAATGTCTTACTTTATTATTAACTAGCTTTGCCCACGGCTTCGCCCGCGTGGACATCGTTTTTATGACTGTCTTAGAGGGTGCATGGCAAGCGGCTCTCGAGTGTGGACATGAATTTTCTTCAGATCCCTCGGGAACTATATCAGGAAATGCTTATTAGTATCATGTCATCCCCCTCCATTATCTCTGTGCAAAAAATCACAACTATCCATTGTTCCATTGCGATGTTAAAGACATTAACCAAAAAAGAGTATATTTTCAGATCCCTCAGAAACTGCATCGGGCTATGCGATTTTCACGGGATAAAAGTAGCCTATGTCCTTCCTCGTGACACAGGCTACCTGCATGCCAACATCAAGATCGGTCAAGGTTTTGAAGCGTGCAAATGTAACAAACAAACACACATTTTCACAATTATAATATTATTAGTAAGGATTAATTTAATTGACATTAATCAATCACCTATGCTCCTACTAGTAGGACCAATTATTGAGAAACAGGTACAAACCTCGTAAAGGAATGGTGCATTGTGTTGTCCATTAGGCTTTGGATCATGAATTTCTCTAACGTTGTTGACTATACTGCAGGGCCAGCAGTCCATATCCACAACAGTGAAGAATGGATTTTGTATCAAACATGTTTCATAGTAGAAATCTGGAATGCAAAAACATTTTTGAATATTTTATATCTACAAGCACAGTTTGTTATCAAAGGCCTTATACCTAGAGGTGAGGCTTCCAGAAGAGAAAAGTTTTTGCAGTCCTCATCGTATCAGCCGAAGGACATCCACTGCTGGACATAGGCCTCTGCCCGCTTGCAGCAACTTCCCGCGACCTTCACCTGGTTGTCGGTCCACCGAGTGGGAGGCCTGCCTACAGTACGTTTCTGGTGCGCGGTCCCCACTCGAGAACTTTACTACCCCCATGGACATCTGTTCTTGGCCTTTGTCCAGCAGTGGACATTTTTCGGCGATGATGATAATGTACCATATATAAGGTCTAACAAAATTAGCTGAAACTATTTTAAGGGCAAGTTCAGCAAACGAAACTGAACAACTTTTTCTTCAGCGACCATACTGAAATCTTAGAAAAAAAATCTACAATAAAAAAAAAAAATCTTTATAAATCCGGCACTGGCCATCGTACCGTAGCAGTCCACGCGCTGACGCGCCTCCGCCGGGCTCCGCCACAGACACAGGTGATAGTACAAGCCAGCCGTGTCTTCCGTCGCGTCGGACACAGCGTTGTAGGTATCTAAACCCTATTTGTTTGGAAATAGCCAGACATGTAAACAAAACATGAACTTCAAAATAAACTAGTTTCAATTGGTTTTCAAGTCTTAAATGAACTAAAACACAGTATTTATGTCAATAAAATCCTTGATGTCCAAATGTAAGTGATTAAGCTAAAATGATAAAATGATTTGTTTACATGTTTGGCCATTTCCAAACAAATAGATTTTTCTTTAATGTGACTTGTCCGCAAACAGGCTAAGGCGAACTACCTACCTACTTGCTTCTTATGTCTCCGGTGATTTTCTTGGTTGACCGGCATCTACAGGTCGTGGCATACTCGTAAAAGTACCGTAATCCCGGAATCGCTGCAAAGCACCTATAGTATTGTGTGTAGATGGCATGTAGATGGGGTCTACGGCTATGAAAATCTTGAAACATGTTCCTGGTGTCTATTAGGTTGTGGTTACAAACTTCATATCACACCGCCATGTCCAAATATTGTTGTACATGGCATTTTCACAATAAAACACTTAACTTAGGCACTTAGGTCACAATCTGTAGGTTAGGCTTTGAGAACGTAACTCAATGAGTGCGCGAGAGTAACTGAGATATTTTTTTCGCGCACGCATCGCACTTGTTTGTAGGCGAAATGTACCTAAGAGCGAGCAGCAAAATAGTTCAATGGACTCAACTTCAAAGAAGCCGCTCAATTTCTTATTTTTCGAAAAGTGTAAATACCTGTTGGGTTGTATTTTACTACCTACATCTAAAAGGGGAACTATAAGGTTTTAAATAGGTAATATTCGTTTTTAAATAAGAATTGATTGAGAGAACTACCAAAGGTCAACGGCCAGGCACAGCGCAGTTTCATTGCGGCAAGGCACGAATCCAGCGAAAAGAAAGGAATACTTACAATACGAGAATATTATAGTGGGCAATAATGGAATGTGGCAATTTTTTTTTAGAATTCGGTATGGTCGCTGAAGAAAAAGTTGTTCAGTTTCGTTTACTGAACTTGCCCTTAAAATAGTTTCAGCTAATTTTGTTAGACCTTATAGATATAATATACTTTTAATATTAAGTTTATATTAAACTAACATATATCTCATAACATATACTTACCAATTGCTTTAACGGTGAAGGAAAACATCGTTAGGAAACCTGCACACACCTGCGAAGAAACTCAAAGGTTGTGTGTGAAGTTGACCAACCCGCACTGGGCCAGTGTGGTCGACTAAGGCCCGATCGCCCTAATTCAGGGTAGGCTCGAGCCCCTCGGTGGGGACATATATGAGCTGATATGAACATATATCTATTTTTACTAGATATTACCTCACACAATTATATAACTTAAATACTATTCTGTTTCTACTTTCAAAATATTTATGCACTATTGTCACTGGTCTTTGACCAGTGTGTGTTGCCAGTGATGACTTACAGAACTGAGAAATAGTCGCTTACTATAGGCCTCTTAAGAAGGCTCAAGGTCACCCAAAGGGCAATGGAGCATGCTATGCTCGGAGTTTCTCTGCGTGATCGAATCAGAAACGAGGAGATCCACAAAAAAACCAAAGTAACCAACATATCTCACAGATTTGCTAAACTGAAGTGGCATTGGGCAGGGCACATAGCTCTTAGAACAGATGGCCGTCGGGACAGTAAAGTTCTCGAGTGACGACCGCGCACTGGAAACATAGCATAGTCAGGCCTCCCACGTGGTGAACCGACGACCTGGTGAAGATCGCGGGAAGCCAGAGGATGCCGTTCATCTTGGGGGAGGCCTTTGTCTAGCAGTGGACATTTTCGGCTGATATGATTATGATGGTTGCTTCTAGTGATAGCACCACCTTTGTACACTTAAGTTTGTTATCTTACTTATTTGCTGTTACATATTCCTAGTGTGCATTAAAGAATTCATACACATATAATTCATACACATATAATTCATACACATATAATTCATACACATATAATGCCACCCTCAGTACCTACTTACTTCCATTGTAAAGGGGCTTTACAGCGCATTTTATGCAATTATTTCAGAATATGGTATGGCCTACGGGCTAAGTCCATAGATAGATAAGTACATGTATCTAAGGCCTTTGCTTTACATAGATTCGAGAAGAACTTACCAGTTAAAGATGGGAAGAGAGATATCAGGGGAATGGTAATTTTTCTTAGTAATTTCAGCCCAGGATAAATGTACTCTTGAACATTGCATATCATGTTACTGTAAATGCTTTTGCAGTTGTATGTGACCAATACCATAAATAGCACACCGACAATTAAAAGCTTAGATTTTGTAAACCTTTGAGCATTATTGATTTCTGGTCCTTTTTCTAAAGTTTTAAGAGATTCAAAGTAGATTTGGCGAAATTCATCTTCGGTCAATCCGGCGTCTAAGCATTGTTTTTTAAGTCTTCTTACGGAACTTGAATATTCTTCTAATAGCTCTTGATTCACCATTACTTATAAATGATAAATCTACGCTACTGTTGTTGAGAAATTCAAGAAATTTTCAACACGCACCCAGGTTTGTTGATTTACACTTTTGACATAATTTATGTCAATGTCATAGTCAGCTGTTTAGTTTTTTTTGTTGTAAATTTTTTCTTGGCCATGGAAACTAGTCCTTCAGCCGCATTCGTAAATAATTTTTACTTTCTTCATTTGTTTTTGGATTTGTAATGCTAGTGCCGGTGCATTACAAATCTTCTCTGAAGTTCTTGACAGCATTTACAGCAGCTGCATTCTGAGGTGGAACATCCAGTTGGGTTCTCACGTCCTCCTTTGTTTTATTTTCTTGTTCTCCACATTGCTCACGTGCACTAGACGATTTTCTCCAAAATGCACCACTTCTTGAACAAAATCCCCCCAGCAGAAAACAATGAAAAAACAACAAAATAAAACTACGAATGCGTCCACCACAAATCCCGCCAAAAAACTCCTCAGCTGTTTAGTTATTGCTCTGAGTGTTAAACCTTTATAATTTATCGAATGTAAGTTAAAAATTTAACAATAGAAAACTGCATAACTTAAATTATAACCCCTTTGACTTTGAGTATACATTTTGTAGGTAGGATGAATAATCTAAGTAAAAACCCAACAGTAAAACTAACTACAAATTTATATACCGAATTTCCAACTTTTTGCCACAGATCTGCAGATCTACTATTTGTAGCAAGAGCAAGCTACTTTTTCAGTCAGGGGGTGTGTGTTACCCCAGCGGAACATGGTGCTGTAGAATTTGTGCATCTTACTGTTTTCCATTTATTACAGATTCCGCTAGGGTAACGTTTTCGTATTTTCTGTACGAAAAGCAGCGGAATTGAGAATAATTACTATTTCATTACGAAATTAGCGAAAATTTGGACCATTTATTCCATGTCCAAATTTTCGCTAAATAACTTTCATAATAAAATAGTAGTTTTCTCAATTAATAACTAAAGAATATAAACCAAATAACTGACTGATAAATAGTGCACTAGTGGAATATTCCGCTGCTTTTTATTCGAACGTTCGTCCACTTGTTTACTTGTAAATTAGAAATTTTGTGATTTTAGAAAGAAATTTCTTGCCAGTTATATATTAGATAATTCAAAAAGTAACTTTGCTCAAATTACGCACAAATTAAGGTCTACAATGGGTGTACACGTGGTATTTTCGTCAAAATTCTACTGCGAGTCGTTTTCGAGATACAGAAAACACGAAAACATTACCCCAGCGGATTCTGTAATAATTGGAAAACAGTAAGATGCACCAATTCCGCTATATGCGCACATTTAGTGCACGATAAAAGCTACTCAGTCATGTACTTTGTTCTGCTCTTAATAGTTTTTTTTACAGTTAATGCCGCTGAAGTAACGTTGCCCTAGCAGAATCGTATTTTCAAAAATATCTCGGAAATTTTAAAATGCACAAATTCCGCTTTTTGCGCACATTTACTCTTAATGATGCTCTAATTGCCTGCTCCACTCACATCCTTCTAAAGCACCATGTTCCACTGGGGTAATACACACAGTCAGGCTCACTTCAGGGGCTTTTCATTCAGAACAATTTTTTTTTCTTTGTATGAGAAACTATAGTAGGTAGTTTACATATTATGTCAAAAAATTCGCAACTAAGATCATCTAATAACTTAATACGTAGACAAAGACGAATGGTTAGAGCTCAAGTGTGTAAAATATAACAATTCGGAGAGTACGAGTTCGAAACCAGTCAAATTTTTAAATTAGTTCTTCATATTTCTGTATACTAGTTTAGGATCAGTTCGTTAGGGGCGCTGTCTTATTTTACAGAGTGACTGACTACTCTGTTTTTCGTAAAGGTACTTTAACTTTGTGCTCTAGCACGTTACAAATAAAACAGTTATTAAACTAAAAATACAATTTAAATAATTTCTAAAATTAATCAGTATTAAAACTAAACTAAAAACTACCTAAATTAATGAAATATTACTACGGAACCTCTACGTTCCAAACTAAGCGTTTGGCTTTCTAATCGCCGCCCGCGCATCCTTAAACCGACGCCGCCGCCAGCCACCGAGACTAGGGTGCGGGTCAAGCCTGCTTCGTTACTCCAAGCATTGCGTGAGCTCTGAGAGTTAAAAAAAATATATACATATTTTAACTCATGTGACAGTTAGCGTCCTCTAGGGTAAGTTCGTAATTTAATCCTAAAACTACAATGTAAGCGGTTCTATTGTGCTTCTACTAATTTGGGTCGCTGGACTTAAATTACGGCAACGTGGCATTTCGTCTGCATATTCTTAGAAGGGACTACGATCAAACTCCAGGCCCTAAGGACGATCTAAGGATCCCCTCGAGCAGCTTCGAGATGTTTGACCAAATTGGAGACGCCATTCATTATCTGCGGGCCTTCTCACCATCGAAATACTTGTCGAACCGCTGCTACTGAAGTTCCTGGCACCTTCACACTACGTGCCACCTACGTGCGACCAAGGCCAGTGATCCTACCTACCTATAATATAGACGTTCTGCGGTAGATGAAATTATTAAGGCCGAATTAATAAATTAATTGTAAATTGATTTTTTTAACCCCTAGACCCACTAGACCTATCTACCTGCGAACCCTAAAACGTCGCAGTACTCTTTGGCGGGGGGGGGGGGGGGGGGGGGGGTGTCGCGAATGAAACAGTTGACAATCACCACTGAGCATGTAATCACTAGGTATGTACTTCATCTTATCAGCTCATACACGTCCCCACTGAGGGGATCGAGCTTACCCTGAATTAATTATTATTAATCACTAGGTACTATGTTATAAGTTACTCTATGTTAGGCTGTACGTACATACGTTTTACTGACAATAAAATTCAAATAAAAATTTGACGGTCTAAAAGCTTTAGTCCCGCCACCTGACATTTTTGTTTGGGACTCCATAGTGGAAGAAACTGTTTTAGTACTTCTACTCGACACACGATGACGCTACGATTTTTAACAGAAGAAGTTTGGGCACGTGAGATCATATAGTTATGGCTGGCCAACCATTATTTTTAGGGTTCCGTACACCCAACGGGACCCTATTACTAAGCCTCCGCTGTCTGTCCGTCCGTCTTTCAGCTGGCTGTAATTCATGCACCGTAATAGGTAGACAGTTGAAATTTTCACAGAATGTGTATTTCTATAATTTATTGCCGCTTTATTAACAAATATTAAAAACTAGTTAAAGTGAAAAGATAGTTGGGGGTCTCCATACAAAAAACATGTTTTTTATAGGTCTTATGAACAATTTTTGATTTACCTCTATCGTAAAAATGGTAATATATACAAGCATACAAGCATGAATTTTGGTGTGATTTATAGTACTAATATTGAAGTACAACAACAAATAACAAAAATTGGCCAAGTGTGATTCGTACTCGCGCAAATGACATGAAAAAAAGAACTGAATAACAAAAATCATATTTTTGTCGCTTGCGTTGATGTCTTTTGTTCATAATGTGAATAACGTATCATTGTCATAGTTGTGTCATAGTAAAAATCCTTTTACTAGAGTTGTGTGGAGAGGTGTGGTGGTACGGAACTCTCGGGGTACTAGTCCGACTCGCACTTGGCCGGTTTTTTTCATATTATCTTTAAATTACGAAAAATTATAGGTAGGTAAGTAGATATTTTTTAGCCAACTGAAAAAAGCTGGTTTTCTATTTCACTTGTATGTGATCATCTTGTTCGAGGCTATTTGAGGAGGAAGATGGGTCCATCTTAACGGAGATTGACAAGGTAAAAGAGAGGGGGCGATCCTATTGTGAAACAGGGAGAATAATGAACAAGAGATTCTAGAATCTGAGGTTAGAGCTGCCATCAAAAAACTTAAATTTAACAAATCAGCCGGTAGAGACTCAGTTAGTGATGAAGCACTAAAGCGTATAGGCGACAAAGGAGTTCTTATCCTGCTTGATCTGTGCAACCAGGTATGGAAATCAGGCCAATGGAACAGTGACTGGAAGGAATCTTTGCTAATCCCGGTCCATAAAAGGTGATCCACTCGTGTTTGTGGAAATTACCGAACAGTAGCGATCATCTCCCACGTTAGCAAAGTAATACAATTCATGTACATAATCAACGAAGCTCAAACCACACCCTGGACACTTCATACAAAGGGCCATAAATAACATTTCAAAAAAGGAATGACGGAACAAACAAAATGGCGGCGAAATCCTATACGTTTGACAACCAAACTGTAACCAATCTGTATCAATCTGTGTGACGAAGGGGTGAGGTCTGAATCTAGAGAGCGGCAGTGTGTGTCCATGCTGTATGTTAGTACTAATATATATACTTTGCTCAAACCCTACCTTGAGCACAAAGCCTACCTTGAGCACAGATGAGATACTAGTTGCTTGCCTTCAGTGGCAGATCCTTAGTCAACAGCCGGGATCGTAAAGGACAAAGGCACCAGAAAATAAATAGTGAATGTGCGGCAGATGATAGAGAAAAGCTGAGAGTTCAATGTGCCTATTAGACTAGGAAGTCATGACAAATCTGGTGACGATAATGGAAATGGCTAAACTTAGGCTGAGAGGATAAATGGCAACCCTCTGATGTTAAATATGTCAGTATGCCTGCGCAAAATGGTTGATGCGTTATGTTATGTACACAGGCCAGCACATCAAGTTACACACTTTGGATTTTGTACTGTTCTTATGCCGAATGTATATGGATCAGAATCGCACTATGAGTGTATAGCTTGTGTGCTGGCCTCTGTACTTATAGTGCCTGAAAAACTAGTTATCGTGACCAAAAAAAAAACGATAAGGGAAATGGCTGAGTAAGATATAAAATGAAAGTACTAGTTGTACTTATGACAATTATGCAAAAACTGACCAAATATTCGGTTGCGTTATGGAGCCACGCCCGTTATTAGGATTTCTGGACTAGGCCCCCACCCCCCTGCCCGAGCACCAAAGCACAGTATATATATTAGTACTAACGTACAGTATGGACACTCCCTGCCCCTCTCTAAATTCGACCTCACCCCCCCGTCACTCAGATTGGGTGTAGATTGGGTACCAAACGTAAAGGACGAGCTACGCAAGCACTTTTATTCACTATTTGCGCGCCGCTGTGATTTCGTTCACAAGCATAAAAACCAACCAGTTACCGAACGTAAAGGCCCAACTGAAATCTTTTTTTTTATACTTGTCTTATGTTGTAAACAACCACCGCTCGAACAAAAAACACCACTTTCCGAATACACCATACACAGTATGAGACTATGAGACTATAAAACATTGTAAATGGTAACTGCGACGTGGACGTATGAATTAACACTGACGGTCATCTTCTAACACTTTCCATAAAATTTGGGGGTTTTAAATGGGTGGAGGGGGCTGGGCCCCCTGGACCCCATATCATGAATCTTGGTGATCAAATTGACTTCACCTTTTTTTGGAATAAGCGGTAGCGATTTTCGCCGTCAGAGAAGTGGAGGACCTTTTTTTAATAAGCGGCAGCGATTTTCGGCGTCATAGAAGTAGATTTTTAATAAGCGGTAGCGATTTATCGGTCAAGGAAAAAGTGTTTAAAGATGTACAAAATAATAGCAGGTTTCAGTGTTAATTCGTACGTCCACATCGCAGTTACCATTTACAATGTTTTTTAGTCTCATAATGTGTATGGTGTATTCGGAAAGTGGTGTTTTTTTTTCGAACGGTGTTTATTTACAACGAAAAGTATGAAAAAAAAAGAGTTTAGTATTCACACAGCATTCAGTAAATAACTAACAAACATTTTGTGACCAATACCGCCGGTGTGATTCAACCCTACCTGCATTCTTGCCTATAGATACGTCAGTTATAATTATGTATATCATTTCTCGCTCGTTTGTATGGAGTGTCCGGGGTGTGACCAAAGTTTAACATCAGAGGGTCTCAACCTAAGTTTATTCATTTCCGTTATCGTTACCAAATTTGTCATTACCTCCTAGTATTTATGCTCATGCGCTGCATGGATTATACGAAGGCGTTTGACTGCGTAAGGTGGTACTGCCAGATAGAAATGGAAGTACCCAAGTACCTAGAAACACTCATCACAAACCCGTACCTCAAATTTATTTATTTTTCATCTTGACCGCTTGGGAAGGATGCATCGTCTCTGCCTTATAATTTAATATATGGAGAGTACATCATGAGGAAGGCTCCAGAGGAATGGGAAGGCGGTATACCAATAAGTGGCACAAAGATCAGCAACCTCCGATATGCAGACGACATCACTCTCTTCACGTCTTCTAAAAATGAGCTCACTCAACTTAACAAAAAAGTTGAAAAACAAAGTGAGCAGGTGAGGCTGAATACCAACAAGTCCAAGACTAAGTTTATGATCGTCGACAGGGCTGGCCAGCTTACACGCACTGGCCAACTAACCTACCTCGAGATGCTGAGTGAGTTTTTGTACCTCGGATTTGGATCCATGCTACCCGACCAAGGGGATCTGAAAAGGAAATACGATGAAGAACACAAATGACCAAAGCTACGATGAGCAATCTCACAAGAATATGGCAGGTCAACAGTGCTTAATCGGCCCAAAGTTCTCGAATGGCAACCGAGCACCGGAAGGCGTAGCGTAAGAAGGACACTCCGTACTTGCGGGAAGACGCTGTACCTCAGGCAAGACGGAACTTGTCTAAGCGCTTGACCGTTTATATACGGACGAATTATTACATTATTTGCCTGGCTGGGCATTTTACAATCTGCGTACAGATTTTTACATTTTGCCTGACAGTTTACATACGGACGAATTACCTGAATCGGCCTAGAGCATTTTACATTTTGCCTGACCGCATGTAAAATAACCAATCATACAATTTACCTGCCACAGATATAAATAAATAGGTAATTTAAAATTTATTATAAAGGTAGGTACCTACCTAGTTTAGAGTTCTTGCCGACACGATAAGATAAGACAAAGTGTCGACAAATTACCTACACTTCGATAAACATTAAAACTCGCCAATCATTTTATTTATGATGAACGATGCTCTCTTATTTGACTTTGGGGATTAATAGTGATTACTCCTCTTCGATTAGCGCACCTAGGCACTTGCGTTTGCGTGAATCGAGTTATGCGCGAAATCGAAGCGCGTTTTCAGGCATTAAGTTCAGGCATTCTCTCGGTAACTGTGGTAGCGTGACGTGTGTGATTTTTTTTTGTGAATGGTGTGGTTTGAATCATTAAGCAAAAAAGTCGAGACATGGTGTCACAAGTGAAGTTCAATGGAAGTTGAGGTACGAGTGCACAGCGCTACGTCGTGGCGCTGGAGTCTACTTTTATCGGTAGTGTTCTTAAATGTACGTAAACAATGGAATATACTTATCTTTATTTTTACGAATTACGTGATACAAATTAATACTCCTTAGTTTTATTGACTGTGCTATGAGACAACGCCTGTTTTTTGCATTTTGCTGCGAGTAATAAGGCTGAAAATGATGACGCTGGGTTTTTTTCCGATAGTAACGTAAAACAATTTCTACGTAGGATACTACAACATATACGTTGAGTACCGTTCGTCATGTCATATAGTAGAATTTCTCTGCTACTAACCTAACAGATTCTTTACTGGCCCTAAAGATCCATCCAATACTTACGAAGTAACTAGTATCTCATCTGTGCCAATACCTATACGCTATATTCTAGAATTAAGTATGCGATTCTACGATTCTACATAAAATGCACAAAATCAAACGATTCAAAACACCTTGATGGAAAGTAGGTATGTAGTCAATACTATAGGTAGGTACTACAATTAACAGCTGTGGAATCAGTAATGAATGAGGTTAACAAGCTACTTTCATTCTTGCACAAAAAAAATGATGTATGTTCTTATAATATCCACATCTTAAATTTTATCGTTGAACAATTTAAGTGGTATCTAACTAAGAAATATACTGAAGTGTTGACTCACACACTGACGGACTCATGAAAAGTCCAGTCCAATACCATACCTTGACCACACGGTCACTTCATACAACGGGCCAGAAATGACATTTTAATAAAGGAATGACGGAACAAACAAAATGGCGGCGAAATCCTATACGTTCGACAAACAAACTGTAACCAATCTGTATCAATCTGGGTGACGAGGGGGTGAGGTCTCTCGCAATCTAGCGAGCGACAGGGAGTTTCCAAACTGTATGTATGTATAAGAAATAAGGCCGGTTTTTTCCAATTCCCACGGGATGAAGAATAAGGAAGTCGACCAGTTTTGCTACCTAGGGTTGACCGTGTCGAACAGTCTCTCGCTAAACGCAAAGATCGATACCGTCTCGGCAAAGCGGCGACTATGTTCAGGAGGCTCAGTACAAGAGTATGGCACAACTACCATCTCTTACTATTACGACCAAGATGATCGTCTTCCAGGCTTGTAAATTGAGCATACTCCGAGTTCGGAAACCTGGACTTAGTACGCAAAACAAGAGTGTCGACTCAACACTTTCTAAATGCTCTGTTTTCGTAACATCTTAGGTAGCACATGGAAGGAGAGTCACCAACGAGGAGGTTTTGAAAAAAGCGCAGCTGCCTAGCCTTATCGCGTTTTTTAAAACAGAGACGTCTGCGTTGGTTAGGGCAAGTGTATATGATGGACGCTGCTCGGTTACCACGAAGTGTTCTACTGAGCGAAGTAGCGAATGTAAAAAGAGACGTGGGGAGGCCAATGCTTCGCCCAGGACTGCCCCAAGCGGGACATGGCTGCCTTTAAAATAGACCACAGTGACTGGGAGAAGCTTGCAGAAAAGCGGCTGGGATGGCAAAAGCGCGTATAGCGGAGGATCACAAACTGTGTCACTAGGCCTGGTTCGGAACGCTTGCTGTCAAGAGGAAAAAGCGCCACCACAGCGGCAATACTCCATCGCCCGCAAACTTTCCTTGCCAGTTTTGCAGTTGCTAAGCCACGGACACCAGGACACGGTCACATCCTGGACACTTCATACAACGGGCCAGAAATGACATTTCAAAAAAGGAATGACGAACAAACAAAATGGCGGCGAAATCCTATACAGTCGACAACTGTATCAATCTGGGTGACGAGGGGGTGAGGTCGCAATTTAGAGAGCGTCAGGGAGTGTCCATACTGTATGTTAGTACTAATATACGAGTATATACTTTGACGCGGCAATGAATCGTCTGTAACAGACGCAGAGGCCAATGATCGAAGGCTTGGGTAATACCTGATGAATTGGATAGTTCATCTTAGCCGGAAGACTTCAACAGTCGGATCATGGACCTCCCCTCAGGACGATTTCGAGCCACCCAGCAGCATCTTGCAAGCTTCACTGGATGATTAGCCTATAGTGGGGGCCCTGATATAGGCAACGTCTTCCGGCTCTCTGTCTTTACTCGAGAACAGTTGTTCCCGATCGGTTATCGGTGTTGTGGCTATATAATATGCTGTACCTAAAAATTCTTTGAGAGCTGTCGGTGACCTTCTTCTGCGGACCTCGACGTTACGGATTCGGTCACGTTCTTTACTTTAAAGTGGTAGCTACACTACAGTCGCCTAATTTGATGTGGTCTCGAAGATTCCCCGCTGGTATACATCAAGACATCCAAAGCTAAACAAAGACCTCCCCTAGGACTTCCTTCCACAACGACCGGTCCTGCACTGTCCGCACCCAGCGGCTTCCCGCAACCTTCACTAGATGGTCCGTCCACCGGGTGGGAAGCCTGCGCCTACGCTACGTCTTCCAGTGCGCGATCGTAACTCGAGAACTTTACTACCTCAACGGTCATCTGATCTACGATCTATATTATATTTTATTTAATTCATTTATTTTTACCCGACTGCCTCAGAAGGAGGGTTATGTTTTTCGAGTGTATGTATGTATGTAGATTTCCCTGTTACAGCGTGAACGGCTTGCAGGATTTTAACGTATGAGGTATCGTTAGATTCGTCTTGATCCCGTGAGTGACATAGGAAACATTTTTACCCGAGTGGCCAACAAGAGGGGTTAAGTTTTTACGCCGTCGTGTTTATTTTTTATTTTTAATGAATTCCTGTAGTTTTTATATTATCAATGTCAAATCGTGTAATGAACTTACAATGGCCCTTGGTAATATCCTTGAATATATAACATACGAGTAGGCATCTTTTTTATAGGCCGAAAAATTAAGCGGGAATAATTTTCCTGATTTTTTTTGCCAAGCGCTTCTCACTGCTTATTTGCCAATATACCGCCTTAAAAACGACTACCAGGGCTGGGAAAAGCTCGCTGAAGATAGAGACGGATGGCGCAAGTGCAGAGGCGTATTTAAGAATCCGGCGCCCCGGGCACAAAAAAAAAACCCGCCCCTCTAAGTGACAAAAAACCGACCAAGTGCGATTCGGAGTTGCGCTCTAAGGGTTCCGTACTGCCACAAGATAAACGTCACCTTACTGTAACCTTCTGTTTGCGTGTTCGTATCACTCTTATTACAGCTAATCCGACTCGCACTTGGCTAGCTTAATTATTTTTGCCCGCCCGAGCCACCGCAATACACTGTAGTATCTACCTACTTGTAAAACTGGCGTAAAATATTTTTCCGCTACTTGATATATTGGTTACTCTTTGTCTCTAAAATCTTTAAGAAATTATCGACTACCTAAATCAAATTTTGCTCTAGTTTTTTCTACTACGTCTGACGAGAAAGAACAACCAAAAAAGCCGGCCCCTCACCTCTTGCCGCCCCGGGCCAAGTGCCCCCCTGGCACAGATTTGGACAGTAATATATAAGTCATTGCCCCCTGGACATAGGGAAAAATACGCCTCTACGCAAGTGTGTGGGAAATGGTCGCAAGTTGTGTGATGAGGCCTGGTTCAAACTATTATCCGAACGGAGGCGGCACCGGAAACACCAAGCTGTCTCTAATCTATCTATTGGGAACTTCTCCTGTCGGTCCTGCGGAAGACTGTGCCGGTCTCGCGTCGGATTGTACAGCCGCCGAAAAAATTGTATCCGAGTCACTGACTAAATCGTCTGTTACAGACGCGTAAGGCCACTGATGATGAGTTTAGATACATTCAGATTTCCACTTATTACTAGATTATGTATGACTTTAAGAGATTTGTAACTTAAAACCTATATGATTGTGTAACACTAACACATAAGTCATTACATGTCAAAACAATGATTTTCACATATACTCGTATAGCTTAAAATATAAAATTATGTGCTAATGTAGGTCGGTAGGTACCAAGGGGTGACGAATGCTAGTCATCTGATTTACTTTTTATCATCTGTCAAAAACAACATTTTGTTCCAAAAATGTTTGAAATACCTAGGCGTGACGTCATAGTTTTGTAGCGTCATTTATGTACTCATTTTGTGATTTTGGTGAATTAAAAATCGAAAACTTGATGGAAAACAAAACGAGTAAGGTTTTCCTAAGTTTAAGTAGGAGGGCAATTTAGTGATCAAGAGTTCATTATTTATTTCTGGTGCTGTCGTCATCCCTGTACAAGGAGGAGTTCCCGTTAGTTGGTTAGAGCTTAAAAATAGTTGTGAGTCTTCTAAGAACATATTATAATTTAGGGTTCCGCTTTCGAAAAAATAGGCTTGAAAGTGCTAAATTTACTTAATTAATTAGATATGGACGCGATAATGGCAACTACGGAGCCCTACATTGCGCGTGGCCCGACACGCACTTGGCCGGTTTTTTATTGAGTAGGTTTTTCAATCCACAATTGATAACTACAGGCTACACTCCACAAATTCCATACAACGAAAGGGTGTTGTCAAAAAAAAATCAAAAAAAAAACTGTAAATGAGCGAGCGAAGCGAGTGATATTAGGTTCGGTCTTGATTATACAGTCAAGGAGCCTCGCGAAGCGAACCTCCCCCATGGGTAGCACAATGCTGCGCAGAAGAAGAAACGCTACACGCTACAGATACATGATACAGCTACAAGAAATGTTGACCGGCTATCATCAGACCATTGTCCCAGAACTACATTATATTGTAAAAACAGTGTATTGATGTGCACAAAAATTTATAATGCAAGACTCATTTAAAAATCTACAAATAACACTATTTAAAAAAAATGTTTATCTGGCTAATTGAAAAAAAAACTATAATGTCAATGAATTATTCGACCGAAAAATAATGTGACCATGAAATCATACATTTATGTTTTTTTAATTTAAATTTTGCATGCTTGTTTTAATATAACGTACTTAAATATCATCATCTGTTCAATGTGTACCTGTTTAATTGCAAAATAAATAAAACGACGGGTTGCACTCCGGGAGTGCCGGTAGAAGTGAAAACTTGAATATTAACGTTGTGCATTTTTGATATTTTGGAATGGTTAGGGAATAATTTTGCACGAATTGCTTTGATTATCAGTATAAAAGTACTATCATTTAAGTGGTAGAATACAATATTTATTTATTGCGCTATCGTACACAAACATGACAATTTATATTACATTAAAAAGTTTATATCTCAGAAAAATCAACAAAAAATCAACTCCATCCGTCTTACGAATTTTCGATCAGGTCACGTGTCCTGACGCGAGTTTAACATTTTTACCCATTATAAAACAAGTGCACAACACCGCTAAAGAAGTTTTCACTACTCCATCCGTCTTACGAAAATTTTTCCTTGACGACTTACTAATTTGAATTTGAACTTAGATTTTCATAATTTAGATTTTCGATCAGTCACGTGTCCTGACGCGAGTTTAAAATTTTTTACCCATTACAAAACAAGTGCACAACGCCGTTAAAGAAGTTTTCACTACTCCATCCGTCTTACCAATTTTCGATCAGTCACGTGTCCTGACGCGAGTTTAACATTTTTTACCCATTACAAAACAAGTGCACAACGCCGCTAAAGAAGTTTTCACTACTCCATCCGTCTTACAAATTTTCGATCAGGTCACGTGTCCTGACGCGAGTTTAACATTTTTTACCCATTACAAAACAAGTGCACAACGCCGCTAAAGAAGTTTTCACTTCAAAAATCTTATCTTATCTTATCTAACATTTTATTGATATTATGACGTCGTCTACGTGACGCAAGGAGGTTCGTAGTAGGTAGAGTAGGCACCGTTGAAAGAAAACGCTTGTGTACGAATTAAATATGGCTGAAGAGCTTTCTTTATTGAATTCGTAAATTTGATATAGGCTCTGTCAGCTAACTTATTATTGGTTCTTTAAATGAAACTATTCAAAATACTCTCTTGCCACAAGAAATAGATAAATAGGGATCTCTGCCCTGGCGCGCGGTCTTCAATCTATATCACACACTTGATAATGGACCTCTATCCTGGCTCGCGGTCCGCCATGGAATGAATCTCAATTGTTTTGGAAAGCTTTCGAACGACTTACTAATTTGAATTTGAACTTAGATTTTCATCTTTAGATCAATTTGAACGATTCGCGCTGGCAATTAAGTACTAAAGGAGTCGCGAGTGCGCAAAAACGTAGAGATATACGATCTCTACAATATCTACATATGTTTGTATAGCCAAGAACCTCACCAAATATCACCAGGGGGAGGGAGAGGGTCAAAAAAGTGGCCGAAAAAACCTCGCGTGATTTGTGCACAAGCCCTAACCGGAAAAACCGGAACAGAAAAAATACGAGAACCTACCTATATTTGTAGGTACTGATAAGAAAATAAAGAAACAAATCCAATTTTAACAACTGCGATAACGATATACCAAAGATTACAAATAGTCAAATATCATATGCAAAACAACGCAGTGGGCTGCTTTGATAGCATTCGTGATGATATCATAAGACGCAGACATGTACAAGATAACAAATAAAACAAATGATCGTTCACGTCATAGGTGCCTACGAAATAATTTTGAACAAAAAAAAACCGACTCAAACAGGAAACTAAGGTTCCCCTCGATTTCTCTGGGATTTCTAACGACTGAATAGGAAGCTCGAATCAGCTAATCTTGAGTTTCCCCACCTGAAAGTTCCTGAAAGTATCTATTGGGTACCACGAAATTCTTGTGCGTTTTCAACCTGCATTGCGCCAAAAGTATCGGTGGCTCAACCGGAAACGACTTGGTCCTCTTAACCATAGGTCCTGGGTTCAAATCCGGACGGCCAATGTATCAATGAGTTTTTCGAAACTTATACGTACATATACTTACTTACCGATTGCTTTAACGGTGAAAGAAAACATCGTGAGGTAACCTGCACATCTGATTCCAGATGTGTATAAAGGTCGCGTTTCATATGTCCGTATATGTAAATGTAAATGCCCTACACGTGACCGCGGGTGATGCTAAGTTCAACACCAGGCAACCTCCGTCTAACCCTTGGATAGTACGGTTAATGTTGCCACTCGATAAGATAGAGAGAGACCTTCATAGCAATCTGAAGTACCTGCCATATTGTGACGGAGGATCTAAAGGATGACAAAGACATACGCGGGAACGCGCAGGTTTGCTTGTTGTACAGAACAGGTAAAGATAACTTTGTTTAAAGCGTTCTGTCAATCTTTTTAGACGAGCAGCCTGTGCAGAAGAGTCCAGAAGACCTACAGCGCCCCGCGCGTCCAGTTCAGTTCATTTATTCAGAAACAATGCGACACTGTGTTCCGACATTTAAATATTTTAATTTTTATTAAAAATTTGAGCGCGTGTGTTGCACCTCACCTGATGGTAAGTGCCGATGCAGCCGAGGACGAGGATGTAACACGCAAGCTCAAATAGTGCCTATTCACTCTCGACCTGAAGATTCCTAAATTATACGAATCAGGGAATACAGACGCCGGCAGGGAATTCCACTCCATCGCCGTTCGCATAGTGAACGTAGAAGCAAAACGCTTCGTGCGTATAGGTGGAACATAACGACAAAGGGGTGGAATGTAAAAATTTGGTAAGGCAAGGCATAAACTGAATTACTACTCTTTTTTGGTAAGTCGTGTACAATTTGTGTTACTCACGGAATCTAGATGAACCTACGGTACCTGGCACTCTTAAATCTATCTAGCCGTTTAAAAGATATCGTGGAATTATGAAACATACATACAGGGTCTTAACAAATGTATTCACTTATTTTTAACTGGAGCTTGTCATGAAGAACTCATGAAACTGAACAACTTTCCTATAGAAACCCATGCACAATTCACAAAAAAAAATTGGATTTCCCATGCAAATCAATCAGTTGGCGGGCAAACTTTGTATGGAAATCTTGTCATGGAAATCCTTGGGGGAGGCCTATGTCCAGCAGTGGACGTTCGTGGAAATGAAAATATTTTTTCTTAAATAAATATTTTTTAATTTGATAGCAAATGTGTCGCGTGGCACATTTGTGGACAATAGCTGTCATTAAGTAATTTTTGGCACAGTGCGCTCTCATGTATTATGAGAGATTCAGTGCATAGAGCTACGAAATAAAAAACGGCTTACCAATTATGAAAAAAAAAACTTTATCTATAGTAAGTAACAGGACAATAGGACAATATAGCGGCTTACAGTAGTGCAACAAATGTACTTACGCAGAGCAACGGAAGGGAACTTGCGGGGCAGCGGGCGGCGGGGCGAGTTTACCAGGCTGGCTACAGGTTAGTGCTGCTAGTACCTTCGCCGTGGCCGCATCGTGCGACATCAAAGGTGTTGCGCTACTGTAAGCCATATCGTAATACAGTGGTAACAGGCAGCCGGTCATTAGGCCTTGGGATATTATGCATAATCTGTAGGGCCCTACAATAGTACCACTCAATCTCTTGTTGAGGGTGTCTTAAAAGGTGACTAAAGGGATCAAAAACCGGAGGATGGGCAGCAGCGTCCTTTCCACGTACTGTGCCACCACACTGCCACTGCGATCGCCAACCCGCCTCCCAAACGTGGTGATTACTGCAAAACCCCCCCAATTCGGAGAAGGCGTATGTCCATCCAGCAGTGGACGTCTTTTTGCTGATGTGATGACGGTCATCATCATTACATGCCAAAGCAGACTGATTAGCAATCAATAGTGTTACCAAGCCGATGGATTCGGGCAGCGCAGGATCGGTCGTCGTGGAAATCCTTTTTCAAAATCCTTTTGGAAAACGTTTTTTGGCTGATATGATGATGATGATGAAGCATTAAAACCTTCTTGGATAAGTTGACATAAGATGATGATGAGCTAATAAGAAACAAGTAGCAATTAAAAGTAAATTATAATAAAAGTTGAAAACAGGTATTCGAAAAAGAACTTATTTACAGATCGTCCTGCCAAACCTGGTGCTGTCCTATGGGATCCTGCTGGTCCATTCGGTGACCCTCGGTCTACCGCCATGGCTGGGACTGACCGCTCCGGCTACCTTCCTTCTCACATACGGCTTGTCACGTAAGTATAGGCACAAAAACTTAGATAGAGTTGCATTATCATAAGTATCTACAGACTACTGAACGAGATTTCCTTGCATTCTGGAAATAGTGGCTATGTCTGATAAAGCTACTTTTTAGGAATCCGTATCTCAAAAGGAAAAAAAACGGAACCCTTATAGGATCACTTTGTTTTCCGTCCGTCCGTCTGTCTGTCAAGACCCTTTATCTCGGGAATGCGTGGAGGTATCGAGTTAAAATTAAAACCATATTATTCGGTCTATAGTCCCTTGAAGCTGTAAAAAAAATCAAACTTCTAAGTTAACGTAAAAAAAAGATACGGCCGTCTATGGCACAAAAAACGTATATTTCGACACTCTCAAAGGAATCAAAATTCATAGGGTATTTCCCGTTGACCGAGAACTATGAAATTTGGTAAGTAATACCGTCTTATAATACAAGTATAGGCAAAAAATTTGAAAACAATACATTTGTAATTAAATCATAAAAATATTATAGTCTTTATTTAAAGTACCTACCTAATCAATAATGCAAGGAACCGCGGTGGCGGTCTTAAATTTTGAATTAAGTTAACCGTGTCATGTGGGGTATCGTATAAAAGGGCTTCATTGGCACAAGCTTAAACAGATTTTTAATAAGTTTTTTGATGTACAGTTTTCGATTTATGACGAAGAACGAAAAAAAATCTTTTCCCTTTTTTATATGTATAGGTAGGTACCTAATAATTTTGGCGTATATTGTAGTACCTAACAGTTTGCACTGTTATGATTTATAATATGAACCTTCAAATTTGTACGGAACCCTCGGTGGGCGAGTCCGACTCGCGCTTGTCTGTTTTTTTACTACTTTACTAATTTCAAGGATAGTTGTCCTTAACCTGTACATATTATAAAACGAAGTCCCCCATGCGACTGTCAGTCTGTGTTAACGCGATAAACTCAAAAACTACCCAACGGATTTTCATATGGTTTTCGCCAAGTACGGAGTGACTTATTAGGAAAATTTAGGTATATAATTCCTTGCAAGCCGCTTGCAGGTCGGGCACCGCGCGCCCTCTAGCTACTAACATAATTATGGGTCATTAACAAAATAATATAAATAAATCCGTCTCTTATTCCTTTGCCCTAAAACTACGCAACCTATTAAAGCGGCATAGAGCTGTAAAGGGGGAAGAACCACCAAGGATACTTTTCTTCCTGGAAAAGGAATAACTCCAGAGGAATGTAGAAAAAAAACGAGTGTGCTTTAGACCACACGACTGAAGTAAAACTTAATCACCGTTCGCGTAACGCATTCACCAGCTTACTCCCCAAGTCAAGCGTGCCGTTCGCCTCGCCCCATCAAACTTTTCGTAACACAAGAAATCACCGTTCGCGTAACGCATTCACCAGCTTACTGCCGAAGTCAAGCGTGCGTAAAGAAGTTTTACTTCAAAAACTAATTTCCACGCTCGCAAAGACAGCAATAAGAAGATTTTCACACAGGTTAATCCGTAAGTAACGATTGTTCCCAGCTGTCCCCATAGCACTGTCACCGGGGGTGACAACTGGGATTTTTTCCCAGTTATCACTGGGGTGACAAATCTTCCCAGCTGTCTTCTACCGATTCGTGCCACAGCTCGTGCCAGTGACTCCCCCGGTGACAGTGCTAGAGGGGACAGCTGTGGGAACAATCATTGCCCACGGCTTCACCTGCGTGAATGTAATTTTTATGACTGTCTTTGCGAGCGAGTGACAATTAACACCCAAATGCACTCAAATTTTCTAGCTAGTCTCCTGTAAAGTAGAGCAAGCAGCTTTGATATCGTGTGCGAAAGTGTGAGCCAAAAGGGGCGAGAGTATGAAAACCACAGTCACGCATTTATGCCTACGTGATAAGTATGAGTCGTTCAAACACATTGTCTATGGCAATAATGGATCAAAGGGGACTTGTAGAACAAAGGCACTTTTTATCATTTATAGGCAATAACTAGCTTCTGTGAGCTGCACAGAAAAACCCGTTACACTAACTACGCTTTAGCCAAGATACGTTTGTTCTTCAGAATGCTGGTGCCGAGACGCAGCGGACACATGGGGAGGCACCTCAGGGCATCGAGTCATGGCGTGCTTCGGAGTATTGCTGGTGGTAGCCGGCCTAGCTGCCTGCGCTTTCCTGTGCGGTGTTTGGCAGGCAGTGGTTTACGGAGTTTTCGGAGGTATGTTATGTACATCATAGTTTACATGTACATCGTAAATCAAATCTTTCTGGCTGTCCTAATATACTGGCAGGCCGAGTGCGGTAGCTATATTCTGAAAACTATCTTTTGCTTCATATACGGTATACCTATTCACCATTATTCGTAGCACTGTTCTTAGTTCATCGTCATTCTTCATGCTATCAAACTTGACAAAACCATCGTTGATTGATAATTCTAACTTTTTGTTTATTCCAGGTCTAGGATCTTCATTGATATCTGCCCAAATTGACGCAGTAATTTTTGAAACTTATGACTCTCACTTGGGAATAGTCAGAGGACTGTGTTTCAGCGGCCAAGCAATTGGCCAGTCTATATTTCCGCATATTTTATCAGGCCTCATAAACCACTATGGCTACCCCATTATGTACATAGTACTAGGAGGAATTATGCTTCAAACTTTGCCAGCAATCATGTTCCTAAAAGTAGATGACACAATCGAACGACCTACATCTTGCTCGAGGTACAGTGATTTTAAAGCTTATGCCATATTTAACAATACCGAAACAGGTTTATTCACTGCCGAACTGCAACTACACAATCTTAGTAAGAAATGTTGGAAAAGCCCCGCAGACGATAATTTGCATACGGAAGACGAATTTGATAATGAGGGCTACGATGAGGAGAGCAATGCAACAGCCACACCCCCGACTAGTCCAGAAGAAAAAACAAGAAATGTCTTCGGTGTTGAAATTCTTCCTGAGATACCTGAAGTAAGCGATGAAGACGAATATGAAGAACAAAGTGGGATTAGTCAAAATAAGAAAAGACTAAGCATAGCTATAAGGAGACTCAGCACGATGGGTGATAGTCTTAGTGACTATATCACAAAACAAGTTAGAAGAGACTCGCAGGCGAGTCATATGGAAAAATTATCTGAAGTGGAAGTAACGTACGATAATATAGCACCTATAACGGAGATCCAACGGGAGAAAATATACAACTCTTTTAGCTTTCGTTATCGATCTACATACGCTAGCATGAAAAGGAAAATGCAGATCCCTTCGTATAGAGTCTACAGAGTGCGCAGAAGGATGTCGTTTTTGTTGTACAATATAAACGACACATTCATAAAGCCTTTGACAAGATCTCTCTCATGTTGGAGGTTTTACCCTTCAGTAATGCTTTGTTTCTCTAAACTAAGCTTGACGGCCGTATATCTGACAGCTTTGCCAACAATTGCATCCAACATTCTGCCGTCTTTTCCTCTGACGGAGACAAATTTCCTGATGACGCTGCACGGTTGCGCATGGGTTTGCTTCATGTTAGCTACCCCGTGGTTAGCGCAAACGCCGAAAAGGAATTTCCAATACATTGCGGTTCTTGGCCTGATAATATCTGCTGCTGCTTGTTTCGGTAAGTTTTTAGATAGTAAGGTTATTTAATTTAGTGATTTAAAAATCATCTGTCATTACGCTATTTTATGCACCGGTTTTCACGCGATAAGTAACTGCTATCTATCTACATCTCTACACAAATCGGTTACGATAGGTATATTCTTGTAAATTTGGTCCTATTGTAGGGACTGAAAAGCAGTACTCGGGCAATTTTTACGTACCTACTTTTGTATGATTGTTGTATGTCTCATTGTTTGACTTAGCATGTAGGCTAAACGACTAAATGAATTTCGGAGTGCGAAGTGTCGATGTTAACAGATTAGTCTTGATTGCCATAAGATACATATTAAGCAGGTTTCTGTTAATTAAATTGATTTCTGTTTTTTGCAGTGATGGCAGAAGCGAAAACCTACAACAGGTTCTCTGTTGGGTGCGTAGCGGGCGGTTTCGGGTACGGAGCCTTAACTTCTAGCTGGGAGACAGTGGTCCAAGACTTCGTTGGATCACGGAAATGGCCCAAGATCCATAGCACTTTGGAGACGATATCCGTTACGTTTCTGGCAGCCTTTGTAGTAGGAATTTCTTTACTAGTGAAGCAAAATGGTGATTATCAGTTCTCAGTGTTCATTTTAGGAATACTTCTGTCGGTTGTCACTTTTGTGTGGTTAATACTTGCTCTTATATCAATTTATGTAAGTAAATTGAGGTCTTTTAGTTTCCGATCTCGTTGGAGAGTGTAGACTAAAATAATTATAATTAAATAGTATTTTTTTTACGATATACAGGAGGATAAAAACGAAGACAAGTTTTTTACTGTAGCTTCTATTAATAAAAAAATATACTTTTAACAAGGAAACTCGGTACCCAAAAAAATGATCAGACTCCCCATACAATAAGTACCTATACAAAGACGGATCTGATCAGTTGATTGAGTTGTATAAGAAGCAATGAACCGTAGGTTTCTTGAGGAAACTTTTACAGTTTCAGGAAGTTTTACGTACAAGTCCCAATTAAAATTTAGAAAGTGCCTCCGCAGCCGGCGCCAGCTGTTAAAAAAAGACTGGGACGAATCAAGATGGCCACCGTCAGTCAGCTTTTTATCGTCGATGTCATGTTTATGAACTGGCTGTTGTTGACAGAACCTGAATCAATGCCTCTCAAATTGATTTAAGTTCCGCGAGCTCGGAAATTTAGAACTCGCCGACTCGGATCGTGGTTAACATTCGTTTTAACATGAGAACAATTCGAGATCGAAAACATAAAGATGAAATCGTCAGTAAACTACTTTTTTTTGGAGTCATCCCCCTGGGCTTTGCCCGGCACTAGTTCTCATTGCGGGAGTCGGCGCCCGCCGGCTTCGGATGCACGGTACCGAAAATTCGATTCATAAGTCCGATGATACTAGGTTGAGAATTGTGATATTTGTTATACTAATACCCATGTTATTTATTTTGTAAATAAATATGTACCTAATTAAGTGTTGAGTTTTAGTTATGGAAATTAAAATATGAACGTTAAGGTCTGGTAGTGTGATCCTAAATGTAAATAGAGTTCAGAAATAGCCACTATAAAAATTTGGCTAACTATATTTTTTTTCACCTTTTACTATATCAATCGCCCAAATTCAGGGTAGGCTCGAGCCCCTCGGTGGGAACGTATATGACCTGATATGATGATGACGATGACTATATCAAATACGCAAGTAACACTAAGCGACGACCGTCAAATTTTCCTGTACCTTCTATAATATTATCATCTTCTGCAATGGGTTACATGGGAACATTATCTATTCTGACGCATATAATTCGCGTCGTTACTACAGCCAAAGATGATCCATTATTACCTCGTCTTCTCCTTTTAGCAATCTCCCCCACCTGGTGACGGGGTCCACTTTCCTGCTCTTTTTTCTCCATTTTTTGTTTTATCCACAATTGGGAAACCCCTAGCATCATCTCTCTCTTCGCCCTATCCTGGACATCGTCTTCCGTTCCGTTCAAGATCGTAACCGCCTCCGTGGCGTAATGGTTAAGTTTATAAGATTCACATCAGGAGGTCGCGGGTTCTATTCCCGACGGAGTCTAACTTTGTATGACTCGCTCTGGTTGGTTTTCTGAGCCCGCCTGATTAGCCAACACCATATTATTTAAGTCTTGCCGTTAAGCATCAATGTTAACAGCATTGATGTGGTCTGGCTTGAAGGTAAGATAGCCAGTCTCCATGCGTTGGGGAATCTTGGTAAGCCCGCTTTCATTTTCACAATCATCGTCACTTACCATCAGGTGGGATGATGCCTAGGGCTTACCAATTATGCATTTAAAAGAAACTGGTTGTCTGTAAAGTCGGTTTACGGACGATAATTTTACTTGATAACGTTATAAGAAAACATTGATCACAAGCCGAACGCTTAGGCCGATCGTGCCTCTCTATCGCTTGTTCCACGCTCTCGCTTGCACGCGGAACGTGAAAATGAGTCATGCTTTTTAGTGCGTGCAGCCAGCGGTCATCGATTTATAAGACGTTATCACGTCAAAAAATATCTCTCTTTATCACACTCAATCATCGCAGCTTAAGTCTCCCTCTCTATTTCTGACTGGGTAGGTTTAGATTGACTATGACGTTGTAGGTCGTCTCCTTTTAACATGAGCAAATCATCGTAACCGGCTTTCCTGCATTAGGTCGACGACTATTATTGCCAAGGAATAGCGTTCAATTGGCTAAACCGTCGGTGGCTCAACCAGTAACGACTCGGTCCTCCTAACCAGAGGTCCCGGGTTCAAATCTGGACGGAATGAGTTTTTCTAAACTTACGTACATATATTTACCGATTGCTTTAACGGTGAAGGAAAACATCGTGCAGAAACCGGCACATCTGATTCCAGATGTGTATGAAGGTCGCGTTGCACAGGCACACGTCCGTAGGTGTGAATCTAAATGCCCTACACGTGACCGCGGGTGATGCTAAGTGCAACACCAAGTCGCCTTTCCATTGGATAGCCGGTTAATTGTGCCACACGATAAGAAGAAGATTGGCGAAAGTGCCTTGACACCATAGATACGAAATTTACACATTACAATACTAGCTGTATCAAGGGAAAGAATAAAACCCAAGTAGTAGGACCAAGGGAAACTAACGGAAAAAAATCGCTGCGGAGCTTGATATTATATTACACTATCTAACCACACCCTGGACTAGAGGTGCCAGGTCTTAAAACTGAATAGCCGGACAGACTAGCCAGTTAGGCCGGACTTCTTAAATTCTTAAAGCCCGCTTTAGACATGAATAAATATAGTGCATTAGTTAGTCAATCTGTATGTATGTTTAGACGAGGTATTAATCAGACTACGAAGCTCCGCCCCCTTGAGTCACTTTATCACTTATACGACGGCGCGCTCGCCCGAATATCCAAAACCGGACAGGCCGGATATCATCTAATTTGACCGGACACGCATCCAAAAAGCCTAACCCTGTCCGGCTTTATCCGGACGCCTGGCAACGCTACCCTGGCCACTTCATTCACCGGGCCAGAAATGACATTACAAAAAAGGAATGACGGAAAAAACAAAATGGCGGCGAAATCCTATACGTTCAACAACCAAACTGTAACCAATCTGTATTAATCTGGTTGACGAGGGGGTGAGGTCGCAATCTAGAGAGCGACGGGAGTGTCCATACTGTATGTTAGTACTAATATATATACTCTGATCTACCGTCACGCACGTCACAGATACGGATCAACTGCTACCTTCATTGCGGTAAAATACGAGATAAAATAAGCCGTTTTCAGCGAAATTCCAATGTCAACATCCTGAGAGGAAGTTCATAATATTAATGTTGACATTGGATGTACCGACGTAAGTAGATAGTTACAGTAAGTACGTTTCTCATATTATTATTAACTTTAACCCGGCGTGAATGAGGTGAAAAATAGTTAACATCAACTGCGAGGTGGGTATGAAATACCCAAATATATAATTGTCGATTTTGATAACTGAAATGACTATTTATTACTGTAATATGTTAATTAACACTAGGGACATGAGGTAAAATGATAAAATTACCCAGTTCTAGTTATAAAAGTATTTTTATAAAAAAACAAAATAGTATTTTTTTACACAAAAATCAACAATATTTAGGAACTATGACTTAATATCTAAAAACTTAGATATTTTGACAACCGTGCACACAAAATTAAAAAATATATCTGTCTTATATTATTTAGCTTCGAGATAACATAAAACATTCTAATATCTTCTTTTATGAGGTCGGATATTACGTACCCGCTGTGTGTTTGCGCATGTGTAGTTCACTAAAAAACACTCCTCGCGGAACCCCCAGCAGCTACCGAGCCAGCCGAGTTCCAGGAATCGCGCAGTTCAGAAATATTTATTGTTTTATAAATTGCTGGGTATTAGATGCCCGACCTCATTCACGCCGTGTGAACTGATGAAAATCTGTTTTAAGAGCGGACGCTAGCTGAGAAATATATTTGCAAAGTTTGGATTTAATGTGGCATGTAGTATTTGTATTAAAGGAGAACTACGTTTGTATGGAAACTCGAGCCTCCGGGGACCTTTAAGTATTCCAGATAACTACTGCGAACAGATTAGTAGAATAGCATAGAGCTATTTTAGTTAACATAACACGGATAAGATGTACAACTGAAACATTCCTATGAAAACAACAATAGCATCTGGATATCTAGGGTAAAAGCCGGATAGTTGCAACACTCTTTGAATATCTCTCAGTACAAAAAGCAAAATACTTTATTTGTAAAACTGGCCGGTACTTTGGTTTTTTATCTACAAATTTATGAAAAGTAAAAAACATTATCTTTAATATTTTTTAGAGCATTAGCGATTTTTGCGGACCTCTATATTTTGGGACATCTATCCCACATAGGGGATAGTTGCCTAATCCATGATAATTACGTTTAGGATAGATGCCCCGCCGAGAAACAGGACATCTACCCCGCAAACACTTTATACGCATTTTGCCTTCCCAGCAATCGCACAGAGACATGAGACACGGTCAACTTAGTGGCAAGTAGTTGGAGAATATTTCGATAGATTAGTAAAATAGCATGCGATTCATACGCGAAGCTAGAGTAATTACAATCGGGGCAACTATCTTGGTATTACCCTACTTCGTAACTAGCTTAGTATTTTTACTATTCTACAATCAACATGAGAACATAATAGGAGCGTCAGGAAATTATATGTCACATTTATTTGTTTAATGTCGCGTAATCTGTGCTTACATGTCAAACGTAAATGCTTGTGCTAATAGTTCTGCTGATTTTCATCTCATATTATCAGTGGGAGGCCCAGTTACGCCACTCGACACAGAGACAGCGAAACGACAAGTGAATCAAAACGACTGAAAGACACAGCCTGAAAACAGTAAAGTGGACTGAAAAATGAGGCCATGGCTTTCAAGAACAAAATTTACGAAACGAAAATGATATTACTGCTTCTGGTGAGACTATACTATTTTTTAATTATAAAATTAAAGCTTTGATTATACAGGGTGTAACAAAATTGGTGTAGTTCCCGTTAACTGGGGTTTCTGCTCATCATACTGAACAACTTTTGTTCTACGACTTTGATGAAAACGTAAAAAAATTTTTTGGTCTTCATAAAAATCGATCAGCTGTAAGACCGATTTTGTGCATTTTAATATGGAGGGTCCAAATTTTTTTTGGAGAATTTCGCTATGGGTTCCTTGGGGAAAGTTGTTCAGTATGACGAGTAGAACCCTTAGTTAACGGGACCTACACCAATTTTGTTACACCCTGTATAGAAAACATAGTTACTGTTATGACAGTTATTGCAAAAAGAAACAGAAAGCAATGGACCGGACTATCAAGACTAAAAAAACCGGCCAAGTGCGAGTCGGAGGGTTCTGTACCACTACATCTCTCTACACAACTATGACAATGATACCTATTCACATTACAAACAAAAGACATCAACGCGAGCGCGAGTACGACTTATACTTGGCCGATATCATTATTTTTACCACAATCACACCAAGTTTCACACCTGGATGTATTACCGTTTTTACGATAGGGCTAAATCAAAAATACCTCTAAAAAGTTTTAGTATTTGTTTTTATAGCGGCAATAGAAATACACATTCTGTGAAAACTTTAACTGTCTACCTATTACAGTTCATGAAACACAGCCCGCTGACAGACAGACAGACAGACGGAAGACAGCGGAGGCTTAGAAATAGGATCCCCTTTGGATGTACGGAACACTAAAAAGATTGTGTGAAAACTAGAAGGACTATAATCAACAGTGAGCAGTTACAAACTGAAAATTATAATTACAGATTAAAAGTCACAATTAATAAACACTTGTTTTAAAAACAAAATAACAATTATAATTATAGTGATTAGTGATCTTAATATAAAAAAAGTTAAAATAATTACTAGTTAGCGGGTTTCTGCCCCTATCATCATCATCACATCAGCCGACAAACGTCCGTTGTTGGACTCCTCAGGATTTCGACAACAAGGGGTACTGCGCTGCCCGCTTCCAACAGCTTCCTGTGACCTTCACCAAGTCGTCGGTCTACCAAGTGGAAGGCCTGCCCACGTTAAGTCTTTCAGTCCAAGTTCACCACTCGAGAACTTTAGTGCCTCAACGGCCATCTGTTATAGAGCTATGTCAGTTACTTTGTTGTCCAAATCAATCAAAATCAAAATATATTATTTTAAGTAGGCGTTTACACACACTTCTAAATACAAAAAAATGTTATTGTCTATTACAAATAATGTCATGATTCAGAGTCTCAGGTAATGGTATTTGTTATGGAATCAACAAACATATCTTTGTTATTTACATAATCTCTTATTTTATAACATATTCTAGAGCACAAGCATTTTTGGACATGAGTATCGATTTTATTCTCTGACAAACTAGTAACCTTTTCTGAAATTTTATTGTAGAATCTTATACACTGCCCCACAAATAACTTTTTAGCTCTTCTCAGTCTCGAATAGGCTATGTCTATTTTATTCACATTTTTTAAATTCAAATTATGACTGTCACTGTTTTTAGGAAATAAAAGTTTTTAGCAAATTCTTATGAGCGTACATGATGTGTTCATACATTGACTAACAACAGTTAAATTATTGATTTCTTTGAACTTATTTTGTAACGACGCACGTAATCCTAATATAACATCTCTATACAACCTTAACCTAAGTATTTTTTTAATTTCAGACATTTTTTGGATTTTCTTTGGTAGCGGCAACGAACATAGATTGTCATGGGAAGTCTTTCCATTGTGTGAATTCGACGCATTTTATGATATGTGTGGACTTAGGAGGAGGGAACTCCAGGACCGTCGAAAATTTCGTCATAAAGTGTCCATCTTCGACCGTATGTCTGGATAAAAACCGTTTTGAGTGCGAGTTCCCAGTGGCTTCGACTGAAGCGATATCTCAAACGAGTCATGTGACTAACGAAGTACAAACTGTTGCAACTACACTGCAGTGGGAAGAAATTAATATTGATACAAAGTTTCCACAAAATAGAACAAATGAAACGGAAAATTCTGATCTCAGAATCTTAAGCACTGAAAGTTTACTTCCGTCTTCAGCAACTGAAAGTATTGCAAATAAAGAAAAACCAGGTAACATAATAAAAAATGATCATTTAAATACTCCAGATTTAGTAACAACTAACTATTCAAATTTGATTCAAACAAGTGCAATGGACAATAGGTATAATGAAACAACAAATATTCCATCTCAAGTTGCAACTGATACTAAAGCACCTGATCTCAATTTATTAAACTTTAGCACTACGATTACCGGGCCTATTGTTGATGACATATTATCACAAACAACAGTAGCTACAGTTGAAAGTTTTTCTGGTAATGGCACCTATTTTCCTATCTATGCAGAAGCCGTGAATATAACAGAATCTACAAGGTATTTTGAAACTACAGAACCAAGTGTTACAGAAAAAGCTATAAACAAAACTTTACAAGACATAACTATAAATCATACGACAGTTACGAATGAAGCGATATCTCAAACGAGTCATGTGACTAACGAAGTACAAACTGTTGCAACTACACTGCAGTGGGAAGAAAATAATAATAATAAAATGTTTCCACAAAATAAAACAAATGAAACGAAAAATTCTGATATCAGAATCTTAAGCACTGAGAGTTTACTTCCGTCTTCTGCAACTGAAAGTGTTGCAAAAAAAGACAAACCAAGCAACAAAATAAAAAATGATCATTTAAATACTTCAGATTTAGTAACAACGAACCATTCAAAATTGAATCAAACAAGTGCAATAGATTATAGGAATAATGAAACAACTAATACTCCATCTCAAGTTGTAACTGATACTGAAGCATCTGATCTTAATTTATTTAACTTTAGCTCTACGATCACCGGGCCTATTGTTGATGACAAATTATCGCAAACAACAGTAGCTCCAGTTGAAAGTTTTTCTGGTACTGACACCTATTCTCCTATCTATTCAGAAACCGTGAATGTAACAGAATTTACGAGGTATTTTCAAACTACAGAACCGAGTGTTACAGAAAGAGTTATAAACAAAACTTTACCAGATATAACTATAAATCCCACAACAGCTACGAATGAAGCGATATCTCAAACGAGTCATGTGACTAACGAAGTACAAACTGTTGCAACTACACTGCAGTGGGAAGAAAAAAATAATGATACAAGTTTTCCACCAAATAAAACAACTGAAAAGAAAAACTCTGATCTCAACATCTTAAGCACTGAAAGTTTACTTCCGTTTTCTGCAACTGAAAGTGTTGGAAATAAAGACAAAGCAATCAACATAATAAAAAATGAAAGTGTTGCGAATAAAGACAAATCAAACACCATAATTAAAAATGGTCATTTAAATACTTCAGATTTAGTAACAACGAACCATACAAAATTGAATCAAACAAGTGCAATAGATTATAGGTATAATGAAACAACTAATACTCCATCTCAAGTTGTAACTGATACTGAAGCATCTGATCTTAATTTATTTAACTTTAGCTCTACGATCACCGGGCCTATTGTTGATGACATATTATCGCAAACAACAGTAGCTCCAGTTGAAAGTTTTTCTAGTACTGACACTTATTCTCCTATCTATGCAGAAACCGTGAATGTAACAGAATTTACGAGGTACTTTAAAACTACAGAACCGAGTGTTACAGAAAGAGTTATAAACAAAACTTTACCAGATATAACTATAAATCCCACAACATCCATGAATGAAGCGATATCTCAAACGAGTCATGTGACTAACGAAGTACAAACTGTTGCAACTACACTGCAGTGGGAAGAAAAAAATAATGATACAAGTTTTCCACCAAATAAAACAACTGAAAAGAAAAACTCTGATCTCAACATCATAAGCACTGAAAGTTTACTTCCGTTTTCTGCAACTGAAAGTGTTGCAAATAAAGACAAAGCAAGCAACATAATAAAAAATGGTCATATAAAAGCTCCAGATCAAGTAACAACTGACTATTCAAAATTGAACAAAACAAGTGCAGTAGATTATAGGTATAATGAAACAACTAATATTTCATCTCAAGTTGCAACTGATACTGAAGTATCTGATCTTAATATATTTAACTTTAGCTCTACGATTACCGGGCCTATTGTTGATGACATATTATCACAAACAACAGCAGCTACAGTTGAAAGTTTTTCTGGTACTGATACCTATTTTCCTGTCTATGCAGAAGCCGTGAATATAACAGAATCTACAAGGTATTTTGAAACTACAGAACCAAGTGTTACAGAAATAGCTATAAACAAATCTTTACCAAACATAACTATAAATGCTACGACAGCTACCAATGAACTTCCGTTGGTTAATTTAAGTGAAACCAATGTATCAATGATCAACAATTCAACAACTGTAAACAGGTGGGAATCTTCAAAAATAACTACTATGACCGATAAATTATTGTTTACTACTGAGACAAAGAGTAATAAGAGCGTATTTTACACAAAAGAAGAACCTACTGTCCATAGTCCCAAAAATGTTCATTTACCAGAATCCGCAGCACATCCGGTTAATAATGCAGCAACAAATTTTATAAACTTTACTGACCAAACAACATCATCTCCTAATTTTATTGATAATGTTAGCACATATGCCACTACGATTGTCACAACGAATAAAGGAGAAACAATAATTGGAATAAGAGGAAACGAAACAGAAAACAACGTTATGGTTACAACTGAAAACATAATCAGAATGCCAAGGAATGAAACTACTACTGAACAAGAAGCTTCAAGGGGTGTTCGCGAGAAAACCCCAAATGAAGTTCAACTGACAACAACAAATACAGATTACACAGAGGTTTTTGTAACCGAAGGATTTATTGATGTGCAATCAGAAATACCTCATAATATTTCTGTAAGAATTGAAGAAATCAATAATAAGGCTAACACGGACAAAACGCTGCATCCCATATTGACTACAACCACTGAAATAATTATAACAAACACAGAAAATATACTTGACAAAAGTCTTGGAACAACGAGTACTAATACTTTTAAAGCACCGACCTCAAGCAATCTAACTACTATTGCACCAGTGACTATGGAAAATATATCGGCTATGAAAAATAACAGTGTAACAAATGATTTAGATATCATCAAGCGCAACGAAAGCAGAAACTCTAGTAGTTTTATCACACTTCATATTGAAACAACTACGGGAGGCTTTACATTAGATAGCCCTCCAACTGAAATGCCAACAACATCCAATATTAATGCTACATTAACAGCCATCAATAAAACATTAATAAATAAAGCTTACATCTCAAATGAACATGAAAAGTTATCAAGTACATCTGAAAATTTGAACTTATTTGTTACTGAGAAGAATATTGGAAGTTTAAACAACTCAATAACGAGAGATCCCAGTATAAACTTGATCTCAACAGACAAATCTGTTAAAACTTCAACGGGTGCGAATGCAAGATTAAATGAAAATAAAGAAACTTTGGGAACTAACATGCTTGATATAACGACAGCAATCACAATTGACATAACAAGAAGCGCAAATAGTAGCTCTTTGAATAACGATGTCAAACATATGGAGGATAAGGGATTAAATAATAACACAGAAGCGTTTACACCTAAAAACAATTTATCAGATCTAACAAAAAATTCAACAACCACAAAACACCCATTTTATGTTTCTACCACATTGAATACACTATCTACTCAACAAAATGAACAAAATCCGCTAGGTAACATAAAATTCAATAACTCAGCATTAGCAGACAAATCTGAAATAATAACAGCGCAAAACGAAAATTTAACAATGACATTACCTAGAAATAAAACACAGATCAATACATCATATGCAGTAGAAACTAATCTGTGGGCAAATACAGTAAAAACAGATGAAGTTCAAATTAATAGTGATTCACAAATTATTCCTTCAACGACCTTACGTTCTACTGACGTAAATTTTATCATGCATATAAAAGAAGCAAATGTTACTTGGAATTTAACAGAAGTGGATGCTAGAAATGCTGTCAATATAAACAAAGATATGCAAAAACTTCAAAATAAAACATATATAATGACTAAAACAACTGCAGAAAATATCACTTTTATAGCTCCTAACAAAGATGAGAACAATACTTTAAATATATCAGAACCAAACACTCAGATTCTAAGTCTTAATCAGGAAAAAACTGAAGCAAAAATCAACACTGAAAATACGAAAGTTTCAGTAACAAATGAAAAACCTTTTGGGCAAACAAAAGATGATTGGCCTGGAAAGGAAACAGAAATTAATAAAACTAAAAACATTTCCTCTTTAGCTAGTAATTCACCAAATATACAAGAAATGATAGATCAACCTGTGTCGAATGCAGCAAAAAGTTTGGATACTTCAACACACTATAGTTTAATTGAAACAACATCACCGTTTTTGCCTCATAGTAGGGACACTCAATTAACAGAGATGAATTTACAAACAAAGCAGGTACTTGCGGTTGATGTTCCAGAAGTTTCTTATAAAAAAACATCAGAATATTCAACAGACTCAATGGTCACAGTTTCCGTTGAACCAGAATTAACATCATCTAAACCGGATACTTCTGAACATATACTAAACTATAGTTTATCAAATATAAATGCACAAAATATGGAAAACAAAGACGATCAAAACCACGCCACGCACACAAATACACTTGTGCAGACAGCAGAGACTATTGGCAGCGTTACACCATTTGTTCTTTCATCAACGGAAAATACCACAGTATTGAAAAAAGGAGAAACGTTTGACACAATTGAATATTTAATATTTCCTACAGGCAATCCTAGCTCATCTAACTTTACGCAAACACTAGACAATGAAATCGTTAAGATAACATCAAGCACTCAGGTATCCAAAAATACAGATGAAATAAGCAAAAGTATTATCATACAAATCAAAGATTCAAGTTTAAAAAATACACAGCAAGAACTTTTAAAGCCTAATATTTTTGAGTCAAATAAAAATACAGCAACGTTTTATACGACACAAGCCACAGAAGCTAATAGCGTTAATAAAACAAATATAAAAGTAACTGATTCTGGTGCAGTAGAAAATTCCGGAAAATTAGAATCATATCTATCGGAAGGTGCAAAAGAAAATAAAAAAGACATTACAGAAATGAAACACTTAGAGAAACAAGTTGAAAAAGAATATCAGGGACAAGGCACAACCAACTCTCAAAAAGAATCTTATTTGCAATCTTTTACTGACTTTTACATACCTTCATCTACTACAAGTTCACAAAGTTTATTGAACTCAACACTCGATGATTCACTTAGCAGTAACTGGAAAAAAAACATGCCGCCCTTACATGTTGACAAAGGATTTAAAAATAAACCAATTGTTCAGCTTGATTTAAACAAAACACAAACTATGACCCATAATAATAAAGATACAAAAAGTAAATATTTTCTAACTGACTATAACACTTCGCAAATACAGGAAACAAATAAAGCAGATATAAACAGCTACCAACAGCCATTAGACACAAAAATTGAAATTCAACCAGTCAAAAAAGAAGGCATAAATAAAGAAAGTGAACTCTCTAGTAATAAGATCAATGTTTCGCAATTGCAGACAGGAACTGAAAATCATGAAGGGGTAGCAAAATTTGCAACAACCATTAAAACGATCACCGTAAGTTATAATAACACAATATTTCCTATTACGACACCTACGGTATCTTCACAGAAAACATTAAAAGATACGAATAATAGTACTCAAGTTGACATAACAGACGTTAAGAAACCAATTGAAAGTAAATTAGCTACGATTCATAATCAAGAATCAAGAAACAAAGATAACATGAGTGTATTTTATTATAACGATCAAAATAGCACAGCATCAAACAATAGTGTAAATACGAAGTTTAAAGCAAACAGTTATACAGAAACAAGTGTTACACCCCAGACGATGCAACATAATACACTTATCTACACCGGAGTCAACTTATTGTTCGAAAATTCCAAGACTGACAGTGAAGTTCTGCTGCTAAATGAAAATAAAGCAGATTCCGATTTTACATCATCCACAGATCAATCATTACGTTCTGAGTTTGAACAATTTTCAAATGTCAGATCAACGACAACTGCAAAACTGAGTCCACCAAACATAAAAATTGAAGCCATAAATGCAATCGATAATAAAAACGGTACTTCACATAATGAGCCAGTTACAATTCCAAGTGTCCCATTAACTACTTCTACGATTACACCAAGGCTTGATGAAAATGTTCCTGTAACTCATTCCACAAGCCAAATCATAACATTACATACATTAGGATTACCAGGCATAACAACAACGCCAAGTACACCAAATCATTCTTCTGATCAGTACACTTCATCAGACACTGAGCCAGTAACTCTACCAAGCATAAAAACTACAGTTAAACCTACGACGCCATTAAATGAATTTGTTGTTGCTACTCCTACGAACCAATACGTTTCATTAAATGTTGACACTGTGAAAACAGCAACTGTAACTATGATAAATCCACTGATACAAACAGAAACACAGAATCAACAGCATCTTACTACATCTGATGTAAAACCAGAAAATAAGCTTGAACATAATCAAACGAAAAAGTCTAACGAGTCTGAGTTCGACTGTTCTAGCCGCGAAAGAGGCAGATACGCTGATGATCATGATTGCAGGAAATTCTTTGTATGTTCCGCTGTAAACAAAAGAGATAAAACGACACCAGTAGTGGGATATTGTCCTGTTAACACTGTCTTCAGCAATATTCAAAAACAGTGTACTAAAAACTTATCACACTGCATTAGAAATAACCAATTCAAATGCACAGCAGCTGGACGGTTTAGTGACTACTTTAATGATAATATTTATTACATTTGTGTGAAAAACAGTCACGACGCTTATGTAAGATTTAAATTCCAATGCCAGAATGGTTATTATTTAAATAAAACATCTGTTAAATGTGTTCAGAATATCGAAAGATCAACTCAGTCAGTTAGTTTTATGAAATTAGGTGATCAATTGGAAGCTTCCATTGACGCGACACGTGTAAGCATGCCCGAAAAGAAATCTGGAGGAGATAATAAACAAGAAAAGAGGGAGAAAGAAGACTATAATTGTGAAGAAGAAGGTAAGTTCGCTGACCCTAATGACTGCAGGATATATTACAAATGTACGGCGAATACGAATTCGGGGTTTTATCGCAAGAAGAGGATATGTGATAGTGACGAGGTATTCCACAAGGAAAAGAAAGAATGTGTAGACGCAGAAAGTTTTGAGTGCTAATTGAAGTTAGGAAGGTTAGATAATTCATTGGCAGGTTTTTAAACTTTTTATCACTTTCGGTGGCAAATAAAAGCTTGTGATAGGCACAATATGTGTTCATCTTCTCTGTTTATTTTGACTGCAAGCTTGCTAAATAAAATAATTAATTGACATTTTATCAAAATTTTGGAAGATAAATCGAATGTAAGTCGTTGTTATCCTATTTATGACTGTAGGTATAGCTGTTGCCTCCACTTCGCGTTGAGGTTATAAAGAAACATATTGTAAAACAAAGTCCTCCGCCGCGTCTATCTATCTGTTCGCGATAAACTCAAAAACTACAGAACGAATTTTCATGCGGTTTTCACCAAATATATAGTGATTCATAAGGATGATTTAGGTATATAATTTGTCATCGTTTTTTTCGTAAATTGGTTATATAACGATAATTGTTGGAAGTGTCTGAAAAAGTCAAGACGCCTGGGAGCTTTCATCGAAAACGCTGGCTTATCCCTTTGAGATAACAAAACAATGTATGGTGAGATATTCCTCTTTTATAGATCTACAAAAAAAGTCCGCGATGGCATATATCTATCTTTTAGGGATAGCTTACTATACCCATTCTATTTTCTAAAATAATTTTGAACAAAAAAAAAACAATTTCAAACAGGAAACTAAGGTTCCCCTCGATTTTTTTGGGGTGCCATCATCAGATCCTGATTTCCTTATCATGGTACCACCCTTAGGATATCTCCTTTCCAACAAAAAAAGAATCATTAAAATCGGTTCATAAACGACAAAGTTATCCGCGAACACACATTAAATATATATATACGGTCGAATTGAGAAACCTCCTCCTTTTTTGAAGTTGGTTAAAAATGATAACGAAAACATGCAGGCATAAAGCGAAACCGAGGCGGGTCGCTAGTAAGAAATAAATTATCTCGTGAAGTAGGTATATGTTGAATGTGCTAAACCTCTTGAAAGAAAAACCACTACTCCGAGTTTTTTTTAAATTTAAAATTTGAGTGCGTTTGGTTGCACCTAACCTGATGGTAAAGTGCCGATGCAGCCGAGGATGTAACACGCAAGCTCAAATAGTGCATATTCACTCTCGTCTTGCAGCCGAGGATGTAACACGCAAGCTCAAATAGTGCATATTCACTCTCGTCTTGAAGACTTATAAAAGCATTAAGCATTATTAATGGAGTGAAAACCTTTTACAGTTTTATAAGTTTATACTCTCCGAGTGTTCCTAATACGGTGACGGTTACGTTACATTACAGTGTCGAGAGTTTAAATAGTTTTTCCCATCTCATAAATGATTTTATAAATTTTGACCCTCCGAGTGTTCCTGGTACGGTGGCGGTTACGTTACATTACAGTATCGCGAGTTTAATAGTTTTTTGCTATCTCAAAAATGAATTTTATAAGTTTTGACCCTCCGAGTGTACCTGGTACGATGGCGGTTACATTACATTACAGTGTAGCGAATTCAATGGTTTTTCCCATCTCAAAAATGCTTATATTAGTTTTGACCGTCCGAGTGTTCTTGGTACGGTGGCGGTTACATTACATTACAGTGTCGCGAGTTTAAATAGTTTTTCCCATCTCAAAAATGATTTTAAAGGTTTTGACCCTCCGAGAGTTCCTGCTACCGTGGCGGTTACATTACATTACAGTGTCACGAGTTCAATGGTTTTCCCGTCTCAAAGAAGTTTTTACTTCAATACCGTTCACATTCTTCGCTTTGCTCCATTTGGCGTCACTACGTTGTTGGAACGTTTTTTTTTTAAATTAAACTTATTTACGAGAGCGTCGGTGGCGTAATAGCAAGGGACCTCCTGTCTGGGAGGTCGTGGTTCGAATCTTGCCATTTCGAATTTTGATTTCATATGTACGTTTATTTGACGCTCTAACGGTGAAGGAAAACATCGTGAGGAAACCTGCACACGCCTGCGAAGAAACTCGAAGGTTGTGTTTGAAGTCGACCAACCCGCACCGGGCCCGCGTGGTCGATTAAGGCCCGATCACCCTAATTCAGGAAAGGCTTGAGCTCCTCGGTGGGGACGTATATGAGCTGATATGATGAAACTTCTTTAGCATACCCACTAAACATCGATTTCTCGAGATTACCTAAGAAATTCGACAAGTCCAATCGAAGGAAAGTCAAAAGTTTCTTTCGATTTTCTCGGGAACCCCTTGATTTATCGGGATTAAAAAAATATGGTCCGTTGATTACACCTAATCTTACAGTGAACGGTATCTTTACATCCAATCATCCATCCATCATGCATCAGGAGCTATCCCAGAGATGCAGTTTACTTATTTTCCTGAAAGAACTCCTTGATTATCCCGAACAAAAATTGGATGCTTACTTATAATAATAGTAGGTTATGAAATTGCCGATTCAGTTTTTAAAGTTCAATGCCAATTTTTTTTAAATAAAAAAGTTAATGTTTTTTTATTATTGACCTTATGGTGACACTACTTATGGTCTTGTATTAGTAACTAGTGGCATCTCTTTCATGTTCCAATCCCCTGAGCTATGTACCATTGACAAGAAAGGCATTTTCTAAGTGGTCAGATGGGGCAATTTTATAGACTAGTTAATTTTCTTGCATTTTCCTGAAAGTGACGAAATCTTATGCGGAGTATTCCCAAATATGACATTACGAGTAGTAACGAAGAAACTGCTGCGATAACTCTGCGATAAATTAAAAATGTGTAATTTTTGGCTCAATAAAGACGATTTTTTCAGGTGAAAAAACCCGACTTCATGAGGTTTAAAGCCACCGTGCTCTCAAAATATCTATGGCAATAGGCATATGTTTACCACCATTTAATTTGTAATAGTCTAATGCTATTTTGAGAATAAATTTTGTTTTATTACCCGACTGCAAAAGAAGGGTATTGTTTTTCGCGCGTATCTTGTATGTAATTAACTATTGTACTAAATATTAATTTTCATGTTTAAACTTTTTTATACAATCGGCAATTTCATAGGTTAAGACCTTGTATATCATCATACCAAATATCACTAAAATTTTTGCGTTTCAACCTTTGACTTTTCCGGGATGAAAGATACCTATCTAGGATGTTACTTCGAAATAACCGCTGAGGCTATAACCGCCTCCGTTGCGTAATCTATTCGCTTCACACCAGGAGGTCGCAGGTTCGATTCCCGGCAGAGTCTTACTTTGTAAGACTTTGTTTGGTTTATGGTAGAGCGTATTCCAAACCCGCCTGGCTAGGGATCACCATCTTAACTAGGTCTAGCCGTAATACGTCAAAGTTGTGTTGGGCATGGATGTGTTCCGGTTTGAAATTAGACTTCCCCATTGCGTTGGGGAATCTTGGTAAGCCCGCTTCCATGTTCGGCATCACTATCAGGCGAGATGATGCCAAGGGCTTCTCAATTGTGGATTGCACAGGCATATTTTCAATCAAATCGGTTCAGCCGTTTTTGCGATATGCAGGATCAGACAGATGGACAAAAATTTCAAAAAAACCTTTTTGGTCTCTATTTCGATAGATTTTTAATTTTTTAACCGTCTAGGTGGAGCCATGGGTAGTCCATTAGCTTCACATCAAGTAGGTCGCGGATTCGATTCACAGCGGAGTCCATCTTTTTCCTAAACCCGCCTGACTAGCTACCACCATTTTATCTAAGTCTTACCGCCAAACATCAATGTAAACAGGACTGATGTGTTCCAACTTGAGGATGGCATAACTAGCTCCCCTTTGCGTTGGGGAATCTTGGTAACTATAGATACAATTGTTTAATTTTCCTTTTATTAATTAATATTAGTTACGTAGGTATTGTTTTTTTTTCTTTACTCTTATACTGTTTTAATATGTTGTAGTGTACCTAGGTCAAACTAATGTGTGAATCTGAATCTAAGCTCGCTTCCGTCTTCCGCATCATAGTCACTTACCATCAGGTGAGATACCAAGGGTTTACTAATTATTTGTTTTTATTCACAATTGGTAAACCCTTGACAACATCTCACCTGGTGGTAAGTGACGATGTTGCCGAAGATGGAAGCGGGCTTACCAAGATTCCCAAACGCAATGGGGAACTGGCTATCTTATCTTCATGCCGAAACACATCAATGATATCAACATTGATATTTGGCGGCAAGACTTAGATAAGATGGTGGTAGCTAACCAGGCGGGCTTAGAAAATGCCCAACCACCAACCAAACCGAGTCTTACAATTGACCCCGCCGGGAATCGAACCCGCGACCTCCTGTGTAAAGTCAGTGAACTTTACCTCTGAGCTACGGAGGCGGTTAAATAGTTATGGATAAAAAAAAACATTTTCTATTCCACGGTTTATATTTACAAAAAACTAAATATACACAGACACAACCACGTTACCGATTTTTTATATGTAAATAGAAAAAAAAAAACAAATTTACTTAGATTAAAAACATGCCAATGATTGACTAAGAAACCACCAAAAATAAATTTGCAGTTTTGAGTTCACCCATGGATCAATATATTACACCACATACCGATGGTGAAATTTTACTGAGTATATCAACAACAAGACTTACGACCTTTATAGATCCTGATGGCAAGAAACAGACCGAGTCCCCGAAGTTACCTAGTGTTACAAGAACAGAATCAAAAATACCAGTCAAGAAAGCAGACACAACTTCACAATCGGATAAGTACATTTCATCAAGTACTACACCCGTGTCATTACAAAGTGTAGAAACACCAACTACAAAATCAACTAAGAAATTTGTTTCTGTAACTACTCCTATGCAACTACAAGTTAAATCACACGAGCCAGTGTCATTACCTAGTGTAACCACAGAACCAAGAATAACTACCCATTCCTTTGATCAATACAGTACATTACAAGCTGAGCCAGTAACGGTACCAAGCTTAGCAACAACGGAAAAACTAACTACACCATTCAACAAATTTGTTGCTCCAACTCCAACCACAGTACAGTTCGCTCCATTACAAACCAATACTATGACATTGTCAAGTGTTACAGCTGCTACAATAAGATCTAAGCCAACAGTACCCTCGGTTCCGAAACAACATACAACTTCTACAGCGAAATTCGAAAATAGACCTGAACAAAATCTAACGGAAAAGCCTAAAGAACCTGAGTTCGATTGTTCTAACAGACACAGAGGCAGATATGCTGATGATCAGGATTGCAATAAATTCTATATTTGTACCTCAACAAACTCAAGAGATCAAACACGACCAATAGTAAGGTATTGTCCAGTAAACACTGTCTTCAGCAATATAAAAAAGCAGTGCACTAAGAACTTATCGCACTGTATAAGAAATAATCAATTCAAATGCCCAACAGTTGGACGATTTAGTGACTACTTCAGAGAGAATATCTATTACATTTGTGTCAAAAACAGTAACAACGCTTATGTCAGATTTAAATTTCAATGCCAGAATGGTTATCATTTAAACGTGAATTACGTAGTATGTGAACGGAATATCGAGAGATTAAGTCAGACGGTCACTTCCAGGAGTTCCCCTAAATCTAGATATCAATCACATACTTCTAATGATGAAACATCTATAAGCAAATCTGAAAGGAGATCCAAAGAAAGTGATAGAAAGGAAAATAATAATAATAAAGATTTCAGTTGTGAAGAAGAGGGTAAATTCCCAGACCCAGACAACTGCAGAATATACTACAAATGCACGGCGAGAAATAACTCGGAATTCCGACGCAGGAGAAGAAAATGTGACAGTGATGAAGTATTTCACAAGGAGAAGAAAAAATGCGTAGATGCAGAAAGTTATGAGTGCTGAATGGGTATCAGGATCAATACATACATTTAAAAAGATAAGGATCTTCTTCTGAAAATTTACAACTGTTAAATGCATGGACATATTTGTATATCCTTGGATTTATATATTGCTAGTTTAGGTAATAGACTTACTGAAGTTGGAGTGGAAAATGAATATTTTCGATCTTTTTATGATTAATCAGTAAGTAGGTATATGGTCTACTACATTGTATAACCATATGGTAATCTATAATTTAATTTGAGTGTTCTAATACTTTTATACTTACTAAGTTTTTATATGTATAGCTACCTACCTGTAAATAAAAATAACCCAAATAAGAGTAATGTGATATTTTATTTACCCCAAAGTATTACAGGCTTTAAAAAAAGTCGTACAATCAAACTTACGTAGATCAGTCTTATCTAATATTCAAAAATCTCCTCACATTAAAAGTTGAAAACATCGTTAACTCTCGGTTTTCGATACGCCGCTCCTGTCTGTTGGATGAACTGGTCCTCCTCGTCTCTTTCTAACGTGATGCAATACTGATTGGAGAAAACGGTGCAGAGAGTTGGGGCTCCGGCCCTTACAGGGTGCGTGGGACAGAAGTAAGTTGCCTTCACTGGACTACCATCATGCGTTAGCCTGAACTTGTAGTTCTTGCAATCAATCGGTCTAGGTTTGTTTCCTGTTTCAGTTCTATAGTTAGATCCTTCATTAGGAATCCTACGATTATTATTACCACCAAAATATTCTGTAGCTTTTGTCGTGTTAGTCATAGGACATTTATATTTGTCCGGTGCGGAGCAAGTACGTGTATATCCGTTGAAGACCGTGCTTCCTGAACACTTGAATTTTATGCCTTGGAAGCGATTTCTGTTGGGAATGCACAGTATGTAGCCTTTACAGTCAGGTACAGTAGGATCTGCTATTCTTTCGTTTCTTCGACAGTTGATCGTTTTTGCAATAGCTGGGTCGATGAAGTTCGCAACGCTGTCGCATACATCATTGCTGTCTTCGTTACAAACAGTGTTAGGAGGGCACAAGAAGGCTGGCCCGAAGAGGTTCTCCCCTTCGCAGAGACGCAACCTGGACCTCCCTTCGCATGCGAAGCCGTATGGACCGCACTCGAAACCTTTAGTGCTGAAGTACGCTGGTATGCTACAGTCACATGTTGCGACCTGGAAAAGATCATGATATTGCCAAAGGGTATTTTACTACTATTCATTGAGTAACTTTTTATCATTACTGACATAGTGACGTCAAAAGTGGCATAGTCTTTAACGAACTTATTTGCTGTTTTTAATAAATATAAAAATAAAAATTGTTTGATAAAAAAATTAAACAAATATTCTGGGACAAATCACACAATATGGTCATCTGGCCCCAAAGTAGGATTCCCTGTGTTATGGGTACCAGAGACTGATATACATACTTATATACGTTTAAATATATACATAATATATATTACATACTTTTCAAATGAGCAAGTGTTTTTTTTACTATAGAAGAAATGCTATTTGTTGAATAGTTTTTAAATTTATTTTTTACTTGCTGTTTCCCGCGGCTTCACCCGCGTGGACGTTTCTATGACTTTTCGAGGGTGCGTAGTTCGCGAGCCGCCTATGTGTTAATCCAGGTCATAATCTGTCTACCTACCAAATTTCAGCCAGATCCGTTCAGTAGTTTTTTGCGTGAAAGAGTAACAAACATACATCCATACATTCTTAAAAACTTTCACGTTTATAATATTAGTAGGATACGGTAAAACAGCCTATTTTAGTTGCTTTACAATTTACAGATAGTGGAAAGTAGGACAGTACCTAATGAAATGAACTTTGTTTTGATTAAAAAAAGAAGTTAGATAAAAAGTAAGATTTTGCGGATAGTTTTATTTGTGGTAATGGTTACTAATGTAAATAATAACAAAACCCGACTGTTTAATTGTATCCTACGTATAATCAGCAATGTATACATTTTTTTTTTCTCAAACATGCTTGGAAATTTATAGAATTATTTTGACAACCTTCTTTGAGATAAACTGATTTGAATTGCTGTACTGGCCAAATACATACGAGCAGCGGCCGGCGAAAGTTGTATGAAAATCCATATCTGTCGTGTTTAGCGGCCAAATAAATTGCTATGTAAACTCATATCTGTCGCGTAATTTAAAAATGGAACTATATTTTACTACAAAACATGGCAACCGAGGAGGTAACTTATCAACACTAACAAACAACACATCTCATGTAGTCGATTGCATGCGGATGAATAGATTTGAATAATTTTGTTAAATTTTAAGAACTTGAAATTTATTGGCATAATATGTATTTTTTAAAGTTTGATTACTGTAGATTTAACCCTGTAATTTCAATAAATATATAAAATAAAAGGTTTTATTTAAATTTCGAACTGACTCGCAAATAGAACGATGTTTATTGAAAGAAAAAAAAACAATTGAACACTTTGGCGCGTGAAAAATTATTGTTGTTCGTCATTGATTTTGAAAAGTAATTATTAAAGTTTTAATTTCCGCGCATTATTTGAGAAAAGTACTATACAAGCCTTGGCCAGAACGTACATATGTGAGCCTCGGCCCACATTTACACGTTCGTCCATCAATGCCTCTTTTGCTGGCCGCTGCAACAATGTACTATTTTTCTGCGAAAACTTGTTCTGCTTCTAGATATAAAGTATGTAACTCATGTTTGTTTAATAGCAGTAATTTTTCCAAATACAATAAAATGAAATAAAACAAAATAACTCTCCATCGAGCCGTTTACACACATATACAGGCAAAGCCAAAGAAACATACCTACACCTAAAAAATATTACCCTTCTTGTGAAACAGTCGGGTAAAATAAGAATACTTTGTACGCTTGCTCTAGTTTCACTATGGAACGTTCAGTTAACTCAATCAAAGGCATGTCCATCATAATATCCCTTTGGATAATTTGTACACAGACACAAAGCTCGTGAGGCTTAAGGTCCTACTTGAAGGACCAATTAATTGCAGAGTAGTAATTTAGACCTAAGGGCATTTTTGGACCTAATGTTTTTATCACGTTTTTATAGGCTTCTTCTGTATATGTATGTATGTCTGTAACCGACTTCTTTGCACTCGATTTTGACCCACTTTAAACGGAGAGATTCAATTCAAATTTTGTACATATTATATAAAAAGAATCAGTGACAATACAATAATTTCATAAATTTTATCTCATTATCCTGAACTAAAAATTGAAAAATAAATATGTATAGTTAAAAAAAACTAAAAAAACACGCTTTTATAGCACACCAAACTAAAAAGTTAAAAATAATTCTTAATATAAGCTGAAAACAATAATTACCGAAAAATACTAGTATTATTGTAAAATAACGTGGGGCGCTTTGTGCCATATTTTTCGTATATCAAGCAACCCACGCTTTTTTCACAATAGTACTAGTATTTTTCGTTCATTATTGTTTTCAGCTTATCATCATCATCATATCAGCCACAAATCGTCCACTGCTAGACAAAGGCCTCCCCCAAATAATAGCTTATATTGAGAATTATTTTTCACTTTTTAGTTTGATGTGCTTTAAAAGCGTGTTTTTTAACTATATTTTATACTTTATAAAGCATACACAAGGACCTAATAAAATAGTACGCTTTAATTCGATAATAACTAAGTCCTCTGAGAAGGTCCTTGGGCGATAATGACTGAAAAGCCGAAAAAGAATCGGCTCCTAAGAGACTACGTAGGTACCCAAATAACATGTAAGTAGTTCATTCACCCAATTTCAAGGTATCCCAAGATAAGATAACCAGTTCTCCATTGCGTTGGGGAATCATGGTAAGCCCGCTTCCATCTTCGGCATCATCGTCACTTACCATCAGGTGAGATGATGCCAAGGGCTTACCAATAGTAAATAAAAAAAAAAAAAAAATCACGCGAGCGAAATCCTACTTAATATTATAAATGTGAAAGTTTGTATTTATGGATGCTTGTTACTCTTTCACGCTTCAACCACTGGACGGATCGGGATGAAACTTAGCACACATATAGGTTAGGTTCTGGAATAGGACATAGGCTACTTTTCATTTTCACCCCGGAAAAACGTCTTATTCCCACGGGAAAATAAAAAAAAAACGCGGGCGCAGCCGCGGGCGGACGGCTAGTCACTAATCACATCACACTAATATTATAAAGGCGAAAGTTTGTGAGTGTGTATGTTTGTTACTTCTTCACGCAAAAGCTACTAAACGAATCTGGCTGAAATTTGGTAGGTAGACAGATTAGGACCTGGATTAACACAAAGGCTACTTTTTCTCACGCACTGCGCACCCTCGAAAAGTCATAGAAACGTTGTCCACGCGGGTGAAGCCGCGGGAAACAGCTAGTAAATGGAATAAAACAACAAAAAACGGTATACTTACTGTGACCGCCACAATGACACACTGAATATACACGCTGAAGGACATTCCAAACTCAAGGTTGCGACTTGACGTGCGAACGGCGACTAACACTCGAAGGCCACTTTCTTCGAACGTCCACTTTGGGGACAATTAGCACTTTTTAACACTTTGTGCGCCGCGAAACGGGACCATGTCACCTGTATTATGTATGTGTTCACATTCATTGTTACAAATTACAAAGGAATGTGGTACCTATATGCTTTGAGAAAGTGGGTACTCACTATTGGAATTCGTAATACAAAGAGTGTTTGGAAACTTTTTCAATGCTTTAGTTTTTGGTTTTACTAAAACTTGTACAATTTTATTGCTTCACTAGCTTTTTACGGCGGCTTCGCCCGCGTGGATATCGTTTTTATGACCGTCTTTGAGGGTGAGTGGTGCGCGAGCCGCTCTTCTCTAGATCCCTATCGCAGATCGGGTCATTTCCCACTCCCTCAACCATCTCTAAGCAAAAAATCACAACAATCCATTGTTCCGTTGCAATGTTAAAGAAATGAACCAAAAAAATACTATTTTTTCAGTTCCCTCAGGAACTGTATCGGATCATGCTATTTTTACGGGAAAAAAGTAGCCTATGTCCTTCCCCGTGACACAGGCTACCTGCACGCTAAATTTCATCAAGATTGGTCCCATGAAAAGTTAACAAACATATTTTCACATTTAAAAGGATAGAGGATTGTATTCCTAGCGCGCTCAATTCAAACGAGGTTTAGTTCTTATTTGAATATTAATCAATCATAGTTATTGAAAGAGTACCTAATATTATTTTTGGCACATTTTTTTTTCGAAGTCTTTCGGCGCTCGATTGAACCTATAATATTCGATCATCATCATCATCATCATTGGCCTCTACGTCTATTACAGACGATTCACCACCGTGTCCTGGACTAACGCTTTTAGTGGCTTAGCAACCCGATGCGCGAACGGCAGACTCGCCCACAAGCTTGGCAGGGAAAGTTTGCGGCCGATGGAGTATTGCCGCTCTGGTGGCGAGCGCCCCAAACCAGGCCTCTTCGCACAGTTTGCGACCCTCCGCAATACGCTTTTGCCTTTTTTTAAACGTTTGATAGAGAATCCAATTAAAAACCAAAAATAACAGCGCAGAATAACACGCAGAATAGCAGCGCAGTAGGTAGGTCTCCCTGCCTGCAGCATTATGCTGAGTCGGGGCCATTTCGGCAATGTGCACATAGTATATGTTCACAACCGTATCGTACTCATATTTTTCTATTTTTTCTTTGTGTTATTTGTAACTTTTTGTTATCTCTGGTTCTCATAACACAGGGAATCCTACTTTGGGGCCAGATGACCATGTGTGATTTGTCCCAGAATATTATTATTATTATTGTTTTGATATATAAAATTTTAGCTGCTCTGCTAACTTCGCACGAGGGGAAGTGGCTGGAGCACCTCCAGCGGAAGCACATTATTATTATTATGTTTATGTTATCTGTGTGTATTTTTGTCGAATAAATCTTATCTGTTATCTTAATAAGACATTATGGCCTAAAGCGTCACTTTGCTCAGATATTTTTATTCAAAGATAGCTAGGAAAAAAAAAATTAAAATGTTTATTTCAATAAAAAAAGGAAACATGATGCCACACAAAAAAACGCAAATCTTGATAAAGAAGATTATGTGCGTTTATCGTTAGTTGCACAGCTCGCAACTTGAGCGTCCAGACGCTCAAGTTCAAGGCTGGTGGACATCCAGATGTCCACCAGCCTCGTCAGAAATTAGTGTTTAGACAACCTTTAACGCCAAATATCTCAGCAAGGTAACGCTTTAGGCCAAACTGTCTACGTATAGTATCAGTTTGTATTTGCATTCCCTGTCCAAAAGTATAGGTTTAATCGTGCGCCAAAAGATTTTGAAAAAATGTATGTACATCATCACATCAGCTCATATATACGTCCCCATTGAGGGGCTCGAGCCTACCCTGAAATAGGGCGATCGGGCCTTAGTCGACCACGCGGGCCCGGTGCGGGTTGGTCAACTTTACACACAACGTTCGAGTTTCTTCGCGGTTGTGTGCAGGTTTCCTCATATGAGATCGAAATTCGAAAACACATTGGTACGTGGCACGACTCGAACCACGACCTCCCGGATAGGAGGTAGCGGTCCTTACCGTTGCGCCACCGACGCTTATATGTACTGCCGTATGTACATATATGGTCACTATGCCACGCTTCCATATAAAACAGTACTAACCCCTTTGTAAACATGTTTTAGAAATTTTATACAGGTGTCTGCGGTTTGTAAGATTTCCGCAATTTCTTAGAACTCCGTAAAGATTTGTATTTTGTATACAAATATTTACAGAATGAAAAAATGCAAATCTGATAAACTTCAGACACAGGTATTTAATTCTAGAATGTCTTCACAATATTTGGATAACTTTGATTGGTTAATATAAGTACCAGTGTGATTTCAAATTTAGATTTGATATGTACGTTTATCCGACGCTCTTACGGTGATGGAAAACATCATGCTGAGAAACTCGCAGGTAGTGTGTGAAGTCGACCAACCCGCACTGTAGACTGGTCAATGAGTGCTCACAAGGGGGATGTGGATGGAAAAGTGGAAAGCAGAAAGTTTAACTAAGGAACTTTGTTTGGACTAGTTAGGAGATAAACATACTAAAAGTCCTGACCCCTCCGAGTGGAGCCCGAGGGGGGAGGGGGGCACAAAGGTCCCGTTTTTTGGTTTTTTGCTTACATCTCGAAAACGGTGCGTTGTACGAAATTTTGTTGTACTACATAATAAAAGCTGATAAAATTCTCTATAACTTTGGCTTTCACACTTTGTATCTATCTCCAATATTTGCCTAGCTATGAGCTTCGAAAAATGGTCGATTTTCAAAAATCTGTTCTACTTTACACTCTTGCGTTTTCTGTCAATTGTCATACATTGATTCATAACTTTTCGCAGCTTACTTAACTTTTTTAACTTTTTTTATTCATTTTTTTTTACCTTTTTTTATTTATACATATTTCAATTAATATAATTAAGAATCACTTTATCACTCGCCGCCTCTTTGGGCGTGACGGGCCTGGTTGTGGTTACTCAACGTTTGCCTCTTCTTTCTCCTCATCTGTTGAATCGTTATCAGATGATGTAACGCAGGCTACTACTTCAGCTACATCATCCCCACCGTCGTCGTGGTATAAGGCTTCCACTGCAACCAGATCAACTATTGACGCTAAACGACCCACTACTTCTTCGCCCCAATCATCTCGTCTTGCATGCCCAGCCTCAATGCATGAGTCTTTGAAGGCTACGTTTCTGACAGAGTATACTGTCTGTCGCTTTTCAACAGGTTTTTTATTTTCATCTTCAAATGCGCATGAACAAAAAAGGCATCGAGTTTTGAAGTCAAATTTCGGTTTTGATGACCTCAAAGTATGAGTTGCGGAGGGCCCAGCGGACGGAACACGTTTCCTCAGATCAGCTTTAATGCTGTCGGGTCTCGTGTATTCTTTTCGACAAGATGTGTGAACCCACAGCGACTTAAATCTTTAAGTTGTGAGCTCTTTTGATCATTTCTGAGGTTACTGGCAGAAATCAGAGAATTTATGCCTTTTTCGCCGACCTTCGAAACATTTTCTCCACCTTCTTCCAGCACTTCATCACAAACAAAACACTTGTCTGTCATCTTGAAAACGTGCGTATGTGCAAAATATTTTGTGACTGCTTCCCTACGTTACCGGGTGCACAGTCACAATACTCTATAGGTCACTAACGTAATAAAAACATGAGCCCGAAGGCATATTGATAGATATTATTGGGAGTTTATGAAAATCTACCATTTTTCGAAGCTCATAGCTAGGCAAATATTGGAGATAGATACAAAGTGTGAAAGCTAAAGTTATAGAGAATTTTATCAGCTTTTATTATGTAGTACAACAAAATTTCGTACAACGCACCGTTTTCGAGATGTAAGCAAAAAACCAAAAAACGGGACCTTTGTGCCCCCCTCCCCCCTCGGGCTCCACTCGGAGATGTCAGGACTTTTAGTATGTTTATCTCCTAACTAGTCCAAACAAAGTTTCTAAGTCAAACTTTCTGCTTTCGACTTTTCCATCCACAAATTATTCGTTGCCCAAGCTACTGGGCCCACGTGGTCGACTAAGGCCCGATCGCCCTAATTCAGGGTGGGGACGTATATGAGCTGATATCATCATGGACGCTCTTGGGTTACACTTTTTAGGGTTCCGAAGTCAACAAGGAACCCTTACAGTTTCGCCATGGTCCGTCTGTCCGTCCGTGGCTTACCTCAGAGACTATTAGTACTAGAAAGCTGTAATTTGTCATGGGTATACATATTAATCACTCCGACAAGTGGTAAAATAAAATATTGAAATAATATTTTTAGGGTATTTCCGCTACATGGCAAAGAGGGGGAGAATTTCTTTTCGTTGACGTACCCTATCGTTCGGAGTGTCGTTGAAAAGTTCTTTTAAAACTACTGAGGGTGGAAATCCATTTCCTACGCGTATGTAATGGATGCCCGTACTTTTACAATTTTGTACAAAAAGTTTCAAAACTATCTCTAACTGAATAATAAGGTACTTTGAATTTAAGCACACCCCGGACACTGCATACAACGGTCGTGAAATGACATTTCTAAAAACAAATGAAGGAGCAAATAAAATCACGGCGAAATCCTTGGAGAACCAAACTATAACCAATCTGTATCCATCTGGGTGATGAGGGGGTGAGGTCGCAATCGAGAGAGCGGCAGGAAATGTCCATGCTGTATGTTTGTTAGTACTAATATGTACACTTTGATTTAAGGAAAATAGTAGCTTTTTATTATTCACAATTGGTGAGCAATTGGCATCATCTCACCTGATGGTAAGTGACGATGATGCCGAAGATGAAAGCGGGCTTACCAAGATTCCCCAACGCAATGGGGAACTGGCTATCCTATCTTCAAGCCGGAACACATCAATGTTGTTAGCATTGATGTTAGGCGGCAAGACTTAGATAAGATGGTGATATATAGCCAGGCGGGCTTAAGAAATGACATTCCACCAAACAAACCGAGTCTTACAACGTTAGATTCCGCCGGGAATCGAACCCGTGACCTCCTGATGTGTGGCTAAGGTAACTCAAAATTGATGGGTTCAATAAATGTAAAAATGAAATACACAGAGACTTTAACTAAATACATAATTTTATTGGTCTTACCTCTAAATAATATAAACTTATCTATTCGTCGTCCGATGATTCACTTTCTGAGCTCGTTGAAGAGTCTGCTCTCCGAGTGGTGGCTCCACCGGTTTTCGCACTAGAACAATAAAACAACTTTATTACAGTGTCGTATAATTGTTTAAGGGTCCCCAGGAGGCTCGAGTTTCCATACAAACGTAGTTCCGCTTTAATACAAAAACTACATGCCGGATTGAGTCTAAACTTTGCGAATATATTCAGTAGACACATATCGATGTTTGTAATTAGTTTTCATCGTAGTAAATGTAAACATAACTAAACAAAGGCTCAAATTAGTTTTGTACTGAAAGTTTGAAACTGCTCTTATTTTTTTCCGCTTTAGTACATCGAGAATTAATAACAAACATCGATATGTGTCTACTCAATATATTCGCAAAGTTTGGATTTAATCCGGCATGTAGTTTTTATATTAAAGCGGAACTACGTTTGTATGGAAATTCATCCCTACTGGGGACCCTTAAGTGTATAACTACAGGAAAAAAAAGTAACCACCCTTGGCTATATAAGGCTTCAAGGGCGGATCCAGCCGGAGAGGGGAAGGGTTGGTTGGGGTGCACATAACCGGGCTGATCTTCTAAGTCCATAAATATTATTCTATTGATTATACTGTCGAAAGATTACCGGAAGGATTATTATACCGCGCACCGGAAAAGGTAAAGTAGGCAGGCATCCCACTCGGTGGACCGATGGAAGGTAAAGCGTGACTGTACAATTTATTTTTCAAATTCAAATTCAAATAACTCTTTATTGTACATCAAAAATAAATACATAACATGCAACATTTAAATTAAAACTAAGAGACGTACAATTTAGGCGGTCTTATCGCTGAGAGCGATTTCTTCCAGACAACCCAGTGCTCGGAGAAAAAGCACGGAGACAGGTAGTACGCGAGCAACAATAACAGAAAATTTAATGACTAATTATTAATAATTTTAAACTTAAACTAAAACATATAAAGCTATTATCGCTTTTTATATACTAACAAATAAAATACCATATACTTAATAAATAAAACCATCGGACTATAAAATAAATAGTTATATATACGCATATATAATATACATTCCTATATAAATAAATTATAAAATAATTACTACATAAATACAATAATAAATATATTACCAAACCAAAGTAAGATGCAGAATAATAGTGTATATAGTACGTTTTTACAATCTGTTTCGGTTTTTTTTTGTTACTGCGACATAACACACACACACACACACACACACACACACACACACACACACACACACACACACACACACACACACACACACACACACACATCTGCTTTTATCTTATTAGTCATCGTATTAGATTCCCGGCGGAGTCAACTTTGTAAGACTCTGTTTGGTTGGTGGAAGGGCATTTTCATAGCCCGCCTGGCTAGCTACCACCATCTTATCTATGTCTAGCCGACAAACATCACTGTTCAAATCAATGATGTGTTCCGGCTTGAAGATAAGATAGCCAGTTCCCTATTGCGTTGGGGAATCTTGGTAAGCCCGCTTCCATCTTCGGCATCATCGTCACTTACCATAAGGTGAGATGATGCCGAGGGCTTATCAATTGTGGATAAAAAAAATAACCTGGATTTATATACGTAAACCGTGCCTGACTGACTGATCTTCATCTGTCAACGCACAGCTCAAACACTGGACGGATCGGGTTGAAATTTGGCATACAGATAGCAATTATAACGTAGGCATCCGCTTAGAAAGGATTTTGGGAGATTCCCAAGGAAACGGCAAAAAACGGGACATGCGCGGGCTAAGTCGCGGGCAACAGCTAGTCTTCAGTATAATTTCTTCTATTCTGTTATCATTAAAAATATGTTGTTAAATAGTCAGGAATAAATATGTAGTTCCAAATCAATGCCGGCGGTATTCTTTTCTCACTTATCGTGTGGCACAATTAACCAAGAAATAGTTGCCTGGTGTTGCACTAAGCATCACCCGCGGTCACGTGTAGGGCATTTTAGATTTACACCATACACATCTGGAATCAGATGTGCAGGTTTCCTCACGTTGTTTTCCTTCACCGTTAAAGCCATCGGTAAGTATATGTACGTAAGTTTCGAACAATTAATTGGTACATTGGCCGTCCGGATTTGAACCCGGCGGAATGGTAACTTAACAACACGTTAAAGTGAAGCCAGTGAATTTAACACTTTGTCACGGAACCGTTCAATTCAATTCAATATATTTATTCAAAATAGGTGCAAATTACACTCTTACTGATAGTCATAAAATAATAATAACAATCTAATTTATGAAGAATCAAGAAATAAACAAATATTAGTTAATAACGTCAAAATTAAATACGTGATATAAATCACATTATGTCATTAGAACATGAAAACAATATGACACGAAAACTTATACATAAAAATCATTGAGCGCATTTAACAAGAGTAGGCCAGTTCACACGGACAGCACCCGGTCACGAGTACAACGCGAGAGTCAGCCATCGCTCCGTTTCAGGTCAAACAAATGTTATATGTCACAGTCACGCAGTTGTAAATCAAATAGCAGTTCTTTTTGGGGAATCTGGGTTACCGATGTTGTTTCTGTAATTATCATTTTAGGTTGTAGAAAAAATGTGTGCGCTGTGTAATGTTGTTTTTGCCTCTAGTGAATCAGTGTTGTAAAGATTACAAATACAAATATATATCTTTGTTTTTGGGATTTTCCATAGGTTTAATGTGTTTTTCAAGAAATTGATTTGCAGAAATTTGTACTTATCATCAATCATCATCATCATGTCAGCTCATATACGTTCCCACCGAGGGGCACGAGCCTACCCTGAATTAGGGCGATCGGGCCTTAGTTGACCACGCTGGCCCAGTGTGGGTTGGTCGACTTCACACACAACCTGCGAGTTTCTTCGCAGGCGTGTGCAGGTTTCCTCGCGATGTTATCCTTTACCGTAAACGTACATATGAAATCAAAATTCGAAATCACATTGGTACGTGGCATTGTACGTTTAATTCCACAAAATACTTAGCTACCTACTATATATGTAGAGGTTGTAACAAGATTGGTGTAGAACCCGTTAACTTTCACAAAGGAACCCATAATCAATTTAAAAAAAATCGACATTCCATACAAATTTGCACAAAATTGGTCAGCTGATTGATTTGAATGAAGAGTTTGTGGCGGCAACTGCAGTAACCCGCCACTGAACCTTAATACAAGCGATGAGAGGACATTCCCTCTAGTATATCTACCAGAGACACTAAAACTACCAGGTTTATGATATAGCGTCCCCACTTTCCTACCCTTGGGCAAACAGTGAGGGCCGTTATTCCTGCCAACACCATAAGGTGAAGACGAGGACCAGTTACGGTAGGTCTTGCCGCCAAGACGCTTGTCCCGGTACTCTGCAAGGCGAGTGTCTCGTGGAAGAGAACCACTACCTACTATGCAGGTAGGTCCCGGAGCTGTAGGCGCGCTCACCTCCCGCGGCTTTCGCTGCTGGCGGTTCGATCCCCGCTCGGGACGCCAGAGAAGCTGGCTCCCACATATCCGGTGTGGTACCGGAGCTGTAGGCACGCTCATTTCCCGGCGCTTATCCCACCTGTCCAGACTTACTCCTACGCGGCTGGATCTTGGAGCTGAGTACTAGCTTAGCTCTTCTTGCTCACCAGGCAAGTGCCGGAGATGCTTCCCTGCCAGTAATTAAACCAGCAGTTCCGCTTAATGGACAACTCACGTGCCCCGCGTTGTTTTCGCCCATAGCCCACGTGGCCGGCTACGACAACACTAGTTGCGCGCGGGGAAGGACGCCTGGACGCAACGTGCTTGCCCTGCAACTAACCACATACCACTACGAGTCCATGACCCAGTCGGGGGACCGACAAGCCAGAGTGCCGAAGGCGATAGATCCAACGGCAGGCAAGCGGTGGGCTACCCCCGACCCCGTAGTAGCCTGATCCAAACAGCCGGACCCGTAGTTCCGGCTGCGACCTCCACCTAGCATACCACCTATAATATTGTACAATACGTACAATTTACTGGCCGTATGGCTCCTGGCTAAAACATGGCTATTCAATGTCTACTCGTAAGCGACGTAGGAGCTACTCGTAAAAGACGACTAAGAGATATTAATCGAAGGAGTCCATCCAAAGCGTCCATTCCGCGGACTTGAAAGCGTCCTGGAACCGCACTACTATTGCAAACCCGCCTGCCTTGTGTGGCGATTACGACAAAACCCCCTAAAACGACCCTTGGGGGAGACCTTGGTCCAGCACTGGACGTCTTTCGGCTGATATGATGATGCTAATTAATTTACGCTTATCACTGACGGACTGACTCCTATGACTCTGTAGCACAATAGGGATGACGACAGCATCAGAAATAAATTATGAACACTTGATCACTAAATTGCCCTCCTACTGAACCTCCGAAAAACCTTACTCGTTTTGTTTTCCATCAAGTCTTCGATTTTGACGTGATAACGTCTTATAATTCGATGGAGCCGGCTGCACGCACGAAAAAATGCGTCGTTACCTCGCTCTGAGGCGTTCCGTGAATGCGTCGTTACCTCGCTCTGAGGCGTTCCGTTTATGAAACCATTCCATCAGTATTTTCTTATGACGTTGTCACGTTCAACTATCGTCATTAAACCGACTTTACAGACAATCGTATTTTTTTAATTTACCTAAATCACAAAATGAGTACATAAATGACACTGCAAAAATATGACGTCACGCTGGTGATAAAAAGTAAATCAGATGGCTAGCATTCATCATCCCTATTACTTAATTACTTCACTGGCTCGGCGACCCAAAGAGGTTCTTTGCCTCCGACACCAAAAGTCGCCACTGGTCCCCACTATTTGCGCCACCAATTAGGTTTGTCACAAAAATTTGTTAATGGCTAACTAAAATGTTTTACCAGGCGCCTAAGGCGCCTTACAACAACTAGTAACAAAAACGACTCACAGCTGATAGGCCTCCACCACAGCTAACGCGGTAGGATGTAAAGACAATTCGAGCTCGGCCAGCGGTGTCTCCAGCAGCGCTTGTGCGTCCTCAGGGGTCCTGTTCAGCATCACCGCCAGGGTCTGCACTCCGGCGGAAAGGGCCTCGTCGAAGCCGTATTCTGATAGGTATTGTACTGCTGCCTGTGGAACACAAGGACACCATTAAATAAATATATATGGGGGTATACCGCTGTAGGAACGGTGCGTTTCTACTCTCGAGAACAAAGGGAGATATCTCCGCCAGGCGAGGTGGTGTGCCTGGGGTCCGGCCGGGGACCAACCGTGTATGGTTGGTGCTTGTATATATGCTTATGAGCAAGGAAATGTTGATAGTGCGTTGTAAATGCTTTGTTAATAGCCTTGTTGCGATGATGGTGCAATCTATCAAGGTGATGATGCGACTCTCCATATAGTTTGATTGATGGTTCAGTCATCAGTACGGACTGCATATGTGGGCAGGTGCAGTCCACTCAATACCTCAAACAAAGCCCACATTGCCCATTCACTTGCACTAACGAGGACCTGGCGTCGGCCGTTCCTCAAGCCGTGGCAGTCGTGAAACATTGGCTCAAGCAGCTGTGACTCTCACACGAATAAGAAGAGAATGATTAAATAAATATCACAATCAGCGGCACAAATAACAGTTCCTCCGTACATTTTAAAACAGAGACACACCCTGGACACTTCATAGAACGGGCCAGAAATGACATTTCAAAAAAGGAATGACAGAACAAAGAAATTGCGGCGAAATTCTATACGTTCGACAACCAAACTGTAACCAATCTGTATCAATCTGGGTGACGAGGGGGTGAGGTCGCAATCTAGAGAGCGGCAGGGAGTGTCCATACCGTATGTTAGTACTAATATACAGGGTGACTGGTTAAACGACGGACGCGTTTAAGGAGGTAAACTAGTAACCCATGTACATTCCCTCTCGGTAAAAAAAAAGTGAAAGTTATTTTGAAATACGTGTGATTTATACATTTTTTGAAATGTGTAATTTCTGTTATTTTGCTTATACTGTGCGGAGCGCATGTTATCTTCCTATCAGAGTCGTTGTCAGCTATTGCGTACGCGTCACAGCGACCGTAGTAAACGGTAAAAAAGGAGATGGACCTTTTAAAAATAAAGAAAAAATAAAAATAGGTGGTGGTTTTTTATGCTTAATGGAATGGGTATCGGCTTCTTATACACCTCCTTTAATTGGTCCGTTGTTCAACCAGTCACCCTGTATATACTTTGAGAAAGAGGTGGTCCAAACAGCCAAGTCAAGAAAAGTAAGGGAGCTACAAAGTGCAGTCATTAGGTTGGATCCCTAGCTACAAATGTGTCGAAGAGCACAACGTTCTGCTGATCCTCGGGAACTCCGCCGACTCACATACAGGTATTTCGCATTCCTAGCCGGGCGAAATTATTTTTGCTGTTTTTTCTGCTGTTAAGTAGGTAGGACTTATTAAAATGTACAGACGACCTGTCCAGAGCTCTGCGCGGGACGCAGAAAGCTAAATAATGTTCATTCTGATATTGAGAGAGGCTTTTGTAGCGGATGTATTAGGTATTAAGTATAAGTAATTAAGTAAATATCTCTAAAGACAGACAGTTTTGATCTGGAGAAGATCGCATGACATTGATAGACCTAAAAGGCACAGGACCATTTATTTTAAAAACAATTCGGGTTGCTTTATCCAAACGGAGTGTCATGGGCTGATATGATGATAAAATAAAGGAGTATTCATGATTTAGAATAGGTTTTAATGGTCAACTAATTACATAAAAAAAATATAAAATCTAATTTGATGAGGAAGAATGCCAGGGTTCATCGTCACTGTCTCCGACCTCTTCCGTTTCAGATTCCGAATCTGAATCATCTTCAGATTCTGGAGAAGGTGGCAACAACATAGCTATCGCCTCTTTTGAAAAAGGATGCATCCTGCTCTTTGGCTTTGGCCTCAAACTTGTGAGCAGTGGATCTGAGGATAGTAGAAGGCGATTTATTACATCTGCATTGCAATCTGCTCTCGGAAACTTCCTCGCAAAATTATACCTATAATTTCTGAAATGTTTATTCCTAGCTTCAGCAGCCTCTTCCGACAGTAGTCCGATAGGCAATAATGCCTTTTCCATGACTGTAGCACCATGTATTAAAATTTTATGCATAGTCGGACTCATCGCATGCCAGCCATAGAGCGAAACGTAGAGTTTTGCTGTGTCCCAACAGTAATCAGTGGTGGATAGCACTTTAACTTTTCTTTCTGTATTAAGCTATAACAAGGGTAATATTTCTTATTGGAATTTCTGATAATCTCGTATTGTTTTCTTGAAAGATCTGCTTCAACAAACATTGATAGTGCTTTAAAGGGAGATAATTGTGTTTCACTATCTTGCAAACATTTTAAATAAGCTTGTTTATATTTTTTTGCTTGCTTCGGTGCCTTCATGACTTCTGACAGTAAACGGGACGCATTTCTATGGCCAGACATCTCTAGACTAGTTTTAGCTGCATGTACTAACACTCCTTTACTAACAGTTGACCGTAGTTCACTGGTTTTCTTTCGCTTGTTCCTGTCAGAGAGTTCATCAAAAGGTTTTGATGGGCGACCGGCACGCTTTTGTGGTAGCGAAACAATGGGTATCTCGAACTTTCCTTGAAGCCACGTAGCATTAGCAGTAATAAATTTATGAAGTATTATATTCGCCTTCAACCACCTTTTTTTTAAATCACTTTTGAAATGTGAAATTTTATGTTTCAAACCCTTTAATTGTTCTTCATTAAAGTTGTCCGACGATAAAAGGTAATTTTCCAAATAATCGACTTTATCGTCAAAGTTGTGCAACTCTTGTAGTTGCATTTTATTAAACAGGTATTCTCTAGTAACAACTTTGTAGTTAGAGCTCCCTGGTAACCCTAAAACAATAAAAAAGAAAATATTTCATATATTGCCTGAAAATAACGGTTAATAGTTTTTAGCTAACACCAACACTAACACGTAAGTTTTGTCGAAAGTAGCAAAAAGTAGCACTCAATTCGTGAAATACCTATCAGCTGACAGTTTTTGTCATGCGTTATAACAGAAATCGTTAGTCGGAAGCACTCGGAAGTATAACTTTATTCACTTTGAAATATACAATTCAGATAAAAACTGCCTAAAAAATCGAGACAGTTAAAAATTGATTTTTAACCTAACAAATACAAAAAAATATTTGTGAATCGTAATAAATAAAACTGTTCTTACCTGTTTTATGATCATCCATAGTTGTTTTGGTTAAATAACTCACAATAAAAAAGCACTAAGGTTTCAAACACGGTTCTTTTTTAATGTAGCCAGTAAATGACGCGAGCGCATGCGACAACGATCAAGTTCGGACTGGTTTGTGGCTGGCTGGCGCAGGCGCGCGAGCCCGGAAAGGGTCATATATTGTTCAGTAGCTACCTGCCTCGCAGACAAGTATTATTTTTTTATTTTCTGTTGGAATTTGTTTTTATCAATTTCGCCCGGCTAGGAATGCGAAATACCCGTCTGTGCGACTGCTCAGAACAAAGAGCATGATTTTTACCGCAAAACGCAAGGAAAATTTCAAATTTGCTAATATACTATGTACTCTATTCTGATCAGTCTAAGGAGTTCCCGAAGTTAATGAAATACAGTCTATTTAAAAAAAATATATAAAAAGGTGTTTTCTAGTGAGAACAAATGGTACGGGTTGGAGGGCACCCCCACGGCCTGATCTTGCTTTGACAGGGAGACGGCGCCCCCCACGCTCTCCCGGTGCAGGTCGCTCTTGTCCTTCACGTCGGAGCACAGCTGGATTATAAGACTCTACTACATTGTGTGCGCATGTGTTATAATTAGGGATGCAACGAATAGTGCTTTAGCGAATCATCATATCAGCTCATATACGTCCCCACCGAGGGGCTCGAGCCTACCCTGAATTAGGGCGATCGGGCTTTAGTCGACCACGCGGGCCCAGTGCGGGTTGGTTGACTTCACACAAAACCTGCGAGTTGTGCAAGCTTGCTCACGATGTTTTCCTTCAGCCAATACAAATATTAAATTAATATTCGTCGAATACAAATAATAAATGATTGTTTAAATTATAACACGTTAAAAAACCGACTTCCATCGTAACAATTTAGCACAATTTTTACTATGGGCCTAATAAGAAGGCTCAAGGTCACCCAATGGGCAATGGAGCGTGCTATGCTCGGAGTTTCTCTGCGTGATCGAATCAGAAACAAGGAGATCCGTAGGTGAACCAAAGTAACCGACATAGCTCTCAGAATTGCTAAACTTAAGTTGCAGTGGGCGGGGCACATCGGTCGTAGAACAGAGGGCCGTTGGAGCAGTAAATTTCTCGAGTGGCCACCGCGCACCGAAAAACGTAGCGTAAGCAGGCCTCCCACTTTGATGACCTAGTGAAGGTTGCGGGATACGGGCAGCGCCGGTCGTCATGGAAATCCTTGGGGGAGGGCCTATGTCCAGCAGTGGACGTCCTTCGGCTGATATGATGTAACACTTACAGCGGCAATCGCGTGTTTCCCGACCGCGGCCGCCTTGGCGGCGACATCGGCTATGACCTGCGGGTTGGAGGGCACCCCCGCGGCCTGGTCTTGCTTCAGCCGAGCGACGGCGCCCCCCACGCTCTCCCAGAGCGGGTCGCTCTTGTCCTTCACGTCGGAGCACAGTTCGATTATATTTGACATCGCTGATGCTGATAGCCTGGCGGAGACGATTTATTGTTTAATATTTATATGAGGCTTCGATCACATAATAAAAAACCAGATTCACGGCCACGCAATTAAGCTTCGGAACATATAGTCATCCTTTTTGTTAACGGAGGTGTACTTTCGTGGTTCTGCCTTTCTGTCTAACATAGTTTGAAATATTTATCCTTGTCTCCTGCCAAACAACTGTCCAGACGTTTTTAAAAGTTTTTATATGAAACAGTGGATCTAGTTCTTTTATATGTGATCTAAGATATTAAGCGAAAAATTAGTAGTTATACCTCTTAAAACTTGAAACTAGTGATTCTCAGGAACTTTCGCAATTTTTTTTCCAGGAAACCACATTAAATGCCTGAGTAAGAGAGTGCGAAATTTCGCGTTAGATTGTACTTTTTTATATTCACAATTAATAAGCCCTTGGCATCATCTCACCTGATGGTAAGTGACGATGACGCCGAAGATAAGATTCCCCAACGCAATGGGGATCTGGCCACAGATGATACTGCACTTCCTTAAAAAACGAAAATACCTACGCATTTATTCACCTACTCCTTCCCACTGTCAGACAATACACGGAAAAATGGGTATTAAGGCGCTCGAATTAGCGGTTATAAATGCGTACACGATCCGCGCCAATGTGTACGTAATTATCTCGCCTGCTGGACCGAGTGACGGGGGCCTGATCTGGCTATCTTATCTTCAAGTCGGAACACAATCAATCAATCAATCAAAACAATTTATTTCAAATAGGTGTTTACACACACTTTTAAATAGTCAAAAAAAATAATTATTGCATATTACAAATAATGTCATGATTCAGATTACAGTCTCAGGAATGGTATTTGTTATAGAATCAACATATATTATCTTTGTCATTTGCATAATCTATTTTTTTATATTATTCTCTAGAGCACAAACATTTTTTGACTTGAGTCTTGAATTTATTACATGATGTTTTCATATATAAGGTGTAAAAAAATTTGTTGAAACTATTTTAACTGGTGCTTCTACCCATGAAACTGAACAACGTTCCCGATGGAACCCATAGTCAAATCGCAAAAAAAAAATTGCCTCTCCCATACTAACTCGATCAGCTGATCAGCCAACTTAGTATGGGAAGATCAATTTTTTTTTTGAGATTTGACTATGGGTTTCATGGGGAAAGTTGTTCAGTTTCATGAGTAGAAGCACCAGTTAAAATAGTTTCAGCTAATTTTGTTAGACCTTATATAAATTGACTAGCAACAGTTAAAATATTGATTTCTTTGAACTTATTTTTTAACGACTCACGTGATCGCATCTGATAGATTGCGCGAATAGCTCTTTTCTGCAGAATGAAAATAGTTTCTATATCAGCCGCATGCCCCCACAGTATGATGCCATAAGACATTATACTATGGAAGTAACTAAAATACACTAGTCTCGCAGTACCCACATCCGTTAACTGTCTTATTTTCTTAACGGCATAAGCAGTTGAACTAAGCCTTCCCGCTAAAGTTTCAATGTCTGGTCCCCATTTAAGTGAAAAATCCAAAGTTATACCAAGGAACACCGTAGTATTTACAAATTCTAATTTGTTACTGTCTAATTTTACACTATTATTGACCTTTTTTACATTGGGCAAACAAAATTTTATTCATTTTGTTTTCTTAGCATTTAATAATAAGTTGTTCAGTATCTTTGAAAGAGTGTTGTTTACTTCGTCAATTTTGTTTTCTCTCCTATTCACTTTAAAAATAAGAGAAGTATCATCCGCAAACAACACAATATTTGACAGATGTTGCACCATAAAAGGCAAATCATTGACGTAAACAAGGAAAAGAAAAGGCCCTAATATGGAACCCTGGGGCACACCCATTTTCACTCTAGATCCCAATGAGTTCGTGCCATTCACTTGTACTTTATGTGTTCCGTTGTCTAAATACGAATTTCAAAGACTGAGAGCCCCATCCTCTACTCTAAACCATAATGTTTTAATTTCATAAGTTATGTTTGGTGTTCAACACCATCAAAAACCTTAGATAAATCACAAAATACTCCAATTGCATTCTGCGATTCCTCGAAGGCATCACATATGTTTCGAATAAGTGCTACTCCTGCATCGGTTGTTGATCGACCTTTCGTGAAACCAAATTGTTGGTTATGCAGTAGTATGTTTTCTGTAAAATAGCATTTGGTTAAGCATAATCTTTTCAAACACTTTACTAAGAACTGGCAGCACAGAAACAGGTCTGTAGTTGCCCGGATCAGTTTTTGAACCAGATTTATATAAATGTATCACTTTACTAAGCTTCATGAGATCTGGAAAGACGCCACTATCAATGCTAATATTAAAAAGACAAGCTAAATATGACGCTAAAGTATCAATTACATTACTGATCAAGCTTACCGATAATCCCCAGAGGTCTTCGGTTTTTTTCACTTTAAGAGATTTAAAAGTTTTTACAATAGTTTGTGGTTCAATTACTCTGAAGGAGAATTTTTGATCACAATTACTAACATTTTCCTTAAGCAACCTTTAAGCATACATAGGTGATGAGTTTAGGGCTTCAGTAGTCAATATTTGTGAAAAAAAGTTTCGAATTCTTTGGCTACATCGGCATTCGAACTAATTTTACCTTGATCTGTTAGCAAAACATATTCTTTGTCGCGAGGTTTGACTTTACCTGTTTCTTTGCTAATAATGTTCCAAACAGTTTTTATTTTATTATCTGTCAATTTTATTTTTCTAGTCAGATAATTAGATTTTGCTACGCGGCAAACCTGCTTAAAATTTTTTGAATATTGTTTCACATAATTTCTAAAGTTCTCATCAAAAGTGTAAGTTTTTTTGTCATAAACATAAAGGTCAAACAAAGTTTGTCGACTTTTGTATATACCTATAGTAGCCCATTCACTGAATTTAAATTTGTTGTTACTGACTGTGGATTTAGACTTAAATATACTTTGGAATTCCCTATCCAGTACTGTAAAAAAATCATTGTAAAAACTGTTGGCTTGCACTTCATTATCAAAAACTGGTATGGGCAGTTTTTCATCTGGCACTGTTTTAAACTTTTCTATTCGACCAGCAGTGACCGGTCTCGTTTGAATTTTGATTTGTTCTGCAGAAATACTTACGGGAAAGCTAGCCATTGCTCCGCTATGATCTGACCTCAAACAATTAAAAAACTGTTTATTTAAATAACAGCAATTACAAAATATGTTATCTATACATGTTGCAGATGTCTTTTTTATTCTTGTGGGTTCCAGAAATATATATTTTAAATCAAATGACTTGAAGAGACAAGTAATTCGAGTCGTCAAGGATTTTTTTCCAACAAATCAACAATGAAATCGCCGCATATTATCACCGATTTACGACTTTTACTAACGATATTTAATACATCCTCCATTGCCGATTCGAAGCTAACAAAGTTATCGTCATATAGGGGGCCTATACACGCAAATAATGATGTGGTTCTCCAGCTCCACTCAAGATAATTCTACAGTTTTTTCAATCGAAAGGCCAACAACGTCCTTCCGTTCTTTAATCTTTAGAGAATTTTTGGTAAATATAACTGAACCTCTACATTGTAAGGACTTTCGATTGAATGCACTGGCTATACAATAATTTTCAAAACTAAAAAGCATTTCATGATCTTTGTGCCAGAGTCCTGTTACACAAAAAATATCTACACAATACTTTTCCAGAAAAAGTTCTATTTCTAATTCTTTGCCGAGGAAGCCTTGAATATTTTGGTGAACTAGTTTTAAAGAACTTGGCTTCTTCGTTGTCTTTAAGCCTAGTTTAAATCTGGAGGTTGAATACTGCCGCCAACGCAGGCATCGCACATCAATGCTGTTAACACTGATGTTTGGCGGCAAGACTTAGAGATGATGGTGGTAGCTAGCCAGGCGGGCTATGAAAATGCCCTACCACAGTCTTACAAAGTTGACCTCGCCGTGAATCGAAATCGCGACCTCCTGGTGTGAAGCGAATGGACTAACCATTACGCCACGGAGGCGGTCAAACTTGTTCTATCTTGTGATAGGTGCTTATTTAAATAGTGTATTTGATAGTATCTAAAATAAACTAAAAAATGTTACTCACTAAATATCATTTCCCCTAGAAAAACATAATAAACTTATTCATTTGATATTTTAATCCAGTTTCAATTTTAAATTTATCGAAATCACTAAATTACTTCGTCAAAAACAATGACGTACAAGATTCGTCCAAGCGAACAAGTTTATGACAAAAATTTCACAACAGTCGTTTTTGACAGTTGATAAAAAGTAACTCAGAGCGTCGGTGGCGTAATGGTAAGAGCCGCTATCTCCTGTCCGAGAGGTCGTGGTTCGAATCCTGCCACCTACCAATGTGTTTTCGAATTTCGATTTCATATGTACGTTTATCCGACGCTCTTACGGTGAAGGAAAACATCGTGAAGAAACCTGCACATGCCTGCAAAAAACTCGAAGGTTGTGTGTGAAGTCGACCAACCTACACTGGGCCCACGTGGTCGATTAAGGCCCGATCGCCCTAACTTAAGGTTAACTTAACTGGAGGTTCTACTCATCATACTGAACATCGGAGTGGTAGAAGACCGCTGGTTCGTGTATTTTAAAGCATATGACCAAGTATTAACGACTCACTTCAGAGTGGTAGGCGACCGCTGGCCAGTGTACTTTAAAGCATATGACCGAGTATTAACGACTCACTTCAGAGTGGTGGGCGACCGCTGGTCCGTGTATTTTAAAGCATTTGACCGAGTATTAAAAACTCACTTCAGAGTGGTGCGCGACCGCTGGCCAGTGTACTTTAAAGCATATGACCAAGTAATAACGACTCACTTCAGAGTGGCGGGCGACCGCGGGTCCGTGTATTTTAAAGCATTTGACCGAGTCTTAACGACTCACTTCACATTGGTGGGCGACTGCTGGTCAGTGTGCTTTAAAGCATATGACCGAGTATTAACGACTCACTTCAGAGTGGTGGGCGACCGCTGGTCCGTGTATTTTAAAGCATTTGACCGAGTATTAAAAACTCACTTCAGAGTGGTGCGCGACCGCTGGCCAGTGTACTTTAAAGCATATGACCGAGTGTTAACGACTCACTTCAGAGTGGTGGGCGACCGCTGGTCTGTGTATTTAAAAGCATATGACCGAGTATTAACGACTCACTTCAGAGTGGTGGGCGACCGCTGGCCAGTGTATTTTAAAGCATATGACCGAGTATTAACGACTCACTTCAGAGTGCAGGGCGACCGCTTGCCCGTGTATTTTGAAGCATATTACCGAGTATTAACGACTCACTTCAGAGTGGTGGGCGACCGCTGGTCCATGGCCTCTTCGCGCTCCTCGTTCATCTGCCCGAATTTCAGCACATCGGCGGCGGCGTCGCGCATTTTCGCTTTTACCTCATCATCTGGAACAAGAAAAAAAGTGTATTTTCTAAAATATACAGATTACCTACTATTACCCTCAATTCGATAGTAGTTAAGGCTTATACTGCTGTCGACGACCAACTTTGTAACCACTTTTTACTTCAATTAAGGATTTTTTTTTGTAATTTACAGGATGTGAGGAGTGTTTTGATTTCCTCGAATTCTATTTGAATTCTATTTGAAAAAAAAGGTATCCTTATGCACCCTTTTTTTCTAGTTGCAACCATAGAACTGCTGCAATTTTAATTGAAACACTATGATAATTTATTAACTTCTTAACAAAACAATAATGATTTAGTTTTTTTTTGCTTTTTTGGAATTTCGTCTTATTTTAATTATAATGAATTGAAAACAACAATTTTCGCAAGATTCGTCTGCAGCGATTGACGTAACAGCCACGTAGCGGTACAAGCTGACAAGAACTTTATTTCCAATTTCATATGTTTGAAACATCGTGAATCGAGTTGCAAATTATAAGGACGGAGGAGCCTTAATGCAGCTGGTTGAACGACGGACGTATTTCAGGAATGAGAAGAATAAAATGAACTATTTTCTCCAAAAAAACCTATGGTCAACTAAAATAAATTGTACAGTCACGGTATGCATACTTATGCGATAAATAGATATTGCTGGAAATTAGTAATTTTGATTCAAATGGATTACATAAAGATAATAATAATAATAATAAATTTATTTCATTACCAGAAACACAGTTAAACGATAATACAGTAAGTAGTGGTCTCCATCGTGGGGGCCGAAAACAAAAGCTTTACCAGGCTACAAACATGAAATACAAAGAGGTACTAAGAGAGGTACTTAATTTTATTAGATAAGACATATGCGAAGGAATTTATAAAAGGACAAAATATATATGTATGTGTATGGTGTGTATGTGTTGTAGGTATCCTTATAATTTAAAGAAAAAATGTATGTGTGTGTTGGATTGGATTGCACGTTAACATATTGTTTTATTGTTCTTATGTTGGTTTGACTAGATCATAGAAGAAGAAAGAGAGCAAGCACTACATTAATTTATCCGACTACTCTTAATAGATTTTCGGTTTCACTGTAGTTATGAGTAATGAGCAGATTGAAAAATTTTTGATAAAACGATAAAATGATTATTGCAGTTAGGGTGGGTAGGTATGCTCATTTGCAGCTGACTGTTACAAGTAGCAACCATAGAAGTTTTTTGCCGAAAGAAATAAACCATGCCACGTTTTAGCGGCTCGCTAAATGGAGGCTGCCATTTTTTACTTTCACGAGTGAAGAAGGTATTGTGGTGGAAAAAAATCGAAGTTGAGATTTTTATAGGGATCGATTTTCTTACACATTAGAAATAAAAAAAAATAAAAAAAATATGTGTGTGAGTGCGTGTATCTGTGCTCGTGCGTGTGAGTGCGTGTATCTGTGCTCGTGCGTGTGAGTATGTGTGTGTGTGTGTGTGTATCCGTCCGGTGCTCTAGTTCCCAAACTACTGGAAGGATTTGGGTTACATCAGTATTAACAGTAGTTGCCACCCTAGTAAAAAAACACTTTTTTTTCCTCACAAAAATTGCTGTAACGATTTTGATGAAACTTGGTATGTTACTATAACTGTATATGGCCTACAGTAAGCCGTAGTCCGCTGTTTCCAAAAAAAATCGGAATTAGATACCTCCCATACAAATACAAATACAAATATTTATTGATAAACTTGATGGTTTACACGTCATAATGTTAATTTAATTCAAATATTAAATTAATACAAACCCAGGTTGTTTGTTACTATTTCTCAAAATGGCTGTAACGATTTGAATGAAACTTGGTAAATAACTAGGACTTAATAAGGCCTACTGTACTGGGTACTTCATTATTTCAGGAAATCTGAGTAAGGTACCTCCCATACGAACCCAAATTATTTGCAAAATTTTCATGAAATACCTTGGCTTAAGAGCGTAGACGGGCTGCATTTTTTCCATACAAATGTATTCCCCTATTATCTTCCTGGATAATGCGTCTAGAGTAATCATTTTTGTTTCTAAAAATCTAGGTCTATTGCAGGCATGCCCCTGTCATTTATTTTTTTCCAAAAAATTATTAAAAAAATAAATATGACTTTCCAAAAACCTAAAAAAATGCCTCGTTTTTACCGCCGTAATCAGACGACAACCAAAGAAATTCGAAAAGTTTTTAAGATAAAAACAAATGATAGGAGCATAGATCTATTCTTCCTTTAAATTTTGATACCAAAAAAAATTTAATCGGCTTAGTTTTCGAGGAGAAAACAGGAAAATCCGAAACGTCGAGCGGTCGTGGTTTTTGTAGGTATAATCGTTCTAAGCAGCAGTTGTCCCTATCGCACTCTACGGGGAGAGACTCGGTTGCTCGGGCGCAGCGCGACGGCAATAGTTTCTTCAAATATCTATTTCTCAATTCCCGCGCAGACCGACTACGCTCTTAACACTTTGCCACTAAGAAAGTGTAATGTTCATTGTAGATTTGTTTATGCCCGGCTACGACAGAGTGTGAAGGCATCACGAGAAAGTATGCACAGCGTGGCTGTACAATTTATTTTATTTGACAGTGTGACTGAAGCGGTCGTAGACGAGTGCAATTTGTATATCTGCGGTGGCAACTTGCTATCACGTGGGAAAAATATATAAAACTAGGTTTTTCCCGCGGCTTCGCCCGCGTGGACATCGTTTTATGACTGTCTTTGAAGGTAAGTAGGCCGCGAGCTGCAAGCGAGCTGCGAGCGTGGACATGAGTTTTCTCCAGATCCCTCAGGAACTAAATTTGGCTATTCTGATTAGCAGTCTTTGTTACTTCCCACCCCCTAAACTAATTCTATACACAGGCTCAACGTTATCCCAAGCTCGCGAGTAGCTTATGGCTCGCACACCATGTGCCCTCGATTACAGTCACAAAAACGATATGCACAAAAGCTAGTACTTTTTAGCCAGTTCCCCGTTGCGTTGGTAAGCCCGCTTCCATCTTCGGCAACATCATCACTTACCACCAGGTGAGATGATGTCAAAAAAAAATATAAAAAAAACTTCAGTTTTAAGACCGACCTTGGTAGTGGTACACGTTGCACATGGCGGAGAGCAGTCTCTCGACCAGCCTGGCGCGCTTCGCGTGCCCGAACACGACCAGCTGCGACCACGCGCCCGCCAGCCGGTCGCCTGCGCCGCCCAGCTCCAACATACCGATTATCTGATGACACGATAAAAACAATTTTATACATAATTGGTAAGCCCTTGACATCATCTCACCTGATGGTAAGTGACAATGATGCCAAAGATGGAAGCGGGCTTACCAAGATTTCCCAATGCAAATCAAACGCAAGACTTATCTAAGTGCGAAGCAGGTGGGTTTAGAAAATATCCTATCGCCAACCACACCGAAAGTTAGTACACGCCGGGACTCGAACCCGCGACCTCCAGGTGTGAAGCGAGAGGACTAACTACGACACGGAGGCGGTTAAGTCACTAGTAGTTAAGTTCTAGTGGCTTACACGCAATTTAGTTCGCAAGGATTGCTCCATCCTGGATTTGGCCCCCGTTCATCATCATACTCGTATCAGCCGAAAAACGTCCACTGCTTGACAAAGGCCTCCCCCAAGGATTTCCGCGACGACCGTTCCTGCCCTGCCCGCATCCAGCGGCTTGCCGCGACCTTCACCAGGTCGTCGGTCCACCGAGTGGGTTTATCCATGCTACGTCTTACGCTGCGCGGTCGCCACACGAGAACTTTAGTGCCCTAACGGCCGTCTGTTCTACAAGGTATGTACCCCGCCCACTGACACTAAAGTTTAGCGATTCTGTGATCGTAACCATGGTTCTCCTACGGATCGCCTCATTATTGATTGGATCGCGCAGGGAAACGCCAAGCATAGCTTGCTCCATCGCCCTTTGGGTGGCCTCGAGTCTTCTTAATATGAAGCCCATAGTAAGCGACCATATCTCAGCTCCTTATAACAAACACTGGTCAAAGACCTCTGTCTTGAGACACTGCGGTATTTAAGACGTGTAGATATTGCGAAGCTTCCCGATCGCTGCCCAGTCGAGTTAAGTTCGTCGATAGATCTTTCTCGAAGTTGGACCTGCTTAACTAAACTGTTCACACGGGGGCCCAAGTCCGGGTAGGTGGAGGTGGTGGGGCTAGTGGCGAACAACGCCGTCAGAAGTTTTCAAGACGCCTATAAGGCATTGGACACGACTTAACTACTGCCATTTGCAGTAACTACTACGGCATTTAAGACGTGAAGATATTTCGAAGCTTCCCGAACGCTGCCCTGTCGAGTTATTTTCGTCAATTGATCTTTCTCGAAGTTGGACCTGCCTAACTGAACTGTTCACACGGGGGCTGGAGGTGGTGAGGCTAGTGGCGAACAACGCCGTCTGAAGTTTTCAAGACGCCTATAAGGCATTGGACACGACTTAACTACTGCCATTTGCAGTAACTACTACGGCATTTAAGACGTGAAGATATTCGAAGCTTCCCGAACGCTGCCCAGTCGAGTTATTTTCGTCAATTGATCTTTCTCGAAGTTGGACCTGCCTAACTGGTCTGTTCACACGGGGGCCCAAGTCCGGGTTAGTGGTGGTTGTGGGGCTAGTGGCGAACAGTGCCGTCAGAAGTTTCCAAGACGCCTATAAGGCATTGGACACGACTTAGCTACTGCCATTCGACATTTAAGACGTGAAGATATTGCGAAGCATCCCGAACACTGCCCTGTCGAGTTATGTTCGTCAATTGATCTTTCTCGAAGATGGACCTGCCTTACTGTTCACACGAGGAGGCCCAACTCCGGTTCGGTGGTGATTGTGGGGCTAGTGGCGAACAGTGGCGTCAGAAGTTTTCAAGACGCCTATAAGGCATTGGACACGACTTAACTACTGCCATTTAGCGATTTACTTATCGAGGAAATTTTGAGTAATCGTGTTTTCGATCAGCTTCGTCAGCCCTCAATCAGATAGTCTATATCTTCATCATATCAGCTCATATATACGTCCCCACCGAGGGGCTCAAGCCTACCCGAATTAGGGCGATCGGGCCTTAGTCGACCAAGTGGGCCCAGTGCGGGTTGGTCGACTTCACACACAACCTGCGAGTTTCTTTGCAGGCGTATGCAGGTTTCCTCACGATGTTTTCCTTAACCGTAAGAGCGTCGAATAAACGTACATATGAAATCTAAACTCGAAATCACATTGGTACGTGGCAGGATTCGAACCCCGACCTCCCGGACAGGAGACGGCGACCCTAGCAGGTACGCCATCGACGCTCTCAATCAGATAGTCTATATCTTATGTTTTCTTTTTAACAAGCTTTATACAGGGTGTAACAGAATTGGTGTAGGTCCCGTAAACTGGGGGTTCTACTGAACAACTTTCTCCAAGGAACCCATAGTCAATTCTCAAAAAAAGTTTGGACCCTCCATACTAAAAATGCACAAAATCGGTCGATCAGCTGATCGATTTGTATGAAGTACAAAAAAAAAAAATTCAGCAAAGTCGTAGAACAAAAGTTGTTCAGTATGATGAGTAGAAGCCCCAGTTAACGGGACCTGCACCAATTTTGTTACACCCTGTATAGCTTGCCGTGTTAAGTTAGTCTGTCAGATGGTTAGTTTGGGACACATTTTAGAAGTTAATTAGAATCACTTCCCGGTTTCCGATTGAGCTGAAATTTTGCATACACGTTTAGTTTGGAGAAGTTTGTTTGTTTGTTTTAGCTAAGTGACGTCATTCTAAATCCAATATGGCGGACTTCAAAAGATGGCGGATCAGATATCTTTTATGCCACCCCCATAATATGGGTATTAAAGGAACGGGGTTGCTGAGAAGTATAAAAAATGATAAAATTTATAAACATCATGATTTAGGTTAATCATCTACTAATAATATTATAAATGTGAAAGTATGAATGTTTGTTACTCTTTCACGCTTCAACCACTGGACGGATCGGGATGAATCGTGGCACACATATAGGTTAGGTCCTGGAATAGGACATAGGCTACTTTTTACCCCGGGAAAACGTCTTATTTCCATTGTAAAATCGAAAACAACGCGGGCGTAGACGCGAGCGGACGGCCAGTTTCTAATATATTCATTTTACTTTATATCCCCCTCTGTTCTAACACATTGGAGCAAAAGAGAGCCAAATAGGTAAAGGTCGGCGAAATGTGGAAGGCTACTAAAACTCACCTCTTCCATTACCGAAGGCTCCGGCACGTACACGTTCGGTATCAGCAGGTCCAATAACTGTGTAGTCTTCTCGAATGGCGCATGCCTGTGACAGGGGACATACTGTGAGATGTACATTTTTTGAAGTGAAACTTCTATACAGGGTGTAACATAAAGGTGTGGTGATACTTTAAGCTGGGCTTGTACTCGTCAAACTGAACCACTTTTATTCTGCAACTTTGCTGAAATCGCAAGTTTATTTTTTATTTTTCGTACAAAACGGTTTTGTATGAAAAATCCAATAAAAAATTCGCAATTTCAGTAAAGTCGCAGAACAAAAGTTGTTCAGTTTGATAAGTACAAGCCCAGCTTACAGTATCACCACACCTTTATGTTACACCCTGTATAGACGGGGGGCTATTAGGATTTTTTCTGTCACGAATAAGCGCTACGGCCGCGTGGAGGGGGTAGACAGAGAAAGGCTGGCGGCTGTATTCGTAAATAGAGAAAGGTTGAGATGGAGATATAAAGCAGGTATTTAGCCTGGGTTACCCTTCGTACTCAGAAACTCCCCTCGTCCGTTGAAGTTTAATTTCTACTATGTGTCCCAGCCCACATTTAGATTTTTATGGACAGGCACAATCGCTAAACTTAAGTGGTAGTGGACAGGGCGCATAGCTCGTAGAACAGATGGCCGTTGGGGCATTAATAAGTTCTCGAGTGGCGACCGCGCGCAGGAAAAAATCGTGTTCGTATGGTTCTTCTACAAATAAAATTGAAACTTGCGATTTATTCACAAACTTTTGGAGCTATTGAATTATTAAGTGTTACGAATAATAATATATTTGGTCATTCAACAAAAATTAATTGAAATTATAAAAAAATATTCAATTTATGTATATATAAGGTCTAACAAAATTAGCTGAAACTATTTTAAATAGTGCTTCTACCCATGAAACTGAACAACTTTCCCCATGAAACCCAGTCAAATCTCAAAAAAAGTTTTGAACTTCCCATACTAAGTTGTTTTATATTAATGATTGTATTCTGACGATATTAACTAATTATTGTTTATTACTTTATTTTTCACAAATGACATGTAATCACTATTTTATGACAATCAGAAAGAGTGTAATTTGCACTTATTTGAAATAAATATTTTGAATCTTTGATTCTTGAATCTTTTGCTCCTTTATTTTTTTTATTACCATTGGTAAGCCGTAGGCATCATCTCATCTAATGGTAAGTGACGATGATGTCGAAGTTGGAAGCGGGCTTACAAAGATTCCCAACGCAATGAGGAACTGGCTATTTTATCTTCAAGCCAGAACACATCAATGTTGTTAACACTGATGTTTGGCGACAGGACTTGGATAAGATGGTGGTAGCTAGCCAGGCGGGCTTAGAAAATGCCCTTCCACCAACCTAATCGAGTCCTAGAAAGTACCGACCTCCTAATGTGAAGCTAATGGCCTTAACCATTACGCCACGGAGGTGGTCAAAACACATTCCTACTATTTACCAACACATTCCTACTATTTACAAACACATTCCTACTATTTACCAACACATTCCTACTATTTACCTGCAAGCGACAGTGACGTAATGCCTGTAGTAAATGCTCTCCTTGTAGGCGTCCCCCACTACCTTGTAGTTGTCGCCTTTCATCAGGAGTGCGTGGACTCGCTCCGCCAAGCTCAGATCCTGAAAATATTTCAAAATCAATTTCAAAATATTATTCAAAGTGTACCCTACGAAAAACGGGACCATATTACTAAGACTTCGCTGTCGTCCGTCTGTCATCATATCAGCTCATATACGTCCCCACCGAGGGGCTCGAGCCTACCCTGAATTAGGGCCATCGGGCCTTAGTGGACCACGCGGGCCCAGTGCGGGTTAGTTGACTTCACACACAACCTGCGAGTTTCTCCGCAGCTTAGACGTGTGCAGGTTTCCTCACGATGTTTTCCTTCACCGTAAGAGCGTCGGATAAACGTACATATGAAATCACATTGGTACGTGGCAGGACTCGAACCACGACCTCCCGGACATGAGGCGGCGGCCCTAGCCGTAACGCCCGCCACCGACGCTCTCTGTCAGTCTGTCACCAGGCTGTATTTCATGAACCGTGATAGCCAGACAGTTGAAATTTTCACAGATGATGTATTTCTGTTGCCGCTTAACAATTGCGAATAAAAAAAGGTAACGAGACCCTATTACTACGCCGTCTGTCTGTCTAACCTATAAAAGGCTGTATCTTTTGAACCGTAAAAAATAAAGTGTTACGTGAATAACGACCAGCCACAAACACCTTGAATTTTGTGAGACTTTTGACATTTATTTAGGTAACGTACTTTTATTTTCAATTATTGTATTCTTTAGGCGCTTTGCACACGACGGGGCGGGGCGGGCCGGTCAATTTCGCAACCAACGATAGCACAAAGGGAATCCTATACTACCAACGCACATGGAGGACAAAAAGACCGCGCCGCCTCCATGTGCGTTGGTAGTATAGGATTCCCTTTGTGCTTTGGTAGTATAGGGTTCCCGTTGTGTGCAAAGCGCCTTACAGTATAGATCAAGACAATACATTGAAAAATTAATTAATTTAAATCGGTTCAGTATATAAGCACACCTCGGACACTGCATACAACGGTCGTGAAAGGACCTTTCTAAAAACAAATGACGGAGCAAACACAATTCACGGCGAAATTCTATACGTTCAGAACCAAACTGTAACCAATCTGTATCAATCTGGGTGACGAGGGGGTGAGGTTGGAATCTAGAGAGCGGCAGGGAGTGTCCATGACGTATGTTAGTATTAACATATATACTTTGATATTAGCACACCCTGGACACTTCATACAACAGGCCAAAAATGACATTTCAAAAAAGAAATGACGGAACAAACAAAATGGCGGCGAAATCCTATACGATCGACAACCAAACTGATACCAATCTGTAGCAATCTGGGTGACGAGGGGGTGAGGTCGCAATCTAGAGAGCGGCAGGGAGTGTCAATACTGTATGTTAGTACTAATATGTATACTTTGATATTAGTCTGTTGGACTTATACACTGGATTTCCCGACACGCACACATAGCCTGTGAGATTCATAACCCTTCTTTTGAGTTTTGCCGTTGTTGGTTAAAATCTGGACTACAAACGTATCATTTGTTTCATCATGATCCTATCAGCCAAACGAAGTCCACTGCTGAACAAAGACCTCCCCCGAGGATTTCCGCGCTGCCCGCATCTAGCTGCTTCCCTCGACCTTCACTCGTCGGTCGACCGAGTGGGAGGCCGTTGTATACTACATCTTCCGGTGCGCGGTCGCCACTCGATAACTTTACTGCCCCAACGGTCATCTGTTCTACGAGATGTATATGTGGCGGTAAATTGTATGATTCGTACGTACCTATACATATAAGGCCTAACAAAATTAGCTGAATCTATTTTAACTGGCGCTTCTACCCATGAAACTGAACAACTTTCCTCATGAAAACATAGTCAAATCTCAAAAAAATGTTTGAACTTACCGTATACTAAGTTGGCTGATCAGCTGATCGAGTTAGTATGGGAGAGCCAATTTTTAAAACTATTTTTACTGGTGCTTCTACCCATGAAACTGAACAACTTTCCCCATGAATCCATAGTCAAATCTCAAAAAATGTTTGAACTTCCCGTATACTAAGTTGGCTGATCAGCTGATCGAGTTAGTATGGGAGAGCCAATTTTTAAAACTATTTTTACTGGTGTTTCTACCCATGAAACTGAACAACTTTCCCCATGAATCCATAGTCAAATCTCAAAAAAATGTTTGAACTTCCCGTATACTAAGTTGGCTGATCAGCTGATCGAGTTAGTATGGGAGAGCCAATTTTTAAAACTATTTTTACTGGTGCTTCTACCCATAAAACTGAACAACTTTTCCCATGAATCCATAGTTAAATCTCAAAAATTTTTTTGAACTTCCCGTATACTAAGTTGGCTGATCAGCTGATCGAGTTAGTATGGGAGAACCAAATTTTTTTTTGCGATTTGACTGGGTTCCATGGGGAAAGTTGTTCAGTTTCATGGATAGAAGCACCAGTTAAAATAGTTTCTGCTAATTTTGTTACACCTTATATAAAAGGTCAGGCAACATGTAAAATGCTGTACGCAAATTGTAAAATGAACAATCGAATGTATGATTAGTCATTTTACAAATGGTTAGGCAATTTGTAATAATTCGTCGGTATATAAACGGTGAGGCAACATGTAAAATGCTGTACGCAAATTGTAAAATGAACAATCGAATGTATGATTAGTCATTTTACAAATGGTTAGGCAATTTGTAATAATTCGTCGGTATATAAACGGTGAGGCAACATGTAAAATGCTGTACGCAAATTGTAAAATGAACAAGCGAATGTATGATTAGTCATTTTACAAATGGTCAGGCAATTTGTAATAATTCGTCCGTATATAAACGGTGAGGCAACATGTAAAATGCTGTACGCAAATTGTAAAATGAACAAGCGAATGTATAATGGTCAGGCAATTTGTAAGAATTCGTCCGTATGTAAACGGTCAGGCAAATTTTAAAATTCTGTACGCAGATTGTAAAATGCCGAGCCAGGCAAATTGTAATAATTCGTCCGTATATAAACAGTCAGGCAAATTGGTTCTGTACGCAGATTGTAAAATGCCAAGCCAGGCAAATTATCAAAATGGCGTACGGCAGATTGTAAATGAGCACGCGAAGCGAGCGATTTTAGGTTCGGCTCCCCGCCCTCGCAATTATACGATTTGCCTGACCGTTTGTAAAATGACGAATCATACAGTATGCCTGCGACATATACATCGCAATCATCTGATTAATAAAATTAATATAAGTGTAAACAGTCACCTGCAGGTGGTCACTGCAAACCCCCATGGCTGTGATGAAGAAGTTCGTGTCGGTCGCTTCGGTGACACTAATACTATCCCTTTTCTCCAATTCATTTAGTATTGGCGTCATAATATCAATGCGAGGCCCTCCTGTAAAATAAGTATACACAATTTATTACAAGTTAAGTTTGTCCAAATCTTTGGTATCGCGTCAAATGTGTCTGTAAAATACATATTTGTAATCGCAATGTCGGAAAATTTAAAATAATTATACAGGGTGTAACAGAATTGGTGTAGGTCCCGTTACCTGGGGGTTCTACTCGTCATACAATACAATATAATTTATTAAAACTTTATTACAACTTTCTCTAAGGAACCCATTGTAAATTAAAAAAAAATTGGACCCTCCATACTAAATTGCACAAAATCGCTCGATCAGCTGATTAAAAACATTTTTTTACGTTTTCGGCAAAGTCGTAGAACAAAAGTTGTTCAGTATGATGAGTGGAAGCCCCAGTTAACGGGACCTACACCAATTTTGTTACACCCTGTATAGGTAACTTAAAAATATTGAGACCAATCACACATCGGTTTGACAAAGTCTTTGGCGAGTATCGCGTCAAATGTTTCTGCAAAACACATATTTTTAAACATAACGTCGGCAAATTAAAAAAAAGACGTGTGGCACTCGAGGACTGCCGCGGTAAAGCTATTGTATAGCATTTTTTATCAACTTATGTAATAAATTAACACTAAGAAAGTTAATCATCATCATCATACCCTCACCATCCCCCACCAACACCCTTACCATCCCCCTTACCATTCCTCTCACCATCCCTCCCTCACCACCATTGTTCCCGGGAAATTTGGCTCGAGAAGTCGAGAAATCTCTAATTAACTTACAGTTTTGAGAAATATCTTTCTAACGGTCTTTTTGTCATCCGCTCTTTGAATAAAAACGTTTTTTCATTGTTTACTTAAATATCTAGTATCTACCTTAAGTGTATTACGTATACAATACAGTGAAAATGCGTGTTTATTTAATTTTATAAAAGTAAAAATTTTATTTAAGTTATTTTATTTAAGTATGTTGAATTTTTCTTAGGTATAAGTTATAATCAAACACCAAATTCTAGTGCTAGAGGTTTCAAATTTAAGTTTTGTTTAGTTGAATCATTTATTTCTTGGTGGATTTGTAAACTGTCAAGAGCAATTATGTTGACTTAAATAGAGATTATGTTTTTATGAGAGATTTTATTAATTTCAGAAAAAGCTATGTTGTTTTTTTTAGTGAGATTAGTTAGGTAGGTACATCGATTAGAAAATAGATTACGTTATGTGTCAGGAGAGAATATATGTTGATTTGAATTGAGATTATGTTAATTTTAGAAGAGGCCGTTTTTAGTGAGATTATGAAAATTTTAAAAAGAGATTATGGTGATTTTATGGGAAGCTATGTTGATTTTGATTGATATTATGCCGGTTTTAGATGAGACTCTTAATTGTTAGTAAGATTGTCAATTTCCAAAGAACTTGTGTTGATTCTAGTAGACACGTTGTTAATTTTTATTAAAATATTTTAGAAATATATGTTCATTTAGTGACATTTTCTCTGTTTTAAAAAAAATGTTTAAGGAAAGACTGAGTTGATTTTAACGGATATTATGTTTATTTTTGTTCTATTAAAGAGAAATACATATTTTTAAGCCTTAATCTTGTGTATATATAAAAATGAATCTCTATTTCCCTTAGTCATCGCATCACGCGTGAACGGCTGGACCGATTTCGCGTATTCTTTTTTTGTTAAGTTCGTTATTGTCAGGAGAAGGTTCTTATGTAGGGTAGGGTAGGGTACTGTAGGGTAGTGTAGTGTAGTGTAGGGTAGGGTGTGTAGTGTAGTGTAAGGTGGTACGAAGTTCGCCGGGACAGCTAGTTCTTTTATAAATACTGAACTAATAAAAATCAAGAATTTCTCGATTTCCCGAGAATTTCCGGGAAATAGGGCTAGAGAATTCTCGAAACCCGAGAAATTAAAAACCTCGAGAAATCATAAACCCTAAATACTATTGTCAATTTTTGCTAATATTTGTGAACGTATGTCGGCAAATATGCCTTGGGAATGTAGCTTCCACAGAGAACATAACGTAAATTTAAGCTATATTTGGGACGATAATAAGAAACTGTACAGTAGTCTTGATTTGGTATAAATAGCGTCGGTGGCTCAACCGGTAACGACTCGGTTCTTCTAACCAGAGGTACCGGGTTCAAATCTGGACGGCCAATGTACCAATGAGTTTTTCAAATACTTACGTACATATACTTACTGATTGCTTTAACTGTGAAGGAAAACATCGTGAGGAAACTTGCACACGCCTGCGAAGAAACTCGAAGGTTGTGTGTGAAGTTGACCAACCCGCACTGGGCCCGCGTGGTCGACTAAGGCCTAATCGCCCTAATTCAGGGTAGGCTCGAGCCCCTCGGTGGGGACGTATATGAGCTTATATGAATGAATGAATGTACAGTAGTAATGATTGGTATATATTTTTCCCAAAACAAAGTCGAAATAGAATATTTTATACATAATATAATGCTTGAAACAAACCAGTAAGTGAAGAGGCCGTTGCTCGCACGAGGTGAAAAATAGTAATTTTATGGAGGGAAGGGCAAGACAAACAAAAAGTAAAAAAAGACAAAAAGATGATATAAAACATTAAAAACCGATTTAAAATTGACTTCGTCACAAGGCCGTACACAAATCGTCTACTATCCTTACTAATATTATAAATGTGAAAATGTGTTTGTTTGTTACCTTTTCACGCTTCAACGCCTTGACCAATCTTAATGAAATTTGGCATGCAGGTAGCCTGTGTCGCAAGGAAGGACATAGGCTACTTGCTATCCCGTGAAAATAGCATAGCCCAATGCAATTCCCGAGGGAACTGAAAATATACTCTTTTTTGGTTAATTAACATCGCAACGGAACAATGGATTGTGTGATTTTTTGCACCGAGATGGTTGAGGGGGTAGGAAATGACACGATTTACTAATAAGCATATTCTGACATAGTTCCCGAGGGATGTGGAGAAAATTTATGTCCACGCTCGCGAGCCACTTGCGGCTCGCGCACCGCGCACCCCCTGAGTCAGTCACAAAAACGATGTCCACGCGGGCGTAGCCGCGGACAAAAGCTAGTACTAAATATAATTTAAATTTCTTGAAAAAGATGATGCTCCACCCATCCGCCCTGAACTTGGCGGGGGCCAAGTTACAATATAATGATAGGTCTACTTCCCTTCTTTGCAAAACACGCACAATAAATAGCAATAAGCTGAACCCAGGCTGTACGCCTAAAGCATAAGCGTCTTGGCGGCAAGACCTACCGTAACTGGTCCTTGTCTTCACCTTATGGTGTTGGCAGGAATAGCGGCCCCCACTGTTATGCCCTAGGGTAGGTAAGTGGGGACGCTATATCATAAACCTGGCAGTCTAGCGTATCTGGTAGATGTGCGAGAGGGCTTGTACGCCTAAATATATCATGATAGGTCTACTCACGTTCTTTGCAAAACAGGCACAGCAAATAGTAATACGCCGACAGGCCAGGCTGTATGCCCAGCTTCCTGAACTCGGCCACTAGTTGCAAAGCAAGCTGTTGGAGCGGGTTGCCGCGCCCCCACGCCGATACGGAGCGCAGACAGGCGGTCAGAGTGTCTTGGTTTGGTGATATGCCCTGGATGTTTAAAGATTTTTATTGAACTTCAAAGAACAAGGTTATCAACTTGGGTTGTAAACAACTGCAGTAGTTGATGAAACTGTTTTGATGTTTTCTTACATGTTCGGTTTTATTATACTGGTGTAAGTTGTAAATCCTTACTAGTATAATAAATATGGAAATGCGTTTGTTTTTTACCTCTACACGATTCAACACCTCAGCTAATCTTGACCAAATTTGCCATGCAGGTAGCGATTTAAATTGCCAAAATTGTATTTTTTTTAAATTTACAATTGGTAAGCCCTTGGCATCACCTTACTTGATGGTGACGATGATGCCGAAGATAGAAGCGGGCTTACCAAGATTCCCCAACGCAATGGGAATCTGGCGTTCTTATCTTCAAGCCGGAACACATCAATGCTGTTAACACTGATGTTTGGCGGCAAGACTTAGATAAGATGGTGGTAGCTAGCGAGGCGGGCTATGAAAATGCCCTACCATCAACCAAACCGAGTCTTACAAAGTTGACCCCGTCGGGAACCGAACCCGCGACCTCCTGGTGTGAAGCGAATGGACTAACCATTACGCCACGGAGGCGGTTAAAATGACGTGTAACGCGGCAACATCATTACAGCTCATATACGTCCCCACCGAGGGGCTCGAGCCTACCCTGAATCAGGGCGATTAGGCCTTAGTCGACCACGCGGGCCCAGTGCGGGTTGGTCGACTTCACACACAACCTTCGAGTTTCTTCGCAGGCGTGTGCAGGTTTCCTCGCGATGTTTTCCTTCACCGTTAAAGCAATCGGTAAGTATGTACGTAAGTTTTTGAAAAACTCATTGGTACATTGGCCGTCCAGATTTGAACCCGGTAGCTCTGGTTAGATGGACCGAGTCGTTACCGGTTGAGCCACCGACGCGGCAACGCGTTGCTGATATTCGTTCTTCTTTCATTCGACCTATTTAGTTTCATCTATTTTTTCTATTACGCATGCGCTGGCACGAAACAATCCATGTGTCACAATTTAAGTAAAGTGTGACACATGTGATTAAAAAATCTATTCTATCATCATATCAGCTCATATACGTCACCACTGAGGGGCTCGAGCCTACCTAGAATTAGGGCGATCGGGCCTTAGTCGGCCACGCGGGCCCAGTGCGAGTTGGTCGACTTCACACTCAACTTTCGAGTTTCATCGCAGGCATGTGCAGGTTTCCTCACTATGTTTTTCCTTCAACGTAAGAGCGTCGGATAAAACACATTAATACGTGGCAAGATTCGAACAACGACCTCCCGGACAGGAGGCGGCGGCTCTAGCTTTTACGCCACCAAAGCTCTGTCCATCTCTGTCTGTCCCATTCTATCATTCACCATAATATCTCAATATAAAATTAATTTAAATTAAACTTATTCTCTTTAAAAGACCCATTTCGGGTCTTTTATTTCACCACTAAACAATTTATGTGTGCACGAACGGTTTTCAACCAACACTCTTACCCCTAGACCGTACCCGTCGTGTGTGTAAACTCTGTAAAACGTCACTCGATATAACGATTCACTCTTTAAAACGTCAAAATTGTCTAGCTCCAGTTGGTTTACTTTGATGCAAATTTCTCTCTGTGTAACGAAAACTCTTAATAACGTCACAAAATGCCCGGTCCCTTGAGTTTCGCTATATAGAGTTTACACCGTAAATAGAGGTTTCACTAAAATTTTTGACTTTTAATAAATATTCGTTATAAATTAAATAGTTCACTTAATTTTCAATGATGATGATGAATCTAACATCTGTGTATTAATTAATTAACTTATTTACACTCAACAGTCTCAGATCAAAATTATAAGGTAGACGTAGTGTTAGTGCTTTGAAAACGTGTTATAAAGAACTCTGCTCCAATTACGACGGAGCAGAGTTTTGCTTATTGTCACGTGTTGGCAGGCTTACCGTTCACACGCCAAAACGTGCTGTGACATGTCTTAAATGCACCTGTTTCAAATACTGTAAAGGATACCTATTAAGTGTCAAAACAGTATTCGAGGTCACCACTTAAGAGGACTGTGAACCCACGACGAAAATTCGACTTTTCATACAAACGGCGATAACGATTTTCAATTCTTGAATGTTAACCGATTTGGACCAATATCAAATTTTTAATGGTTGTCAGTCAGAACTAAAGTTAGATTATATATAAAAAAAATGGCCGAAATTAGTTTTGTATGAAAACACGTGAACGACAACAAAATTTAACTTATTAACTATTTCGAAAAAACAAAATCGTACAAGCCCAGCCTTTGTTCTGACTGACAAGCTATCAAAAATTGGTTCAAATTGGTGGGTAAACATTTAAGACGTGAAAATCGATATCGCCGTTTGTATGAAAAGTCACAGCTTCAAATCCTCTTAAGGTAAAGATGCATACGTATATAATAGAACAAGCTTTACCCCACTTTTTGTTATAATTGTTGTATGAAACTCTATACCTATATTATTTTCATTCTTAGGGATAGTGTATGTGATTAATATTACTTGTTCTTCCATTTGTGTGAGCAGCATTTTGAGAGCGTCCATCCTGAGTGCAGCCCCCTCTCTCAGGAACCCGATGCAGCCGAGCAGTGAGTTGTAAACACCCGTCGACAGTGGGACACTCTTCTCAATGGCCTCTTGTGAAAGGGCGTACGCCCTTTCAGCCTGAAAACAATGGTGATAATAAGTGGGCGCCGACCCCCTCTTAATGCCCCCCTCAACCTTGTATTTAGGTATGGTACAATGACGAGCCGTCGATCTTTCGGTTGAGTCTGATAGGCTCTCCGAGTTTCTGACATCACACTAATATTATAAATCTGAAATTTGTATAGATGGATGTTTTTTATTCAATCATGCCACAACAGCTGAACAGATCTGGATGAAATTTGGTAGGTAGATAGATTAGGACCTGGATTAACATATAGGCTACTTTTTTTTCTACGCACTGCGCACCCTCAAAGACATTCATAGAAACTATGTCCACGCGAGCGAAGCCGCTGGCAAAAGCAAGATCTCTATAAGTGACCGAGCTACCGGAGTCTGTGAGCCTTCGTCTCTTTGATAATTTCCTTGACATCATTATATCAGCGGAAGGACGTCCACTGCTGGACATAGGCCTCCCCCAAGGATTTCCACGACGACCGATTGTGCGCTGCCCGCATCCAGCGGCTCCCCGCGACCTTCACCAGGTCATCGGTCCACCGAGTGGGAGGCCTACCTATACTACGTTTTCCGGTGCGTGGTCGCCACTCGAGAACTTTAAATGCATCTTATTTTTTTTATCTAATTATATTATATTTTTTTATGGTTCCGAAGTCAACAAGGAACCCTTATAGTTTCGCCATGGTCCGTCTGGCCGCGGCTTGGCTCAGAGACTATTAGTACTAGAAAGCTGTAATTTGGCATGGGTATACATATTAATCACGCCGACAAAGTGGTAAAATAAAGTCTTAAAAAGACATTTTTAGGGTACCTCCCCTGCATGTAAAGTGGGGGTGTTTTTTTGTGTGTTGACGTACCCTTTCGTTTAGGGTATCGTTATATAGGTCTTTCAATACTACTAGGGGCAAAACTGCTTTATGTCAGAGTCAAGTCCCCTAACAGCCAGCTTAACCGCTATTTCTAGTTTTAGGATATTTTTTCTTTTAATAGTATGATATTATAATCAATTTATAAGGAAAAATATCATGGCTAAGTAGGCTTTCTTAGTTTTGGTGTAATAGTCGACCAATGTAAGATGTGCAGTTGAATTTGTAAAAAAATCATAGATTTTCCATACAAAATGTTCTCTTACCATCAGCAAATATAATTGTTTTACGGAACCCTAGTTTGCGCGAGTACGACTCGCTTTTTTTAGTAAATATTTTACATCTCTTTTTGGAAGTTTTTTGTATGTTCTTAGCTGCAATGCCCTGACAGGGTTTAATATCCCGACATTATCTATACTTTTATGACCTTTTAAACCAAACATTTTTCAATAAAGTTGCTTGAAAAGTGGTACTTTATATGCTAGTTTACAATTAATTATTAAAATTATTTTTACCGCACACGTGATTTTTACTTTGTCACTTTTTTATTTCTAGCTCGGAGGAACAAGACATTCCTAGCAAATAAAACATAATAATTAAAGATACATAATCTTCTTCAAGACTTTTGAAAGGAGAATTTTAAAAGAGATAAATTGTTCTTTCGAGAGGTTAGTACACAACGCTAGCTGATTAGATTATCTTTGGGTTATATCTTTGTGAAGAAAGACGAATAAATATGAATGAAGCGCATAGATTACACCTAGGAATATGTCATATTATCCAAGGTTTTAATGCTTCATCATCATCATATCAGCCGAAGGACGTCCACTGCTGGAAATAGACCTCTCCCAAGAATTTCCACGACGACTGGTTCTGCGCTACTCGCTTGCGGCTCGGCCTCAGGCTTACAAATGTCACTCGATTGTTATTTATTTACCACCCTCGTATCACAAATAACCATTATCATTTAAGCGTAATCAATCACTTACATTTAGACATCGAGCATGTCTCCACAATCATGTTATTCATTCAAACACTGTGTTTTAGTTGAAAATTAAAAAAAAAACATTTCACGTTTTGTTTACATGTTTGTCCATTTCCAAACAAATAGATTTACATGAATATGTGTACCTGGGACAAACAGTCCAGCTAGGTAGGTCCCACTTCAAGAAAGAGATCAATCGTCGAATCCAACTCGGCTGGGCAGCGTTCGGGAAGCTTCACAATATCTTCACGTCCCAAACACCGCAGTGTCTTAAGACCAAGGTCATATCCAGGTGTGTTGCCAGTGATGACATACGGAACTGAGACATGGTCACTTACTATGGGCCTCATAAGAAGGTCACCCAAAGGGCAATGGAGCGTGCTATGCTCGGAGTTTCTCTGCGTGATCGAATCAGAAACGAGTAGGAGAACCAAAGTAACCGAGAGCTATCTCTCAGAATTGCTAAACTTAAGTGGCAGCGGGCGGGATGCATAGCTCGTAGAACGGATGACCGTTGGGGCAGTAAACTTCTCGGATGGCGACAGCGCAACGGAAAACGTAGCGTATATAGGCAGGCCTCCCACGCGGTGTACCGATGACCTGGTGAAGGTCGCGGGAAGTCGCTGGATGCGGGTAGCGCAGAACCGTTCGTCGTGGAAATCCTTGGGGGAGGCCTATGTCCAGCAGTGAACGTCCTTCGGGTGATATGATGATGATGATGCGATTTTACATGAATGAAACGAACAATTGAATTTAATTGAGAAGATACACGATGTTTTTATTCATAAAGCTTACCTGATAATACTTGGCCATGCCTTGAATGATAGCACAATAGGCTTCCGGTGTCTTTGGTTCCATTGATGTGAAAATTTTGTCTGCCAGTCCTCCAAGTCTGGAATTCAAGATTGAAATTTGATGACTTAATCTTTATTTCATAGCGGGGCACATAGCTTGTAGAACGGATGGCCGTTGGGGCAGTAAAGCTCTCGAGTGGCGACCGCGCATCGGAAAACGTCTCATAGGCAGGCCTCCCACTCGGTGGACCGATGACCTAGTGAAGGTCACGGGAAGCCGCTGGATGTGGGTAGCGCAGAACCGGTCGTCGTGAAAATCCTTGGGGGAGGCATATGTCCAGCAGTGGACGTCCTTCGGCTGATATATGGGTACTCAATAAAAATTTCTACACTATTGGCTGATTTGGTGGCTATAGGAAGACAAGAGAAAGAAGGCTCAAGGTCACCTAAAGGGCGATGAAGCGAGCTATGCTCGGATGTTCCCTATATGATTAAATCGAAAATTAAGATTTAAATGAAATGTATTTGACGCATAGATGAAATGTAATCAGAGTCCGTTCGGCCATTCTATCCAACCGAATTGCTTAATTTTGTTTATAAATGAAAGGTATTGTTGTCTGGATTTGTCTACAAGCATTAGAAAACCCCGCGAGCCGCTCACCGCGCACCCTTTATGAAATGTAATACTAGTCCGTCCAGCCGTTCTATCCAACCGATTTGCTTAATTTTTTTTAATGATAGGTATGTAAGGCCGTAGAACGGATAGCCGTTGCGGCAGTAAAATGGTTATGTAATTAATTTAATTAAACTTAGGTTTTTACCTCCAAGTGGCAGCCTGCCTCTCTCTAGTATTGGCTGAGAACCATCTCTCCTCCAGCCACTCAGCCGAATCTGGTTCCTTCTCATTGTAGAAGCACAGCAGCTGTAGGAACTGAATCTTCAGCTCCTCGCTGACACCTTCAGACCCGCCGAGGAGTTGGAATACTTTAACGGCATCATCCAGGAGTGCGTTCTTTATTGTGTATTTTAAGTCTTCTTCAGTTACCTGCAATGGATTTTAATGATGATCTTACTGCCGCTGATTTGATGGAGTCCATCAAGTTGAAGACGAAGTACACCTTGAGCAAAGTATATATGTATATTAGTACTAACATACAGTTGGACACTCCCTGCCGCTCTCTAGATTGCGACCTCACCCCCTCGTCACCCAGATTGTTTGTTTGGTTGTCGAACGTATAGGATTTCGCCGCCATTTTGATTGTTCCGTCATTCCTTTTTTGAAATGTCATTTCTGGCCCGTTGTACTCGTATGAAGTGTCCAGGTTGCAGGGTTCAAAAAATCAAGATAATTACGCTTCTTGATAATAATCCGATAATTATCGGATAATTATCACCAGTGTAAGAAATTCATTTGTTATATTGTTTCATAACAAATGCATTATGATTTGGGCTATACTAACAAAATTAAATTATATAATTATTAATGTATATATTATTAATTATTTACTTATTATTCCTTGCATCACTTGCATCTCTTTGCTAATTTTTTTTGCACCGAGCCCATAGCCCAGTATTTTTTGTAATCATGCAAATAAAGTATGACCATATTGGAAACTCAATAAACAATATTTAACTTAAAAAACCAATGACACTCAAGTTTACTCAACTTTGCATAATCCTATAATCCGAACCGATTTTTTTTGTAAGGGGGATCCCTACGGCGCGGCACGTTGGCACTTTGTGCGTTCGGATAGACGCAAGTTCGGAAATACACGTTCGAATACAGTTCACTTTCACGAACGCAATCTTTTGTTATTATCAGTTGATAATTAGCCACTTGTTATTATCGCGATAATTATCCTTGATAATTTCTTTCGAACCCAGCCAGGTTGTGCCTTGAGAGAGACGTCATTAAAGTCGCGCCACAGCGTCAATTTAAAGTCATTTGTGGCCGAGGGGTGTGGTGTTCCGGAAGTTCCGTGGGGGCCTCAAAACCACTATCATTGAAACAATAGCGACGATTAGCGCTCAATATTTTTTATAATTTATCGTAAACTAGCTGTTTCCCGGGGTTTCACCCGCGTGGACGTTTCTATGACTTTTCGAGGGTGCGCAGTGCGTGAAAAAAATTAGCCTATGTGTTAATCCAGGTCCTAATCTGTCTACCTACCAAATTTCAGCCAGATCCGTTCAGTAGTTTTTGCGTGAAGAAGTAACGAACATACACACTCACAAACTTTCGCCTTTATAATATTAGTGTGATTACAATATTATTACTATGTATGTATACTTAGTATTTTACGTTATAGATTTTTATTAGTTTTTATTTATAATGTGGGTCCATAAAACTCATTTCCACGCTTGCGAGCCACTTGCAGCTCGCGCACCACACACTTTTAGAGATAGGCACAAAAATTATATCCTCGTGGATGGCGCATCGGGAGCCGGGTTGATCCTTTCCCTCTATTATGGTTGATGGGAGCGATGGCTGACTCTCGCGTTATACTCATGATCGGGTGCTGTCCGTATGAACTGGCCCTACTCTTGTCAACGGCATTAATGACATTCAATCATTTTATGTACAACTTCTAGTGTCATATTGTTTTCATGTTCTAATGACATAATTGGTTTTATGTCAAGGATTGGATTTTGAAGTTATTAACTAAATGCTTGTTTATTTCTTGATATTTCACAAATACCATTACGTATTTTTTTTACTATTATTTTATGACTATCAGAAAGAGTGTAATTTGCACCTATCCTACTAATATTATAAACGCGAAAGTTTGTAACAATATATAGATGTATGTTTTTTACTGTTTCACGCAAAAACTACTGAACGGATCGGGCTGAAATTTGGTAGGTATACAGATTGGGACCTGGATTAACACATAGGCTACTTTTTTCCACGCACTGCGCACCCTCGAAAAGTAATAGAAACGTTGTCTACGCGGGTGAAGCCGCGGGAAACAGCTAGTTTTGAATAAATATCTTGATTATTGAATCTTGTGAAGCCACGGGCAAAAGCTAGTAAATGATATTTCCGTAAATTGCATGAAAGGACGTAACAGGTACATAGGGTAGAAAGTTCAGATAGGGAAGCTACCAGCAGCGTTATAGTAGCGTTATAGTAGCGTTATAGTAGCGTTATAGCTACAAGAAAACGTACGAAAGAAGACACACCCTTAACTTTTGCAGTATTTTACTTCTTTATTCACAGAATTTGGATATAAATGTACATTTAACAAGAAAATGAGCAATTTAAACTGTTTTTTTCTATGACGTCAATCGATCCTGTTTCTTATAAGGATCAAAAGTCTCTACTGGACCAACTAACGTTAGTAACATCAGAAATTTGAAAAATCATTTCCCACACATTTAATACTAGCTATTTCCCGCGGCTTCACCCGCGTGGACAACGTTTCTATGACTTTTCGAGGGTGCGCAGTGCGCGAGCCGCAAGCGGCTTGCGAGCGTGGATATGAGTAGCCTGTGTGTTAATCCAGGTCCTAATAGGTCTACCTACCAAATTTTAGCCAGATTCGTTCAGTAGTTTTTGCGTGAAAGAGTAACAAACATACATTCATGCATTCCTACAAACTTTCACGTTCATAATATTAGTAGGATAGGATAGGCACGTAAACGCAGCGTAGGCAGGCCTCCCACGCGGTGGACCGGCGACCTGGTGAAGATTGCGGGAAGCCAATGGATGCGGGCAGCGCAGGACCGGTCGTCGTGGAAATCCTTGGGGGAGAGCTTTGTCATGTTGTAATGCACGGAAAGGACATTGCTGCCCTTCCCCTTAGTAGACTTTTAAGACCCATATTGGAAAAGATGGGATGCACATATTATTACAGTCCAACATTACTATATAGGACCCAGTGTAGTTCGTAGAGGGCATAGTAAAGATAGTACACTGAAATCTACGTTTGAAGTCCAAACCAATAACCAAACGTCCAATAGTAATTATTGTAGCTAACGCAATCACAGATGAGATACTAGTTACTTCGTAACAGTTGTACTGCACTTCCATAAAAAACTAAAATACCTACGCATTTATTAACCTACTCGTTCCCACTGTCCGACAATACACGGAAACATGGATATTAAGGCGCTCGACTTAGCGGTCATAACTGCGAACACGGGCGGCGCGCGAATTGCGGCGGCGACTGTAAGGCGTTCTAGCGCTAGGGTTGATTGATGAAAATGAAAATAAAAGTTTTACAAGTGATGGTTTTTATTTATTTTATTATTTAAGTAACACACGTACTATATGATCGTACATAGAAGTTGCGCCAGCTTTAAACGAATTACAAGTTACCTTTCATTTTTGTTTGGTTAAAAAAATATGCGCGGTACTCCTTATGTAAATCATGATTGACGCGTTCTGATTGCGACCCGATAGTGCTTTTTTTATTCCAAAATTTATAAGCCCTTACTTAGGATCATCTCACCTGATGGTGTGTGACGATGATGCCGAAGATAGAAGCGGGCTTACCAAGATTCCCCAATGCAATGGGGATCTGGCTATCTTGTCTTCAAGCCGGAACACATCAATGCTGTGAACACTGATGTTTGGCGGCAAGACTTAGATAAGATGGTGGTAGCTAGCCAGACGGGCTAAGAAAATGCCCTACCAAACCGACTCTTACAAAGTTGACCCCTACGGGAATCGAACCCGCGACCTCCTGGTGTGCAGAGAATGGACCAACTATTACGGCACGGAGGCTGTTAAAATTTACTTAACTTGGCTGTTTTATCGGTACGTCGGTGATTTTTAAGGTTTTGTAGTCAAACTAAGAACCTTTATAGTTTCGCCTTGTCCGTCAATAAATGATTAGTTTACGAATTATTAAGTTTTAAGTGCTATTTTTTGTTACAGTTTCGAAACCGCTACTTCAGGAAATCTGAACAAGATTTGGAATAGTAGGGCACATAATGAATTAACGAAAAATTATCACGGATAAGTAGGCTTTCTTAGTTTAAGAGTGAAAGTGGACTTACTTAAGACGTGCAGTTATATTTGTAAAAAGTTCAACTCCTTACAAAATATCTAGATCTAAACTGCAAAATTAACTTAGTTTTTTTTTCTCATTTATTTTTTTAAATTACTACGGAACCCTACTTTGTTCATGATCCGACACGCACTTAGCCAATTTTATTAGATCTGTTTTTTATATTTTTTTTTACCTACATACTTAGCATATACACAAAACAGAAAGTACAGAAGTCAATCACATGTATGTACTTCACTTTTCATACCTACGCTCGGCAGTCGCGCTAGGGTTGTACAATTTTTAGCGTTACCCTAAAAAACCGGCCACACGAATTAATATATTTCTATACATATTACATATCCTTACTAATTATATTATAAATGTGAAAATGTGTTTGTTTGTTACCTTTTCACGCTTCAACGCCTTGACCAATCTTTATGAAATTTGGCATGCAGGTAGCCTGTGTCACGGGGAAGGACATAGGCTACTTTTTATACCGGGAAAATAGCATAATCTGATGCAGTTCCTGGGGGAACTAAAAAAATACTCGATTGTTGTGATTTTTTGCACAGAGATGGTTGATTAAGTCGGAAACGACATAATTTACTAATCACCCTTAAAGGCAGTCATAAAAACGATGTCCACGCGGACGGAGCCGCGGAAAAAAGCTAAAAATGTAGTAAGAATGTATTAATGTACGTTTCTAATCTTCTAAACAGCTAGTATTACATAGATTAAAAAGTAAGTAAATATTTATAGCCAAGTTCTTGGTGCGAATACCCCTATGTGCACCCCGGCGGCGCCGTTTTGTCTTGCGACTCGCGAGTGCGCGGGCGGCTTGCCCGCCGCCGATCAGTTCCTATCTATACAGGATGTAACAAAATTGGTGTAGGAACTGTTAACTGGGGATTCTACTCATCATACTGAACAACTTTCCCTAAGGAACCCATAGTCAATTTTCAAAAAAAAAATTGTACCCTCCATACTAAAATGCATAAAATTGGTCGATCAGCTGATTGTTTTGTATGAAAAGTGATTTTTTTTTGCGATTTCAGTTAAGTCGTAGAACAAAAGGTGTTCAGTATGATGAGTAGAAGCCCCAGTTAACGGGACCTACACCAATATTGTTACACCCTGTATATATCACTTCCTATTCCTATCTTAACTGTTTATAATGAGGAAGATGAGCGTATTTTTTATCATCCATACGTAAATACATACACACATAGACTGCTAAAACCATAACCCTTCCTTTTGGCTTCGCCGTTAATTGGGTAAAAAATAACTTTAAGAGACATAGACATATTTTTTTCGCAGTTATTATTATAATTGGATAAAACATTTTTTGAACACAAAAAAAATGCGATTAATTTACATTTACATCTTCTCTGTTAGGTTATTGAACACATGGCTTACACAGCTTATACCACAAGTAATACCTAATGTAAATTGTAAAAATATTACAAAGTCATGTTCACAAAGTAATGTTGTTAGTTTTATATCTGTAAATGACTGTTTGTCTCTTTACACAGCCTTTCATTAATTTGAATTTAATATTTTCATTTGACCCATCTTAAGGCCTTAAAACGAATCATCGAAATACCTACTAACCTCTCTGAAAAAACTGGTAGCTTATGAAACGACACTTCACAGTTTAATGTTGAATTTAAACAACCGTCCACTGAACAGTTATAATATCTTTTTTTTTTGCTCCATTTTTGCACAAAAAAGTTCACAAACGCGAGTCTCAAGCAGACGACACTCGCGCTCCACACTGGTCTAAATGTTCCGAGATATCGTGTCCGTGAGCGGTGTCTATGTGTGCGTTGCTCGAGCGCACTTTGTATGAAGATTGAGTTCTGTACTTATCTGTTTTGTGCATAGACTTCCACCATCTTCTACATAGCACGGTTCGGCCACACAATAATAATGATTACCTACCTACCTATCTCGAGGTATCCATACCTACACAAGACACACGGTGGGTGGCGGCCCGACTCACGAGAGCCCGTCCGAGTGGGTCGCTAAGCGTAGGTATATTTTGCGGTAGGTATAGGCGAGTGACGGAGCACTGAAGCAATTGTGTTGGCCAAAATACTAGCAGCAATAATGGTGGCCAAAAGATTTTGGGTAAATGACTCATTGGCTCATTTGGTATGGAATCTTGGGTGGGAAAAAGTTTGTGGCGAAAAAGTTTGTGGCAAAAATGTTTACAGAAACTACAGTGGACAAAAGGTCAAAAATCCAACAAACTACCATGGTTGGTAAAAGGTTACAGCAATGATTAGGGTTAAAAGGCCTACAGTAGTCCATGGTAGTGAAATCGAAAACATGACTAAAGGAAAAATAAATAATGAATGAAATAACAAATGATAATCTTTGATGTAAGACCGTCGGTGGCGTAACGGCTAGTGCCGCCGCCTCCTGTCCGGGAGGTCGTGGTTCGAATTCTGCCACGTACCAATGTGATTACGAATTTAGATTTCAAATGTTCGTTTATCCGATGCTCTTACAGTGAAGGAAAATATCGCGCGGAAACCTGCACATGCCTGCGGAGATTCTTGCAGGTTGTGTGTGAAGTCGAGCAACCCACACTGGGCCTGCGTGGCGACCAAGGCCCCATCGCCCTAATTCAGGGTAGGCTCGAGCCCCTCGGTGGGGACTTTTATGAGCTGATATGATGAATCTTTGTTGTAACTCTTTCAGTGTAAGTAAAAAAAAAATTTAACAGAAGAAAGTTGTAAATTTCAACAGCACTGTGTGTATTATATTTGCCATTTTGATTACGAAACTGTAGAATAAAAACATCAAACTGTTGTTAACCCCAATATGACAAATTAGTTTTTTTAAATCCACAATTTCTAAGCCCTTGGCATCATCTCACCTGATGGTAAGTGACGATGATGCCGAAGATAGAAGCGGCTTTACCAAGATTCCCCAACACAATGGGGAACTAGCTAGCTGATTATTTTACTTATGATACAACATACATTTAGGGGTGAAATCTTGTTTCGTTAGGTTATTACATAATATACAAGTGGCAGATACAAAAACACCACATTATTATTTGGTTGAAATGTGTTCGACTTTTCATACAGATTCATCACCTACATCAATGACATTTGTATGGTCTCAAAAATATGGAGTTTACTTAAAAAGTGGTAGAAAAAAGTTGACATCATTCATCATTTCATCTGAATAAAAATGTGGTGGTGTTAATATCTGGTGGTCTGTGGTGGGGTTAATACTTGCCATTAAAAACACACCTTGTACAAGATTTCTAGTTTTAACAACAGATTGTTTTTAACCACAATACCTTGCTTTCATCCGTGTAAATGGGTTTTGGAGCAAATGCATCAATGCGAGGATCAGCATTGAAGTGTGGCGTCTTCATCCTGAGTGGAGGGTCCCATATCCGTGTCGTGAACAGTTCTGCATGGTTGTCTCTGATCCAGGCTGCAGCTTTGCGACCTGCCTCCGCTGATAGTGCATACGCTCGCTTGCGGTAGTTTGATAAAGGGATGAGGTATGGATCATCGTGATATCTGAAATTGTATTTTGTAAACAAGTTTCATAACAGTCAGACACTGATAGACCTGATAATGCTATTTCATTTACCAGTAAGAGCACAGCATTATAGGTAGCGGTTCTTGTAAAATAGGTCTATTATACATATAAAAACATAAAATGTGAAATCTTTCTCTTTCTTATTGTGTGACACAATTAATCGTGCTATCCAAGGGAAAGACGTCAGTTGCCTGGTTTTGCAATTAGCAACACCCGCGGTCACTTGCAGGGCATTAAGATTTACACCTATGGACATGTGCAACACGATCTTCAAACACATCTGACATCAGGTATGCAGGTTTCCTCACGATATTTTCCTTCACAGTTAAAGCAAGTATATTTACGTAAGTTTCGAAAAATTCATTGGTACATTGGCCATTCAGATTTGAACCCAGGACCTATGGTTAGGAGGACCGAGTCATTACCAGTTTAGCCACCAATGCTTTGTTGAGCCACCGACGCTAACATGGAATATAATAAAAAAAAGTTAAAAAATACTTAAAACTGACTTCAAAATAATATTATTATACTTAAATACACAACATTAACCAACAATAAGGAAATCAAAGGTGGGTACGAATTAAATTAGAGGCTTAAATTTTTTTTGAGGTTGGTGTCAACAAACCATCGAATCTAAACCATTTAATATGTTTAAGTAACTGTGTGCTGGTACCCAAATCAAAAAATTGTAAGCCCCTAATTTAATTCGTACCCGCCTTTGATTTCCTTATTGTTGGTTAAGTATAATAATATTATTTCATAGTTTTCAGTGAATTCCATTTTGAAGTCAGTTTTAAGTTTTTTAAAACTTTTTTTTAATTTCTTTATCTTAAGTGGTAATGCTATCTATCTAGCAATGTTAAATCCAATCACCTATACTCACCAATAGGAATTATCAAATCATAATACATGTGTTTCATTAACAGATACAGAGTCCTGTGGCTTCCATCATCATCTCAGCAGCATGAAAGTTAAGGAGTTAAATCGTCCATCATCAGCTCATCTGAATAACCTGAAGGAATACAACTATTGGTCTATACATCATCATCATCATCATCATTACAGCTCATATACGTCCCCACCGAGAGGCTCGAGCCTACCCTGAATCAGGGCAATTAGGCCTTGGTCTATGCATACCTATGTATAACATTAAAAAGAATTTTCCTGCAACTCCTAACCGTTATAAGGAGTTGTACCTTCCTACATCAGCTTATCAACATAAGAATATGACTAACAGACGCAAGTATTTTAATAGCTTTAGAAAACATATGAATCACGTAATTAGTGTCTTTAAAATTCAAATTTTTCATTATTTTTTAAGGGTTGCCCTCGATTTCCCTGGGATCCCATCATCAGATCCTGACTTGGTGACAGTGGGACCCCCTCGGGAGTATACTCTTTCAATGAAAAAATAATTTTGAAAATTGGTATACAATTGACGGAAAAATCGGTGAACATACATAAAAAAAAATATATACAGTCGAACTTAGTACCTCCTCCTTTTTGAAGTCGGTAAAAAACAAGAACATGGGTCTTATATACAATGCAAGCACATTAGGTTATATATAATTCATAACCCAAAGAACTTCACTACAGTAATTTGTTACTACAGCTTCTTAGTCACTTAAGTGTACCAATGTTAATTTACCGTACTGTATTTGTGTTGTGGTAAAGAATAAATGTTTCATCCAGAGATATGCTATATATAAGGGGAGGGTTTCATCTATCTATCTATCTACTGATGATGGATGTTGTAGTACCTACCTACTTACCTAAATTTATCCGAAATTTTAAAAAAATAGATTCTAAAAGTGATAACAATTACTTGTAGTGAGCAGCGGTAGGGTCAGAGCCTACTGTAGCAGCTAAAGCCTGTAGGATATCTGTCGGGCCCCTAGGTATCCTTGGCGGGGGTAATATGCCATCACTAGACGAACCGGCTTGCGGCAGCTTCTGGCCTTCTATAGACGACGCCGAACGGCACAGACGAGCTATTCTGGACCATTTCCTGTAATTTTTAAAGTAAATTTGAGTAAAATGAACCAGTTAGTTAAAATGAATTAAAACATAACCTGAAATAATTACATACCTCGGCAATATAACGTTAGTATACATTTGGACGTTGTTAAAACGCCGCGTGTTTATTTAGATTTGTTAAACGTAGATTTCAGTGTACTATTTGAAAGCTGAAATGAAAGGGTTTAATCCCCACCGACCACTTAAAATCACAACATAACCTCAAATACAAAACAATTTTTTTTTTTTTTTAACTTCGCCCTTTTAGGGCAGGCTAAGGCTCATTGGCCATACCGCCTAGTCTTCAGTATATGTTATTCAGCAGTATTAATTTGTAGAATTCACGTCTTCAGTAATTTTTTAGTATATTTTTCAGATTATGTAGTAATTTTCTCCTTTTCAGTTTTCTAGGTCACTGTTCTTCACGTTCACATTATGTCATTGTCTATATACTAACCTAACCTACATACTCTAGCAAAATGATAGCACTTTTGCTAAAGCTTGCTCGGACTTCTTGTGGGAACTCGAAACACAGTATACACACTTTTATTTCATTATCCTACACAAGAAACACATAAATGATACTTCGCTGATAAATACACTATCAATATTACACATCGAAAACCACTAAATGTAATTTTTCGGATAATAAAAGAAAAATGACAAACTGAACGCTACAAATTCCCGCCAAAAAGTCCAGTACAAAACAAACTAAATATCTGTAAGTTTTTTTAAAGAAATATATTAACGTGTCTGGGTACAAAAGCCCTTTTGAGACAGTCTTCATATAATTAATCTTCATTTGTTTTTTGATTTGCAATGCTAGTGCCGGGTCATTACAAATCTTCTCTGGAGTTCTTGACAGCATTTGCAGCAGCCTCATTCCGAGGTGGAACACCCGGTCACAGTCTATAAAACTGCACCCAGCGCAAGTCAGGTCTTCACGTCCTAAAACATTTTTGCTTTGTATGGGAAAATGACGAGTTTGACATTTTTCGATAGATGGCGCCACAAGCAATTGAGACAGTAATTACTATTATGTATGATTATCTGAGATTGAGTTTTTCTTTATTTCAAAAACATATTTTTAAAATTATGTTCTACTAAAATTTTAAAGTTATGATTTCATTTAGTTCAAAATAATTTTATTCAACGCAACTTGACTTGCCCGTGGCCCGTGCAGTACAAGGTCTTAAGAAAGGTATGCACTGTTTTAACTAGAGCTTGTACCTACTCATGAAACTGGACAACTTTCCCAAGAAACCCATGGTGAATTCGCATTTCTTTTTTTTATAAAATTATTAAATTGCGTGGAATACGCCGGCATACGTCATTGAACTCGCGTGGCCTCAGCTAATAATACACCTGGGAGATGTATTCTGAGCAGTTTGATAATTTAATTAAAAAAATATATTTCAAACTGCGGGTTTTCATAACATCGGAATAGATCTCAATCGAGAAACTGTACAACTCAAGCCAAAAAAATCTACACAATCGGATTTTATTTACTAGCGTATCGTGTAGGTCTTATCAAAGGAATAAACTTTAATCATTAGAAGTTTTTTTCCTACCGTGCACGGTTTCCAAAATAAATTTTTAGGTGAAATAAAAACAGCTTAATAGTTACAAGGCAGCATTTTTTTAACATGGATATCGAGAGTGCGCGGGGGGCAAGCCGCAAGGGGCTCGCCACCGATTTTGCGTGGTTGAATGTTCACACCTAGCTTCCCTCCACTCCAACTCAACCAATTTAAACGGGCAATAGCTCAGATGAAAACGCTCGATCCAGTGAATGTTCTAAGATCAACCACGTACCTACTATAATTAGAACCGGAGATATTGGGATGGGAAAGTAAACTACAAAAATTGCGTTTGAGTGTAACTTGAGGAGGGCGAAAGTTAATTTTGTGGTTTCCAAAGCTTGATGTGATGACAAATCTGTGCATCAATACCTTTCATTAAAAAAAGATTGACACGTATTACATTCTATACCATACTAATAAAAAAGCACAATGTAAACAAACTTAGTATGGATTTGACAGTTTCAAATGTCAATTCCATAGTACTTTTGTTTACCTTTTGCTTTTGTTTGTTTGGCATGAGGGAAATATTTGTTTGGCGCGGTCAAAGGGCGATATAGCGAGTTAGTTTCGGAGTTTCGTAAGTAACTAGTATCTCATCTGTGGTTTCGTTGGGGTGCAACTGAAAGGGCTGCCATACTAAAAAATCTCGGCGAATAAAATGATGACCAACCTAAGAATTCACGTGCAAGGGATGAGATATGTCAAGTCTAGTACTTCATTAATAAATATTTTTATCTTAGCATTGACATGAGTGGTGCATGCTCACTTAAATGTTCGTGCGGATGGTGGCGCATCGGGAGCCGGGTCGTTCCTTTCCCTCTATTATGGTTGATGGGAGCGATGGCTGACTCTCGCGTTATACTCGTGACCGGGTGCTGTCTGTGTGAACTAGCCTACTCTTGTTAAATGCATTCAATGATTTTTATGTATAACTTTTCGTGTCATATTGTTTTCATGTTCTAATGACTTAATCTGATTTATATCAAGTATTTAATTTTGACGTTATTAACTAATATTTGTTTATTTCTTGATTCTTCACAAATGACATTGTTATTATTATTTTATGACTATGATAAAGAGTGTAATTTGCACCAATTTTGAATAAATATATTGAATTGAATTGAACTGCGTGAAAAAATAAAAGTTCCCAACAGTTTCTCTACGCGATCGAATCAGATATGAGGAGATCCGTAGGAGAACCAAGGTAACGGGCTCAGCTCACAGAATCGCTGAAGTTAAATGGCAGTAGGCGGGGTATATAGTTGGTAGAAGAGATGGCCGTTGGGGCAGCATAAAGTTCTTGAGTTGCGACCGTACGCCTAGGGTTGTCACCTTTTTTGGGACAAGTAGATTATTTTTTAATTTCAGTAAAATAAAAATAAAGTACATACCATAAAAAAGAGTTAGAGAGAGATCTATTTTTTTACTTGTTTCTTTATGCAGTTTTCAACAAATATTTGTATTTTTTGAAGATATTGAGAGACTCTTTATATTCAAAATTTAAATTAAAGTATATGATCAGCTCATTTTTAATTAAGCTAAGGGAAGCTTTGTTCCTTTTGTCCCTCTACTTTACATTCATAATACAGAAAACTCTCTCAGTGAATGCTGAAGTTACAGACACAAACAAAATATATGAAAGAAATTTATACGTATTTGAAAAATCTTTACTTTTATTGAATATGCGGTGCCACTTTTGGGCCGTGGATCGGTCAGAAAAATATTTATCATTCTGCCACACTTTTTCATATGTCTCATTTAGATAGAAGTATTGTTTCAGTATATAAACTGTCCACAAACATTCCATGTTTTTTCGGATTTAATTCTTCAATTGCACCTTCAAAATATTCATTTGACATTTCGCGTGGCTGCGTTCCGAATGCTAAATCCAACGTTCAAGTTATGTGGCATTAGATACCAGTTCATTTAGTCTCATAACCAGTAACAAGCCAATAAGTCAAGAGTTACGTAATAGAGTATTTTAGCGTACTTTACCAATAAAGTACGACACCAATGTCGTAGATTATAAAGTACACCTACACGAAAAAGAGGACAATACTCCATTTTAGGGCGCCTTGGTGGGCCGACGACTTGGTGAAGATCGCAGGAAGTCGCTGGATTCGAGCAGCGCAGGACCAGTCATCGTGAAAATCCTTGGAGAGGCCTTTGTCCAGCAGTCAGCAGTGAACGTCTTTCGGCTGCTATGATGATGAGGTACCTACCTACTTTCCCTCCATGGCCCATTGGCATTCCACCTTACTTCTACCACCTCTACACAATAGGCTATCATGGGCCAGCTAAAGGGTTAAAAGAGTGAAGGTGGAAGTGTCCAACCTATAGCCCTGTCCCTCTCGCTGACGCATGATGACCCATTGTGAAGAGGAGCCTTAGAGAGAAAGCGGAACAACTTGTATGGAGCGTAAAAAAAAACTTAGCACAAATACTTAAAGAGGGCATGTACTCATCAAACTGAATATCTATTGTTCCAAGACTTCGCTGAAATCGCAAAAAAATAAGAATTATCTCAGTGATCGGAATAGGTAGAATATAAATACCTAAAGTTCGCAAGAAGGTATAACATGGAGTTGTTAGAACCACCAAATAAATCATTATTTTTTTATATTATTGTCTATTATAATGATCGCTAATAATACAAGATAGCTCATATTAATAAAAGATAAAAAAATATAAATTTAATTGGTGCTTCTAACAACTCCATGTTATATCTTCTTGCGAACTTTAGCTATTTATATTCTACCTATTCCGATACAAGTCGATCAGCTTGGTAAGCCTTTGGCATCATCTCACGTGATGGTAAGTGACGATGACGCCGAAGATGGAAGCGGCCTTACCAAGATCCCCGAACAAAATTCTTTATGGAGAGGCCAATTTAAAAAAAAAATTGGCTATGTGTTTCTTAGAGAAAGATGTTCAGTTTGATAGTATAAGCTCACTTTAAAACATTAGTGCTCAGTTCTCTTACACGCTGTAGAAAGTGGAACCGGAAGTCCTTAATCAAATTCAGTATTTTTATTTAAGACTGACGCATTTTAGCCTTCAAAATAGCTATTGGCAGTAACTATTATTTTATCTGTGCTGTTGGGCTTACTTATGGAATGTTTAGTAATAAAATATTTATTTTATTTTTGTATTTTTTATTTTTATACACTTTTATAGTACACTAAAATACAATTATTTAAAGCTAATACTTAAGGATATTATATATGTAGACAGACTTCCCTAAAAAACCTTATAAAAATACTGCATGACTTAAAAAAAAACAGTATTTTATTATTACAATATAACTAAAGCTAGTCCTTTCTTTGTAGATGAGACATACATATTTTAATTATTTATAATGTTTGCAATAATGGATGGTATGGCAAAACCTCTCACCTCAGGTTAGATAGATTGAATTATTTATTTCATACAGTTACATATTTATACAAAATAAATTAAAAATGTCAAAGTGTAACAATATTGTCAAAAATACAAAAAAAAAATCAATATCACGTGGGTATGTCAAAATAAAATAATATGTCAAAACTAATAAAATTATAAATGACAAACAAAATAATAAATTACTAACCTTAATTTTGGAATAAAATTTGCGACATTCCTTAGATCTCAGACTAAATTAAAAGTCAAGACGGAGCGCCGCTAAAGAAACGCACTGACGGAGGTAAAACTGGTAAAGCTGAGTTGGGGCCCTGTGGTTGCAGTGGCACCTCATGAATATATGTAATTATTATTATTTTATATTTACCTCAACTTTTGTTACGTATTATATATTTTGGTGTGGTGTTACTGAAACCAATAAACGTATTTCTTTCTTTCTTTCTAAAACTAAGCCTCGCCGTGTACATACACACAGTTACACGGACACGCTCATATCTAAACTATGCCTTACTAGGATAGTTCTTTAAGTAGAAATTTCGACAATACTTGGCGTTTAATTTGCATAAAAATTTCCTTGCAACAAATCTAGCGCCGAACTTTGCTTATCGGAAGTAAGTTTGATGTCGCACTGAGTGTCTAGATGAGTATCTAAATACCCACTTGCAAATTCACTATTATGAGACTTGTGTTACGAGGCAACAAATGTGATGAACGAAAAGCTTGCTGATATATGAATAATTTATCTCTTAGTAACTAGTTTCATGCTCGGTAAAAACAATTCGGAGATAACAAATTTCTACGAAACAACTCCAGATAAGATGATTTATTTAAAATTATGTACATCAACAATTTTGCGAACAAATAAACAGGACTGGAGATATATACAGCGAATACCCAAATTAACTTATTATATTTTTCGCTGGTGACCTATTTGCTGTTAGGTTCAAGCAAAGCAACAGTAGATAAATTTCGTCTCTATTCTAAGCTGAAATTGAGTCCTTAATACATAGCAATTACCGCTATACAACTAAAGACTATTACCAGTGAAATAATTCACATTAGCACAATATTTTATCTGTTAGTTCTACGCATACTTCATACAAAGTAATTGATTTACTTTCGCAGGCCATAACACTGTAACGTTTGACGAACTCAGAGAGCGCAAACAACTGACTAATGGCCAATATTCATAGTTGCACGTTGTTTCCTAACAGCAGTTATTCCTAGATTTTTGTTTAATCAAATGTTTATGTGTTCCGTTTGCTAGAAATTCTTGTCGTACAATGTAGCCTATGACTCATGACACATAAAAATACCATTCAAGAATATATGGGATTCCGCAGTTGGCCGCAGTGGCGATAAACAAAAATTTCGCTCGTAAATTGTTCTTTGTTCTACTCCCGACTACACATAATTCATAAGAAACTCATGTGAAAACTACGTCATACTAATAACTCAGGGATCACGGGTTATCAAAATATTGATTAAGAATGGAATGCCTTATGCCTATCGAAGTTGGAGGAAACAAAAGGATCGAGTATTAATAATATATGTTGCTTAAACTGGACATTATTTAACGTGTAACTTGCCTGCTTCCTGTTTAGACGTGCTGGATAGTATTTTTTGAAATTAGTTCTTAATTTAAAGCAAGGAGATTGGAGAGCAAAGCCATTTGGTATTAGATGGAACAATTTCTCCATTATCCAGCTTTTGCGTCTTGCAACAGAACAATTTTGAATTGATGCACTGAAAACAAACAAAGACACGTCTTAGAATACCTCGAATAAGATTGAATTCTTCGATAACGTTTATTTGCATTCCCATTAACGACGGAATTTGATTTAATATGTTTGGGTCACATAAAACGTTTATTAGTGGAATTAGTCACCATTAAACCTACATGGTTACTAGAATTATGTGCGGTTTTGGAAGCTTCTTTAAAAAGAATTAATTAAAATTCGATAGGAATGCAATAAATTGGATCCTGCAGTAAGCAGTTTTTAATACCAGGAACCCCAATGAGCTTTGATTATTAATAAAATTATGGTATATAAACGACTTCTAATTCTTTGTCGTTTTATAATCGCCTGAGAAGCGGAATCAAGATGTTCTTCAGGGCAATTACTTTGGTCGTTTCCATCGCAATTATGGCGGGTAAGAACTATTTTTATGTGAAACTTAGTACCATAGAATCCGTGTATGTGTTTCCAATCCTTCGTAAGTCATATAATGAGTGCGGCGTTTGGTAGGATGTAATGTTTTGTTGCTAGGCAACGGTTACTAAAGAGTGGAGCGTTGCTAAGAAACGGTAGCTAGGGGGCGGGGCGATGCTAGTTTGTTTCGAAAAGGTGGGTACGTTCTATTTTCTACCGTTAATGTAAGGTAAAGGACCCAGTTTCTGACACTTTAAGAGTGACCGTTGACATTGAACTGATAAAGTTATTATATAACTCAATTTAAAGAATGTTTAATGATTTTTTCAACTAGTTTAGAATGTTCTGGTAGCGATGATATGAGTTTTTTAATTAATAAAATTTAGTTAATAATTTAAATAAATATTTTAAAAACCGATGTCCGAGGACCCAGTTTCTGACACTGGGGATTTTTCGTGTTGTAGTTTCTGACACTCGATATGGCCCAGTTTCTGACACTCAACTTTAACGAATTTCACTAGTTTAATATTATTTTTGTTTACTTTTCAGGATAATTAACTTAATAAAAATTTAGAATAATATAGAAACAAAAATTTTCTTCACAAACAAAACAATTCAAAAAAATTCGATAAATGTTAATTTTATTGATAATAGGTTAAAGTTATAGTGTCAGAAACTGTAACATCCGTAAAAAATTGGGCCCAGTTATTGACACCCATATTTTAACAATAAAATAAATAAATAAGTGTTTTTTCTAATTTTCAACTAAATTTTAATTAAGTATTAACTTATAAATGTGTTTATTACTTGGTTTTTACATCTATATAATGGAAAAACAATCAAATCAATTTTGGTTCACTCTTACCCGAGTTGCTTACACTCTCGGTAAAAATGGTCGTCACCGTAAATTTTAATTTTTAATATTTATTTAAAAGTAGTCATTATTTCAATAAATTTGATATTGATATCAATTAAACATACACGGAAAAAAAATTAAAAGAAAAATTACTACAATTGTATGAAAAATTACTATTTTACATCGTAATCGAGGACCAGAGATATTACACTTTAAAATTTACTGTAGTTTTACCACTTATTACTTTCCAACATCGTAAAGTTAGGTAGATGTATAGTAAATTTTAAAATGTACTCTATTGAAAAGTGAGATGGTGAATCTCTGGTTCTGGATTACGATATCAGATAGTAATTTTTCATATAATTTTCTTTCCGTGTAGGATAAATTACTTTACATTTCAATATAATACATTTTATCATAAATAATGACGATTTTTGTTAAATTTAAAATAAAGCTGAAAGTGTCAGAAACTAGGACAGTGTCAATAACAGGGTCCTTTACCTTATTCATTGTCTGTTTTTTCTAGGAATTGGTGCAGCGCTGACTGAACATGACGAGAATTATCAGCAGCCAGATCTTGGATTGATCAACGATTGTCACCCTCTGCACACTGTAAAAAATTTTTTGGACTCGGTGTGGTGTAAATGGTTCGGTGTAAAAATTTTTAACACAGACGGTGTAAAAATCTCACGAAGTGTAGTGTGAAATTCAAACATTTTTATGCAACAATCGAGATAAAAATTACTTAAACCCTAATATGAGCTCAAAAAATTATTTCTAAACTATTTCTGTAGAGTGTAATTTCTATTAATTTTCAAACGTCGAAGAAAATTATTATAACCATAGGATTTAATTCTTATTAATTTTCGACTATCGAAAATAATTATAATAACAATAGGGTTTAATTTGTATTAATTTTCAAATGTCAACGTGTAATTATATAATTACATTAGCAACAATATTATAGTAACATTAGTAAATTATATTAATAACAATTATCGATACAAAATTTTTATATGCGATAATTCTATTAATTGATAATATTAACAGTTCAATGTTAATGATAATTATTGAAAATTTGAATTATTTTTGTTGCATTAAAAATTTTAAATTTTTAAAATTTGCACGCAGATGCTGCTACTGCTGCAGTAAAAAAAATCCCATATTCGACTCATTCGAACTAGAAGATAGATTTCAACATTATAAATTGTTAAAAAATTATACAATACAATAATTACTTAAATCTTTTGCGAAAAAGTGAAAATAATAATCAATATTTGATCACTTTGTGTTAATACTACCTGTTCACTGAAAACTGATTAAAATATAATTTTTAATCTCAATCAAATCTCTAATAATCGTCTTTCAGTCAATGTTTTATATGTCGAATTGAAAAAAATTTCAGCAGCTTCAAGATGAATCTTTCAGAAATAAGCTATCTATTCTCAATCAAAAGTTATTTAGGAATAAAATAATTGAAAATGCAATTTTCGCTATTTTCAAAAAATTCAAATGGCTCTCATTTCTAAACTAATCTACCAATTTTGCTCATAATAATAAATTTCTACTTAAAACGACTGCTACAACTGCAGCTGCAGCTACAGCTACTGTATAGCGCATTTTAGAATGCACCCTAATTATCAAAATCTTGAAATTAATTGATTATGAGTAGATTTTTATAGATTAGAAGCCAATATTAGTTATTTTATTTGTAAAATTATAAATAATAACACGGAAAGGTGTAAAACAGTAAATTACACAGTGTAGTTAAATTTACACGAATGAAAATTTCACACGAAGGAAATTTTACACCGAAATTTCACACTTACACGGTGGTGTAAAAGTCGCCGGGTCCAACTTTACACCAAAATTTTTTACAGTGTATTATGAGCCACTGGATCTGAATCCGAGGTCAGTTTGACCCATACACCCTCAAAATTTCGAGAAAACTTTAGAAAACCGTAAAAAATGACGAAAATCGGCAGTTTTGGTGACATAAGAATTTATTGGTACTAAACCAAGCATGATTTCCATGTATTTCAATCCGCTGAAAATCTATAATTTATTTAGACTCTAATCGATTTAGAATTTGAGTAAAATTCCAAAAAACCCCTGAAAATAGGTGAAAATTGCGGTTGTGGAAATGAAAAAAATTCTAAGAAAGTCATTCATATTCAAAATCGCAATTTTCATCTATTTTCAGGAGTTTTTTGGAATTTACTTAAATTTTAAATCGCTTAGGGTCTAAATAAACTCTAGATTCATACTCAGCGGATCGAAATACATGAAAATCATGCTTGGTTTAGTTCCAAAAAAGTTTTGTCATCGAAACTGCCGATTTTTATCAGTCTTTACGGTTTTTTAAAGTTTTCTCGAAAAAGTTTTTTTTATGAATTTATCGAGTAAAAACAACAAAAGTCATCAAAAATAAGATATTTTATGTTTTTGAGCCATTATTTTTATCATAGAACATGAAAAATGTAAAAATTATAGTTTACGATTTAAGGTTGGACTTTAACCTCGAATAACTTTTAAAGGAATTGACTTAGCAAAAAATCATTTCAAACCTTTTTTGTAGATCGTTAAATTCCCTACAAAAATAAGTATTTGTTTTTACTGGAGGATTATTCGTTTAAATGCATTAAAAATCCAAACAAAATAAGAAAAAAATTCCTGTGTTATTTAAATGGGAAATCAAAAATTATGAATCGTCACTTGTTAATATTAATATTAAGAGCTCATACGTTACCAGAATTTTTTTTTCGTCATTTCGGATGATATTTACATGGTATCTAAGGAAAAAAAAATTAAAATATTTTTTTGGCACACCCTAGTGCGTACGTTCTATTTTCTACCATTTATGTATTCATTGTCTGTTTTTTCTAGGAATTGGTGCAGCGCTGACTGAAGATGACGGGAATTATCAGCAGCCAGATCTTGGATTGAACAACGATTGCCACCCTCTGCAAGTCTACTTGTCTGTACCAGGTATCAGAGGGCCAATGGATGACCAGCGTAAGACCTTGTCTAAGCTTTTTGTCTCTCAGAACGTTGACACCAGCCAATTGTTCCTGGACCCAAACGATCCAACAGTAAAACGTATGGGGGATTCCATAGAGAAATTGAATGCTTTCTACGAAAGATTTAACCGTTTAATCAGATTGGGAAATCCGTTTCAAATGGAAAATGAACCAGGCTCTTTAATACGTAACGGAGTAGACAACCTTCTTATTCGCCAAACAAAAGAGACAAGATGGCTAGCGAAAGTTGTTTCGCACAAAATGAAATTGATTGGGATTCAAAAGAAACTGTGGTTTGTTTACACCAAACTAGAAAAAAATGAAGAAATTGATCTTGAAGAGTTGGAATCTATGAAGGAGACAGTGAATGATTTGGAACGATCCGAAGAGCGTCTGAGGCAAAAGACGCAGGAGTTTATTTTGTACGTTTTTAAAAATTAGCTTCCATTTAAATTGATTGTAATTAAGGCATTATTTTTTGTAATCTTTAGATTTCAAAGCATTAAAATAAATGCAATGTTCTAAAAAATGTTGTTTTACTTAGATGTCTTATTAAATATTTAAGTTGAATTTTCTAAAATATGTCAATGTAAGACACATACCTTTTTTTTTCAAGCTGAGGCACCGTCGCCTTTGGGCTTGGCTGTAGTGAATTATTCTGAAGATAGGCTCCTTTGCTATCGGAGCCTTGATAGTAGTACCAAAAAAAGCGTAAAATTCCTTACATCTCATAGTCCACTTTTCTACGGATTTTATTTTAGTAACAACAATTTATAAATTTATAAAACGTTATTCCAAACCTTATTACAATTATCGTTTAGCATAATTGAGATTATTGAAATTAGATTTTTTTATGCATCAGAGCGGTCATTCCTTAAAAAATATACTTATTACTTATTACAATTAGAGATCAAAATAGTGCAGTTTACGTGCAATTCGCAATGACAAACATAATCTTCAACTAATGCCATATCTTTCCTGCTTAAACGACTGAGAAGATGTCTATCTTCATCCAAATCTCAAGAAACGACGGACCACTTCTCTTGGGGTAGTCGGTTTCCGGGTAGTCGGTAGCGGGGCGGTCGGTAGCTGAGTAGTCGGCGGCTGTATAATTGCTTCCGCCAAAGCAGTTAGCGCAATCAGGAATGCAATTATCTTCATTTTCAGTTACCGTTAACTTCTATATCCAGTGGTAGAATGAATTCTAGAACAAATAAACAGGCTTTTTAAATACTTGTAGCAATACCTAAATTCGTAAACTTTTTACGACCTAACAACATGCGAAAATTTTTTTCGACAGTTTAATAGACAAAGAATAGGAATTCACGTATCACTTACGCCTCTTTAATTTCAGCTTTACTCATGCATGATAATTAATTAATTTAATTTCACGACTTTTCCACCTAAGTCTATTTTTCTGTCATGAGTTTTAAGAACATAGGTAATTTATTTGTTATTTATTTGTTAGTATACATAAATTGGCTTTGGTAAAGCAGTAACCTACCCTGTCAACTACGCTCATCTTTACCGGCAAGATGTCTATGCGTAGATTATAGAAGGTAAATTTATTCTGTTTCTAATGCTCAGCTAGGCTAGTTGATAGTGCATGACCTCAGAATATTTAATCACGTAACAAGTAACGTCAACATATCATACAAATTAATAACTAGATTACTTCATCTATTTTAGGGGCGGAACCTTTTAGGTTCTATTAGTCAGCTTTGATGAAATAGTTTTCACCGGGTCAGTCTGCATTCTACCGTTCAATAGTAAAACCAAAAGTTTCCTGGTCGTTGAAGCGATGTCTCTTGGTACTAATCGACTTTGTTTTCATTCATAGGAGGTTTGAATCATTATCAATGCACGTTGTTGGTAAATTCGATATTAAAAAGATCTGCAGATAGGAAAAAATTATTTATTAAGACGGTAGAGTTCGGTACAGCCTGTCAGACAGTGTGGCGCCAAATGAATTACAACGGCTCAAGGTAGATTGTGTGTGTAAATTCATAACTTTTGTACAAGTACTGTGAAACATGGAAACATTTAATCATATTAGTTTGTTTGAATATAAAATGTAATTATCGATAAGAAATGATAGTGTGGTTACAACCAGTTGAAAGAAGACAAAGCTTATAATCATTGTGATAAGTGACAATATATCACGTAGCAAGAGATTAAGCAGGACAATTTCATACTCAAGAATTTTGGCTTCAATAATTAAATAAATTAAAAGACATTACACAAACTGTATTACGGGTGCGTAAGTCAAGAGGGGGGGGGGGGGGGGAGGAGAGGTGTTACATGTTCCTTTAAGTGAATGTAAGAAAAGATTTCATCGTGGCTAGATAATGACTTAAGAAAACTTGATTCCTTAAATTATGTAGAATTCTAATAGCTTTTCTAATTTTTAATAGAATTTGGAAATTGCGAAAATTATTAAATACCATTAAAGGAAATTATTTGTCTTTGTATAGATGCATAAAACATTCATCTATTTTTCTTATTAGTAAATTATATTAATATTATATATACCCCCTCTTCACAACTAATAAACGTACAACTTGAAAAAAAATTAATCGATTCATGATTCAATATCTTATCGACAAGTTCACTGATTACTTTCATATATCAATGACATTTTCAATCGTAGAAAGTCCATTCTATTGTTTTATAAAGAAGTTTACATAGCTTTTTAACTAATATCGGTTTGTTTACGATTGTAGTCCAATAAAAACTTTATTCATTTTAGGATGGATTTAGATAAAGTATGATATGATATGATATGATGGTCTTTTACTTGTATCACTTTAGAGTGTTTTACAAGGGAGGGTAGGGGAGTTTTTACACACCTTTTGTTTCTACTTTCAAATTTTTACCTCTCATTTTATATACACCATTTATCACACCATTATGCATTCAACTACTTTCCTCCCCACCCCCCTGCATGGCAATGCTTTCAAATTTGACACACATGGTGCTACGTCTGTGGACGACTTACGCATTATAATCAGTACCTGCATTCGCATTACGATCTTAAACAGTATGGAGATATTTTTATAATTAAATTTTACCTCCATACCATATGGGAAAACCACAGAAAACCCGATCGGTACAGAGGCTGGCAACGTAACGCACATGAATATTAATATGAAAATAATAATTATTGTTGCGTGCCGGGATCGAACCACGGCCCTACTCTTTCGAATGCAGGCACCGTGCCGATTAGGCTATTGCCAACCTTTTGATTTAGATAAAGTAATTACCATGCTAATTATCGTTTCGACAAAACTACATTGTTCATTATTAATTTCTAAATGCATTTCTAATACCAACTAAAGAAGCATAAAAGTAACGAATAGATATTTATGTCATAAGGCCGTGAAGTGGCGGTTTTCGACAGCGACGAGTTTCGATATGAGCTTAATGTTTGTGGTGGGAATGCTCGAAAAACGGGCATATTTTTAACGTCCGAGGCGTAGCCGAGGACGGAAATTTACCCCCATTTTCGAATATTCGTGTCACAAGCGTTAAAGCGAATATCGAAAAATAGTCGCTGTCAAAATCCACTGAACGGCCACATGACATACAATATTTTTTGTCATTATCGCTCCGAAAGTCAACTTTTGATGGATAAGTGGCAAACAGTGAAATATTTAGGTCCGCTTCGTAACAAACTGCCAGCTGAAAAATCATGAGCGCCACTCAATAGTAACTAAGTTTAAAAATTACTCAAAATCATCGGTCGGTACACTAGAGTGTGACTTTTTTTTGTACAATCTTTCTTATTTCGGTACGGGTGTACTCGTAAACAGTCCGTAAAAAAAGGGAGGGGGTAAACTTCACGGCCTAGGCCGTGAAAAAAAGACGATATGGTAGAGTCTCTAGAAAAAAGTCGCTTTACGGCCGCCACCCAGCGCTAAAAAGTTGAACTTTTGGAGCGAGTATGACAAAAAATTACATACTTAACTTTACATATCAATAGATCATCACAAATCATAACTTTATCCAAAGAACTTACCACGCTTCAATTTTGCTTATTGGTACTGTAAAATCGTAAAAGCCATATAATCGACCAATCGGCCTGGTCAAACGCAATATGCCATGGAGTCTTCATTTCAAAGTTGCGTTCGTCTATTTTTGCGGTAGGTTGCTGGCAGATCCAGTCGACTAGCACGGAGTTCCTTGTGCGAGCCGCTATGTGAAGCGGAGTGTCACCACGAATCTTGTCCTGGATGTTGATGTCAGCACCCCAGCGAATTAGAAATTTGAAGATTAATCGACCCTCAGCTGTGCTTTGGCTGGCTGCAATATGAACACATTGTTGTCCAGAAGAGTCAAACTCTTGCAACAAGTAACTGTTTACGTCGCTGATGAGCATCTTGAATGACCGCAAGCTCTCGGCGGTTCCGTCACGACAGAGACAGTGAAAGATGTTTCCATCCTCGGGATCGTCAGTTGACAAGTCATGAAACAGAGCCATGGTCTAGAAATGCGACGTAGGTCCGATGTAAGTGAAACTGTATGACTGATTACTTTACTAAATGTGAACTATTTAAATACATTATTAACAATCCAATTAGTCACAGTCTGTCACTGAGAAGATCGAAGGTCGAAGCGATAACGTTTTATAACGAAGTTTACATAGCTTTTTCAACTAATATCGGTTTGTTTACGATTGTAGTCCAATAAAAACTTTATTCATTTCAGGACGGATTTAGATAAATTAATTACTATGCTAATTATCGTTTCGACAAAACTACATTGTTCATTATTAATTTCTAAATGCATTTCTAATACCAACTAAAGAAGCATAAAAGTAACAAAATAGCATTTAAAGTCGCAGTGTTTACTTTTGTAATAAATTAATGATGAAAAAAGTTATTAACAAGATTTATTTAAAAAATAAAGCTTAAATCCTAAGTTTTCTAATTAAAACTAATCTTACAGCTACAAAGAATAGAAAAATAACTTTTGAACAGTCCAGGTGGCTCTCATTTTAACTTAAAAAGTAAACTTAACTTTTTATAGTACTAGGTCTAATCACGATAAAACATAAACTAGAAAATTACATACTTAACTTTACATATCAATAGATCATCACAAATCATAACTTCATTCAAAGAACTTACCACGCTTCAATTTTGCTTATTGATACTGTGAAATTGTAAAAACCATATAATCGACCAATCGGCCTGGTCAAACGCAATATGCCATGGAGTCTTCATTTCTGAACAAGTGCTTCTCGGTAACCCGTGACCCGTTATCAATTATTTAGTACGGAATTCCCGGAGATGGGTCAGTCGTATGATGATGAAACCACGTAAATATTATTGTTCTGCTTCAAGCTGATGGAGATAATGTATAAATTCGAACGGGAGAATTCTGTCTCTGTACAACCTGTTTATCAAGTGCGTTAAAGATTCTGGAAAGTATCCGACCTTGCCTGAGTACATCGAGTACATTGTAAAGACGAAAAAGTTCAATGGTGATTTGGTGACTATTTTGCCGCCGAATGTGTATTTTGATATCGAGGATGTGTACTCGCGTTATCGGGGAATCACGAGTAAAATTGAGGTTAAAGAATTTATAAAGGTGACTGATAGTTATGTTAATAGGTCGGAAAGGATTAAGGTGGAAGAGATAGTTAAGTTTAATGATGATGAAATCAGTGAATTTATTTCAAAGGAAGAACTAAGGGCTAATCTTAAAAAGAATGTTATTTAATATAATAATTTATTATGACTGATAGTTGCTAGTAAAATTAAGATGACTTTTTGTTACAAAAATGTCCAACTTAGTCTAAAACAATGAGATAATGTAAATAGATAAGTGTAATAAAAATTATTCGATATACTCTCGTATTGTTTATTTCCCTCATTTCATATGTTGTCATAGTTAAAATTTAGAATTGTTGTAATATTAGACACTAAATATTAATGTGAAAAAAATTTTATTTCTAATAGTTTTATATATTAGTACTCGATAGGAGGAGTTTATATATATATATATATATTAAAATATATATATACTTCCTCGATGTTATTACTAATAATAGATAATATTTCAGAAACAATTATTTTGATGAGCAAGTAAATTTTTGTCATTATATAATAGCGTCTATGATAAGCTTGATTACAAATGGCGGTCACTTAATCTCTTACTAAGTAAGCGGACTATATATCGCCGCCATTTAGTGATCAAGCTGATCGTAGACGCCATTTCGTGATGATGATCGTTGATTTTTTTAAAAAATCGGATAATTTGTCTGTTCTAAGATGAAAAATATGGGGATCTAGGTTTAATTTAATCTAAAATAATTAAGCTGTATTTACAAAAACCATAAATAATTTATTGACACTTATATACAATATTTACTCTTAATAATAAAGAAATTATAATTCTGATGTTCATTTTCGGGCCAACGAAGGATGATCAAAAGTAGGGTGATTTTTCAAGAGTTTCTTATTCGTTTCCATCATTTTCCTCAATACTGGAACCTCATCGATTGCTCGGCACCTATCACTGTCTAAAATGTCACAGATTCCCTCAACAGTAGTCTTTCTTCCATCCACTAGTTTTTCAACGGGGCAACAATCGTTGAGGTTTCTACACTGAAAAAAAAAAATAATCTACAATTAATTACTTTAATAAAAGAACATAACTGAACTTTTGAGAACAGCACGCAAATTCAACTTACGTAGTGATTAACAGGAAGACACTCCTTAGACTCTGTTTCAGCTATCACCATTGCAACCATCGAAATGAACAAAAGGATTAAACAGGCCATTTTAAAATTTTGCAGCGAACTTTTACAGTGTAGACCAGTTCATCACAGATGCTAATAGAACACTGATGTCCCCTATGAAGACCAGTCATATATACCCTCGTATGACGTACGACTTGTTTGTTCCCTTGTTGTTGTGAAAAACCCAGTAGCATTTTTTTTCAAAACAGGATGCTGATATCTTATCGGTAATGCGATGATGTTTCCGTTGCTGATGTAACAATTGTCAGTACTGTTCACTTAGGTTATCATGTAAAATAATGACAACAGATGGCCTCAGAGTCAGCTATATTCATTTTAGAGGGTGACACATGACCATGATAGTGACCGAACCAACAGAAAAGCCAGTGGAATGTCTTCCCGAGTGGAGCAAAGTGAGTATTTTTTTTACACTGTTTCGCAGCTCACTGAGCTTATAAGGGTTCGGTTCCAACCTCTTAGCTATGGAACCGGCTAAAGCGAGTATTTAAGTAATAACTATCGTCTTATTTTAATCACTTGTACTTAATGAGCATGTTTATATTTTCAGTGTGGACTGTCGTCAGAACCATGTTGTCACAAAAAATTTGGAAACAGAAGTTCTCTAGTGATGAAACGATACTGTGATTACCTGGTAAGCAGTTCTTGTGTTACTCCGGACAAGATGTTTCGCTTTGAAGATTCACGGCATATAGAGGAATTAAAAGATGATGAAGATTTTCAAAGAGACTACAATAATTATGTGAAGGATTTAGAAAAAATTGAACGACATCTAGATCTGAAGCATTTTATGGACAGGATGTTCAGTACAGGACCTTTGGAAAAAATATCTAAATCTATTAAATAATAATAATTGCTGACTAGAATTGTACTTTATAATTTGTTAAATTATAACGTAGCTAGTAATTATGGTAAAAACTAGATAAAATTTTGTATTGCGTACAATGGCTCGTGACTGGGCTTCATGCAGGAATTAGCTCATTCCAAAAACATTTACCAGACTCTTTTACTATTAATGTCTACATGGTGAGGCTAGAACCAATGTCAACATTGTTGTAGAACTTAATGCGATCCGTTGATAACGTCGTAACTAATTTAAAGTGTTCTCTACTGACTTGGGTCATTTTTGCATTAGTAATACGCATCATTAGGGCACTATACTATTAGTAATAAAACAAAGTGTATTGAGGACAATCTCATTGATAAAGTTGTTAATTAATTATCTTATTTAATTATTTTACGTATATTGCATGCATTGCGCATGTGGAACATATACGGCACATGTGGAACATATCCCGCGCAGATGGGACATTCGAATTAAAGAAAACTGACTATTATTCTATTTTTAACAATTACATGAGTATTATAGCCTAGTAATTTGTTAAGTATATTTTTTATTTTTAAATTAACCGACATATTATAAACAACGATACATTTATTCAAATATAGTAAAAATAAGTATCCAGGGAATTTACTATTAATTTAGATAATATGTTCTCACTACAGAGTGCTTAAATTTAAAACTAATGGAATTCATTGCAATACTTAATTTAAATGCTACTTATCGACACTAGTTGTTATTAAATATGAAAAATTTCATCACACTGATAAAAAATTTTCCTTGATTCAAGGAAGAAAATCGGCTGCCCAATTTCAAAGCACAGTAAGGAACAAATTTTTCAAAGACGATTTTTTAGCATTTTTCGTTCTAATGAAGTCGAATTCGTTCTAATGAACATGATTAAATTGAAATTTAATTTTTGTCCCTTACTTTGTTTTAAAATTGGGCAGCCGAAATCTTGAACCAAGAATACCATTTTGAAGAAAATGATGTTCTTATTTATTTATTTATTTATTTATTTTTACATAGGCCCAACAGCAATTGCCATTCACAAGGCCACAGTATAGTACATATTTATACATTGGCGATAGACTTATATAACCATATGCTATACTTAAATAATAATAAAATATGAAGTTAATATAAAAATTATAAAAGTTAGTTCTTGAGTCAAGAGAATAAATTCTTGACGCAAGAAAAATTTTCTCACATCAAGAATAATTTCTTGGCCTTCAAAATGAAATTCTTGAATCAAGTAAAAATTTTTAAACAATTTAAAAAAAAGGGTCTTTCTTATTTTCGTCATAATTTTCCGATGAATTACTCCCCGGCGACGAGGTTTTACTGAGACCATTATTTAAACCTGTCTTTCTCCACTGTGTCTCAAAACCGTACTAGAAAAAAAAAATTTTGAGTTATAAAATCGACATTACAGGATTTACGTCGAAGATGAGTGAGAAATTATAAAATTTTCTTTGAGTATTTTTTCGATTTAAAATTTGAAGCTTATTATAAACTTCAATGGATTGAACTAGATTTATTTGGACTTGAAAAAGAATAAATTTTAATGAAAAATTTGTTTTTCTAAGTCTAATCATCAGTGATTGATTCAAAGTATATTCAATTCAAGTTCATTTAAATTTTCCCGCGTGAATCGGAGAAAAATAAATTCGAGACTGCATTACCAATGTTCAGTATGCTATAGTATGTATAGTATAAGCTACCTTCAAGCTGTATTTAGAAAAAAAATTGCATATGGCTGACAAAAATTGATGTTTTTTTTGTTGAATTTTCCCGCGAATAATTATATTTCTTAAGCGAGTTGCGCGCCCTCGTGCTGTCAAGTTTATCAAAGCAAACACCAGGCGCACAATGACTTTTATTAAAGCCCTGTTTACAGTGCCTGAAAATCCAATCCAATCCAAGCCCTGTTTATGGTAAAAAAATACATATGGCTGACAAAAATGGAAAAATTGAGTGAAAACTTCAACCGAAAAAATTAAATATCAATTAAACAAATGGATACTAAGTTATGACTTTGTGCGAGTTGGTTCTCATATTTGTAATAAAGAGATTAAAAAAAGAATTAACGTTTAAAATTTTATTTTCTCAAAGTTTTAAGGTTTACGCCGCCATGAAGGATCCAAAAAATCCATACTAAAATCCATTAAATTCACTTTTTTTATATTAAAATGGCTATATTCAGCTCAAAAAATTATTTGATCTATTAGTTAATAATTTCTTTCCTTAATAATGTGTTTTTTATCCCATTTATATGCATATTATTGATTTTAATTACGATTTAACGCCACGTAATCGGTGTTTGAATTTTTAGGCGAGAGTAGAGCATACCTACGCTCACGCTTAAGGCATGCAAAAAGAATTAACGTTTAAAATTTTATTTTCTCAAAGTTTTAAGGTTTACGCCGCCATGAAGGATCCAAAAAATCCATACTAAAATCCATTAAATTCACTTTTTTTATATTAAAATGGCTACATTCAGCTCAAAAAATTATTTGATCTATTAGTTAATAATTTCTTTCCTTAATAATGTGTTTTTTATCCCATTTATATGCATATTATTGATTTTAATTACGATTTAACGCCACGTAATCGGTGTTTGAATTTTTAGGCGAGAGTAGAGCATACCTACGCTCACGCTTAAGGCATGCAATAATATAAAACTGGAAAAATGAAACCAGGTAGTATAATTGGTAGTGCACTCGACTAGTAATTGAGTTGTCCGGGTTCGATTCCCGGCTTGGTTTCATTTTTCCAGTTTTATATTATTTGGTCCTGGTTAGAAATTAACTCTCAATAAAAAAATGTTTTACTCTGATCGGGTAACTTATCTTTGTATCTGACGTGCAAAGGGAAGCAGTCGGTACAATACAGTAAATTAATAATTTAGGGTAATTTACTGATATGTTGTTTAAAGTAATTGTAATATTTTCAAAGGTTGGATACCATAGTTCATGTATTATTATCTATATATATATAGAAGAGGCCGTTTTTAAACTCACTCATCACGAAATCTCTGGAACTATAAGTCCGATAGACTTGAAATTTGGTAGGGATATTCCTGAGGTGGTGTAGAGGTCAGCTAAGAACGGATTTTACGAAATTCCACCCACAGGGGGGTTGCGGGGGCGTTACTAAAAAAAAAATCAAGTTTTCAAACTATAGCTATTATAGGCATAAAACTTGGACAGAATATTTTGTTTTTGCATAATATAAGTTACCAAGAACGGGTTTTACGAAATTCCACCCACAACGGGCAGTGCGGGGGCGTTAAAAATCTAAAAAATTAAAAACTTAAAATCTATCGCTTTTATAGGTTTGAAACTCAGAACAATTGTTATTTTTGTCATTTTTAAGGCAATTAAGCACAAATTTTATGAAATTCTACCCACAAAATGCAGTGCGGGGGCGTTAAAAATGAAAAAAAATTTTAAATTCAAATCTATAGCTCCTGCAGGTGTGAAACGTGGCAAAACTGATATTTCTGTCATTTTCATTTAAACTAATAACGAGTTTCACAAAATTTCACTCCCAAATGGCAGTGCGGGGGAGTAAAATGGAAAAAAATAACGTTTTCAAACTATAGATCTTATAGAGATGAAACTTGGTCAGAATATTCTTACACACATAACATAAATTACTATGAACGAATTTTATAAAATCCCACCCCTCAAAGGCAGTGCGGGGGCGTTAAAAATAAAAAAAATTTTAAATTCAAATCTATAGCTCCTCCAGGTTTGAAACTTGGCAATATTGTTATTTTTATCATTTTCAATTAAACTAAGAACGAATTTTACAAAATTCCACCTTCATAGGGCAGTGTGGGAGCGTAACAAATGATCAAAATTTTTAAAAGACCTCATTGTACTGGGTCATCACGATATCTGTGGAACTATAAGGCCAATCGACTTGAAATTTGGTGAGAATATTTCTTACGACGTGTAGAGGTCAGCTAAGAACGGATTTTACGAAATTTCACCCGGAAGACGGGTTGCGGAGCGTTAAATGAAAAAAAATCACGTTTTTAAACTACAGCTCCTACAGATATGAAACTTGGTCAGAATATTCTTACACACATAATATAAATTACGATGAACGAATTTTACGAAATTCCATCCCCAAGTGGCAGTGCGGAGGCGTTAAAAATGATTAAAATTTTTAACTTTCATTCTACAGCTCATACAGGTTTGAAGCAAGACACAATTATTATTTTTGTCATGTTTAGGGCAACTGAAAACTAATTTAAAGAAATTTTTCCACGACGGGGGTTAGCGGCATGTCAATTAAAAAAATTTACATTTTCAAACTGTAGCTCTTATAGAAGTATAAAACTTGGCCAGAATATTTCTTCTGGCATGTTAAAATTTGCCAAAAACGGATTTTATGAAGTTTCATCCACGGCGGGCTGTGCGGGGGCGTTAATTCAAAAAAATACAAAATTTTCGTTAAAACTATAATCCTTTTAGATTTGAAGTTTTACAAGCATAATTTCCGTCATATTCAATTTACTAAAAAATACATTTCACAAAATTCTAATCGCCAAGGACACTGCGGGGGCGTTATAGTATAAGGAACTTAATTGGAATGTCATAATTAGAGTTTCAACAGATTAGAAATTTCGAACTATAGTTTATAACAAATACTAATGGGCTAGATAATAAAAGTCAATATTCTTATCAATTTTTAATGTCACGTAAATCAAAGGATAAGAAGAAGAGATAGAGAAAGCATCCAGAAAGCTCATATAGAAAGTCTCTATAACCTCATCATCTGACTAAACAGCACCTATTTCCAATCTATTTATTTTAATATGGAGAATTATATATTTTTTAGTATTAATTTTCAAAATTCCTGTTTTAACACCTTCGGAGCTGGGCTAAGGTCACGGTGATCGATAGAAATCTTTGTTATCGATCACCAGGACGTTAGACCCAATTCCTACCGAGCAGAGATCCCACGCGCTAGCCAGCGCTGACTAAGCGGTCACCCATCCAAGTACTAACCACAGTGAATGCTACTTAACTTGAGTGACCGCCAAAGTCAGACGCGTGCCACGCGGCTATCTCTGTTGCCTCCTGATTTTTAATTAAAAATACCATAATTGTCGATCCAAGATATTGAACTCTTATCAAAAATATTTATTCTCTCGAGTATGTATATTTAATCTTTAAAACTCGTTGAATGTTGGATTGTATTCTTTTAATGCAGTAAAGATATAATTAAATTGAATTGCATTGTACATGTAGTCTATAATTAAAAAGGGATGAAAATCAATAAACTAAAAATTTAAGTTTTGAGATAAGAAGGAGCCTATGTTTCATTTTATAATATAATCCACCTCTTTGCCAAATTTCATACAGATCTGTTGAGCCGTTCTGGTGTGATTTAGTAATAAACAAACAAAAAAACTCATATTTGCATTTATAATGTCAGTAAGGATGTAAAAGTTAATTGCAACTTTCTCAGAAAAGTCTAGACAGTTGATGAAATAGCTGAATTCACACTATAATGGTTGAACGCCTACGTAATGTTGCTGGATGATCATAAATTTAGGAAAGGACAGAAAATATCTTAGTGTTATCATTTATTCCTTCTGTGCAACTTTGACGGGCTTTATTTTTTATATTAATCTATACATATAAAAATGAATAGCTGTGCGTTAGTCTCGCTAAAACTCAAAAACGACTGGACCGATTTCAACAACTTGAATGTGTACAATAATTAACTCATAACAGTTATTTATTTATTGAATTTTTAGACCCTGAAGCTCTTTTACACAAGTAACATACAAAATAACATAATATAAAAATCCACAAGTGAAATAAAACAATAAGTGAAACATAATGTCGTAAAATTATTATAAAGATCTAGAGTTACGCATGCTAGCATTGCACATACAGTTTCTAGAATACTTTGAGTTACCGTTCTGCAAGGAAACGCAGCATGGAAGCTTCAAAGTGTTCTAGAAACTGGACATAAGACTTCTGTCTCCAAGAAGACATAAAAGGACCAAGAGTAACATTTAATTATGTGATGAAGAAAATAGAATTCAGTAGAATTACACCTAGTTTCTGGAAAACTTTGAACTTGGTTGCTGCATGGAAACGCAAACAAGCTTCAAAGATCTCTGAAAACTGGACATGAAGATTTCTGCCTCCAAGGAGTCTTCATTCTTCGTAGCATTGTTTCTGACTAACTTGGTTGCTTCAATCTCCCAACTGTAGGAACAATACCAAGATTGAACCAAAATTGTCGACTATTTTTCTTCCAAAGCTTCATGTGTCCATTGTAAAGAGTGGGTGAATGTTGAAAAGTTTCTGGCCTTACTGAAGTACCTTAACACATCATGCAAACGAAAAACGAATGATGTGTTGAAAGTACTTAAAAAAGACCATGAGTAACGTTGTGACGTAGATCTTATCTGTTTCTGTCGTCTAAAGTTCTGCGGGAAATAAAATTACAAAGCACAAAAAGGTTAGCTTACAATTTCCAAGTGTCTCTTCTTCGCTGCTTAAGAAGCTTTCTTGCAGATAGGAACGTAAGAGCAACCTGAGGCTGACAGAACAGATCAGTTTCTTTCTTCCGAGCTGCTGGATTAATCTTCGGTTGGTTCGACTTTTCGAGTCATTAATCTTACGTATGGAGCAAAATCGGAAGCCTCTTTTATTACCAATCACCAAAAAAATGACCTGATGTCGTTCATCTAAATTCACTTAGGTATTCAGTGAGCTACGGAGTCAAAAAATACGTAACACACAGAATACCCTAAGGGAACTAGAGAAACTTTCTTCTGTTCCAAGGTTGTTCTTGAAACTGATAAATGTTCCTAGCTGATATTAGTTGTAAAGAAACATAAAGCGTGATAGCAACGCATTTTGTCTTCATAACAATTACCATAGACCACCCGAGCCCTGTTAAATATAACGCTACGTGACGTTGACTCAAAGGAAACTAAAAAAATTAAAAATTTTATAACTTAATCTACAACTCATAAAAAAAGCTTTACAAACTAAAAATAATTGATTTCACTATATAATTGTCTCTATTAATAAAAAATAAGTAACATCTTTATCTGAATTACTTATAGTCTGTAATCAACACAATCTCATCTGGTAACTGATTCCATATTCTAATAGCCGTAATTAGAAATGATTTATCATACGTTACTGTCTGAGCATACACTCCTTAAATTTTTGCCTTCAACACCGTTATAACCTGCACTCTCAGTTGCGGCAATTTCTACTTCTTCATGATGCTGCAGCAACCAGTGGGACTCAACAGAGATGTTAGGGGTTTCGTCTTTCGATGATATCCAACAACGTTTCACCGTTTCGTAAATATAATTACGATTTCACTAACAACTCAGAGTGAGCTTGCAAATGCTAATCAACTAATTAAAAAACTTAAGCTTACCTTAGATTTTAAATAAAACTTTTCACAACACGTTTCCATCCTCGGGATCGTCAGTTGACAAGTCATGAAACAGAGCCATGGTCTAGAAATGCGACGTAGGTCCGATGTAAGTGAAACTGTATGACTGATTACTTTACTAAATGTGAACTATTTAAATACATTATTAACAATCCAATTAGTCACAGTCTGTCACTGAGAAGATCGAAGGTCGAAGCGATAACGTTTTATAACGAAGTTTACATAGCTTTTTCAACTAATATCGGTTTGTTTACGATTGTAGTCCAATAAAAACTTTATTCATTTCAGGACGGATTTAGATAAATTAATTACTATGCTAATTATCGTTTCGACAAAACTACATTGTTCATTATTAATTTCTAAATGCATTTCTAATACCAACTAAAGAAGCATAAAAGTAACAAAATAGCATTTAAAGTCGCAGTGTTTACTTTTGTAATAAATTAATGATGAAAAAAGTTATTAACAAGATTTATTTAAAAAATAAAGCTTAAATCCTAAGTTTTCTAATTAAAACTAATCTTACAGCTACAAAGAATAGAAAAATAACTTTTGAACAGTCCAGGTGGCTCTCATTTTAACTTAAAAAGTAAACTTAACTTTTTATAGTACTAGGTCTAATCACGATAAAACATAAACTAGAAAATTACATACTTAACTTTACATATCAATAGATCATCACAAATCATAACTTCATTCAAAGAACTTACCACGCTTCAATTTTGCTTATTGATACTGTGAAATTGTAAAAACCATATAATCGACCAATCGGCCTGGTCAAACGCAATATGCCATGGAGTCTTCATTTCTGAACAAGTGCTTCTCGGTAACCCGTGACCCGTTATCAATTATTTAGTACGGAATTCCCGGAGATGGGTCAGTCGTATGATGATGAAACCACGTAAATATTATTGTTCTGCTTCAAGCTGATGGAGATAATGTATAAATTCGAACGGGAGAATTCTGTCTCTGTACAACCTGTTTATCAAGTGCGTTAAAGATTCTGGAAAGTATCCGACCTTGCCTGAGTACATCGAGTACATTGTAAAGACGAAAAAGTTCAATGGTGATTTGGTGACTATTTTGCCGCCGAATGTGTATTTTGATATCGAGGATGTGTACTCGCGTTATCGGGGAATCACGAGTAAAATTGAGGTTAAAGAATTTATAAAGGTGACTGATAGTTATGTTAATAGGTCGGAAAGGATTAAGGTGGAAGAGATAGTTAAGTTTAATGATGATGAAATCAGTGAATTTATTTCAAAGGAAGAACTAAGGGCTAATCTTAAAAAGAATGTTATTTAATATAATAATTTATTATGACTGATAGTTGCTAGTAAAATTAAGATGACTTTTTGTTACAAAAATGTCCAACTTAGTCTAAAACAATGAGATAATGTAAATAGATAAGTGTAATAAAAATTATTCGATATACTCTCGTATTGTTTATTTCCCTCATTTCATATGTTGTCATAGTTAAAATTTAGAATTGTTGTAATATTAGACACTAAATATTAATGTGAAAAAAATTTTATTTCTAATAGTTTTATATATTAGTACTCGATAGGAGGAGTTTATATATATATATATATATTAAAATATATATATACTTCCTCGATGTTATTACTAATAATAGATAATATTTCAGAAACAATTATTTTGATGAGCAAGTAAATTTTTGTCATTATATAATAGCGTCTATGATAAGCTTGATTACAAATGGCGGTCACTTAATCTCTTACTAAGTAAGCGGACTATATATCGCCGCCATTTAGTGATCAAGCTGATCGTAGACGCCATTTCGTGATGATGATCGTTGATTTTTTTAAAAAATCGGATAATTTGTCTGTTCTAAGATGAAAAATATGGGGATCTAGGTTTAATTTAATCTAAAATAATTAAGCTGTATTTACAAAAACCATAAATAATTTATTGACACTTATATACAATATTTACTCTTAATAATAAAGAAATTATAATTCTGATGTTCATTTTCGGGCCAACGAAGGATGATCAAAAGTAGGGTGATTTTTCAAGAGTTTCTTATTCGTTTCCATCATTTTCCTCAATACTGGAACCTCATCGATTGCTCGGCACCTATCACTGTCTAAAATGTCACAGATTCCCTCAACAGTAGTCTTTCTTCCATCCACTAGTTTTTCAACGGGGCAACAATCGTTGAGGTTTCTACACTGAAAAAAAAAAATAATCTACAATTAATTACTTTAATAAAAGAACATAACTGAACTTTTGAGAACAGCACGCAAATTCAACTTACGTAGTGATTAACAGGAAGACACTCCTTAGACTCTGTTTCAGCTATCACCATTGCAACCATCGAAATGAACAAAAGGATTAAACAGGCCATTTTAAAATTTTGCAGCGAACTTTTACAGTGTAGACCAGTTCATCACAGATGCTAATAGAACACTGATGTCCCCTATGAAGACCAGTCATATATACCCTCGTATGACGTACGACTTGTTTGTTCCCTTGTTGTTGTGAAAAACCCAGTAGCATTTTTTTTCAAAACAGGATGCTGATATCTTATCGGTAATGCGATGATGTTTCCGTTGCTGATGTAACAATTGTCAGTACTGTTCACTTAGGTTATCATGTAAAATAATGACAACAGATGGCCTCAGAGTCAGCTATATTCATTTTAGAGGGTGACACATGACCATGATAGTGACCGAACCAACAGAAAAGCCAGTGGAATGTCTTCCCGAGTGGAGCAAAGTGAGTATTTTTTTTACACTGTTTCGCAGCTCACTGAGCTTATAAGGGTTCGGTTCCAACCTCTTAGCTATGGAACCGGCTAAAGCGAGTATTTAAGTAATAACTATCGTCTTATTTTAATCACTTGTACTTAATGAGCATGTTTATATTTTCAGTGTGGACTGTCGTCAGAACCATGTTGTCACAAAAAATTTGGAAACAGAAGTTCTCTAGTGATGAAACGATACTGTGATTACCTGGTAAGCAGTTCTTGTGTTACTCCGGACAAGATGTTTCGCTTTGAAGATTCACGGCATATAGAGGAATTAAAAGATGATGAAGATTTTCAAAGAGACTACAATAATTATGTGAAGGATTTAGAAAAAATTGAACGACATCTAGATCTGAAGCATTTTATGGACAGGATGTTCAGTACAGGACCTTTGGAAAAAATATCTAAATCTATTAAATAATAATAATTGCTGACTAGAATTGTACTTTATAATTTGTTAAATTATAACGTAGCTAGTAATTATGGTAAAAACTAGATAAAATTTTGTATTGCGTACAATGGCTCGTGACTGGGCTTCATGCAGGAATTAGCTCATTCCAAAAACATTTACCAGACTCTTTTACTATTAATGTCTACATGGTGAGGCTAGAACCAATGTCAACATTGTTGTAGAACTTAATGCGATCCGTTGATAACGTCGTAACTAATTTAAAGTGTTCTCTACTGACTTGGGTCATTTTTGCATTAGTAATACGCATCATTAGGGCACTATACTATTAGTAATAAAACAAAGTGTATTGAGGACAATCTCATTGATAAAGTTGTTAATTAATTATCTTATTTAATTATTTTACGTATATTGCATGCATTGCGCATGTGGAACATATACGGCACATGTGGAACATATCCCGCGCAGATGGGACATTCGAATTAAAGAAAACTGACTATTATTCTATTTTTAACAATTACATGAGTATTATAGCCTAGTAATTTGTTAAGTATATTTTTTATTTTTAAATTAACCGACATATTATAAACAACGATACATTTATTCAAATATAGTAAAAATAAGTATCCAGGGAATTTACTATTAATTTAGATAATATGTTCTCACTACAGAGTGCTTAAATTTAAAACTAATGGAATTCATTGCAATACTTAATTTAAATGCTACTTATCGACACTAGTTGTTATTAAATATGAAAAATTTCATCACACTGATAAAAAATTTTCCTTGATTCAAGGAAGAAAATCGGCTGCCCAATTTCAAAGCACAGTAAGGAACAAATTTTTCAAAGACGATTTTTTAGCATTTTTCGTTCTAATGAAGTCGAATTCGTTCTAATGAACATGATTAAATTGAAATTTAATTTTTGTCCCTTACTTTGTTTTAAAATTGGGCAGCCGAAATCTTGAACCAAGAATACCATTTTGAAGAAAATGATGTTCTTATTTATTTATTTATTTATTTATTTTTACATAGGCCCAACAGCAATTGCCATTCACAAGGCCACAGTATAGTACATATTTATACATTGGCGATAGACTTATATAACCATATGCTATACTTAAATAATAATAAAATATGAAGTTAATATAAAAATTATAAAAGTTAGTTCTTGAGTCAAGAGAATAAATTATTGACGCAAGAAAAATTTTCTCACATCAAGAATAATTTCTTGGCCTTCAAAATGAAATTCTTGAATCAAGTAAAAATTTTTAAACAATTTAAAAAAAAGGGTCTTTCTTATTTTCGTCATAATTTTCCGATGAATTACTCCCCGGCGACGAGGTTTTACTGAGACCATTATTTAAACCTGTCTTTCTCCACTGTGTCTCAAAACCGTACTAGAAAAAAAAAATTTTGAGTTATAAAATCGACATTACAGGATTTACGTCGAAGATGAGTGAGAAATTATAAAATTTTCTTTGAGTATTTTTTCGATTTAAAATTTGAAGCTTATTATAAACTTCAATGGATTGAACTAGATTTATTTGGACTTGAAAAAGAATAAATTTTAATGAAAAATTTGTTTTTCTAAGTCTAATCATCAGATCTTGGGGTTCAATATTACTGCAAATGAGATTCATATTTCAACCTACCAAACCCGATTGTCTTCCTTGGACTAATATCAAAATTAGTGCACAGACTAGAAGGCACAATAACAGTCTTGCGCTGCCCATTTTATAGTTGTTATCTGTCAATCAAAAATCACGAATGTATTGTCTTAAAGGCGCAAAACTAAAATATTGAAACTTTAAAGGCACAAAATTACGGTAAAAACAAAAAAATACTTACGTAGATAAATGAGATCGAAGTGAGCACTATAAAACTAACTTTTATCAAAAGTAAGCTCATGAACACTAAAAGTCTAGACCAAATGTGGGTCTTTATATATTGGCGGAGCGCTAAAGTTTTTTCGACGACAAAAAATTGACTGTAATGTGCCCAAAACATTGCAGATTATCGGACATTTTAAAGCACAAAAACTATTTGTGTTCAAAAGTTTTGTGAAATATAATGCATCTTTTACACTTGATTTTGTATTTTTTTGAAAGTTCTGCCACTTTCGATGCCGAGGGCTGGAGAAAGAGGATAAAAAATAAAAAAAATTGATCCTACTGATTTTAAAAATTTATATCATTGTCTCAGTAACCCTGTAGTTAAAACTTCTGTAACATTTTAATTTTTTAATTACCAATGTGTGTTCTGAAAAAAAAAGCTATAATTTGTGGTCACCTTACGCTATTGCAGACGAGACCTATATTTATAGAGCTCGGTCCTCTGCACAACTAAAAATAAAAAACGCATCGCTAAAGCAATAAACGTTGATATATGCTCATTTGAAATGATAATGGCTTCTTATTACCATGTGGCTATATTCTTGCACAAATTGTGCGGCATATATTAAATATAATAAACGTCTTAGTCAAGGCTAGTTTTTGCTTTTTTTGATTTTCTCTATGTAAACCACTATTACTACAGTAAGAAGTAGTTGAGATGCAGTACTCTTTTTTGAAGCATTCACGTGCGCAGAAGACAAAAAATGGATGTCCTATAGGACAATATATTGTCAGTGATTGTCAGCTTTTGAATCATTAAAACGAGTACTAGTGATAATGAGTCACTGTCATTGCCAAGGGTCCCAATGGATAATATCAAGTGCCAACTTCTTCAACGCCTTGACAGTATTAGGACTGGCAGATCCAAAGAAACAATTATTCTTAAATGCCTTTTTTTAGTTCTCTATAATTCCTATGATGCAAGGACAGGTTAGCTTTAGGAATTTACCTTAGCTTAATCAGAGAATATTTTGATGCGCACGCTATGGAAACGATCAAAAAACCTTTATGTATCACTAATAATGCGAAAATGCATAATAATGATGCTAATTTTTACAAAATCATTTATGTGATTACACCATAATATTCCATAGCTAAAGCAAACATAGATTCAAAATTTATAATAATCTTACTAGTGTTGAGCACAATACAGGAAGCTTACATTTATTGCTATAATTGACACACTTCAGACTAACTATCAACGTGTACAACCAAAAAATACAGACAATAGACAACGTGTGTTTTGGATGAATGTACGTCTTTTAAGTTCGGCTTTGTTGTACAGAGACCCGAAATAGAAGCCCAGTATGTTCTCTTCAGTTCTTCAAAATTTGTGCTGTTCAGATTCCTAGCTAACCTTATATACTCGTCAAAGTTTGGAATGCTTTCATTGGTCTGACACCTCCCCTTTCCAAATTTAAAGCACGTCACTGATCCCATAGTGTGTCCACCGTAGCTATTTGAGCAACAAGGAAGTTTTGACCTGAAACACTGAAAAGTAACGATACTCGTTACTCCAATTTGTTAAGGGTAAATTGCACGCCTCAAAAGGGTCTACAAATTTACTTACACTTAGTCCTAACGACAGGCAGGTTTTTCGAGTTACTGGACCTCCGACGAAGAACCGTGATGTCACAGGCCCGACAATCACAGTCACGAGTATCACAACAGCAATCGTGGAATTCATTTTCAAGGCTTATTCTAAAACCGAGTCAACTCGCTACAAACTGAAAAGTTATTTTCCACAAGTCGTCACGGCAGGAAAACTCGAAGACATATGATTTTCTATTATCAATTCCGATTAATTTATAGGTGGCTTACGCATAAATTAATGTCTGTTCCTACCGATGTAGGCGAAATTTCAATCGAGGTGTTAAGTGACAAGCAAACGGCGATTACTCTAGTTTTTCTCCAACTGAATGAATATCAGGGGATACTTGAGTCAAACACAGTAACGTTTGAAATAGTTATTTATTCTTACATGATTCCATTTGTTGTCGTTATTACTAATAGAATCTTAGTCTAGCTTAGTTAATGTCATAACTCATAACGCTTAAAGTATTTTAAACACTCAATCGCTATCTTTGTATCATTAAGCCAAGCTTCCTTCAACTTGATATCTTATAGATGTAGGAAAATATTAGGTTTACTTATAAAGTTGATGACGCATTTGGAACCTATTGATGAAAATAGATTATTTCACAATTACTTTCGGCTTGGATGACTTACGTAACTTGAGACCCTTCTACAGTATTATTTCATAAATGTGCTAGTTAAAGCGAATTCGCGAAGGACAGACGTGGTCCATGTGACGTCACGTATGCTTTCGCAAAAAAAAATACCTCACTTGATTTGTTGCAAGTAAATTTTTACACGAGTTAAATACCAAGTATTTTCGAAATTTTGATTTTTGAGGTATTCTCCTTGTCGATGTTTATTCTGATGATGGAAAATCTAGACTGATTGTATAGGAAACCCGTGTAGTCCAACAGGTAGAGTTCCGAATTCGAATGTTGGGACAGAAAAATTACGAAAGAGCTACGTTGACTATAGAGCTGGTTTATTATTACGAAACTATATGGCTTTAAGGTGTGAACTTTAGTACTGTTACCAAGTAAGGGATTAAGGTGTGAATTTTAGTACTGTATCAATTGCTGATTAGGGATGAATTTTGGAAGATCCATACATTAATTGATGTCGATTGCAATAGCTTTTTCGATAATGAATTAAATTACTGATTAAAGTCCTGAGCTACGATTCCATCAGCAACGGAGCTCTCTGATGATTTTTCAAAGTCCTACCTTTCGTCTTCAGTACTCTACCTGTTTACTTGTCAGTCGAGCTGTTCCGGCGCGCGGAGTGTCACGCAATAATAATAAAGAAAAAAATGCCGAATTGTGTTGTTAAAAGGTGTAAAAACCAATCTTAAAGAAACAAAAAGCGGGATGGAATCACATTTCATACGAAAGTAAACATAAAAATCAATATTTTTAAAAAATCAATTTTATTAATTATTATGACAGCTTGGAACACAAACCTCCACAAGTGTTACCGCTAGTAAGCGTCGCAATAGTCCCCGTTTATTGGGAAAGTCATAAATGTGACGCGAAACGTAATGTAAAACGTTCATTTACCCATTTCTATTTTTACTTTTAATATTCATTAAATTAATGTAAGTGTTAATAGACGTTAATTTTTGGAGTTCATTCCTTAAGAATCGATTTTTATTATAAGGCTGGGGTATGAAAATTTATGGGGAGTAAAGTCAGACGTTATGCTTTTGTTGTATAGTATATAGTTATTAATTTTGTGTGCAACTTATTTCGGTGTACCTAAAATTGCTAACATATCTATTAACTTATCCATTCATCCTGCTAGTACTTCGACAATAATATATTAGGGTAAAAAGTTTTTACTGCACGGCAACACTCACTCACTAAGTGCACACAAGTCACAGATCTACTATTATTGAATTAGTAGATCTGTGACCCAAGTTTACGAAACCGACCTCACGTTATTGGTGACGGCGCTCCGTCTTGATTTTTTATTTAGTCTGAGCCTTAGATGTGCAGAAAAAAGCTCAAGAGTACCTATTTCACACAATGGTGCCTAGCCCTAGCTCAACGTTATTTAGTTATTTAGGGTTCCGTACCCCAAAAGGTAAAAAAACGGGACCATGGTCACTCGTGTCGTGTGTCTGTCTGTCCGTCCTTTCGTCTATCACAGCCAATGTGCTCCAAAATACTGGACCAATTGAGTTGTAAGGTAAGTACACATTTGTAAATTGTCGACCCAAAAATCGACGTGTAAAAATAAATAAATGAATTTTAATGATGGGGAGTACTTTTGGGGAGTAAATAAGAAGAAAAATTGCAATCGTTTGACAAATGAAAGAAATTGTTGTGAAAATGTAAAATATAATAGGATGTATATTTTTCGTAATTTTAAGATAAATAATTTTGAAGTTATTTATGAAAAATAAAAGTTAAATAAATTAAAACCGTGGTCGCAAGTCATAATTTTTTATTACGATAGGGCTTGCGACTCCGGCTATCACCCCAGATGAAGGGAAAAATAAAGGCTATGATTTCAGGCGGAAAACTCTCGTTTTCATACTTTTCCGTAAACGGGTTTAAGTTTAATATTTAATTTAATATAGCTGGAGCGATTTTAATAAAATTTTCAGGAAATCTTTAGATTAATTCAGCGGGTGATTCTATGAAGAAAAACGCGGGTGGAGCCACGGAGCAGTACTAATTTTATATACTTTCCTAAGACTTTATAATAATTTATGGATTGTATGTACTTGATTGATTGTACATACATTATTTTATTATACAGATATTCTCGTTTAATATGTAAGCAGTAGAGATTATTTTTGAAAAAGTATTTGATCTTCTTTTCAATTTCTTTGAGTATTTTGCATTCGATTTTGACCCACTTTAAACGGACAGATTTAATTCAAACTTTGAACGTTTATCAAGAATCAGTGAAAATACAATAATTTTATAAGTTTATCTCATTAACCTAAACTAAAAAATAAAAAATAAATATAGTTTAAAAAACTAAAAAAAACACTTTCAAAGCACATCAAACTAAAAAGTGTAAAATAATTCTTGATATAAACTGAAAACAATAATGAGCTAAAATAATAGTATTATTGTGAAAAAAGCGTGGGGCGCTTTGTGCCATATTTTTCGTATATCGAGCAACCCACGCTTTTTTCACAATAATACTAGTATTTTTCGTTCATTATTGTTTTCAGTTTATCTTAAGAGTTATTTTTTACTTTTTAGATAGATGTACTTTAAAAGCCTGTTTTTTAATTTTTTAAACTATATTTATTACCTTTTGTAATCGAGATACAGGAGATAAATTAATATTACTTGTATCAAAAATACTTATAAGTATGACATACTTTTTCGTAAAACTGACAAACCACCCACCGACACAGATTTTAGTTTCTAGAACGTGTTTACAATAACTTTGATTAATTATTTTCAAATCATCATATCAGCTCACATGCGTCCCCCACCGAGGGGCTCGACTCTACCCTGAATTAAGGCGGTTGGGCCTTAGTCGACCATGTACGCCCAGCGCGGGTTGGTAGAATTTTATCACCATCATCATCATCATATCAGTCGAAAAACACGTCCTCTGCTGGAAAAAAGCCTCCCACAAGGATTTCCACGACGACCGGTTTCGTCGATTGATCTCTTTCTTGAAGTTGGACCTACCTAGCTGTACTGTTTGTCCCAGGTATACATATTCGTCCAGTGTAGAGTCTCCAGCCTTTGGAGGGGTGGGTGCGACACGGACATTTAACATAGTTTTCGTCTTGTCCATGTTTATATTAAAACCCACTTCTTAAAAGACTTTACTGATGCCGTCGAGCATTGTGCTTAGGTTTTCCATAGTCTTAGCCATGACCGCGATATCGTCAGCGAATCGGAGTTGGGTTAACACAAACGTAGTTTAGTTGTTATTTGAATAATAAGTATGTAAAGTCGACCACTGTACAATTGTACAAGACCACACGTTTGCCTGCCCGCGATCTGGCTAAAGACCCAAGAGCCAGACTAATAGACTTATTATTCGAATAACAACTAAACTACGTTTGTGTTGAGAGCGCTGTGAATACAGTTCTTTTTAATACTTATTCATATTGGTTACAATTAACACGCCATCTTTTTAATGATACTGTTGTCTTCTAAAAAACTTAAAAGAAGGCGATTCAAAGTTTACTTGCAAGGTTTATTATTACTCTCGTCAAAACAGAATACTTTGAAATGCCTACAAATAATCGCTGACCTAGTAATTTAGAGGACAACTTATTTCAAAGAAGGCGATTCAAAGTTTATATGCAAGGTTTATTATTACTCTCAGTAAAACAGAATACTTTAAGATGCCACATATAGTCGTTGACCTAGTAATTTAGAGGACAACTTACTTATTTAGAGGACAAAAACTGCTATTTAAAAGAGGACAATTCAAAGTTTAGATGCAAGGTTTATTATTTCTCATTCATATTAGGTACAAACTGAATCCTGACATGCATATTGTTAGTACAAAAATGAAGTGAGGCAGATTTACATGATGCGCACAATTTGTTTTATTCATACCAGGAGTTTCAAGCATTACAACTTGTGGATTTTCACCGTCTGTCAAACCAGGTGGCCCAGTTGACGCCATCGCCGTGTTAACCGATATTGTATTAGTAGTAGTTTGAAAGCAACTGTACGACTCGGTTTGAACGCATGCCTGAACAATTGGATTGAAAATCGTATTTGCTGGGCATTCTACAAGGCGTGCTGTGACGATTTTTGACAACCCTTGCACGCAGGCAATGTAGGTAGAGCAATCAGAGCTGTTAGGGTTGGCAAAGTTTCCAGTACCGGTGCAGGAGTGTTCAGGGTGGCATCGGTAGGTGCTTGAGTTGGTACACTGGTTGTCTAAGTGGCTGTAGACGAAGTTTGGAGGGCAGGGGAGGTCGTACTGGTAGAATGTGGGGCCAGCTCCGATGCAGGTGGTGTAACCTCGACATGCCTCGAGGAGGTCATTCGGAAACCTTCCACGTTCCGTACAATCAGCTGCTTTGCTAACTCCGTGGCATAATCCCTGAAAAAGATTGATAGAACATAATTTTAACTGTCTCCGTGGTGTAATGCCACAGTGTTACAATATAGCGGCTTACAGTAGCGCAACGAATGTATATACTTTTGCACAGTAACGGAACTGCGCGGCAGCGGGCGGCGGGGCACTGCCAGGCTGACTACAGGCTAGTATGGGCTAGTACCTACGCTGGTCCTTATTGCCCGTCTTGTCAAAAGTTTTTGAAAAACTAATTAAAATACGCTTAGTTGAACACTTAACCACAAATTCAGCGATAAGTAATAGGCAATATGGATATCAAAAAGGCTTAGGAACAGGAGAGGCAATTGATACGCTTTTAGGTGATGTTTTACTCTGTTTGAATGAGAAAAAGAAGGTAACTGGATTGTTCCTGGACTTGACATCTGCTTTTGACATGGTAGACCATAGAATTCTGCTAATTAAACTTGCGCACTACGGCATAAAAGGAAAAATCTTAAAGTTATTCGAATCATATTTAGAGAACAGATGCCAGTTTGTAGAGTTGAAGAATGTTGATAATGGACAGGTTCAGACTTACAGAAGTAGGTTTACTAAAATCAAGCGGGGAGTACCTCAAGGTTCTGTGTTAGTCCCAATTTTGTTTAATATATATACAAATGACTTATGATTATAATATAAACTGCACCTTTCAGGATGTTAAATTGATTATGTTTGCTGATGACACGAACGCGATTATTTCTGCCTCAAACTCTGAACAGCTGACAGTAAAGACGAATAAAGTGCTTTCAGCTTTTAATTATTGGTTTCATATGAATAACCTTACACTTAATTTGTTAAAAACAAATGTTGTATTATTTAGGAAGACTGCCAAAAATAAAGAGACTCTAGATATAAGGCTTGACAACAACAAAATAGAGTTAGTTGATTCAGTTAAGTTTTTAGGTTTTCATGTTGGTGCAAACCTTAATTGGAAATGTGGATTAGGAAAAATATAGGGTAAAATAAGTTCAGCCTGTTATGCACTCAGAAGTTTACGGGAAGTGATTACTATTGAACAACTAAATTCAGTTTAGCACTTGTTGAGTCACACTTAAGAAATAGTATAAAATTTTGGGGTGGAAGCTTTAACTATAATATGAATAAAGCTTTCGTATTACAAAAAAGAGCCATAAGGAGTATTATGCGAATTCCACCATGGGAATCATGCAGAGATCACTTTAAAAATCTGCAAATTTTGACTGCACCTAGCTTATATATACTAATATTGTTAACTGACCTAATAAAAAATCTAGACAAGTTTGAGACACCTGAAGATAGAATGAAGCGTTTTGAGACACGTAGAAAGGATCTTCAGCACAAACTAGTGCCTACACTGAGAGTTGTACAGCATAGTGTTAGGTTTCAAGAAGTGAAACTGTTTAACAATCTCCCTATTGACATGAAATCTATTATTTATTTATTTATCATTTTATTTTCAGGCTTCATAGACCCATAATTGTGTTAATAAAAATACAAAAACCTTAAATAAACTATTGTTAGTAGGGTATACAACTAAACTAAAGAATAATAATAAAACAAAGTAATTAAATTAAGTATCAGTCTTACGATGGGAAGCGGTAGATACTACCTCACTGTGTGAAGGTGTATCCACCATCGGACTGTCCCACCTGTCAGCGACTAAGCCCAGGATACTGTTGGTACTGGCGCGCACACGCCACAGCATGGAGGCACAGCGTTTCCTAATGATTGCGTGAAAACCATCTATTAGTGCCGCCGCAAACATGCCGGAGGCGCTGCAAAAGCGCGGCAGACCCAACAGCACCCTGAATGCATTGTTATACTGGATACGCAGAGCCTCGTATGCACTCTGCGTATACTTGACCCATAGGCTGCAAGTGTAGAAAGACTGACAGTATGCTCGAAAGAGCGTCTTTTTAACCTGATCCGTACAGCGTGCAAACCTACGGGCCAGCATGTTGCATCGGACAGACAAAGCCCTGCGCTCCCGTTCCAAATCCAAGTTATCACTTAGGTTAGCATCGACCCAGTGACCCAGATACTTAAAATTCTCTACTCTCTTAAGAGGAACACCCGAAAGTGTTACTTGAGGCACAATAGAGTAGCATTTTGTGCCTGCTTTGAATACAAGTAATTCACTTTTTTTGGCATTGTATCTGAGTCCATGGGCCTCAGCATATGTTTCACATATATGAAGCAGCCTCCTCATGGCACTGATTGTCGGGCTCAGCAAGACCATGTCGTCTGCGTAACTAAGATTATTAACACAAGTACATTATTAATTATACATATACAAAGTTTTAAACCAAAAATAAAGGCGTTTCTTGTTAGAGGGATGTTTCTATAAGTTAGATGATTTTATGACAAATAAATTTTAAGCATTGACAGTTAATTATTGGAATATTTGGAATGAGATAAGATAAAATTATTGCTTACTTTATTACTTTTAATTATTATTATTTAAGTTATGTTTAATTTTTAGGACTTATTATAATTTATTACCTACTTTAATATGTCCTACACAATTGACATTGTTTCTGGATTGAATAAATGAATTTGGTGGCGCATCGCGGGACATCAAAGGCGTTGCGCTACTGTACGCCATATCGTAATACTGTGGTAATGCCAAACTTATTTGCTCAACACCAGGTTGTTGCAGGAGCAATACCCGACAGAGTCTAGCTTTGTAAGATTTGGTTTGGTTCTAAGCTCGCCTCACTAGCTACCTCCAACATAAGTAATTCTTGCTGCCAATCATTAATTGATGTTTTCCAGTTTGAAGATAAGATAGTCAGTTCACATCTGGAGGTTGTGGGTTCAATTCCCGGCGGACTATAACTTTGTTAGATTTAGTTTGGTTGATGGAAGAACATTTTCTAAGCTCGCCTGGCTAGCGACGACCATCTTATCTAAGCTTTGCCTAAAAACATTAATGGTAATAGCATTGATGTGTTACGGCTTGAAGATAGCCAGTTCCCCATTGCGTTGGGAAATCTTGGAAATCCCGCTTTCATTTTCGGCATCATCGGCACCTACTACTAGACCGACTTCCATCGCACCCACTTGGTACAGTTTTGAATTATTTATTTTGGTTTTTTTAATTTTCTAAACAATTGTTACACCGATTTTGATAAAATTTATATAGGACCAACCTAGCAGCATAACCTATCGAATAAAAAAATAATTATGAAAATTGGTTTTACAATCTGCGAAGATATCGCGTAACAAACATACAAAAAAACGTACAGTCGAATTTAGAACCACCCCCTTTTTGGAAGTCGGTTAAAAACTCAATGGATTACAATTTGTGCAAAATTAAGGTAAGTACATTATCATTAACACATTACTCAGACACCTAGGTATTATTGACAATTATTCCGATACCTGCGGTAACATTATATTATTATGGTTCCGCAAAAGAAGGATAAGTGATTGATAATGATAATACCTTCAACATATATTTTACTTACCCACTTACTAGAGGGTGCAGGGTTTTTTTCTACACCTAAACCTTCCTTACATGAGTTATGAACTCATGAATCACTCCGTCCATTGCTGAAAACCGTATTAAAATCCGTTCGGTAATTTTTTAGTTTATTGCGTTCAGACAGACAAACAGATGCGGCAGGGGCCTTTTTTTATAAATGTAGTGATTCTGTGTGACTGTGATTTAGGTTAGTGCTTTTTTTTCCAGACGGCGACAAAGCAAATAAAATAATAGTAAAGGTATGTAACCTTGTTAATTGTGTAATTCCGGCTCTTACAATTTGGGGATCTTCAAGGCGTGAGTGAATATGCATTATTTGAGTTTGCGTGTACCATCCTTGACTACATCGTCACTTACCATCTGAGATGTAGTCAAACGTACTCAAATATTTAATAAAAAAAATGCTCAAAAAAATCTGATTTGGAACAGCACTTTTTTACCCGACTGCGCCAGAAGGAGGGTTATGTTTTTCGAGAGTATGTATGTATGTATGTATGTATGTATGTATGTATGTATGTATGTTTGTATGTATAATTGTTTGGCACGCTCTGCAGCCTGAACGGCTGGATGGATTTTAGCTTGAGACGTGTCGTTAGATTCGTATTTAATGTGAGAGTGACACTGGGTATATAAAAATAAAAAAAACAAAATGGCGGATTTTTGGCGCAAAATTCAAATGTTTGAAACGCTCTGCAGCCTGAACGGCTCGATGAATTATAGCTTGAGGGTTGTCGATAGATACGTTTTTACTGTGAGAATGACACTGGGTATATCAAAATAAATAAAAACATAATGCCGGATTTTTGGCGCCAAATTCAAATGAACTCATTCAATAATAAAACTAAAAATATGAATAAAATAAAAAACGGTAATTTAAAAAACTAAAAAACCCGCCTGCGTTTCTGTGTAATTTGGAAATGAAAAACCCTAAAACAAGAAAGTCGTCATACCCGATTGCACTTAACTTAAGAAAAATTGTACCAGTCGGGACCCATTCTAGAAATGGAGGCATAGTGAATTGAGAGCACGTACCTATATTACATTGCAGATTACTCCAATATACTGACTAGACGGCTGACTTTCTAGAATGGGTCCCGACTGCTACAATTTTTCTTAAGTTAAGTGCAATCGGGTATGACGACTTTCTTGTTTTAGGGTTTTTCATTTCCAAATTACACAGAAACGCAGGCGGGTTTTTTAGTTTTTTAAATTACCGTTTTTTATAATTGTTATATGACTCGCATGACTATATGTATGACTTGTCGTTAGCACAGCAATGACATTAAAATAGACTGCCAGTAATCAAAATTATCATACGACATTAAAAGAGTTTTTGTATCATATCTCTCAAGAAAACACTTCATGTTTAGTAGAGATGAGTGGAAATATTTTGTCTATCTATCCCTACCAGTAGAGATACAAAAACATATTTTTTCCACCTATCCCCACTAAAAATAGGAGCGTCGAAATAGGTTCCACCAATCCCCACCAGTGGGGAAAGACGGAAAAAAATCCATGTATCCCTACCAGTGGAGATAACCCGATAGGGATAGGTGGAAAAGGCGACTAGAGGTCAAAGGAAGAGAAGATATAATATAGGTAATTCAAAGTATGCAACAACAACCTACATAGAATTAATTAAATGGGCAAGGTACTCACAATCACAAAAATAATAATCCACGCTTGCGACATGTTATCAATATAAAACTTTCTGACACAACAATTTTCGTCGTCTTCCGAGGCTGCATTTGTTTTAATTAGGTACGTAGTTTATCCTAGTTAGATAAAATAGTTAAGCAGTTTTATTGCCACAATAATGTTTTCAACAAAACTCCTTACTATGAGTACAATAAGTATTTAGTTAATTCTCACTATCACGCGGCTGTGGGTGATAAAATGGAAACTGAGGAATCTTGCTAGCTAAATAGTGCTGGAATGCTGTCGTAAAATGTTGTGATTTATCGATATAGATGAGTACCTTGTTTTTTTATATTCACATTTGTTGGTACGCCCTTGGCATCATTTCACCTGATGGTAAGTGACGATGATACTGAAGATAGAAGCGGGCTTAACAAAATTCCACAACGCTGTGGGAAACTGGCTAACTAATCTTCATGCCGAAGCACATCAATGGCTGTTAAAATTGATATTTTTTTTATTCACAATTTAACCTCGGGGTAATTCCGACTTATTTAGACTTAAAGTCCTATTTCTAAATTTTAATATTATCTTGTTATATCTTCCACGACCATCCCTTTTATAGCCTGTACACAATTTTTAGTATCCAAATATACGAGTATACATTCCAAATTACCCCACAAAATATTTTAATTTCATAATTCGCATTTGGGCCTTGATCCAAATTCTACGTTGTATGTAGCGGAACCATAGGTGCTATTTTAAATCCATTTATCCAAGTTTTAGTTTGGCGGTAAGAATTAGATAAGACGGTGGTAGCTAGCCAGGCGGGCTTAGAAAATGCCCTCTCACAAAATCAGACCCCTCCGGTAATCGAGCCTGTGATCTTCAGGTGTGAAGCGAATGGATTAACCATTACGCCACGGCGGCGGTTAAGGCGGCACTTGGCCAAATAGTGTTAGCTAGTCTCCAGCTCTCCGTAGTCAGGGGTCTATCATTGTGCTTATTATGACTTAAGGTCCTGAAGTACTTACCTTCTGATATTAATACCTCACTTATTATCAATATCTAACTGTAAATATACCGGGTGGGGCAAAATATATGCATCGATTTTGAAGGGCCACAGAAAAAAGTATTAGAGTTATACAGATTGTAACAAAATTGGTGTAGGTCCCGTTAACTGGGGCTTCTAATCTTCATACTGAACAACTTTTGTTCTACGACTTTGCTGAAAACGTAAAAAAATTTTTTACTCTTCATACAAATCGATCAGTTGATCGACCGATTTCGTGCATTTTAGTACGGAGGGTCGAATTTTTTTTTTAGAATTGACTATGGGTTCCTTGGAGAAAGTTGTTCAATATTACGCGTAGAACCCCCAGTTAACGGGACGTACACCAATTTTGTCACACCCTGTATAACTCTAATACTTTTTTTTCTATGGCCCTTCACAACCGGTGCATATCTTTTGTATATTTGCAGTTGGAAAGTTGGAATGGCATTTGTTACATAATTTTGAAAATTACATCAACAAAATGGGACCATTAACTATGAAGAACTATGATGCACTGATGAAGAACATCAAAAGCTGAACGTTACGTTTTGATGTTGGAAAACATTTTTAACCAGATTTGGTAGAATTCAATGAGGGAGAAAACCAATTTGGGAGACACATGGTTCCAGCAAGACCTCACATACCTCGAATTTCAATGGTGAAATTGAAAAAAATGTTTCCGGCGCAACTGGTTTCTCTTAGAGGTGTCGTGGGATGGACTGCATGCTCGCCAGATTTGAGCTTTTTTGACTTCCTTTGGGTTTACCTTAAGGAAAAAGTTCTCAAACATCGTCCTCACACCTTAGATGAAGGTAAGATGACAATTAGGGAGAAAATAACCGCCAAACCTATTCAAATGTATGGGAAAGTTGTTTAAAATTCCAGAAATCACCTTCATCAGTGCGTCGCTGCTGATGGCCGCTATCTTGCTGATGGAATTTTAAAAAACTTGATGTATAACAAATGGCATTTATATTAATCGAATACTTTTTTCTGTGGCCCTTCAAAACCGATGCATATCTTTTGCCCCACCTGTACTTAACTAGCTTTTGCTCGTGGCTTCGCCCGCGTGGTCATGGTTGACTGTCTTTGAAGGTAAGTGGTACACATGAGTTTTCTCCAGATCTCTCAGGGACTATATCGGCCTATTCTGATTAGTAGTCTATGTCACTTACCACCACTTCAATCAATTCTATACCAAAAATCAATCCGTTTCATCGTTGCGACGTTGCCGTGCGCGACCGTGGAAATGAGCTATCCCCAGATCCCTCGGGAACTATGTCAGGATGTGCATTAGCAATAAAATTTAGGAAATTATGTCCTTTCCCACCTCCTTAAACATTTTTATGCAAAAAGTCACAACATCCCCTTCTTCCGCTTCGATGTTAAAGAAATTGTATTTTTTCAGACTGCATCGGGCTATGCTTTTTTAACAGGAATAAAGTAGCCTATGTCTTTCTCATTGACACAGGCTACCTGTGTGCCAAATTTCATCAAGTTTGGTTAAGGTGTTGAAGCGTGAAAAGGTAACAAACAAACACAATTTTACATTTATAATATTACTAGCTTTTGCCCGCGGTTTCGCGGATCGCTTTTATGACTGTCTTAGAGGGTGCGCGGTGCGCGAGCCGCGAGCGGATCGCGAGCGTGGACATGAGTTTTCTCCAGATCCCTCGAGACCTATGTCAAGATATGCTTATTAGTAATTCATGTCATTTCCCACCCCCTAAACCATCTCTGTGCAAAAAAATCACACAATCCAGTGTTCCGTTGCGATGATAAAGAAATTAACCTATTTTCACTGGATAAAAAGTAGCCTATGTCGTTGCTCGTGACACAGGCTACCTGCATGCCAATTTTCATTAAGATTGGTCAAGGCGTTAAGCGTGAAAAGGTAACAAACAAACACATTTTCACATTTATAATATTAGTAAGGATTAAGTAAGGATTACTAAAGATTTGTAAGGAGTAAGGATTATTAAGGTAAATAAAAGTACAAATTAAAGATTCATTTACTTGTGCTGTGTGACGTTGCTTCTTGCTAAATTTCATGATTCTAGGTCAACGGTTGGTACCCTAGAAGTTTTGATTTACGTGAGAGTGTCAAAATACGCGACATAAATAGACGTATTTTTGATTACGTTGACTTAGTTAGATGCTTGATTTTTTTACAGCCCCAGGGGTAAAAAAGCGTCGGTGGCTCCACCGGTAACGACTCGGTCCTCCTTACCAGAGGCCCCGGGTTCAAATCCGGACGGCCAATGTACGTAATGTTGAGAAAATGGGTCTTGACATACAGACAGATAGACGGACAACGAAGTGATCCTATAAAGCAGGGGTTCCCAACTTATTTATTATTATTACGCGCCCCTTTCTAAAAAGAAAAAAAAATCGCCCCCCTTGTTCAAATAAATTAAGTATTTTATATCTTATTAAAAATCTGGCTAAAAAGCGTCGGTGGCTCAACCGGTAACGACTCGGTCCATCTACCAGAGGTACCGGGTTCAAATCTGGACGGCCAATGTACCAATGAGTTTTTCAAAAACTTACGTAAGTACATACTTACCGATTACTTTAACGGTGAAGGAAAACATCGCGAGGAAACCTGCACACGCCTGCGAAGAAACTCGAAGGTTGTGTGTGAAGTCGACCAACCCGCACTGGGCCCGCGTGGTCGACCAAGGCCTAATCGCCCTGATTCAGGGTAGGCTCGAGCCCCTCGGTGGGGACGTATATGAGCTGTAATGATGATATCTTATTAAATTTATAGAAAAATCTACTTATTCCATTGCGATGGATGAGCTTGCATGTTTTTACGAGGTTTTCAATTCTCGGCTCAACCACAAATTAGGTCCTTAACTACTTAGCCAACGCTCCCATTAGCTGGTCATTGCGTTCCCCTTGGCTGGTGCGCCCCCCACTTTGAAAACCCCTGCTATAAAGAGTTCTCTTTTTCCTTTTGAGGCGTAGAACCCTTAAAACATACTCAAATGACTAACAGTCAACTATCTTAAATTATGTGAGATCCATTTCATAGTTTTCAGAAGGAAAAGCATAAGAAAAGAAACAAAAGTTAAATCGATTACACACACATCACTATGTTAGCTTAATGATAACACCTTCTTATTATTTGAAGTTAAGATGTAGGTAGGCAGAGGTAAGAGATGTTATATCCATGGGCATTCCACGTGACACATACATGCATGATAAACAGCGAGTCACCTGCCTACATTGCCCTTTAAGTAACTACTCGACAGTACTATCGGCCACACGTGAGTGGTAACATATTAAGGCTTATACTGCTGCTAATGACCAACTTTGTAACCACTTTTTACTTCAATATTGATGATGTCAGCTTATATACGTCCCCACCGAAGGGCTCGAGCCTACCCTGAATTAGGGCGATCATGTCTTAGTCGACCACGCGGGCCCAGTTGGTCGACTTCAATTCAATTCAATTAAAATTATTTATTTCAGATAGTCAATCCATAATGTGTTAGTAACATACATCTTAAAAAAACTAAGTTAGTATCAACAGAAATATTAAAAATATCAATCATAATAACACTCTTCAAAGCGTATTGTCAATCATTTTACTCGAGTGGTCTGTGGGTGAGATATTCGCGCCGAGCCTACAGCGTCCTACGAGTCCAATATAATAATGCCTTCAGGATGCTGTTGGGACTGCCGTGGCGCTGCAGCGCATCAGGAATGTTCGCGGAAGCACATACAGATGGCTTCCATGCTATTATGCGCAAGAAAGCTCCATCCTTGCTGCGACGCCTACGCAGCGGTCTCAACAGTATCCTGGAGACTATCGCTGCTAGGTTTGACTGTCTTATTCAAAAACATTGGGTGGGGTTAGTCACAGGAAGAATAAAATAAATATGTACTCCAAATAAAATCACTGTCGCTCTGCTAACAATAAAATAAGAACTAAAATAGATAATAAGCCAATATTGTTACTAATACACTAATATACTATGGATATTATTTTTCCGAAATAAAGTTTATTTATTTATAATAATGTCAAGCAGTCAAACTACAATAATATTCCAATTAAATAATATTCAATGTCAAACAATATTTCAATGTCAGTACAAAATGTCAGGTCACATGTATTGAGTTCCAGTGACTTCACACACAACCTGCGAGTTTCTCCGCAGGCGTGTGCAGGTTTCCTCACGATATTTTCCATTACCGTAAGAGCGTCGGATAAACGTAAATATGAAATCTAAATTCGAAATCACATTGGTACGTGGCAGCATTCGAACCACGACCTCCCGGACAGGAGGCGGCGGCCCTAGCCGTTACGCCACCGACGCTCACTTCAATATTATAAAGAGGCAAAGTTTGTATGTAGGGGTTTGTATGTGTATTCTAATGCACCCTTTTTTTTTAGTTGTAACCATAGAATTGCAGCAATTTTAATAGAAACATTATTATAATTTATGAACTTCATAACAGAACAATTTAAAATTATTTCTTGTTCTGAATTTTTGGAAATTCATCTTAGTTTATTTATGTATGTATAAATCCTTTAATGCACACAAGGAATAATCACAAAAGGGTTTTATTAGACTAATGGTTTTTTTATAATAATTTAAAAACCATAATTTTTGATCGTGCCCATTAGCAGCGATAGACGTAACAGCCACGTTGCAGTACGAGCTGACAACTCAAGTTGCTTAAGAGCAACTCGATTCACGATTCACGATGTTTCAAACATCAAACGAAATAGCTTGGAAATAAATTTCTTGTCAGCTCGTACTCGCTGCAGATGGATCGTACGAAAATTGTGGTTTTTAAATCATTATAAAAAAACCATTTGTCTGATAAAACCACTTTGTGATTATTCCTTGTGTGCAATAAATAATTTATACATAATAGATAAATAAAATAAGATGAATTTCCAAAAATAAGAACACGAAATGATTTTAAATTGTTCTGATAAGAAGTTCATAAATTATCTTAATGTTTCGATTAAAATTGCAGCAGTTCTTTGGTTACAACTAGAAAAAAAGGGTGCATTAGGATATTTTTTCATTAGTTCTGTGTATTAAAATAGAATTCTAGGAAATCTAAATCACTCCTCATACCTATTCTGTAAATTACAAAACAACTTGTTTTTCGATAAAAAAAAATATTAATTGAAGTAAAAAGTGGTTACAAAGTTGGTCATGGGCAGCAGTATACCGTCCTTAAGAAAGGAGGAGCACCAACAACACAACACAACATCGTCACTTACCACCAGGTGAGATGTTGTCAAGGGTTTACCAATTGTGAATAAAAAAAAAAAAAAAAAAAAAAAGCCTTAAGCTTGAGCTGGCCTCGCTTTGTATGAAACCACTTGTGTGCGGCCGACTGTACTTTCATACAAGCATCAAACTTGCCGTGATTGTAGGTAGTCCTAAAAACCGTAAAGTACAAAATAATGAAAACAGGCCAAGTGTGAGTCGTACTTATTCAAAGATTCAAAATATTTCTGATGGTCATAAGATAGTAATTATGTTACACACTGATTGTAAAAAAATTAAAAACAAACAATCATCAGTTATAAATGTCAATAAAATCATTGATAATAAAACAACTAATGTCATTTGAACATGAAAACAATATGACACAAGAAGTAATATACATTAAAATTATTGAATTTCACACGGACAGCACCCGTTCACGAGTAAAACGCGAGAGTCAGCCATCGCTCCCCTCGACCATATTAGAGGGAAAGGAACGACCCGGCTCCTGATGCGCCACCATCCGCACAAACATTTAAGCGAGCATGCACCACTCATATCAATGCTAAGATGTCAGGTCTGTTTACTTCCCGTTAATGGTCCTGAAATGAATAATTTATCGCTTTAATAGATTTATTTTTATGAATGGGTATCATTGTAACAATATTCTTCCTGACCACACCCAAAAGCAACACAGACACTTCGGCTCTGGCAAGTGAGTTTCACATATTCAAATGTATATTTGAAAGCGGTATCTGGAGTGAAGGCCCAAATGGAACTGGTCTTCAGTACTCTTGATAGTCTCGAAATGAAGTCCCGTTCTATCACTCTCTAGCTGCATACGATTCCAGCTGTAGCCCCACCTGCACATGTTTTCCTTGCTTCAGCCAACTTGAGTCCGGAGTCTGTTTAAAGACCTCCATGTTGGCCAGGGCGAAGTAACTATTTAGTAATCTGTGGCCAGGGCATGCGGTGTCCAGGGGGGAGTCTTTCGGACAATGGAATATGTGGTGCTGCGGGATACCTCTCCTGCCAGAGACCCAGGCCACAGATTACTAAATAGTTACTTCCCAGGCGTGCTTTGGAGGCGTCACTATTTTTCCGTTTTATGAAAGTTAAATAAAGTGGACCTCTCTAAAATCTACTGATGAAAACTTATTGTGGCAATGTATTGTTCAATACTTTATTAATTTATGTACAAGATCTGTATTTTAAGAGAGGCTTCATTAAGTACTAGCTTACGTCACAGTATGGCCGTTGGGGCAGTAGAGTTCTCGCGTGGTGACCGCGCACCGGAAAGCGAAGCGTTGTCAGGCCTCCCACTCGGTGGACCGATGACCTGGTTAAGGTTGCGGGAATCCGCTGGATGCGGGCAGCGCAGAACCGGTCGTCGTGGCAATCCTTGGGGAAGGCCTATGTCCAGCAGTGGACGTCCTTCGGCTGATATGATGAAGTAGCACAAAAATCGGTCGCAAGATTTGAAGCAAATTTGGAATGAAAATTGGTAGTGGCTTTTCATATCGGATAAGTCGTCTGCCTGTTTGCCATCTTTCACGCACTGTACAGAAACAATCTTCATCGATAATACACAGATCGTTCTAATGATCTGTTGAATTACCGTGAAAAGGGCTGGTAGAGAGAGTAGGTAGGTAGATAGATAGAGCTAGAGATACAAGACTGGTTTTTAAGGCACCATAGTCAACAAGGAACCCTTATAGTTTCGCGATGTCGTCTGTCCGTCTGTCTGCGGCTTAGCTCAAAGACTATTAGTATACAAAAAAAACGTGTGGAACTCGGGGACTGCCGCGGTAAAGCTACTGCATAGCATTTTTTATCAACATAATGCAATTATAATTATTTATTATTTTTTTATTTATGCAGTATTCACCAGTACCATATAGTCCTTGGGGCGCGTGATGTTTATGTAATAAATTAAGACTAAGAAAGTTACACCAGTAAAATTGACTAGTCCTTTTAGTACAGCAAATCGCTAATAGGTGGCACTGTTAGTTTTTTGGAACTCGGCCGAGCCTGGGGTGTTAGGTTTTGTTTTCGTTACGGAATTTCTTGATTCGGTCGCCGCTCTCAAAGCCCGCGAAAAAGCTATGCAATACCCAGCTTTAAACACTTTTCACTTTGAACATTTTACTTTTGTATGAGCAAATGTTTAGGTCTTTAGTTTTGACATTCCTCGATAGATGGCACCGCAAGACAAGATTTTCATTATTTCATGAATATAAAGATTAGTTTTTATTTTTTCATACAATTTTTAAATTATGATTTAAAATTATTTTAATATATATTTATTTTAAGGCGTTCCGGGTGCTTGTGGGGCTGCCTCGCTTCTGCAGCGCATCAGGCATGTTTGCAGACGCGCATGTAGACTGTTTTTACGCAACTATGCGTAAAAGGTTCGCGTCCCTGGTGCGCCCCAACGGCGTCCTAAGGATGATCGGCGACAGGGTTAACTGCCCCTATATGCTTCACTGCTGCGGACTCCACGTCCCCAGCAGTTAAGCAATATTTTAATGGAATTTTAATCTATTTAATTAACTACTAACACCTAGGATAAGTCACCTACTAACAAATTGTAAGTCTTTGTTACTTGAATAAATAAATAAATTATTATAAAATTATATTATATTATTATTACGCAACTGGACTTGCCCACGCAATATGATTGGTAATTTCGCATGTTATGGGCATAATGGTTAGAGCATATGTTTTATAATCAAAGGGTGCTGATAATTTTTAAATCAGTTTTTAAGTTTTCTGTATAGTTCAGTCTGTTGACACGAGATGTCGCTTACAATTCAATCTCACTGAGAACTCTATTTATTATTAGTTACTTTATGAAAGTTGTAATTTGGCATTAGTATACCTATTAATCACGCCGACAAAGTGGTAAACACAAAAATTATGAAAAAAAAAATCAGGGTATCAAGTGCTATTTTTGTTAGTCATGTCCCCCCCCCCCCGCCCTTGCCAGCTGAACCGCTATTTTAGGACATCTGAAAAAATTGGTTGTCTGTAAAGTCGGTTTACGGGCGATAGTTTAACGTGACAACGTCATAACGTAAAGGGACAATGAGTCATCCTTTTTTTGCGTGCAGGCAGCGTCCATCGATTTATTAGACGTAGAAGGACAAGTAATAAATTTTAAAGGAAAACTATCACGGCTAAGCAGACTCTCTTAGTTTAGGAGATTACTCCTATTAGGACGACCAACTTAAGATGTGCACTTGGATTTGTAAAAAGCTCATAGATTTTCCATACAAAATGTTCTATTACCAACTGCAAAAACAATTTTGTTTTTCAAATTATATGTTTATTTTTGAAAAGGCTACGGAACCCTACTTTGCGCGAGTCTAACTCTTACTTGGCCGGCGTTTTGTTGATAAAATGCTCCACGCAAGGGTTTTACGTCGATAAACGTAATGGCCAGTGAAACTTCCGGCCGCCGGAACAGTCAAGTGTTCTCATTTCACGCCAAATCTAATGTATAAAACAGCTCGTATCCTTTCTAACGCGCCGCAAAACGAACAAGAAAGAGCAGGACAGCTAAAAACCCATAGATTTCGAACACTTTACGAATAAAAAAAACGAAAAATGCGTCAGTCAAAATACAATAGCATTTTGTACCAAGTTTAAAACATGTGGTGTGTAAAAAATTTATGGTGATAAGTGATGTTTGGTTTTTAATTTATTTAAAACGTATTAATGTCTTAATAAAATACAATATAAGTAACAATAATTGTTTTATTTGTTTGCAATCAAGAAATGTAGTAAACTTTTAGGTTTGAATTGTAGTAATTATTGTAAAAATAATTATTTTAGTAAAAAACATACAAGAATCCTATTAGATTCTGCAAAATCTTATTGGATTCAAAACATTACCTCTTCAGAAACCGGTCTGTGAGACTTCCGGCTGCCGGTCACACAGATGCGCAAAATCGGAAATGACAGCGCACTGTCAAGAGGATATTCCGTAACTCCTGTTTCATAAGCATTCCTTGATAATATCGATTTGAATAGGTTAGATACTCTACGGATTCCAGACATGCGAGCATTTTAAAACTTAAAATGCTTAATTAATATAATAAACTTAGGGTATGTTTCGGGCGCGAGCTGGGCAGACGTTGGAGGGAACGTAGCTGTGACCGGCCGGCTTGGCTCGATTCTGGTCGCTATTGATTTAAACAGTTATCTCTGTCTTTTTATTTACGTGTAAAGAATATAGAAAATAACCACACTTTTCACTTTTTCAATGGTTTTTCGTTTCAATCAAAAACTACAATGAAAGTATAAATAATAATTTTAAACAAGAAAAACCGACCTCAAACGCACTAGTCGCCACTAAGATTTTTGAAGGTACCCCTCGATTTCTCTGGGACGTCATCATCGGATCCTGGTTTCCTTGTCATGGTACCACCCTTGGGATATCTCCTTTCCAACAAAAAAAGAATCTTCAAAATAGGATCATAAACGACGAAGTTATGCGCGAACACATAATAACATTCCTCACTTAACAAATATTGTTGTATATTCTTTTAAATTTATACTTACGCCAGTAATATATAAGTCACTATTTATACTTCATAATATTAGTCGTATACATAACTAGAGTTAAAAGCAACGGAGTAGACCTATCTTTAGGATTTTTCTTAAAACTGTTAACAATAAATTTTTGAATCAATATTGAACTAGACTCAGAGCTGCATTGTTACTTTGAACTAAAATGCAAATCTTTGCGATCGATGGCGTGCCCAAAGTATTTTCTCACGTGCCATCTATGACACGCGTGCCATTTTGGTTCGCCATACCTGCTAGAGTATACGAGATAATCGTTTCTAAAAAAACGCCAGCCATTTTGCTTAAAAAAATGTTGTTTAAGAGTTTTTGCTTTCACTTTTTATGAAGGTGTTTGTCAATCAGACCTAAAAAAATTATGCTGAGTATGCCATATCGCTATCACCCGTTTAGTTTAGTTATATCACCCGTTCTAGTGATGAACTCAAGATATACGAACCCGGCTGCGTTACAGAGCAGCTCCTGTCGGTTTTTATTTTTTTGCACTCTTTTATTTTTTGCTGTGAATCCTCATGGATGCCCGTACAGCCGTCTGTACGGGTTATGTGGGACTCACAGCTAATCTGTGCCCTTCTGTGCCTACCCACTAAACATCGCCTGCTGTTGGCTTTAGCCCGTGGGACCTTGAAGCCTTCATCGGAAGCGACCTCACCTTGCGCCAGATGGGAGCTACCGCTTAGGGGGTTGCATTTGTTGTGCTAGTGGAGGAGGGGGGGAGGTTGTGTCATTTGAAGATTGATACGATTGAAGGTTTTCTGTCTGTGTTGCAGCTGCTTTTGTATGTACGATTTCTACTCCAACAGCTGTCCCCCATCCAGCGTTGCAATGCGGCAAGTGTGATTGGCTCTTTTGGACCGGAGAAGCGCCAATACACCAAATTGGCTAACTTGTTTTATTTGTTGACTTTTGTGTAGGTTTTATGTTTTAATATGGGTATTTTTTTTAAATTTATAGGTAGTAACTATAGACTAATAAATAAAGATTGATCCCCAAATAATATGATGATCACACCTAAGTTGCTTAAAATACCGAGTTTTTTTTTTATTATTATTTTTTTATTAAAAATTTGAGTGCGTTTGACTGCAACTCACCTGATGGTAAGTGATGATGCAGTCGAGGATGGTACACGCAAACTCAAATAATAATAAGTTAAAGCCAAATCGAGTAACTTTATTTAATAATGTAAGCAATTTAATTAAAAATTAAGAATTCGCCTACATTAAAACATAACCCCCTTTTTGGGTAGTCGGATAAAAATATATCATATGTCACTCAGGGGATCAATACGAATTTAACGACACTTTGCACTCCGAAATCCATTAAGCCGTTTAGGCTACAGGCTCAGCCAAAGAAACGGACACGTATTCATACATACATACATACACCTGAAAAATATAACCCTCATTTTTGGAAGTCGGGAAAAAGACTTGGTTAATATTTGGTAGCTCAGTTTCAAATTCTACAGGTGTCCAAGGAGAGAGTAGATAGTTGTGGACTTTTGTCTTACCCAGCGTCGGACCTGGGATACAGCGAAAGGAGTGGTCGCTCTGGACGCCTGGTGGCAAGGGGCGCAAAAAAGCCAAATGTGAAATACAAGAGGAGAGCGGTCGTCGTTGGCACCAGGTAGCAAGGGGAGCCAAAATGCCAAATGTAAAATACAAGAGGAGAGCGGTCGTTGGCACCAGGTAGCAAAGGGCGCCAAAAAGCCAAATGTGAAATACAAGAGGAAAGCGGTCGTCGTTGGCACCAGGTAGCAAGGGGCGCCAAAAAGCGAAATGTGAAATACAAGAGGAGAACGGTCGTCGTTGGCACCAGGTAGCAAGGGGCACCAAAAAGTCAAATGTGAAATACAAGAGGAGAGCGGTCGTTGGCACGGTAGGTCCTAAATAATTTGCATACTGATAATACTAAAGTAGCTAAATAAGTGATTTTAAACTATTGTAAGACCTTGTGGACTATGAGAAGGCCTTTGATTCAGTCGAAACCTGGGCTGTGCTACAGTCTCTCCAGCGGTGCCAAATTGACCATCGATATATCGAGGTGTTGAAGTGTCTGTATGTTGGTTCGCCTCCAGGATCAGAACTCGAAAACTATCCAGTTGCAGCGAGGGGTGAGACAGGGAGACGTTATATTTTCGAAACTGTTCACCGCCGCCCTGGAAGATGTTTTTAAGCTTCTGGACTGGGGTGCACTCGGCATCAATATCAACGGCGAGTACATATCCCACCTCCGATTCGCTGACGATATCGTGGTCATGGCTGAGACTATGGAAGACCTAAGCACAATGCTCGATGGCCTCAGTAAACTCTCAACAAGTAGGTCTTAAAATGAACATGGACAAGACGAAAATAATGTTAAATGTCCGTGTCGCACCCACTCCTCTAAAGGTTGGAGACTCTACACTGGAAGCTGTTGACGAATATGTATACCTGGGACAAACAGTCCAGCTAGGCAGGTCCAACTTCAAGAAAGAGGTCAATCGACGAATCCAACTCGGCTGGGCAGCGTTCGGGAAGCTTCGCAATATCTTCACGTCCCAAATACCGCAGTGTCTCAAGACTAAGGTCTTTGACCAGTGTGTGTTGCCAGTGATAACTTACGGAACTGAGACATGATCATTACTATGGGCCTCATAAGAAGGCTCAAGGTCACCCAAAGGGCAATGGAGCGTGCTATGCTTGGAGTTTCTCTGCGTGATCGAATCAGAAACGAGGAGATCCGCAGGAGAACTAAAGTAACCGACTTAGCTCACAGAATCGCTAAACTGAAGTGGCAGTGGGCAGGGCACATAGCTCGTAGAACAGATGGCTGATGGGGCAGTAAAGTTCTCGAGTGGCGACCACGCACCGGAAAACGTAGCGTAGGCAGGCCTCCCACGCGGTGGACCGATGATCACCAGAAGATCGCGGGAAGCCGATGGATGCAGGCAGCGCAGGACCGGTCGTCGTAGAAATCCTTGGGGGAGGCCTTTGTCCAGCAGTGGACGATCTGTGGCTGATATGATGATGATGATGATGATGAAGACCTTTATATAAGGTAAGTATAAAAGGTAAATATAGCATTCTATTTTATTCTAATTAATTGTATTTTAATTCATTTAGTGTCGATGTTTGCAATAAAAGTTGTTTTTTTTTAATTCCTTAATTAATTATGCAACATAAAAACCGGTCAAGTGTGAGTCGGACTCGCGCAAAATAGGGTTCCGACGTCTTTAAAAAAAAGTATATTTTAAAAAACAAAATTATACTTGCAGTTGGTAAGGAAAATCTATGAACTCATTCCAAATCCAACTGCACATCTTAAGTTGATCGACTGTTTTTCATTAACTAAGAAAGTCTACTAAGCTATGATAGTTTCCCTCCGGCCGTTTTGGCAACCAAGTTTCGTAACCAGTTGTCAAAAAAGAATATATCATCGTGTTAGGCAACTAGTTGTCTAAAAAGAAATTCTATTCCTGTTTGACATCCAGTTGCCAACGAAGAATAGAGCTCAGACACTTAGAGAAAATGTGGCTAGTTTCCAAGGCTTCAAAAATGATAGTTTCTAAGCCATGATAGTTTTCCTTTTAAAGCACTTCAAAGCTTTATGTTTTGCCAACAGATCCCCGAATCGAAAAAGAGTTTTAGCAAACCCGTAGGAGTTTTGAAAGAGTTTTAGCAAACCCGTAGGAGTTTTCAAAGAGTTTTAGCAAACCCGTAGGAGTTTTGAAAAAGTTTTAGCAAACCCGTAGGAGTTTTGAAAGAGTTTTAGCACACCCGTAGGAGTTTTGAAAGAGTTTTAGCAAACCCGTAGGAGTTTTGAAAGAGTTTTAGCAAACCCGTAGGAGTTTTGAAAGACCTATTCAACGTATCCCACACAATAGGGTAAGTCAACGACAAAAAATATTCCCCTCTTTACATGTAGGGTAGATGCCCTAAAAATGATTTTTTAAGGTTTTAGGATGTATACCCATGCCAAAATACAGCTTTCTAGTACTAATAGTCTCTGAGATAAGCCACGGACAGACAGATAAACATGGCGAACTATAAGGGTTTCTTGTTGACTTCGGAACCTTAAAAAGGTCGCCGAAAGACAATCTCGCTCTACCCTGATCAAGAGCTAGGGCCGGTACTGACTCTTACCAACATTACATGAGGGTCAGGCCGTTAGCATGTGACCATCACCTCTTTGAACCAGCAGCGGCCTATCGCTCTCCTGGGACACCCTACGGTTTTTTTTTGGCATCATTATTATCAAAATTCGAAAAACATAAAAACTTTTAGGTATACTTACAAGCTTTTAATATTGCATTGTCACGCGATAAACATATGCATGCAAAATTTCAGCTCAATCGGAAATAGGGATGTGGGTCAAATTTAACTTGCAAGAGGAGAGGCGAAACTAAATAAAAGCTTGTAAATCGGAGGCTTCGATTATACAAGAAATTATTTTAATCTTTAAATTTAGGAAAACTTGAATGTCTTCAGTCTATTTCGAATGCTTACGTGGTGAAATATAAGTAAATATTTCTTCCATGCGCATTAAAAAAAATCCAATAAATCATCATACAAATTCCTAGAAATTATCAAGTTATAGTTAGTTTTTTTCGAATGGAATTTTATGAAGAGACTTTCATTGTTTAGTTGAATTGAAATAATAAACAAATTGCGATTATTCAATGTATTATGAGGGTGTTGATAGAATACTTTTATGATATTCTAAAGAGCTTTTCAAAAACCGAACAGAATGACTGAACAAATAACAGCCAGTTAATATTAATGGCATTATGTATAAGAGAACTGAATCAACATTCATAAACTATGAGCAGTCATTAACGTAAAGTTATATGTAAGAGGTATTTAAGTATTGATCAGCAAGTCAAAGATTTAAACAGTTTTAGTCATTCAATGTATAAGTTCAATGAACGAAGATTTAATTGTTTTTATTTTTTTATTTAGCGAAACAAACTATTTTTCCAATAAATTGATGTGGATTGTCCCCTTAAATGACGCAATACACACTTGAATATGTGATAGCATATCCGAACTATACTCAGCGTTGTGCGTGTCTAAATGCAAATTATACTAGTTGCGGCTGCGCATATTTATAGACACAAGTTGCATATAAATATCTTCTTTAAAGACTGTTTAAAGACGCCCACTAAAGCAATTTATTCGAATTCGAAAAATAATCAGAATTTATCTAATTGTATGTATCAACAAAATAATTAGTATTCAAATGCCTACGGAAGTTAAAAACCAAATGAAATGTGGCATGTACCGATGAAATATGACATCTACCGATTTTTTGACTTATATTAGGATAATTTTTAAAATTTTGATGAGAAAAAGAATAATTTCTGATAAAAATTAAAATATTTATTTTCTAATAACGAATTATTCTTTCTGAAAAGCTGTTAAAAAATTACTCTTAGTAAATAAAAATTATTTTTCAAAAAAACCGTCAGGAATCATCTAGCTAGATGTGACTGACCAAATTTGTGACCAAGCTAAAATTTGTGACCAAAATCTCGTGACGGTCACAAATTGTCATCTAGCTCATCTAGCTAAATGCGACTGACGAAATTTGTGACAAAAAAAAGTCTGACGGTCCGTCAGTCACAAGACCGTCAGCGGACCGTCTTGTGATCAAAACTTTAAATGATGGTCATTTCACATCACTAGTGATAGCCTTTAACAGTAACACAAAACTCAAGCGAACACAGGCTACAATAATAATATGTAAATCGTTAAATTGGTGCGAGACACAAACGGGTCTTTGAATTATCCATTAGCCGACATTGTGACTTGCTGTACACTTTATACGCGCAGACGGATTGACCCAGAAACTTTTGGAGAAATGGAGCTATCAAAATTCACAGATGGATTGAAGAAAATACTGACAATAAGTAACAGTAAAGGTGAAAATTTCTTCCATGAGGTGACCAGAAGTGGAAGTTTCTCCCTCATAGGAAGATTTGCGAACTCCCACTCTTTCCTGCTTCACAGCATTAAATACATTTAAAAAAAAAAATTTTTAATAATTTTATGACTAATTTTCATGAATTTTGAGTGAAAATACAATGAAATTAGTACTACTTATTGTGGTTGTTGTGCTCTGACTCGGAATCGAACCTAGTCACTCATTGGGCACAACACGCGAACACCGCCCAAGCTAGGACAATCTTCGAGCTCCGCCGTCCATTTATTTAATACTGTGAAGCAGGAAAGAGTGGGAGTTAAGGATTATTTATTACGTGAAGCGTTCCACTTCTTCACGTAACAGGATAAAGGCTGCTCCCAGCCGACATTATAATGGCATGCAATTCTTATTTTTGGTATCGCATATAGCGTGCGGTAGCCGTACAGAGTTTGAGTCTGTCTAGACACTGCTGGGCATTCAGTCCTGTTTTTGCAAAACGTTCCAGTGAATTGAAATCAAAATGATACGAAGTATAAGTATACACTACTTTTTTTTTTCATAAAAGTGTTTCACAGATTTAGCTGTTTCATCCATACCGAGTTTGTAAATATATTGATCACCATCTTCTCGGAAGTAAAATTGAAATTTTTGATTTAGGCTACAGAGAGATTTATTTTTTCTTGGTTCAACAAATGTTAATTTTTTTTCCAGCCATTTCCACCTGGTCGACTCACTGGAGCTCAGCGCCGTCAAATAGAAGTGTTCCGAGACAGGATCTATGTGTTGAGCCAAAAAAAGGATAAATTGTTTCAGCAGACGGATTCCGCAAGTAGAAGGAATGAGATAAGTCAAATCGACCGTGACATTGAAAGTTATAAACAATCGCTGATTAGGATTTACAGTAGCAGTAATTTCTTTCCCATGGATATTCATTTGTTGTGACTCAGTTTTTTAATTATTAAATGTTTAAGAACACTTATTTGAGTTTTACTTTCCATATCATTAATAAGCAGCTATTTTATAAGTCGAATATAAAATTACCTGAAAAAAAGCAATTCTGACCCCTTCGATGATATCCGATAACTAGGTCATGAATATTTTTGATAACTAGTTCAGTCATCTTATCTTCACCCAGCAACTGCCAGTTATAAACGAATTTTCTCAAAGAAACGACGTGTGTTGATAAGAAATCAAGTGACTATTGTTATCGACACCTTCCAAAAATCACAATGGCACAAAATGTAAGCATACTAATTTTATTTTTTCGTCAGTTCAGCTTGAAGTTTTTTTATGAACATGCACTCAAGAACCTGTTTCTTTCTACAGCAAAATATGGAATACATGACATCACTCACAAAAACAGAAATAAAAGTGCGCCTTCAGAGAATTGAAGGTTTAAAACGAATTAAGGAGCAGATGATGAACTTACCCCGTTCTTCTGCTGTTCAAGAAGAAATAATTAGAATCGACTCCGAAATTGCCCAACAAAAGCGCCTTATCCTGGAAATCTATCATCGATTCGGTTTCCATCCCTTAGATATTCATCTCTTGTAATGTAAGTTTTTATAAATAAATCTTTTCAAACCACGAAGGCTAGATAGAAGGAGGACGCATGAATATGTACCTGTAGTTCCGAACGTTCAGTTGAACGAAATTATCTAGATAACGAAGAAAATTATCTAGATTGTTAAAATGGCTGACTGGCCTAGAAAATGACGCAGTGAGGTATCTCGGGACTTCTGAGATTGGGAATAACAATTTCGGTACAGATAATACTCACCCCTCGATATTCCACCCTTATGCATATAATTACAGTTAAAATATTCAATTATATTTATAACAATATGGGAAAATGAAAAATATTACTCAAAAATATCACATACGATATTGCGGCCAAATCTTTAATACCGTTTTTGACTTGCGGACTAACCCCCAAGTCCCACCCTCAATTTTTAAAATTCAATTCCACCTATCCTACGCTCTTTAAAAATTCTTAAAAATATTCATATAATCTTTTTTTTTCATCCTTAAGACGACCGAGACATTTTTGACTTGCGGACACACCCCCAAGTCCCATCATTATACTTTGCGATTTAATTCCACCGATCCTCCACTCTTTACAAATTCTTAAAAATATTCATAAAATCTTTTTTTTTCATCCTTAAGACGACCCATACATTTTTGACTTGCGGACTCACCCCCAAGTTCCACCCTTATTCTTTGAAATTTAATTTCACCGATCCTCCACTCTTTAAAAATTCTAAAAAAATTCAGTGAGCTCTCTCCTCACATTCTAAAGACGACACAGACATTTTTGACTTGCGGACTCACTCCCAAGTCCCACCCTTATTCTTTGCAATTTAATTCCACCGATCCTCCACTCTTTAAAAATTCTTAAAAATATTCATATAATCTTCTTTTCTCATCCTAAAGAGGACCCAGACATTTTTGACTTGCGGACTCACCCTTAAGTCCCACCCTTATTCTTTGCAATTTAATTCCACCGATCCTCCACTCTTTAAAAATTCTAAAAAACTTCATATAATCTTCTTTTTTTATTACATGCATATGAACGCCAAAGTAACTTAAAGCTCATTCATAATAGCTTTACATACTTCTGAAATTTCAAACAAGTAGTGTATAAACTGGGGCACGTTCCTGTTTACAGAGCGGAAAGATATATCACGTTAACTCGGTTACACACGGTGTTAAAAAATGTTTTCACGTTTAGTTAGCGTATTTTGATGAGGAAAGTAAACCAAAATTAATGTTCTAGACTAGACAGTGCGGCGCCGCCGGTAGCGTGCGCCGCCTAGAGTTCAGGTTATGACGACACATAGATAAAAACATATGAATTGTCGTCCGTCTTCATAATAATTTAATAGTTTAATTTGTCTTTTAACTATTACGAAATGTATAAGATATTAACAGAGTTGATTTTTGACTATTCTGAGTTAATATTCTACATAACTTTTAAGCTGTCTATTTATAGACTAAGAAAACTTCAATGATATTCAATTTACTATTATAAAACTTTTATTATAAAAATACTGATTACATACAGAAAGCAACTTATTATACCTTAGAGATAATTTTATAAAATTAACAATAACAATTACCAATATCTGTGGAATAGCCTAATATAACGATCCAAAATAGAATAGCAAAATACATAGTGGTTAACGTTAGACAAACAGTTGTATCTTTCACGTCTTAGCTTACAAACGGTGGAAAATAGGTTTACCTTACCCGTTTCTAAAAATGAAGATATACAGATGTCAACTGCACAAAACACCATTGATTTATTCAACCCACTATTGCAATGAATCACTATTGGTCGTCTTGGATACATGCAGCTCCCACTGGGTGACTCTTGGTTGGCCATCCATCGACCACACATCCTTGTCGTCATTACCAACTCCAGAAAGTCAGACTCTACTGCAGAAATATCATGCTCTTGCCATTTGTCAAAAAGAAGATGAGTAACTTTCAGGGAGCCTCCAGCTTCGTGTGTCACATGAAGGTGTGTTATTTGAAAGTTCGATCGTTGCGAATAAGTTTCAAGCGTTTCTATCTTAAGCCTTCCAAATTCCACAGCTGTTCCTTCTACTGGACTCCAGTACTGGTAGCATTGGTTCACTCCATTTTCAACAGGCTTGCATAGCATGATGATGAGCTCGCTCTGATGATCCCATATGGCCCTCCAGAAGGTACTAGTTGTCTTCTCTGAGGGTGCCGAAGAGCATATATATTTTTTCGGGTGTTTGAAGCCATTAATATAGCTCGCGTTTAAGGAGGCCTCGGAGCTTTCGTCTTCTGATATCACCACGCGGTTGTGGTCATAACACGGTGCGTCTTCGAATCCGTTGTTTTTAACGATTTCCAATGCTGGACCCCACGTTTCTTTGATTTTCTTCTTCATGATTTTGTTGTGCTCTTTGCAAAAAATTGTGGTGGCTTTGTCGTCATTAATTAATTTAATAAAATTTTTCAGGCTCAGCGCTTTCGAATTTTCAGCCCCCATTTTAATGTTCAGTGTACTTACTGATGTATGTACAGAAACTTAATGTAATATTACTGTTACTGTGCCTCGATTTATAGTTAGTCTTTTTCCTTATGACTTGACGCATACGAGATTATTTTTGTGGCTTAATTATTGTTATAATCCTATATTCGCTATGAATACGTGACCTACCCGGTTTTACGTCATGGAAAATACCATGGTTGCTAACTGTTACAATATTGTTGCTAACCACTGAAAAACAGTATTTTTAGGTATCTGCGGCTTTTAGGTTTATTAAAACAATTGCACAATGTTAACTAATTTACAGCAACTAGCGAATAGTAGCTTACATAGATTTTATAGTAGTTAACTGAATTAGGATTAGCACAGTGCGCTAATCTAATTAGCCAGCCGAGGTCTCAAGCTTAAGAGAAAGAAAATACCTTCGCCTGTCTACGAATGTCAGTTAAAAAAAAACAGAACAGCGTGTAAGGAAAACTGAATGCTTATCTCGTAGTCTGTTTGTTGTTGTTTATGTTAAGCCGCCACTAGCAAATGATCAAGTAATTCATAAACTTATGATAAGGGAAGCAATAAAAAGCATCGGCATGTCGAGATGTATTAGGTATCGATTAAACGGCCGTTATACATATTTATTTTCTATCATGTAATGAAAGGGCATAACTTACGTTATTTCAGTAAATACAGAATCTAAATATATAGCTAGATAAGTGTTATAATATATATAGATAGATCAGTATTTTATTTATTTTACCTTAAGCTTACCCTTAAATACTATGTATTGTGCTTACGCACTTACCTACAACTTCAATACTTATGTTTGCGTATTCGCAGTACCTACGTTTCAGATCCTTTATTTACCTGAATTACATTCTATTAAGGCCTAATGGATAGACTCAATATAATTTATAATTGATGTCGTTCAATCATAGTAAGAAACAACGATATGCAGTGTAGTTCTATAAGCTTACGTTAGAAAGGTAGAAATAACGGTGAACGTGACCTTCAAAGATTAGTATTCCCGAAAATCATTTTAGTGCGTTCCAACTTTCAAGATGTTATGGAAAGTGAGCATGAGTTCATCAACCGCATATCGTTCGAGGATGAAGGTCTATGGGAAAATAGACCTAGAAAAAGGAGGCGCCAATCGGTCGTCATGAGCACCAGGTTCGACATATTTTCCGCGAATTGTGTGGATGGATACCATGTGAAAAGAAAGTTTATGATAGTCAGCAGCCTAGTAGCTGAAGTTGATTCCTCCAATTTTTGGAGCTTTGTATGGGAGAGTGGTTGTAAAGTGATTGTGAGGTTCGACAAGAAGAAATTAAAAAGTTATAATTGGCTTAGTAATTCACAAGACTTCGAGTATTTTGTGAGTGAATTTTTCATTTTGAAGAAGATTATTACTGATAAATACTACACGCAGCTTGTGTTATATTTAAGAAACACAATGGAAAGGAAATCAAGGACACTCACGCACTACCAGTACCACGACTTTCCAGATCGCAACGCCCCTTTCAACTCTACTCAGTTTATCTACTTTTTGAAGATAGTAAACAAAGAACAAGGCTACGGCACAATAAGAACAGATTGCAAAAAGCGTGCAGTCAGTCCAATAATGATCCATAGCATAGATTGCTTCGAAAGAGCGGTGTCGGTCTGTGTGTTAGATAACTGTTTGGACCAATTGATAAAGAAGAGTACATATTCATTAACAAGACCTTGCTGCATAGCATATGCACGTTAGATTCAGGAAGGAAAAAATCTAAAGACAGTGACCTCGAAAATATTACTTTCAGAAGTCGCGTTAGGAAATATTGCTCGCTTTTTAAACGCATGTCTGTTCCCTGAGTGTATCGAAAAAGATAGGGTTGGCACCATCGTCAAAATAAGACATTTTAGTGTTAGTGCTTATATAGGTATAAGGCTGGTGTTATAGAATAAATGAGAACTAACATTAAACTATAATGTATAAGCTTTAATTATGTCATAAATTTTTTTTAAGCGACATATGTGTGTAATTCATCCTACCTAAATAATACCATTTAAGTAGTAAGTAGGCTACACTAATCACAATGATTTTACCGCAATGATATTCGCGTGCATCATAAGCACGCAGGAACAAACGGATAACATATAATAGGATCGGTTTCCAGACATGTGTTGAATATATATTTTTTTGCGTCCTTACGCATTTTATAAACACAACTCTTAATGCACCTGACAATCAATTACTATTCTTATATGCAAACATAAATCCTGTATAATTGAATTGGCCTACTGCCAAAGTTAAGGGAGCAATATTTTTATTGTATACGTTTCAACCCTATTTGATAACTCACAGTATTATAAAGCAGTTATATAGTAAACTGTATTGAGACTGCAAGCAGATTAAATTTTATTGATGTACCAGTTTGATGTACCAGTCACGTGAATTTCGTTATCACGTTGCAACACTTGGTTACATCACAAGTTACGCAATCTTATAAATTAACGTAACGCGCAAAATAGACGTTTGGATATTGTTCTATTGCTTCACATGACCAAGTTTTCGTTTGAAAATAAATGTCCTTTTGGAGTAACGGTAATAGATTCGCTGAAAATGATTTTATTGGTAACATTTTTGGGTAAAGTTTTTTTTTTTTAATTTTGAGCTCTAATTCTTTGTAAATTTTAATTTGAAAACTATGCCTATATACTGAACGGTATCAAAACACTTTTGGTCTATGTATAACTTTTCTAAAAATCACTTTAAACAAATTGTACAGTCACGATGTGCATACTTTCTTGCTGATATGGTAAGGATATATTGTCAGGGCTAAATAATAATAAATAATAATAATAAATATAATAAATCATTTATTCACAGGTAAAAACCCATATCACACACAAAATATACAAAGAAATACGATAACGATAATAAACACAAAATACACAAAGAAATACGATAAGACAAATGTCAGACAGTCATTTCCTGTTGTCGCCCCGATGCACATTAAGCCAATGTAAAGGTGGGTGGGAACATAAACTTAAGATTAGCCGGCTCAAGTTGTTTGGGTAAACCGATTATTAGTTGGTATTCAGCGTTTCGAGTGGTGACCACGCACCGGAAAACGTAGTGTAGGCAGGCCTCCTACTCGGTGGACCGATGACCTGCTAGAGGTCGCGGGAAGCCGCTGGTTGCGGCCAGCGCAGAACCGGTCGTCGTGGAAATCCTTGGGGGAGGCCTATGTCCAGGAGGACACTTTCTTCGGCTAATACGAATGATGAATGAATGATTCGGCGTATAGCCGTACACAAGAAGGTCTACCCAACACTGGCTGGGTAATGTTGTTTGGGTGGTGAGCGAGCGATATTAGGTTAAGTCAGGTTTGATCGATTTTACAGTCGAAGACCCTCGCAAAGCGAGGCTCCCCCCCTGGGTGAAGTTTAGCCGGCTAATCTTAACTTTAGCCCGCTAATCTTAATGTTCACACCCAGCTTTAGCCGTAACAGATACGCAAATCAACATTAACATTTACACTTCTTTAAAGCAAAGAGTAATAAATATCTCAAATATCATGAAAATTAACAAAATTGAATATAATCAGGGTTTGTATGAGAGGTACCTATTTCAGATTTTTCCTGGAATAACGAACTGACTGTCGTATACAAACGAAGTGATCATAACAATCAAAACCATTAGTCATTTTCGACAAATAAGAGCGTCGGTGGCGTAACGGCTAAGTACGCCGCCTCCTGCCCGATAGGTCGTGGTTCGAATACTGCCACGTTACCAATGTGATTTCGAATTTCGAGTTCATATGTACGTTTATCCCACGCTCTTAAGGTGAAGGAAAACATCGTGAGGAAACCTGCACACGCTTGCGAAGAAACTTGCAGTTTGCGTGTGAAGTCGACCAACCCGCACTGGGCCCGCGTGGTCGACTAAGGCCCGACCGCCCTAATTCAGGGTAGGCTCGAGCCCCTTGGTGGGGACGTATATGAGCTGACATGATGAATAATATTTTGTAGCGTTCGTAGCTCAGTGCGACTATAGCGTCGATCACGCAGGTTAACTGACCTAATACACGGTCGTTGTCTGGATGGGTTTCACTATTAGTGTCATTTTTCTTGACTGTTTCATTGCCGCTGGTGCCAGTTGTTATCAATAGATGGCAGCGGTTCAGCTGGGTCATATGCCTTATAGGCAGCTTGAAATACTTCTGACTGTAGGGTTTTCCACAAGCCCTAAAATCTCCTCTAGCCAGATATGGCCTTTGTGTGTTTACCATTAGCACCGCTACCCCCACCAGCCCGTACTTAGCCCTCGTGTGTTCGCCACTAGCCCCACAATCCCCACCAGCCCGTACTTAGCCCTCGTGTGTTCGCCACTAGCCCCACAATCCCCATCAGGCAGGACTTGGCCCTAGTGTGTTCGCCACTAGCTTCACAATCCCCATCAGGCAGGAATTGGCCCTAGTGTGTTCGCCACTAGCTTCACAATCCCCATCAGGCAGGACTTGGCCCTAGTGTGTTCGCCACTAGCCCCAAAATCCCCATCAGGCAGGAGTTGGCCCTAGTGTGTTCGCCACTAGCCACCACAATCCCCACCATGCAGGACTTGGCCCTCGTGTGTTCGCCACTAGCTCCACAATCCCCATCAGGCAGGAATTGGCCCTAGTGTGTTCGCCACTAGCTTCACAATCCCCATCAGGCGGGACTTTGCCCTAGTGTGTTTGCCACTAGCGCCACAATATCCACCAGGCAGGACTTGGCCCTAGTGTGCTCGCCACTGGCCCCCCAATCCCCATCAGGCAGGACTTGGCCCTTGTGTGTTCGCCACTAGGCCCACAATCCCCAACAGCCAGCCAGCAGTTGCCCCCCCGTGTTTATGCTTCAGTAAAGTAGTTGAACAGTTATTTAATTACTTGAGTAGAACCCCCTTATAAGAATGCTCTATTTCACCACTCTGTATCTGTATCTATATGAGATCAGTCTCTGGTTCCAGTGGTCTCGGGAATCGTTAGGGCCAGATGCCTGTGTGTGATTCGCACCTAAATTGGGTATTATGTTCGTTTTCACTTTTTCACATATATTCACAATCAAAATGAAGACTACATGAAAAGCAAGCATGCATTTGATTCATCATCATCATATCAGCCGAAGGACGTCCACTGCTGGACATAGGCCTCCCCCAAGGATTCCACGACGGTTCTGCGCTGCCCGCATCCAGCGGGTTCTCACAACCTTCACCAGGTCATCGGTCTACCGTGTTGGAGGCCTGCCTTCCCTACGTTTACCTGTGCGCGGTCGCCACTCGAGAACTTCACTGCCCCAACGGCCATCTGTTCTACGAGCTATGTACCCCCACCCACTGCCACTTAAGTTTAGCAATTCTGAGAGCTATGTCGGTAACTTTGGTTTTCTCCTACGGATCTCCTCGTTTCTGATTCGATCACGCAGAGAAACTCTGAGCAAATAGCACGCTCCATTGCCCTTTGGGTGCTTTGGTGACCTTAAGCCTTCTTATGACGCCCATAGTAAGCGACCATGTCTCAGTTCCGTATGTCATCACTGGCAACACACACTGGTCGAAGACCTTGGTCTTAAGACACTGCGGTATATGGGACGTGACGATATTACGAATCTTCCCGAACGCTGCCCAGCCGAGTTGGATTCGACGATTGTTGATCTCTTTCTCGAAGTTGGACCTACCTAGATGGACTGTTTTTTTTCCAGGTACACACATTCGGCATCAACTTCGAGTGTAGAGCCTCCGACCTCGAACTAACCAACACACTATTAGGCTGAAAAGTAAAACAACACGTAGACATTCATTTGATGGCGCGATATTATTTTTTTTTAACATTAAGCACTTTAGATTATGTTATAAACACTAGATTAACTGAAATAGAGGGATAAGCCAGTTAATCGAGCTGGTGATGATAAGGATGATCTCAAACTGTTAGGTAATAGTGTGAAGATAGCACAGGAACTAGTCATATCATTCGGTGATGCTCGTCTGATTTTAAATTTATTTACAGGATCTTGCAGTAGGGATGCTCGATTCTTTAATGGAAATAAAACAAATTGTTTAAGAGAAATCCACTCCATTTTTATCTTATTTAAAATAATATTTTTAAATGTCTAATACACTCCCGGGCACTACTATCGGCTCACTTAGTGTTTTCAGGTTTCATGACCTGAAACTCAAAAAAAAGTTTTAGGTGGAATAAAATGTTAATGCAGTTCTAAAGCCTGACTACCCACCATTTTTCAACCGACTTCCAAAAAGGAGGAGGTTCTTAATTCGACTGTATGTTTTTTTATGTGTATTACCTCAGAACTTTTTACTGGGTGAATCATTTTTATGATTCTTTTTTTATTTGAAATCTAGTGCTTCCCGTGTGGTTCCATATAAATTTTATCATAATCGGTGTAGTATTTTATTGCAAAATTAACAAAAACCAAAAAATAATAAGGCAAAAATGTACTAAGTTGTTGCGATGGAAGTCGGTTTTTAACGTGTTTAGCGTTTTCCATTATACAGTTTAAGGATAGAGCAAAAAATACCTTTGAAGACACTTTTATATTATGGGACCATCTTTCATTTTCATAAATTGTAGTACTTTATTAGAAAATTAACAAAAACCATAAATAACAATGCAAAAAGGTACTAATGTTGTTGCGATGGAAGTCGGTTTTTTAATGTGTTTAGCGTTTTTTTTTGTAATTTAATCCCTATTGTTACAAATTTGAATCCTACTACTGTAAAAAAATAGTTTATTGTTAGGAACCGAGTAAGTGCCTGGCTAAAAAATAAAATCTGCACTGGACGTTTAAAGAAAACAGCTGGTTTAATAAAAAATAATAATTCAGTCACTTGCGTTGCCTCCAAAGGCGTCCACAATGGCCCTCATGCGGTTAGGTATGGAATTGATCAGCATCACTATAACGTGCCGTGGGACGGTCTCCCATTCCTCTATCATGACAATTTTCAGTTCCTGCATCGTCTGTGGAGCTGGTTGGCGACCTCGAACACGCCTCTTCAGCTCATCCCATAGATGTTCGATCGGGATCATATCTGGGCTTCACGCTGGCCAGTCCATAACTGCAATATTGACGTCTCGAAGATATTCACGGACGATACTTGCAGTGTGGGCTTTTGTATTGTCATGTATAAACATGAAATATGTAATACATGAATTATGATACTGTTGTATTTTATTTTATTTTAACAAAAATACGTTTAGTGAGATCTATGTAAAATAAATATCATCATAGTCTAAGATCCCGTCAATTAGCATTGTTTAAAAGGCATGAAAATGTTTGAAGATGTATGTTTCGGTTGTATATTGTAAAAAGTAAATTAAACTCTTATTAAACTAATTAAATTCATTTTATAATCGTGAAATGAACCCAAAATACATGTTGTATTATATTTAAGAACATTACAGGAGGTAACTTATCACAATTCGTTATACTTATGTAGCAGTCTTGTTGAAAAAAAATCTTTAGATTAAATTTAACGATAACAAAAATAAATGCCAACTTCCGGCTTATAACTACACTACAATTATATATATTTACTTTTTTTATCAAACGTGGTTAATAACATAATATATGTATTTGAAAAACAAAAAATAATAAGATATGCTAATGTAAAAAAAATAAACGTGCAGCGCTTATTTATTGTCCTAATCCAGGCATCGAATGTAGGTCTTTCTCATGCACGATAAATATCTCTGAGTCACTTCAGTATCACATACGAGCCATTTTCTTCTAGTGGATTAATTTACCGTCTATCAAATTTGAAGTCATTTTGTAACCGAAAATGCACAAATACCCTCATAGAGTCCACTGGACTCCTTAAACGTATTTACTCACCGTAGTAGCACTCGGCGCCAGCGCACGTCCTCTCCACCCCACGTCCGGCACACCACTGCAAGAAGGTACTACTAGGACTAGGACGCGCGAAAACGAGAGGGATATAATAACGTTTTTATGACAGTTTGAAACAACGCTAGGAGTCCATGGGACCTAACAGGTAAATTAAGGGTTAAATTAATACTATGGCTATTTTTCATGGTGTTGGATTTTGTGACGTCATCAGTTTACAAACTTTTATAGAAACATAAGATACCCAGTTTTTTAACTAAAAAAAATATAAAAAAATAAAGTAAAGTAGCTGGGAGCCTTCTGCTACTTCTGCTATCCTCGACAGTATCATCAACCAAAACAAACGAACTTATTATCGCTCGTTTTGCTCGCTCATTTATAACCTGAGGATGAATTGAGTAAAGTGTCGAATTAGGTAATGTGTCGACGTGCTGTGAACGTAAGTTTGGCATAAGAGAACCTGTTAAAAGTTAGAAATACCCGAATGAAAAGCAAGAAGACCAACAGACAAACAGGCTTTTTATAAGGATTAGCATGTACTCGTATTATACAGGATGACTTTTAATTCGTTCTTGATAACAAAAGTTATGCATGTATTCGTGATAACAGACAACTTTCCCAAAGAAACTATATGTCAAATCAAAAAAAAAATTGGTCCTCTATCCTTATTAATGTTATAAATGTGAAAATGTGTTTGTTTGTTACCTTTACACGCTTCAACACCTTGACCAACCTTAATGAAATTTGGCATGCAGGAAGCCTGTGTAACGAGGAAGGAATATTAGGCTACTTTTTATGTCGTGAAAATAGCATAGTCCGATGCAGTTCCTGAGGGAACTGAAAATATACTTTTTTTGGTTAATTTCTTTAACATCGCAACGGAGCAATGGGTTGTGTGATTTTTTGTACATAAATGGTTAAGGGGGTGGGAAATGACACGATTTACTAATAAGCATATCCTGACATAGTTCCCGAGCGATCTGGGGAATATTTATGTCCTCGCTCGCGCACCGCGCACCCTCTAAGACAGTCACAAAAACGATGTCCACAGCAAAAGCTAGTACATAATAAGTTATCAAATCAGCAAAAATGTAGGACCAATTTTTTTTTCATATTCGACATACAATTTCTTTGGGAAAGTTGTTTGTAATCACTAGTACATTCATATCCTTTGCTATCAAGAACTAATTAAAAGTCACCCTATATGTCGGCAAACAGGAAAAGAAAAATATTAAGACAATACATCATTCACTATAAGCACATAGTTACTCGGAATTAAAGCGATTGCTATAATCCATATTATAGGCACAGAATTACAATATGGCCTACGTAATACTGTGTTATGGGTGTGGGTGGGTATTTTCAGAAATCGTCGGTATAAATGTCAAGCCGCCCAACTCTTGTGAATAGTGTAAGCATGGAGACCAAATTAGGAATAGCCGTTTTCATAGTAAGTTTCAAATTTCATAGTTCATTTTCTTTTATTTACAATTGGTAAGCCCTTGGCGTCATCTCACCTGATGGTAAGCGACGATCTTGCCGAAGATGGAAGCGGGCTTACTAAGATTACCCAACGCAATGAGGATCTGGCTATCTTATCTTCATGCTGGAACACATCAATGCTGACAACATTGATGTTTGGCGGCAAGACTTAGATAAGATGGTCGTAGCTAGCCAGGCGGGCTAAGAAAATGCCTACCACCAAACCAAACCGAGTCTTACAAGTTTACCCCACCGGGAATCGAACCCGCGACCTCCTAGTGTGAAGCGAATGGACTAACCATTACGCCACGGAGGCGGTTTAAAATTTTTAGGATTGCGTACTCCCACGGGTGACCAAACGGGACCCTATAACTAAGCCTCCTGTATGTCCGTCCGACAGCGGGCTGTATTTCATGAACCGTAATAGGTAGACAGTTGAAATTTTCACATAATATTTAACCGCCTCCGTAGCTCAGAGGAAAAGTTCACTGGCTTTACACAGGAGGTCGCGGGTTCGATTCCCGGCGGGGTCAATTGTAAGACTCGGTTTGGTTGGTGGTAGGGCATTTTCTAAGCCCGCCTGGCTAGCTACCACCATCTTATCTAAGTCTTGCCGCCAAATATCAATGTTGATATCATTGGTGTGTTCCGGCACGAAGATAAGATAGCCAGTTCCCCATTGCGTTGGGGAATCTTGGTAAGCCCGCTTCCATCTTCGGCAACATCGTCACTTACCACCAGGTGAGATGTTGTCAAGGGTTTACCAATTGTGAATAAAAAAAAAATAAAAAAAAAATATGCACGTCTGTTGTCGCAATAATAACAAATATCAAAATTTTTAAAAAGTGATAAAACAAAGGGGATATTCATACAAAAAAACCGTTTTTTCTAGGTCTTTAGAAGTATTTTTGATATAGCTCTATCGTCAAAACGGTAATACATACAAGCATGAAACTTGGTGTGATTAGAGTACTAATACTGAAGTAAAATAAAAAATAATAAAAATTGGTCAATTGTGAGTCGTACTCGCACAGAGTCCAAACTGAAAAAAGCATATTATTGTCACTCGCGTTGATGTCTTCAGTTTGTAATATGAATAGGTATCATTGTCATTATGCTATGCTATGTAGTTGTGTGGAGAGATGTGGTGGTACGAAACCCTCGGAGTGCTAGTCCGACTCGCACTTAGCCGGTTTTGGTCATTTCGTATCACATTATTTGACATGGTTTTTAATAAAACCTTTGTCCAAAGTAAGACAGAGGAGAGTAGGCAGTAGGCTTCAAACATAGGAGATATTATACATAATTGCAAAGAGCTTTGTATACGACCTTTTTGAGTTAGAATTGCTGTGATTTCAGGTGCTGTGCCTCTCGTGGCAAGCAGCGGCGGCCTCCGTAAACTGCACGGCTGCAGGCCGCTTTGCCGATACCGATGACACCACCTGTCAAAACTACACGCTCTGCGTATATGACTCTACCAACGGCATCTACCTGGCATATGTCTACGTCTGCCCCACTACATCTGTATTCAACCCTAACACCGCTATGTGCACAGCTTCTTCCAACTACGTGTGTAACGTAACCACGGCCACAAACACGTCTACCTCCGTCTGCACTGCTGATGGATACATCGCTGATACAAGTTCCACGGACTGCTCAAGCTACATCGAATGTGTAGAGATCAACGGAACCTTCACGGAAACTACATACACATGTCCGAATAGCACCTATTTCGATCCGAATACGACACTTTGCGAAGCCAATTACACTTGCTCGTCTACCACTGCTTTCTCCTGTACTGCAGCAGGTCGGTTTGCTGATACAACGGATACAACATGTCAGACGTACTATTTATGTGTTTTGACAAGTGACGGAACGTACGTGCAGTACGAATACACGTGTCCGTCTACATCTGTCTTCAGTCCTACTTCCAGTGTCTGCACGACCAGTTATACTTGTCCTACAGCATAAGTGGAGCGAAAAGAATTCATCATCTCTTCTGGAAGACACCCGCTCGTAAGCTCGTTTTTAACCACCACTTTAGCTCAATATACGTTTAGCACATCACATCTATCCAGCTGCTTTCTGCGAGTTTTTCTAGACTATAAGTTTACTTAGAGGGGGCTATCCAACGGCGTGTCTTCTGGACAGTTGTGTTTTCGATAAACCTTAAATGAAATCATTCTAAGTAAGGCATTAATTGTTTTAAGCAATCAGATGTTATAAAATGAGTGATTACTTTATTCGATTAAGAGACGGAAGAAAACTCAATAGTTAAATTAATAATCTTTCCTGTAACATCCTAACATTACAGAAGTATGTATTGAAATATGAACAGTATAATATACAAATCTACATGTGAAAAATGTTTTGTGGTACTTTCCTAGAATACTGTTTTCCTCTTTTCTTCTTGTTCATTCTGTCTTGCGTCGTACCTTGAGGCACTTCATTAATCAAAACAAATGCGAGTTTCCTGGCCATCTCAAGATTCTGATCAAGTGGTGGTTTCGGATCCTTGACCTCATAGTTACTAATCATAGAGGTAAATGCGGGTTCCGTAGCAGGTAACAGCTCTTCAGCATAAGTCGGCTTCTTCATAGTAGCAAAAAAGTTTTTGAAATAATTCTCCCTCGCTTTGTTTATGATTGACAAAGATAATGAACTCCTTGAGTTGTAGCCCTCTTTTTGGTCTTTCAGTGGAATCGTCGAGGGTTCCTCCTCTGCACTCGCAGGTCTTGTAGTAGTTTCTATAGAAATCTTAATTTTAGGACAAAATGTAGCAACGTTTTCACTTTTATTATTGGTATCAGTATCGTATTCGGAGTAACGCGTGACGATGAAACTTGTATCGTTGATGCGTTGGACTTTGTAACTTTTAACACTTGTCGCCACAAGAGAACTAGCAACTAAACATTGTATAAATAAAACATATTTAGTAATAGTACTGTTGATCATCACTTGCTGTCATAGTGCATAATGTGACAAGCAACGACAAGCAATGTGCAAGCAAGCAAGCACCACCATAGATAAGAAAGGAGTTCTAATTTTTTCCATGAAAAAAACTACTTCTTTAAAAAACAAGAAGTTTCTATGCCTATAAACACTTTAAATCAAAAAATTTAAATATGTTTCCACGTTGTATCCTTGTTGTCTCTGATATCACCAAGGAATCCTTCGTATGTACGAAGACCCGTCACTTACTCCATAGCTTTCTATACAAGGTGTTAATTTATTAGTACCCGTTATTAAGGCCTTATGATAGGTCAAATGACAATTTTCAATTAACATTATTGAAAGACTGTGTAAAGCTATCACTATGGAAAAAATATATAATATACTTAAAGTAATATAGAATCGATTTAATTGTATTCAATTTGAAAAATTTTACCACTTTTGATGTAAAAAAATATATTGTAGACCCTGTTTTTGGCATTAATTGCAAAAATTCTCGAAAACAAATAGTTAATGTTGAATGAAACCAACACACAAAAAACGGTGACTTTAAGACCGTTAATTTTGAACATATTTTTTAAACTTATTTGAAAGTATAGAAAAGTAGTAAAAACTTGTACAAACCAAGAATTGGGCGTTCGGTTTCAACGTTTTTTAAGCCGCGTTGAAGCCCGCATTGATTTGAGCTTAAAATAAATATATTTAACTTCGATAATATTTTAACACTTCTTTAAGCCTTAAGTATCCAGTAATAACACGAACTCCTTTGGTAATAGACAACGCAGCTTATGACATTGCGTACGACGAAAATTGTTTGTCCTGCTCATTCTCACGATTTTTTACTTGCAAAAATGGCAATAGTATACTATTAATAGTAATAATACATACATATTAATAAATAGTATACTATTGCCATTTTTGCAAGTAAAAAATCGTGGGAATGAGCAGGACAAACAATTTTCGTCGTACGCAATGTCATAAGCTGCGTTGTCTATCACCAAAGGAGTTCGTGTTATTACTGGATACTTAAGGCTTAAAGCTCTCCTACAAAATTTATATTAGTGTAACTTGGCGTATTTTTTCTGTCAAGGAAATTAGGAAAAAAAATGTTTTAAAGTCAGCCCTCCGTCATGTAATTAGTCTACTTATTGTTATTATCAACCGATTTTCAAAAACCAGCCAAGTGCCAGTCAGAACCGCACATATAGGGTACTGTACTATATATATACTGTTATATGGCGCTAGTTTCTTCATGTTTAAAAAAAGACACCTTTTTTGTATGGAGAACCCCTTAATTTTTTCACTTTTTAAAATTTTTAGTATATGTTGTTATTAGCGACAACAGAAATAGTCTAGCTATCACGATTCATGAAATACAGCCTGGTGACAGACGGACGCACAGCAAAGTCTTAGTAATGGGGTCCCTATTTTTTACCCTTTGGGTACGGCACCCTAAAAATGAAGAACTTCGATATATCAAACATAAGGGTGTAGTTACATACAACCAAAATTACATTTCACTACCTTCATACTCGTATCTCTAAGGCAAACCACTTATCTCCGTAGTGATGTTATCATCATAGCCAGCAGTAAAAAGTGAATGAAAACAACAACAATGCTTGTCGAGAGTTAGCTCCCAAGCACGGAATCAGGGTCAAATTTGTCTGGCAAATCATCCAAATACACTCTGAAACTATCATCTCAGTAAAATTAGAAAGAGACCTTATTCACTTTGGATAAGCTTTGATTTTAAAAAGAGAAGGTCGTGTTACTTATGTCAATCTTGGGGGAAAAGAGTATGAGATAGTTCCCGATGCTGTTATTGTTTTCATTGCCACTGACTACAAGCTTAATTGTTACTTCCGCAAATGGATAGAGAAAACTGTGGAGTCGAAGTAAGGTTTTAAAGTTACTTAAAATTTATATTTTTATTTAAATTATTGGTTTTTTTGTTTTTTTTATTTTTAATTAAACTCAATTGAATTTACTAAGTTCTAATTTATTTTTGATTTACTTTAGTATTCAACCAGCTCCGTAGCGTAATATTTAAGTCCATTAGCTTCACATTAGGAGGTCGCGGGTTCGTTTCCTGGCGGAGTCATTGTAAGACTCGGTTTGGTTTGAGGAAGGGCATTTTCTAAGCCCGCCTGGCTAGCTACCACTATCTTATCTAAGTCTTGCCGCCAAACCTCAATGCTAACAACATTGATGTGGTTCCAGGCAGTTCCGGCTAGAAGATAAGATGGTCAGCCCCGTTGCGTTGGAGAATCTTGGTAAGTCCGCTTCCATCTTCGGCATCTTTGTCACTTACCATCAGGTGAGATGATGCTATGGGCTTACCAATCACTAATAAAAAAACTGGTTGCCTGTAAAGTCGGTTTACGGACGATAATTTTACGTGATAAGGTCATAAGAAAACATTGATCACAAGCCAAACGCTTAGATGATCGTGCCTCTCTATCGCTTGTTCGTATCGTGACACTTTTTGTGCATGCAGCCGGCGTTCATCGATTTGTAAGACGTTACCACGTCAAAAAAAAGTGTGCTTTAGACCACACAACTGAAGTAAAACTTAATCACCGTTCGCGTAACGCATTTACCAGCCTTCTCCCCAAGTCAAGCGCGCGTAAGAAGTTTTACTTCAAAAAGTATATTAGCAAGTAAATAATCACTAAAATCTTCCAGAAAACGATTCCAGCTAGGTTGATGAACCCCGTATCGAAAAACCAAACGAAAGACGTTTCTCGTCAAAATATGTCCAGTCAAGTCTACTCCTTTCATTTAACTGTCCACAATCGTGTGATATCCGCTTTCACTCGCGTGCCTCCCGTATGATCCACATCGATCGATTCCCAATCTTTGTTGTTTTAATAATTATCTTCTTTAATTATCATTGGTTCAATACATGTATATGACGCAGGATAATAGCAAAATCCGTTTTTTCGCGAAAATCCTAGGAATATTGCACACTATGGAGCAGAAAACTCCGAATAAAACTAAGTCGGATTTTTACGGTAGAAAAAGACATGCTAACCAAACCTAACCTACCTAACGAAGCGGGGCTCCGTCCGACTTGGTTTTATTCGGAGTTTTCTACTCCATAGTGTGCAATACTCCTAGGATTTTCGAGAAACGACGGATTTTGCTCTTATCCTGCGACAGATACATATTTTTCAAGTACAGCAGAGGGTTAGTACTAATAATAGTACGACTTTGGCAGAGGCCTTAGGAGTTGAAAATGTATTTATTCGTAGCATAGTCTATGTTCGTTTGTTAGTTTTGGGAATCATCAGCGATGTAAGCTTTATACTCCTACAGTACTACACCAACTACTTCTTCGTCTCCTCATGTCTGAGGGTCGTGACCATCGTGGGGAGCTCGTACCATCACAGTTCTCCAGGCCGCTCGATCTTGAGCACTATGAATACTGGTCTGCAGTGTCATCATGATCATTTCCTTGACCACGTCAGCCCATTGTATAGGCATGCGTCTTCTACTCTTCTTCCCCCCATGTCATTCTTCCTTCCAACCGTCACCAGGCTGTTTTTCATGAACCGTGATAGCTATAGACAGTTGAAATTTTCACAGATGATGTATTTCTGTTGCCGCTATAATAAACAATACTAAAAAGCAGAATAAAATAAATATTTAAAGGGGCTCCCATACAACAAAAGTGATTTTTTTTGCTCGTTTTTGCTCGATATTGATAACGGCAACAGGTAGATGCTTGAAATATTCACAAAATATTTAGTTATATAATATTCACTTCAAAAAGAAATAATTAAATTAAACTAAAACTCATATTTAAGGGGGGCTCCCATAAAATAAACTTGATTTTTTTTTGCTAATTTTTGCTCGATATTGACAACGGCAACAGGCAGACGCTTGAAATATTCACAGGTTATTGAGTTGTATTATTCAATTTAAAAATAAATAATGAAATCAAAATAAAATTAATATTTAAGGGGGCCACCCATACAACAAACGTGATTTTTATAGATAACGGTACGGAACCCTTCGTGCGCGAGTCAAACTCGCACTTGGCCGGTTTTTAGAGTTTCCGACCCTGATTAACTATAACGGGACCCTGTTACTTAGCTTACGCTATTTGTCTGTCTGTCCATCCGTCCGACCTTTAAAAGGATGTATCTTTTGAACAGTAATAGATAGCCAATTGAATTTTATACATGATACGTGTTATTTTAGTAGGTTTTAAAAATATGAAAATGAAAGATGGTCCCCATAATATAAAAGTGTCTTCAAAGGTATTTTTTGCTCTATCCTTAAACTGTATAATGGAAAACGCTAAACACGTTAAAAACCGACTTCCATCGCAACAACTTAGTACATTTTTGCCTTATTATTTTTTGGTTTTTGTTAATTTTGCAATAAAGTACTACACCGATTATGATAAAATTTTTATGGGTCCACACGGGAAGCACAAGATTTTAAATAAAAAAAGAATCATAAAAATCGGTTCACCCAGTCAAAAGTTATGAGGTAAACACACATAAAAAAACATACAGTCGAATTAAGAATATCCTCCTTTTTGGAAGTCGGTTAAAAATACACACAAGTTTAAAGTCAAACTTAGGGTTATTGTACTTCTAATCCTAAATTAAAACAAAAATAATAAGAACCGGCCAAGTGTGAGTTGTAGGTACTATTGCTAAGGATCCCAAACTGAATATTAAGCACGTGTCGCTCTCGCTGATGTATTTTGGTTGAAATTAACTGGGTATTAACGAATCGCGAGGAGAGGTGTTGTGGTACGGAACTCTGGTAGGCGAGTCAGACTCGCACTTGGCCGGCTTCAAAGCACTGTGTTTTTAAGGCTTTAAGACGACTCAATCTAAGTAGGTAGATCCGTGATAAATTAATATCGAACGTAAGTATATTCATTTTAAGTTCAAATCAATGCGGGCTTTAACGCTGCTGTTACGTTTAAACCAATCGCCCGATTCTTGATTTTTACATGTTTTTTTTACTTTTATTCACAAAAATAAGTTTAAAAAATGTGTTCAATTAAAATGGAAGGTGATTAAATGAAGGTCACCGATTTTTGTGTGTTGGTTCCATTCAACATTAACTATTTGTTTTCGAGATTTTTGCAATTAACGCAATAAACAGGGTCTTTTACAGAATTTCTTTTACATCAAAAGTGGTAATATTTTTAAAATTGTATTCAATTTAATCGAATTTTTATTACTTTAAGTGTATTACGTATATTTTCCAAAGTGATAGCTTTACACAGTCTTTCAATAATTTTAATTGAATATTGTCATTTCACCCATCTTAAGGCCTTAAACATACAGTTTATTTACCGAGATTTATGGCCTTCATCATCACATCAGCTCATATATACGTCCCCGCCGAGGGGCTCGAGCCTACCCTGAATTACGGCGATCGGGCCTTAGTCGACCACGCGGGCCCAGTGCGGGTTGGTCAACTTCACACACAACCTTCGAGTTTCTAGGCAGATGTGCGCAGGTTTCCTTAGTTCACCGTAAGAGCGTCGGGTAACGTACATATGAGATCGGAATTCGAAAACACATTGGTACGTGGCAGGACTCGAACCACGACTTCCCGGATAGGAGGCAGCGGCCCTTTCTGTTGCGCCACCGACGCTCTACAGGGCCTTAAGATGGGTAAAATGACAATATATACTATCAATGACAACATGACAATATATACTACCCAAGTAGGTAAAATAAAAATGCAAGGAAACACGTAAGGAATTTCGTGGTTTTACCAATAAGGTGTGATCCGAATGTGACTGTGCAGCTTGCGAAAGCCTGTTGAATAAATAAAGCACGTTTCACACGTAAAATGTAACAATTTCACCCAATAATGAAATCTTGACCTGAATATTAACTATTATGTGTCTGGCGACTTTCCTTGTTGGTCAAATCAAAATCAAAATCAAAAATAATTTGTTTTAAATAGTTACCGTAATATTTAGTAAAATAGTTTGTGTTAACACTGTCTCATATAAGTACCGTAGAGTTTGAAAATCCGGTATTGGACTACTAGTCATTTGAGTAACTTTTTATGAACTGTCAAAAACGACATTTTGTTCTGAAATTGTTCGTGTTACAAAGTTGTGACGTCATTATCTTTGACGAACTAATATAGTGATTCTGATAAATATAAAATTGAAATTGGATTAAAACAGTTTTTATGCTTTTGTACTTAACATAAATTCTGTGTAGTGAATAATATTTTTTAATTTATTTTAGATACTTTCAAATACCAAAAATGTTTTTAGTTTAGTTTCATTGTTTTCATTATGAAAAAGAGGGAGATGTATTAGATTACAACACTATGGTTTCTGTAACTGTCTATGGTCACTAGAAAAATGTCACTTGGAGAGTTTTGATATCCTAACCTTTGTTATTTCTAAAATTAATATTAATCGTAATAAAACAAGTCCGTTCTCAATAATAAGTGTTTTAATGAATAATATATATAGTCAAAAAAAACCTATTGTATATTACAAATAATGTCATGATTTAGATAACAGTCACAGGTAATGGTATTTGATAAAGAATCAACATATGAAGGACCCAGTTGCAAAAGTGCCTAAGTCCACTTAGGGACTTTTAGACCCCATACCTTTATTGAATAGAGTATGTCAGAATACGTAAGACCTCATTTTTAGTTTTATTGTTAGAAGTTCCTATGTCTCAAAATCAAAATCATTTTTTTTTTAAATTTCTACTTTTCATATCTAAAAGTCCCTAAGATAGTAAAAAGTCTCTATCTTAAGCAATTTTGATGCAAGAAGTCCCTTTGTGCACAATTTCATACGAAAAAGTCACTAAGTCTATTATAGAACCCCGTACCAAAAGTATGGAAAATGTGGTTTCAGTTAAATATTCTGAGATTTTGATATAATATAGAATTTAACGTCCTGAACAAAAGTCTCTATGGGGGCTGCCACTGTTGCCGAGTCCCTTTCAGAGTTACGACTGATTTTGTATCAGACAACAAATCATTAATTAGATGCAATTACCAACTATTTATTTAAACACTGTCACTATTGCAATTACTAATTAATAATTATTTATTAACTATAATTACTAATTATTTATTAATTACTGTTACTATTGTAACTGTTACTATTCGAATGACTCGTTGGCTCAGTGGTTCTGCTCTTGACTGCTGATCCGAGAGTTGTGGGTTCGATCCCCACCCAGGGCAAGCATTTGTGTGATGAACAGATTTGTTTGCTCTGTGTCTGGGTGTTAAATATCTATATATGTATGTATTTAAACGTATATAAGTATTTATATCAGTCTCTGGTTCCCATAACACAGGGAATCCTACTTTGGGGCCAGATGACCATGACCGTGATTTGTCCCAGAATATTTATTATTTATTTATTATTTATTACTATTACAAAATCAGTCGTAACTCTGAAAGGGACTCGGCAACAGTGGTAGCCCCCATAGAGACTTTTGTTCAGGACGTTAAAATCTATATTATATATCAAAATCTCAGAATATTTAACTGTAACCACATTTTCCATACTTTTGGTACGGGGTTCTTTGACTGAATTAGTTTTATTAAGACAAGGCAATTTGTGTGGCTCGGTTTTGGGATGGGACTAACTGAGTTTTCCGTCCATTAAGAATTGCATTTATGTACGTAAGTCCTAAAAACATGTTAAAAGCGGCTAAGTCCAATGATTTTGACTTAAGTCCATTATAAAAAAAAACGTTGATTTTATAAGAAGTTATAAATAATTATTAAGTTTTTTTAATCTCATAATATACGTTCATTATTCATTAGACTGACTCGGTGGCTCAGTGGTTAGTGCCCTTGACTACTGATCCGAGGGTTGTGGGTTCGATCCCCACACAGGGCAAGCATTTGTGTGATGAGCAGATTTGTTTGCTCTGTGTCTGGGTGTTAAATATATCTATATATGTATGTATTTAAACGTATATAAGTATGTATATCAGTCTCTGGTAACCCATAACACAGGGAAACCTACTTTAGGGCCAGATGACCATGTGTGATTTGTCTGAAAAAAAAATAAAAAAAATAAAATAAAAGCTGTACCTTCATTTCATCATTATTCCATAGAGATACATTTCCAGTAATATTTTTAGTTTTCAATATCGATTTTTGTAGAACTGAATTTTTGGACTAAGTGACTTTTTTGCAACTCGGCCCTTCATATGTGTCTTTGTCATTTATATAATCTATTATTTTATAGTATCCTCTAGCTAGAGCACAAGCATTATTAGACATGAGTCTTGAATTCATTCTCTGACAAACTAGTTACATTTTCTGGAATTTTATTGTAGAATCTTATACACTGGTAATAAGTTAAGTTAGCTGAACATAGATCGCGTCATTAGGAGTATCCTTTAGGAACAGAAAGTTGAATTCCTAAAATGTTGAATTTCCAAAATGTTGCATTCCAAGAAAGTTGAATATTAAAATGTTGAATTTGCATAAAGTTGAATTCTTTAAATGTTGAGATTGCAAAAAGTTGAACTTGCAGGATGTTGATTATTAAAATGTTGAATTCTTTAATATACCTACATTTATAAAAATGTATTGCTGTTCGTTGCTCTCGCTAAAACTCGAAAAGGATCGACCGATTACAATGAAACTTTAGTGAATCGTATGCTTTCCAAAAAAAGCCCAGCGAGCCGCTTGCGGCTTGCGCACAACGCACACTCGATGTCTACGCGGGCGGAGCCGAGGGCTTGTCAGAACATAAAGATGAAAATCTCCTTTATTCTATACCGACTTTAAAAAAGGAGAAGGTTCTCTGTTCGACTGTATGTTTTTTTGTGTGTTTGCTACTCGATATCTTCGCCGAATGATGACTAATTCGAATGCTTTTTTTATGAATAGGTTATGTCCAGAGGTTGGTCTCAATATCGGTTCAGTATCTCCTTTTTTAGGGTTCCGTACCCAAAGGGTAAAAACGGGACCCTGTTACTAAAAATTCGCTGTCCGTCCGTCTGTCACCAGGCTGCATTTCATGAACCGTGATAGCTAGACAGATGAGTTTTTTTACAAATGATGTATTGATGTTGCCGCTATAACAAAAAATACTAAAAACTAGAAAAAGTGAAAGTTTCCATACAAAAAACGTGTTTTTTTTGGAACGTGAAGAAACAAGGCTGTATTTCATGAACCGTGATAGCTAGACAGTTGAGATTTTCACAAATGATGTATTTATGTTGCCGCTATAACAACAAATTACTAAAAACTAGAAAAAGTGAAAGTTTCCATACAAAAAACGTGTTTTTTTTTTGGAACGTGAAGAAACTAGCGCCATCTAGTATGGTGGTACGGAACCCTTTGTGTGCGGTTCTGACTCGCTCTTGGCCGGTTTTTGTGTGGTTGCTACTCGATATCTGATTCAAATACAATTTTTTTTATTAAATAGGTTATGTCCAGAGGTTAGTCTCAAAATCGGTTCAGCATCTACTTTTTAATTTCATTCATTCATATCAGCTCATACACGTCCCCGCCGAGGGGCTCGAGCCTAAATTAGGGCGATCGGGCCTTAGTCGACCACGCGGGCTCAGTGCGGGTTGGTCGACTTCACACACAACCTTCTAGTTTCTTCGCAGGTTTCCTTACGATGTTTTTCTTGACCGTAAGAGCGTCGGATAAAGGTAAATATTAGGGATGCATCGATACGCCTTTTTGCCGATACGTTACCGATACCGATACTCTTATAAAAATATCGGCGATACCGATACGCTTATTGAATTCAAAAAGGAAGGTAGAATAAATAAAACACAATTAATTAATAGTTTTAGCAATCAAAATTAACATTTATAAGATTTTTATTTAAAAAACAAAGCATTCTTAAGTTTTGCGGGCAAAGGCGATTTCGCAAGTCTGTTTGAATAAGACCTGCGGTGGAAAATGGTCTCTCAGATGCGACAGATGCCTCGTTTGCAACGAAATAGATGGGACAACACGCGCGTTTACATTTTATTTTTAAAGCGCGAAATTTGAAAAGTATCGTTGAATCTGCCATAAAAATATCACCGATACCGATATATCGGCAAACCCGAAGTATCGCCGATATATCGGTATCGGTATCGGATGCATCCCTAGTAAATATGAAATCTAAATTCGAAAACACATTGTTACGTGGCAGGATTCGAACCACGACCTCCCGGACTGGAAGCAGCGGCCTAGCCAATACACCACCGACGCTCTTACGCTCTTTTTAGGGTTCCGTAGCCAAATGGCAAAAACGGAACCCATATGGATTCGTCATATCTGTATGTCTGTCCGTCCGTATGTCACAGCCACTTTTTTCCGAAACTATAAGAACTATACTGTTGAAACTTGGTAAGTAGATGTATTCCGTGAACAGCATTAAGATTTTCACACAAAAATAAAAAAAAACAATATTTTTTGGGGGTTTCCCATACTTAGAACTGAAACTCAAAAATATTTTTTTCATCAAACCCATACGTGTGAGGTATCTTTTGATAGGTCTTCAAAAATGATATTGAGGTTTCCAATATCATTTTTTTTTTCTAAACTGAATAGTTTGCGCGAGAGACACTTCCAAAGTGGTAAAATGTGTCCCGAACTGTAATTTCTAAAATAAGAGAATGATAAAACTAAAAAAAATATGTGATGTACATTACCATGCAAATTTCCACCGAAAATTGGTTTGAACGAGATAGTTTTTTTAATACGTCATTTTTTATAGATAATGGTGCGGAACCCTTCGTGCGCAAGTCCGACTCTCACTTGACCGGTTTTTAATAAATTAACATTCTTAAAAATGTTGCCAAATTATATTTGGTTTTTGTCGCGATTGAAACCGGTTTTAGACGTAGTTTATTATCTATTTGGCTTTCCACTTGTACGAAAAGTAATTCTGTGTAATGTATAAACGGTATCAGCAATCCTGTGGAGATTGCCAATATGTTCCGAGACCACTTTCCACCTCTCGGGCCTTCGCGGCAAAGGATGGACAATGCTGAGACCCGTGGTGACCGGGAACTAATTCGGTTCTCTGCGAAGGACGTAGCGGCTGCTAGAAAAAATATGCAACGAGGAAAATCCCCAGGTCACGACGGGCTCAGCGTAGAGCATCTAAAGTACGCTGGCGTCCATTTAACTAGAGTTCTTTCTATGTTTCCTCAACGGGACTGTGATAGAAAGGGTTACAAAGTTTAAATACCTGGACCATGTGATGACGGAGGACCTCAAGGATGCCGAGGATATAGAGAGGGAGCATAGGGCGTTGGTGGTGAGAAGCAACATGATTGCCCGAAGGTTTGCTCGATGTACACAGGATGTCAAGATCACGCTCTTCCGAGCCTACTGTCAATCATTTTACTCGAGCAGCCTCTGGAGTAAATACTCTCAGAAATCGCTAAACGCCCTGCGTGTCCAGTACAATAACGCTTTCAGGGTGCTGTTGGGGCTGCCCCGCTTCTGCAGTGCTTCCAGAATGTTTGCGGAAGCACGCGTAGATGGTTTCCCAGCCATAATGCGCAAGCGAGCAGCGTCGCTGATACGCAGAGTGCGGGCCAGCGGCAACAGCATCCTGCAGGCGGTGGCGGACAGCTGGGACTGTCCTGTGCTATGGCATTGCGTGCGAGTGGCCTCTGGGCATGCTCAATAAGTTTTTTTATAACACGTCACATTCTTTACTAACATAGATTGTAAGACCTTTGTTACTAACACTTATGCATCAACGTTATCCGAAATAAAGGAATAATAGTAATGTCGAGAAAAAGGAGATAACACAAAACCTATAGAAATAGGTACGAGGTGATTCCCATTTTTACAGACTCGTTTACTTTGGCAAGATGCTACAATAAAACGGTTCAAGCAGTCGAAATGACTTTATTTGTTTTCGGCTTCTAAATTCAAAAAGTTTAAAACGCTGTAAGGTTGTTCTTTTAAATGTCGCGGGAGGTTTGTAAACGATAAGACTTAAAAGGCAGCCCTCGTTCTACACGCGCGAGCGTTAAAATTCCATAAAGTCTTGTTTGCCAGTATAACAGAATGGATTTTTTTTATCCAAATAGTTTTACCAATATGCAAAGTATAACAGACTGGACTTTTTTAATCCAAATAGTTCTACTAGTAGAACTGCCAGTAGGACTAGATGGACAAAACCGTTAAAACCCGGCAGGGTAGCTTTACGAGTAGGAATTCCTTACTTTGGATTGAAATTAAATAATTAATTTAATCATTATCTACAAGGTAGTGCCTAGTAATCGATAAACAAAACGTTAATTTAATATTAATAAAATAAAACTAATAATTATATGAAAAAAATATATTTTAGATTTATTTATAAATTTATTTAACCAACATACCTATATATATATACAGGGTGCAACATAATTGGTGTAGGTCCCGTTAACTGGGGGTTCCACTCATCATACTGAACAACTTTTTACGACTTTGCTGAAATCGCAATAATAATTTTTACTCTTCATGCCAATTGATCAGCTGATCGACCAATTTTGTGCATTTTAGTATGGAGGGTTTAATAGCCCGCGCTCTAATAAAAAAAAACATAGTATTTATTAGAATTTTAACCGCCTCCGTGGCGCAATGGTTATCTACTAGCTTAATCTAATAGCTTCACATCAGGAGGTCGCGGGATAGATTCCCGGCAGAGTCTAACTTTCGTAAGAATCAATTTGGTTAGTGGAAGGGCATTTTAAAACCCGACTGGCTAGCTACCACTATGTAATCTAAATCTTGCAGCCAAAAATCAGTGTTAACAGCATTTGATGTGTTCCGGCTTGAAGACAAGATAACCAGTTGCGTTGGGGAATCTTGGTGAGCCCGCTAACATCAATGTCACTTACCATCAGGTGAAATGATTACAAATTACCAAGGGCCTACAAATTGTGTATAAAAAATATATTAGAAATCAGTGTGACTTATAAATAAATCAGAATTACTTAAGCTTTAAAATATTCACCGAATGTTACGAGAATTCGGAAGAGATATCCACAGCCACAGTTTTACAATATAGCGGCTTACAGTAGTGCAACGAATGTACTTATGCAGAGCAACGGAATGGTACTTGCTTGGCAGCGGGCGGCGGGGCACAGCCTGCCAAACTCCGCGTGGCAGGCTGACTACAGGCTAGTACTGCTATTGGCTCTGTGCAAGAGTTCAGCGCCACCTAGCGTCCGCAACTTTGTTGGCTCTGACGTTTTGACATTTAATCACGACATTGTGACAAATATTATTATAATCCAAAATTATCTATTAATTTATTTCCAAAATAACTGTGATACCTTGATTTGGGTGGAGAAAGGGTTGTAAAATCATTTTTGGACATTCAAATCAAATGAGGTATGTACAATTAATTCAAAAAGTGTGTTTTATTTTGAACATGTCAGGGTTTGTTTACTTCATTTTTAGTTGTAGTTTTACTTACTAAGAAGATAAAGCTACTTTAATAGTTTCATTCAATAATAATAAACATATATAATTATTCCTGTATCCCTATTGATAAGTTAAATATCGTTTTCAGATCGAAATGAATATTATTTGCAGGACCGGGTTTTATTAAAATTAGGTAACCAAGTCTGAACAGTTTACTATGAGATATGATGGATGACAGGGCCAACATTATTTTTAATTTTGGCCACTATGAGCGCTGCAATCGATTATATTACCCCCACCTAGTACTTCGCACCCAGCGAATAACCTACGCCGTGGCGGCATCGTGAGAAATCAAAGGCGTTGCGCTACTGTAAGCCATATCGTAATACTGTGCCATAGCCTATGAATCGGCAATCACACACATCACAACTTTTTTAGCGGCTAGCAATAAAATATGCGCACGCGTTCACTACACTTCCGCGATGTGCGGAACCAATTTAACTATAAATGTTAGCTGTAAAGTAAATAACAATGTTTTATATCGATAAAATGCGTTGTAACTCACTAATGCACACGATAGTAGGTAGGTATGTATCTTCAAATAAAAGTATACGTAGGTAACATAGTGAAGAAATAAGATGTTAAAAACTTTAAAATTTTCGTTGATTATGTAACATCCCTACTATATAATATTATAAAGGCGAAAGTAACTCTGTCTGTCTGTTACGCTTTCCCGCAAAAACTACTGAACGGATTTGGCTGAAATTTGGTAGGTAGACAGATTAGGACCTGGATTAAGACATAGGCTACTTTTTACCACGCTCGCGAGCCGCTTGCGGCTCGCGCACTGCGCACCTTCGAAAAGTCATAGAAACGTTGTCCACGCGGGTGAAACCGCGGGAAACAGCTAGTAGTACATAAAGCAAGCTGTCAAGTCCAAAAACTAAATGCAAACTTAGATTTTCAAAATTAAATTTAATGTAAAATTAACTAAACTCTTCACGAAGAGCGTATCTTCTCGCAAGAGCGTCTTCCATTTTGCAATTTCTATGGGAGGTTTTTTTAATCCACTATTGATAAGCCATTTGCTAAGTGCTTTGCTTCACCTGATGCTAAGTGACGATGATGCAAAGGATGGAAGCGGGCTCACCAAGATTCCTCAACGCAATGGGGATCTGGCTATCTTATCTTCAAGCCGAAACACATCAATGCTGTTAACACTGATGTTTGACGGCAAGACTTACTTGACATAAGATGGTGGTAGCTAGCCAGGCGGGCTAATGAAAATGCCCTTCCACCAACCACACCGAGTCTTACACAGTTGACCCCGCCGGGAATCGATTCCGCGGCCTCCTGGTGTGAAGCGAAAGGACTAACTATTACAGAACGGAGGCGGTATTTTAAGGTTCCGTACGTCCGGCCTCGCTCGGAACGCTCCGGGCCCCGTCCTACGCGGAGTTCGGCATGATATGATTTGATGAACAAATAGAAGTGCCATTATTATCTATATCGATGAAAAACTTTAAATTTATCTGGTTTTGTACGGAAGGTACCTATTTCTTTTTTCCAATTTTGAGAAAAAAATAACAAACAAACTGGGTAACCGTAACAAACAACATGAGACATTACGATTACTTACGATTCTTAGCGAGTTACTAAAACTTATTAACATTGAGTTGTTCATTATCCCATACAAAAATCGTAATAAGCTTATTAAGGTACCTACCTCCCATGCATACCCAGAATATTTGTTTTTTTTTATCAAGTCTGACACCTGTTTCTTTTCTTTCCTACAAGATAAGCATATACAAGTGTAAAAAAATGGTGTAGGACCCATTAACTGGGAGTTCCGCTCATCATACTGAACAACTTTTCTCAAAAAAAAATTGAAGCCTCCATACTAAAATGCACAAAAGCGGTCGATCAGCTGATCGATTTGTATGAAGGGTAAAAAAAAACGAGACCTACAGTACACGCATATGATGTGTAACATGTGACAAAATACTTATGAAATTAATTAATTATCGGGTCGTACATTCACGGGCCGACCCTTCGAATAGTAGTATGTCATCTTTGCCTTTGCCATCACACTAGGCGGCATGGCTATGACAACCTTAGTTTTCGAGAATTAAAAAACGTTCGCATTTCCTGTTACACATTTCCGTCCCATTTCACGAAATCACTCGCACAAATTGCAGGAAAGCGAGAGCAAAGATGTTACATATCAAAAATATAATTACGTTTTCAGCAAAGTCGTAGAACAAAAGTTGTTCAGTATGATGAGTAGAAGCCCCAGTTAACGGGACCTACACCAATTTTGTTACATGCTGTATATATACCTAACATTTTAATTTTGATTTCTGTATGCTAAGATTCAACATCCCTACTAATATTATAAATGTGAAAGTAACTCTGTCTGTCTGTTACGCTTTCCCGCAAAAACTACTGAACGGATTTGGCTGAAACTTGGTAGGTAGACAGATTAGGACCTGGCTTAAGACATAGGCTACTTTTTACCACGCTCGCGAGCCGCTTGCGGCTCGCGCCCTGCGCACCCTCGAAAAGTCATAGAAACGTGGTCCACGCGGGTGAAGCCGCGGGAAACAGCTAGTATTTAATAAAAATAGGTGCAAATTACACTCTTTCTGACAGTCATAAAATAATAATAACATAATGTCATTAAATTTGTGAAAAATCAAGAACCTCCTCCTTTTTGGAAGTCGCTTGAAAAGTAGGCCAGTTCACACGGACAGCACCCGGTCACGAGTATAACGCAAGAGTCAGCCATCGCTCCCATCAACCATATTAGAGGGAAAGAAACGACGGACAGCCGTCAGACGCCAGATGGTGACAGCTACGCGAGAAAGTATGCACAGCGTGTCTGTACAATTTATTATGCCTGCCGGGTCAACGAACGAGCGGGCATTCACCTGTTTGTGTTTTGAAAATTACGATAACAATTTGTAAGAATGCTGTTTTTCTAATGGATTTTTAGATATTTTTCCTGTATTCTAAACTAGATACAGAGCAACTCCTTAAAATATTACTTATTATTTAGAACCAGTGCGTTCCTACTTGACGACAGCAAAGGGAGATATCTCTGCCAGGCGAGTTGGTATGTCTGGGGCTCGGCAGTGGACCAATCGTTGATGATTGGTATCTGTATACAGGGTCTTAACAGAGGTAGGCATTCATTTTTTAAACTGGAACTTGTACTCATAAAATTGAATAACTTTCTCCAAGACACCCATGGCCAATTCGCATTTGTTTGTTTAATTAAAATCATTAAATTGCGCAGAATACGCCAGAATAGGTACATAATCGTCATGCAGCGCACTAAAGCACAGATTACTAATTAGTTAGACTAAAGTTCATGCCCGCGCGGTCATTGAACTCGCGTGGCCTCATCCATCTCAGCTGATCGTATCGTATTCTGAGCAGTTTGATAATTTAATTAAAAAATAATAATGTGAATTGACCATGGGTTTCTTGGGGAAAGTTGTTTAGTTTTTTGAGTACAAGTTCCAGTTAAAAAAATTGGTTGTCTGTTAAGTCGGTTTACGGACGATAGTTTAACGTGAAAACGTCATAACAAAACATTGATGAAATGATTGCATACTTTTATGACAAGTCAATGAGCGTAACAGGACAATGAGTCGTCCTTTTTCGTGCGTGCAGCCGGCGTCCATCGATTTATTAGACGTGGTCACGTCAAAAAAGGTGCATATATTTGTTAAGACCCCATACACTTATATGTATACTCAGCGCTGAAGAAATTCTAATAGCGCGTTCTAGATGTCGTATTTCTTTTGTTCTGTTCAGTGGCGGGTTACTCTGCAGTTGTCGCCAGTATGTATTTTTTTAACACCCCGTATACCACGTTTTAAAAGCTATCCAAAGTAACACGTCACACAACATAAGTATTCAACCACTAGAATGGTATCATTTAAAGTGTGACCAATTTGTAAGTGCATTCTCTGAATTCTACTCCTTTATTACGTTACCCCGTGGTCAGTGGAAAAGGACCAAAAAGCCCCAAATTATGGATATACCAACGTCATGGGCTATTCTCAACATACCCAACTATGATAATGTAATAAATTTTGAACGTTCTCTTAGTAAAAGTTTTAATGTAGATTACAACTTATTATTAACTGACTTCAAAAAATGGAATATTTTGTGTTATAAATTACCTATTTATATTTCTTAACTATGTGGTGTTTATTGAGAGCCGTTTTTGTATGGTCAGTGTTGTCAGTATTAACAATTATTTCTACTAAGCGTATGGTAGCGCGGCGCCTAGTTTAGTAGCAGAGAGGAAAAAAGCCACGATTTAGACGGGCAACACAGGGAGTAGGTATGGCGTCCGGAGCGGAGTAGCCAGAATGCGATCTGAGTATTTTAATTTTTTTTTAACTAGTCTTTAGTATCAAACTGTGAAATATAAGTATAAAAATGTTTTATAAACTATCTAGAAGTATCAATTATACTGAAGTCACCTCTGGATTGAGACATAGCGTTTTACTATTGGTATATGTAAGCATATGAGTGCTTCCAAACAGGTGTGCCTTTCACATGTGTATGTATCAATAAGATAAGATAAATATACTTTATTGCACACCAAATATACAAAAATTAGAAAAACTTATTAACTAGCAGAACACACAATGATGTGCAAAGGCGGACTTATCGCTTTAAGCGATTTCTTCCAGCCAACCAATGTTCGTATTTATGTTTATATGTATTTCTCTCGTCTACTTAATTCACACTACTGGTGATGCTAAGTGCAACACCAGGCAACCGCCGTCTATCCAGCACGGTTAATTGTGCCACACGATAAGAGAGAGAGAGAATTCACAGATACTAGAAATCAAATTACAATAATTCTTTTATTATGGGATTAAGTATTTTTCAAATTAGGGAATAGTGCAAGTCTCATCAAAATCGGTTCAGTAATTTGGAAGATATGGTCTATTTCCCATCACTGGAAAACGTCGTCGGATTAGCGCCGCACAATTGTTTTTATTGGCGTTGTCAGTTATGTAGCTTAAAGCAGTCATTAACACAATTTATCTATATTGTGGGGGTCGGTGGCGCATCGACAAGGGCTGCTACCTCCTATCCGCGGAGTCGTGGTTCGAGTCCTGCCACGTACCAATATGTTTTCGAATTTAGATCTCATATGTATACGTTTATCCGACGTTCTAACGGTGAAGGAAAACATCGTGAGGAAACCTGCATACATCTGCGAAGAAACTCACAGGTTGTGTGTAAAGTCGACCAACCCGCACTGGGTCCGCGTGGTCGACTAAGAGCCGATCGCCCTACTTCAGGGTAGGCTCGAGCCCCTCGGTGGGGACGTTTATGAGCTGATAATGATGATGATGATTAAAAACAGTAGCACATACCAGCGTGAAACATGGTGTGATTGTAGTTAGCGTTGCCAGGCGTCCGGATAAAGCCGGACAGGGTTAGGCTTTTTGGATGCATGTCCGGTCAAATTAGATGATGTCCGGCCTGTCCGGTTTTTGTTAGGCTTTTTTATATTTCGTGAACCTCCAGTCACGTGGATATTCGGGCGAGCGCGCCGTCGTGATAAAGTGATAAAGTGACTCACGGGGACGGCGCTTCGTAGTCTGATTATGACCTCGTCTAAACATACAGATTGACTAACTAATGCATTAAATTTATTCATGTCTAGAGCGGGCTTTAAAGGAGTCCGGACTTTTTACCCAAAAGTCCGGCTTAACTTAGTAGTCTGTCCGGCTATTCAGTTTTAGGACCTGGCAACCCTAATTGTAGTAACTATTCGAGTACCTACTACTTCTAAAGTAAAACAACAAGTAATAAAAACCGGCTTAGTGTGAATCGCACTCGGGGTAAGGAGTGCCAACTGAATAAAAAAAACAACTTTACTGTCGCTCGCTTTGATGTGTTTTCTTTTAATCATAGGTATCATTGTTATACATGTATGGAGAGGTGTGATGGTACGGAACCTACGGTGCTTGATTCTGACTCGCTATTGTCTACTTGCATCAGGATGTCTGGCTATGCTTAGTCCTGCCTGTGACGAGGGTTTTAACTCTATTAGTCCAGCCACTCGGTAGTTCACAGCATCCCAGCACCTCGTGGAGCCAATAAACTCACATTTGTCCTGAGTGGATATCATCTCCAAGGCTATCTGGGCTTTGCAGGCAGCACTATCTATTGAACCACAATGAGTCTATGGTATATATACAGGGTGTAACAAAGTTAGGTAGGTTATCAACTTCTTGTACTTGTTCTTTTCGTGATAACTATGCATAGTGTAAAAAAAGGTGAAGGACCCTTTAACTGGGAGTCCTACTCATCATACTTAACAACTAACCCTAAAGCAAAGTATATAATATATTAGTACTAACTACAGTATGGACACTCCCTGCCGCTCTCGTAGATTGCGACCTCACCCCCTCGTTACCCAGACTGATACAGATTGGTTACAGTTTGGTTGTCGAGCGTACATAGAATTTCGCCGCCATTTTGTTTGTTTCGTCATTAGTTTTTTGAAATGTCATTTCTGGCCCGTTGTATGAAGTAACCCATAGTCAATTCTCAAAAAAAAAATCCTCTATACAAATATGTACAAAATTGGTCAATCAGCTGATCAATTCGAACGAAGAGTTATTTTCTTGCGATTTCAGCAAAGTCGTAGAAAAGAAGTTGTTCAGTATGATGAGTAGAAGCCCCAGTTAACGGGACCTACACCAACTTTGTTACACCCTGTATAGTGTTAGGAAAGTAAATACGAATAAAATTCAATTACTTTACAGTATCAATGATTTCGTTTTGTTTTCGAAAAAAAGGAGCTTTCAAATCAGTAAGCGTTCAAAAGTAGAGATGAGACTAACCCTCAAAACTATATAAAGGGTTTAAAATTCCTTACATCATAGTGGGTGCTTTGCTTATAGATAGTTTTGTTTGAAATGGGTCAGCAGGTATAGAGAGGCGCCCCCGCCCCAAGCTCCATCGGCACTTGCGTTGCGTTCATTCGCTTTTTGCCCACCTTTCGACTCGCGCGCAGCCTCCAGCGCGCATGCGCAAGCGCAACTATTGTTCGTTCGCGCATTTCTCTAACGTGGGAACCGCCGCTTTTACGTGCTTTATCTGTAGCTCAAATTATCAAGAGACTCGGGAGATATTGCACGTTGCAAGGTAACGATTAAATGTGATGTCTTTGTGAGTGCTGACTTTTGCTTGCACGTAAGGATTGATCCTTAAGGATTCTGTGCTATGAAGACTTGGGATAGCCGGCATGTGAAGTGGTCCTGTTGTGAATGTTAGTGATGATCAGAGAGACACGGTGATTGGATTCGTCAATTAGATAAGCGGGAATCATGGCGGTTGCATCGGTGAGTCTTATCTATCGCCTTAAGTTACATTAGGTAAACTACCTTCTTGATCCAAAATGCACTTTATTAAGAGGATTGTGAACCCACGGCGAAAATTAGACTTTTAATATACAAACGGCGTTGACGAGTTTCACCGCTTAAATGCTTGAGACTGTAATCTAAATCATGACAATATTAGAAATAGACATTGATGTTTATTTTTACTATTTATGAGGATTGTGAAGCTGCGACTTTTCATACAAACGGCGATAACGATTTTCACCTCTTAAATGTTAACCAATTTGGACCAATTTTGATAGGATGTCAGTCAGAACAAAAGCTAGGCTTATACGTTTTTCGATAAAATTAATAAGTTTACTTTTATTGTCGTTCACGTGTTTTCATACAAAACTTATTTCTGCCATTATTTGTTTATATAAAGTCAGTAATTAAAAATATTTATGAAAAGTCCTAGTTTCACAATCCTCTTAAGATTCATTGTAATCATCTAAACTCAAAAATACAAAACTTTATTCGCAGCAGGTAATAAAAAATATTTTGTATGAAAAATGTATGTACTTTTTACAAATCCAACTGCACATCTTAAGGCTCGAGCTTTCATACAACATAAAAATTATTATTTGAGGAAACACGGTAATAATGATCTTAAGTTTTAAACAATAATCTATAAATAAAAAATAACACAATAATTTTCAATTAAATTTGGACATTGCTGACTCAGTCAAAAAGCCCCCCCCCCCCCCCCCTCCAAAAGAGCCAAAACTCAAAATCCAAATATTTATTTAGAGACTACATTAGGTTCATTTATTAGCAATAATAAAATCTTACAAAATATGTTAGTAAAATCACAAACAAATAACAAAAATTAACATTTAGAAATTTTAACTTTAAAGTTTTTAAGATATCAAGGTTTTAATTCAAACTGATCAATAAAATTAACATTTGTGATGAATACTGGTACCTACTTAAACAAAAATTTATAAAAAATACTTGCATACTATTTTGTTTTTTATTAATTATACTGTTTTAAATTAGATGAATGGCTTTTTTAAGTAAGTATTCATAGCTGTTTTAATTTAAACTATTAGCATTAGCTTCACCTGTATGTATGTTTATAACTGACTCCTTTAATTAGTAATCTGTGCCTTTGCACTCGATTTTGAGCCACTCTAACGGACAGATTTAATTCAAACTTTGTACATTTATCAAGAACTAGCTGTTTCCCGCGGCTTCACCCGCGTGGACCACGTTTCTATGACTTTTCGAGGGTGCGCAGTGCGCGAGCCGCAAGCGGCTCGCGAGCGTGGTAAAAAGTAGCCTATGTCTTAAGCCAGGTCCTAATCTGTCTACCTACCAAATTTCAGCCAAATCCGTTCAGTAGTTTTTGCGGGAAAGCGTAACAGACAGACAGAGTTACTTTCGCATTTATAATATTAGTAGGGATAGGGATAGGGATAGTGACAATACAATAATTTCATAAGTTTTTCTCATTATCCTGAACAAAAATTGAAAAATGAATACAGTTTAAAAAACTAAAACACACTCTTTTAAAGCACATCAAACTAAAAAGTGAAAAATAATTTTTAATATAAGCTGAAAACTATAATGAACGAAAAATACTAGTATTATTGTGAAAAAAGTGTGGGGCGCTTTGTGCCATATTTCCGTATATTGAGCAACCCACGCTTTTTTCACAATAATTTCCTTTTATGTAACAAAAGTGGTGAAGGTCCCGTTAACTGGGGCTTCTACTCATCATACTAAACAACTTTTTTTTACGAGTTTGCTGAAATCGCAATAAAAAATGTTTACTCTTCAAGCAAATCCATCAGATTTTGTGCATTTTAGTATTGAGGGTCCAAATTTTTTTCGAGATTTGACTACGAGTTCCTTGGGGAAAGTTGTTCAGTATGATGAGTAGAACCCCCAGTTAACGGGACCTACAACAATTTTGTTACAGCCTGTATACGGAAAATTACGAGTTTACCAAGTACCTAGGGAAATTTTTCACCAGTGCCTGGGCTAGGCTTTCGTTTGACGAAAACTTAAATACCTACAACCCACACACCTACAATAATATTGCGCAATGTTGAGTGGTCAACGGGTAAAATACAGTTCTTTTTAATTACCCGTAGTCCCATACTGGTGCAGTGGGTCTATGGGGAAAAAAAATACCCGTGGTCCCCTGTGGTACAAAAGCCGTGGTACCACGGTTAAAACACGGATGATTGCACAATATTATTGAACATATAGGGGTAGTATTGAAGATTTAATTGTACCGGGAGCTCATCGATTGATCATCATCATCAACATTGCGCAATATTATTGTAGATGTGTTACCCACACACGGTGAAGGAAAACATCGTGAGAAAACCTGCACACGCCTGCGAAGAAACTCGAAGGTTGTGTGAGAAGTCGACCAGCCCGCACTGGGCCCGCGTGGTCGACTAAGGCCTGATCGCCCTGATTCAGGATAGGCTCGAGCCCCTCGGTAGGGACGTATATGAGCTGATATGATGAATGTCCTAGGGGATTTATGCGGACATTTTTTCTACACAGATCCCCTAGTGAGCGAGTATAACTGACACGAACTAGTAAATTTTAAATTTATTTACGATCGCAATAAACAGTAACTCCCTTATGAGGAAACGCGGGCGCCATTTTTTCCATAAAAACGTAGTCCCTTCCTCCCTGGATAATGACAATAGAGTAAAAATGTTTTTTTTTTATGTATATACCTACTATGGTCATGCATGGCCCTATGTTTTGTTTTTTCCCATATTCTAATTATAATAGGAAGTAGGAGCCTTCAAAAACTGAAAAAATTGCCCAATTGAAACGTTATTACACCCACTTAAAGAATAATACGCATATCACTCTAATATTATAAAGACGAAAGTTTGTGAGTGTGTATGTTTGTTACTTCTTCACAAAAAACTACTGAACGGTTCTGGCTGAAATACATAGAATACTGTTTTTCACGCTCGCGAGCCGCTTGCGGCTCGCGCACTGCCCACCCTCGAAAAGTCATAGAAACGTTGTGGAAACAGCTAGTTAACAATAAAATGAATACATAGAGGCATAGGTAAAGCGTTTGAAAAAACATTATTATTGCTCAAGTTTTGGAGGAGGATATAGGGTACTACGAAATACTGTTTTCGTCAATTTGAGTGCCTATTATCGGTCTGCGCTGCAGTTCTCCCTTTCTTGCTGTATATGGAGAGTTTTGGGGGAGGGAGACAGCAACATTTTTTTCATATTCCTATTCTTTAGACCGCGTTTCCTCTTCTAATATTAAGAAGTAACCACTATCTGTGCTTACTTCTTAATATTAACATAATCTTCAAATATGTATTTACATAATATATTAATTAAACTAACATATTTCCTGAGGGATCTGGAGAAAACTCTTACGAGATTTCAATTATTTTTTTTGCGATTTCAGCAAACTTGTAGAACAAAAGTTGTTCAGTGTGATGCGTAGAAGCTGCAGTTAACGGGACCTACATCACCAATTTAGTTACACCCTGTGTAAGGGTTGAAAGTGACTAAGAAAACAATTAGCATGCCCGGCGTAAATCAAGTGGGATCTGCATTAAACTCGTTTCCACGATTGCGAGCCGCTTGCAGCTCGCACACCACCCACCTTCAAAGAAAGTCATAAAAACGAAGTCCACGCGGGAGAAGCCGCGGGCAAAAGTTAGTTAAATATAAAACGAAAGGCACTTGTGACGTCATTTTCTAAACATAAGACCCTTTTTTGTGAAAGGATTCTGACGTGAGACCCACACTTTTAACTGATAAACAAACATACCTACTTATCGCGACAAAAGAGTGTTTTACGACATATCCATCTTTCTAACTAATGGATCACTTTAACAAAACTCCTTTAACTCTGAGACATAACACATAGTTAAGGCTCGAGTCTCGCTATTTGTAGGTGTTTTCGATTTAAGGCTTTTTGCTCACTGGAAACAAGATAAACAATTCGGTTGGAAGGTTACTCAGATATCTATCTAACACTATTTCCATAAGCGACTCTAGTCTCTCTCTACCGCTTGTTCCTAATATTTTCGATAAAAAGTATTTAGTATAAACAATTTGGTTGGAAAGTTACTCAGATATCTTTCTATCACTATTCTCCACAAGCGACTCTAGTCTCTCGCTACCAGTTGTCTCATATATTTTCGAGAAAAAGTATTTAGTATGAACAATTCGGTTGGAAAGTTACTTAGATATCTATCTATCACTATTCTCCACAAGCGACTCTAGTATCTCTCTACCGCTTGTTCCTAATATTTTCGATAAAAAGTATTTAGTATAAACAATTTGGTGGGAAAGTTACTCAGATATCTTTCTATCACTATTCTCCACAAGCGACTCTAGTCTCTCGCTACCAGTTGTCTCATATATTTTCGAGAAAAAGTATTTAGTATGAACAATTCGGTTGGAAAGTTACTCAGATATCTATCTATCACTATTCTCCACAAGCGACTCTAGTATCTCTCTACCGCTTGTTCCTAATATTTTCGATAAAAAGTATTTAGTATAAACAATTTGGTTGGAAAGTTACTCAGATATCTTTCTATCACTATTCTCCACAAGCGACTCTAGTCTCTCGCTACCAGTTGTCTCATATATTTTCGAGAAAAAGTATTTAGTATGAACAATTCGGTTGGAAAGTTACTCAGATATCTATCTATCACTATTCTCCACAAGCGACTCTAGTATCTCTGTACCGCTTGTTCCTAATATTTTCGATAAAAAGTATTTAGTATAAACAATTTGGTTGGAAAGTTACTCAGATATCTTTCTATCACTATTCTCCACAAGCGACTCTAGTCTCTCGCTACCAGTTGTCTAATATATTTTCGAGAAAAAGTATTTAGTATAAACAATTTGGTTGGAAAGTTACTCAGATATCTTTCTATCACTATTCTCCACAAGCGACTCTAGTCTCTCGCTACCAGTTGTCTCATATATTTTCGAGAAAAAGTATTTAGTATAAACAATTTGGTTGGAAAGTTACTCAGATATCTATCTATCACTATTCTCCACAAGCGACTCTAGTATCTCTCTACCGCTTGTTATGTTATCTATCTTGCCAAGATAAACAAATCCGGCGGAGATGTTGTGCCAACGACCGGGACGCCTTACGTAGGGCCATGTTGTCTCAGAGAGTCACAACCTTTAAATAACGACTGGAGCTTGTTAACTCAGCTGTGTACCTACTAGATAATCTAAATATTGTGTAACGCAATTTATAATAACTATAGCAGCAATAATTTTGGAGTTCCTTGACCGAAGTCAAGACGTTATTAGATTTTGTTTATAAATAAATGTGGTAGTGGTGGTTAAACGGGCACTCTTTTCCCATTACGTCATCATCATCATATCAGCCGAAGGACGTCCACTGCTAGACATAGGCCTCCCCCAAGGATTTCCACGACGACCGTTTCCGCTGCCCGCATCCAGCGGCTTCCCGCGACCTTCACCAGGTTACGGTCCACTCAGTGGGAGACAGACGGACAGACGGACAGACAGACATGACGAAACTATTAATAAAATCCATAAAATAAGGGTCCCTTGTTGTACTACGAAACCCTAAAAAGTGAAAAAAGAGGGTTCTCCATACAAAAAACGCGTTTTTTTATCAACATGATGAAATTAGCGCCATCTAGTATGATGGTAAGGAACCCTTTGTGTGTGGTTCTGACTCGCACTTAGGTTTTTTTTAACTTTTATTTAATTAAGTGAAGTTAGGTAAGTTTATATATAAAAAAACGGTAATTTAAAAAACTAAAAAACCCGACTGCCTTTCTGTGTAATTTGGAAATGAAAAACCCTAAAACAAGAAAGTCGTCATACCCGATTGCACTTAACTTAAGAAAAATTGTAGCAGTCGGGACCTATTCTAGAAAGTCAGCCGTCTAGTCAGTATATTGGAATAATCTGCAGTGTAATATAAGCCTCCATTTCTAGATGGGTCCCGACTGCTACAATTTTTCTTAAGTTAAGTGCAATCGGGTATGACGACTTTCTTGTTTTAGGGTTTTTCATTTCCAAATTACACAGAAAGGCAGTCGGGTTTTTTAGTTTTTTAAATTACCGTTTTTTATTTTTTTCATTTTTTAGTTTTATTATTGAATGAGTTTGTATAGTAACCTAAATACACAATGACACACATTAGATTTACGCAGATTATTAACTTATCAGTTGATAGAAAACCCATCCAGCCGTTCAGGCTGCAGAGCGTGCCAAACAATTATACATACATATATACATACATACTATCGAAAAACATAACCCTCCTTCTGGCGCAGTCGGGTAAAAATTCAGGTGGATTTGTATCTGAAAGTTTTTGGCATAGCATGTCGGCTAGGCACTAGGCACATTATGTGAAAATTTCAACTGTCTACCTATTACGGTTCATAAAATACAGCCCGCTGACAGACGGACAGACAGCGGAGGCTATAAGGGTCCCGTTGGTCACCCGTTGCGTGTACAGAACCCTAAAAATCTTAAATATATCTGGACTGATATGTTCTGGAGTAGATAGTTTAATTTTAATTTTATTGATAGATTTTTTTTGTAGTGATTAATCCTTTGTTTATTTAAAAATATATTTTTTTTTATCAAAAATTTTAGTGAGTTTGACTGCAACTCACCTGATGGTACGTAATGATGCAGTCGAGTATGGTACACGCAAACTCAAATAATGCCTATTCACCCTTGCCTTGAAGATCTCCAAATTAAAGGATAAGGGAAACACTGACGCAGGCAAGGAGTTCCACTCCTGCGCTGTAAGTTTATTAAATGAAAAAGCGTAACGCAAGCACACTAATATTATTATAAAGGCGAAAGTGTGTGAGTGTGTATGTTTGTTACTTCTTCACGCAAAAACAACTAAACTGATCTGGCTGAAATTTGGTAGGTAGACAGATTTGGACCTGGATTAACACATTGGCTACAGTTTTTGCTATGCGCACCCTCGAAAAATCATAGAAAGATTGTCCACGCGGGTGAAGCCGCGGGAAACAGCTATTTAAAGAATAATTAAAGAAATTCTATGTTTATCAGCAGTGGACGTTCTTCGGCTGATATGATGATGTTGATTATGAATTAAAGAAACCTTGCATACTTACAAAACAATAACAATTAAATCTTATAACAATTATTTATAAATACTAGATAACAAAATTGATAAACATATTATTAAAATTACTTTTAAAATAGAAAAAGCCTTACTAATATTGTGAATGTGAACATGTGTTTGTTTGTTTGTTACCTTTTCACGCTTCAACACCTAGACTAATCTTGATGAAATTTGGTATGCAGGTAGCCTGTGTCACTGGGAAGGACATGCTACTTTTTATCCCGTGAAAATAGCACAGTCCGATGCAGTTCCTCAGGGAACTGAAAAAATATCCTTTTTTGGTTAATTTCTTTAACATCGCAACGGAACAATGGATTGTTCTGATTTTTTGCACAGAGATTGTTGAGGGGGTGGGACTCACCCTCAAAGACAGTCATAAAAACGATGTCCACGCGGGCGAAGCCGCGGGCAAAAGTTAGTGATAGAATAATTTTTATAATTGAAATTGAATTGATGGTTATTTTGTTGGTAGAAGGGCATTTTCTAAGTCCGCCACCATCTTATCTTCGGCTTCATCGTCACTTACCATCAAGTGAGATTTAACCGCCTCCGTGGCGTAATGGTTAGTCCATTCGCTTCACTCCAGGAGGTCGCGGGTTTATCTTTTATTTAAGACTCGGTTTGGTTGGTGGTAGGGCATGTTCTAAGCCCGCCTGGCTAGCTACCACCATCTTATCTAAGTCTTGCCGCCAAACATCAGTGTTATCAACATTGATGTGTTCCGGCTTGAAGATAAGAAAGCCAGTTCCCCATTGCGTTGGGGAATCTTGGTAAGGCCACTTCCATCTGCAGCATCATCGTCACATACCATCGAGTGAGATGATGCCAAGGACTTACCAATTGTGGATAAAAAAAAATCGGTTGCACATCAGTATGGCGGCGGCTAGACTCTATGCCAGTGTTCATAAAAAAACGTTCTGTGCCATTTCGTGTACATTATCTTGATCCTTTTAAAGTCCAGACCCCCGCACGCCCCGGACACTGCATACAACGGTCGTGAATTGACATTTTTTCTAAAACCAAACGACGGAGCAAACAAAATGACGGCGAAATCCCATACGTTCAAGAACCAAGCTGTAACCAATCTGTATCAATCTGGGTGACGAGTGGGTGAGGTCGGAATCTAGAGAGCGGCAGGGAGTGTCCATATTGTGTGTTGGTCCTAATATACACAGGGTGACTTTTAATTAGTTCTTGATATCAAAAGATATACATGTACTCATGATTACAAACAACTTTACTTAAAGAAACTATATGTCAAATCAGAAAAAAATTTGGTCTTCGATACATAATAATAAATAAGTTATCAAATCGGGAAAAATGTATAAAGGAATTTTTTTTTCATATTTTACATATAATATAGTCTCTTTGGGAAAGTTGTTTGTAATCACGCGTACATTCACATCCTTTGCTATCAAGAACTAATTAAAAGTCACTCTATACAGGGTGTAACATAATTGGTGTAGGTCCCGTTAACTAGGGCTTCTACTGATCATACTGAACAACTTTCCCTGAGGAACCCATAGTCAATTCTGAAAAAAAAAACATTGGACCCTCCATACTAAAATGCACAACGTTGGTCGATCAGCTGATCAATTTGTATGAAGAGTTTTTTTTTGCGATTTCAGCAAAGTCATAGAACAAAAGTTGTTCAGTATGATGAGTAGAAGCCCCAGTTAACGGGAGCTACACCAATTTTGTTATACTCTGTATACTTTGCCACAGGTGCAGACCTATGTTAACCTCTTCATTTTATAAAAAAAGCTTGAAAAGAGCTGAACAAAAGCTTTGTTTACTAACAAACCAAAAAAAAAGTTATTGCGTTCACCATTATTTGCCATTATTCGGTAACAACGTCGTCGTCGACTTTTGTACCGAGGCCAACACATCAAGCTATACACTTGTAGTGCGATTCTGATCCATACCCATTTGGAATAAGAACGGTACAAAGTCCAAAGTATGTAGCTTTATGTGCTGGCCTCTGTATGTCATGTGGGTAGTTAGTCGCTGGTTGATTATCTGGTAGTCGGTAGCGGTTAAACGCACGCGCATCCGATATGCGCGTGCGTGCGGCAACGACATTAGCGAGACGCGCATCCACTTTCGATTTCGTACAGTTTACTTGCAGTTAACTACTGAGGAGGAATAAAGGCTGTTGTTATTATTTATGTATTATTATTATTCTATCGTCATCATTGGCCTCTACATCTATAACAGACGATTCACTACCATGTCCTGGACTAGAGGCAACGCTTTTGGTGGCTTAGCAACCCGATGCGCGAACGGCAGACTCGCCCGCACGCTTGGCAGGGAAAGTTTGTGGCCGATGGAGTATTCTATCATCATCATCATCATATCAGCCGAAGGACGTCCACTGCTAGACATAGGCCTCCATGACGACCGGTTCTGCGCTGCCCGCATCCAGCGTCTTCCCGCGACCTTTACCAGTAGGCCATCGGTCCACTGAGTGGGAGGCCTGCCTACGGTACCTTTTCCAGGGTGCGGTCGCCACTTGAGAACTTTACTACCCCATCGGCCATCTGTTGTACGAGCTATGAGCCTCGACCACTGCCACTTAAGTTTAGCAACTCTGAGAGTTATTTCGGTTACTTTATTATTCTACTAACATTATTTAAATGTCGTTATTTTAAGGTATTTAGACAAAATAATATAATTAGTTGGATAAACGTGTGTGACTGCAGGGCCCGCGTGGTCGACTAAGGCCTGATCGCCCTAATTTAGAGCAGGCTCGAGCCCCTCGGTGAGGCCACCGAGGGGCTCGAGCCTGCTCTGAATTCCTTCACAACCTTCGATTTCTTCGCAGGCGTGAGCAGGTTTCCTCACGATGTATTCCTTCAACGTAAGAGCGTCACGTATCAATGTGTTTTCGAATTTCGATTTTATATGTACGTTACGTACGTACGGGAATCGAACCCGCGACCTCCTGGTGTGGGGCTAACCATTACACCACGGAGGCGCTTAAGGTGGTAATACTAGTATTACAGATTTTCGTTATTTTTGACGTCAATTACTCCTAAACGATAGAAAACCCAAGGTGGAAAAAAATAACCTTATTGTTGATAATGTTCTTTGAAGTCAAAAGCTATTAGAAACACGATTGAGCAGTTTTGGCTAGATAGAAAAAAGCACAAAGATGTGTCTACACCGTTACTTTTAACTATAGTTATGACTAATATTTTAAAGTATAAATTATAAAAAAAAACATACAACAATATTTGTTATGATAAATACAGAGTGAGTATTGTTTATTATTTTTATACTTTCATTGTAGTTTTTGATTAACACGAAAAACCATTGAAAAAGTGTGGTTATTTTCTTTACTCTTTACACGTAAAGAAAAAGACAGAGACAACTGTTCCATATTGTACATCTTTCCACTCGAGCAATGTGTTGGTTTGGTACACAAAACGAGCTTGCCCTGCTGGTGCTTCAGGATGCTGATGGGGCTGCCGCGCCAATGTAGGGCGTCTCCAATGTTTGCGGAGACACGAACCGATGGTTTCACGCAATTAATACAATAAGAAAGTGACCTCACTTGTCCATCGTTCGCACGGCAGCCACAAAGGCATCTCGAAGATGATCGCCGCACGGTTTGACTCTCCCATATTGGGGTATTGTGTGGGGATAGTCACGGGTGCAGTAAAATGATAATTATTTTCCCAAGTCGTTTTTTAACACATTAAAGCTAGGTATTGATTGGAACAGTTGTCTCCGTCTTTTTCTTTACGTGTAAAGAAAATAAAAGCGTAAATTAAAGAAAAAAAACACCCCTTTTCAATGGTATTTCGTTTCGATCAAAAACTACAATGAAAGTATAAAAAATAATAACACTACTCACTTTTTATTATCATACCAAAATTGTTGTATTTTTTTTAAAAATTATACTTTAAAATATTAGACACAACTGGAGTTGAAAATAACGATGTAGACCTGTCTTTGGGATTGTTTTCTATCGAGCCAACACTACTCAACCGTGTTTCTAATAGCTTTTGACTTTAAGGAACATCATCATCAACAAAAAGGGTTTTTTTTCAACCTTGGGTTTTCCATCGTTTAGGATTAGTTGACGTCAAAAATAGTAAAAATCTGTAATATTACCGCCTTAACAGTCCCCATAGGCTACACGAGCATACATACGGTATACTGGACTGTTAACGTGTTAAGTGTCTACTAACATAGGCTAAGTTTCTATTGTTACTAACAAAGGGGTTTGAAAATTTTTGTAAGGAGACTGGCATACTGGAATCCGCCATATTTTTTTTTCAGAATGATGTCGCACATTGAGACCTATATATTTTGAGTCTTAAAAAGCTGACCCCGCCGGGAATCGAACCCGCGACCTCTTGGTGTGGGGCTAACCATTACACCACGGAGGAGGTTAAGGGGGTAATACTAGTATTACAGATTTTCGTTATTTTTGACGTCAATTACTCCTAAAGAATAGAAAACCCAAGGTTGAAAAAATACCCTTATTGTTGATGATGTTCCTTAAAGTCAAAAGCTATTAGAAACACGATTGAGCAGTTTTGGATCGATAGAAAAAAATCCCAAAGATAGGTCTACACCGTTACTTTCAACTCTAGTTATGACTAATATTTTGAAGTATAAATTTAAAAAACATACAACAATATTTGTTATGATAAATACAGAGTGAGTATTGTTTATTATTTTTATACTTTCATTGTAGTTTTTGATTAACACGAAAAACCATTGAAAAAGTGTGGTTATTTTCTTTACTCTTTACACGTAAAGAAAAAGACAGAGACAACTGTTCCATATTGTACATCTTTCCACTCGAGCAATGTGTTGGTTTGGTACACAAAACGAGCTTGCCCTGCTGGTGCTTCAGGATGCTGATGGGGCTGCCGCGCCAATGTAGGGCGTCTCCAATGTTTGCGGAGACACGAACCGATGGTTTCACGCAATTAATACAATAAGAAAGTGACCTCACTTGTCCATCGTTCGCACGGCAGCCACAAAGGCATCTCGAAGATGATCGCCGCACGGTTTGACTCTCCCATATTGGGGTATTGTGTGGGGATAGTCACGGGTGCAGTAAAATGATAATTATTTTCCCAAGTCGTTTTTTAACACATTAAAGCTAGGTATTGATTGGAACAGTTGTCTCCGTCTTTTTCTTTACGTGTAAAGAAAATAAAAGCGTAAATTAAAGAAAAAAAACACCCCTTTTCAATGGTATTTCGTTTCGATCAAAAACTACAATGAAAGTATAAAAAATAATAACACTACTCACTTTTTATTATCATACCAAAATTGTTGTATTTTTTTTAAAAATTATACTTTAAAATATTAGACACAACTGGAGTTGAAAATAACGATGTAGACCTGTCTTTGGGATTGTTTTCTATCGAGCCAACACTACTCAACCGTGTTTCTAATAGCTTTTGACTTTAAGGAACATCATCATCAACAAAAAGGGTTTTTTTTCAACCTTGGGTTTTCCATCGTTTAGGATTAGTTGACGTCAAAAATAGTAAAAATCTGTAATATTACCGCCTTAACAGTCCCCATAGGCTACACGAGCATACATACGGTATACTGGACTGTTAACGTGTTAAGTGTCTACTAACATAGGCTAAGTTTCTATTGTTACTAACAAAGGGGTTTGAAAATTTTTGTAAGGAGACTGGCATACTGGAATCCGCCATATTTTTTTTTCAGAATGATGTCGCACATTGAGACCTATATATTTTGAGTCTTAAAAAGCTGACCCCGCCGGGAATCGAACCCGCGACCTCTTGGTGTGGGGCTAACCATTACACCACGGAGGAGGTTAAGGGGGTAATACTAGTATTACAGATTTTCGTTATTTTTGACGTCAATTACTCCTAAAGAATAGAAAACCCAAGGTTGAAAAAATACCCTTATTGTTGATGATGTTCCTTAAAGTCAAAAGCTATTAGAAACACGATTGAGCAGTTTTGGCTCAATAGAAAAAACCCCAAAGATAGGTCTATATACCGTTATTTCAACTCTTGTTATGACAAATATTTAAAAGTATAAATTTTTAAAAAAAGTACAACAATATTCGTTATGTTAATACAAAGTGAGTAATGTTATTATTTTTTATACTTTCATTTAGTTTTTTGATTGACACGAAAAACCATTGAAAAAGTGTGGTTATTTTCTTTACTCTTTACACGTAAAGAAAAAGACAGAGACAGCTGGTCCAATCAATACCTCGCCTTAATTAAGAAAAACGTTTTTATTTAGCTTTGAGGAAGGGAAGATAGGTAGTTAAAGTACACACGGCGCCACATCAAGTTATACAATACCAGTATACGCGGGCCTCGCGTATGTTAAAACGCAAAGGCGTCGCGCGGCCAGCTTATACTGGTTTTGTATAGCTTGATGTGTCGCTGTCCGTACAGCACATGTGACATGACTGGAAGGGTTTACGTACCTACAACCACACCCAACGGGCGAGAAATGACAATTCTAAAAACAAATGACGGAACAAATGAATTCACGGCCGAATTCGATACGTTCGAGAACCAAACTTAAACCAATCTATATCAACCTGTGAGACGAGGAGGTGAAGTCGGTCGCAATCTAGAGAGTGGCAGGGAGTGTCCATACTGTATGTTAGTACTACAATGTATACTTTGGTATCATCATCATCATATCAGCTCATATACGTCCCAACCGAGGGGCTCGAGCCTACCCTGAATTAGGGTGATCGGGCCTTAGTCGACCACGCGGGCCCAGTACGGGTTGGTCGACTTTCACACACAACCTTTGAGTTTCTTCGCAGGCGTGTGCAGGTTTCCTCACGATGTTTTCCTTCACCGTATAAGAGCGTCGGATATACGTACGAAATCGAAATTTGAAAACACATTGGTACGTGGCAGGATTGAACCACGACCTCCCGGGCAGGAGGTAGCGGACCTTGCCATTACGCCACCGACGCTACTACTTATTTACTTATACTTTATATTATACTGTTATACTTTGAAATAACAGTTAAATATGAGTCATCTTTAACATTTCGATCTTGGATGTTTGATTACCTTCTAATCAGAAAGAAACTAACTTTGATAACAAAAAAAGATAAAATATTGATTGAGCCAACGATATTCGTCAAGTTATTGACATTTGGATAGAGAAAGTTACAGAAAGTGGGTAATAGTCGTGATTAAAAGACAACAAAAATAAAACTAAGGACCGTTATAAAATTAGATCAATTAAATAGTGTATATGTCGCAGGATAATTTGATAATCCGTCGTTTCGCGAAAATCCTAGGAAAATTGGATACTATGGAGTAGAAAACTCCTAATAAAACCAAGTCGGACGGAGCCCCGCTTCGTTAAATAGGTTAGGTTATGTTAGCATGTCTTTTTCTACCGTAAAAAGGAGCCCCGCATAGCGGGGCTCCGTCCGACTTGGTTTTATTAGGAGTTTTCTACTCCATAGTATCCAATTTTCCTAGGATTTTCGCGAAACGACGGATTATCAAATTATCCTGCGACATATACATCACGTAGCTGTTTTGAAATTATGAAATTTCTTAATCACTATTGTTTTGAGTTGAAGGTTCCAATGTTATATTTAACTTTTCGGTGGACCGATGACCTGGTGAAGGTCGCAGGAAGCCGCTGGATGCGGGTAGCGCAGAACCGGCCGTCGTGGACATCCTTGGGGTAGGCCTATGTCCAGCAGTGGACGTCCTTGGTTGATATGACGATGATGATGAAGCCTCAAAATGCAGAAATAACTGTTTTTTCTTTATTATGAGTATCAAGCGTCTCCGATAAGCAAATTTTACAAGCTTTTAATTAACTTGCAATGTACAAGTATGTATGTTTGTTCGGGTGAAATCTTGCAAGTTAAATTTGACCCACTTCCCGGTTTCCGATTGAGCTGAAATTTTGCATGCATATGTATATCGTGTGACAATGCAATATTAAAAGTTTTTAGGTTGTTTAAAAATAAATATGACCATAAATAACTGCAACACTTAACCAAGTGCTCACGTGAAAGGCTATACTTAGTACAATGCTTGCTATAGTTGAGTCAGTGCACTTGATCTTTGTTTAACGTGTAGACTGTAGTTCAATTGTTATTATGTCTATTGTTACGTATGGGAACCGTTTGTTGGCTATAGCGGCCGTGAAAGCGCGTTGCGTTGGTAGTCGCCTTTCGGCAAAATGTAATGCAGCCCTAGCCAAGCTGAAAATAATTCTGTTTTATAAAAAAAAATTCTTTAATTACCAATTTACCTTGGCATCATCTCACCTGATAGTAAGTGACGATGATGCCGAAGATGGAAGTGGGCTTTTCGAGATTCCCCAACGCAATAGGGATCTGGCTATGTTATCTTCAAGCTGGAACACATCAATGCTGTTATTACTGATGTTTGGCGGCAAGAGTTAGATAAGATGGTGGTAGCTAGCCAGGCGGGCTATGAAAATGCCCTACCACCAATCAAACCGAGTCTTACAAGGTTGACCCCGCCAGGAATCGAACTCGCGACCTCCTGGTGTGAATGTAATGGATTAACCATTACGCCACGGAGGCGGTTAAAATACTTGAATGAAATACTTTTGTTTCAGAAATTTGTTACAGCTTACTGTAATTTTCGTGAAAAAAATTCTATGCATTACCATCATCATCACAATAACAACTGAAAGACTTTCACTCCGTCAAGGATATCCACAACGACCGGTTCTGCGCTGCCCATATCCAGCGTCTTCCCGTGACCATCACCAGGTCGTAGGCCCACCGAGTGGAAGGCCTGCTAACGCTACATCTTCCAGTGCACGTCTCCAATCGAGCACTTTACTACCCCAACAGTTATCTGTTCTTCTAGCTATGTGCCCAGCCCTCTACTTATGTTTAGCGATTCTGGGAGTTATGTCGGTTATTTTGGTTCTCCTATGGATCTCCTCATTCTTATCCGATAGAGCTTACCCATAGTTATATGATATGCCATTAGGCGGTGTAGGCGGTGGCCTAGGGGCGGCAGACATCAGAAGGCGCTTGAATTTTTTTAAATTAAAAATTTGAGTGCGTTTGACTATATTATCTCACCTGAATGTAAGTAACGATGTAATCCAGGATGGTACACGCAAACTCAAATAATGCTTATTCACTCTCGCCTTGAAGATCCCCAAATTGTAGGAGTCGGGAAACACAGACGCGGGCTACCTGTATTTTAGCACACTTGCTTGAGATTAAAGGGCGTTGTTACCCTTTAAAATACACCTGAATTAAGGTCGTTTGTCCCACAAAAAAAAGTAAGTGCAAGTTTATAACAAATTAAATAAATCATGTGTTAGTATAGTAAACAACTGTGCGGAAGCGTCGCGTATAATGAACATCGCAGAAGAAGCCAACAGCCAGCTAATTGTCGGTAGGCGACCATTAGGGAGCGGTCACACTGGTCTAAAACGACATTTTTGACTTGACAGTCCCAATAGTCCCAATCGCCCCCAGGGGACTTCATATAGTGGACAATCTGTATGTCGCGTCGGTCTGTAATCTCAGAGTCAACGTAATAAGATAGATAGACCAATAAAATAAGAAATTAATGTACCTTTTCCTCAAAGTATTTTTTTGGGGAGGAAGTGTTAAGGCGCAGTGGTACCTACCTAAAAATCCACATAAACAGGTTTTTAGAATTCATTTTTGAAGTAGTTATCAGTAAATTTAAAAACTAAGAAAACATATTGGTATTATTGAGAATAGTTACGAGGGACTATATTGAATGGAAACACGATTTAAAAAAAATTGTGTGTGTCAGCTCCGACGCACGACTGGAGTTTACTCGCGCTTGAAAAAAAACTATAACTCACTTCATTTCTACTATTGAACACGACCTTTTTGGTATCGAAACTTTTTCGTAACGCTGTCATTCATCGATAGATTTTACTCCTCACATTTTTCTCATACCGGGCCCCTTATATATGCAAATCGATTCTTAAGGAGTAAACTCCAATAAAGTTGGCTGGATAGAATGATTTCGTAAAGGTACCTCTTTTCGAGCCATTTTATCGTCTATTTTCGGTTTATTCTTAAAATAAGTAATTTGATAATATGATTTATTTACTAAAATAAAGTTCATAGGTGACTGAAGGGAAAACATCGATTGGATTTTTATTTAAGATAAATATGATGAAAATAAAAACGAAAACATCGAAAAAGTGCTAAAGTGTGTTTATTTTCTTCCCTCTTTACACGTAAAGAAAAAGACAAAGACAGATTTTTAAGTACGACTGGGCCTTAAACAAAATACATCAACGAGTCAACCAAATCCGATGAACAATTTATTTGTAGTATTTTTATTAAAGTTATTCTAAGTCTTTCGAAAAACTAATTAAATACTAGCAATTAAAAAAAAATACATTTCTGTCTAGTGACTTGAACTTTATAGGATTCAAGAAGTAATAAAATTCTTCTATGGATGCGGGCAGCGTAGAACCGGTCGTCGTAGAAATCCTTGGTGTAGGCCTTTGTCCAGCAGTGGTCACTTTTCGGCTGATATATTATGATGATGATGAAGATAATTCTTCTTCTTTTTTCGAGTCGACAGTAAACTCATATAGTTCCATCCAAAACCCAGCCACGCGAATTGCCTTGTCATCGACCTGCATCATATCCTACTAATATTATAAACACAGAAAGTTTGTGAGAATGTATGTATGTATGTTTGTTACTCTTTCTCGCAAAAACTACTAAACGTATCTGAATGAAATTTGGTAGGTAGAAAGATTAGAACCTGGATTAACACATAGGTAACTTTTTTCCACGCACTGCGCACCCTTGAAAAGTCATAGAAACGTTGTCCACGCGGGTGAAGCCGCTAGAAACAGTTAGTGATAACACATTGTAAAATCTCCTTTACATGGCCGTCGTCGTGCCCACCGCCCGTAACGCGCACGTTACACATATCGTACCTATTCGTATAGATAGGTAACATTACTAAATGCATGTCATACAAGAATGCGATAATTATGATAATGAATGCTCATGTTTATGTGTATGTGAGAGCATTTAATTCAATTTCGTTTTTGGTCGCGCCTTTCCCGTGCACTAATAGTTCTACTGATAGGTATCACCCTAGTCCATCGGAAACGTAACGCGTCTTACGATTTCGCAATTCGTAATCCATATTTTAATATTGATGAGTCAAGGTCTAACACCACTAAACTTTTACTGCGATCCAAACCACTTTCTCGACTAATTACTCGTATTTTTTTAAAAATATTGCCCAAAATCATTAACACACGAATGAGCCAGAACTCAAACACTTTCTTCGCTAACGTTTTGTTTGGCAACACCTCATAACATAATGTAACATAAGCGCCAAACTTTCGTATGATCGTAATAGGTAACATATTGAGATAATAGCAAGCCTTTATACACGGTTGGCCTTTCACCTATAAACATTAACGAACCCGCCCATACACCATACACCATACATGATCGTAATGGATCAACATTTTGTACAATAGTTTGTGTCGTTTGCCAATTTATTTTATTGTGAAGTTATCACACTTAATATTATAAAGGCGAAAGTTTGTGAGTGTGTATGTTTGTTACTTCTTCACGCAAAAACTACTGAACGGATCTGGCTGAAATTTGGTAGGTACATAGACTAGGACCTGGATTAACACATAAGCTACTTTTTTCACGCTCGCGAGCCGCTTGCGGTTTGCGCACTGCGCACCCTCGAAAAGTCATAAAAACGTTGTCCACGCGGGTGAAGCCGCGGGAAAAAGCTAGTGCTTTAATATGTTTATACCTGTGAGCGTCTGTGGCGTAATGACATGGGCCGCTACCTCCTGTCCGAAAGGTCGTGGTTCGATCCAGCCACGTATCAATTTGTTTTCGAATTTTGATTTCATATGTACGTTTATCCGACTTTATTATCATCATCGTCATCATCATATCAGCCGAAAAATGTCCACTGCTGGACAAAGGCCTCCCCCAAGGATTTCCACAACGACCGGTCCTGCGCTGCCCGCATCCATCGGCTTCCCGCGATCTTCACCAGATTTTATAATCGAATATAATTGAATTAACAATAAAATTTATTTCTTCCTACTATTTATCCGGTTACCCAATTTAATTACTCTTCGTCACGTCAATCAACAACGCGTGTTTTGAAATAAAACCCATGTCAAGTTTACAATCAATATTAACCTTTATTGTGCACCATAGACCCCATAAAACAGGTTATGTATGGGAGGCCATACAAAGGCCTCCCACTGAGGGATATATCATAGAGGAATCCACTTTCATTTTCAATTATCTGTGGTGCAATGATTTGATTTGTTGCATCCATTGCATCTTTATACTTATTAAGATAATATAGGAACACTATCTTTTTCCCGCGGCTTTGCCCGCGTACACATCGTTTTTATGAATATCTTTAAGTTTTCTGCAGATCCCTTGGGCTCAGAATCTATTGATCTATGTCGGGCTATGTAAATTAGTTGTCTATTTAATTTCCTACTTAGAGGGTATATATACTATTTATAACTATCATTGTGGCACCAATGAGCCAATGTTATGGTGGCGCATCGGGAGCCTGGTCGTTCCTTTCCCTCTAATATGGTTGATGGGAGCGATGGCTTACTCTCGCGTTATACTCGTGACCGGGTGCTGTCCGTGTGAACTGGCCTACTCTTGTCAAAGGTATCAATGACATTCAATGATTTTTATATACAACTTTTCGTGTTATATTGTTTTCATGTTCTTATGACATAATTTGGTTTATTTCAAGGATTGCGTTTTGATATTATTAACTATTGATTGTTTATTCCTTGATTTTTCACAAATGAAATTATGTTATTATTATTTTATGACCATCAGAAAGAGTGCAATGCACCTATTTTGAATAAATACTTTGAATCTTGTGCAAAAAAACACGTTAATCCGTTGCTCCGGTTGCGACGCGAGAGTGGAAATGACTTTTTTCCAGATCCCTTTGGATCCCTGGGGAATCATGTTAGGCTATGCTTATTAGTAGTCTATGTCACTTCTCAACCCCTCAAGCACCTCTGTGCAAAAAACCACGTCTATGCGTTGCAATGTGATAGACATCAACCAAAATAAAATACGTGGGGATTTTTAGAGCTGTGTCTAAATGCTATTTTCACTGGATAAACATTTCAAGGTAGTTATATCACTTTCGTCCTCCTCAACTATCTCTGTGCAAAAAATCACGTTAATCTATTGCTTCGTTGCGACACGAGAGTGGAAATGACTTTTTTTCAGATCCCTGGGGAATTATGTCAGGCTATGCTTACTAGTAGTCTATGTCACTTCTCAACCCCTCAAGCACCTCTGTGCAAAAAACCATGCCAGTCCGTTGCGATGTGAAAGCCATCAACCAAAATAAAGTAAGTAGCTGCGTCTGAATGCTATTTTCATGGGATAAACATTTTCAATAGGAGAACCACAGTAACCGACATAGCTCTCAGAATTGCTAAACTTAAGTGATAGTGGGCGGGGCACATAGCTCGTAGAACAGATGGCCGTTGGGGCAGTAAAATTCTCGAGAGGCGACCGCGCACCTAAAAACGTAGCGTAGGCAGACCTCCCACTCGATGGACCGATGACCTGGTGCAAGTCGCGGGAAGCCACTGAATGCGGGCAGCGCAGAACCGGTCGTTGTGAAAATCCTATGTCCAGAAGTAGATGTCCTTCGGCTGAAATGATGATGATGATGATGAAACATTTTGAAAGTAGTCTATATCACTTTCAACCTCTTCAATTATCTCTATGCAAAAAATCAAGTGGATCTGTTGCTCCGTTGCGACGTGAAGGCAAAACAAACAAACAAACACATTCACATTTATAATATTTGTAAGGATAGATAAGATCAATGTGGGAATAGCTATCAAGTTGCATAACATGGGATGGGATGGAAGAGTTGAATAATTTATTATGACGTTAGACTAATGAAAAGCATGTTCTTTTAAGGTGTTCATATTAGGAGCTGATTGCAGTCACATTATTTTTGAACAAAAAAACCGACTTCATACAGGAAACTAAGGTTTCCCTCGATTTCACTGGGATGCTATCATCAGATCCTGGTTATCATGGTACCACCCTTGGGATATCTCCTTTCCAGCAAAAACAGAATCATCAAAATCGGTTCATAAACGACGAAGTTATCTGCAAACACACATAAAAATATATATAACGGGTGGAAAAAAAATGGTGTTGGACCCGTTAACTGGGGCTTCTACTCATCATACTGAACAACGTTCTCCAAGGGATCTATAGTCAATTCCCAAACAAAAAAAATTCGACGCTCCATAGTAAAATGCACAAAATCGGTTCATAAACGACGAAGTTATCTGCAAACACACATAAAAATATATATAACGGGTGGAAAAAAAATGGTGTAGGACCCGTTAACTGGGGCTTCTACTCATCATACTGAACAACGTTCTCCAAGGGATCTATAGTCAATTCCCAAACAAAAAAAATTCGACGCTCCATAGTAAAATGCACAAAATTGGTCCATCAGCTGATCGTTTTGTATGAAGAGTTTTTGCGATTACAGCAAACTTGTAGAATAAAAGTTGTTCAGTATGATGAGTAGAAGGCCCAGTTAACGGGACCTACACCAATTTTGTTACATCCTGTATATATACGGTCGAATTGAGAAACCTCCTCCTTTTTTGAAGTCAGTTAAAAATATGAACTTAGCGTTTTTTTTTTGTATTAATGGAATAATTACGTAATTACGGTGGAATGTTACATTCGAACGTTTATTTCGGCAGAAAAAAGTGTTGTGATCTTGCACCATGTCTTTTGATAACTGGGGGGCCGGTTTTTGATAATAATTTTTTTCTTACTTTTAGGTTCCTTAAAACTAGGACGGAATCGCTCATTTTCCCAGGTGTGACCTGCGTCAAACTTCTTTGGTTGGTTTGTAATATTTTTGAAACACACAGAGCGCTTGCGCATTGTTTGTTACTGCTGTACAAACGACTGTCGCACTTAAGGCACTATTACAATATAGCGGCTTACAGTAGTGTAACGAATGTACTTATGCAGAGCAACGGAAGGGTACTTGCGGGACAGCGGGCGGCGGGGCACGACCTGCCAAACTCTGCGAGTTTGGCAGGCCGGCTGGCTACATACTACATATTGCTAGTGCCTACGCCATGGCGGCATCGTGCGACATCAAAGGCGTTGCGCTACTGTAAGGCATATCATATACTGTGCTTAAGGTACCAAGGTAGTAACAGACTTTTGCACCTGAGTCTACCTTATTTTAGTCCAACTGTAATAATGTTGAAAAACTGTAACGAATAAGATACTTATTTGACCCATTTTGGCGCAAATAGAAAGTGACTAGAAAGGCTAGGACAAAGCTGGTACCAATCGGAACATATCGCCACTTGAATAAACTTATAGGAACGGCGCATTCCTATTTGACGAGAGCAAAGGGTGACTTCTCCGGCACGCGATGTGGTATGCTTGGGGTCCGGCCGTGGACCAATCGTTGATGATTAGTATCTGAACTCATCGCTAAAGAAATTCTAATAGCGCGTTCTAGATGTTGTATTTCTTTTGTTTTCTCGTTGCTTGTGTTAAAGTTCTGTGGCGGGTTACTGCAGTTACCGCCACACCACTCCCTATCCGAGACCGGAGGTCGATCCAATTAGAGCTGGCAGTCTTAAGTCGCGGATGCTGTTGTCCTCGTTGATTCGGGTCGATGTTCAGTGTGCCAGGTCGGTGTGTGTGAGTCGGAATGAAGGCTGGTCGTCAGGCGTCATGGCAAGGGAAGCAGGTGATGCGCGCAGAGTTAGCGCGTGACTGCCGAAGACCAACTGCTTCCCAAAAGTGCAGTAAGCAGGCCAGGAAACTCGACCGTCTCGGGTTGCGATGGTCCTGATTCAACTTCAGTGCGATGCGACTGCTGTGCTGCTGAGGCTGCTCAGCCTGGTAACGGACGGATAGACAGAAAGATAGGGTCCCGTTTTTAACCTTTAGGTACTGAACCCTAAAAAGCGTTTAGAACAGTTGACTTCTCTAGAGGTCTGTCTTTATCACAACTTCTATTGACTTTCCTCAGTTCTTCTTCCCTTCGTGGACCTATTTGTTTCTCGTAGAGATACACATAGCAATAACGTCAAATAAAAGTATATGTACTACACATGTACTAAACATGCCGTATGGCTCCCGGCTAAGTATAGGACTATCCCATCTTACCGTATGACTCCTGGCTAAGTATAGGACCATCCCATCTTGCCGTATGGCTTCCGGCTAAATATAGGACCATCCCATCTTGCCGTATGGCTCCCTGCTAAGTATAGGACCATCCCATCTTGCCGTGTGGCTCCCGGCTAAGTATAAGACCATCCCATCTTGCCGTATGGTTCCCGGCTAAGTATAGGACCATCCCATCTTACCGTATGACTCCTGGCTAAGTATAGGACCATCCCATCTTGCCGTGTGGCTCCCGGATAAGTATAGGACCATCCCATCTTGCCGTATGGCTTCCGGCTAAGTATAAGACCATCCCATCTTGCCGTATGGTTCCCGGCTAAGTATAGGACCATCCCATCTTACCGTATGACTCCTGGCTAAGTATAGGACCATCCCATCTTGCCGTGTGGCTCCCGGTTAAGTATAGGACCATCCCATCTTGCCGTATGGCTCCCGGCTAAGTATAAGACCATCCCATCTTGCCGTATGGCTCCCGACTAAGTATAGGGCCATCCCATCTTGCCGTGTGGCTCCCGGCTAAGAATAGGACCATCCCATCTGTTCCAACGGGGGTCGTAATAGTCGAATCAGGGACTTAAACCGGAGGATGGGCAGCAGCGTCCTTTCCGTGCATTGCAACACACCTGCAACCATACTGCGATCGCCAACCGGCCTGCCAAGCGGGCGATTACTGCAAAACCCCCCTAAGAATTCATAGTATTTTTTTATTATTCTGTGACTAAGCTAAAAAGATAAAGATAATTTCAAAACCAGTTTCCGTTCACAAAACAAACATGAGCTCCGACAATCCATACAAAACGTGTACAAGTTACAACAAAAGCTTCACAATAGCGCAATTGTTTACCCAAAACCATTGATGTTCGTCACACTGATAGATGTACCAGATCACATATTAATAGGTGTGAGGCGTGTAACATGTGATTCTGTTCTGAGAGCTATAACTGCACGAGTCACGAATGTGCTTTCTCCGTCAGCGTTCCCATCCTATCAGTCAACCGCTCAGCTTGTGTCACATTATCTTGACATTGTCTTGATATTGTGACACGGTCCATCAGGCATCATACCTAATGTTTTTGGACATGTTGTGTGTGAATTATGCAACTTTCTGTCACTGATTGTCTTCGCGATGACTTCCTTTTTGGGTGGTCTCATCGTGATTGTGGTGTTTGGTTTAAGAACTTTCTGGGGTTAGTTGCGAAACTGAAGGAGATATCGTTTTGGCTCCACAATTTTTTTACTCATCTCTGAACTGGAAGGCATATCTCTTTTCTAACTGGTGACACAAAACAGATCTGTTTTGTGCTGGTGATGAGCCTTAACCAAGGCAGAAGTGATTTTACTAATTCTTACAGTTATATTCGAAGTAAGTAAAAGCGTCGGTGGCTCAACCGGTAACGACTCGGTCCTTCTAACCAGAGTCCAGAGGTGGTTTAAAACTTACGGCCAATGTATCAATGAGTTTTTCAAAAACCTACGTAAATATACTAACCGATTGGTTTAACGGTGAAGGAAAAACATCGTGAGGAAATCTGCACACGCCTGCGAAGAAACTCGAAGGTTGTGTGTGAAGTCGACCAACCCGCACTGGGCCCGCGTGGTCGACTAAGGCCTGATCGCCCCGATTCAGTGTAGGCTCGAGCCCCTCGGTGGGGACGTATATGAGCTGATATGATGATGATGAAGTAGGTGCCTGTTCAACTTTTTACTTTCTCGACCCGTAGAAGTATTATTATCGCGAAAAAAATATTTCCAATTGTCGTCAAAATGTGTTCTATATCATTATCACACGCCGTAATACCGAACATCTCAATTCCGTCTGTCCGTGCGTGCGTCCGTGCGATCATCCGTCCGTAACGCTTGGCTCTGGAGGCTAAATTTTTAGTCCGATTGGGACCAAATTTTTTTAAGAGTTTTAAATTATTACATTGGGGAATTATTAACCACCTCCGTGGCGTAATGGTTAGTCCATTCGCGGGACCAGGAGGTCGCGGGTTCAATTCCCGGCGGGTTCAACTTGTAAGACTTAGTTTGGTTGGCGGTAGGACTTTTTCTAAGCCCGCCTGGCTAGCTACCACCATCTTATCTAAGACTTGCCGCCAACATCAGTGTTAACAACATTGATGTGTTCCGGCTTGAAGATAAGATAGCCAGATCCCCATTGCGTTGGGGAATCTTGGTAAGCCCGCTTACATTTTCGGCATCATCGTCACTTACCATCAGGTGAGATGATGCCAAGGGCTTACTAATTGAGAATAAAAAAAAACAAAAGTTTATTCGTACCGTAAAACCGAAGAGTAGTTGCGACAAACCAGTTTCTCTTTTTCAAAAACGGCTCCAAAGATTTTAATAAAACTTTGAATGTCATACTTGCTATTACATATAATAATAACCATCGGTCTGGACAAAATCGTGTTTGTATGGTTCTCCTACAAATGAAATTGAAACTTGCGATTTACTGAAAAATGGATGGAGCTGTTGAATTGTCATGTATACAAATGATGTATTACAAAATATGGGGCAGTAATGTTCTCGAGTGGCGACCGCACACCGGAAAACGTAGCGTAGGCAGGCCTCCCACTCGGTGGACCGATGAGCTGGTGAAGGTCGCGGGAAGCCGCTGGATGAGGGTAGCGCAGAACCGGTTGTCGTGGAAATCCTTGGGGAGGCCTATGTGCAGCAGCAGTCTACGTCCTTCGGCTGATATGATGATGATGATGTATTACAAATATATATATATATATTTGGCCATGCAACATGAATTTATCAAATGCGGGCGGCAGTACAGTTTATTTAATGACATTATTAATCCACTCCTTTCAGGCCAACCTTGTAGAAAATGTACTTTTAAAATGAATGAATTAATCCTATTACATCAATCATTTATATAAATAACTACGGATGCATCGATACGTCTTTTTGCCGATACGATACCGATACCGATACTCTTATATAAAAATATCGGCGATACCGATACCGATACCGATACGCTTATTGAATTCAAAAAAGAAGGTAGAATAAATAAAACACAATTAATTAATAGTTTTAGTAATCAAAATTAACATTTATAAGATTTTTATTTAAAAAACAAAAAATTCTTGAGTTTTGCGGGCAAAGGCGATTTCGCAAGTCTGTTTGAATAAGACCTGCGGTGGAAAATAGTCTCTCAGATGCGACAGATGCCTCATTTGCAACGAAATAGATGGGACAACACGCGCGTTTACATTACATTTTTAAAGCGCGAAATTTGAAAAGTATCGTTAAATCTGCCATAAAAATATCGCCGATACCGATATATCGGCAAACCCGAAGTATCGCCGATATATCGGTATCGGTATCGGTATCGGATGCATCCCTATAAATAACATACAAAACAGTAAAAACATATTTTTTTATATTTACAACTAGCATTTGCCCGCGGCTTCGCCCACGTGGACATAGCTTTTATGACTCTTTTTGAGGGTGAGTGGTGCGCCAGCCGCAATCAGCTCGCAAGCGTGGACATGAGTTTTCTCCAGGTACCTCAGGAACTGTATCGGGCTATTCGGATTAGCAGTCTTTGTCACTTCCCACCCCCTCAACAAATTCTATACAAAAAATCACTTTAATTCGTTGCTCCGTTGCGACGCCACCGACGTGCGCGAGCGTAGAAAACAGTTGTCCCCAGATCCGTGGAGAACTATGTCAGGATATACTTATTAGTAAATTATATCATTTTCCACCTCATCTCTGTGCTAAAAATCACACCAATCCATTTTTTCGTTACGATTTTAAATAAAACGAACAAAGAGTATTGTTTTAGTTTCCTCAGGAACTGCATCGTCGGGCTATGATAATTTCCACAGATAAAAGGTTGACTATTTCATTCCCAGTGATACAGGCTACCTGCATGCCAAATTTCATCAAGATTGGTAGAGGTGTTGAAGTGTGAATAGGTAACAAACAAACAAACACATTTTCACATTTATAATATTAAGTAAGGATTTCTAAATCTTAAATAAAATATAGAGCGTCGGTGGTAAAACGGTTAGGGCCACTACCTCCTGTCCGGAAGGCCGTGGTTCGAATCCTGCCACTTACCAATATCTATACGAATATCGATTTCATACTGGTATGTACGTTTATCCGATGCTCTTACGGTGAGAAACCTGCACACGCCTGCGAAGAAATTCGAAGCTTATGTGTGAAGTCAATCAACCCGCAATGGGCCCGCGTGATCGTCTAAGGCCAGATCGCCCTAACTCAGGGCAGGTCGAGCCCCTTGGTGGGGACGTATATAAACTGATATGATGAATAACACATATACCTATATTCTCAAAAAACTAATTCAAATCATTATATAGGTATCAATCTAGTAATATAATTTCCTAACAATATTATACTCTCTCGAAGGCGACGGCCAATCTCCTTTGTGAAGGCAAAGGCCTCTGAGGGTTCAGCAGCCGGTTGTCTCACAGACCAGCGGCACAAAGCAGTAATTTGCCTTCAAGACCGAGTACTTATTATGCTTCTTTCTCGCCGCAAATTGACCAGCAGTACCGTACGGGTGAGAAGTGAGGCAGAAAAAGTAGAGTCCCAAAGTAGGCACGTTCCTCTCTTCCATAGCACCTGTTTAAACCCTCCGGCCTTTTGCCATCACATTGACTAAAGCCCAGTGGCTGCATCAAAGATGGAATATTCCATCTGGCCGATACCAGTGCCCTCCGAGTGAGGTCATTAAGGAATTGGTGACGTGGGAATCTTCACAAACAACGACCGCAACTCAGTGAGTGATGGCCAATTGCCTCCACCGTGGACCCGCAAATACATTGATGAGGTTCACAGATATTGATATTGCAGGCGGAGAGCAACTGCCACACGCAAATAGTCGCCGTCAGAAGAGTTCCCATATCTGTGCCTCCTGTTAAAAGAATCTAAACTCGATTTATGTGTTTTTATTTTTTTTACACGATTGCAATCTATCTAAAAAAATACCTATCTGTTTGTGTATGAAACACATCGCTACGTGCCATAATTCCAGAGAGTTGTGTAAAAAGCGTATGCTGAAAAATACGTAAAAGAAATCCACTCAAAAGTATGAAATAATATTTAAATGTTTTAACAAAACTTAAGCGCGTTTTATTATTCCTGCAGTGCCATCTATTGACATTTTGCTGCTATGATTATAATGTGTGGTATGTCATGTGTAGCTTATATGTTGAAAAAGTACTCTATATTTATTATTGTAAGTATCGATAGATAATTTCCCACGGGACCTCTTTTGTTTTCCTGGATAAAGAATACCCGAATGATGTTCATAACACCCCATCCCAATGTAATGGTTTCATATTGTTACGTTGAATCATTCTAAAGATACATTTTTTTGCATTCCTGCAGGAATCCTTATTTTTTTGGGATTTACAATGTCCCAGTTTTAGTTCGCGATAAGGGTATCAACGTATAAAATTAGATTGTAATAGGTCAAGCCGCATTTGCGTGGTGAGCCATTCTATAAATGAATACTTTTGATTTTCCCACGGGAACTCTTGAATTTACCGGGATAAAAAGTATCCTATATGTTAACCCGGGCTATAAGGAACCACCATACAAAATTTCATCAAAATCGGCCTGGTAGTTTTTGCGTGATGCGCGAACATACAGACAGACAGACAGACAAAAATTCCAAAAGTTGTTGTTTTGGCCTCTGTATCGTTAGTAATGTCCACCACAGTTATTATTTTCCAAAAATATTTCATGTACAGACACGGCCCCGTTACAGTTTTATTATATTATAAGATAAGATAAGATAAGATAAGATAAGAAGATGATTAAGATGATATAAAAATGAATCGCAAAATGTGTTGGTAAGCGCATAACTCGAGAACAGCTGGACCGATTTCGCTAATTCTTTTTTTGTCGAGTTCGTTATTGTCAGGAGAAGGTTCTTATGTAGGGTAGGGTAGGGTAGGGTAGGGTAGGGTAGGGTAGGGTAGGGTAGGGTAGGGTAGTATAGGGTAGGGTAGGGTAGTGTAGGGTAGGGTAGGGTAGTGTAGTGTAGGGTAGTGTAGTGTAGGGTAGTGTAGTGTAGTGTATGTAGGGTAGGGTAGGGTAGTGTAGGGTAGGGTAGGGTAGTGTAATATAAGGCGGTACGTAGTTCGCCGGGACAGCTAGTATATATCGCAAATAATAACCTCAAATCTGCCAATTGATTGGAAGGCTAGCCCGTTGATTAAATGGTGACATTCAATTGAATGACTAAAGTACAATGATATAATTGGTTTCTCGGAAACGGCTCTAATGTTAAATTGGTATACAGTGGTTTTAGGAGAAAAAACGATCTAGATAGGTCTCATCTCTGGGAAAACGCTATTTTCCGAGATTTTACGCGCTGGAGTCGGGCGTGCAATGTGATAGGTAGCGTATTTTTCAATGGTTTTTTAACGGCTCTGGGTACTATAAGCAAAAATAAAATAAAGGCTGAAATCGCCATCAACGATGACAAATTACAACAGGTAGACTCTTTTAAACCTCGGAAGTCTCATTAAATCAGATGCAAGTTGCACCTCAGACATAAAATCAAGAATAGCCATAGCAAAATAATCCTTTGTGAATAAAAAAAACATATTTTAAAATCTAAAATGACAAGAAACATCAAGAAGAAATTCATTAAGACATATGTGTGGAGCATAGCATTATATGGAAGCGAAACCTGGACCTTGAACCAAAAGAAAAGATGTTATTTGGAAGCATTTGAAATGTGGTGCTTGCTGGAGGAGTATGGAAAGAATAAGTTGGACGGAGATGGTGACAAACGAAGAGGTTTTGCTAAGAATAAATGAGAAGAGAAGTGTGATGCATTTAATACAAAACCGCAGAGGAAACACGATAGGCCACCTGATAAAATATGACAGGTTCATTGCCAACATCATGGAAAGAAAGATAGAAGGAAAGCGGGGTAGAGGGAGACCAAAGATAAGTTATCAAATTAAGAAGAAGATAAATGTTAAGTCGTACAGGGAGATAAAGGAAATGGATATGATTAAAGAAAGATGGAGGGGGTTGCACAACTGAACTAACATGGATGCTGCACCGACAAGAGCCTAGTTCCTAAATTATAAGAAGAAGCGTAGTATGCCCTTTTAATTAAAGGGCTTAGGCGGGTTAGGAAGACCGAGTCGTTACCGGTCGAGCCACCGACGTTTTTTGTTTTCTGCGTAAAACTGTTTTATACTTGATTTAAAACAAAACGTGTACAAGCAAGTTAGGTATTTATCATATCAGCTCATAGGGGCTCAAGCCTACCCTGAATTAGGGCGATAGGGCCTTAGTCGACCATGCGGGCCTAGTGCGGTTTGGTCGACTTCACACACAATCTTCGAGTTTCTTCGCAGGCGTGTGCAGGTTTCCTCACGATGTTTTCCTTCACCATATGAGCGTCTAATAAACGTACATATCAAATCGAAATTCAAAAACACATTGGTACGTGGCTGGATTCAAACCAAAACCTCCCGGACAGGAGGTAGCGGCTCTTGCCATTACGCCGCCGACGCTCTTTCTCGGTATTCAAACAATTGAAAAGTTCCAATATTGTCTTCGTTATCTCGTAATTTTTCAATACAAATTGAAGTCACGACAAGAATGATCGCCCAATTATGACTTTGCAATCGATCTTTCATCACGGTCTCCATTTTTCAAACAACAGTGACTAGCTGGAATTAAATTTCTGAGGAACAAACAAAACAGAAGAACAAACAAGTATTACAATTTTGTTTGATGTAATATTCACAACAACAGTGGCACAATAAGTAGATGTAGTGGACTACAGTGGAGTAAAGAAAACTGATTAGACACGGTGAAATATCGTGACGAGCTTTCAAAGCATCAGCTTAAGCCGTAGAACGGAGGCTTTAGTATCATACTGTTTATCGAAGTTTATCATTACTGGCATCTTAATGCTCTCATAACTCAACTTTATTAAGTAGCTGATGTTGGATGAGAAGGTTTGACAAATATCTACCATCTAAAGAGAATGCGTCATTGTGCAACTGTCAAAAGCAGTAAACACCGGCAGCGGAGCTTCTTCTAGTTTTTTTTTTTAATATTAAAAATTTGAGTGCGTTTGACTATAACTCTAGTTTTTACTTTCGAGCGAGACGAAGGATTCAAGATTTTTATTCAAAATAGGTGCAATTTACACTCTTTATGATAGTCATAAAATAGTTAATAACGTCAAAATCCAATCCGCGATATAAAAAAAAAACAAATAATGTCATTAGAACATGAAAACAATAGGACACGAGAATTTATATTAAAATCATTAAATGTCATGAATGCCTTTGACAAGTGTAGGCCAGTTCACACGGGCAGCACCCGGTCACGAGTATAACGCGACAGTCAGCCATCGCTCCTCTAAACCATATTAGAGGGAAAGGAACGACTCGCTACTAAGTACTAACTAATACAAAGTATGAACGACTTTTCATACTTTGTATTAGTTAGTACTTATTAGCGAGTGGAACAGGGTTGCCAGACAAGTGCAAGTGAATTATCGTACCGGTATTCGAAAATTATCGTACGAGATGAAAAAATATCGTACAACTGCCAGAACCGCGCAAAGCGCGATATTTCGCAAAAAAAATGAATTTAAGGAAGAATATTTGATAGTTGAAATTACGGTAATCCAAATAATTTGGATAATTTTAACAATTTTAAACATTTTTTTTTACATTTACACTCGGCTAGCGAACTTAACTTTGAATCTAAGGAATAAGAATAAATAAAATAGACTATCATTGTCATTCGTACGTTGATTTGGTAGATTCTAGGGGAAGTCCCTGACCATAGACATTATTTTGTATTTTTAGATGATTTTAAGGCTCTGGATACTAGTATTTTCACCCCACTTCGGAGGAGGGTTGTAAATTATCGTAATTTGATGTACGAAAATACATATTGTATCGTACATCGTACCAGTGTCGAAATTATCGTACGTCTGGCAACGCTGGAGTGGAAGTCCGCTCGCCCAGTTTCCACTTTCGCGTGATGTGCCCGCGCCCATGGGAAATGGTACTTATGTCATAGAACGAAAGCATTGCGTTTTGTCCAGCAATTAAGTAAAAGTGAAGACGGACGTGCGAGCAGACAATGACCTTTGACGTGACCTTTGGACAAAGAATGGACGAAGCAAAGGGTAAACATTAAGCGTGGACTGATGATTAAATGTAATAATAATTGTAACAGAGTAAGGTTTAAAGGTGTAAAGATAGTGTTATGCTCGGAGTTTCTCTGCGTGATTGAATCAGAAACGAGGAGATCCGTAGGAGAACCAAAGTAACCGACGTAGCTCTCAGAATTGCTAAACTTAAGTGGCAGTGGGCGGGGCATATTGCTCGTAGAACAGGTGGCCGTTGGGGCAGTAAAGTTCTCGAGTGGCGACCACGCACCGGAAAACATAGTGTAGGCAGGCCTCTCACTCGGTGGACCGATGACCTGGTGAAGGTCGCGGGAAGCCGCTGGATGCGGGCAGCGCAGAACCGGTCGTCGTGGTGATCCTTGGGGGAGGCCTATGTCCAGCAGTGGACGTCCTTCGTGATGATAATGATGATGAAGGTTTAAAGTCACTTACTTTTAAGGCACCTTTGCACCGGGGATGACGAGGGACGGGTTAGTTTAGGTATATTAGGTTTTTTGAGTGTTTAAATTTATGTATTTTAGGTGTTTTAGTGTGATATTAGATACTTGTTGATTGCAGGGGGAGGTTTCACCCCTTTGTTGTTGATATTCAGCCTATGCGCACGAAGCGTTACGCTTCATTATTTATTATGCGGACAGCGATGGAGTGGAACTCCTTGCCTGAGTCAGTGTTTCCCGACTCCTACAATTTGGGGATCTTCAAGGCGAGAGTGAATAGGCATTATTTGAGTTTGCGTGTACCATCCTCGACTACATCGTCACTTACCATCAGGTGAGATATAGTTAAAGGCACTCAAATTTTTAATAAAAAAAAAAAAACTTGTTTTACTGTAGAGTTTGCACTATAATTACACCACGTTTGATGCTGGTTTGTATGCATTACTTACTGTTTTTACGATGAAGCAAAAACGAAAAACCGTTTTATTGTATGGCGATCCTGCTTAATATTTTACATATTTTAATTTCACTATATTTTTAAGAAATCCGCCTTAATAAATAACACACATTATGTGAAAATTTCAACTAGCCACCATTATGCTTCAAAGAATACAACCCTTGAAAGGTCTTACAGACAAACAGATAGACGGACGGCGAAGGCTTATTATTATAGGTTCCTTTGGGTACTAAAAAAAAAAAAAAAGAGACAAATAAATATTTCCATTTAGAAAAAACGCACTCTAATTTCTAATACAAAAAAAAAGAAATTAGGAGCAAATACAGGTGATTGTTAAGACAAATGACGCATTTCGGAAGACGAATTAGAAGACGAAACTGAACAACTTTTCCAAAGCAGTCTATGGTCGATTATAAAGAAAAAAATCATACAAACCGATCAACTCATGTCCAACTTTGTATGAGAATTCCAATGTTTTTGTACAGGAGGTCTGGTAAGACGACGGACGCATTTCGGAAGGCGATTTAGAAGACGAAACTGAACAACTTTTCCTAACCGTTTTTGGTCAATTATAAAACAAACTTATGGCCAACTTTGTATGAGAATTCTAATTTTATTGTACAGAATATCTGATAAGACAACGGACGCTTTTCGGAAGGCGATTTAGAAGACGAAACTAAACAACTTTTCCCAAGCAGTCTATGATCAATTATAAACAAAAAAATCTTACACAACGATCGACTCAAGGCCAACTTTGTATAAGAATTCCAATTTTTTTGTACAGGATGTCTGGTAAGACAACGGAAGCATTTCGGGAGGTGAATTAGAAGACGAAACTGAACAGCTTTCCCCAAGCAGCTGTAACACCCCTCCCGGCCTATTTAAAATATATAAATATATAAATATAAATATATAAATATAACTAACTAAACCTACCTATAATACGCATACGTGCATACAACATACAACCTACCGCTATCTACCTATAAGAAGTATGTAAACTATACTTGATTTTTATTGCATTTTAAAATACGATTAAACGTTTGGCCAGATCGTCTAGAGAACCCTAAATTGTGATCGCAGTAACCCAGAGTCTTTTTGAAGGCGAATGACAAGTTATTTTTAAGAGATTAATCTATCACGTTGTGTTTGGACGAACGATGTAGTCTAACCTATAATTTTGAAGTATTTCGCGCAGAACCCTAATTTCCCTACTGTGATTGGTCCCTATTTTGGGCCCCCCCAAATTGGGAAGGGTAGCTAGCCCCCAGTGCTCGGAATAACGTAATACTTGACTGACGTCAGTACTGCATTATTTTGGTGATTAAAACAATGTACATCTAACTCAAAGTAATTGAACGAGCGATTTTAGCTCTACACAGATAATTATAACTACGTGAGCCCCGCTAGCTACTGTCTCTGGCAGGCCACTAAGGTACATGATCAGAGTCCACCCTCTTCAAGTGTATTTTAATTAAGCTACACGACAATGTAAAGTGTGCTATGCCGTGTTCCACCCGAATCCCAAAGCTAGTGTATATAAAACGCTTGTGAGGCGCCTTATTATACGTGTATAGTGTGAACTATAGCTGAGTCTTTACAGCCATAGCTTGTCCATCCCTATTCGTCAGGTAGGATTAATACCTTCGAACAGTGACTGATCGCGAATACATATTAGCACTAGGTACTAAAATAAAGTATATATTCCGACTTGAATGTCGCTCATCCTGTGAGAAGAGCACTACGGAATGTGAAATAAGTAGTTGATCTACTAATATGGTTCTTAGACCTGGAACTGTGCCATACAGTTGTATATAATGATATAAAGACCTGTGGTCTATATAACTAGAGCGAAATGGACACGATATCCATCGTGCCGCCGGCTCCAAAATAATACATAGTGTTAAAGCTCTGTCTTTAGACGTAGCAAACCCTTGATAAAGGGCGAAAGTAATATCAGTTTAATAGTTTGGCTGAACGTGAAGAACAACGAACCAACACAGTCGCAACCCACTGTGAGACCCACGCGAATCATAGTCGCGGCATCACAATTAGGTCAAAGCGAGAAGGCGTGTAAGCCAAGTGTTTGGTCGAGGCGCTAGTTCAGGACGCAATAGGAGCCGACAGGACCCGGACACCGTGAACACTGCCCATAATATCCGAAAACCGTAGAATAGATTTAGTTTCTAAATCTAGCGCATATTAACTGACCCTGGCTACGGTTACCATCAGGATGGGTCGTCTACCTACATCATAATCGGTCTTGCTATAATCACTAGTAGTAAGGCGCGAACGCCCAACTATTCGTTTGCTTGCCCAATAGTTTCCTAAACGCTCGGTCCGATTTGGGTGAAATTCTGCCAAGGCATGCTTGTGATAAGCTACAGATAGGACCTACCTATCTATAATTACTTTAGTATCAAAATAGGCGAGGCTCGAACGCCTATAGTTTGTTTGTTAGTCCATTGCATTTATCCCATAAAAGTGTGGACAGATTTAGCTAAAATTTGGTAAAATTAGGAGTTGTTCATATCTATGAACCACTGAACTACATAACTAGCCTATATCGCATGGAGCTTGGTAAACAGCCATCTCAAGTATGACATAGGCCTTCCCGCGACAGCATAGCGCCGTACTATCTCGAATGAGATTAGTGAACTGAGTGGACCTCGTGTTCACGGAACCCTAAAACTTATAATGCCGCGTGGCACTTGCAGTGAAGGCAGTTCGTAAATAAATAAAACGTTGGCATAGCTTAGACCTACCTACTACTTATTCAATAATATGACTCGCATTTCTTCCTAATAACGTTATTCTAAAACCTAATTCGCTATTCCCTAGTAATAGATTTATTTACTAGAATTCCTACAGCACTGTACCAACCCGAATGAAATTAATGAACTGAGTGGACCACGTGCTCGCGGAACCCTAAAGCTTGTGATACCACGTGTCACCTGCAGTGACGGCAGTTCGATAAAGTAAAACGTGGCATCGCTTAGACCTACCTACTACTTATTCTCTAATATGACTTGTTTCTTCCTAATAGCGATATTCCAAAACCTAATTCGCTATTCCCTAGTAATAGATTATTAACTAGATTTCCTACATATCGCAATCCCCCTAACTCAGCCCTAGTTTTTCCCTATCCTAGCGAGATAGCTAAGTTTTACGAGAACTAAATTTTATTTTGATGTCCATGTTTCAACAAACAGTTACAACTCGTGGCGGCTTTATTCGTCTTTCCCCCGGGGTACTAAACCAACCGTGCCTTCGAGATGAACCAATTAGGTGTAGTGTGTCATGGTGAAGTGAGTACCTAAAGCTAACTTGTGTCCTAGTTCCCTACGGCTAAAGTGTACCTGCCCTGAATAAGAAATGCCGCTGCCACGACAGACCAGGTCTGCCGCTTCGCTGCACCTCCTAAACAGTGTGTTTGGATGGGATTTGGATAGGTAAGGCCTGTCCCAAATACGGTGGCTCCGTACATGAGTGCGCTAACGCTTGTCCAACCTGTGGTCCTCATGACGGTAGGTCGTAAGATGGTACAGTCAGGATGTTCCGGCCATAACCAAACTTGGGTCGCTAGCCAGGCAAGCCCTCCTGTCAGCTTGCTTTCGGCACTTGCATTGATAAACCCACGCTTCGTTGTCACGGTTGCGTATCCACGTGAATTAAATCAACTAGCCTTCCTGAAAACATGAACTACCAACCTGGTCACTTGACGATACCTTCAGCTAGCGACCGACCTGGCATCTTGTTTCAATTCCTAGATCCCAGCTCGATTGCCCACTGTACCTCACTTCCTAACTGCACTAAACTATGGCTTGATCCCAGGTAGGAGCCTGAACTTTCGAAGGCAAATAACTAGGATTTCGGCCACACTAAATTCTATTCTAAACTCACAATATAAAGTGAGATTCCTAAGTTAATTCGCGACTAATAAGTACTTGGCGTGACACTTGCCCGGGGCGCGCGGCAGCTGTTCTTCGGATACGTCCTCCTCCTCTGGTGGTCTGTTCGACTGAATCCCGCTACGTCCGCGTGTCCGTGGTTTTAAAAGCTTTCACACAGACGCAGCCTCGGCAGCGCGCGGGCCGCCGCACACATACAACCGACCTCGTGGTCGAACTGCGCGAGCGCCGGCCGCTGTCCGGACGCAGACAGGGCGGCGCCTCTATCCCTTTAGCCTCGGTTTTCGCGCCATTTATTACCTAAGGCAATCTGTTATAACGTGCGCACCGCGTGGTTCGAATGACGACCGACAGGCGGCAGTCTGGCTTCTCGGAAATAATCCCTGAGCTAATTTGTTTCAATAACTGTCTATTCACTCGACTCGAGGTTAATCCTCACCCGACCGAACAAAACTAGTTATGTTTTTCCCAATAGACAGATTCCTTTTAGTCTATCAAGACTTACTGTATTACCTATAGATATTTATTTATACATATGGATCCGTTACAATCCAACCCCCTGAAAATTTTTAAAAATAGAATTCAGAGAATTGTCTTTTTGAAATTTTCAAAATAGCTAATAACTATTAAAATTTCCTGTTGGCACATTCTCCCCTAAGTGTGGTGTGTATTTAAACCAGGCATGTCATTTATTGTCCCTTGATTGATACACTCAACCATAAACAAAACCAGATTAGCACAGGACCAGCTCCTGCCATCACAGAGGAGTTCGAACGGGCATTTCGGGTGTGAGTCGAAGCCACTGCTACGTTCGCGCATAGGCGTATACATTGAGTGGACCACTAGCTTCCAATTCCCCACGCACCAGGAAACTCTACTGGCATACGCGCATTAGTAAATTGTCAATCTAGTTTACCTCTCCAAACTGTCTGTGATATAACTGAAGCGGTTCCCGCGACAATCAGTCAAGTTCTCCGAATAGAGCTTCCCCCAAGTGACAATAGAATCTTACCTTGGAGTATGTATAGTGTATAAGTCCAGTTCTTAGCTTCTGGTAGAGTAATTAGCCCAAACCAACGTAACGTAAGACTCAAAAGAACAAATTGTTGGTTCAAACTATTTTTGTATACATGAAGAAGGACAGCGTGTGCCAACAGCTGACTCAGATATCCAGTATTTGTTGACTCTCCTTCAAGATCACGCTCCCCTTAATTTTATTCCCAAAATATCAAAGCAACTCACACAAAACCCCTCTTTTCACATCACTCTCAAATTTCCTTTTGTAACATTCCAATCCTGGAAAGGTCAACAAATCCTTATCTTCAGCCAGGATATTTATTGTAGTCAACACAAGAGAATATGTAGACCTATTTTCAAGTATTTAAACACAATTCTCCAATAAACCCCAAACATGGACACATCTATGACTGTGACATTTTCATATCGCAGCTAAGTCACGTTCCGAAACTATCTTTCATTACTAAACGCCAGTATGTATTATAACAACAAGGCTGCCCTAAGTAAATTATTTGAACAAGAATATCACGCATTTCCCTTTTTCAATCAGAGTTAACTACGACTCTGTGCTGTGTATTACTGACCTCCACCTTCCCCTCAGTCAGTCCGCAATCCAACCAATAGAAATGCATGATCTTCCTTACAAATAGACTGAAACTATAACCTTTCGTTTTACAAGTTTAATATACCTCCTGTACCTGAAAAACATTTACCCTTTTACCTTTTACCTAGCAAGAATATAATAGAACTCTACCACTATATTCAAGCTGTACCTTCTGTAGTAAACCCAATTTTATTACCGTAATTTACCGTTACCTAGCAAGAATATAATAGAACTCTACCACCATATTCAAGCTGTACCTTCTGTAGTAAACCCAATTTTATTACCGTAATTTACCGTTACCTAGCAAGAATATAATAGAACTCTACCACCATATTCAAGCTGTACCTTCTGTAGTAAACCCAATTTTATTACCGTAATTTACCGTTACCTAGCAAGAATATAATAGAACTCTACCACTATATTCAAGCTGTACCTTCTGTAGTAAACCCAATTTTATTACCGTAATTTACCGTATAGCAGGGAAAATAAAATATCATTCCTTATACACATTTATTCTAACAATACTCCTCTTTTGCTAGTCAATTCCTATCCTAGGATTTATTTTACCTTTACCCCAGGCGAACTTGATTACTCTAACACCAGCCAAAGTTCGAAACTCATATTATGTACACACCCACACACATACACATACCCATATGTAAAGGCAATGCTAGAACTCTACATATAATATTTATTATTCTTAATTAACACATACTATGAAACCTTAACTTACTACACTATTTCCTAGTTCTATTACATCTTTATCTAATTACTTATCCTACTTGCCCACTATTTAGGTAATGAAATAATTAACAAATCTTAAATCAACTTAATGCTTGTAACACGTTTTAATTACTCGAATTTCGGAATCAACCTCTCAAACTAGTTTCTGTCCCATCCCCGGTCCTATTTACTTGTAGTACCGTGATAGATTAACGGCATTGAAGTTTCCCCTAATTTCACCCGTATTAGGGTGCATCAAAGTGTACACATTTTGGAACGGTATTGAAGCTACCCTAAACGGACCCTCATAAAGTAATTCAAATTTCTTTGTCAATTTCTTTTGAGCATCCGATTTATTCAATTTCTTTAATTTAACCCAATCCCCTATTTGAAATTGTATAGTCTTATTCCTCTTATTAAATGCCCGCTGTCGAATTGAGCTAGCCTTCTCTAGGTTTTTCCTTACCTGGCCTCGTATCTCCTCAACATTACCCAACCTCTGATACCCTAATATTGAATCATAACTCATTCGCGTGGGACTTCCGTAAAGAATCTCGCTTGGTGTGAATCCCGTGCTTTCATGATAAGTATTGTTATATAATTGTTCCAATTTTGGTAACATAGTTGCCCAACCCCTGTGGTTAGTATGGCAAAAGGTACGAAATAACCTACCCAATTCCCTATTTACCCTTTCTGTGATATTTGGTCTAGGATTCCTCACTGTAGTATAAATTGCCTTGATTCCCAGTTGCCTCATACCATTTTTCCATACATCACTACTAAATTGAGTCCCATTGTCCGTCATTATTGATTGTGGCCATATGATTTGTGCAAACTGCCTTATTTTTCCCACGACAGCCTTAGAAGTTGCCTTCTTTAAATCATAGAACTTCACAAATTTACTAAACGAATCCTGTACAACCAGAATATATGCAGATCCGAATTTCCCCTTAGGCAGCGGGCCGTACAAGTCAGCCATCACTAACTCCCCTATTGCCTGAGTTACCACACTTTGGCATGGTCCTACTTGCTTAGCATTGTTACTCTTTGACATCTGACAAATGTGACATAGCCTTAACCACGACTTTACATCTCTGGACATGCCGATCCAATAGAACCGTTCTCTTAGGTACCTCACTATCTTATAAGCCCCCTGGTGCCCCATCTCTACATGAGTTTGTATAACTACTTCATCCCTCAAGCTCTTAGGTAAATAAGGGACCTTACTAAGATCGTTTCTTCTGACATAAACTATGCCATTTTCTTCAACGCAAATTGACGCTACTCTACCTATCCTACTCGACTCAAATAGCTGTGCCTTGATTTGCATATCAATTGTTCTAACTTCCTCGTCTTGGCATTGAAGCTCGGCCAACCTTGACAACTTTTGTTCTAACTCCTTATTTTTCCCCGTTTCGGTATATAATATTTCCGGTTGTATGATCTTTTCTTCCTGAACCCTTTCCCCTGTAGGTAAATATCTCGACAGAGTGTCAGCTACCACATTCTCCTTGCCTTTTATATGCTCTACCCTGTACGTAAACTGTTCTAAATACAAGATCCACCGAGTTATTCGTCCATTATACAATTTCCACTTTTTTACGAATTGCAAAGCTTTATGGTCCGTTTGTATGATAATTTCGGCACCCCTAAGATAAGTCTCGAACTTCTTAATACAGCTTATTACAGCGTAAAACTCCTTTTCCGTAACTGTCCAATTTAACTCTGACCCTCTCAATGACCTACTGTAGAAACTTATTATACGCTGTTCAAAAGCGTCATTTAATTGGAACAGCACCCCAGCAAGTCCTATCCCCGAACTATCAGTTTGTAAATAGAATGGTCTCAAGAAATCCGGAAAATGCAACCTAATCGTGTCTATAAAGGCGCTCTTAATTAATTCAAAAGCCTCCTGTTCCACTTGACCCCACGTCCACGGCACGCCTTTCTTTAATAATTTACATAATGGTACGATATAATTATTATAGTTTGGTATGAACCGCCTGTAAAAATTACACAATCCCAAAAAGGCCCTTAACTGTTTGATCTTCCCCGGACGCGGGAACTCTTGTATAGACCTAACCTTTTCTGGATCAGTCATAACCCCTTCAGTTGAAATTATGAACCCCAACATCCTTACTTCCTTACACAAGAACTCACACTTTTCTAAATTACATGTCATACCCGCAATTTCTAACCTTTCCAACACCTTGTCTATATGTTCCAAGTGTAAACTTAAATCCCCACAGGTAATTATAGCCAAATCGTCCAAGTAGTTCACGCAGAACTCGCGTACCTCTGTACCTAGTATTATATCCATTGCTCTACTAAAACTACCTACTGACGTTTTTAACCCTTGAGGTAGGACATTATAAACGTAACTCTTACCGTTCACTGTGAACCCTGTATACTTTTTACTAGCTTCCGTAAGTGAAATCTGAAAATACGCGTTATTAAGATCAATTATAGTCATATACTTAGCTCCATGGAAGGCATTTATGATATCTACTTGCATTGGAGGCTTTTCCGAATCGGATACCATGTACTTATTTATCTCCCTTGCATCTAACAAAACGCGTATTGAACCGTCCTTTTTTAGCGTGAACGTCAATGGGCTGCTATACGGAGTAGCTGACCTACTTATGATCCCTAACCCTTCCATTTCGCTTAGCTTCTCATCTAATTTGGCCCTGTACGCATACGGAACCGGATATGATCGCTTCATGATAATAGGATGTTTTCCCATCTTAATCTCATGCTCATAACAGTTGGCCCTTCCTAATTTCACCGTGAAAAGCTTCGAGTGTCTGTTGAATATGGATTCCAATTTTATCAGGGCCTCATGGTCCCTAATATCCCCTATTTTCACGTTAAAACTCCTATTTCCATTTCTCATTTCATTTGAATTATTCTTCTTTTGTTCCGACCTACTGATGGAAAATTCCAAAACCAATTTTTCTTGCCCATTTTTAATAAGTACACCCCTTGTTTCACTACTCAAGTCTAATATCACTTCATGTTTCGTCATCCAATCAAATCCTATTATCAGTGGTCGCGACAGGCCTGGTATAACCAAAAAGCTTGTGTCAAACACTCTATCTCCTAGTTTCATTGGCAAAAGGACCATACTTTGTATTTTCGCGCTTTTCTGCCCTACTGCCCCTTTTATATGAAAAGGTTTGACAGGTAGTATAGGTATTTTATCGACTTTATTCCTAATTTCATTCCAAAACTCTTCAGATATACACGTAACATCACTACCTGTATCCAACAACCCTAGCAACTCATACTGATAAATCTGCACCTCGATCTCCGACCTAAAATTATCATCCTCATCCTGCGGTTCGACGGTTTCGTCGAACACTGCATTCGATATTGGTCTTGCGAAGCTTCTTTCACTAAACAGCTCTGACCTCAATTTTATCCTATCTACAAGACACCTTGCTATGGAATCCCCCTCCTCGGCTTCCTTCTCCCACAACGAGCCTGTAAACCCCAATCCAGATCTATCAGTTTGACCTACTCCTTTCAAGGGTATCCTCAACCCCCTTCCATTTATTCCCAAAAGGTCACCTGGTCTCCAGCCCATTTTTAACATTAAATTTAACGGAACATCCCCTTTTTCTGAAGTTAACCCGGGGACGGGACAGTCAACTTCATTTAGTTTAAATCACCCTGATTATCATTAGTACAATCAATAACAGCAGTAACCTTGCTAACATTATTATTGGGTCCCTTCCTAAAATTACTGTTTCCGGATTGTTCGGGTTTCCTCCAGCTTTGATAATTGCGTTGTATATCACGCTTACGCTTATCTATTGTACTCTGTTGCCCTGGTACCTGACTAACATTGCTATTCTGCTTAATTTCCTGTTTACTAATATCATCCAAACCCCTCAAGAACTCTGCCGTCTCAATTATTGTAGTTATTTTATTTATTTTATTTTATTTTATTTGGGAAGTTTACAGCTTAAGTAAACACTAAGTGATAAAATAACAAAATTAACTATGAGCTAATAAAAAAACTTCCACAAATGGATTTCGATATAAACACAAAAATGTAACCTAAGTAAAAAAATAATAATATTTTGGACAAAGACCATAAACTCTGTACATTCCTAGGGTAATGCCTAATTACGTCCGTCACTAATTGAGTTTCGGGTATCTGAAACGTGAGCATTTGAGCTTGTCCTGTCAACTGCAAGAAGTGCCCTAACATCGTTGGATGTTTCTGCTTATCCCATATGCTATGAACGATATTACGCCGAAGGATACTTTGTTCTGTCTCTCCCCAATAGATTTTTAGAAAATCTTCCCTGAAATCCTCAAATGTAGCCCAACGACTCTTGTAAATCCTAGCCCAATCCCTAACTTCTCCGATCAAACACTCGACTATTAAATCGATTTCTTTACCTTCCCTAGGTAACCTCTTGAGATAACTCTTTAAATCCTCAATGAAAGTTACAGGATGGATATTGCCCTTATTAGAGAACTTGGGCTTCTCCATATTTTGTACGTTACACATAGTGATAGCTGGTCTCAATACATTTCCTTCACTCAACTGTGGGGCTGACTCCATCGTGGCAGTCCCCGGCGCCTCTAACCCCTGATTATCTTCCCCGCCAACAATTTCCGAAGAGGGCAAGATTTGAGGAATCCCTAGCTCCGATTCGTCGTTTTGCCCCATCGTAGTGTCCTGGCTTACATTAATAGGTACCTGAGCTAATTTTCCCTGTTCATTTAACCTATCTTCTATACTATTTATCTTAGTTGAAAGCACTCCAAAAGTACGCCGCATGGAACGGTAAAGAAATCCAGTAGCGTCCATACGCCTCCTTTGTACTATAGGTGATACTGGTAACGATGTGGAATGGGCCATATCCACGAATCCTGTTCCAGTCCTGCCATTTTCCCCTATTACATTCCCCTGCTGTTCTGTCCCCCCTCCAGAATTTACTGTCATTGCCTCCGGTTCTGCCTCCAATTGTGCTAAATTTGGAGCACTTGTCTGAACCCCTCCCTGAACTGGTGTAGGGTCTGATTTCTTTCCCTTAGCCTTCCTAGTGGACCGCCTCATCTTCTCCTGAACCAAAGAGTGAACCTCCAAAGCGTTCAATACTCCGCAAATATGTACTATGAGAACCTAAAACATAATATTTAACTTAATTCGATTGCCCATGCAAAATGGATTTAGCATCGCCTAAAGTTTACGTGATGTAAATTTCCAATCAACAATCAATAACCAGTGATAGGAGATTCCCTCCTACCTATTAACATTTTCGAATGCTACACTTATACCAACACTAGTGCAAAGAGACCATCCTTTATTCTGTCAGATTGAGTGATTACTTTGGAATTTAGCCATTTTTTTTTTTTCTTAACCACAACAGGAACCGAACCTGCGACCCTAGTATGCGAAGCTACTAGCTACTCCTATAACGTAAATAAATTAAAACCTAAAAAAAAATATTTTTTTCAACCGCAACAGGAACCGAGCCTGCGACCCTAGTATGCGAAGCTACTAGGTACTCCTATAACGTAAATAAATTAAAACCTAAAAAAAAATATTTTTTTCAACCGCAACAGGAACCGAGCCTGCGACCCTAGTATGCGAAGCTACTAGGTACTCCTATAACGTAAATAAATTAAAACCTAAAAAAAAAAATATTTTTTTTTCAACCGCAACAGGAACCGAGCCTGCGACCCTAGTATGCGAAGCTACTAGGTATTTCTAATTTACAACCTAGATATATTAAGAACTAAAATAATATATTTTTTTTTTCTAAATTTGCCTCCCTCGGGACTCGAACTGGCGACACCAAGTTACGAGGCTAATTACAGACTCCTAATATACAATCTAACAAAAATAAAATTAAAATTTATCTTTAAAACAAATTACCTCTAACAGGATCGAACTTGCGACTGTGAATTGCAAGGCTACGGATATATTATTGTGCCATAGCGCACTAGCTTGAAGTTCCTACGACAATATCAAGAGCAAATCGCATGTCCTTCACAGACCTTTTGCGATTCCAACAACAGTAGGCATTCAATGTAACAACTGCTTCTTTTACGAAATGTAAATAACTTAAATATCACTATATTTCGATACAAAATAGTATATAACCTACCTAAAATTTACTTAGATTACCTAACCTATTAAATAAGTGCAACTTCACAGCCCCGTCTGCCTACATAAGTACACGCTATTCGTAACGCTCAACTACCTTATTTATCAATTATTATGAGAGACCTTTTTCTCTGAACTAAGTCGTTAACTACCCATCTTATACACCAACTAGAAAATGTACCTACCAAATATTTCTTTCGAACAAATACTTATTTAATTATTTACATCCGGAATTTTACTAACGGAGTATTGAGAAGAAACTATATTATCAATGCCTACTTCAAATACGCTGCCATATAAAAGAATTCAACGGGAGCGCTCACTCACTCGTCGACCCCTATATTAGTTCTAAGTACAAAATACGAGCTTCAACCCCCCGGATATAAGACAATAGCTGGGGTTTAAATTAACCTATAAACTATAAAACTACATAGGATAAAATAACAATTTTCTCTTTGTTTGATAGATTAATCATTCAGTTATAATTGTCACTCGCACCTCATTCCATTTCACGAACATCAAATTGTGGCATAAACCGAAGCCAACTAAAGTTATTTATCTATGTTTATCACAAATAACTGAACACAAAGTTTTATTATACAAAACGACTACCTACAAGATTCAGTATACGAACGCGAAAATCAGATGTCAGACATCCAAGTTCTTTGGTAGCACTGTAACCGTCCGTTTCCGCCCACGAACCCTGATTTTGACTATCCAAATGTAATATTTTGAACCCTCTTCTTATCCTGGTCACGGCTTATCAAATTGTAACACCCCTCCCGGCCTATTTAAAATATATAAATATATAAATATAAATATATAAATATAACTAACTAAACCTACCTATAATACGCATACGTGCATACAACATACAACCTACCGCTATCTACCTATAAGAAGTATGTAAACTATACTTGATTTTTATTGCATTTTAAAATACGATTAAACGTTTGGCCAGATCGTCTAGAGAACCCTAAATTGTGATCGCAGTAACCCAGAGTCTTTTTGAAGGCGAATGACAAGTTATTTTTAAGAGATTAATCTATCACGTTGTGTTTGGACGAACGATGTAGTCTAACCTATAATTTTGAAGTATTTCGCGCAGAACCCTAATTTCCCTACTGTGATTGGTCCCTATTTTGGGCCCCCCCAAATTGGGAAGGGTAGCTAGCCCCCAGTGCTCGGAATAACGTAATACTTGACTGACGTCAGTACTGCATTATTTTGGTGATTAAAACAATGTACATCTAACTCAAAGTAATTGAACGAGCGATTTTAGCTCTACACAGATAATTATAACTACGTGAGCCCCGCTAGCTACTGTCTCTGGCAGGCCACTAAGGTACATGATCAGAGTCCACCCTCTTCAAGTGTATTTTAATTAAGCTACACGACAATGTAAAGTGTGCTATGCCGTGTTCCACCCGAATCCCAAAGCTAGTGTATATAAAACGCTTGTGAGGCGCCTTATTATACGTGTATAGTGTGAACTATAGCTGAGTCTTTACAGCCATAGCTTGTCCATCCCTATTCGTCAGGTAGGATTAATACCTTCGAACAGTGACTGATCGCGAATACATATTAGCACTAGGTACTAAAATAAAGTATATATTCCGACTTGAATGTCGCTCATCCTGTGAGAAGAGCACTACGGAATGTGAAATAAGTAGTTGATCTACTAATATGGTTCTTAGACCTGGAACTGTGCCATACAGTTGTATATAATGATATAAAGACCTGTGGTCTATATAACTAGAGCGAAATGGACACGATATCCATCGTGCCGCCGGCTCCAAAATAATACATAGTGTTAAAGCTCTGTCTTTAGACGTAGCAAACCCTTGATAAAGGGCGAAAGTAATATCAGTTTAATAGTTTGGCTGAACGTGAAGAACAACGAACCAACACAGTCGCAACCCACTGTGAGACCCACGCGAATCATAGTCGCGGCATCACAATTAGGTCAAAGCGAGAAGGCGTGTAAGCCAAGTGTTTGGTCGAGGCGCTAGTTCAGGACGCAATAGGAGCCGACAGGACCCGGACACCGTGAACACTGCCCATAATATCCGAAAACCGTAGAATAGATTTAGTTTCTAAATCTAGCGCATATTAACTGACCCTGGCTACGGTTACCATCAGGATGGGTCGTCTACCTACATCATAATCGGTCTTGCTATAATCACTAGTAGTAAGGCGCGAACGCCCAACTATTCGTTTGCTTGCCCAATAGTTTCCTAAACGCTCGGTCCGATTTGGGTGAAATTCTGCCAAGGCATGCTTGTGATAAGCTACAGATAGGACCTACCTATCTATAATTACTTTAGTATCAAAATAGGCGAGGCTCGAACGCCTATAGTTTGTTTGTTAGTCCATTGCATTTATCCCATAAAAGTGTGGACAGATTTAGCTAAAATTTGGTAAAATTAGGAGTTGTTCATATCTATGAACCACTGAACTACATAACTAGCCTATATCGCATGGAGCTTGGTAAACAGCCATCTCAAGTATGACATAGGCCTTCCCGCGACAGCATAGCGCCGTACTATCTCGAATGAGATTAGTGAACTGAGTGGACCTCGTGTTCACGGAACCCTAAAACTTATAATGCCGCGTGGCACTTGCAGTGAAGGCAGTTCGTAAATAAATAAAACGTTGGCATAGCTTAGACCTACCTACTACTTATTCAATAATATGACTCGCATTTCTTCCTAATAACGTTATTCTAAAACCTAATTCGCTATTCCCTAGTAATAGATTTATTTACTAGAATTCCTACAGCACTGTACCAACCCGAATGAAATTAATGAACTGAGTGGACCACGTGCTCGCGGAACCCTAAAGCTTGTGATACCACGTGTCACCTGCAGTGACGGCAGTTCGATAAAGTAAAACGTGGCATCGCTTAGACCTACCTACTACTTATTCTCTAATATGACTTGTTTCTTCCTAATAGCGATATTCCAAAACCTAATTCGCTATTCCCTAGTAATAGATTATTAACTAGATTTCCTACATATCGCAATCCCCCTAACTCAGCCCTAGTTTTTCCCTATCCTAGCGAGATAGCTAAGTTTTACGAGAACTAAATTTTATTTTGATGTCCATGTTTCAACAAACAGTTACAACTCGTGGCGGCTTTATTCGTCTTTCCCCCGGGGTACTAAACCAACCGTGCCTTCGAGATGAACCAATTAGGTGTAGTGTGTCATGGTGAAGTGAGTACCTAAAGCTAACTTGTGTCCTAGTTCCCTACGGCTAAAGTGTACCTGCCCTGAATAAGAAATGCCGCTGCCACGACAGACCAGGTCTGCCGCTTCGCTGCACCTCCTAAACAGTGTGTTTGGATGGGATTTGGATAGGTAAGGCCTGTCCCAAATACGGTGGCTCCGTACATGAGTGCGCTAACGCTTGTCCAACCTGTGGTCCTCATGACGGTAGGTCGTAAGATGGTACAGTCAGGATGTTCCGGCCATAACCAAACTTGGGTCGCTAGCCAGGCAAGCCCTCCTGTCAGCTTGCTTTCGGCACTTGCATTGATAAACCCACGCTTCGTTGTCACGGTTGCGTATCCACGTGAATTAAATCAACTAGCCTTCCTGAAAACATGAACTACCAACCTGGTCACTTGACGATACCTTCAGCTAGCGACCGACCTGGCATCTTGTTTCAATTCCTAGATCCCAGCTCGATTGCCCACTGTACCTCACTTCCTAACTGCACTAAACTATGGCTTGATCCCAGGTAGGAGCCTGAACTTTCGAAGGCAAATAACTAGGATTTCGGCCACACTAAATTCTATTCTAAACTCACAATATAAAGTGAGATTCCTAAGTTAATTCGCGACTAATAAGTACTTGGCGTGACACTTGCCCGGGGCGCGCGGCAGCTGTTCTTCGGATACGTCCTCCTCCTCTGGTGGTCTGTTCGACTGAATCCCGCTACGTCCGCGTGTCCGTGGTTTTAAAAGCTTTCACACAGACGCAGCCTCGGCAGCGCGCGGGCCGCCGCACACATACAACCGACCTCGTGGTCGAACTGCGCGAGCGCCGGCCGCTGTCCGGACGCAGACAGGGCGGCGCCTCTATCCCTTTAGCCTCGGTTTTCGCGCCATTTATTACCTAAGGCAATCTGTTATAACGTGCGCACCGCGTGGTTCGAATGACGACCGACAGGCGGCAGTCTGGCTTCTCGGAAATAATCCCTGAGCTAATTTGTTTCAATAACTGTCTATTCACTCGACTCGAGGTTAATCCTCACCCGACCGAACAAAACTAGTTATGTTTTTCCCAATAGACAGATTCCTTTTAGTCTATCAAGACTTACTGTATTACCTATAGATATTTATTTATACATATGGATCCGTTACACAGCCTATGGTCAATAAAAAAAAACTTCGATCGATTCACGCATGGCCAACTTTGTATGAGAAAGATTTATTGTTCAAGGTGACTTGTAAGACAATGGACGCATTTAAGGAGTCGAATTAGAAGATTTAACTGAACAACTTTTTCTGAACAGCCTATGGTCAGAACATATTTAGGTTTTTTCTTGCACTATTCCACAATTAATGTAAATAAAACAAAATTTGTTTATACTGCAACCGGTTTCGTGATCATCTTCAGGCAGTTGCAGAATAGTGCAAGAAAAAACCTAAATATGTTCAGTTCAGTGTTCCACCAAGAACCTACTATCGCAAGCATACAAGCCTATGGTCAATTGAAAAAAAGTAGACTTTATACAAATCGATCATATTTCATTATCAAAATTGCTTTTCATACAAACTTGGCCATGAGTAAACGACTAACTTTGTATGATAAGTAAGTTTTTTTGTACTAGTGACTGGTAAGTTGACGGACGTGAATGAAAAGATGAAACTGAACATTTCTTCTCAGGAAACCCATGGTCAAAGCGCAAAAGAAATTTTTGTCCTCTCATACAAAGTTGCCTTATCAGCTGATAGGCTTGTATGAAAACTAGTTTTTTTTTAGAATTGACCACAGGTTTGTTGGGAAAATTTGATCAGTTACGTCTTCTGATGCACCACATGAAATGCGTCCGTTGCGTTGTCTTACTAATCATCCTGTATTTATTATTAGTAACTGTAGCGGGACTCCCAAGAAAAAGCCAATGATTAGTAACGTAGCGACACTCGCAAGAAATAGCAAAGGCTTAGTAACAGTAGCGACACTGCAAAGAAATAGCAAATTATATCAAGGAGAATATCTTGCCTCTTACGGAGAGCCTTCACCTACATTATATGGCCATTTCACTTTTTGGCACGTATTTATTGCAATGATGCGGCCAATTGTATTTGCAGAGGTGGTCTCCAATTTCGAAACTCGTCCGGACTACGGACCTTGAATCTCTACGACACTTCCAAGAAATAGCAAATTATTATTAACGTAGCTACACTCTTAAGAAATAGCTAATTATTTGTAACTGTAGACTCCCAAGAAATTACAAATTATTACTAACGTAGCGACACTCCCAAGAAATAGCAAATAATTAGTAACTGTAGACTCCCAAGAAAAAGCAAATGATTAGTAACGTAGCGACACTCCCAAAAATAGCAAAGGATTAGTAACTGTAGCGACACTCCCAAGAAATAGCAAATGATTAGTAACGTAGCGACACTCCCAAAAATAGCAAAGGATTAGTAACTGTAGCGACACTCCCAAGAAATAGCAAATGATTAGTAACGTAGCGACACTCCCAAAAATAGCAAAGGATTAGTAACTGTAGCGAAACTCCCAAGAAATAGCAAATTATAAGTAACTGTAGCAAGACTCCCAAGAAATAGCAAAGGATTAGTAACTGTATCGACACTCCCAAGAAATAGCAAATTATATAAAGGAAAATATCTTGCGCGTTACGGAGAGCCTTCACCTACATTATATGGCCATTTCACTTTTTTGGCACGTATTTATTTAAATGATGCGGCCAATTGTATTTGCAGAGGTGCTCTCGAATTTCGAAACTCGTCCGGACTACGGGCCTTGAATCTCTACGAGGCACTTGACTGGGCTTGGCGTCGAATCATGCCGTCGCACGCATTTTAACTTTCCAACCACATCTCCTGGGTGTTATTGCAAATATTCATTATGCAAGCAAGACGGATACTTTTGCTGGCATGTTGCGAGCATTTCTTAAGAGGTCACTACTACGGACTTTTAATATACGTTTCTCAACAATTTATCTTAACAACTGTCATCAAGCTTAATCCTACGAAATAATTGTGCTAGCTACGAGGAAGAGACCGCAATAAGGCACGTTTATTTACTAACCCACATTTACATATATTTATTCACCCACGTGGACAACGTTTCTATGACTTTTCGAGGGTGCGTAGTGCGCAAGCCGCAAGCGCCTAAAGTGGAAAAAAATAGCCTATGTGTTAATCCAGGTCCTAATCTGTCCACCTACCAAATTTGAGCAGGATCCGTTCAGTAGTTTTTGCGTGAAAGAGTAACAAACATACATCCATACATTCTTACAAACTTTCGCGTTTATAATACTTATATATTATATTAGTGGGATAACCTTTATCTAGTTCTAGCTTTTTCCCGCGGCTCCGCCCGCATGGACATCGTTTTTATGACTGTCTTTAAGGGTGATTAGTAAATTATGTCGTTTCCCACCTACTTAACCATATCTGTGCAAAAAATCACAACAATCGAGTATTTTTTAGTTCCCTCAGGAACTGCATCAGATTATGCTATTTTCCCGGGATAAAAAGTAGCCTATGTCTTTCCCCGTGACACAGGCTACCTGCATTCCAAATTTCATAAAGATTGGTTAAGGCGTTGAAGCGTGAAAATGTAACAAACAAACAAACAAACACATTTTCATATTTAAAATATTAGCTTTTGCCCGCGACTTCGCCCGCATGGACATCGTTTTTATGACCGTCTTAGAGGGTGCGCCGTGCGCGAGCCAGATCCCTCAGGAACTATGTTAGGATATGCTTATTAGTAAATCATGTCATTTCCCACCCCCGCAACCATCTCTGTGCAAAAAAAATCACACAATCCATTGTTCCGTTGAGATGATAAATAAATTAAGCAAAAAAGAGTATATTTTCTGTTCCCTCAGGAACTGCATCGGGCTTTGCTATTTTCACGGGATAAAAAGTAGCCTATGTCCTTTCTCGTGACACAGGCTACCTGCATGCCAAATTTCGTTAAGATTGGTCAAGGCGTTGAAGCGTGAAAAGGTAACAAACAAACAAACACAGTTTCACATTTATAATATTAGTAAGAATATATTAGTAAGGATTGCATTATGATTATACCTTTGGGTGATATGACCGACGACCTGGTGAAGACCGCGGGAAGCCACTGGATGCGGGCAGCGCAGGACCGGTCGTCGTGGAAATCCTTGGGGGGGGGGGAGGGGCTTTGTCCAGCAGTGGACGTTTTTCTGCAGATATTATGATGTGATATGACCTAAGATAAATGTTCGCCGGTTCACGTCTAACAGTTAAAGTTATCTTAATTAATGATAGATTCTAAATATAAAGATACTTACCTATTTAATTATTTTTTTTGGGAAATTGATTTATCTTCAACACATTTCCAGAACTCTGTTGGGGTGTACTGCGTCTGATTCCCCTGACGAACTATACAGTCATCATCATTAGCATATCAGCCGAAGGACATACCTACACTGCTGGTCATAGGCTCCCAAGGATTTCCACGACGACCGGTTCTGCGCTGCCCGCATCCAGCGGCTTCCCGCGATCTTCACCAGGTCATCGGTCCACCGAGTGGGAGGCCTGCCTACGCTTCGTTTTCCGGTGCGCGGTCACCACTCCAGAACTTTACTGACCCAACGGCCATTCGTTCTACGAGCTATGTGCCCCGCCCACTACCACTTAATTTTAGCAATTCTGAGAGCTATGTCGGCTACTTTGGTTTCGCCTACGATCTCCTCGTTTCTGATTCGATCACGCAGAAACTCCGAGCATAGCACGCTCCATTGCCCTTTGGGTGACATTGAGCCTTCTTATGAGGCCCATAGTAAGCGACCATGTCTCAGTTCCGTATGTCATTACTGGCAACACACACTAGTCGAACTGGTATACTCTGTATTGCAAAGCAATTTTTCATAACCGTATAGGCACACCCTGGACACTTCATACAACGGGCCAGAAATGACATTTCAAAAAAGGAATGACGGAACTAACAAAATGGCGGTGAAATCCTATATGTTCGACAACCAAACTGTACCAATCTGTATCAATCTGGGTGACGAGGGGGTGAGGTCGCAATCTAGAGAGCGGCAGGGAGTGTCCATACTGTACGGTAGTACTAATATATATACTTTGGTATGGGGGAGGGTATAGGGGAAGAGAGAGAGAACCATCGTTGTTATTCACTTCAGTATTTTTAAAGAAAGCGAAGGAGCTTCAGTATGTTCATTAACAATGGATAAAACATTTCCTATGATACAGACGTAAACATTGGCTCAGCAAGAGCGTCGGTAGCGTAAAGGCTAGGTACGCCGCCTCCTGCCCGGAAGGTAGTGGTTCGAATCCTGCTACGTATCAATGTGTTTACGAATTTAGATGTACGTTTATATGTACGTTTATCTGACGCTCTTACGGTGAAGGCAAACATCGTGAGAAAACCTGCACACGCTTTCGAAGAAACTCGCAGGCTGTGTGTGAAGTCGACCAACCCGTACTGGGCTCGCGTGGTCGACTAAGGCCCGATCGCCCTAATTCAGGGTAGGCTCAGGCTTCTCGATGGGGACATATATGAGCTGATATGATGAACTAAGTATCCTGTTAGTAGATGGTATAAAATACAATAACGTAGGTACAAAGGTTCAGCAAAAGTGTTGAGCCATTTTTAGGTAGGCTCGAGCCCCTCGGTGGGGGCGTATATGAGCTGACATGGTGAAACATTGGCTCTCATTTTCCTAATTGCAGGGTTTTTTTATCTACAATTTGCAAGCCCATGACATCATCTCACCTAATGGTAAGTGACGATGATGCCGGAGATGGAAGCGGGCTTACCAAGAGTCCCCAACGCTATGGCGAAACTAGTTATCTTATCTTCAAGCCGGAACACATTAACATTATTGCTTGGCGACAAGACTTAGATAAGATGGTGGTATCTAACCACCACCTTATATTCATTATGAAAATGCCCTTTCACCAACCAAACTGAGTCATACAAAGTTAGACTTCGCCGGGAATCGAACCCGCGACCTCCTGATGTGAAGCTAATGGACTTAAACATTACGCCACGGAGGCGGTTATGGGAGTGATTGAATTTTTTTGGAAACTTTTAATTTTGCCCAAACGTGGTTATGTAGTAAATTTTTACTGTGACCATATTATAGTCAAAAACAAGGTAGGTAAACGTTATTTTTAATTAAAAAGACAATGTTAACAAATTGTGTCATTTATTTTCAACTAGTTGTTTCCCGCGGCTTCACCCGCGTGGACTACGTTTCTATGACTTTTCAAGAGTGCGCAGCGAGCAAGCGTGGACAAAAGTAGCCTATGTAATCTGTCTACTTATCAAATTTCAGCCTGATCCGTTCAGTAGTTTTTGTGTGAAAGAGTAACAAACATACATATATACATTCTAACAAACTTTCGCGTTTATAATATTAGTAGGATAGTAGGATTTTTTTGAGCGTCAGTGGCGCAACGGCAAGGGCCGCTACCTCCTATCCGGGAAGTCGTGGTTCGAGTCCTGTCACGTACCAATGTGTTTTCAAATTTCGATCTCATATATACGTTTATCCGGTGCTCTTACGCTGAAGGAGAACATCATGAGGAAACCTGCACAAGTGCACACATCTGCGAAGAAGCTCGAAGCTTGTGCGTGAAGTTGACCAACCCGCACTGGGCCCGCGTGTAACTATTTAGTAATCTGTGCCCGCGTGGTCGACTAAGGCACAGATTACTAAATAGTTACTTGACTAAGGCCCGATCGCCCTAATTCGAGGTATAGGCTCGAGCCCCTCGGTGAGGACGTATAAATGAACTGATGTGATGATGAGTAGATTTTATTTAGTGGGCTCCGCACACTACTCTCCCCTACATTGTTAGGTATACGCCCTCAATAGTAAGGAAATTCCAATCTAGGTCATAATTAGATTCAAAAAGCATCTTCCGATCACGTCCATTGACGCTGCTACTTACTGGTATTATGAGAAAAGAGAAAAGTACAAAGAATGGTATGTCGTGGGAACCAGCTACAATGCCTTCGATATGTCACGGCGGTGTTTCACTATATTTTCTACTAATTATGAAATGAGCTCTTAGATTACATGTTCTTGTAGATAGGTTCCAACCTCTACATGACTACTATTACATACATTAGTTTTTAGGGTTCCGTAACTCAAAAGGAAAACCGAAACCCTTATAGGATCACTCGTGTGTCTGTCTGTCCGTCCGTCTGTCACAGCCGATTTTCTCAGAAACTACTGGACCGATTGAGTTGAAATTTGGTACACATATGTAAGTCGGCGACCAAAAGACTTCAGTGTAACGTATATAAATTAATTTTAAACACAAGGTCACTTTTGGGGGGTAAATTAGAAAACATAAAAAAAGTTTTCCAAACTACATTGTGTAACATATTAAATTGTGTACATGTGAATCTCAAATATTTTTTTAAATGTATAGATTACAGGAAAATCTATGAGAAAATCTGAATTCTTCCCTTGTTACAGGAAAAAAAAAATTCCAAAGTCCGATTGTTTAGAAACTAGCGACACCTAGTGGGATCTAGTAGTATTTTCTACATAGTTAATTTAAGTAGTAATACGACAACAGGAATTAGTTTCCTTTTACCTAAATTCAAAATTCAAAATTCAAAACAATTTATTTCAAATAGGTGTCACACTTTTAAATAGTCAAAACAAAAAAAAAATGTTTGTAATATAATGTCATGATTCAGATTACAGTCTCAGGTAATGGTATTTGTTATAGAATCAACATATATTATCTTTGTCATTTACATAATCTATTATTTTATAATATCCTCTAGAGCACAAAACTTTTTTGACATGAGTCTTGAATTTATTCTATATCTATAGATGGTGCTGTAGATTAAAATTACTTTTTGTTACGGAACCTTCAGTGTGGCAGTTTGACTCGCACTTGGCCGGTATTTTGTGGTAAAAGTCTGACGACTCACCTGGCTGAATAGAATAAAGCTGGTGTCACTCTGTAGATTTTTAATACAACTGGGGCGATACCAGTAATTACTTGATTTTATCGTCATTTTCTGAAGTGTTCTGACACTAAGTATTTTACTTTTCCTATTTCAGATTCTTCGAGTCCTACTCGTCGCTGTGGTCACAGGATGTAGATGCGAATCGTCAGGCGGGTACCACTACAACAAGCCTGCGAGTCAATTTAGCGAGATCCTAAAGCCACCACCGCTGCCAATATCCAGCTTATACCCAGTGCCATTCCACGGAGGCGTTCCGAGGCCCCAGCGGCAGAACGCAATCAACGACGCGGGCTATCATTACCCTCCTCCACCCCCACCACCCCCACCGGCTCCTGCTGCAGACTTCAAATTCCCAGCACCGTTCTATAAACAGTACAACTTCAACTTCGTCCCAGCACCACAGCCGTTCACAACAACACCTTCAAGCTCATTATTCCAAAAAGTATCTGGATGGCTTTTTCCTCAACAGACCAGCTACGAACCCCCTGTCTACAGCAGCAACAGCATAGCGCCGATAAAAAAGGACTGCAACCCTTGCAATTTAGTGCCATGGATACCAGTGATAAGATATGATGTGGGAGCTAAAAAACTACAGCAGAATTTGATTCCTACGTATGGGCCGCCGAGTCCTACAACTAGTTTCCAAAATGTAGCTCAATATCATCCTCAACCGTTCCATTCGTCGTCGGTTCAGGAACAAAAGCCACCTCAATTGTCTCCTGGAGTGCCACATGCTGTTTACGGACCACCCGCACAACCGTTCAGTACACCAGGCTCTACCTATGGCCCTCCTAGTCCTACACATACTGTAGCAATACCACCTCAAAGCCCACTAAGCTCTCCTTATTCTGTTGAAACCAGCTCGTATGCCATTCCTAGCTCATCTTACGGAGTACCGAGCAGTTCTATCACTATACCTAGCTCATCATATGGTACACCAAGTACTTCATATGGCGTACCAAGTTCTTCATACAAATTACCTAGTTCAACATTTGCAACGCCCTCGCCTCCTGCTTCTTCTTATGATTCATCTACATCTGGATTTGTACCTATGTTTAACAATGAATTATCACAGTACGATAATGGATTAAAAGAGTTAGAACCAACCAGTGAGCTTCAATTGCCAAAAGTTACAAATCCATCTGGATTTAAGAATTCTTATGGTGAACCCATTACTAATACATATGCTCTTGACATTCCGTATCCAGTGTCAGCTACAGCTGCCGAATCAACAAAAGTAAAGACTGAAGTATTACCAAACGATACCAAGATCTCTTCACCAAATATGTCATTAGCATTGGCAAGTCCAGCACCATTCACATTAAATAGGGGACGAAATATTCATACTCTGCAGCCAGTAGCATTACCTAATCTTAGTGTGTCACCACTACCACCTATCTTCAATGCCCGGCCATTCAGACCGATATCTGCATTTAGTTCCAACATTTTAAAAGGTATAAATCACTTGCAACAAAACACGAAAAATGTAAATATTGAACAAAGTGTACCAGTTGCTGAATTTACACATTCTATCAATTATCCTCCGAATGTTATAAAATCACATGTGATCGATTTAGATGTAACAAGAAACCAGAGCAAAGGCTACAGAAACATACCAAATGGTTTTGATTTCAATGATGTACGAGATGTTTCATATCAAGCATCAGAAGATCATGTTGCAGCGACAAAGTCAAACCCAGATGTAAGTTTTGAAAGTACTGGTTTGGACTTTGGAAATGAGCTGTATGACTCAAACATTCCTGCAGACTTCAAGAAGATATCCAATAATCTATTGAATCATAAAACTGAATTTGCAGATTTGCGTGGTGCTAAGGATGAAGATGTTGATAAATATAGGACAGAAAGCAATCTGCAAAACATAGATTCTCCTCTTTTATACTTAAAGCCAAGTGCACCTCACAAAGACCATGGTAACTTCGTTTTTGCGATACCTAGTTCAGCTAACGATAATGATTATGAAATTTATGATGATAATCCAACAACCGTTGCACCTCAATTACCTAAACCAATATCATCATGGGATGAAAGTAAAACAAATTATGGCCAAGGATTGGTGCCACCACCTGGACCTCAAAATGAAAAAAATAAACCAAAGATTCTACAAATAATTGTTCCATACACAACGAATAATCAAAACACTCAAAGCCATAGCGAATACGATCAAATATCTCAATATTGGACTTCTACCCCAGAAGACGAATATCAAGGTCGTAAAGTGCCACAAAACACAGAAAGCTATTTAATCAATAGCGTCACTGAAACCTACACCACTTTAGATCCCACCACTGAGGATTCATTCAATGCAGAAACTGAAAACTTAAATTCAGACAAATTAAGTGCACAGGCTATTCTAAATGACCTCTATGACGTAAAAGAGCCTCCATTCGATATCATCAAGTTGCAGCATACTATTGATGACTGGACCGCACAAGAATATTCAAAGCATCACAAAACACCACAAAAAACTCGAACTAATGCAAAATACGCCAAACAAATTCCAGATGAATATTTCACTACTGTTAATCCCTTACCAAATTACGTAACGCTCACTCATAATTATGATATGTACGATCATGAAGGTCAAAGTAGTATGTTGTATTCATTAACTGAAAACAAGAACAAAACTGAAACAAAGCCTCGAAAGGAATACAATAAAATTGAAAGAACTAAAATTAAACACATAAGTGGTAAAAACGAAGACGTTGATGGGAAAAAGCCACACATTTATACAGCAGCTTCTTCCTTTCGTAGTATTACAACAACTGTTGCACCGTGGGGCCAAATACAAACTTCTATATCGCCTTTGACTAAAGAAAAGGTTTATGTGGTGACAGCTAAGCCTTGGCGAGATGCTTCTCAAACAACAGAGAAACCAAACGAGTTTTACGATGCTGATGAGTTTGAATCAAAGAAAACAAGTGGAGACAATGACGTCACAGCATCAGATGAATTACCATTCAAGTCACCAAGGTTTTCAAACAGACCTTCATTTGGATTCTCCGGGAGCGGCAGCGCGAATGTAGAATCCTTGAAGTCTGATTCATCGTATGCTTTTTCCAAAAGTTGGCATCAGAGCAGTAAGTTTACATTCTAACCTCTCGTTGAACTGTACAGTTAGCATATCTGTAAATTGCTAAGTTAAGATACACTAATTAAATATACAAGGTGTCCCGTAAGAAGCACTGTGATAGAAGACGTAAAATGAAATTAGCGGACACTAATGTAGGAAGTACAAAAGTTTTTAGTTTTCAAGATATTTAAATACGTTTTTTTATTTTTTTTGTGAAAAACGCATTTGCTTAAACGTTTCATGATTTTTGCAAAAATAAATATACTACAGTTGACGTGCAAAACACTGGAAAATCTTCCTAATTTTATCAATTTTCTAACAAAATAAAAAAGTTTAAAAAATACAACAAAAAAAAATACAACAGAAAGCAATAATTACTGTCAAAAGAGCAATCAAGTCTCATACAATTTTTCTAACGATTTTCTATGGATAAAATAAAATCATATTCGGATTTTTTTGAGCTTGTGTATCGAAGCTAGTCAATGATAAGAGGATCACAGATGTCTGTTAATGCGAAAAAAAAAGATAAATCTTGCAACTAAAGAACTCAGGAAAATAAAATTTCTTGAATATTTGTATGAGACTTGAGGCACCTTTTTCAATCAATCAATCAATTAAAATAATTTATTTTAAATAGGTACACACACTTTTAAATAGTAAAAAAAAACTTATTGTCTATTACAAATAATGTCATGATTCAGATTAAAGTCTCAGGTTACAGATTACAGTGTCATAGAATCAACATATATATCTCTTTGTCATTTACATAATCTTTTATTGTATAATATATTATTTTATAATATCCTCTAGAGCACAAGCATTTTTTGACATGAGTCTTGAATTTATTCTCCGACAAACTAGTTACATTTTCTAGACTTTTATTGTAGAATCTTAAACACTGCCCCACAAATTACTTTTTAACCTTACTCAGTCTCGAATAGGCTATATCTATTTGATTTACATTTCTTAAATTCAAATTATGCCTGTCACTGTTTTTAGGAAATACTCGTAAATGCAAATTCTTGCGAACGTTCATGATGTTTTCACATATAAATTGACTAGCAACAGTTAAAATATTGATTTCTTTGAACTTATTCTGTAACGACTCACGTGATCGCATCTGATAGATTGCGCGGATAGCTCTTTTCTGCAAGATGAAAACAGTTTCTATGCCAGCCGCATGCTAGAGACCATAAGACATAATATTAGGTAAGTAACTAAAATACACTAGTCTCGCAGTACCTACCTATATCCGTTTTTACAGCAATTATTGTTATTTTGTTGGTATTAACTTGTATTTTTCTAATTTTTTTTTCTTTGTTGGAAAGCTGATAGAATGTGGATGTTTTTCCTTACTTTGCAAGTCAACTGTATTTTTTTGCAAAATCACGATACATTCGAACAAATGCGTTTTTCATACAAAATTAGAAAAAACAAATTGAAATATTTTAAACACCATCTACCTTACCTACAAGTATATCACATAATAACTATTACTTTTTAAAGTAATCATCATCATATCAGCCACAAATTTAAAGTAATATTTTTTACTATTTGCCTATATTAGTGAACTTATAGAATTTTCTTCTTTTACAACCCTCGAGTTTTGCGTGCTACTTAAGGAACACCCTGTATTATGATTAGAAATAAACATAATTATGGTTTATATTGGGGTAGTATGTTATTATTTTAAAATTATTACAAGTATTCATACCCTTACTAATATTATAAATGTGAAAATGTGTTTGTTTCTTTGTTATCTTTTCACGCCTTGGCCAATCTTTATGAAATTTGGCATGCAGGTAGCCTGTGTCACTGGGAAGGACATACGATACTTTTAATCCCATGAAAATAGTATAGTCCGATGCAGTTCCTGAAGTAACAAATAAAAAACGCTCTTTTTTGGTCAATTTTTTTGCACAGAGATGGTTGAGGGGTGGGAAATGACATAATTTAACTAACATGCGTCATATAATTACAGGTAATATGTGTTTTAATTATCTTCTTATAGCTAGTGAATTTCAATTTTCAGTAAACGACTTGGAGAGTCAGACTTCTAATAACAGCACATATGGCGAAGATGGTTCTCAACAGCGCTCTTCTACTAACAGTAACGCAGAGGACGATAATAACAGTAACGCAGAGGACGATATTAACATTAACGCTGAGGACGATATTAACAGTAACGCAGAGGACGATATTAACACGGACGAGGTTACAATATGTTATTTATTTAATTAATAAGGGTTCGGTACACTAAAACGGGACCCTATTACTATACCTACGCGTTTCGTCTGTTCGTCTGTCTATCTTTCTGTCCGACCTTTATAGGGGTGTATCTTTTGAATCGTAACTGGTATCCCGCAAAATTTTATGCTTTATATGTTTTATTACAAATATACTAATAAATAACAAAATGGAACGGCTATCATCTATTCCAGATGAGATATAGTAAAGATGATAATTGTTGTAGTAAAGTTCTTGAGTAGCAACCGCGCACCGGAATACGTAGCGTAGGCAAGCCCCCCACTCGGTGGACTGATGACCTAGAGAAGGGCGCGGTGGATGCGGGCAGCGCAGGACCGGTCGTCTTTGGAAGAAGCCTTTGTCCAGAAGTGCAAGTTTTTCAGCCAATATGATGATAGTGATAATCCCTACTAATCCCCACTAATATTATAAATGCGAAAGTAACTCTGTCTGTCTGTTACGCTTTCCCGCAAAAACTACTGAACGGATTTGGCTGAAATTTGGTAGGTAGACAGATTAGGACCTGGATTAAGACATAGGCTACTTTTTACCACGCTCGCGAGTCGCTTGCGGCTCGCGCACTGCGCACCCTCGAAAAGTCATAGAAACGTGGTCCACGCGGGTGAAGCCGCGGGAAACAGCTAGTAATGAATAAAAATAAAAAATTAAGGGAGGGGGGGTGTCCCTATACAAGAAACGTGTTTCTTACAGGTTAACTCTATCGTAAAAACGGTAATACATATTGGACTGAAACTTGGTGTGATTATAGCTATATTATAGTGAAACCAACCAAGTGTTAGTCATACGCGCGCTAAGAAGCCCGAAGTGAATGAAAAAGAAAATTTTTATGTCGCTCTCGTTGATGTCTTTTGATTTAAAATAATAAGTACCATTATTGTACTCGTATGGAGAGGTGTGGTGGTACGGAAATCTCGGTTCAAGAGTCCGACACGCACTTGACCGTTTTTTTTAGTTCTTCTGATAGATTTATTAACTAAATTGCTTGATAGCTGTACTATTCGAGTACATCGTCTACGGACAGACAGACAGACGGACAGGTGGACGTGGCAATTCTCTATAGATTCCTAGTTTGACAACGGAACCCTAAAACTGAAATTTGACGCTGTGTAACTGTCTATGAAAGACGGACGGTCGATCACAGACCACACAGATCACACAACGTCATATCTTTTATTTTTGACGTGATAACGTCTTATAATTCGATGGAGCCGGCTGCACGCACGAAAAAACATGACTCATGCGGCGTTACCTCGCTTTGAGGCGTTCCATTTAAGGCTTGAAGTGCAAGCGAGAGCGCGCAATGAGCGACAAAGAGGCACAATCAGCCTCCGCGTTCGGCAGCGTTCGACATCTGTCTCTCTCCTACTTGAGTGAGCGATGCGTCCGCGTGGACAGCTGCTATACATTAATACATTTACAATATGTTTTCGTCAAGTATGAAGTGCAGTGAAAAGTGAATGTGGTGTCAATTGTTTATAGCTACGATAGTTGCGGCGACAAATGTAATGATACTTTCAATATTATGAAACCATTTCATCACTATTTTCTTATGACGTTGTCACCTTCAACTATCGTCAGTAAACTGACATTACAGACAATTTTTAAACCAATTTGCATGATTGTTGGTACAAAACATGTTTGTTTAAAAAACCGGCCAAGTGCGAGTCAGAACCACGCATATAGGGTTCCGTACCATCATACTAGATGGCGCTAGTTTCTTCACTTTTAAAAAACACTTTTTTATGGAGAACCCCCTTATTTTTTCACTTTTTCAAATTTTTTTGTATTTGTTGTTAAAGCGGTAACAAAAATACATCATCTGTGAATATTCCAACTGTCTAGCTACCACGATTCATGAAATACAGCCCGGTGACAGACGGACAGCGAAGTCTTAGTAATAAGGTCCCGTTTGTACCCTTTGGATACGGAACCCTAAAAAAAATAAGGAACGCTAGTTGTATTTAGGTTATGATATGACTAATTTAGATAAGATTACTTAAGATTTTATTTTTTATTCACAATTGCTAAGCCCTTGGCATCATCTCACGTAATGATAAGGGCAATGATGCCGAAGATGGAAGCGGGCTTACCAAGATTCCCAAACGCAATAGGGAACTGGCTATCTTATCTTCAAGCCGGAACACATCAATGTTGTTAGCGTTGATGTTTGGCGGCAAGACTTAGATAAGTAGGTGGTAGCTAGCCGGGCAGGCTTAGAAAATGCCCTTCCACCAAACAAACCGAGTCTCCGCCGGGAATCGAACCCGCGACCTCCTGATGTGAAAGGTAATGGGCTTAACCATGACGCAAGGGAGTTGGTTAATATTTGTAACGTTTAAGTTTTTAATTCTTTTTCTGAAATGCCCCAGTATAAATAGTACCAAAATGCCCCAGTATAGTACCAGATTGCCCTAGTATAAATAGTACCAAAATGCCCCAGTATAGATAGTATCAAAATACCCCACTATAAATAGTACCAAAATGCCCCAGTATAAATATTACCAAAATGCCCCAGTATAAATAGTACCGAAATGCCCCAGTATAAATAGTACCAAAATGCCCCAGTATAAATATTACCAAAATGCCCCAGTATAAATAGTACCGAAATGCCCCAGTATAAATAGTACCAGCTAAGTTAGTAAGACCAAATGAAGTCTTTATATTATGTACTCGTACATATCCACTCATACAATTTTTCATTGCAGTATACAACAACGACGAAGACTGCCGGACTTCCTGATGCTGAACTGGAAACGTGACAAATATGATGATGCCAGGACCTTAAACGTACAAGAAGAAGTAGAATTCGTTTAAATCTTTAGAAAGGTTACGATAAAAAAAAAACTCATGGTGAAGTGAGAGACGTCTGTTATTATTGTAGTAGAGACGACATAGATAAGTGAAGACAACGACGGTGTAAATCCAGTGCTTCAAAAATGTTTTCACTAGAACATGTAAAAACAGTGATGTGAAAATAAAACTTTCAGTTTAGTGAGTGAGCGATCGATTTTGAACAAAAGTGATTAACTAGAGTTATATCGCGACAGACATTTTAAACCAATATACAGGGTGTAACAAAATATGTGTAGGTCCCGTTAACTGGGGGTTCTACTCGTCATACTGAACAACTTTCTCCAAGGAACCCATAGCCAATTCTCAAAAAAAAATGGACCCTCCATATTAAAATGCACAAAATCGGTCGATCAGCTGATCGATTTGTATGAGGAGTAAACATTTTTTTACGTTATCAGCAAAGTCTTAGAAAAAAGTTGTTCAGTATGATGAGTAGAAGCCCCTGTTAACGGGACCTACACCAATTTTGTTACACCTGTATATTATAAAAGTGAGTGTATAATGTACGTGCCGCTAAAACTCAAAAACGAGTCCCGGTACGATCCAGGAAGTTATATGGTGTGGTAGCCCTCTATCCGCAATCCATGAAGAAGGTTCCCGTTTTAAACTGAAGGGCCTGCTTTTAAAAATATAAAAGCTATAATAGAAGTTTCGCCCTGTACAAATTTATAGAACACTTGAGAGTATTCGAGAGCATTCCACAACAACATCCCAGTTCATTGTGCAACATTCCAGAACACTATTGAATGTTGTGGGATGTTCTGGAGCATTGTGAATTATTCGTAACCTTTTTTGTATCGGGCAGTGGGGCTACCTATGATAGGGGTGTTATATAAAGCTAGATCCATTGTGGGTTAGAGAACGTATCATATCAACTACCTGAGCGAAACCACGTAGCCTAGCTAGTAAGTTAATAAAAAAATAGCAATAGATACCTTGTATTTAGTAATTTATCGATAAGACTAATGTTAATGGGTTTTTCTTCTCAATTGGTAAGCCCTTGGCATCATCTCACCTAGTGGTAAGTGACGATTGTGCCGAAGATGGAAGCGGGCTAATAAAATTCATGTAAAAGTCGGTTACATGGACTCGCTCACCAAAACTTTCCCTAAGGAACCCAGATTTTTTTAGTCTCTCCATATAAAAAGTACCAAAATTGGGTAATTTAGAATGCTTCGCAATTTGACTATATGGGTCTCATAGGGAATGTAATTTAGAACGGCGCCTAAAGCGTCCGTTAGCAAAACAGGACAAAATTATTTGATCACCATCACATCGACTACTACCCCACAATAATGATTTCTCATATTTCCTTCACCTAAAGGTTGTCTGGAAGAGATCGCTTGATAGCGATAAGACCGCCTATATGTACAACTTCCTTAATCATTGTATCTTTTTTTTTCTCTTATGTTGTGCAATAAAGTGTTTTCAATCAATCAATCAATCAATCGACCAAAGCTGGCTGATCACATATACAGTTACGAAGTCTCTCAGCCAACCAGTGAGTCAGGGATGAGCGTCAATATTTAATTTAAATTAGGCCGCCAATTTGGTAACAGATGCGACTTTTCATATAAATGGCGCTAGTGATTTACACCTCTCTATAGCTCTCTATCCCCCACCCATGAAGAAGGTTCCCGTTTTAGCCTGAAGGGCCTGCTTTTGAAGATATAAAAGCTAGAAGTTTCGCACACTAGAAATTTATAGAACAATTGAGAGTATTCGAGAGCATTCCACAACAACATCCCAGTTGATTGCGGATCATTCCAGAAAACTTTCGAATGTTGTGGGATGTTCTGGAACATTGTGGATTATTCGAGTGACTCAGGAATGAACGTTGATATTATATTTAAATTGAGCCGCCAATTTTGTTAACAGGATTGCGATGATGCGACTTTTCATACAAATGGCGCTAGTGATTTTCACCTCTTAAATGTTAACCGATTTTGACCATTTTTTTGATAGGTTGTTGTCAAAACAAAAGCTAGGTTTATAGGTTTTGTTTTTTCAATAAAGGTAATATCTTCAATTTCACTGTCAAGCAAAACTAATTTCGGCCATTACTTGTTTGTTTTTAATCAATAATATAAAAAATAAAACTTATAAATCTAGCTTTTGTTCTGACTGACGACCTATCAAAAATTGGTCAAAATCGGTAAACTGTTGAGCTGAAAATCTTTTTTGCCGTTTGTATAAAGAGTCCGATTTTTGCCGAGGGTTCACAGTCCTCTTGACCTGTGTATATATATAGGGTGAAATTGAATACGTTGTTGGCCAAATTATAAACTAAGCATTTACGCATGAAACTGAACTATGTACTTTTCTTAAGGAACCTTTAGAATCCGTTAGTTGCCTATACTAGTCAAATGACTTACTTTTAATGAACTGTCAAAAACTAGATTTTGTTCTAAAATTGTTTGAAATATGGAGCTATGACGTCATAATTTCATTGCCGTTGACGTACTAATTAAATGTTTTTGATAAATCAAAAATTGTAAATGATATTTATAACCAAATGAGCAAGTTCACCGGAAATTACACAAGGATATTTTAGTGAACTTCATTTCATTATTAATTTTATGCAGTCAACTACCCTGTTTTATGAACGGGATGCTAGAATTCTAAAGTTTCTTATCATTATCATATCAGCCGAAAAACGTCTACTGCTGGAAAAAGGCCTCCCTCAAGGATTTTCATGACGACCGGTCCTGCGCTGCCCGCATCCAACGACGTCCCGCGATCTTTACCTGGTCATTGGTCGTCTAAATAGTCTATTTATTAAGAATTCTAAATATTAATTTTATTTAGAATTCTAAATATCTTATTTATATATAATTCTAAATATTCTATTTATTTACAATTCTAAATATTATATTTATTTAGAATTCTAAATGTTTTATTTATTTCGAATCCTGTGGTTCATGAATAGATCCTGAGTTCAAAATACGTAGTCAGTCAGTAGTGTGTAAAAATACCTTTGAAATTATAAAGGGTAATTTAGAATTGACTACAATATAGTTACGAAAATAAATGCCCATGGTCAAACTAGGCGATCCAGGTGTCCCACGGGGCAACGCGCAAAAAATAGTCACAAACGATCGAATAGAAGACGATTTTTCCTGTACGTTACAGTATTCTGAATTACCCAGCTTACTTATTACACCAGATTCAATGTATTACTCCTTTCTTATCTGTGACTAAGTTTGTCTTAGAAATTACGTAAGTGTGTAGTGCAAATTAGTGAAAAATATAGTTTAAAAAACACGCTTTTAAAGCGCATCAAACTAAAAAGTGAAAAATAATTCTTAGCTGAAAAAATAATGAACGAAAAATACTAGTTTTATTGTGAAAAAAGCATGGGTTCCTCGATATTCGAAAAATATGGCCACACGCTTTTTTCACAATAATACTAGTATTTTTCGTTCATTTTTGTTTTCAGCTTATATTAAGAATTATTTTTCACTTTTTAGTTTGATGTGCTTTAAAAGCGTGTTTTTTTAGTTTTTTTAAACTATATTTATTTTCCAATTTCTAGTTAAGGATAATAAGATAAACTTATGAAATTATTGTATTTTCACTGATTCCTGATAAATGTACAAAGTTTGAATTAAATATGTCCGTTTAAAGTGGGTCAAAATCAAGTGCAAAGAAGTCGGTTACAAACATACATTAAAACAGGTGAAGCGTGTTTAAATAGAACAGTTTGCGCTACTTCTGTGAAAATACCAAAAGCTGATGCGGCTTCTGCGTATTGTTTGATACGTTAACATAAATATCATCTTTAAGCATACATACTATATCAACTGCTGTTAGACGGATTTCTATAAAATCTAAGACATACTCCACCTAAGGAGCAAGTATGGTTTGCTGGAGGTTACACGGTTAAAGGCCAGAAATTATCATCATCATCATCATCATATCAGCCGAAAAACGTCCACTGCTGGACAAAGGCCTCCCCCAAGGATTACCACGACGACCGGTCCCGCGCTGCCCGCATCCAACGGCCTCCCGCGATCCTCACCATGTCGTCGGTCCACCGCCTGCGAGGCTTGCTTACGCCACGTTTTACGGTGCGAGGTCGCCACTCGAGAAATCTACTGCCCCAACGGCCATCTGTTTAACGATCTATGTGCCCTGCCCACTGCCACTTCAGTTTAGCGATTCTGTGAGCTATGTCGGTTACTTTAGTTCTCCTGCGGATCTCCTCGTTTCTGATTCGATCACGCAGAGAAACTCCGAGCATAGCACGCTCCATTGCCCTTTGGGTGACCTTAAGCCTTCTTATGAGGCCCATAGTAAGCGACCATGTCTCAGTTCCGTAAGTCAGCACTGGCAACACACACTGGTCAAAGACCTTAGTCTTGAGACATTGTGGTGTTTGAGACGTTAATATATTGCGAAGCTTCCCGAAAGCTGCCCAGCATTAACATGTTTTGTTCAAGTTTTAGTTACTAAACTTGTAAGTTATTTAACTATACGGAGTGTTACAAAATCGTTATACGAACTGTGAGAATTTATTTGTATTTTTTTAAGTTAAAAATTGAGTGCGTTTAATGCACCTCATCTGATGGTAAGTGCCGATGCAGCCGAGGGTGTAACACGCAACCTCAAATAGTGTCTATACACTCTCGCCCTAAGATTCCTAAATAATACAAATCGAGGAACACGGTCGTCAGCAGGGAATTCCACTCCATGGTTGTCCGCATGATAAATAAAAGAGGACACAAAACGCTTTGTGCATCTAGGTGGAATCCACGACCAATGGGTGGAAATCCTTCCCACCACGCCTGGTTATCGAATGACGGAATGGAGAATGAGTCATAAACTCTTGAAAAATTCGCATATTAATGGAATTGATCAAGGGTTCGTTGTGACCAAATTTAAAAACTTTTTAAAAGCTTCCCATCGAAGGGCAATTTAAACAATATGGTTAACCACAAATTTGTAAATATTATGTGACGTGTATAAATATGTATCCATCTTGAATCGCAAGTTACTGTACCTTATTAAATAAAACATGTACAAACAACAAAATATTTTTTATTCTTAAAATAATTTGTTTACTTCCATGACCGAGTTTTCTTTTCGTATATCGTGCGTTGTAATACAAAGGTAAGGTAAGCGTCGGTGGCTCAACCGGTAACGACTCGGTCCATCTAACCAGAGGTACCGGGTTCAAATCTGGACGGCCAATGTACCAATGAGTTTTTCAAAAACTTACGTACATACTTACCGATTGCTTTAACGGTGAAGGAAAACATCGTGAGGAAACCTGCACACGCCTGCGAAGAAACTCGAAGGTTGTTTGTGAAGTTGACCAACCCGCACTGGGCCCGCGTGGTCGACTAAGGCCTAATCGCCCTGATTCAGGGTAGGCTCGAGCCCCTCGGTGGGGACATATATGAGCTGTAATAATGAATACAAAGGTAACACCAACATTCATTATGTAGTGTGGCGAAAATAAAAGATAATGGTCTAAAATACCATTATGGAATTCACCACACATTACGTTGAATTTTGAAAGATAGCCTAAAAATGGAAATAAGAAAAGGGAAACATTTTTGGGGTAATAAAACAAAAGGGAAAAGGTAAAATACAGCTATGATAAAAAAACAACGGCGGTTATGTCTAGTGACCCAAAAATACAACGTAAGATTTTAACCTTCCTACGAACAAAATTAGATTTTATAAAAGTTTTGCTTCAGTTCCGGATTAACGACGATCGTCGCTAAATACGGATAAAACCCCCTATTAATACAGACTTAAAATTAATGTTCAATGGACAGAAATGTACTAAAAAATAATGTGGCCGGAATTACCCTGAGGCTAAAACATACTTCTTAAAATTTTGTTGTTGTAATAAGGCCGTGTGATAATTAAATTAAGCTTAACCTGGATATGTATCAAAATTTTTAAAAAAGGTTTTCTTCTCCGGTAAATAAATGGCAGAATAACAGGTGGATGTCCGAACGGCGGAGACATCGGACCGATATGGAGTAGACCAAAAGGAAGGGACGGGAGGATTTCCAAGGTACTTCCCTAAGGGCGACTGGCGACTGGTTTAGAATGGCCACGCCTGGTGTTTTAGGTGAGATAGCCCTCTGCCTGGCTGCGGACTATGACCATCCGTCCCGTTGCGGTCCGCCGCTAGCAGTCAAAGACGGATGTTGGTGGAGGCAGCCCCAAAAGTGGTTCATCCCGGTGTTCATCCTCGGTTTGGTTGGTGGTAGGGCATTTTCTAAGCCCGCCTGGCTAGCTACCACCATCTTATCTAAGTCTTTCCGCCAAATATCAATGTTGATATCATTGGTGTGTTAAGATAAGATAGGCAGTTCCCCATTGCGTTGGGGAATCTTGGTAAGCCCTCTTCTATCTTCGTCAACATCGTCACTTACCACCAGGTGAGATGTTTTCAAGGGTTTACCAATTGTAAATTAAAAAAAAGCCCTAAGAGACGAAAAATATAGTCACAAAAAGGCCAACACTACTCACCATTTACAAAAAACTCGGGCACAGCATAAAATTATACATTAAAATTACCAACGGAAAACTCAAACCAACAATTTAGAAATAGAAAAACACCCAGAGAAAAAACCTATACATCACCGCTCGTCTCTTTTCTTTCTCCTCAAAAAAATGTCAAACCCAGTCATCATACTCTCCAAAAAGAACAAATAGTACAACCAAATGAAAAAGACTATTCCAAAAGAGTTTTTTATTTTGAGACAAAATATTTTTCGTCACAGTAGGCACTATAGCTTTTGCCAGCGGCTTCGCTCGCGTGAACATAGTTTCTATGGTTGTCTCCGAGGATGCAAGTACCCTTCCGTTGCTCTGCGTAAGTACATTCGTTGCACTACTATAAGCCGCTATAGTGTAATACTGTTCTTTGAGTTTCTTCACAGGCCTGTGCAGGTTTCCTCGCGATGTTTTCATTCACTGTTAGAGCGTCGGATAAACGTACATATGAAATGGAAATTCGAAAACACATTGGTACGTGGCAGAATTCGAACCACGACTTCCCGGACAGGAGGTAGCGACCCTTGCCATGACGTCACCGACGCTCTTGGGATATTTTCACTCCATATTAATCGGAATGGAGTCTTCTACTATTTGCGTTCAACTAACTGCTAAGTTTTTTCAAGTGATTATGTTTTGTTCGTGTTCTTTTAAAAGGCTTCGTAGCGTCATAGTACTAATATACAGGGTGTAACAAAATTGGTGTAGGTCCCGTTAACTGTGGCTTCCACTCATCATACTGAGCAACATTTGTTCTACGACTTTGCTGAAATCACAAAAAAAATGTTTTACTCTTCATACAAATTGATTAGCCGATCGGCCAATTTCGTGTATTTTAGTATGGAGGGTCCAATTTTTTTTGAGAATTGACTATTGGTTCCTTGGGGAAAGTTGTTCAGTGTGATGAGGAGAACCCCCCGTTAACGGGTGATTTTTAATTAGTTCTTGATAACAAAACATATGCATTTACTCGTGATTACAAACAACTTTCCCAAAGAAACTAAATGTGAAATCAGAAAAAAAAAATTTGGTGCTCGATACAATTATGTAATCAAATCTGCAAAAAATGTATAAAGAACAATTTTTTTTTTCATATTTGACATATAGTTTCTTTGGGAAAGTTGTTTGTAATCACGAGTAACATTCATATCCTTTGCTTTCAAGAACTAACTATAAAAGTCACCCTGTATATACTTTGGTAGCGCGAAGGCCTATCCGTTCACTTCGCGCCAGAAGGGTGCGGGTTCGATTCCCGGCGGGTTCTAATAATAAAAAAACTGTTTTTATTTGTCACAAAAATGAATTTTCGTAAGATTTCCCCTTCGGCCGTCTACGTAACCGACCTTTCGTAACTGGTCACGAAGGAAGAAAAATGATCTTTGTACGATACTGGTTTCGAATAAAGATCATTTTTTCTTCGTGCGTAATCAGTCACCATCTTTCGTCAAAAAATACATTTTATTTAGGTACCTACATAGCAGGCAATTCAGCGAGATATAGTTTTCAGGGTTCCATACCCAAAGGGTAAAAACGGAACCCTATTACTAAGACTCCGCTGTCCTTCCGTTTGTCTGTCCGTCTGTCTGTCTGTCACCAGGCTGTATTTCATGAACCGTGATAGCTAGACAGTTGAAATTTTCACAGATGATGTATTTCTGTTGCCCCTATAACAACAAATACTAAAAATTAGAAAAAAGTTAAAGTCTCCATACAAAAAAACGTGTTAAACGTGAAGAAACTGCCGCCATTTATTATGATGGCACGGAACCCTTTGTACTAGCGCCATCTAGTATGATAGTACGGAACCTCTTGTGTGCGGTTCTGACTCGCACTTGACCGGTTTTTTCGGTTTCGTACCAGGTAATGGGACCCTAAAGTTCTCTAGTGGCGACCGCGCACCTGAAAACGTAGCTTAGGCAGACCTCCCACTCGGTGGACCGATGACCTGGTGAAGGTCGCGGGAAGCCGCCGAATGCGGGCAGCGCAGAACCGGTCGTCGTGGAAATCCTTGGGGGAGGCCTATGTCCAGCAGTGGACGTCCTTCGGCTGATATGATGATGATGATGACGATGATGAATGGAACCCTATTACTTAGGGCATACTGAAAGTTTCTGGAACTGGCCACTTACAAAAAAAAAAGCACTAACCGAATTTGAAAATGGAACTCTCTAGGAACATATTACTTTTTAATTTTCGAGACTGTCGTTTGTTTTTTCAACTTGGCGGGGTTCAGAGAATTGTGTGTCGCTGTTATAATTAAATTAAATCGTGAAAATTTTTGCTCAATGATTTTTTACGATTTTCGCTGCGGCTTAAATCAACAAGAGAGTTGCCAGAGACTTCAACTGGCATTCAGAGATGAAGCACCATCTCGTAGCTCTATGTTTTCGTGGTATGGAGAAATTAGACGTGGACGAGATCATCTCCATCACGATGTACGTGAAGGTCGGCCGGCGACTGCGGTTACTGAATCTAATATCGATACCGTACGACAACTAATTAAGACTGACAAAAAAATTACTTGTCAGCTAATTCGTACTGAATTAGGCATTGTAATGAGTCAAGTGTAAAACATTTTGCATGAGCATCTGAAAGTTCGGAAGCTTTGCACCCAAGGAATATCGCATGATATGGAAGACCAGAAACGACTGCGTGTAGAGTGGTGCCGAAAAATTATAGAAAAGCTTAATGGAGGAGAGTCATTGGCTGTCTATAATATCGTGACAGGTGACGAAACCTGAGTGTATTGTTTCGAACCGGAAAGAAAAAGCTAGTCAGCAGAATAGGTCTTTCCTTTTGAAGAGTTGCCAACAAAAGTTAAGAAGAGTCGGAGCACTGGCAAAAAAAGGTTGCGTCATTCTTCGAGAAAACTGGACATTATGTAATAGTGTCGCCTGAAAATCAAAGGACAGTCACTGCAAATTGGTATGTATACCATTGCTTGCCCAGTGTCTTAGAAAAAGTTCATGAAAAGCGTCCTCGCAGTCATGTCATCCTTCACCGCGACAATGCGTCCGCACATTCCGCTAAGAGAACGAATGCGTATTTGAAGGCTTCAAATGTGGAACTGTTGACGCATCCGCCATACAGTCCTGACCTCGCACCTTGAGACTTCTTTTTATTCCCAAGAATAAAAGATAAACTTAGAGGTTTACGATTCTCAAGCCCAGAAGCGGCGGTGAAGACTGGATCCACTGCTTCACACAATGGTTCCAACGAATGGAAAAATGTGTAAATAGTGAGGGTATGTACTTTGAAAAACAATAAATTAATCATAAACATCTTATCTAGTCTTATTTATCAGAATCCAGAAATTTCAGTATGACCCACGTACCACTGTAGTTCTGTGCTATTACTACGCCTACTTGGTCTAAGCGTAGTGTTGGCAGGCCTCCCACTCAGTGGACCGATGACCTGGTGAAGGTCGCGGGAAGCCGCTGGATGCGGGCAGCGCAGAACCGGTCGTCGTGGAGATCCTTGGGGGAGGCCTATGTCCAGCAGTGGACTTCCTTCGGCTGATATGATGACTACGCCTGTAGTGCTGTCGGTCTGTCCCTCAGTCCGTTCGTCCGTCTTTCCGACCTTTGAAATGTTGCATCTTTGGAACCATTATAGGTAGCTGGCTGAAGTTTTTTACAGAATATGTGTTATTATATTACTTATTGTCAAGAATTTAACCGCCTCCGTAGCCACTAATATATATACTGTGCCGTAGCTCAGAGGCAAAGTTCACTGGCTTTACACAGGAGGTCGCGGGTTCGATTCCCGGCGGGGTCAATTGTAAGACTCGGTTTGGTTGGTGGTAGGGCATTTTCTAAGCCCGCCTGGCTAGCTGCCACCATCTTATCTAAGTCTTGCCGCCAAATATCAATGTTGATATCATTGGTGTGTTCCGGCATGAAGATAAGATAGCCAGTTCCTCATTGCGTTGGGGAATCTTGGTAAGTCCGCTTCCATCTTCGGCAACATCGTCACTTACCACCAGGTGAGATGTTGTCAAGGATTTACCAATTGTGAATAAAAAAATAAAAAAAAATAATTGCCAAACAATAATGAAAAATATTAAAAGTGAAAAGTTAAGGGGAGTCCCCATGCAAGAAACGTGTTTTTATAGGTTTTTGGTTTTGCTCTATCGTAAAAACAGTATACACACATAGATGCACACAAACGTGAAACTTGGTGTGATTTTAATATTAATCCTAGTGGGTGCCCGCGGCTTCGCCCGCGCAGATCCCGTTTTTTGCCATTTCCGTGGGAGTTTCCCAAAATCCTTTCTTAGCGGATGCCCACGTCCTAATTGCTATCTGCATTCCAAATTTTAGCGAAATCCGTTCAGTTGTTTCGGCTGTACGTTAATATACCAGTCAGTCACCTTTTCCTTTTATATATTCAGATACCGGCCAAGTGTGAGTCTTACTAGTGCTAAAAGGATTGAACTGAACAATAAATAGTAGTTTATGAAACTGTTGCATAACAAGCACAATATTATAATAAGAAATGATTTTGTAATATTTTACTGTGATTATAATATTGCTATTTTATAAGGTTGATTTTATTGATAAAAGAAATATTATTGACTGTTTCTTTTTTATAAATAAGTACCTACATAGATTCTCTGTGATTATTCTATTGTTATTTTATAAGGCTGATTTTATTGACACAAAAATAGTAGTTTATGAAACTGTTGCATAATAAGGGTTCTTAAAATACGAGTTTAAGTTAATAGAACGAGCCGTAGGCGAGTTTTTTTATAGCATTACACGAGTGTTTTAAGACCAAATTATGTGCAGTTTCATACACTACTTTATCTAATCTCATACATTGGGATTGAATCAACTAAAATACAAAGATCAAAGTTAAGAGTAAGAAAAAATCCCACGAAATTCAGTAAGTACCTACAATAAAACGTGTCATAGCGCTGAATCCCAGCGCATCACCGCGCTTGCACTGAAGCGGACGGTGTCACAGACAGGTAAAAACAATGCTTTCAGTGATCTCAGACATTTTTAAACAAGCATGAAAATTATCCACGAAATTCAGTGTCTACAACAAAATTCAATGAAAAACCATCACATCACCGCGCATGCGTTAAAGCGGGCGCTGTCACAGACAAGTAAAAATTGGAATGAAAACTTTTTGTATTGCTGTAAAAATGGCGCGAACCGCATGTGCGTTCCAATAAAAAAATATTGATATGGAACTCCGTTGGTGATATTATCTCTTTGGTTTAACTTGTATAGTAATGGAAAAAAATTACATTATAACATTATTTCTCTAACAAAATAATGTTATAATGTATTTTTTTTAAATGACGGTATTGTGTTTATAAAGTATGCCAATATAAACTCGTTTTGAAGTTGATAATGCGAACTTTACGATATGAGAGTAGATAAAAAACATTTATGTCTTTTGTTTGTAATGAATAGGTATCGTGCGGTGGAGGGGAACCCTCAAGTACGCGGCTCCGACTCCCACTTGGTCAGTTTTTCAAAAACGGGACCCTATTACTAAGACTTCGCTGTCCGTCCGTCTGTCTGTCTGTCTGTATGTCCGTCTGTCACCAGGCTGTATTTCATTAACCGTGATAGCTAGAAAGTTGAAATTCTCACAGATGATGTATTTCTGTTGCCGCTATAACAAACAAATACTAAAAATTAGAAAAAAGTTAAAGTCTCCATACAAAAAAAGTGTTTTTAAACGTGAAGAAACTAACGGCTATCTAGTATGATGGTTCGGAACCCTTTGTACGCGATTCCGACTCGCACTTTACCGGGTTTTTCGAAAGAGTAAGCTTGTTGTTGGCCGTGGAGGCATTTACAACTTCACCGGACATATTTCGTTACGACAAATTTATAATTCTTCTTAAGGTCGATAAGCCATGCAAGTATTATAGTACCTGAGGGGCGACCGTGCTGTGCTCGGAAATACGCGTTTTCTCAGAGATGAGACCTATCTAGATCGATTTTTCGCCTCCAAAAACCGCCGTATACCAATTTTCAAGCAAATCGTTGGAGCTGTTTCCGAGATTCAGATTAAATACCTATATTATGTCACCGGGATATTGTGAAAACTGCGATATTACAATCTCACTAGTTAGCTTATATATAACGGTATATTGTGTATCGGATCACAATTTCACGACCAAAAAAATTTATTTGTCTGTAAAATCGGTTTACGGACGATAGTTTAACGTGAAAACGTCATAACGTAACGGGACAATGAGTCATCCTTTTTCGTGCGTGCAGGCGGCGTCCGTCGATTTATTAGACGTCGTCACATCAATAAAACCGATGATTTCTTCTGCTGCGAAGGATTCTGCTACCCAGGGGCAGGCTATTTGACTGTTAATCAAACCTGGCCGAACCTAACATCGCTTAGTGTTATTTCTTCTGCTGCGAAGCATTCTGCTAACCAGGGGCAGGCTCTTTGACTGTTAATCAAACCTGACCGAACCTAACATCGCTTAGTGTTATTTCTTCTGCTGCGAAGCATTCTGCTACCCAGGGGCAGGCTATTTTACTGTTAATCAAACCTGGCCGAACCTAACATCGCTTAGTGTTATTTCTTCTGCTGCGAAGCATTCTGCTAACCAGGGGCAGGCTCTTTGACTGTTAATCAAACCTGACCGAACCTAACATCGCTTAGTGTTATTTCTTCTGCTGCGAAGCATTCTGCTACCCAGGGGCAGGCTATTTTACTTTTAATCAAACCTGATCGAACCTAACATCGCTTAGTGTTATTTCTTCTGCTGCGAAGCATTCTGCTACCCAGGGGCAGGCTCTTTGACTGTTAATCAAACCTGACCGAACCTTACATCGCTTAGTGTTATTTCTTCTGCTGCGAAGCATTCTGCTACCCAGGGGCAGCTTTGACTGTTAATCAAACCTGACCGAACCTTACATCGCTTAGTGTTATTTCTTCTGCTGCGAAGCATTCTGCTACCCAGGGGCAGGCTCTTTGACTGTTAATCAAACCTGACCGAACCTAACATCGCTTAGTGTTATTGTAATGTCACTAGTGAGATTACAATGTCACTAGTGAAATTGTGAACAGTATGTTACAGTTCACAAACTTTCGACAGTTCACAATCTCGCGAAATAATTCCTGTTAGATTCTAATCTAAGGTTTGCTTAAATATTTTTTTCGACAAATGATTCGTTAACTAAATATTAAGTTAATAACTGGTAATTTTAGGCACATTTAAATGTCCCTAAACCACTATTTAATAAAATCTGATAAGTATTTGAAATATTAGGGCATAATAACTAAATTTAAAAGGAAAATTATCACGGTATAACTTTCTACTATCTATACTGGCTTTCTTAGTTTAGGAGTAATAGTCGACCTACTGAAGATGTAAAGTTGGATTTGTCAAAAGTTCATAGATTTTTCATACAAAGTGTTTTACCAACTGTAAAAATAACTGTGTTTTTACAAGTATTTATTTAGTTGAACCTGTCCCGATGTTAAATAATTAAAATAAAATTTGATCCACTTCTCGTTTACCGATTTAGCTGAAATTTTACATACATGTGTAAATCTCGTGACAATGCAATATTATGATGACATGGTGCTGATCTAATGATGGAGCCAGAAGGCGGCCATTGGAACTTCGCAACAAAACGACACAACCCCATCGAGTTTGGGCTCGTTTGATCCTAAAAAGTTTGTATTTTAGGTACAATCTTTTAGGATCAAACGAGCCCAAACGAGCTTTGAAAATTATTTAAAGTTTAAATTTATTGTTTGAAAAGACTATTAACCAAACTCTACATCGCGCGTGGTCCGACACGCACTTGGCCACCTTTTTTAGTTTGGGAGTAATTTCAACTAAATTAAGATGTGCAGTTGGATTTGTAAAAAGTTCAAAAAAATTCCAAACAAAATGTCCTGTACCAACTGCAAGAATAAATTTGTTCTTTAAAATACTTATACATTATTTTTAAAGACTACGGAACTGTACTTTGCACGTGGTCCAACACGCACTTAGCCTCTTTTATATTTTACGAGTAATGTCGACCAACTTAAAATGTGCAGTTGGAATTGTAAAGTTCTTAAAATATACAAAATGTCCTATACCAAGTTCAAAAATAATTTGGTTTTTAAAATATGCATTTATATTTAGAAAAGATTACAGAACCCTTCTTTGAGCTTGGTCCTACACAGACTTTGCCACTTGTTTTTCATTGCGTGTCACATTAATTACAGAAAAGGTGTTACAAGTTTACACTGTGACGCACCACCTTTCATCGATGTATTCATTGAATTGAATTCAATATATTTATTTAAAATTAAATTAAATAAGTGCAAATTACACTCTTTCTTATAGTCATAAAATAATAATAACATTGTCATTTGTGAATAATCAAGAAACAGTAATTAGTAAAATTAAATCTATAATATAATAAAACTGTAACGGGGCCGTGTCTGTACATGGAATATTTTTGGAAAATAATAACTGTGGTGGACATTACTAACGATACAGAGGCCAAAACAATAACTTTTGGAATTTTTGTCTGTCTGTCTGTCTGTCTGTCTGTCTGTATGTTCGCGCATCACGCAAAAACTACCGGGCCGATTTTGATGAAATTTTGTATGGTGGTTCCTTATAGCCCGGGTTAACATATAGGATACTTTTTATCCCAGAAAATTCAAGAGTTCCCGTGGGAAAATCAAAAGTATTCATTTATAGAATGGCTCACCACGCAAATGTGGTTTAACCTATTACAATCAAATTTTACACGTTGATACCCTTATCGAGAACTGAAACTGGGACATTGTGAATCCCAAAAAAATTAGGTTTCCTACAGGAATGCAAAAAATTGTATCTTTAGATTGGCTCAACGTAACAATATGAAACCTTTACATTGAGATGGGGTGTTTTGACCATCATTGTATAGTCGGGTATTCTTTATCCCGGAAAACTAAAGAGGTCCCGTGGGAAATTATCTATCGATACTTACAATAATAGCAATAGAGTACTTTTTTCTATTTATTAGCTACACATACCAAACATTATAATCATAGTAGCAGAATGTCAATAGATGGCGCTGTAGGGATAATAAAACGCGCTTAAGTTGTATTAAAACATTAAAATATTGTTTCATACTTTTGAGTGGATTTCTTTTATGTATTTTTCAGCATACGCTACTTTAAACTCTGGAACTATGGTACGTAGCGATGTGTTTCATAGAAAAACAGAGAGGTATTTTTTTACAGATTCCAATCGTGTAAAAAAATAAAAACACATAAATCGAGTTTAGCATCTTTTAACAGGAGGCACAGATATGGGAACTCTTCTGACGGCGACTATTTGCGTGTGGCAGTTGCTCTCCGCCTGCAATATCAATATCTGTGAAACTCATCAATGTATTTGCGGGTCCACGGTGGAGGCAATTGTCCATCACTCACTGAGTTGCAGTCGTGTTTGTGAAGATTCCCACGTCACCAATTCCTTAATGACCTCACTCGGAGGGCACTGGTCTCGGCCAGATGGAATATTCCATCTTTGATGCAGCCGCCGGCCGGGCTTTAGTCGATCTGATGGCAAAAGGCCGGAGGTTTTAAACAGGTGCTATGGCAGAGAGGAACGTGTCTGCTTTGCTTTGGGAAGCCACTTTTTCTGTCTCACTCCTCACCCGTACGGTACTGCTGCTCAATTTGCGGCGAGAAAGAAGCATAATAAGTACTCGGTCTTGGAGGCAAATTACTGCTTTGTGCCGCTGGTCTGTGAGACAACCGGCTGCTGAACCCTCAGAGGCCTTTGCCTTCACAAAGGAGATTGGCCTTCGCCTTCGAGAGAGGAGATGTGACGTGAGGTCCTACCTGCTGTTAAGGTTGTCTATTGCCATCCAGCGCGGCAACGAGAAGTGCGTCTTGGGCTCCTTTGGAGCTGATACGACTCGAGGATTTGACCCATATTAATATTGTTAGGAATTTTTATTACTAGATTGATACCTATAATGATTTGAATTAGTTTTTTGATAATATAGGTATATGTGTTATTTCATCATATCAGTTTATATAGGTCTCCACCAAGGGGCTCGACCTGCCCTGAGTTAGGGCGATCTGGCCTTAGACGATCACGTGGGCCCATTGCGGGTTGATTGAATTCACACATAAGCTTCGAATTTCTTCGCAGGCGTGTGCAGGTTTCCTCACGATGTTTTTCTCACCGTAAGAGCGTCGGATAAACGTACATACCAGTATGAAATCGATATTCGTATAGATATTGGTAAGTGGCAGATTCGAACCACGGCCTTCCGGACAGGAGGTAGTGGCCCTAACCGTTTTGCCACCGACGCTCTATATTTTATTTAAGATTTAGAAATCCTTACTTATAGTATTATAAATGTGAAAATGTGTTTGTTTGTTTGTTACCTATTCACACTTCAACACCTCTACCAATCTTGATGAAATTTGGCATGCAGGTAGTCTGTATCACTGGGAATGAAATAGTCAACCTTTCATCTGTGGAAATTATCATAGCCCGACGCAGTTCCTGAGGAATTTAAAACAATACTCTTTGTTCGCAAATTTATTTAAAATCGTAACGAAAAAATGGATTGTGATTTTAGGGATCTGGGGACAACTGTTTTCTACGCTCGCGCACGTCAGTGGCAGCGGATTAAACTGATTTTTTTTGTATAGAATAGGGGGGGGGGGGGGGGAAGTGACAAAGACTGCTAATCAGAATAGCCCGATACAGTTCCTGAGGTACCTGGAGAAAACTCATGTCCACGCTTGCTTCATAAAGAGTCATAAAAGCTATGTCCACGTGGGCGAAGCCGCGGGCAAAAGCTAGTCCTTAATAAAAACAAGATTATGTCATCATTAGAACATGAAAAAAATATGATACGAAAAGTTATACATAAAAATCATTGAATGAATTTAACAAGAGTAGGCCAGTTCACACGGACAGCACCCGGTCACGAGTTTAACACGAGAGTCAGCCATAGCTCCCATCAACCATATTAGAGGGAAAGGAACGACCCGGCTCCCGATTGACAATTTCAATGAGACAAAACACAAGTTAAGTTAACTGGTATAGGTACTTAGTTAACCGTTACCGTTAAGGAGTTAACTTAACCAAGGACTCTTCGTCTAAAAATCTTGAAATAGAGAAATTCTGCACACCACGCAATTATTGTTAAGACTGTGAAGCAATTCAAAACCACTATAGGCACGTAGTATGCTCCTGAAGTCTCGCGAAGTCGTCCTGAAACAACAAGAATAAACTCTGACTTGGTTTGGTTGGTGGAAAGGCATTTTCTAAACACTCCTGGTAAGTAACCACCTACGTGGCGTAATGGTTAAGGCCATTAACTTCACATCAGGAAATCGCAGATTCGATTCCCGGCATAGTCTTACACTGACTTGGTTTGGTTGGGTGGAAGGACATTTTCTAAGCCCGCCTGGCTAGCTACCACCATCTTATCTAAGTCCCGCTATCAACATCAATGTTAACAACATATATGTGTTCTGGCTTGAAGATAAGATAGCCAGTTCCCCAATGCGTTGGGGAATCTTGGTAAGCCCGCTTCCATCTTCGGCGTCATCGTCACTTACCATCAGATAAGATGATGCCAAGGGCTTACCAATTATGAATTAAAAAATCGAATTCTGTGCCGGCTGTGACACATAGTAGAAGTGAAACTTCAGCGGACAAGTGGAAAGGGTAACCCAGGCTAAGTACCTGCTTTATATCTCCATCTCAACTTTTCTCTATCTACGAATTACAGCCGTTTCCCTCTCTCCGCCACCGCCGCCGCCAGCCTTTCTCTGTCTACTCCCTCCACGCGGCAGTAACGCTTTTCGTGACAGAAAAAATCCAAATAACCCCCGTCTATATACAGTCTATAACAAAATTGGTGTTGGTCCCGTTAACTGGGGGTTCTACTCGTCATACTGAACAACTTTCTCCAAGGAACCCATAGTCAATTCTCAAAAAAATATTGGACCCTCCATACTTAAAATGCACAAAATCGGTCGATCAGCTAATCGTTTTGTATGAAGATAAAAAAAAAATTTAACGTTTTCAGCAAAGTCGTAGAACAAAAGTTGTTCAGTATGATGAGTAGAAGCCCCATTTAAAGGGACCTACACCAATTTTGATACACCCTGTAAAGAAGTTTCACTTCAAAAAAAAGTTGAAAGAAAACTCACCCATTATAGAACCAATACCAATGCCAACAACTCCGTTCATGAACATCTCGATGCCCCACGCGAAAGGCAGTCTCTCTATGGGGACGTAGCTGGGGACGATGATGTAATAGTAGACCGCGAAGAACCCCTTGATGACGCCAATGGCGATCGCTACAAACACCATTCCCATGAACGATGATGTGAACAGGATTGCTGGAAAAATTAAAAACAAAGTCAATTTAATTTACATTGACAAAGCTCACAGAATAACTTAAGTGAAGTGTAAGTGGGCAGGGCACATAGCTCGTGGAACAGATGGCCATTGGCCATTGGCTCGAGTGGCGACCGCGAACCGGAAAACGTAGCGTAGGTAGGCCTCCCACGCGGTGGAACTGGTGAAGACCGGTTGTCGTGGAAATCCTTGGGGGAGGCCTTTTTCCAGCAGTGGACGTTGTTAAAAAGTATGAGTCAGTCTCGCGTCAAGAAAGGCTCCGTAGTCTTTTCAAAGAATATATGTGTATTTAAAAAAATACATATTTACAGATGCTAATAGAATATTTTGTATGGAAAATCTATGAACGTTTTACAATTCCAACAGTACATCTTATTAGTCAACTATTACTCCTAAACTTAGCAAGCATAAGCTACTTTTAGCCCTGATGGTTTTTATACTAAGAGGTAACGACAAATTTGGCAACGATAACGGAAATGGATAAACTGAGGTTGAGAGGATAAATGCCAAGCCTCTGATGTTAAATATGTCGGTCTGCCTGCGCAAAGTGGTTGCGTTATGTACTTATAGCGCCTGAAAAACTAGTTATCGTGACCAAAAAAAACGATAAAGGAAATGGCTGAGTAAGATAGAAAATGAAAGTACTAGTTGTACTCATGACAATTATGCAAAAACTGATCGGTTGCGTTATGGAGCAACGCCCGTTAGTAGTAGGTAATAAGTTTAGGCCACAAGACAAATTCCCCTTCCCCCCCCCCCTCCTCTCACTCTCTCTCTCACACACACACACACACACACACACACATACACACACATACACGGCCTAACCACTTAATATATTTTGCATTTTTTACTTACCTTTATTTTGTATAATCCACACTAAAGATGGTTAGGTTGACATCGAATAATTGGTTTATACTCCTGCTCGCTGACTGCTTAGATACAGGCTTTTCCTAGCCTAGTCTAGTAGCCAGAGTCCTTATAAGTATATTTATGTTATGTACAGAGGCCAGCATATCAAGCTAGACACTTGTAGTGCGATTCCGATCCTTACGCGTACGGCATACGAACGGTACAAAGTCAAAAATGTTTAGCTTGATGTGCTGGTCTTTGTACATTTGTACAACTAGACTTCATCATATTTTACCGCCTCCGTAGCTCAGAGGCAAAGTTCACTGGCTTTACACAGGAGGTCCTGGGTTCGATTCCCGGAGGGGTCAATTGTAAGACTCGGTTTGGTTGGTGGTAGGGCATTTTCTTAGCCCGCCTGGCTAGCTACCACCATCTTATCTAAGTCTTGCCGCCAAATATCATGTTGATATCATTGGTGTGTTCCGGCATAAGATAAGATAGCCAGTTCCCCATTGCGTTGGGGAATCTTGGTAAGCCCGCTTCCATCTTCGGCAACATCGTCACTTACCACCAGGTGAGATGTTGTCAAGGGTTTACCAATTGTGAATAAAAAAAATATCGGCTCATATACGCCCCCACCGAGGGGCTCGAGCCTACCTTTAATTAAGGCCTTAGTCGACCACGCGGGCCCAGTGCGGGTTGGTCGACTTCACACACACCCTTCTAGTTTCTTCGCAGGTGTGTGCAGGTTTCCTCACGATATTTTCCTTCACCGTTAAAGCAATCGGTGAGTATATGTACGTAAGTTTCGGAAAACTCATTGGTACATTGGCCGTCCGGATTTGAACCAGGCACCTTAAGCTAGGGGGACCGAGTCGTTACCGGTTGACCGACGCTTTTTAACTAGACTTAAGACAAAAAAAAATGTCTACTTACTATTGTTAACGAGTACGGCAACCAGCAACACGAAGAATAATATAACCCTAGGAGGCTGCTTGCACCATTCCCCAATGAACGGAGAGACAAATCTAAATAGTGTATCTGTGACGCCAATAACGGACATTAATCTCGCGATTTGCTCAGTTTCAAATTTCTTCATATCTTGTAACATTATTGGCAGTAAAATACAAAAATTCCTTTCGGTACTCGAAGCTATCGCCAATCCGAACAATATGTTCAGAATAATGGGGTCATTCAATAGCGTCAAATCGAACATATCAACGAATTTCTTAAATAAACCTCTCTTCTGTTCTTTTTTCTCTAACAGTTTATCTTTCGGTATTGATGTAGTTAAGTTCTGTTCATTTAAGAATATGTTTATCGAGCTGCCCAAATTAATTTCCTGTGGTTCCCACAGTTTGTACCGGACCTGGGATGGTAGAGTTTCAGAAGAATTCTTGCACACGTCAGGGTTCCATGTGCTTTTAGATGAATTCTTTTCAGATTGGAATCCTGTGGAACAAAAGTAATATCAGCTCATATACGTCCCCACGCGAGGGGCTAGAGCCTACCCTGAATTAGGGCGATCGGGCCTTAGTCGAACATGCGGGCCCAGTGCGGGTTGGTCGTCTTTACACACAACCTTCGAGTTTGTTCGCTGGCGTGTGCAGGTTTCCCCACGATGTTTTTCCTTCACCGTAAGAGCGTCGGATATACGTACGAAATCGAAATTCGAAATCACATTGGTACCTGGCAGGATTCGAACCACGACCTCCCGGATAGGAGGTAGCGGCCCTTGCCATTAAGCTACCGACGCCATTATTTACGCCACCGACAAGCATATAATATTTTAAATCTTCTGTAAGTATATATAAAAGGAAAAGGTTATGACTGTTATATCAACGCACAGCCGAAACCACTGCACGGATTTCGCTGAAATTTGGAATAAAGATAGCAATTAGGTCGTGGGCATCCGCTAAAAAAGGATTTTGGGAAATTCCCACGGAAACGGCAAAAAACGGGATCTGTGCGAGCGAAGCTGCGGGCATCCACTAGTATACAACGGATGGCCTTTTTTGCGATGGTAAACTTCTTGAGTGGTCTTTTCTTTCCAAACTTCGCTGACATACTAGTTATGCTTACACTGACATATTGTGTATGTCGTACTAATATCAAAGAATTGATTAACCATATCATAAAATAGTTATCTAGATCATGAGATGGTTGTATTTCACGAAATCTTCAATAACCGCTGCCCACATCACGAAATCAGAATTGATGATCATGAAATGATCATGAAAATCTGAGCTGAGCGAGCGAGGTGAGCGATAATGTGTTCGCTAGGTTTGATGATATGAAACTGTCGAAGAGCTTGGGTGGCGGTATTCAATTTGAAAATGCAAATTTTGAGGTTATGTTGCACTTTGAGGTTAGGTTCGTTCCACATGATAAATGCTCGGCCATTTCATAGTCTTGCAAATTAAGGATTTGGCCAAACGTGAATTGACATATTTTCATAGCCCGCCTGGCTAGCTACCACCACTTTATCTAAGTCTTGCCCCCAAACATCAGTGTTAACAGCATTGATGTGTTCCGGCTTGAAATTAAGATAGCCAAATCCCCATTGCGTTGGGAATCATGGTAAACCCGCTTTCATCTTCGGCAGTATCGTCACTTACTATTAGGTGAGATAATGCGAAGGGCTTACGAAGTGTGAATAAAAAAGAACGAAATGTGTGATGGGACAATAGTAGAAGTGAAACTTCAACGGACAAGTGGAAAGGGTAACCCAGGCTAATTACCTGCTTTATATCTTCATCTCAACTTTTCTCTATCTACGAATATTATTGCCCTCTCTTCACGCCTGTCAGCCTTTCTCTGTCTACCCCCTCCACGTGGCCGTAACGCTTTTTCGTGACAGAAAAAATCCTAATACACCCCCGTCTATATAGAAGTTTCACTTCAAAAAATATTTAAAAAAATATCATAAGACGTTGACGTTTAAACGATAAAGACAGTTTTAGTTGACGATTTCATGATATCACTACGACATGAACATTGTACATGTACAGATTTCACTTACCATTTTCTTTTGTTGATGATAATACGTTAGCGCTGATGAGTACCATATTCCTGTCTTTGTTTAAAGGTATTATTTCTTCTGAATGTGGTGGATATCTTAGATACCGTTTGACAGGCCTTAGTAGGCATGCCGCCAGTAGGGAGTGTAGGTTTAAAGCACTCAATGTCAGAACCGTGTATCTCCATCCGTAGGCTTTCAAAAGGTCACTCATTAACAAAGGCATAATGATTGTTCCAAGTCCCATTAAGGAAACCCCCGCTCCAATTGCTCGTCCTCTCTTCTCTCGGAAGAAAGAGTTCACTGCTACCATAAATGCTGTAAGCGCTGCTCCTACACCCAGGGCTGAAAAAAATATTAGTGTTAATAGACTCGTCCACTATTCGACGAGTTACAATTCTTGCGGAATTTTGGGTAACGTTTGGTCAAATGTATTTTCTTTTACTAAGTTCGGACCTGCTGAACATGAATTTCGATGTTGGCACTCAGAATTCAAAATGGCGTCCATGATGGTGGACGTTTTCTTAGTTTTACGACTGAGATCGACTTTTTTTCATTTCACGACTGTTAATCGGGTTATATTTGTCGAATAATACGATTATTATTAGAGCGTGATTATAGAGAAAAGTAAACCAAATAGTATAGGAGACAGCTTAAATGAGTCTTCGTCTGCGAGGGCGGCAGGCAATCAAAGCGCATTGTTGCCACAAGAATACACCTGCCGCCCGCTCCTCTCTCGATCCCCTTTGTCACCTTACCCCCGCGCCCTTGTACCGCGCGGGTGAAGACTCATTTAAGCGGTCTCCTATAATATTTGGTTTACTTTTCTCTATAATCACGCTCAAGTGACGGCCAACTTCCAGTTTCGAAAAGGGGCCCGTAAACTGTTCCCATCCCTGTTAAACTGTACCATAGTTACAGTTGAGGGGTTGACAGTAGACACAACTATATTTTGGGTTTTTTTTATTGCATGCCTGCTCCCTTGTTTGCGATTTATTCTGTAACCCGTAGGAATTTTTAAAAATGCGGCCTTATTCCTTGTCTAAATCATAAAGGGAAAAAAGCGTCGGTGGCTCTAAGGTAACGACTCGGTCCTCCTAACCAGAGGTCCCGGGTTCAAACCTAGACGGCCAATGTATTTATGATTTTTTCGAAACTTACGTGCATAAACTTACAGATTGCTTTAACGGCGAAGGAACACATCTATAGGAAACTTGCATATCTGATTCCATAGATGAAGGTCGCGTTGCACACGTGACTGCGAGTGATGCTAAGTGCAACACCAGGCAACCATCAATAAGAGAGAGATCATAACGGGAACATCTTTAAAGGTTTTTATATACTGACTGATCTAAGGCGCTGTCATCATATCAGCCGAAAATCGTCCACTGCTGGACAAAGGTCTCCCACAAGGATTTCCACGACGAGCGGTCCTGCGCTGCCCGCATCCATCGGTTTTCCGCGACCTTCACCAGGTCGTCGGTCCACCGTGTGGGAGGCCTGCCTACGCTACGTTTTCGGGTGCGCGGTCGCCACTCGAGAACTTTACTGCCCCATCGGCCATCTGTTCTACGAGCTATGTGCCCTGCCCACTGCCACTTCAGTTTAGCGTTTGAGAGGCGCTGTATCGTAAAATTTAAAAAAATACACCTTAAAATTATACTTACAATTTAAAATGCCGTAAGAAATTATGAACACCCAAAAGTTGGAAGCGATGGCAGTGATGAAGAGTCCAACGCTAGAGAGGATGGAACTGAAGACAGCAACCTTCCTGTAGCCAAACTTCCTCAAGAGTGGTCCTACCAAGAATGTCACCAACATGCCGGTGCCACCGTTTGTGATGATGATGAGGCTGCCCTGCGAATGGCTGAGACCGACGTCACTCATTGTTTCTTTGAACACAAGACCAAAGCTTAGGAAGAGAGGCAGCATCACCATCTGAAATTGTTAAAGGAAAACGATTCAAGAATCAAGATTCAAAATGTTCATTCAAGCTTTTTCATAGTCATAAAATAGTAATTACATTAAATAATGTCTTTTGTAAAAAATAAAAAAATAAACAATAATTAGTTAATAACGTCAAAATAAAATGATTGATATATAAAAAATTATGTCATTAGAACATGGAAACAATGTGACACGAAAGTTATACATTAAAATCATTGAATGCCATTGATGCCTTTGACAAGGGTAGGTCAGTTCACACGGACAGCATCCGGTCACGAGTATAAAGTGAGAGTCAGCCATCGTTCCCCTCAACCATATTAGAGGGAGAGGAACGACCCGGCTCCCGATGCGGCACCATCCGATTTGATGAAAGGTACATTGAAAGATGATGTCTGGACTCCATGAATTAGTCCAAATTTTTTTTAACTCCATCAGGTGAGTTGCAGTCAAACGCACCCCAATTTTTCAATAAAAAAAAGAAAAAGAAAGAGAGGAACATTGCGCATTGCCTAGAGTTTTAAACGCGATTGACTCACCTATGATACAAGCTCTAGTTCAAAACTATAAAAGCAAGATTAGCTGCACCCCCACCCTTCCCTAAGGGTGTGGGTCGCACCGATGAGGGGTTTTACAGGTCTTCATCATCATATCAGCCGAAGGAAGTCCACTGCTGGACTTAATTTGACCTAAATCCACTGGGGGAGTTTTAGTGGGTAGGTTCAGCCTTAAGCTGTGAGTCCCACATAACCAGTACAGCCGGGCTGATGCATCTCTCCCCCACCTTCCGAATAAGGGGGAGAAAAATCACAGCATTTGTACACCTACGACCAGACATTAGATTTCCCTCCTCTTAGACTGACAATACAGGTCGTTCGTTCGCTCGCTGCAAGTGGTATGGTACAGTCAAGTTCAAAAATATAGATACGTTCAAAGCATCAAAAATATGTATCCACGACCTTATGTATATGCGATATAAGGTCGTGGATACATATATATATATAATGCTTTAAACATATCTATATTTTTGACCTTGACTGTACACCTAGAAAAATTAAAATATCATTTACGTTCAATTTTCACCTAATAGTTTGTTATGCTCAGTCATCGATGAAAAATTGCAGAAAATAGTGGTATTATTAAAATTTTCAAGAACTTTCCATGAAACTATCAAATTGCAGTGTAGTTTTTTGTGCAGACCTTACTGCTTTTCTAAATAAATCCATATTTCCCTTTGTGGATTATTTTAAGCCATATTGTCATCAATATTTAAATTATAAATATTTCGTGGGGATTTTTTGATAGAGTTGTCAAAAAACCTTAGATTTCGACATATCGATATTTCATGGAACCACGTCGATATCAGTCTTTTTAGGGTTCCGTACCCTAAGGGTATTAACGGGATCCTATTACTAAGACTTCGCTGTCTGTCCGTCTGTCTGTCTGTCTGTCTGTACGTCTGTCACCAGGCTGTATTTCATGAACCGTGATAGGTAGACAGTTGAAATTTTCACAGAATTCACTCATATCAGCTCATATACGTCCCCACCGAGGGGCTTGAGCCTACCCTGAATTAGGGCGATCGGGCCTTAGTCCATAGTAAAATTTGACTATGCTTAGTCGACCACGCGGGCCCAGTGCCTAGTTATTCACAGAATGTGTATCTCTATTGCCACAATGACAACAAATATGTAATAAATATTATTAGAAATTTAATTAATATAACCTATGTCCAGCAGTGGACGTCCTTCGGCTGATAAAATGATGATAAATAAAAATTAAAAGGGCCCTGCATATAAAAAGCATAGTACTAATATATATATATATATATATATATATATATATATATATATATATATATATATATATATATATATATATATATACTTTGCAAAAAGCGTGTCTTTTATTATTTCTGTCTGTCAGCCGACTGTATTTTGTAAACTGTTATAAGTAGACAGTTGAAATTTTCACAGTGTGTATTTCTTTTGATAAGTTCCGGCTTTAAGATAAGATAGCCAGCTCCCCATTGTGTTGGGGAATATTAGTAAGCCTAGGTTCCATGTTCGGCATCATCGTCACTTACCATCCATCAGGTAATATGATGTCAAGGGCTCACCAATTGTGTATAAAAAAATTAGTAAACTAAACTTAACTCTTATCGGAGAACATCACAAAAATTGGATTATTTATTTATATATATTTTTTAATTCCTTGGCATCATCTCACCTGATGGTAAGTGACGCTGATGCCGAAGATGGAAGCGGGCTTACCAAGATTCCGCAACGCAATGGAGATCTAGCTATCTTAACTTCAAGCCGGAACACATCAGTGCTGTTAAAATTAATTTTTGGCGGCAAGACTTACGTAAGACGGTGGTAGCTAGCCAGGCGGCTATAAAAATGCTCTACCACCAACAAAACCAAGTCTTACAAAGTTGACCCCGCCGGGAATCGAACCCGTGACCTCCTGGTGTGAAGCGAATGTCCTAACCATTACGCCACGGAGGCGGTTAATATAGGCACGAGAACATCATTCTCGCAGAAGTGTCATAGTATGGCCGTATGGCCATCCTATTTCTTCCAATAGGTGTCGTAAGAGTCTACTAAGAGACTGTTTTTGTAACGCTCGCGAGCCGCTTGCGCCTCGCGCACTGCGCACCCTCGGAGACGGTTATAGAAAAAGAAAGAAAGAAAGGTAACTATAAGTCCATCCTAACCCAAACGGCTCCATCGCACTGCCACTGGCGGCATTACCGCGTTGGATAGCCACCGTGAGCGTCGGTGGCGTCACGGCTAGGGCCGTCGCCTCCAATCCGGGAGGTCGTGGTTCGAATCCTGCCACGTACCAATGTGATTACGAATTTAGATTTTATATGTACGTTTATCCGACGCTCTTACGGTGAAGGAAAACATCGTGAGGAAACCTGCACACGCCTGCGGAAAAACTCGCAGGTTGTATGTCAAGTCAGCCAACCCGCACTGGGCCCACGTGGTCGACTAAGGCCCGATCGCCCTAATTCAGGGTAGGCTCGAACCCCTCGGTGGGGACGTATATGAGCTGATATGATGATAGCCACCGTGAGGCGTTGGACCAGGAAGGATCTAGAGCGCGGGTCTCCACCACTGTCCCTCAGCCTCCGCCCGATCTCAGCAATAAAAGCCTTCGCCTCTGAGCTCCAGGGACCGGCATTTTTAGTTTTTTTGATCCCTTTATTTTCTCCAATCTTTAAATAATTCCTAGTTCAGGCTCGAGCCCCTCGCTGGGGACGTATATGAGCTGATATGATGATTTCCTCCAAAAACATTATAGGATTTGAATAAAATGTTGCTGTCTCCCTTCCCCAAAACTCTCCATACACAGAAAGAAAGGGAAAACTGCAGCGCAGACCGATAATAGGAATTAAAATGAACAGCATTTCGTAGTCCCCTGTTTTGTCCTCCAAAACTTGAGCCATAATAATAGTTATTTCAAGAATAAATCTATCTCTATGTTTTCATTTTATTGTTAATATGCGTATTAGTTTTTGGTGGGTGTCTGAAAATGACGTTTCAATTGGGCAATTTTCTCAGTTTTTGCAGACTCCTACTTCCTATTAAAATTAGAATATGGGAAAAAAACAAAAATATAGGGGCATGGTTGTGGCAGATATAGGTTTTATGGAAAAAAAAATTATGCTCTATTGTCATTATCGAGAGAGGATACAGGGGACTACGTTTGTATGGAAAAGTTAATTGGTTATTTAATATCAATACAATCAATACACGTCAAAAAATATGAAAGATAATTCCAATATAAATATTTATTGAACAGTTTAAATTTATATAAAAATAAAGTAAAGTTTGTAAAAAAAGAGAATAAAAATAAAATATTAAGGGTCAAAACATTTAGATTAATTTAAGTTGACAATAAATAGTCTGCTCTAATTTTTACTCTGGGGTAATCGGCAGTGTTGCCGTTTAAGCGCATTTGACGCTAGAACTAGTGCACTTTCGAAACAATCTAGCGCCAAAAAATTTAAACTCTTCATACATTTTAGCGCTTTTTGATAACAGTCTCTCGATACAACTAGCTCTAAAATTCCTTATTTTATTTGTTCTTTCGCCTTTTAAGACATTATTTAGCGCAATCTAGAAAAATGGTTTAATGTAAGCTGTTGATTATTCTTGATACAAAAATTCTTCCTCTTATCGTGTGGCACAATTATTAAATAAATATTTTTGTACAAAAACACATAATATCATTACAGGTACATCAACCCAATTCGACAATGTAGCCACTCTTAAAAATAATTAAAACTTATTGTTAACCGTGCTATCCAAGGGATAGACGGTGGTTGCCTGGTGTTGCACATAGCATCACTCGCAGTCACGTCTAGGACATTTAGATTTACACCTACGGTCGTGTGCAACGCAACCTCCATACACATCTGGAATCAGATGTTAAGGTTTCCTCACGGTGTTTTCCTTCAATCAATCGGTAAGCATATGTACGTAAGTTTCGAAAAACTCATTGGTACATTGGCCGTCCGGAATGGAACCGAGTCGCTACCGGTTGAGCCACCGACGCTTTTTTTTTTAAAAAAAAGGGTGAAAAATAATAAAAATAAATCCTCACCATATTAAGACCATAACAGAACACGATGACCCATCCGTACCCTCCATCTGGTGGTACCTTATTCACACAAACACCACTCATTGTTATAATTTCACACACTAGAAAGACACATACGATTTATAACTAATAAATTTAAAAAAAAAGAAGTTAAAAAACTTTTTACAGTTTTATAAGTTTGGAACACTCGGAGGTTCCTGGCGAACGAATAGGTTGACAAAGTTTTAACCCTGCGAGTGTTCCTGGTACGGTGTCGGTTACATTACAGTGTCGCGAGTTCAATGGTTTTTTGGAAAGTTTAGAAGTTTTAAGTATATTCAAAAATTCGACTTCAGCAATTAATTTAAACGTATTATTTATAAGAATGAAATACAGTAATGACCACGCGTGAACATTAAGTTAGTTGGTACGTAATAAAATCAATTAATTTATGTTGTTTAATTCTAAATTACAGTTGAACAAACAGACGTGCCATCACGACTTGTTAAGAGCATGCGTCCCGAAAAAAAACTCGTTTAGTAGTGTAGCAGTGTTATTTTGAAACATCTGATGTGAAGTTTTATATTGTATATGTATTTTAAAGTAAAACTTTTATTACATCGTCTCAAACTTTTTTATAAACCTCTTATTTTAATGTAATTTAATAATATAACGTAACTCAGTTATCTTTGACTCTGTGGCTGGTAATTAAAAAAAAATACTTTACACCGTAGTAGGGATGAAAATACTTTCCACCCTAGGGATGGAAAAGCAATGAAAACTTATGAAAATTAAACTTTCCGAACAAGAGAGATGAAAAGATATTTTATTACCGCGCGAACTTCAATTTTATCCATTTTTAAGAATACGTTCCGACACGACGCAAATAAAAGACTTTTTTGGAGTTTATTGGAGTTTACTCCTTAAGAATCGATTTGCATATAAGGCGCCCGGTATGAAAAAAATATGAGGAGTAAAATCTAGTGATCGAAAACGTAGTTTGTTATATTCTCTTTGCGCGTTACGTTTTTACGCGCAACCTATTGTGCGCACCTCTGTCACGTGATACAAAACAGTCAGGATTGGCTGAATCTAAGATGACGTTCTGTCATTAGTTTGTTATATTCTCTTTGCGCGTTACGTTTTTACGCGCAACCTATTGTGCGCACCTCTGTCACGTGATACAAAACAGTCAGGATTGGCTGAATCTAAGATGACGTTCTGTCATTGTTGCAGTCTTAAGGCGTGTCTCCTGCGCCCGCTTTTTTGAAACATTACACAGAAAACATAAAACAAAAACATTTGTTTTCTTACTCAAGCCGTCTCCTGCTACAGGGAAATGTTTCTGAAACAAAAAATGTGCGCGACACGGCAGTTGTAGAAAAATGAAACAAATCCTTCCCCTCTCCACCCGCGCGGGGAGTATTGTACTGTATCAGTGTATTGTTTTGCAAAACAGGTCGGAGGAGACGCGCCTTTACGATTATTTATGATTATAAAATATTTATCTAATTATAAATATACTGAAAATTTGTGATATTTTACAATCTCCATCGTATAATTTGAAATCAGAAACTTGCCCAAAGTGTACGTAATCAAGGATTGAAATGTTCTTCAAAAATAACCCCGATTTTTATTCTGCAGAGCTGAGAAATGTAAAAACAGCAATGTAAGTACTATAAAATAATATAACACTACCTACGTAAGTAACCTTAATCCTGCGAAGGCAAAATAATGGTCTTTCTTTCAATTGTAGTTTTTTAGGTTCATCATTGCAGCTCATATACGTCCCCACCGAGGGGCTCGAGCCTACCCTGAATCAGGGCGACTAGGCCTTAGTCGACCACGCGGGCCCAGTGCGGGTTGGTCGACTTCACACACAACCTTCGAGTTTCTTCGCAGGCGTGTGCAGGTTTCCTCACGATGTTTTCCTTCACCGTTAAAGCAATCGGTAAGTTTTTTAGGTTATAAAGAATAAATTTTGTTTCATCATCATCATCATCATCATATCAGCCACAAATCGTCCACTGCTGGACAAAGGCCTCAAATTTTGTTTACAGTAAGCAAAAACCAATGTAAGAGCCCTTAATGGTATGACCTAAGATATGCTCGTATAACCGCATCCAAAGCATATTAGGTTAGTTGCTGCCAATCACCAGATGGATCATTAGTAGCTGCGATCATGGGAGCTAAAACACCTGACACATCAGCTAAGAAAAGAGGCCCGAAATTGGAATCATCCATCAGTTATAAAAACTGTGCAGAGTAAACTTAAAACCAAAGTCAAGCCCTGTTTTGTGCCTGTTTAGACAATCGTACTTATGAAGTAAACTCCAGTCGTGCGTCGGAGCTGACACACACACTTTTTTTTAATTAAAAATTTTAATAACTTTGGTTGCACCTCGCCTGATGGTAAGTGCCAATGCAGCCGAGACTTTAAAACACAAGCTCAAATAGCGCCTATTCACTCTCGTCTTGAGAATTCCTAAATTATACGAATCGGGGAATACAGACGCCGGCAGGGAATTCCACTCCTTGACCGTTTGCATTATGAACGAAGAAGCAAAACGCTTCGTGCGTAAAGGTGGAACATTAACGACAAAAGAGTGGAACCGCCGATGTCGTCTGATGATGAAATGGAGAGGGGGAATGAGGTCGTGAAGACTTCTATTGTTAAAAAAGAAACTACTATGATACCCATAATCGACGAAGGCCTGATCGCCCTAATTCAGGGTAGGCTCGAGCCCCTCGGTGGGGATCTTTATAAGAGCTGATGTGATGATGATGTGATAATGATACACATTGTATCATTTTCTTTTATGCCCGTTTGGCATGTTTTGTACTTGTCTATAATATAATAAAACTGTAACGGGGCCGTGTCTGTACATGGAATATTTTTGGAAAATAATAACTGTGGTGGACATTACTAACGATACAGAGGCCAAAACAATAACTTTTGGAATTTTTGTCTGTCTGTCTGTCTGTCTGTCTGTCTGTATGTTCGCGCATCACGCAAAAACTACCGGGCCGATTTTGATGAAATTTTGTATGGTGGTTCCTTATAGCCCGGGTTAACATATAGGATACTTTTTATCCCAGAAAATTCAAGAGTTCCCGTGGGAAAATCAAAAGTATTCATTTATAGAATGGCTCACCACGCAAATGTGGTTTAACCTATTACAATCAAATTTTACACGTTGATACCCTTATCGAGAACTGAAACTGGGACATTGTGAATCCCAAAAAAATTAGGTTTCCTACAGGAATGCAAAAAATTGTATCTTTAGATTGGCTCAACGTAACAATATGAAACCTTTACATTGAGATGGGGTGTTTTGACCATCATTGTATAGTCGGGTATTCTTTATCCCGGAAAACTAAAGAGGTCCCGTGGGAAATTATCTATCGATACTTACAATAATAGCAATAGAGTACTTTTTTCTATTTATTAGCTACACATACCAAACATTATAATCATAGTAGCAGAATGTCAATAGATGGCGCTGTAGGGATAATAAAACGCGCTTAAGTTGTATTAAAACATTAAAATATTGTTTCATACTTTTGAGTGGATTTCTTTTATGTATTTTTCAGCATACGCTACTTTAAACTCTGGAACTATGGTACGTAGCGATGTGTTTCATAGAAAAACAGAGAGGTATTTTTTTACAGATTCCAATCGTGTAAAAAAATAAAAACACATAAATCGAGTTTAGCATCTTTTAACAGGAGGCACAGATATGGGAACTCTTCTGACGGCGACTATTTGCGTGTGGCAGTTGCTCTCCGCCTGCAATATCAATATCTGTGAAACTCATCAATGTATTTGCGGGTCCACGGTGGAGGCAATTGTCCATCACTCACTGAGTTGCAGTCGTGTTTGTGAAGATTCCCACGTCACCAATTCCTTAATGACCTCACTCGGAGGGCACTGGTCTCGGCCAGATGGAATATTCCATCTTTGATGCAGCCGCCGGCCGGGCTTTAGTCGATCTGATGGCAAAAGGCCGGAGGTTTTAAACAGGTGCTATGGCAGAGAGGAACGTGTCTGCTTTGCTTTGGGAAGCCACTTTTTCTGTCTCACTCCTCACCCGTACGGTACTGCTGCTCAATTTGCGGCGAGAAAGAAGCATAATAAGTACTCGGTCTTGGAGGCAAATTACTGCTTTGTGCCGCTGGTCTGTGAGACAACCGGCTGCTGAACCCTCAGAGGCCTTTGCCTTCACAAAGGAGATTGGCCTTCGCCTTCGAGAGAGGAGATGTGACGTGAGGTCCTACCTGCTGTTAAGGTTGTCTATTGCCATCCAGCGCGGCAACGAGAAGTGCGTCTTGGGCTCCTTTGGAGCTGATACGACTCGAGGATTTGACCCATATTAATATTGTTAGGAATTTTTATTACTAGATTGATACCTATAATGATTTGAATTAGTTTTTTGATAATATAGGTATATGTGTTATTTCATCATATCAGTTTATATAGGTCTCCACCAAGGGGCTCGACCTGCCCTGAGTTAGGGCGATCTGGCCTTAGACGATCACGTGGGCCCATTGCGGGTTGATTGAATTCACACATAAGCTTCGAATTTCTTCGCAGGCGTGTGCAGGTTTCCTCACGATGTTTTTCTCACCGTAAGAGCGTCGGATAAACGTACATACCAGTATGAAATCGATATTCGTATAGATATTGGTAAGTGGCAGATTCGAACCACGGCCTTCCGGACAGGAGGTAGTGGCCCTAACCGTTTTGCCACCGACGCTCTATATTTTATTTAAGATTTAGAAATCCTTACTTATAGTATTATAAATGTGAAAATGTGTTTGTTTGTTTGTTACCTATTCACACTTCAACACCTCTACCAATCTTGATGAAATTTGGCATGCAGGTAGTCTGTATCACTGGGAATGAAATAGTCAACCTTTCATCTGTGGAAATTATCATAGCCCGACGCAGTTCCTGAGGAATTTAAAACAATACTCTTTGTTCGCAAATTTATTTAAAATCGTAACGAAAAAATGGATTGTGATTTTAGGGATCTGGGGACAACTGTTTTCTACGCTCGCGCACGTCAGTGGCAGCGGATTAAACTGATTTTTTTTGTATAGAATAGGGGGGGGGGGGGGGAAGTGACAAAGACTGCTAATCAGAATAGCCCGATACAGTTCCTGAGGTACCTGGAGAAAACTCATGTCCACGCTTGCTTCATAAAGAGTCATAAAAGCTATGTCCACGTGGGCGAAGCCGCGGGCAAAAGCTAGTACACAATAAACTGTTAAATTAATGGTGGCAACCCTTAAAATCAAAATAGTTTAAAAATGGATGGAGTATTAAAATAATAGGTATTGCCTTAGTCTAAATTTTACCCAAATCTGTTCAGTGGTACTAATGAAGTTTTTATTGCTATGCTCGTAGTTTCTCTGCGTGATCGAATCAGAAACGAGGAGATCCGCAGGAGAACCAAAGTAACTGACATAGCTCACAGAATCGCTAAACTGAACTGGCAGTGGACATAGCTCGTAGAACAGATGGCCGTTGAGGCAGTAAAATTCTCGAGTGGCGAAAGCGCACCGGAAAACGTAACATAGGAAGGCCTCCCACGCGGTGGATCGACGAGCAGCGCAGGACCGGTCGTCGTGGAAAACCTTGGGGGAGGCCTTTGTCCAGCAGTGGACGTTTTTCGGCTGATATGATGATGATGAATGAGGTTTTGTTACTTTTAAAAATATCAGCCTGTGACAATGACTTATATATTACTGGCGAATTGGTGCGAAATTCAAAAGTTTCGCACACTCGCGACTCAGTCGTCTGCGGGAAATTGTACAGTGCAGTGGACAGACATTCCATATAAAAATGCCTTATTGTGTTGTTAGAGGCTGTAAAAATCATGTAAGAAAGGCTAAAAATACACATGGGATGTCGTGTCATCGTTAAGTAACTTTACATTGTATTTTTTGTTGTAAACAAATTAAATAAACGAATTTTTAAAGCGACAATTTTACCAAGGTTCTTTTAACGCGGCACGCCCACGCTAGTTCGTACGAGTTATGTCAGATGGCGCTACTTTTTGCTTGTATGAAGAAAATCTGAGTAAGTAATGGAGACGGGCGGATCCTTCTATCCAAATCTGTGGCCTGTGATATCTTTGTCTCTATATTCTTGTCTTATTCCATCTTATTTACACGCCACCTATTGGTGTTTTGTTTCTGTCTTTTCGCATGTCTGAAAAACTTTATGATATATCGAATTGGTATTTTTACAAGTTTTATATTAGCTTGCCATGATAGTTAGTTTGTCTCTCAGTTTGTGACAAATCTTGGAAGCTAAATTAGAACTACTTTTCGGTTTCCGATTGAGCTGAAATTTTGAATACACGTTAAGTTTGGAAAACAATGCATGGCTAGCTAAGTGTCGTCATTCTAAATCTTTAAGACTCCTTAAGATGGCGGGTCAGTTATTTTTCACCCCCATGACAAAGTATATATATTAGTACTAACATACAGTATGGACACTCCCTGCCGCTCTCTAGATTGCGACCTCACCCCCTCGTCACCTAGATTGATGCAGATTGGTTCTCAAACGTATAGGATTTCGCCGTAATTTTGTTTGTTCCGTAGTTAGATTTTAGAAAAGACATTTCTCGCCCGTTGTATGAAGTGTACGGGGTGTGCCCATGATATGGGTATCAAATGAAAGGGATTGCTGAGAAAAATACAAATTAATTAAAATTATTTTTAAATTAAAAGCTTGCACCTACAAGTTTTAAGGTTTTTCGTATATTATTATATTACTAGCTGAGATTACTAACTAGCTGTTGTCCGACTTAACATCGTCATGAGATGTCGGCATGACAACACTCAGTTTACTAAATTTGCCACATGTTGTCCTGTCTTTTTTTTTCAAATTTTTGACTGCGCCTATTTCAACTTTTCAAATTCTTGATCCTGAAGTAGAGGAATTCTGCTCCCCACAATATTATAGTCAACATTATCATGATATTCATGACCACTATAGGAAGGTGATATGCTCCTGAACTCTCACGCAGTCGCCCTGAAAACAGAGATAATAATTTTAAGTACCTGGGCCACTGTAGGAGAATCAAAGTAACCGACATAGCTCTTAGAATTGTTAAACTTAAGAGGCAGTGGGCGGGGCACATAGCTCGTAGTACGGACGGCCGTTCAGAGGTTATGATAAGAAAATACTTTTTCTAAAAGACTCATTGTACCTAGTGCAGGGGAAGTACCCTAAAATATTATTATACAACTTTGCAGGCGTGATTAATATGTATTATGTATACCCATGCCAAATTACAGCTTTCTAGTACCAATAGTGTCTGAGCTAAGCCACCGACAGACAGACAGACGGACAGATATGGCGAAACTATAAGGGTTCAATGTTGACCACGGAACCCTAAAAAAGGGATCCTTAGGAGCACTTCGTTGCCCGTATGTTCTGCCAATTTTGACCATATACGAGTCTATACGAGTACACATTTCTTGTCGCCGGGATATTGTCAAAACGATATTACAATCTCACATCACTAAATTCAGTTAGATTGTAATATGACGGTAAATTGTGGAATTTACAATTCCATGGCCCATCCGAAGAAAACCGATGATTTCTTCTTCTGCGAAGCATTCTGCTAATCAGTCAAACCAGACCGAACCTAACATCGCTCGCTTCGCTCGCTCATTTATTTAATGTTATTCACTTCGCTTAGTGTTATTGTAATATCACTAGTGAGATTACAATGACACTAATGAAATTGTAAATAGTATGTTATGGTTCACAATCTTTCGACAGTTCACAATCTCGCGAGATAGATAGATATGTGACGAGCAATCCTAGCTGCCAGCGGAGAAGCGACAGCCCTACGACAACCCACGCATCACTCAGCCACCGGCCAAGTAGGTACTCACCAAGCATAGACGCAATACAAATTGCCAAGTAGCTACTCACCAAGCATAGACCCAATACAAATTCCCATCGTTCCATTGACGAGCATCTGTAAGCCCCAGGCGCAGGCCAGTCTTTCTATGGGGACGTAGCAGGGGACTAGGAGATTTACGTACACGGCACGGAAACCCTTGGTGGCGCCAATGACGAGCGCCAATAATGCCATGCTCATGAAAGATGACATGAAGAGCATTGCTGAAAAAAATGATTTTTAATTAAAGCGGTAATATTACAGATAATCGTTATTTTTGACGTCGATTACTCCTAAACGATAGAAAATCCAAGATTGAAAAAAATACTCTTATTGTTGATGATGTTCCTTAAAGTCAAAAGCTATTAGAAATCCGATTAAGCAGTTTTGGCTCGATAGAAAAAATATCACAAATATAAAAAAAACCTCACGACTGCACGACTAAATTGAGGAGGGGTCTTGAGGAATTAAAATTTGAACCAAAATATCCGGAAAACGGATACACCCACGAACGACAAAAAAGGGGTTCGTTAAAGAAAGGGAAATAACAGAAAAAGGGGTAAATTAACCAATTAACCGCCATAAATGTAGCGAAAATTAAATTAATAAATAAATGTAGCAAAAATTAAATGAATAAATAAATGTAGCAAAAATTAAATAAATTTATTTGAGTCAATACAAAATATAAATTCATCAATACGTTGAAATAGTTTACAACTATAGGATTTCCTTTTGTATAAATTCGTGAACATAATAAAATTCTTTAAAAAATGACTGTTGCGGCAGTTAAGTTCTCGAGTGGCGGCCGCTCACCGGAAAACGTAGCGTGGGCAGGCCTCCCACGGGAGGCCGCTGTATGTGGGCAGTGCAGGACCGGTCGTCGTGGAAATTCATGGGGGAGGCCTTTCCCCAGCAGTGGACGTCGATCGGCTAATATGATGATGATGATAAAATTCTTTATCCAAAAAAAAGGTTTTTAAGTAGGAAATTTAGTCGTTTGTGACATTAAGAATAACTACCTTCTTCTTTAATTTTTTTAAATAATAAAACTTACTAGTATTTAAAATCGCAAGTAGCAGCAAGCCGGTCAAATACATTACTCTTGGGGACCGTTTGCACCATTCTCCAACGAACGGAGTCAATAACCTAAACAGAGTATCTGTCACACCAATAATAGACATCAATCTCGCAATTTCTTCATTTTCGAACTGCATCATGTCTTGCAGGATTATTGGTAGAAAAATAAAGAAATTGTTTTCCGCACACGTAGCCATGGCCGTCCCAAACAGTATGTTTACAAAAATTGGGTCATTAAGTAGCGTCAGATCGAAGAAATCTACTAATTTCCTAAATAAACTCTTCGGCTGTTCTTCCTTTACTGATACACTATCTTCCACGTCTGTCAATTTTCTCTCCTTAAAGTGTATGTTAATCGAGCTGCCCAAAGTGATTTCCTGCGATGCCCACCATGAGGAGTATTGGCCTTCGGATTTCAAAGCTTCAGGGTGCTTATTGCTTACGTCGGGGTGTGATGTGGTGATATTGCCTGGCGGGCTGGCGGCACATTTATTTGAAAAATTAGCATTCTCTTCAGATTGCAATCCTGTTAAACCAGAATGAAATATTAAACTTAAAATTGTAACAAATATACCCCGCCTAATGGCACTTTTAAGGATATCCCTTAAATTCCATACAAACGTAGTTCCGCTTTAATACAAAAACTACATGCCAGATTGAATTCAAACTTCGCACATATATTAAGTACACACATATCGATCTAACCTGATAGTTAATGACGATAATAAATGTAGTGAAAATTATTTAAATTGAATTAAAATACCCAGTTACGGTTTCGCTACATAATACGTAGAATGGTTTAGGGCCTAAAAGAGGATATATGAAAAGAAATTATACGGGGCGTAAAACAGAAATATATTTAAAAATGAGAAAAAGTATAACTTGCTATAAAAATGTGATGGTCGTCATTGTAGAAAAATGGTAGACTTTACATGCAACATAATATCTTGAGTTACATGTTGAGTTAAGTACACGAGGAACAAATTTAAACCCCTTACCTAACTAAATATGGATTTTGTTGAATAAATATTGATTATTATTGAAGTGAAAACTTCTTTAGCGGCGTTGTGCACTTTTTTTGTAATGGGTAAAAAATGTTAAACTCGCGTCAGGACACGTGATCACCTGATCGAAAATTCGTAAGACGGATGGAGTAGTGAAAACTTCTTTAGCGGCGTTGTGCATTTGTTTTGTAATGGGTAAAAAATGTTAAACTCGCGTCAGGACACGTGATCACCTGATCGAAAATTCGTAAGACGGATGGAGTTGATTTTTTGTTGATTTTTCTGAGATATAAAATGTTTAATGTAATATAAATACACAACGTTAATATTCAAGTTTTCACTTCTGCCGGCACTCCCGGAGTGCAACCGGTTTTTTTTTTTTAATATGCATCGATGTCGTACTGGCGAGGGCCGCTATGTCCTGTCCGGGAGGTCGTGGGTCGAATCCTGCGACGTACTAATGTATTTCCGAACTTCGATTTCACAATGTACGTTTATGCGAAGGTTGTGTGTTAAGCCCACCCGTACTGGGCCCGACTATGGCTCGATCGCCCTAATTCAGGGTAAGTTCGAGCCCCTCGGTGGAGAGGTATATGAGCTGATATGATGAACTATTGTTTTACTTACCATATGCTTTTGCTGACGACACAACTCTGGCATTGACGAGCTCAACTTTTTTAATGTCGTTTAAAGGCATGATTTCTTCTGAATGTGGTGGATATTTAAGGTACCATTTCACAGGCCTTAGCAGGCATGCTGCTACTAGGGAGTTTAGACTTATAGCACTTAATGTCAGTATGGCGTATCTCCACCCAAATGATGTTAAAAGGGCATTTATCAGCAAAGGTAAAAGGATAGTGCCCAGTCCCATCAAGGACATTGAAACTCCCATTGCTCGCCCTTTTTTCTCTTTGAAGAACGAGTTTATTGCTACTGTCGATCCCGATAATATTGCACCTACGCCTATGGCTGTAAACAGAATAAACTATGCACTTATATGCAGTATGTCATTAACCTCCCTTATAATTACTTAATCAAATAGAATATAACACGACAATTTTCAAGACTATGGAATAGAAAGAGACAGAACAAAAAAAAATTAAAAGCGTTTATTTTAGTTAACTTGCATGTTTGTCCTGGAATTTTCCAATCAATATTTCACCAAAACCATTTATCTCAGGGTACCCTGAATCGTTTACCTAGATCCAATAGTTTAGAAATACCACGGACACGTTTTTGATGGCTGTGTGTATATCTTAGGAACGGCACATCTGGTATTTTAAAGTACAATATAATATGAACAAAATAGAAAGCTTCTTATCATTCATAAGACTACACGACAAAAAAAAACACCCTAGTGCATGTCGTGCATGTTGCGGGAATCATTACTTTAAAACCATTTATCTCAGTGTACCCTAAATCGTTTTCCTAGATCCAATAGCTTAGAATACCACGGACACGTTTTTGATGGCTGTGTCTAGCTTTATCTTAGGTACGGTCCATCTGATATTTTGAAGTTTAATATGCTATGAACAAAATATTAGAAAGCAGTACTTTAAAGCCATTTAACTCAGGGTACCCTAAATCGTTTTCCTAGATCCAATAGTTTAGAAATATCACGGACAAATCTTTGATGGCTGCGTCTAGGTATATCTTAGTAGTTGAACCGGACTACGCATAGTATACTGTTGCGGGAATCACTACTTTAAGGCCATTTATCTAAGGGTACCCTGAATCGTTTTTCTGGATGCAATAGTTTAGAAATACCACGGACACGTTTTTAAGGGATTTGGCTAGGCTATATCTTAGGAATGGCCCATCTGATATTTTGAAGTTTTATATGTTACTAGCTTTTGCCCGCGGCTTCGCCCGCGTGGACATAGCTTTTATGTCTCTTTTTGAGGGTGAGTGGTGCGCGAGCCGCAATCAGCTCGCAAGCGTGGACATGAGTTTTCTCCAGGTACCTCAGGAACTGTATCGGGCTATTCGGATTAGCAGTCTTTGTCACTTCCCACCCCCTCAACAAATTCTATACAAATAAAACACTATAATCCGTTGCTCCGTTGCGACGCCACCGACGTGCGCGAGCGTAGAAAACAGTTGTCCCCAGATCCCTCGGGAACTATGTTAGGATATACTTATTAGTAAATTATATCATTTTCCACCTCATCTCTGTGCTAAAAATCACACCAATCCATTTTTTCGTTGCGGTTTTAAATAACTTAACGAACAAAGAGTATGGACCTCAAACCTCAGGAACTGCATCGGGCTATGATAATTTCCAGAGATAAAAAGTAGACTATTTCATTCCCAGTGATACAGGCTACCTGCATGCCAAATTTCATCAAGATTGGTAGAGGTGTTGAAGTGTGAATAGGTAACAAACAAACAAACACATTTTCACATTTATAATATTAAGTAAGGATTTCTAAATCTTAAATAACATATTGAGCGTCGGTGGCGTAACGGTTAGGGCCACTACCTCCTGTCCGGTAGGCCATGGTTTGAATCCTGCCACTTACCAATATCTATACGAATATCGATTTCATTCTCGTAGATACGTTTATCCGACGCTGTTACGGTGAGGGAAAACATCGTGAGGAAACCTGCACACGCCTGCGAAGAAACCCGCGTGATCGTCTAAGGCCTGATCGCCCTAACTCAGAGCAGGTCGAGCCCCTTGGTGGGGACGTATATAAACTGATATGATGAAATAACACATTTACCTATATTATCGAAAAACTAATTCAAATCATTGCATCAATCTAGTAATAAAACTTCCTAAAAATATTAATATGGGTCAAATCCTCGAGTCGTATCAGCTCCAAAGGAGCCCATGACGCACTTCTCGTTCCCGCGCTGGATGGCAATACACAACCTTAGCAGCAGGTAGGACCTCACGTCACATCTCCTCTCTCGAAGGCGACGGCCAATCTCCTTAATGAAGGCAAAGGCCTCTGAGGGTGCAGCAGCAGGTTGTCTCACAGACCAGAGGCACAAAGCAGTAATTTACCTCCAAGACCGAGTACTTATTATGCTTCTTTCTCGCCATAAATTGAGCAGCAGTACCGTGCGGGTGAGGTGTGAGGCAGAAAAAGTGGCGTCCCAAAGCAGGCACGTTCCTTTTATAGCACCTTTTAAACCCTCCGGCCTTTTGCCATCAGATGGACTAAAGCCCGAAAGATGGAATATTTCATCTGGCCGAGATCAGTGCCCTCCGAGTGAGGTCATTAAGAAATTGGTGACGTGGAAATCTTCACAAACAACGACTGCAACTCAGTGTGTGATGGCCAATTGCCTCCACCCGCAAATACATTGATGAGGTTCACAGATATTGATATTGCAGGCGGAGAGCAACTGCCACACGCCAAATAGTCGCCGTCAGAAGAGTTCCATATCTGTGCCTCCTGTTAAAAGATGCTAAACTCGATTTGTGTTTTTTAATTTTTTTACACGATTGGAATCTGTAAAAAATACCTATCTGTTCGTCTATGAAACACATCGCTACGTGCCATAGTTCCAGAGTTAGAGTTGTGTAAAATAGCGTATGTTGAAAAATACATAAAAGAAATTCACTCAAAAGTATGAAATAATATTTTAATGTTTTAATACAACTTAAGCGCGTTTTATTATCCCTGCAGTGCTATCTATTGACATTCTGCTGCTATGATTATAATGTGTGGTATGTGTAGATAATATGGGGAAAAAGTACTCTATTGTTATTATTGTAGGTATCAATAGATCTACTTTCCCACGGGACCTCTTTTGTTTTCCGGGATAAAGAATACCCGACTATACAATGATGGTCAAAACACCCCATCCCAATGTAAAGGTTTCATAGTTTCATATTGTTACGTCGAGCCATTCTAAAGATATTTTCTTTTTGCATTCCTGCAGGAACCCTTATTTTTTTGGGGAATCACAATGTCCCAGTTTTAGTGCGCTATATAGGTTATCAACGTGTAAAATTTGATTGTAATAAGTCAAGCCATATTTGCGTCGTGAGCCATTCTATAAATGAATACTTTTGATTTTCCCACGGGAACTCTTGAATTTTCCGGGATAAAAAGTATCCTATATGTTAACCCGGGCTATAAGGAACCACTACAAAATTTCATCAAAATCGGCCTGGTAGTTTTTGCGTGATGCGCGAACATACAGACAGACAGACAGACAAAAATTCCAAAAATTGTTGTTTTGGCCTCTGTACCGTGAGTAATGTCACCACAGTTATTATTTTCCAAAAATATTTCATGAACAGACACGGCCCCGTTACAGTTTTATTATATTATTAATAGAATAGATAGATGAACAAAATAGAAAGCTACTTACAATTCATTACACTATACGACAATATGAACATCCAAAAACTGGAGACGATGGCAGTAATAAAGAGTCCAAGACTGGTAAAGATTGCGCCAGTGATAACGACCTTCCTGTAGCCGAACTTCCTCAAGAATGGTCCTCCAAGGAAAGACACAAACATGCCGATACTGCCGTTCAGGACGAGGACAAGGCTGCCCTGTGAGTGGCTAAGACCAACATCACTCATCGCTTCTTTGAATACTAACGCGAAGCCAAAAAAGAGGGGTAGAGTCAACATCTGGAATTTGCAAAGAAAAACGAATTGATGAAAAGTAAAGAAACGATTGACTTAATTAATTAGGACGCAAATCGAGTCGTTGTAAGTATGTTAATTGCTGATCTTGCGTTTATAAAATAAACGTTTATAAAATATACGAAATTGCCGATTGGATGAAAAAATTTAAAATAGGAAATTAACTTTCAACAATCTAATCATCATCATCATATCAGCCGGACGACGTCTACTGCTGGACAAAGGCCTTCTCCAAGGATTTCCACGACGACCTGTCCTGCGTGCCCGCATCCAGCGGCTTCCCGCGCCCTTCACCAGGTCTTCCGGTCTTCGCTACGTCTTCAGGTGCGCTGTCACCACTCGAGAACTTTACTTTTAATAATCTAATGCTGTTTAATAATAGGTAACTTTTTAATACGATTTTTTTATTATGTCCAGTGGGGCTTGACCTAGGAGATGTTATGTTGGAAGTTGGAATGCCTATTTTTCAGATATTTTGAGAGCACAGTGGTTTCAAACATATGAAGACGGATTTTTTTCAATTCAATATATCGCTATTTTTTAAGCAAAAAATACATGTTTTTAACCATAAAGCTCTAGAGTTATCACAGCGGTTTCTTGGTTACTAATGCCATGTTTTAGAAATACCCCACATAAGATTTTGTCACTTTCAGGTTATTCAAGAAAAATAACTAAATCAAAAAAAATTATGAAACTGACCACTAAGAAAATGCCGTTGTTTTATTTATTGGTACGAAGCTCCGGGGACTATCATATGAAAGACAGCACACTGCACATAGGGGTATTTGAGCCATCTGGGCGGCCAAAAGTCAAATTCCTAGAACTCACTGTAATGGTAAAAAACCGGTTTTGAGAGCGAGAGGACAGGTCTAGGAACAATAACTGACCCCTCCCGCGTCCATGCACTGAATCTTTCCGCTTCGTCAGTTGCAATTTTTTCGTCTCACTTAGTGTACGTACGTATCTGTTCCCGGCGCATTCCGTAAAAACGCAATTTAAAAATTCTATATCTTTTACGCGCAGTTTGTTCAGATGATAATGATGGATCCGGATAAATCAGGCGCGTAGCAATAAACTACAATAGTTTTATATAGATAATAATTTGCTTTACACATATTAGATTAAAATTTAATAATATCACATTTTTCAAAGATTTTTTAGAGCATTTTACCAAGTCAACAAGCTATTTGTTGTATTTCCAGGTTCGTCCAGGTCATACACAAGTCCTTATGGTGACGATAGTTTAAATCTTTATTTTGTAAAATAAAAGAAAAGAAGCTTCGATAAACTTCGATAAAAAAAAATATTTACTGGAATTTAGAGGTTATAAAATATTTCAGAAAAATAATAATTATTGAAATTTATTTTATATTTATACGTTTTTACCAGAGACCATCGAAATTTTAATGTCCGCTGAGCCCAACATAGGCGATCCAGTGGCAAGTGAGGAGGAAGATCCATGTCAAGATGAATGATGTTGCTTTTTTGTTTGCAGGGTTTTATGTATTAAAGTCCCTATTAAATATTGTTGGCGCAACATGGTTACGCCATAATGTTCAAATATCAAATAAACGTTCTTTTATAATAAATCTGCTAAATTACAACTTAAAACGCATGGTTTTACTTACAAATTGCATTTAGAATAAGAAATTTGAAAAAAATAATTTTGGCTGCCCAGATGACTCAAATTTTCTCTGCGTGATCGAATCAGAAACGAGGAGATCCGTAAGAGAACCAAAGTAACCGACATAGCTCTCAGAATTGCTAAACTTAAGTGGCAGTGGGTGGGGCACATTGCCCGTAGAACAGATGGCCGTTGGGGCAGTAAAGTTCTCAAGTGGCGACCACGCACCGGAAAGCGTAGTGTAGGCAGGCCTCCCACTCGGTGGACCGATGACCTGGTGAAGGTCGCGGGAAGCCGCTGGATGCGGGCAGCGCAGAACCGGTCGTCGTGGAGATCCTTGGGGGAGGCCTATGTCCAGCAGTGGACTTCCTTCGGCTGATATGATGATGATGATGATGAGATGACTCAAATACCCCTATGTGCACTGGTCATCAATAATAGACTTTAAGTAGTGTCACAGTATTACGATATGGCTTACAGCAGCGCAACGCCTTTGATGTCGCACGATGCGCCAACGGTGTAGGTACTAGCCCATACTAACCTGTAATCAGCCTGGCAAACTCGCGGAGTTGCTCTGCTTAAGTACATTCGTTGCGCTACTGTAAGCCGCTATATTGTAATACTGTGGTCATCATATCAGCCGAAGGAAGTCCACTGCTGGACATAGGCCTCCCCCAAGGATCTCCACGACGACCGGTTCTGCGCTGCCCGCATCCAGCGGCTTCCCGCGACCTTCACCAGGTCATCGGTCCACCGAGTGGGAGGCCTGCCTACACTACGCTTTCCGGTGCGTGGTCGCCACTCGAGAACTTTACTGCCCCAACGGCCATCTGTTCTACGAGCAATGTGCCCCGCCCACTGCCACTTAAGTTTAGCAATTCTGAGAGCTATGTCGGTTACTTTGGTTCTCTTACGGATCTCCTCGTTTCTGATTCGATCTCGCAGAGAAACTCCGAGCATAGCACGCTCCATTGTCCTTTGGGTGACCTTGAGCCTTCTTATGAGGCCCATAGTAAGCGACCATGTCTCAGTTCCGTACGTCATCACTGGCAACACACATTGGTCGAAGACCTTGGTCTTAAGACACTGCGGTATCTGGGACGTAAAGATATTGCGAAGCTTCCCGAACGCTGCCCAGCCGAGTTGGATTCGACGATTGATCTCTTTCTCGAAGTTGGACCTACCTAACTGGACTGTTTGTCCCAGGTATACATATTCGGTAACAACTTCGAGTGTAGAGCCTCCAACCTTCAGAGGAATAGGTATGACACGGACGTTTGACATAATTTTCGTCTTGTCCAAGTTCATTCTAAGACCCACTTGTTGGGAGGCTCTACTGAGGCCATCGAGCATTGTGCCTAAGTCGTCCATAGTCTCAGCCATGACCACGATATCGTCAGCGAATCGAAGGTGGGTGATGTACTCGCCGTTGATATTGATGCCTAGTCCACCCCAGTCCAAAAGCTTAAAAACATCTTCCAGGGCGGCGGTGAACAGTTTCGGAGATATAACGTCTCCCTGTCTCACCCCTCGCTGCAGCTGGATAGGTTTCGAGTTTTGATCCTGGAGGCGAACCGACATGGTGGCGTTTTCATACAAACACTTCAGCACTTCGATATATCGATAGTCGATTTGGCACCTCTGGAGAGACTGTAACACAGCCCAAGTTTCGACCGAATCGAAGGCTTTCTCATAGTCCACGAACGCCAAGCATAGTGGCTGATTGTACTCTTCGGTCTTCTGTATAATCTGCCGCAACGTATGTATGTGGTCTATGGTACTAAATCCTTTTCGGAAACCGGCTTGTTCGGGAGGCTGGAAGTCGTCAAACCTGCGTGCGAGACGATTCGTAATGACCCTCGAAAACAGTTTGTAGACATGGCTCAGAAGTGAGATGGGTCTGTAGTTCTTCAGCAGGGTATTGTCGCCCTTTTTGAAGAAAAGCACGACCACACTTCTGTGCCATGCCTTAGGCGTTTGGCCCTCAAGTATAACGGAATTAAATAATTTCTGAAGAGCTTTAAGTACCGGTGTTCCACCTGCTTTCAGAAGTTCAGCCGTAATTCCATCATCACCCGGTGCCTTATTGTTTTTAAGCTGTTTAAGAGCCATTCTAATCTCGTACAGGCTGACGTCCGGGATATCTTCGGTATAGTGTCGGGTAAGTCTAGCTCTTGGGTCTTTAGCCAGATCGCTGACAGGCAGACGTGTGGTCGTGTACAATTGTCCGTAGAACTTCTCAACTTCTTCCAGCAACTCAGTCTTAGACGATATGATCCTGCCGTCCTCAGTCTTCAGCTTGGTCAGTTGGCTTTGACCAAAAGACAGATCTCTCGCGAACACTTTTGAGCCTTTGTTGTTCTCAATCGCCTCTTTAATACAATTTGTATTATAGTGGCGCAAATCGCGAGTTAGAGACTTAGAGATCTGCCTGTTTAGTTGCCGATACTGAGTAGCGTCTTCAGAGGACTGCAAAACCAATCTGCGTCTTTCTTCCATGAGGTTGCTGGTGAAGTCAGAGATTTTTTTGGTTCTGTTTGAACGGCGAGTTTTGAAAATCTTAGACCCGACCGTTTGGACAATTTCCACGAACCTGTCGTTATAATCGTCCACATTCTCGCAGTCTCCTAGGCATTCGAAGCGATTGTGCAGCTCGAGCTGAAAGTTTTCGGGGTTTTGAAGCTGGATGGGCGCTGGTCGGAGTGTGGACTTCATCAGTCGACATCTTTCTAGCTTAGTCTTTAGATTCAATGTGCCTCTTACCATTCGGTGATCGCTTCCTGTTTTGACTGAGTTGATCACAGAGACATCATTGAATATTTGCCTTCTCGTCGACAAGATGAAGTCGATCTCGTTCTTCGTTACGCCATTGGGATGCAACCATGTCCACTTTCGCTGTTTAGGCTTTTTGAAGAAGGAGTTCATCATAAAGAGGCCCTAATACTGTGGTAGTGTCATAATATAACCATTGTGATCAATATTGTACGTAAAATGTATACGTGTATCTATAAATTTACTATGCTTAACAAATGCAAAAGCGTCGGTGGCTCAACCGGTAACGACTCGGTCCATCTAACCAGAGGTACCGGGTTCAAATCTGGACGGCCAATGTACCAATGAGTTTTTCAAAAACTTACGTACATACTTACCGATTGCTTTAACGGTGAAGGAAAACATCGTGAGGAAACCTGCACACGCCTGCGAAGAAACTCGAAGGTTGTGTGTGAAGTCGACCAACCCGCACTGGGCCCGCGTGATCGACTAAGGCCTAATCGCCCTGATTCAGGGTAGGCTCGAGCCCCTCGGTGGGGACGTAAATGAGCTGTAATGATGATGATGATGAACCAAATGCTACAATATTTTACAGAAAACAAACTACTGCTTAACCAACAATTTGGTTTCACGAAAGGTCGATCAACAACCGATGCAGGAGTTGCATTTCGCAACATTTATGATGCCTTTGAGGAATTGCAAAATGCAATTGAAGTATTTTGTGATTTATCTAAGGTATTTGATTGTGTTGAACACCAAACATTACTTGTGAAATTAAAGCATTTCGGTGTAGAGGATGAGGCTATCAGTCTTTTAAATTCGTATTTAGACAACAGAACACAAAAAGTACAAGTAAATGGATCTAGAGTGAAAATGGGTGTGCCCCAGGTTTCTATATTAGGGCCTTTTCTTTTCTTTGTTTACGTAAATGATTTGTCTTTTATGGTGAAACATCTATCAAATATTGTGTTGTTTGCGGATGATACTTGTCGTATTTTCAAAAGCGAATAGGAAAGAAATTGAAACTGACGAAGTAAACAACACTCTCTCAAAGATACTGAACTGGTTCACTGTGAACAACTTATTATTAAATGCTAAGAAAACGAAATGTATAAAATTTTGTCTGCCAAATGTAAAAAAGGTCATTAATAGTGTAATATTAGACAGTAATAACTTAGAATTTGTAAATACTACGGTGTTCCTTGGTATAACTTTGGATGTTTCACTTCAATGGGGACCACACATTGAAACATTAGCAGGAAGGCTTAGTTCAGCTGCTTATGCCGTTAAGAAAATAAGACATTTAACGGATGTAGATACTGCGAGACTAGTGTATTTTAATTACTTCCATAGTATAATGTCTTAAGGCATTTTACTGTGGGGGCATGCGGCCGGTATAAAACTATTTTCATCTTGCAGAAAAGAGCTATCCGCGCAATCTATTAGATGCGATCACGTGAGTCGTTACAGAATAAGTTCAAAGAAATCAATATTTTAACTGTTGCTAGTAAATTCATATATGAAAACATCATGTACGTTCGTTAGAATTTGCATTTCTTTCCTAAAAAAAGCGACAGGCATAATTTGAATTTAAGAAATGTAAATAAAATATATATAGCCTTTTCAAGACCGAGTAAGGTTAAAAAGTCATTTGTGGGGCAGTGTATACTAATAAGATTCTACAATAAAATTCCAGAAAATGTAACGAGTTTGTCACAGAATAAATTCAAGACTCATGTCAAAAAATGCTTGTGCTCTAGAGGGTATTATAAAATAAAAGATATTTACTTAATCTTTTATTTTATAATACACAAAGATATGTATACCTATGTTGATTCTATAACAAATACCATTACCTGAGACTTTAATCTGAATCATGACATTATTTGTAATATTCAATACTTAAGTTTTATGACCTTATTTAAAATAAATTATTTTGATTTGATTTACTTTGTACATTGTAAGGCTATGAAAAATAAACAATCTATCTATCTATCTAAAAACAAGATATAGTTTTTCAACATCAATTTTGTGCAATATGTGACTACTACGGGTAAATGAAATGAACCGCAGTCATACTGGTATATGGTAACTTAGTGAGTTTTTCTCCCGAGATAGGCTCGAGCCCCGCGGTGGGGACGTATAAAAAACTACTGGTGACACAAAGCAGTAGTATCACAGGAAACATAGGACTTGGTGTGACAAGAGATCGGTCGCGATAAATTAGCATTGAAATTTGAAAATTTAATCGGCAATTTCGTAGATAAAGACATATTATCAAAGTGTATAAGTACACTTACCAAGTTAAGGGCATGAGAAAACACGACGACCCACCCGTACCCTCCATCTGGTGGGACTTTATTTACGTTAACACCGGTCACGGTCATCGTCGTCACGGTTACATAACCCACTATCTAGACATTCGGGAAATTACACGTTAACAGCCAAATAAAGCCAGAATGAAGCACATCACTTGTTTTTACATTTATCTTCCCAAGATACTAATATGCAATCATAGTTTTTATCACTCCTATCAGTATATGTACTTACTTAAATTTTTCAAAGTCTCACAAGCAATCATATTCGTAAATCAGAAGATAAGAACGTCCATTAGAAATAATATAGGTACTTACATAATAATACAGGCTGTAAAAAATTGATGTGGAACCCCCTTTCAAGCTAGGCGCCATCCGAATCGGCACAGTTATGTTACACCGCTCAAGCGGGGCGCCATCCGAATCGGCACGGTTATGTTACACCGCTCCAGCGGGGCGTCATTCAAATCGGCACGGTTATGTTACACCGCTCAAGCGGGGCGCCATCCGAATCGGCACGGTTATGTTACACCGTTCAAGCGGGGCGTCATGCAAATCGGCACGGTTATGTTACACCGCTCCAGCGGGGCGTCATGCAAATCGGCACGGTTATGTTACACCGCTCAAGCGGGGCGTCATCTAAATCGGCACGGTTATGTTACACCGCTCAAGCGGGGCGTCATCTAAATCGGCACGGTTATGTTACACCGCTAAAGCGGGGCGTCATCCGAATCAGCACTGTTATGTTACACCGCTCAAGCGAGGCGTCATCCGAATCAGCACTGTTATGTTACACCGCTCAAGCGGGGCGTCATCCAAATCGGCACGGTTATGTCACACCTCTCGCTTCGCTCGCTCATTTATTTAATATTATTCAGTTCGCTTAGTGTTATTGTAATGTCACTAGTGAGATTACAATGACACTAGTGAGATTGTAAGCAGTATGTTACGGTTCACAATCTTTCGACAGTTTACAATCTCGCGAGATAGATGCCGTTAGATTATAATCTAACGTTTATTACAATTTTACGATGACACATACAACTGTAAACTAGGTAATTGCAACTTGCAATAACTATAGAATTTTGGTGTTGTTATTCATGTAGTTCTCTGTATGAATTCAGTATGGGTATGAATAATATGTGTCATAGGCCGATTCGTGCATGCAAGGTAATTAGCCTCTGATGTTACGTCGAAAAGACATTACTAAGGAAGGATACCCACAAAGTCACAGAACAGTTAAATTACTTATCAAAAATTTTATTTATATTTAATATTAATATACTAGTATTAAATTTATTTTATAACACTATTTATATTAGATTTTCTGGAAAAACAATTCACAATCTCAGAAAGCTTTTGTAAGGAATTTTAGTATTTAAGCTTGTATTCTTGAGTTCTCAGGTTGAAGGGGAGAAAGCACTTGTTCGCTTCCCTGTAATAATATAATTAATATCTTCTTCTTCATCTTATCAACTCATTTACGTATCTCACTAGTGACATTACAAAAACACTAAGCGAAGTGAATAACATTTAATATAATATGAGCGAGCGAGCGATGTTAGGTTCGGTCAGGTTTAATTGATTTAACAGTCAAGAAGCGAGGATTCCCCCCTCCCCTCCCTGGGTAGCAGAATGCTTCGCAGAAGAAGAAACCATCGGTTTCACAAAAATGAGTCACAAAAATGGGCCGTGCAATTGTAAGCCGATTGACAATTTACCGTCCTATTATAATCTCACTGAATTTAGCGTAGTGAGATTGTAATATCGCGGTTTTGACAACATTTCGGCGACATACATAAGAAGTAGATGAGTCTAGTAGCCTTGTAATGTAAAACTCGATAATATAATGTTGCGCTTCATACCACATCACTATTTTTTTCTAACACAGCTACTATGAAATTTAGTTTTTTGGAGTTTATTGGAGTCTACTCCTTAATTAGGTCATCCATCACTGACTGAGGTGGACCACCGGCAATATAATTTGAATCGTTTTTTCTATTTTTATTTAGAGGTGAGCTACGGGTAAAAAAATTACCCGTGGTCCACCCAGGTGAACCAAACAGGTGGACCACGGGCAACACCCGGATTTTCATAAGCTCTGGGTATGAAAGTTTATGGGAAGTAAAATCAAACGTTACGCGTTACGTTCACAAGAAGTAAACTCCAGTCGGGGAGCTGACACACAAACACTTTCTTACTCGTCAATGAAGACAAATAAATTTAGTAATTTATACTTTGTTTTGAATTTGACAAGTAAAAATATCAATAATAACATTAACACCAGTGAGGAGTATTGATCAGAGGAACTATTACACATTTTACCTACTATATTTGTAAGTCCGCTTCCATCGTCGGCATCATCATCACTTACCATCAGGTGAGATGATGCCAAGGGCTTGCCATTTGTGAATAAAAATATAAAATAAACTATACAGGATGTAACAAAAGTGGTGTATGTCCCGTTAACTGGGGCTTCTACTCATCATACTGAACAACTAGTAGAGTTTGCTGAAATCGCAAAAAAAATTTTACTCTTCATACAAATCGATCAGCTGATTGACCAATTTTGTGCATTTTAGTATGGAGGGTTCAATTTTTTTTTGAGAATTGACTATGGGTTCCTTGGGGAAAGTTGTTCAGTATGATGAATAGAACCCCCAGTTAACGGGACCTACACCAATTTTTTTACACCCTGTATAATATAAAGAGGCATCGGGGTAGCACGTGGTTTCTGTCGTCGTCGTCGAGTTCTTCATGCCACACACAAACACCTTGCATACCAGAGAAAATTACAGTCTTTTCCTGCGAACCAACTGGAGCCGACAATATAGTTGCAGCAGCTCTTTTACAGTGCGAGGTTGGTATAGCACTAGGGCTTGCAATTCGAATAATCGAATATTCGAATGTTGCGAATATTCGGCCATATTTATTATTCGAATATCAAGTGACTATTATTCGAATATATTCGAATTATTTTTACTGATTTTAAAACAGTTCTACACACGGTTCTTTGACTAGAAACATCAATTAGAATGCAAATAGCGTTACGAGTATATGATAGAGGTAGACCAAGACAAGTAAATTTGAACCAAGTGCATTACTTTTTGATTTGCATACCCTAACTAGTATTGAGTGCGAGAGGTTTTTCTTATCTAGCAAATACATTGGTAACCATCTAAGGTCCACTTTAAACGATGATTCAATTGACGCGTTAAGCTTTCTTTGATCCTGCTATTAAGGTTAACTACCTTTTTTCGTAATTATTTTATTAAAGTTAATATGATATCATTTTAATATTAATAATACGGCTTTAGAGAAGTCATACGAATAGAGCAGTTTTTTTCAAACTGGACACTGCCTTACTCGGGCTAAGGAAAAAGGTAAGTGTTTCTAGTACCTACAATACAACAAAAAGATTATAAACCATAAATATAAAAATTATGAACGTAGTCCTTCAATTTTATTTTGTTTATGACCCTAGTGGGTTGCTAGTTTTTTTTACTTGTATATCGGTCGCGTACTCAAAAATATTAAAAAGCAATGCAATACAGGATTAGTGCGTTTTTTTACTTCACAAAAGATGATTGAATACCATTTTTCTTACATTGCATTCTGAATATAAATGATTTATTGCAACAAATTGTTTTTTTTATTATTTATACCTACTATCCGAATACATTCGAATATATTCGAATATCGACCCAAAAATGAACGAATATTCGAATATCTAAAACTTCCGAATATTTGCAAGCCCTATATAGCACTAATATGTTCGCAATGGTATATTGTTGAATTCAGGTCATTTTGCAAAAATAAATTTTCACACTGGTTTGTTGCCGGCTTTTCGGCACGGACTATAAAGCCGCAGTCACACTGATGATTATTCACTAATAATGAGTCAAAGCGCTCTGAATTATAAATACACAGTTCCAAGAGCTTATCAGTGGCCAAAACATGTTCTTCTATTTATTTTTCTATCATCTATCTTTTTCTAACGTTTAAATTCGGAGATTTATGAAAGAGTTGAGAGAAAATCCCTTCTCCCGCTTCCACCTACCCTCCCAGCCCTAGAAGCTGCCGCATAGGTTTCGATACAAAGGCAAATCAAATCAATCAAAATAATTTATTTTAAATAGGTGTTAAAACACACTTTTAATTAGTCACAACAAAACTTATTATCTATTATATAATGTCATGATTCAGATTACAGGCTCAGGTAATGGTATTTGTAATAGAATCAACATATATATCTTTGTCCTTTACATAATCTATTATTTTATAATATCCTGTAGAGTGACCAACCTTTTCGGCAGCTGGGCCAAAATTCGGAAAAAGAATTTCACCCCGGGCCGCACTACCAAATTTTATGTAGCCATCGAACGAACAAAAACAATATATTATTTTTGAAGAAATTTTTAAAAATTAAAAAAAATCTTAGTAAGAAAATTTATTAGAAAAACAATGCTACACATTTTTTGTTTTCTGCATCATTCTGCTAACTAAACAAATTTGTATTGTTAATGAGATGTCCGACTTTGTTTACGCGCGGAGGCGGGAGCCGCGTCCTCCCCGCATCTCACTGTCGCCCGCGGTCCCGCCGCGCCGAGACGTTTGCGGGGCAGGCGGCCGCACACGCTATTTTCTAGTCAGCCCACTTTATGTATGTTAGGTAGGTATGTGTTGATTTGAAACATATAAGAGAAGTAATTACTTTTTTGAAGTGAAAACTTCTTTAGCGGCGTAGTGCACTTTTTTTGTAATGGGTAAAAAATCTTAAACTCGCGTCAGGACACGTGACCTGATCGAAAATTTGTAAGACGGATGGAGTAGTGAAAACTTCTTTAGCGGCGTTGTGCACTTGTTTTGTAATGGGTAAAAAATGTTAAACTGGCGTCAGGACACGTGACCTGATCGAAAATTCGTAAGACGGATGGAGTTGATTTTTTGTTGATTTTTCTGAGTTATAAACTTTTTAATCTATATAGGTATATAAAAGAAAGTCGTGTTTGTTACAACACTTATAACTCGAGAACGGCTGGACCGATTGCCATGGTTTTTGATTTGTTGGATTTGTTTCCGTCCCGAATATCAGAATACATCTTAAAAACAATGAAAACGGGTTTTCCTTCCTGACGCTATAACTGCAGAACGCACGAACCGATTTCGCTAATTCTTTTTTTGTCGAGTTCGTTATTGTCAGGAGAAGGTTCTTATGTAGGGTAGGGTAGGGTAGTGTAGTGTAGTGTAGGGTAGGGTAGTGTAGTGTAGGGTAGGGTAGTGTAGTGTAGGGTAGGGTAGGGTAGTGTAGGGTAGTGTAGTGTAGTGTATGTAGAGTAGGGTAGGGTAGTGTAGGGTAGGGTAGTGTAGTGTAGTGTAGTGTAAGGTAGGGTAGGGCAGGGCAGTGTAATGTAATGTAAGGCGGTACGAAGTTCGCCGGGACAGCTAGTGTAATATAAATGCACGACGTTAATATTCAAGTTTTCACTTCTGCCGGCGCTCCCGGAGTGCAACCCGTCGTTTTTTTTTTATATTTTTATGTTAAATATACTTATTGCAATTTTAGTATCGTGATATTTAAAAAAAAAAAATATTCAGCACCGCGGGCCACAGTTTGACCGCGGGTTGGCCACCATTGCTGTAGAGCACAAGCATTTTTTGACATGAGTCTTGAATTTATTCTGTGACAAACTAGTTACATTTTCTGGAATTTTATTGTAGAATCATAAACACTGCCCCACAAATGACTTTTTAACCTTACTCAGTCTCGAAAAGGCTATATCTATTTTATTTACATTTCTTTAATTAAAATTATGCCTGTCACTGTTTTTAGGAAATAAATGCAAATTCTTACGAACGTACATGATGTTTTCATATATAAATTGACTAGCAGCAGTTAAAATATTGATTTCTTTGAACTTTTTCTTTAACGACTTACGTGATTGCATCTGATAGTTTGCGCGGATAGCTCTTTTCTGCAAGATGAAAATAGTTTCTATATCAACCGCATGTCCCCGCAGTATGATGCCATAAGACATTATACTATGGAAATAACTAAAATACACAAGTCTCGCAGTACTTACATCCGTTAACTGTCTTTTTCTCTTAACGGCACAAGCAGCTGAACTAAGCCTTCCCGCTAATGTTTCAATGTGTGGTCCCCGTTGAAGTGAAACATCCAAAGTTATACCAAGGAACACCGGAGTATTTATAAATTCTAATTTATTACTGTCTAATATTTCACTGTTATTAACCTTTTTTACATTTGGCAAACAAAATTTTATACATTTTGTTTTCTTAGCATTTAACAATAAGTTGTTTACAGTGAACCAGTACATATCTTTAAGAGAGTGTTGTTTACTTCGTCAATTTCATTTTCTTTCCTATTCACTTTAAAAGTAAGAGAAGTGTCATCCGAAAACAACACAATATTTGACAGATGTTGCACCATGAAATGCAAATCATTTAGGTACGTAAACAAGGAAAAGAAAAGGGCGTAATATGGAACCCTGGGGCACACCCATTTTCACTCTAAATCCAGATGAGTTCGTGCCATGCATGACAACTACTCCATATAGGGCGCCGAAATTATTTTTTTCTTGATGCAATAAAGTATATTTTGATTTGATTTAAAATTTAACATACGAAAGATATCGATTAAATTTGTAAAAACATCAAAATATGCTCGATAAATTGTTTTATGAACCTCAACTTATTCGAATATCTCGATTTCGAGGAATATCATAAAAAATAACCAATGAATAAAAATCACAAAAAAACAAATTCGTTTCTTAAAATACCAGTCTCTTTTTCATTAAAAAAATTAAAAGAAATACCTTAATATCTTGAAAAATGCCAACTCAGAAAAAAATACAGAGCACCAATTTCACGACAATAGATTTTGTCTTATTTGAAAACTGAACAGGATAGCCAATATTATAATAAAATAATATTTTTTAATGTTAATCTAGCTTTTTCCCGCGGCTTCATCCGCGTGCACATACTTCCTATGACTCATCTGGATTTAGAGTGAAAATGGGTGTGCCCCAGGGTTCCATATTACGCCCTTTTCTTTTCCTTGTTTACGTACCTAAATGATTTACCTTTCATGGTGCGCGAGTTGCAAGCGGTTTGCGAGTATGGAAACGAGTTTTCTCCAGAGCCTTCAGGAGCCGGGAACTATGTCGGGCTATGCTAGTTAGTAGGTACTCAATATCACTCCCTTTCTCTGCAACTATGTCCGTGCGAAATATCACGTCAAACCGTTGCTCCGTTGCGTACGACATGCGCAAACGTGCAAATGACTTTTCTCCAGAACCCTGGAAAACTATGTCAGGCTATGCTAATTAGTAGTCTCTGTGTCTCTTTCCACCCCCTCAACTATCTTTGTGCAAAATATCATGTCAAACCGTTGGTCCAAATGCGCGAGCGTGCAAATGACTTTTGTCCAGAACCCTGGGAAACTATGTCAGGCTATACTAATTAGTAGTCTGTGTCTCTTTCCACCCCCTCAACTATCTTTGTGCAAAATATCACGTCAATATGTCGCCTCATTGGAAAGAAATTAACAAAAAAGATAGAGTTATGAAAAACACATATCCAACGGAAAGTACTTATGAAATCGGGTTATAAGATAACCTAGGTATGCCCTTCTTCGTGCTACGTGAATGCTAAAATTTCTTCAAGATTAGTTGAACGTTAAAGCTTGAACAGGTTACAAACAAACACATTTTCACATGTATAATATAATATTAGTAAGAACTTCGTCTCTTTCTCTAGCGATAGATACTTATATTTTACTTAGAAGCAGCTCTTTGCTTTGGTTTTTTACTTAACGCCAAAACCCTTAATTAGTTTCGACCCCTAGTTTAAAACTTCTTTTAAGTCATACTTTCATATTCTTGATCCTGCAGTATATACATTCTGGGGCGGCGACCTTAGAGTTATTAACTTTTGAATTCATATTTTCTTATTCTTGATCCTGCAGTATTCAAATTCTGGGGCGGCGACCGACCCTTAAGTTATTTACTTTAAGGGTTTTATTTTCTTATTCTTGATCCTGCAGTATATAGATTCTGGGGCAGCGACCCTTAAGTTATTAACTTTTAAGTTCATATTTTCATATTCTTGATCCTGCAGTATACAAATTCTGCGCCAGCGACCCTTAAATCATTAACATGTAAGTTCATATTTTCTTATTCGTGATCCTGCAGTATACAAATACTGGGGCGGCGACCGACCCTTTAGTTATTAACTTTTAAGTTCATATTTTCTTATTCTTGATCCTGCAGTATACAAATTCTGCACCCCATGATATTATTGTCAACATTGTAATGACATTAATAACAACTATGGGGACATGGTATGCTCCTGTTGACTCGCGTACTCGTCCTGAAACAAACGATATCGTTTCCTGAATTAGGTGAATCTTTGATAAATGCTGCTCGCCGCTACGGTCTCGCGTCAAACGGTCCCCGAGTTTAAATAATCGCGGCGCCGCCGCTGACGTTCCACCCGCACGGGGTCGCGTGTGTCTTGTTAAGTCTTTAATTATTAATGTAGGCGACGATTCTGAAGATACTTCGTCCAGCAGTGAAAGTGATTATTGTCTTGTCTTGTGTTGTCTTGTCTTGTCTTGTGTTGTCTTGTCTTGTGTTGTCTTGCCTTGCCTTATCTTGTCTTGCCTTGCCTTGCCTTGTCTTGTCTTGTCTTGTCTTGTCTTGTCTTGTCTTGTCTTGTCTTGTCTTGTCTTGTCTTGTCTTGTCTTGTCTTGTCTTGTCTTGTCTTGTCTTGACTTGTCTTGTCTTGTCTTGTCTTGGAGAGCCGTAAGAGAACCAAAGTAACCGTCATTCAGTTTTAAGTGGTAATTTTTGTTAGGGTTACATGTTCTCAATCCCTACCAGATAAACTGCTTTTTCAAGAAATCCGGAAAGTATTGGAAATAGTAGAGAATAAAATCAATTTAAAAGGAGAACTAGCACGGCCAAGTAAGCTTTTTTAGTTTAAGAGTAATAGTGGACCAACTTAAGATGTGCAGTTGGATTGGTAAAAAGTTTGTAGATTTCTATACAAAATTATACGAAATGCAAGAATATATTAACTTTAGGGTTCCCAAGTTCCTACGCTGTCTGTCTACCGATCTGTTTGTCTGTCCATCCGTCTGCGTGTCCAATGTTTAAAGTTCTATATGTATTGAAACATTATAGGTCGCCTGCTGAACTTTTTTATACAATAAGTGTTAATAAAAACACATAAGGGGGGATTTACTAACAGACAACAAAAAATACAATAATTAAATGGGGTCGCCATAGTAGAAACGTGTCTTCTTTTACATTTGGCTGTGCTAGAAGGGAATCATTTTCGTTTAGCCTGTAGTCTACGATGAGGGAGCACCATTTTCATGTAGTCTGTGATGAGACGGAATAATTTTCCTGTAGTCTGTGATGAGAGGGAATCATTTGCATTTGGCTGTGCTGAGAGGGAATCATTTCACTTTGGCTGTGATAAGAGGGAAACAATTTCCTGAAGTCTGTGAGGAGAGGGAATCATTTGACTGTAGTCTATGATGTACTCTTTGTACTCTCTGCCTAGAGCTACCCGGCTAAGAGGTCACAGTCGGACTACGGGTCCGGCTGTTTGGATCAGGGTACTACGGGGTCGGGGGTAGCCCACCGCTTGTGCCTGCCGTTGGATCTATCGCCTTCGGCACTCTGGCTTGTCGGTCTCCCGACTGGGTTATGGACTCGTAGTAGTGGTATGTGGTTAGTTGCAGGGGTTGGGCAATGTGTGTTGCCTGGCAAACACCTTGCGTCCAGGCGTCCTTCCCCGCGTGCAACTAGTGTTATTGTAGCCGGCCACGTGGGCTCCGGGCGAAAAAAACGCGGGGCACGTGAGTTGTCCATTAAGCGGAACTGCTGCTTTAATTACTGGCAGGGAAGCATCTTTGGCACTTGCTTGGATAGCAAGTAGAGCTAAGCTAATACTGCTCCAGTCGATTCAGCCGCGTAGGAGTAAGTCTGGACAGGTGCGATAAGCGCCGGGAAGTGATCGTGCCTACAGCTCCGGTACCACACCGGATATGTGGGAGCCAGCTTCTCTGGCGTCCCGAGCGGGGATCGAACCGCCAGCCGCGAAAGCCGCGGGAGCTGAGCGTGCCTACAGCTCCGGGACCTACCTGGACAGTAGGTAGTGGTTCTCTTCCACGAGGCACTCGCCTTGCAGAGTACAGGGACAAGCGTCTTGGCAGCAAGACCTACCGTAACTGGTCCTTGTTTTCACCTTATGGTGTTGGCAGGAATAGCAGCCCTCACTGTTTGCCCAAGGGTAGGAAAGTGGGGACGCTATATCATAAACCTGGTAGTTTTAGCGTATCTGGTAGATATACGAGAGGGAATGTAGTCTATGATGAGAGCAAATCATTTGCCTGTAGTCTTTTACAGGCAAATGATTCATAAATAGAAATTCATAAGTTTCGCTGTGCTGAGTGGGAATCATGTGTCATACGAGGGAATCATTTGTCTGTAGGATGTGATGAAAGGGAATAATTTGCTTGTAGACTGTGATGTAAGAGAATAATTCATCTGTGGTGTGTGGTGAAAGGAATTATTTGCGAAGAACTCACCTATTATAGAACCAATACAAAATCCAGAAATTCCTATGATGAACATTTGTATACCAAAGGCGAAGGGAAGTCTCTCTATGGGAACATAGCTGGGGGTGACTATGTTTATGTATATTAGCCGGTAACCCTTGCTAAGACCAATAACCACCGATAAGAACACCATGCCTTTGAACGATGATGTAAACAGCATTACTGAAAAAGATTGAAAACAAAGTTAAAACAATCTTAAAATTGTCTATTGAATAATAAATAAATCGTAATCACTTACTAGTATTAACAAGAACGAAGAGTAACAAACCACCCAAATACATAACTCTTGGAGGCTGTTTGCACCATTCCCCAATAAAAGGAGTCACAAATCTAAATATTGTATCTGTGACGCCAATAATGGACATCAATGTCGCGATTTCTTCAGTTTCGAACTGCATCATGTCATGTAAAATTATTGGCAGTAAAAGAAAAAAAATGTTTTCCGCACACGCAGCCATCGCCATTCCGAACAATATGTTCACAAAAATCGGATCATTTAGAAGCGTCAGATCGAACATGTCTACAAATTTTCTAAAGAGACTTTTCGTTTGTTCTTCTTTTACTAACACGAGTACTTCATCTTTCGCGTTTGACACTTTTCTGTCTTGTTCATTGAAGAATATGTTAATTGAGCTGCCTAAATTGATTTCTTGCGATTCCCACCATTTGTACCGGTTTTCGCCTACACCATGGTGTTCCAGAGCGTTCCTGTCTTGCGGGATTGCGGCATTGACTGGAGATATTATAGATGCAGTTTTACTTGTCAAAACAATCTTCTCATCTGATTGAAATCCTGTTGATCAAGAATGATACAAAACTGAAACATAATCTGTAGTATTGCAACCTCCACCCATACGGTTTACATGCTGCAAAAGTCTCAACCTCCTCTGTGCATCGGAGTACAGAAACCTGTTGCCTTCTTTTAGGAATATTACGGTGTATTAGGTAATGAACATGTATTAATTAGGTTAAATTTAATTTCACTAACCATTTTCTTTAGTTGACGATAGACCATTGGAACTGATAAGATCACCATTTGTACCTTTTTTTAAAGGCATTATTTCTTCTGAATGTGTTGGATATTTCAGGTACCATTTAGCAGGCCTTAGCAGGCATGCTGCTACCAGGGTGTGTAGGCATATAGCACTCAACGTCAAAACCGTGTATCTCCAGCCGAAGGCTGTTAGAAGAACACTTAATAACTGAGGCCAGGCTATAGGTCCCAGTCCCATTATTGATATCGCTATTCCAATTGCTCGTGCTCTCTTCTCTTTAAAGAAAGAGTTTATCGCTATCGACGTTCCCGATACTGCTGCATTTACGCCCAAGGCTGGAAGCATAAAAAATGGGCTCTTATGCCTATGCAAATATCAAAAACCTCTCAAGATATAAATAGAGTACGATTAATACATATTATGACCACGTCGATTTTCAAAAGACCATTATAAAACAAAAACGGAAGTATATTAAGTAATAAATTTGGAAGACCCTCTTAAATATGGTCGTTTACTTGGTGTTATAAAGCGTCGGTGGCTCAACCGGTAACAACTCGGTCCACTTAACCAGAGGTGCCGGGTTCAAATCCGGACGGCCAATGTACCAATGAGTTTTTCGAAACTTACGTACATATACTCACTGATTGCTTTAACGGTGAAGGAAAACATCGTGAGGAAACCTGCACACACACCTGCGAAGAAACTCGAAGGTCGTGTGTGAAGTCGACCAACCCGCACTGGGCCCGCGTGGTCGATTAAGGCCCGATCGCCCTAATTCAGGGTAGGCTCGAGCCCCTCGGTGGGGACGTATATGAGCTGAAACGACGACGATGACTTGGTGTTACTTCAGACAATTACTCTCTCATCAAAATAATGATTGTAATCAGTATAAAATTTCTAGTTTCCAATATCCTTTTTCAGAACTTTAATATAATAGGAAAAAATGTGTAGCTACTTACAATTTATGATACTATACGACAATATAAACATCCAAAAGTTAGAGCCGATGGCGGTGATGAAGAGTCCGAGACTGGTAAAGATTGCACCGGTGACAGCGACTTTCCTGTAGCCGAACCTCCTCAAGACTGGTCCTCCGAGGAAAGACATGAACATGCCGATACTGCCGTTCAGGACAAGAACAAGACTGCCCTGTGAGTGGCTAAGACCAACATCACTCATCGCTTCTTTGAATACTAACCCGAAGCTAAAAAAGAGAGGGAGGGTCACCATCTGGAATTAACAAAGTAAAACGATATTATGAAAGCTAGAGTGATGGACAATTTGATCGAGAGACGCGAGTTGTGTAATCATTCATCATTGTGTCTCGAGTTTCCATAAAAACGTAGTCATCAAAATCGTGCCATTTTTGAGTAAAAAATAATGTGATTTTTTAATACGGTGGCAGCTCTAAAAATAAATCAAGATAGGGGAAAATAAAATTAAAAAACGCCTGTCTAGTAGAGTACCGGACGGACGTACAGACACACACACACACTCACATACACGTTTTTTTTGTTTAAAACACTAAGACAATCGATCCCCATCAAAATCTCAATTTCAATTTTTTTTCCATCACAATACCTACTTCACTCCTTCGTCGCTCGAAAGTAAAAACAAGGACATATTAATAAGTAAGTTTTCTCACCATGGTAAGAGAGTGAGCCAACATGACGACCCACCCGTATCCTCCATCGGGAGGAACTTTCTGCACGTTACCACTAGCCACGGCCATCGTCAAAATTATGTAAGTTTAAAACGAAGAAAATAAACGAGAGTGACATTACTAACCTACCTGCCTCATTGCATTTTTATCTGCCAAAGATATCTACATAATCAGATTATTTATCACTCTAATAAGCCGCCTATCTTGGACTTTGTGTCTCAGCTATTTATAGATAGAGTGTCAGCTACCTAATCTTCATCATATCAGCCGACAGACGTCCACTGCTGGACAAAGGTCTCCCCCAAGTATTTCCTCGACGACTGGTCCTGCGCTGCCCGCATCCAGCAGGATCTTAATTGGAAAATAATAAGTACTAACGAACGATGTCGTTTAATAAGTTGAGTTGAGAATAGCAAGAGTCGGGATAGTGACCTTTACAACAATGTTTTTAGTTTCATGTTCTTCATTCCCGTAATCTTTGAGTTCATAGGGTAAAACCAGGATAGTTGCCCCAGGGGTTTAGTTGCCCCGATTAGTACTGCGATACTGTAGTTTCGCGGTTGAATCTCATGCTAACTTATTAATCTATCGAAATACTCTTCAACTACTACTAATTAATAATGTCATAATATTTGGGAATACCCCGCATAAGATTTCGTCTTTTTCAAGAAAATTCAAAATTGCCCCATCTGACCTCTAAGAAAACGCCTTTGTTCCATTTTAAGATACATAGCTCAGGGGATTGGAACATGAAAGACATGCCACTAGTTACTAATAAAAGACCATAACTAGTGTCACCATAAGGTCTATAACAAAAAAAACCTTATCTTTTAAATAATAATTGGCATTGAACTTCAAAAAATAAATCGGTAATTCTAATAGCTACATAAATTTTATTACCCACATTGCGCTGTCTTGATGTCTTTGTTGACGACTTTATGGATTCTGCAGAGTACAATACCAGTCATATTGATACTCCTGACACTCCTGAGGATGTAAACGTCTTAAAACAGGTGGACTGCTCCGTTCATGTTTAAATATTTCAACTGTTTTCATTATTTAGTAAGACTATTGATTAATGATTTTAAGGAAAAAAAATATTGTAAACATTTGAGTGTGTTTGTCTGCACCTCACCTGATGGTAAGTTCTGATACAATCCCGTCACTTTTTCTTCAGAAGCAGAGGCCGCTACAGCATCTTTTTCTTCAGAAGCAGAGGCCGCTACAGCGTCTTTTTCTTCAGAAGCAGAGGCCGCTACAGCGTCTTTTGCCCGCGAAAGCGGTAAGTAGTTTAGGAAATACGAGGGAACAGATAAACATAAATAGGTACATACATACATACATAGACTATCAAAAAAATAACCTTCCTATTTTCGTAGTCGGGTAAAAAATGATCTAATTTTTATCTACAGCGCCATCTATAGATATAAAATGGAACTTATTGCTATAGACATATTACTTACTTACCTATTCTTTAATCAACTATGTAGATGATACTGCTAGCTAGATCCCACTAGATGTCGCCAGTGTCTGAACAAATTTCAAATGTGTGTGATCGCAAAAAACATGTTTATATGTAATGTTACTAAGAATAATTTCTGATTTTACCTTTACCTACTTGTTCTGTGAGACCTTGCTTTTTGCCAAACTTCTAAACCATAAACCATAATTCTAGGTCAACAGGGAGTACTCTATGGGTTATAATTTAGTGGCGAGTATCAAAATATGTATAAATGTCACTAAAATGGTAGTATCTTTTAATTGCTTTGACTTCTAAGTCAAAGCTTTTAAGAGATTTTTTACAGCTGCAAGGGACCGTAAATCTAAGTTTTTGACAATTATCTTCAACTAAACACCTTCACGCGTTCCTAGGAAAAAAGGTTTTAGACTAGGAGGTCAACATGACAAAACTTCCAACTTTGGGGCTCCGGCAGGGGGGTGGGATCCTGGTCCAGGACTCTTGCTATCCCTACTACTAGCTCCATAACTCAACCACTTTGCGCAGGCAGATCGACATATTTAACATCAGAAGGTTGCCATTTATCCTCTCAACCTAAGTTTGTCCATTTCCGTTATCGTTGCCAGATTTGTCGTAACCTCCTAGTATATTTCGACAGACAGACGGATGAACAATGAAGTGATCCTATAAGGGTCAAACTGTTAAACATCACAGACTAAAACCTTTTTTTTTTAATATATATTTGTTTTTTCCTTAAATCGTTGCAGCGATATCTGGTACTACTAACCGGGCGCTTTCCAGATATCCGACCAACAAACGCTCTTTTGACCGCGCTATCTTACACCATCATTTCCAGGTGCAAATGGGCTCAGACTCTAGGTCTTCTATGTCGTGATTTTTCAGTTCGCGCCAGCTGCCATCTTCCCTTTGAATTGAACTGAATAAAATGACTGGCACAAATAGCACAAAATCGTAAAAAATAGCGACATCTTGTGACGGAGGCCAATATTCACTTCGAGTTGCTGCGTCGGATTATGTTAGTGATTCTTAGACATCGAGCATGTTCTTTCAAGCATTTTTTTTACTCAATCAATGTGTGTGTAAATAATTTACTTGAATACAAATTGAAACCGATTTATTTTTAAGAAAACACTGCATCATGTGGAAACAACTAGACTGTAACACACTAATGTGTAAATTTAATTAAAAATGTGTGACACGCTACTGAACTTTACTACCTATCATCTAGTATATTCATTCTAGATTTCAATGTATGGGCAAAACGGCCAAACTTATAAACTTTGTTTTACTGCTATTGTGTTGTATACCTATAAGTGAGTACATTATTATCTCCATTTTCAAAAATAGCCAAAGACTAAATTATTCATTAATAAACTACCTAAAAATAAATACTAGATTTATTTTGATACGATTTATAAGTTTACTAAAAATCTGCGCTTAGCAAAAATGAAACATTTGGTACACCGGAAGAAATAATAATTGTAATTATTATATAAAACATCATTATATTCTAGATTTTTGTTGAAGAAAATAAGGCCCTGACTACGCTAGTGCTCTTTATTGTACTGTGCTCTGACAATGTATGCATACCAAGATTCCCTTGGATGGATGTTGTGATTTTTTGCTGAGATTGTTTAAGAGGTGGAAAATGAAATAATTTACTAATTAGCATATTCCCGATGGATTTGGAGAAAACTCATGTCCACGCTCGCGAGCCGCTTGCGACTCGCGTACTACTCACCCTCAAAGACAGTCATAAAAACGATGTCCACGCGGGCGAAGCTACTTAATTAATAATGAAGTATTTGACTATTTTGTCCTAGCTTGTATCGTTTTCTTGAAAATTTATAAAATCTGTATAACGGGGCACTTTTCAAGGGAAAGGGGTGAAGCCAACGAAGGGAGGGGGAGTTATTTATTTTAATGTCCTCACATATAGGTATTACTCAATAGCTGTTTAAAAAATATTAAATTTTGCCGCTAAAAAATTTTGAATGAATATATTTATCGTCAAACGTCTATTTTTGACGTCCCTGATCTTTTGGGACGGACGCTCCAAACTTCGTCCTTCGCGGAGCTCGGCCTCCGGCCTCACGGTTTAGTCTGTATGGCCATGGAGTTTTAGCCTTCCTGTTATAAAAATTTGACTGACTAAAACGTGAGTTGACGATGTTAGCATTCGATTTCACTCCCCATACATTTTCGTACTACGTGCTATACAGGCTGTAACATAAAGGTGTGGTGATATTTAAAGGTGGGCTTTCACTCTTCAAATTTAACAACTTTCACCAAGAAACCTATGACAGACTGTCCATACATAAGGCATTGCTGCACTAGACATGCCTTGGTTTCAATGCCGGAGAGGAAATATCGACAATTTGTTTTTTTAATCTGTAATTGACTTTGTTTTATTTTGATATTATTTTGCTGACTTGATTTGAATTCATTTATTTTATTGTGAACAGATTTTTTTGTTTGTTGGGTCCGTGGTTGCCTGAATAACGAATTATTTTTAACCCCCGACGCAAAAGAGAGGGGTGTTATAAGTTTGACGTGTCTGTCTGTCTGTCTGTGTATCTGTCTGTGGTATCGTAGCTCCCAAACGGATGAACCGATTTCCGTTTAGTTTTTTTTGTGTCATAGATAATTTTATCCCGAGTGTTCTTAGCCATGTTTCATGAAAATCTGTTCAGCCGTTTGAACATCATCAGCTCCTTTCTAGTTGATGAGGGGATCTGACTAACTTCCTTATGTCCGATCGATTCGAAATTTAGTACCGTGTTACTTCAATGATATTGAAAGTATATGGTAAGGTAACCATGACCTGATCAGTCGTTTGAACATCATCAGCTCCTTTCTAGTTGATGAGGGGATCTGACTAACTTCCTTATGTCCGATCGATTCGAAATTTAGTACCGTGTTACTTCAATGATATTGAAAGTATATGGTAAGGTAACCATGACCTAATCAGCCGTTTGAACATCATCAGCTCCTTTCTAGTTGATGAGGGGATCTGACTAACTTCCTTATGTCCGATCGATTCGAAATTTAGTACCGCGTTACTTCAATGATATTGAAAGTATATGGTAAGGTAACCATGACCTAATCAGCCGTTTGAAGATCATCAGCTCCTTTCTAGTTGATGAGGAGATCTGACTAACTTCCTTATGTTCGAACGATTCGAAATTTAGTACCGTGTTACTTCAATGATATTGAAAGTATATGGTAAGGTAACCATGACCTGATCAGCCGTTTGAAGATCATCAGCTCCTTTCTAGTTGATGAGGGGATCTGACTAACTTCCTTATGTTCGAACGATTCGAAATTTAGTACCGTGTTACGGCTGATCATCAGCTCCTTTCTAGTTGATGAGGGATCTGACTAACTTATGTCCGATCGATTCGAAATTTAGTACCGTGTTACTTTAACCTAACCTTAGAGTAGGTAGTTAAAACTTAATCTAGTAAATTCGGTCCCCCAACGCGACAACGCTTGGAAAATAAAATATTTGAACTTACATAATATATGTGACGATAGTAATTATAATAGGTTTAAAATATTATTTGTTAGTTTTTAGAATTCATTTTTTGTGTCGGTGGGTTTTTAAAATTTTTAATTTTACTTTTATTTTGTCCTTTTTAAAGTAGGTATAAATATTAGGAAGGTATTTATAGTGATTAGTTAGTTGAGTTAGTAACTTAGTTTGGTACTAGGTATCATTATTAGTTTCAATTTACTAGATTAAGTTTTAACTACCTACTCTAAGGTTAGGTTATATTTATTTATGATCTATTCGCAACTTTTTTCTTGACTTCCTATACAAAACCCGCCTATCAGCTCACCGATTTGTATATAAAGTCAAAAAAGTTACTTAAAAGATGTAGAACAAAAGGTGTTCAGTTTGAGGAATACAAGCCCACTGTATATCACCACACCTTTATGTAAAATACATACAAAAATACACACACACACACACACACACACACACACACGTACAAACATACATACTCAAATTTAACTCCTCTTTTCGGCGGGGACAGGTATTAATAACTGTACTATACAACTATCGCATATCGCATAACGTCTTATTTTACTCCCCATAAATTTTAATACCCGAGCTTATATAAGGTCTAACAAAATCAGCTGAAACTATCTACCCATGAAACTGAACAACTTTCCCCATAAAACCTATAGTCAAAGCTCAAAATCAGCTGATCGAGTTAGTATGGGAGAGCCAAATTTTTTTTGCGATTTGACTATGGGTTCCATGGGGAAAGTTGTTCAGTTTCATGGGTAGAAGCACCAGTTAAAATAGTTTCAGCTGATTTTGTTAGACGTTATATATGAAAATCGATTCATGAGGAGGTAAACTCCAATAAAAGAAATAACGATGATAATTCGGGTTCCTTTTCAAGAAAATTACAGTTTTTTTAGTAGGAAATTATATTAATAATACATACGTCGAGACATGTAGCATCTTTGGACTTCAGTCTTTTGCTCAAAATCTGTAGAGATTATATTGTATTACCTATGGACGTGTGCTTCAACAAAATTCTATTGGCTGTCAAAACACATCTCGTCATCGACAACCAATAGAATTGGTATAATAATTCTAGCTACGGATTTTCGTCTTCTGTATTTGTTCCACTGCCAACAACTTCAGTTTTGTTCGTATTCTTGTTCTTGATCCTGATGTAGACGAATTCTGCAGCCCACGATATGATGGTCAGCATTGTGACAAAATTCAGCACCACTATAGGAACATGGTATGCCCCTGAAGTCTCGCGCAGTCGTCCTGAAACAACAATTATCATGTTTTTTAGAAATACCTACAAAATTTTCCCTTCCATCATTTAGTCATCATATCAGCTCATATATGTCCCCATCGAGGGGCTCGAGCCTACCCTGAATCAGGGCGTTTGCGTTGATTGATTGGCCCAGTGCGTGTTGGTCGACTTCACACACAAGCTTCGAGTTTCTTCGCAAGCATGTGCAGGTTCCTCACGATGTTTTCCTTCACAGTAAAAGCGTGTATCTACATATAAAACCGAAATCACATTGGTACGTGGCAGGATTCAAACCACGACCTGCCGGACAGGAGGTAGCGGCCATAACCGTTAAGCCACCAACGCTCTCCATTTTTCTTATTCATCATCATCATTATTAGCCGAAGGACGTCCACTGCTGGACAAAGGCCTCCCCAAAGGATTTCCACGACGACCGGTCCTGCGCTGCCCGCATCCATCGGCTTCCCGCGATCTTTACCAGGTCGTCGGTCCACCGCGTGGGAGGCCTGCCTACGCTACGTTTTCCGATGCGCGGTCGCCATTTAAGAACTTAACTGCCCCAATGGCCATCTGTTCTACGAGCTATGTGCCTAGTATATAATAATATCCTATGGAATAAAAAATAATCATGAAAATCCGTTCAAATCTGCGAAGATATCGCGCAACAACATACGAAAAAAACATACAGTCGAACTGAGTGAGAACCAGAGAACCTCCTACTTTTTGAAAGTCGGTTGAAAAAATATTTTGATGCCTTTTTGAAGAGTACATTAACAGAGATCCAATGGAAAGACTGGCCAAGTACGAGTTGGACTCGCGCACCAAAGGTTCCGTACTATAACCACACCTCTCCAAACAAGCACAACAATGCTACCTATTCATTTCAATCGAAAGCCATCGACGACGCGAGGTACAGAAAAATATATTTTTTTATTAAGTTCAGACTCCTTAACGCAAGTGCGACTCACGCTTGGCAGATTTTTAGGGTTCCGTATAACAAAAAAAACGGAAACCTTATAGGATCACTCGTGCATCTGTCTGTCTGTCCGTCCGTCTGTCACAGCCAATTTTCTCCGAATCTACTGGACCAAATCAGGTGAAATTTAGTAGGATGGTATAATCCTATGACCCAAACACATATGTGCAAAGTAAATAAATATTTTTTTTAAATAGGGGTAATTTTCGGGGGAAAAATTAGGAAATTTTAAAAAAAAAGTTTTGCAAACCTTACCATGTCTTATATCAAATGAAAGGGCTCGTTATGAGGATCTCAAATATATTTTTGTTATAATTTAAAAAAAAATGTTTTGATTTTATTCATGAAAGAAAACGAAAATTAACCTCCCCCCCCCAATTTTGAAAAACATAAAAAATATAGTTCATTGCTTGAAGATTACAGGAAAACCTAATAAGAATTCTATCAATTGAAAATAAAGTGGTAAACTCAATATAATACGTTCACTTACGCCACTAGATAGCGCTAGTAGTATTTTTCTGTTGCTCGCTTTTGTTTCTTTTGTTTACCATGTGAATAGGTATCATTATCATATAGTTGTGTGGAGAGGTGTGGTGGTGCGGTAACGGAACCCTCATACCGCGAGTCCAACTCGCACTTGGCCGGTTTTATTATTATTATTTTGTTTTTTACTTAAGGATTAGTACCTACTATGGTCACTCCAAGTTTTACGTTTCTTTGTTATTGTCTTATTTGCCACAGCAAAAACAAAAAACTCGTAAAAATACGTTTCTTGAATGCGGTCCTCACATAATTTTAACTTTTTTAATGGTTTTTTTTGTTAGTAAATCTCCCATAGTAACGTCATATCTGTGAAATATTCAGTTGGCTACCTGTTACGGTTTAAAAGATACAGGAAAAACAACTGTGTTCCTGATGCGTTCTGAAGAATACAATAATATTGTTGTACTAGTTTGAGACAAACTTACTTAACAGATATCCAATTTATACAGTAATGATGCGTTCTGAAGAATACAATAATACCGTGGTAATAGATTGAGACAAAGTTATCTAACAGAGATCCAGTGGATACAGTATTGATTCAATTAACGAACATCTGTATACTCGAAGCATTCTAAAGAATACAAATATACTATGGTACTACTTTGAGACAAACTTACCTAACAAAGATCCAATTTATACAATAATGATGCATTCTGAAGAGTACAATAATATCGTGGTACTAGATTGAGACAAACTTATCTAACAGAGATCCAATGGATACAGTAATGATTCCATTAAAGAACACCTGTATCCTCAATGCGTTCTGAAGGGTACAATAATACTGTAGTTTGAGGCAAACTTACCTAACAGAGATCCAATGGATACAGTAATGATTCCATTAAAGAACACCTGTATCCTCAATGCGTTCTGAAGGGTACAATAATACTGTAGTTTGAGGCAAACTTACCTAACAGAGATCCAATGGATACAGTAATGATTCCATTAAAGAACATCTGTATCCCCGATGCGAAGGGTAGTCTCTCTATGGGTACGTAGCTGGGAATGACAATGTTCATGTACACTGTCCGGACACCCTTGGTGACCCCAATGGCGAGCGATACGAACACCATACCCAAAAAAGTTGATGTGAACAGCATTACTGAAAAACCAAGAATAATAACGTAAATAAATATTGCAAAAGAATAAATATAAAGCGTTAAAATAACTAGTAAGAAAGCATTGAACAAAGCCTCTTAAAATGTCGTTGCACTCACTTGCAAGTGATAATTGCTATCAGTATTGCCGGCTGATGGTCAGTGTTATGATGATGATAGCGATAATAGAAGTAAGATTAAAGGTATGAACGAATTTAATAGAGAACAGACCTATTAAATGAAGTGTCAGTTTAAAGAAGATATAAGTACATAGCAAAATTTAGTAAATACGTTAGGAAGTACATAGCATGAAGTAAGTTCAAAAGGCGTTTTTAATTCAGGAATTTTATACAATAATTTTAAGGAATACTCACTTGTTCTAATAATTATGATGAGTAGCAAACTGACTAAATACATAACTCTTGGAGACTTTTTGCACCTTTCTCCTATAAATGGAGACACAAATCTAAACAGAGTATCTGAGAGGCCAATAATGGCCATTAATATGGCAATATCTTCAATTTCAAACTTCATCATGTCTCCTAATATAATTGGCAGTAAAAGAGAAAAATTTGTCTCCACACATGCAGCTATTGATAATCCGAACAATATATTTACAAATATTGGGTCACTTAATAGCGTGAGATCGAAGAAATCTACAAATTTAGCGAAAAAGCTTTTCTGCTGTTTTTTCTTTGGTGGCTCTTTATCTTTTGTGTCTTGCTTATTTTTATCTTTTTCTTTAAATATGTTTATCGAGCTGCCCAAATGTATTTCTTGAGATTCCCACCACTTGTATCGGACCTCGGTCGGCAATGGTTCGGCAGACTTTTTGCTGATGTCAGGATGTGATATGGCGGTCCTGGCATTCCTGGCTTGCAGACTAGCGGCACTGGCGAGAGATATCATAGATGCGCTTTTAACTGGTAGCGTGGTGTCTTCCCCTGACTCATCAAGACGTGCGTTTATTGACAAAGTCCCTGCAAAAACCAACTAGGTACTTATTAACAAACTCTAACAAATGTGATGGCAGATATCGCCTGTTAGCGATAAGACCGTCTATAACGTACAACATCCTTAATCATTGTATATTTTTTTTCATGTGTTTTGAAATAAACTGTTTTCAATCTATCCATCAATCAATCAATGTGATTTTAATTTTAATTTATATTTATATCAATATATTTATATTATGCGTATCTCCACGTGTAATACAAGCCTCTTTTCAAATGCCTGGAAGGACCAAGCCCATGTTTGGTTTAATGGAGATCATTACATGGCTTGAGACTTGTGTCGATTCTGTGTAAAACGATTTAACTTAATTGACAGGACTAAACTAAATTCAAGCATTCTGTCCTTGTCTTTTCAATAAAGAAAGAAAAAGACAGAATGCGAAAATTTAGTTTAGTTATTTAGTTAGTTAGTAGTTTAACTTATTCGACAATAAGTTAAATCGTGTTGCACCGAATCGACACCATTGTCTCATATTGGAGACACACAGGGCCATTAGAGTTCTTTTAAGGCTGGTGGATCACCCTCTTAATAATAGTGATAGTGTACTATTGGATTTTTTCACTTACCGTTTTCTTTGGTTGTAGACACAAGACTGCCGTTAATAAGCTCTACATTAGTGTCTTTGTTTAAAGGCACCATTTCTTCTAAATGCGGTGGGTATCTTAAGTACCATTTAACAGGCCTTAGTAGACATGCTGCTACTAATGAGTGTAGGCATATAGCACTAAGCGTCAGTACTGCGTATCTCCATCCAAATGCTGTTATGAGGGCACTTATGAGCAAAGGCATGAGGATGGCTCCCAGTCCTGTTATAGACATTCCCGCTCCAATAGCCCGACCTCTTTTCTCGTTGAAGAAAGAGTTTATCGCTAATGTAAATGCTGCCATCACTGCTGCTATGCCCATAGCTGAAAACAATAGATAACATTTGTCAATACACTTACGTAATTCTCATAACAATAGATGTTTGTGTTTAAAAAAATATCGCGAAAGCATTGTGTGTATTAATTATATAGGGAGTAAGTTTAACGAAATGAAAAAGTATGTAAGATCGATTATCATCATCATATCAGCCGAAAATCATCCACTGCTGGACAAAGGCCTTCCAAGGATTTCCACGACGACTGGTCCTGCGCTGCCCGCATCCATCGGCTTCCCGCGATCTTCACCAGGTCTGCGGTCCACCGCGTGGGAGGCCTGCCTACGCTACGTTTTCCGGTGCGCGGTCGCCGCTCGAGAACTTTACTGCCCCATCGGCCATCTGTTCTACGCGCTATGTGCTCTGGCCATTGCTACTTCAGTTTAGCGATTCTGTTAGCTATGTCAGTTACTTTGGTTCTCCTGCGGATCTCCTCGTTTCTGATTCGATCGAATCGATTTTGCGTGATGACGCAGATAAACTCCAAGCATAGCATGCTCCATTGCCCTTTGGGTGATCTTGATGTTTTTGTAAGATCGATAAAATAATAATTGAATAGGTGTATAGAAATTATTCATATCGTGTTCCATCCAACAATCAGAGCAATCAATCAATCCTACGTCATTCCCGATTCCTATATAGTTTGGGGATCTTCAAGGCAAGAGTGAATAGGCATTATTTGAGTTTGCGTGTACCATCCTCGACTGCATCATCAATCACTTGCCATCAGGTGAGTTGCAGTCAAACACACTCAAAGTTTTTATATATAAAAATAACAAGAATAGTTAGCTCCTTACAGACAATTTCTCCGTTTTCACTTAATTGGACAAATGGACTATTAATAAAGGTTGTTAGCCATTTAAAAAATCGATGATATGAATACAATGTAGTCACAAAATGTGAATAAGCAGCTTTTCTAAAATTATTACAAAATACAATAGGGATATAGATCGATGAGGAAGGGGTTAAGTATAATGAAAAGTGAAGACGGTCGATATTTTCCTGCGTCAAGAATTAAGACTACAAAGTTTTCTGAAAAAAATACTGTACAGTACTGTATTTTAAATTAATAAAAAAAAACAATGTTATAATACAAGAGACAATATATACTCACAATTAATAATACTGTAAGACAATATGAACATCCAGAAGCTAGAGGCAAAAGCGGTAATAAAGAGGCCGAGGCATATACAGATAGCGCCAGTAACAGCGACCTTCCTGTAGCCGAACCTCCTCAACAGTGGCCCTCCAAAGAAAGACAGTAGCATGCCGATGCTGTGGTTCAGAATGATGACAAGGCTGCCCTCTGAGTGGTTGAGACCGACGTCGCCCATCGCTTCCTTGAAAACCAGTCCGAAGCTGGTGATGAGGGGAAGTACCACCACCTGGAATTGATAATGGTTAATCGGTTATTAAGTACCTAGGCATACATTGCGTGTGATGTCCCATGGCTAAATGCAAACATAGCTTGTGAAGAGCCATGGTCAATCATTTTTTCGCAAGGTTGCTGGGAACAAATGGTTGCACAATGACGAAAACTGATAGATACAGAGAATCGAAAACCTAGTGGAGGCGTGTGCTTATCAGCATCAAAAATTTCGTGACCCTTAGACGTCTTAAATATTGGCGCTAATGGTATTTGAGGGACGATGAATACCAAGAATCCCCGACATATTTTGAGGAAAAGGTAACAATGTACCATTGAATAATAAAAAGAAACGCCGATTCAAAACCATCGCGTACCATCGCGATAGTGAGTGATCCAGTTTTTGTTTACCATTTCAATACTAATTCATCACTTTATTAATTTTTAATACTTACCTACCTATTTTGTCTTTGTTAAACTATACTTTTTGTCGCAACTAGTACTTGTGTGTTGCTGTGTTCATTTCAATTTTTAGGGTTATGTACTCAAAGGTTAAAAACGTGACCCTATTACTAACAATTCCCTGTCCGTCCGTCTGTCTGTCCGTCTGTCACCAGGCTATATTTAAAGAACCGTGATAACTAGACAGCTGAATTTTTTACAGATGATGTATTTCTGTTGCCGCTTAAACAACAAATACTAAAAATTAAAAAAAGTGAAAAAATTAGGGTGGTCTCCATACCATAAAACCGGCCAAGTGCGAGTTGCACTCGCGTGGAGAGGGTTCCGTACAATGCCAAAGTCAAAAACAAAATATCACATTTGAAATCCTTACAGTAAGATGCGAGTTTTTTTTAATTATTAAAAATTTTAGTGTGTTTAGCTGCACCTCACCTAATGGTAAGTGCCGATGCAGCCGAGGATGTAACACGCAAGCTCCAAAAGTGCCTATTCACTCTCGTCTTGAGATTCCTAAATTTTACGAATCGGGGGATACAGACGCCGCCGGAAGGGAATTCCATCCCTTAGTCGTTCGCATGATGAACGAAGAAGCAAAACGCTTCGTGTGTAAAGGTAAAACATCATCATCATCATCATCATATCAGTCGAAAATCGTCCACTGCTGGATAAAGGCCGTTTCCACGACGACCGGTACTGCGCTGCCCGCATCCATAGGCTTCCCGCGATCTTCACCAGGTCGTCGGTCCACCGCGTGGGAGGCCTGCCTACGTTACGTTTTCCGGTGCGCGGTCGCCACTCGAGAACTTTACTGCCCCATCGGCCATCTGTTCTACGAGCTATGTGCCCTGCCCACTGCCACTTCAGTTTAGCGATTCTGTGAGCTATGTCAGTTACATTAGTTCTCCTGCGGATCTCCTCGTTTCTGATTCGATCACGCAGAGAAACTCCGAGCATAGCACGCTCCATTGCCCTTTTGGTGACCTTGAGCCTTCTTATGAGGCCCATTGTAAGCGAACATGTCTCAGTTCCGTAAGTCATCATTGGCAACACACACTGGTCAAAGACCTTAGTCTTGAGACACTGCGGTATTTGGGACGTGAAGATATTTCGAAGCTTCCCGGACGCTGCCCATCAGCCGAGTTGCATTCGTCATTTGATCTCTTTCTTGAAGTTGGACCTACCTAGCTGGACTGTTTGTCCCAGGTATACATATTCGTCAACAACTTCCAGTGTAGAGTCTCCAACCTTTAGAGGGGCGGGTGCGACACGGACATTTAACATTATTTTCGTCTTGTCCATGTTCATTTTAAGACCCACTTGTTGAGAGACGTTACTGAGGCCATCGAGCATTGTGCTTAGGTCTTCCATAGTCTCAGCCATGACCACGATATCGTCAGCGAATCGGAGGTGGGTTATGTACTCGCCGTTGATATTGATGCAGCGTCCACCCCAGTCCAGAAGCTTAAAAACATCTTCCAGAGCGGCGGTGATCAGTTTCGGAGATATAACGTCTCCCTGTCTCACCCCTCGCTGCAACTGGATAGGTTTCGAGTTCTGATCCTGGAGGTGAACAGACATGGTGGCGTTTTCATACAGACACTCCAACACCTCGATGTATCGATGGTCAATTTGGCACCGCTGGAGAGACTGTAGCACAGCCCAGGTTTCGACTGAATCAAAGGCTTTCTCATAGTCCACAAACGCCAAGCATAGTGGCTGATTGTACTCTTCGGTCCTATGTATAATCTGCCGCAGCGTATGTATGTGGTCTATGGTACTAAAGCCTGTTCGGGAGGCTGGAAGTCGTCAAACCTGCGTGCGAGACGAATTTTCGTCTTCTTTCATGAATAAAATCAAAACTATTTATTTTACAATTTAAACAAAAATATATTCAAGATCCTGATAACGAGCCCTTTCATTTATGACACAATAAGGTTTCCATTTTTTTTTCTAATTTGTCCCCCGAAAATAACCCTATTTAAAAAAAATATGTATTTACTTTGCACACCTGTATTTGGGTTATAGGATTACACTATCCTACCAAATTTCACGTGATTTGGTCCAGTAGATTCGGAGCAAATTGGCTTGGACAGACGGACGGACAGACAGACAGACGCACGAGTGATCCTATAAGGTTCCGTTTTTTTTTGTACGGAACCTAAAAAACGTGTTTTTTTAAACCTGAAGAAACTAGCGCCATCTTGTATGATGGTACGGAACCCTATGTGTGCGGTCCTGACTCGCACTTAGTCGGTTTTTTAACTTCTTATATGTTTCTATTAGTGAAGATTTTTAAGTAACTTAAACAATTTAAAAAAACTAAGTATTACTATTTATTTTGTGGTAACCTATTGATTTCGTAATAACTAATTTTTAACCGACTTCCAAAAAGGAGGAGGTTCTCAATTCGACTGTATGTTTTTTTGCATGTTTGTTACGCGATATTTTCGTACATTATGAACCGATTTTTTCTATTCAATAGGATATGCTTCCGAGTCGGTTCCTTATAAATTTTATAAAAATCGGTGCAGTACTTGTAGAAAACTAACGAAAACCAAAGACAATTATGCAAAATTGTAGTAAGTTGTTGCGATGGAAGTCGGTTTTTATTCTTCCGTACCTCAAAAGCAAAAACGGAACCCTTATAGGATCACTTTGTTATCCGTCCGTCCCTGTCAGTCAAGACCTCGGGAATACGTGGAGGTGTCGAGTTGAAGATACGGCCCCGGCCGTTTATACCACAAAAAAACTTACATTTCGACACCCTCAAGGAAATCTAAATTCATAAAGTATTTTCCGTGAACCTAAAACTATGAAATTTAAAAAATAATACCGTCTTACACTACAAATATAGGAAAGAATCTGAAAACTATACATTTATTATTTAATCATAAAAAATATAGTCTTTATTTAAAGTACGTAATCAAGCAAGGAACGGCTGCGGTCCAAATTTCGAATTGAGTTAACCGTGTCATGTGGGGTATCGTATGAAAGGGCTTCATTTTTTAAAGTTCCTTATCCAGAGATGTGGTGGTACGGAACCCTCGGTGAGCGAGTCCGACTCGCACTTGGCCGGATTTTTTAACGTGATAAGGCAGTTTATACATACAGATGTAGGTACAAACTGCCTTCAAAGTGTCAATTGGAATTTTTGAAATTGTCCATGTGAACTGGCCTACTCTTGTTAAATACATTCAATGATTTTTATGTATAACTTTTCGTGTCATATTGTTTTCATGTTCTAATGACATAATCTGGTTTATATCAAGGATTTAATTTTGACGTTATTAACTAATTATTGTTTATTTCTTGATTCTTGACAAATTACATTGTTTTTAAAATTTTATGACTATCAGAAAGGGTGTAATATGCACCTATTATGAATAAATATCTTGAATTGAATTGAATGGCATTAAAGTACAAAAACCTTTTGGAGATGTTTCGATTTTTTTATTAAGTCGTTAACAACCCATTAAAGGCCCCTCTGCTGGGCGTGGGTCTTCTTCTTAAACTCGAAAAGGTTAGGTCACACACACTCCACAGTCCACACTCGGAGCAAAGTATGTAATATATTAGTACTAACATACAGTATGGACACTCCCTGCCGCTCTCTAAATTGCGACCTCACCCCCTCGTCACCAAGATTGATATCATTTATTTTCAGTCACTCGCGTTGATATCTTTTATTTTAAAATAAAGTTTTTATCGTTATAGTTGTGCAAAGAGATGTGGTGGTACAGAACCCTCGGAGCACGAGTCCAACTCGCACTTGGCCGGCTTTTTTCATAGGTTTGAGCCTATGACTTGACGTCATCACTTTTTATATTTTTAAAAATCATTAAAAATAACCAGTGATTATTGAACCTAAATATTCAAATAAGTTTCTTAAAAAAAGTGTATGTTAAAAAAACACCTGGTGACACATCATCATATTATCAGCTCATATACGTCCCCACCGAGGGGCTCGAGCCTTCCCTAAATAGACCTAGTGACACAAAGAGAAGTAAAATACAAAGCGTGACCAACGCTACGAGCTCGCTCCGCTCGCTCGCTCGGTCTGGTGATGCAGAAATCCCCAATATATACCTACTCTGTAATCTAACCTATGAATATAAATAAAAATATTACCTCAGTAGGCGTAGTAGATTTTTATGAATGAAGAGACTTAAGTATCGCAGATTTCCTTCTTTTGTTCTTTCCATTCTTTGTCCGTAACGGGGAACTCTATCCAACGAGCGCAGCGAGCGAAGCGAGGGATGTGTGATGCAGGATGCCCAATATATATACACCTACTCATGTAGCCACACTACACATTGAAGATAGCCTAGGAAAAACATTTAGCCACACTACCTTCACTTTGAAGATAGCACGTAGCCACACTACCTAAACATTGAATATACTCTGGGAAAAACACGTAGCTACACTACATATTAAAAATAGTCCTGGAAAAACATATAGCCACACTACACATTGAAATACTTACATTATTAAGAGCATAGGAGAACACGACGACCCATCCGTATCCTCCATCAGGCGGAACTTTATTCGTATTAACGCCGGTCATTGTCACCAATCACAATCACATAAGTTCCAAATTACAATAAACCGCCACTAATTCACATCACTTGATTGCAAACTTTGTTTTTTATCTGCCCACTGTGTAATAATCCGAAATTATTATCGCTGTATTAACACACATCTTTGGCGACTAAGCGATGTTTGATAATACGAGTACACGATTTATTATTATACGTGTGAGATTATGAACTTGTTTCTAAGGCCTGACTGACTTGACGTCCTCACTTTCATAGCCATATGAATCCAATGCTAACTTTACGACGTGTGGAGTGTAATGAACGAGTAGAATTCCGTCCGTTATCGAATGTGTATGTTATCAAGAGTTGACTCTATTCGTCTGCACTAGGTATAATTAATTTAGGTCTAATTATAAGACAGCCTGATATAGGTAAGTATGGCTAGCTATAGTTGTGATGACATCAATTTACTTAAAGCATACAAGTTAAGTATTTGAATCCAATTTTTAATTTGAACAGTCACAATGCAAGTCTGATTAGCCAATGTCCCAGTATTCGGTGATAAAGGTCATTGGGTTGGAATTTACTAAGATTTGTTAATTACATTTGATAGGTACAACTTAGAGTGTTCTACTTTAAGTGCCTTGGCAAGGTCCCTTGAGAAAAGTGATTCATGTTTAACTGTAGATCTTAAAAGTTTGTTACTTATTCATCTCTGAGAGCATCAAAGAATCGCCTTCGGTGGCCAAACGGTAGCGACTCTGGCCACATAACTATAGGTCCTAGGTTCGAATCCGGGGACGGGCACGACGGCCAAGTGTACTTATTACTATTATTAATCTCAAATACATAATTAAAGCCTCTCTGCTCACTTGGCACGAAGCGAAGTGGCAGGAGCACCTCCAGCGGAAGCACAGTCGATTGGAGTTCAGTGTGACGAGGAGAGAAAGCGTCGCACTATCCGTTCACGGATAGGACTACGGGGATGATTTCGGTGGATTCCACTTGCCCCATATCATTAACCTCGTGTGCCAGGTCCAGGTACTTGGTCCTTTTGCGGCATCAGCCTGCACGAGGTTTTTATCGTATGGGATAGTGACATCCACCAAAAACACCCTTGATTGCGCCCGATCCGTCCACACGATATCAGGCTTATTCGAAGGAATGATCCTGTCCATGATGATGGGACGGTCCCATTACAATTTAGCGCGGTCGTTCTTGAGAACTAGCTCCGGCTCCGGCATGTACTTATAATATGGCAACCGCCGGGATATGAGGCCATACTTTAGAGCGATCTTTTGGTGTAGGATCCTGGCTGCTTGGTTGTGCCTGTGCAAGACTCAGTGTTGGCAAGCATGAAACAACCGGAGGTTATATGACGCAGGGTCTCCCCTAGTTGACGGCACAACCGTCAAACGTATAATGTGCAGTCTTTTATTATTAACCTCCTATAGTTGTTCGTCTTGACCACCTGATCCTGTATTGCACAGACCACGGATAAGATAATCACAGACAAACCTCTCGGTCTCCGCAAAAAGGTCTCCGAAGCGTAGCCAGTGCACGGAGGTCTTCTGATCTACGAAGGATCCACAAAGGGCTTTGAAGAACCAACCGTGCAGCTCTTTGTCTTTCCATATGGCCTCTCGCTCAGTAGTACCAAGTACAGCCGACGCTTGCCAGTTCTCTTGGGCCATGGATAGAGGGCTTAGTCTTTTATCTTTATCACAGGCTATGACAACCAAGTTACAATCGACTTTCGTCAGGAAGTAACTTCGGAGGCTGCGTATCTCGCGGTTGTGCATTTGTTTGGCAATTAGAAGGCCACGACCGCCACTCTTCCGTGGGATATACAGCCTCATCACTGACGACCTCGGGTGATGCGTTCCATGTCATAGTAGTGCGGACTTTTCGATCCAGGGCGTCCAGTTCGCTCTTTGACCATCTGAGTATGCCAAAGGTGTACAAAAGAACAGGCATGACCCAGGCATTGATCGCTCGTATCTTGTTAACGCCTGACAAATAGCTCTCAAGAACTTTTGTCAGGCGCTCCCAAAACACGTCACAAACCGCCTGTTTCACCCCTGCCTCGTGAACACCAATACTCTGAACATACCCAGATACCGGTATGTATCAGTTTCAGAGATCGATGTCGATTTAGCTTGAATGCACCACCCTGCCCCTGTCCACATGAAGGATCGCGCACTTATCCACTCCTAGCTCCATATTGATGGAACTGCTAAAATCACATGTGATTTTCAACAGTTCCTCCAACCGACCGTGTTGCATTTGGAGCAAACAGTTAAGGATCGTCAATGTAGAAAAGGTGGGTCATGCGAGTGTCACCTCTCTAAAACTGAAATCCCGTCCCTGATTTCTCGAGCAGAAAGCTGAGTGGATTCAGGGACAGGCAATTACAATTAATAATATTATTATTCATTTTATTTCGGACAAAGATCCATAACATGACAGTAACAATAAGTAGTCTTAACGTATGTGAGTAAAACACAAAAAAAAACTTAATTTAAATAGAACCTGGAACTGGAGAGATGTGACCTCACCCAATGCCTCAGCATAGCACTGTCCAACCTATCGGTTGTAATGAGAATGGTGTTGGTGCTCCTATGCACCCGGTGCATCAGAAAGGCTACTTCGTGCGTGATACGCCTGAGCAGCTGAGGCGGGGTGTGCGGAAAGATCTCCGCGGGGAAGCTTGAGGCTAGCGGCAAAGGGCATATGAGCCTCGAGCCCTTCCCCGCTAGCCTCAAGCTCCCACCGCGGAGACCGTGTCGTGTCGTGCTACCTCGCCCCCGCCTACCCGCCCGTACCGCAGGCGTACCGCGCACGAAGTTGACTGCTGCCGGAGCCAGGTCTAGTGGGGGCGTTCAATTATTACGTAACGCAATTTGGGGGTAGGGAGGGTCTTGTAAAACGTTACGATTCGTTACAGAGGCGGCAGGGAGGTTCGAACAACGCGTTACGTAACACAGGTTTTTTTTTATTTAAATAAAAATCTACGTATTAAAATGAACCCTTTTTACTTATGTTTTTTACGGGGAATCCCTCGACTGTATTGTACGATATTCTTATTTTTTTTAATGTAACTTTTAGGTAAAATGGTCACTTGGGTGCTTTTAGGGAGGGGGAGGGGTACAAAAAAACGTTACGGCGCGTTACATGGGGGGAGGGAGGGAGGATCAAAAATCTTCAAAAACTGCGTTACATACATAATACTTGAACGCCCCAGCAGGGCCACTGGGGACTTGGGGCCGTTTTCTTAGTGTAATAATCTGAGGGTTTGCCACAATCGCCACGCTTGGCAGGCGCGTTGGCGATCGCAGTGTGATTGCAGATGTGTTGCATTGCGCGGAAAGGACGCTGCCTCCTCTTCCGGTTGAAGTCCCTTAGTCGTGTCTTACGAGCCCCATTCGAAGAGATGTGATGATCCTATTCTAAGCCGAGAGCCATACGGCCAATCGTATGAATAGTAGTATAGAATATTATAAATAATATTATAATCTATCTATTATACAAGCTTAAAATTATATATCTTCTTATCAGCTCATATACGTCCCAACCGAGGGGCTCGAGCCAACCCTGAACTAGGGCAAACAGGCCTTAGAGGACCACGTGGGCCCAGTGCGCGTTGATCGACTTCACACACAACCTTCGAGTTTCTTCGCAGGCGTGTGCAGGTTTCCTCACGATGTTTTCCTTCACCGTAAGAGCGTCGGATAAATGTACATATGAAATCGAAAATGATGATGATAAAGAAAATAATACATATTTATGTATAAGTAATATAAGGGTACGTAGCTATTAGAACGGCTATGTGCACTTAGTCTACGGCAGGCCTCCCCCTTGGTGAACCGAAGAATTTGCGAAAGTCGCGGGACGCCGCTGGATACAGGCAGCGCAGGTCAGGTCGTTGTGAAATCCTGCAGTGGAATTCTTTCGGCTGATATGATGAATAAGTGCCTAGCCTATCAAATAGTACATTATAACTTTTTTGTGTTTGTCCTGATCACTAGGTAGGGTTACCAGATTGTCGGGATAGGTCGGGATAATCCCAATTTTTATATGATATCCCGACTTTTTATAAACTTTAAATTTTATACTCGTAGATAGGTAGTTCAAATAGCGCTTGCGTGCCCATCCGCGCGCTATGCTATCTTTTTTTGTTATAGTTTAAATATACCAAAAGTAAAAATTCAATAAGTTGTTTTATTCATCCCGATTTAAACCCCAAAATAACCCCAAAAACGTATCCCGAGACTTAAATTTTCTAATCTGGCTTATTTACTACTAGGTTCTATTGTTTGACGAGACATATTTACATAGTCTTGTATTTTACAAGGCCTTTGTACGGGAGAGATCTGATGGTCATTTGTTAATTTTTCACAGGATTTTGATTTAAAAAATTGGATGGTTTTTTTAATACTTTTTGCGGACTTATCTTGTTAAGGCGGTAATATTACAGATTTTCGTCATTTTTGACGTCAGTTACTCCTAAAGAATAGAAAGCCCAAGGTTGAAAAAATACCCTTATTGTTGATGATGTTCCTGAAAGTCAAAAGTTATAAGAAACACGATTGGACAGTTTTAGCTCGATAGAAAAAAAACTCAAAGATAGGTCTACACAGTTACTTTCAACTGTAGTTATGAATAATATTTTGAAGTATGAATTTAAAAAAAATATACAACAATGTTTGTTATTTTAATACAAAGTGAGTAATGTTATTATTTTTATTGTAGTTTTTGATTGAAACGAAGGACCCTTGAAAAAGTTAAAAGTGTGGTTATTTTTTTTACTTATAACACGTAAAGACAAAGACAACAGTTCCAAATATAATACCTCGCCTTAATCCTAAGATATATGCATTGATAAAGCATACACGAACTGTTTTATCGTTTATCAATGATCGGTAGGACCATGTTGATAACACGTATGAAGCTACTTTTAGTTCAGTAATTGATATTATTCATGTTTTTATAATGTCTGTAAACATAAGACGCGCAGTCAAAGAATAAAGACTATTTACTACGTAAAAGAAGATTAACTCTGCAAAATCATTTGATTGAATGGCGACTCTTGCTACGACACAATAAAGTGCAAATTCAGGTCGCACAGCGCTAATTACTTACAGTTATAGTCACCTACAAGTTGCCTCTCTTTCTATCGCGTAATTCTTATCTCTTCTGACTACTGAATTTGCACCTTGCAAGGGGCCGCGCGGCGTAGGTACATTTTTAACATTTTCATACCTACAACGCAGAGTGCCACAGCCCTGGTGCAGTTGAATTTATAAAAAGTTCATAAAATATTTCTTTTATTTGCACTTTTCTGGGCAGGCTAAGGCTCATTGGCCATACTGCCTTGTCCTCAGTACATATATTCATTTCAGTTATTATTAGTCTACGTCTTCAGTAATTTTTCTTTCACAGTTTTCAGTATTTTTCATTACATTGTTATTTTTTTCACTGGCATTATATAAGTAACTTAATCTACACACTCCAGCAAAATGATAGTACATTTGCTGAAGCTTTGGCAGACTTCTTTGTATTTAAAATAAACATTTATTTATTAAAAAGATTACGGAACCCTACTTTGCTCCGGGTCAAAGTTTTTCATAGTATTTAGGCCTGTGACGTCATCACTTTTTATCATTTGAAAAAAAAAGTAACAAAGTTCGCGGGTCGCGGGAAGCCGCTGGATGCGGGCAGCGCAGAACCGGTCGTCGTTGAAATCCTTGGAGAGGTCTTTGTGCAGCAATGGACGTCCTTCGGCTGATATAATGATGATTGATGATGAATATTCAAATTAGTTTTTTATAATCTGTATAATTACATAAAAGAAAACCGTGGCTGACAGATCTATCAATGCACAGCTCACTCAAACCACTGGACGGATCGGGCTGAAATTTGGCATACAGATAACAATTATTATAATGGTTGGGATTGTTTTTCGGAAACGGCAAAAAACAGAATAGGTATGTGCGAGCCAAGCCGTGGGCAACCGCTAGTATTTTATATTATTTTCATTAATAAATTAAAAAAAAACACCTTACATTTTTGAACATTGCCAATGGTATAGGTATTGCTTCCATTAAATTTGTCTGTCACGTTTTGCTGCCGAGGTTAGTCAAGCAAGAAATCGTTTTATATTAATATTGTTATATAAATACAACTTCTTATCTTAGTAGGTATGTTTTACCCGACTGCTTTAGAAGGAGGGTTATGTTTTTCGAGTGTATGTATGTAGATTTCTATGTTCCCTGCTACAGCGTGAACGGCTTGAAGGATTTTAACGTATGAGGTATCGTTAGATTCGTCTTGATCCCGTGAGTGACATAGGATACATTTTTACAAGACTGGCTAAAAAGGGGTTAAGTTTTTACGCAGTCAAGTTTTTTTTTAAATTTTGAATGAACTGTTAAAGTTATTTTTAAGCTTTTGTTTAATTTGCCTTGTAAGTATAATGGGTCAAATCTTGCAAACGATTTTAATGTCCGATTGGACTGAAATTTGGTACGAAGTCGTATTCCCGATGACAATAATTGGTAATTCGAAATTGAGCTGATGATGAACTTTTGAGGTAGAATCAAGGTCTCATAGAATCCTGCAGAATCATCTCTTGCTTTCAATGGAATCGTAGGAAATACTTTTTTTGAAGTTGGACACTGAGCATTTGGCATTTTCGAGCATTAAATCTTTTTTCAAAATTAAAGCTAGTATACCTACCTAAAAGTTGTTAAGTTTTTCGACGTTATTATTGAGCAACTAGTCCTTATTTATTTCGTATTAATAAACAGCAGATACGCCATAGGTACATTCAACTGGTCGTTATGGAAATCAATATCACCTGCTCTAACACAAACAACTCTAAAACACGTATACTTTATGTACAGGGTGTAATAAAATTGGCGTCAACAGGTGTTTTTACTCATAAAACTGAACAACTTTCCGCGACGATCTCACGAGTTCTCGGCCCCACTTGAGCCCCACTTTAGGCTTATACCGCCGCCAACGACCAACTTTGCAACCACTTTTTACGTCAATAAAGGATTCTTTTTATTCAAAAAAAAAATTGTTTTGTAATTTACAGGATATAAGGAGTGATTTTGATTTCTTAGAATTTTATTTTAATACAAAGAACTAGAGACAAAAATATTCTAATGCACCCTTTTTTAGGGTTCCGTTCCTAAAAGGTAAATACATTTTGTAGACTTTATGGCGGGAATTGGTAACGTTCAGTTTGTCATTTTTAGGGTATGTAATTATACATTTTGTAGACTTTATGGCGGGAATTGGTAGCGTTCAGTTTGTCATTTTTAGGGTATGTAATTATACATTTTGTAGACTTTATGGCGGGAATTGGTAGCGTTCAGTTTGTCATTTTTAGGGTATGTAATTATACATTTTGTAGACTATGGCGGGAATTGGTAGCGTTCAGTTTGTCATTTTTAGGGTATGTAATTATACATTTTGTAGACTTTATGGTGGGAATTGGTAGCGTTCAGTTTGTCATTTTTAGGGTATGTAATAATACATTTTGTAGACTTTATGGCGGGAATTGGTAGCGTTCAGTTTGTAATTTTTAGGGTATGTAATTATACATTTTGTAGACTTTATGGCGGGAATTGGTAGCGTTCAGTTTGTCATTTTTAGGGTATATAATTGTACATTTTGTAGACTTTATGGTGGGAATTGATAGCGTTCAGTTTGTCATTTTTAGGGTATGTAATTATACATTTTGTAGACTTTATGGCGGGAATTGGTACTAGCGTTCAGTTTGTCATTTTTAGGGTATGTAATTATACATTTTGTAGACTTTATGGCGGGAATTGGTAGCGTTCAGTTTGTCATTTTCAGGGTATGTAATTATACATTTTGTAGACTTTATGGCGGGAATTGGTAGCGTTCAGTTTGTCATTTTTAGGGTATGTAATTATACATTTTGTAGACTTTATGGCGGGAATTGGTAGCGTTCAGTTTGTTATTTTTAGGGTATGTAATTATACATTTTGTAGACTTTATGGCGGGAATTGGTAGCGTTCAGTTTATCATTTTTAGGGTATGTAATTATACATTTTGTAGACTTAATGGCGGGGATTGGTAGCGTTCAGTTTGTCATTTTTAGGGTATGTAATTATACATTTTGTAGACTTAATGGCGGGAATTGGTAGCGTTCAGTTTGTCATTTTTAGGGTATGTAATTATACATTTTGTGGACTTTATGGCGGGAATTGGTAGCGTTCAGTTTGTCATTTTTAGGGTTCCGTATACCCAAAGGGTAACAAAGGGACCCTGATTTACGTTGGGCAGATTTAATATATTAATTGATTTCTTTATTTTTCTTGTTTTACTAGCATAGTCAATAAGTTTTTTACTAACATATCATGGGCCCATGTTGTCTGGTAAATAAATAATAATTATAATAAACCGTGACAGCTAGATAGTTGAAATTTTCACAGGTATGACGCATTTCTGTTGCCGCTAAAACAACAAATACTAAAAAACAGAATAAAATAAATATTTCAGGGGGCTCCCATACAACAAACGTTATTTTTTTTGCTTGTTATTGCTCGATATTGATAACGACAACATGTAGACGCTTGAAATATTCACAGAATATTTAGTTATTATTCAATTTAAAAATGATTAATTAAATTAAAATAATATTAATATTTAAGGGGGGCTCCCATACAACAAAACGTGATTTTTATAAATAATGGTACGGAACCCTTCGTGCACGAGTCCGACTCGCACTTGGCCGCTTGTTTCTAGTTGTAACCATAGAACTGCTGCAATTTTAATCCAAACATTATGATTATTTATGAACTTCTTAACAAAAAAATATAAAACGATTTTGTTTTCTTAGCTTTGACTTTTTGGAAACTCTTTTTATTTTACTTATGCATTAAAAAAACACAATTTTCACACGATTCGTCCGCAGCGATTGACATAACAGCCACGTTAAAGTACGAGCTGATATTAACTTTATTTGCAAGCTATTTTCGATGTTTGAAACATCGTGCATCGAGTTGCTAATTTTAGGGACGGACGGAGGAGCTCCAACACCAGTTTTGTTAACTCATGTATTTTTCAGACACGTTATTTAACTGCCAAGTATAAGCAAAGTGATTTTGCAGTAAAATAATCATCAGGCGATTCTTGTGAACAACCAGCAACCGGCCGGCGGCCCCCAACACAAACACACACACACCGCAACGGAACGGAATGAACTCAGCCACAAACCACTACAGCTGTGGTAGAATTACACTTCACAAATATTGTCAAATCTGATCATTTCCAGGCAAGAATTTCACTAATATCCAACTAATTTTCACAAATTGATATTATAACACTTTTACATATGTTTTCACAGTATTATATTCACAAACTGAGAGAGATAACGTGGAATTTGTAGTGAAATAGGGATTGTTTTGTTGCGCAGACGCCGCACTCGACTCTCGCTCGCAACGCTAACCAGTCAGTAACCTCTTTTTTTTACAAACGAGCCGAGCGTCTGTCTTTGTTTGCTCTATCCACAGATCTAATAAACCAATAGATCTGTGGCTCTATCTCTGTTATAGTTTTTTATTGTAGATCGCTAGAGTGAGCCATAGTGCCTATTGTAGTCGGGTAACAAGCGATGCTATTTTAGATCTAAACGCTAAAAATGCTTGTGCTCTAGAGGGTAAAAATAATAGATTATGTAAATGACAAAGATATATAGGTATGTATGTTGATGCTATAACAAATACCATTACCTGAGCAAAGTATATAATATATTAGTACTACCTGAGACTGTAATCTGAATCATGCATGACATATTTGTAATATAAAATAAGTTTTTTTTTACTATATTTAAAAGTGTTACACACACTTTTAAATTATATTATATAACACCTATTTAAAATATATTATTTTGATTTAGGATACTTTATTAAAAATTAATAATGCTAAGTAAATTTTTATTTTATTTATTTATTCGCAATTGGTCAGTTCTTGGCATCATCTCACCTGATGGTAAGTGACGATGATGCCGAAGATGGAAGCGGGTTTACCAAGATTCCCCAACGCAATAGAGAACTGGCTATCTTATCTTCAAGCCGGAACACATCAATTTTGTTAACACTGAAGTTTGGCGACAGGATAAGATGGTGGTAGCTAGCCAGGCGGGCTATGAAAATGTCCTCCTACCACTAACCAAACCGAGTCTTACAAAGTTGACCCCGCTAGGAATCGAACTGTGTGGTGTGAAGCGAATGGACTTACCATTACGTCACGGAGGCGGTTAGATAATCCTTACTAATATCATAAATGTGAAAATGTGTTAGTTTGTTTGTTTGTTACCTTTTTACGTTTCAACACCTTCACCAACAATCTTGATGAAATTTGGCATGCAGGTAGCCATAGCATAGTTCGATACAGTTCCTGAGGGAGCTGAAAAAATACTCTTGTTTTTTTTTATTTTTTTTTATTCACAATTGTTTTGACTAATTTCTTTAAAATCGCAACGGATTAATAGATTTTTATGATTTTTTTGCACAGATGGTTGAGGAGTGTCATAGATTGCTAATCACAATAGCGTGATCTGGGTTAGGGATGAAAAAAAAACTATTGTCAAGCTCGCGAGCCGCTTGCGGCTCGCGCACCACTCACCCTCAATGGCAGTCATAAAAACAATGTCTACGCGTAAAGCTATTAAATACATAAATCAGTAATTAAACGAAATAGTTTTTACAAAAAAAACGAGTTCTAGATTTTGATGGGGAGCAGAGGTCCAGGACACCATGAACAAATGACAAATAAATGAATAAATAAAAACTCCAGAAAGGTTCTTTATTGTTTTATTCTTTACAAGCTGTCCGCCCGCGGCCACGCCCGCGTTGTTTTCGATTTTCCTGTGGGAAAATAAGACGTTTTACCGGGGTAAGAAGTAGCATATGTCCTATTTCAGACCCTCACCTATATGTGTGCCAAGTTTCAGCCCGATCCGTCCAGTGGTTGAAGCGTAAAAGAGTAACAAACAAAACCGGCCAAGTGCGAGTCGGGATCGCGCACTGAGCGTTCCGTACCACTACACCTTTTCACACAACTATAACAATGATACCTATTCATCATCAATTCATCATCATCATCATCATAACAGCCGAAAAACGTCCACTGCTGGACATACGACGACCGGTCCTGCGGCCCCGCCGCCGATAACTTTTACCGGAGCGGAGCCGGGAATAGCAGGGCCGTTTTCTGGGTGTGGTATTCATTGGGGGGTTTTCATATGAAAAGTTGGGATTATCCCGACGGTTTAATCTGGTAACCCGACCAGGACAAGCACAAAAAAAGTAATATTGTAGTATTTGTTAGGTTAGGCATTTCACAACGACCAGTCCTGCGCTGCCCGCATCCAGCTACTTCCCGTGACTTGCGCAAAGTCGTCGGTCCACCAAGTGGCAGCCCTGCCATAGACTAAGACTGCACATAGCCGTTCTAGGAGCTATGTGCCCTTAGTACTTATACTTAAATATGTACTAAACAAAAGACCTCAACGCGGGCTACAAAAACATGCTTTTTTTGTCATTTAGTTCGGACTCACACTTGGCCGATTTTTAGTATTTATTGTTTACTAGCTGTTTCCCGCGGCTTCACCCGCGTGGACTACGTTTCTATGACTTTTCGAGGGTGCGCAGTGCGCGAGCCGGCTCGCGAGCGTGGTAAAAAGCAGCCTATGTTTTAATCCAGGTCCTAATCTGTCTACCTACCAAATTTCAGCCAAATCCGTTCAGTAGTTTTTGCGGGAAAGCGTAACAGACAGACAGAGTTACTTTCGCATTTATAATATTAGTAGGGATAGGGATTACTACAATCAAACCAAATTTCATGCTTGTATGTATTACTGTTTTTACGATAGATCTAAATTAAACATATTTCTAAAGACCCTTACCCTTATTTTTTCATATTTTTTTTATTTTTAGTACTTGTTGTTATAGCGATAATAGAAATACATATTCTGTGTAAATTTCAACTGTCCACCTATTACGGTTCATGAAATACAGCCCGCTGACAGACGGAGTGACAGCAGAGGCCTAGTAATAGCACACCCTGAACTCTTCATACAACGGACCAGAAATGACATTTCATAAAAGGAATGACGAAACAAACAAAATGGCGGCGAAATCCTATACGTTCGACAACCAAACAGTAACTAATCTATCAATCAGGGTGACGAGGTGATGAGGTCGCAATCTAGAGAGCGGCAGGAAGTGTCCATACTGTATGTTAGTACTAATATATATTATGCATATACTTTGGTAATAGGGTCCCGTTGGTCACTCGTAGGGTTCCGCCTTAAAATTTAAAAAATAAACTAAGCAAATATTTCTTTTGTATGATAATAAAGATAGATAAAATTAAGCTTTTTGTTGCTTTTTATTTAAAAAAAAACATGATGTTGATGATAACAATAATAAAAAATTTTGGACTTCACTCTTCATGCCACAACCAGATCATCGCTGGAAGCCTTGCGTTTCGCTGTGAAGTATTTCTCTAAGCCCCAAGATAGGGCTGTCAACCAGGTGAAGATGTTCAGACAGTGCAACGTCACGGCGGTGGTCGCGTTGTCCTTTATCCACCCTGAGAAAACAAGAAAAAAATTATTATTTAATAACTGGGAAAAACTCGTTAAAAATAAAAGTTTTAAACACTAAAAACCGACTTCAAAATGAAATTCATTCAAAAGTATGAAAGATACACGACAAAACCCACAAATCACCACGAAATCAAAGGTGTGTACATATACTACATATACAAGTGTACATATACAAAGATCTTTCCATCGGAGCTCAATGTGAACGGACGTGTCTATAGTAAAAAGCAAAAACGTTTTATTTAACTACCTACATAAGTTGAAAAAATATAAAAATTAATTTAATTACAAATTTAACGATTGTGAAGTAGTTTTCCTACTGTTGAGCAGCGCCTTCGACGTCACTCGCTACCAAGTAAGATATTATCCTTTGTTGATACCTACCTAGGTGGACCTACCTTTATTGATATGGAGTGCGAAGCATGTACAAAGACGACCAAAGCTGATAATTCTCTAATGTGCGCTACTTGCACTAAAGCCTACCACATCAAATGTGTAAATATTAACCTCGCACAATACAACCGAATAAAAACCAAAAAGACCTGGAAATGCCCTAGATGCCTAGATAAGCCTCGCAAAGGCGACGACACACCGGTTCCAAAAGTAGAGGTAGACAATGTGGAGGAATTGGTGCACGTGTCCGATACCGACGGCGAGGACGCCCCTGCCCCAAATGCTACTGCAGGCTCATCCCATCCATCATTCATCACTTCGGAGTACCTTGACATCTATATTGAAAAATTCCTGACTAAAATCACAAAAAAGATAACATCTATAAAAAATGAAATCTTGGCTCGAATGACTACCTACAAAAATGAGCACAGTGACGAAATCGCGTCGATAAAATCACAAATACATACGTTATCCACCGAACACAACAACTTAAAAAAGGATTTAGAATCAGACTTACAAAAACTGAGCGGTTATTATGACACCGTCAAGGCAAACACTCTGGCTTTGCAGCAGGAAAACCAGAACCTCAATAAAATGGTCAGCAAAATGTCTTTTCAAATAAAGGACCTAGAAATGCAAGCCGATGAAGCCCAACGGATTCTTTATTCCAATTCCATCGAAATACGAAATGTCGCAGTACAAAAACAGGAAAATCTACCTACTTACGTAGAAAACCTATGCACTAACTTACGATTGGCCTACAACCCGGATAGCATTTCCAACATATACCGGAAACGTACTCCCAAGGTAGATGTACAGCACATAATAGTTGAATTTAATAACAAGCCATTCCGAAACAAACTTCTGTCGGCAATCAAAGGTTTTAACAAACAACACGAAAAAAAACTGAACGCATCACACTTGGGAATCAGTGATAGCACGGCTAATGTTTACATATCCGAGTTGTTAAGCGCAAAGAACAAAACCATCTTCTACAAAGCCCGACAATTTGCAAAGAATAACGACTTTAAATTCTGTTGGGTCCATAACGGACGAGTATTTTTGAGACGAAAACAAGACGAGCACCCGATTTGCATACGAAGTGAGGAGCAACTGTCCACTGCCAGTGGCGAGCCTGCGGCGACTGCGAGCGGCGGCGGCGGCGGCGCCGGAGCCGGCGCAGACCACCGCGGCCGGGGCGGCCGCCACTCCGCGTCCCACCCTCACACCCCGCTGCGAACTGAACCAGTTTTGTACACGACATCGTCACCTATCGCGTTTCCAGAGTACTGACTATTTAACGATACCTGCAGTCAACTTCAACTACACAACATTGTTGTCGTTAGGCTTATAATTAGGATTACACACACACACATACACAACTTACACACATTCACTACAAACCAACCGCACACTACGTTAACATACCCAACTGTCGTTAAGTCGAAAGAACGATCAAACTATTGTTTGCGTTTTTACATACTGATCCCCTGCCAGCACCAACTTACTCGTAAATTAATATTCAAATTAATACTTAAAGATAAACATAAAATTCAATAAGGACGACCCCAACTCAGAAATCGAAGCTTCCCATTATATTTCATGTGAAAATATTTCAGACCCGAATATAATGCAATTATCAATATCCCATGACAACAAGAATTGCTTCAAAACCATATCAATTAACATACGTAGTATCAACAAGAACTTTGACAGTTTCCTGGTGTATCTAACGCGCCTCAAAACCACCGTAGACGTAATGGTTCTTTCGGAATGCTGGTGCGATGAGTCATCGGTCCCGCCTCTATTGGACGGCTACGATGTGCACTTTACAAAACGAAGCTTTAATCAAAACGATGGTGTCGTTATGTACACCAGGAGCAGTCTGAGAGCTATTGTTCATGAGATCGACATGTGCGAGGCGAACTGTTTATCCGCAAAGATCGGAAACACAACTATTCTTGGGATATACCGACCCCCCTGCTTAAGGTTCTGTCTAACTTCTTAGAGTCACTGGACACGGTCCTGTCTTTCACTCGCTGTCGTAATGTGATACTAACTGGTGACATCAATATCGATATTTTGACCCCCTGCACTGTTACAAATGAATACCTAAACATAATAGCTTCACACGGGTTAATCCCGGCGGTGACCTTACCTACCCACGATAAAGCATGTCTCGATCACTTTATGGTCAAACTAGTCGGTAAATGTCGATCCTATGTACTCGATACTGATATCACCGATCACTACCCAATATTTCTAGCAGTTAATAGTTCTTTACGTACCTCTGATCCTTCACCAGGTCCTCTAAGGCGTACTAAAATAAACTACGACCTACTTGAAAAAAACCTAGGGAACTTTGACTGGAACACGTTTAGTACAATAAAAGATCCCAATGTAGCTGCGGAAACGCTTGTATCAGAGTTACAAAAATTGATAGCCCTTAGTTCAGAAACTATTATTATAACCCGACGTACAAAACCCCTTAAACCTTGGATAACTCCTTCCCTAGTTCAATGTTTCCATAAGAGAGATAAACTTCATAAAGTGGCCAAAAATAATCCAGATGATCTGGAAATAGTTTTGAGGTATAAAAACTACAGAAACACCTGCAATTCAATTGTGAAACGATTACGAATAAGCTATTTTCAAAAAGAGCTGACTAAGAATGCTGGCAATAATAAAGGTACATGGAAAATAATAAAAGAAATTTGTAATATCCAAACATGTAGACCTGCTGCTATGGATTTGATAAATATTTCATTATCTCCTGTAGAGTCTCTCAACGTCGTCAACAAATACTTTACCTCTGTTGGAGAGGAGTTGGCTGACCAAATACTCTCAAAAATGAACACATCCCAATCTTTTCTTGCGTCTGCTGCCTGTAAATCAAAGAATGTTGACTCCATGATGATGACCCCCACAGACTATGTCGAAGTCGATAGAATACTTTGCAGTCTAAAAACACACAGCGCTTCTGGTAATGATTCGATTACGCCCTCCCTATTAAAAAAGTTTCATGCTATACTATGTGTTCCTATAGCGCACCTTTGCAACTTAAGTATTTCTACAGGTGTTTTTCCAAAAATATTTAAACAAGCTGTTGTAATTCCGGTGCACAAGTCGGGGGACCGAAGTACGGCATCTAATTATAGACCTATATCACTACTCAGCTCTATTAGCAAGGTGCTTGAGAAAATAGTAAATTCTAGGCTTATAAAATACCTCGAAAGTAAAGAATTGCTAAATGAAAACCAATTCGGCTTCCGCTCAGGGAGGTCCACCGAGGATGCAGTTTTACTTTTCTCAGAGCTAGTGACCTCCTTCCTTGACTCTGGAGAGCATTGTGTAGGTGTCTTTTTGGATCTCCAAAAAGCTTTCGACACCGTTTCGATTCCCCTCCTGTTGAGTAAGTTAGAAAATCTAGGCATAAGAGGAGTGTCACTCCAATGGTTCCAAGACTACCTCGATGAACGTTCCCAGGTCGTCAGAGTGGGTGACTACTGTAGTAATGCTAGTATCCTTAAATACGGCATTCCCCAGGGCAGTACAATCGGTCCTACCTTATTTTTAGCATATATTAACAGTTTAGGTAATTTGAAATTGCCAGAGGGTCATATCATTACATTTGCCGATGATACAGTACTTCTTTTCCGCGGGGTTACCTGGGAGCAAGTCCAGCAGCGTGCAGAACAGGGTTTATCCCTAGTCACGAAATGGCTGGAAGATAATCTCCTAACTATCAATACTAGCAAAACTAAATATATACCTTTTTCAATATCATCCAGGTCTTCTCCTCCCTCTGACTTTAACATTACTATCCATACATACCCCTGTAACCGATTGCCCACCCCTAACATTAACAAATGTTCTTGTAACAAGCTTGTCAGGACTGCCTCCATCAGGTACCTGGGAGTCATCATGGATGAACATCTTACTTGGTCCCCCCACATAACCTCTCTCTCCGGCAAGATTAGGAGACTGCTGCCTGTGTTCCGAAATCTTCGCGATGTCGCTAACTCCACACTAATTACTCAAGTCTTCAAATCCTTGTGCCTATCTCTTGTATCATACTGCATCAAGGCTTGGGGCGGAGCGGCTAGAACTCACTTGCTGGAATTGGAAAGAGCTCAAAGAGCAGTCATAAAGGTGATGCTACATAAACCATATAGGCATCCAACCGATATCCTGTATAAAGAATCGAGTCTGCTGTCAGTAAGGCAAATATTTATAAAATCATGTGTTCTCTACCACCACAAAGCATCGCGAAGGTTGTCTCCTTCATCAGAAACACTTATACCAAAGAGGCGACTTCATATTACCTCCGTTCCTGTACATACAACATTCGCCCAAAGACAGTTCAGATTTTTGTCAGCTTTTCTCTACAAAAAGTGTGTTAAGGCTAACGCAGGCGTTAGTTACGAACTTTCGGCTAATCAGATGATAAAAGTTATTGCTACCTGGTTGACAGGTGTATCATACGACTATTCCGAGGATTTACTTATAGTTGTGCAGTAGTTTGATATGTAACATTCGCTTGACTAATGCAGTACACCACACACACATACACACACACATGAACACACACACACACACACACATACATACACCCACACACCCATACACACACGCACGTACGTACATCAGTCGCTAACACCCACTCACCCATAGTCACAAACAGACGTATTAAAGAAAGAATCTGATCTCTAAGATACAGGGTCCCCCTAGTTTGGAGATCAGTACACCAAATTATTTACTATTACCAACTCCAACTACCACTTAAGATGTTTTTGTTCCTCATTTTATCACTATAAGTAATAACAGTGTACCATTTAGTGGTTTGTCAATAAAGATTATTCTTATTCTTATTCTTATTCTTACTCTTTCGAATAGAAAAAGAATTTTGAAAATCGGTTCACAATCGGCGGAGATATCGCGTAACAAACATACCAAAAAAATCATACATTCGAATTGAGAACCTTCTCTTTTTTGAAGTCGGTTGAAAATACCTACTTTCATTTTTGGTTCCTCCTAAAAAGTACTTTTTTTAGATTTTAAATCGATTTTGAGAAAATATATCGAGGGCGACGAGTGAAGACCTCGTAAATCGAATTTTCAACTAATATTTTTTTTGTTGTCTAAGAGCGTCGGTGGCGTAACAGCTAGGGCCGCCGCCTCCTGTCCGGGAGGTCGCGGTTCGAATCCTGCCACGTACCAATGTGATTTCGAATTTAGGTTTCATATGTACGTTTATCCAACGCTATTACGGTGAAGGAAAATATCGTGATCAAACCTGCACACGCCTGCGAAGAAATTCGCAGGTTGTGTGTGAAGTCGACCAACCCGCACTGGGCCCGCGTGGTCGACTAAGGCCCGATCGCTCTAATTCAGGGTTGGCTCGAGCCCCTCGGTGGGGACGTAAATGAGCTGATATGATAAAGAAAGAAAACCTCTCGACTCACATTTCTAACTCGCCTATATTCGATTAGGGCGAATACATTGCCATCTATCGCATCCAATGTGAACCTCGTCGATACTGGGTGTTCGCCATTTTAGAAGAATAAACTTGGCAAGACGGTTGACGTGACAATAGGGATGACGACAGCATCATAAATAAATTATGAACTCTTGATCACTAAATTGCCCTCCTACTTAAACTTCGGAAAACCTTACTCGTTTTTTTTCCATCAAGTCTTCGATTTTTAATTCACCAAAATCACAAAATGAGTACATAAAATGACGCTGCAAAACTATGACGTCACGCCTAGGTATTTAGTTTTTACATCATTTTTAGAACAAAATTTCGTTTTTGAGAGATGATAAAAAGCAAAGAGAATATAATACACTACGTGATAAAAAGTAAATCAGATGACTAGCATTCGTCATCCCTATTCTTACAGATAAACTGTACTCCAAGTGGTTTTCGCGTTGTGAAAGGAATGTTTTTTAGAAAAAGGTGATGCTGTGTTTGAGATTGTTTTGAATCATTATTATATCTTAACGGCTTTATTTATTGAAGACTAGATAAATAACCTCGTATACGGTAATATTTAAGGCATTATATAAGTAACATATATTAAGTAACATTATATATCATTGCTATTACCACAGTATCACAGATGAGGTACTAGTTATATTGTAATTATGTGCTATTACATAAAGTATCTTTTATAGTGAACTTCGAGAGGGCAAACGTAAGCAAGGCGGACAACTCTTGCGGTACAAAGACGTGTTGAAGAGGCATATGAAAAGGTGCAAACTGAATCACCTGGACTGGGAAGCGCTTGCCGAAGATCGCCCTAAATGGAGGCAGCTGGTAACACACAACGTAGCCTCCTTTGAAGACTCTCGCAAAACACAATATAACACCAAAAGGGATGAAATAAAAGCCCGACCACCTGCGGCTATCCATTACAATTACAGCAACGGTGTCCTGACGTGCCCCAAGTGTGACCGCACGTTCCGAGCGAAGATTGGCTACAACAGCCACATGCGGGCGCACGAGAAGGCGGAGCAGCGGGACGCTTGCAGCTGAGCCGGACAATTCTGCGGTCGCTGTAGCCGAAAACGGCTAGGACCATCATCACCATCATCATCATCATCATCATGTGCTATTACTATGGAAAAAATATATAAAATACTTAAATTAATAAAAAAAAACGATTTACTTGAATACAATTTTTAAAAAAATACCACATTTAATTTTGATATAAAAAACGTACATCCTGTTTTTGGCATTATTTGCAAAATTTTTCGAAAACAAATTGTTAATTTTGAATGAAACCAACACACAACAATCGGTGACTGTAAGACCTTTCATTTTAATTGTACACATTTTTTAAAACTTATTTGAAAATGATGAAAAAATCTAGAATTGGGCGTTCAGTTTCAACGCAACAGCCGCGTTGAAGCCCGCATTGATTTGAACTTAAAACGTATAGACTTACGTTCGATATTATTTTAACACGTATCAACCTGCTCAGATTGAGGCACCTTAAAGCCTTAAATCATTATTATATCTTAAGAGCATTATTTATTGAAGACTGGCTAATAAACCTTGTATACAGTGCATTTAAGTAGGATAACCCTGCAACTGATGCCGCCGCGGGTATTTACTAGAACAATAGTAAAACCTTGGAAATATGAGAACGAGCCTTCCGTATTGTATTTTACGTAGTAAATCTTGTTTTTTTTTTCAAGTTACGTTTGACAAAGTATTAGAAAGCGCAGACACATGCGGATGGACTGACAGACAGATGGACATGGCGAAATTATAAGAGTTCCTAGTTTAGACCACACCCTGGACACTTCATACAACGGGCCAGATATGACATTTCAAAAAAGGAATGACGGAACAAACAAAATGGCGGAGAAATCCTATACGTTCGACAACCAAACTGTAACCAATCTGTATCAATCTGGGTGACGAGGGGGTGAAGTCGCAATCTAGAGAGCGGCAGGGAGTGTCCATACTGCATGTTAGTACTAATTATGTATCATATACTTTGGTTTAAATACTGGCCAAATGCAAACAAAGGGAAAACCCTGGTTTAAAAAAACCACTAAATATTACACTATATTACACAATACATTTGTGGATTTCCACGACGACCGGTCCTGCACTGCCCGCTTCCAGCGGTTTCCTGCGACCTTCACCAGGTCGTCGGTCCACCGCGAGGGCGGCCTCCCTACGCTACGTCTTCCGGTGCGCGGTCGCCACTCGAGAACTTTACTACCCCAACGGCCATCTGTTCTACGAGCTATGTGCCCTGCCCACTGCCACTTCAGTTTAGCGATTCTATGAGCTATGTCGGTTACTTTGGTTCTCCTGCGGATCTCCTCATTTCTGATTCGATCGCGTTGGGAAATTCCGAGCGTAGCTCGCTCCTTAGCCCTTTGGGTGACCTTGAGCCTTCCTATGAGGCCCATGGTGACATTTATTTATTAAAAAAATATGTTACAAACTGAAGTAATACCAGCCACCTATTTGCGGTTCAAAAGATACAGTTCTTTTAAGATCAGATAGACAGACGAACGGACGGCTAAGGCTTAGTAATTGGGTCCCATTACCTCTGCCCACGGGGCTCTTAATATAATCGTATGCTCTCTGTTACATACAATACGTTACTTACCACCAGGTGAGATGTTGTCAAGGGTTTACCTTTTGTTAATAAATTAATAAAAAACAAAAAACCCGACTGCATAAAAAGTAAACTTTGAAAAGTTAATTTAAAATAAAAAAGAAATAAATAAAAACTAAAAGAGAAAAACAAGTCCTGGAGTCTATTTGATAAAGCTACAAGTTACAATTTTTACAGGTGTAAACTGGCAACACTGGGCACATGTATGGGATCTGACAGTAGTGTGGCCAGTTCACACCTGTAAAATTGTAACGTGTAGCTCTATAAAACCGGCCCCCGTAGTCTATAATTCTATTAAATAATATTGAATAAGTACACAATGAAATAGTTTTGTGATCGATAGACACATAAAACAAATAATTAATTATAATGCGGTACATAGCAACTTTTACAGTCGGGACCCATTATTGGGAAAGTATGATCCGGTCTAGAATTTTAAATGGGTCCCGACTGTAAAAGTTACTATGTACCGCATTATAATTAATTATTTGTTTTATGTGTCTATCGATCACAAAACTATTTCATTGTGTACTTATTCAATATTATTTAATAGAATTATAGACTACGGGGGCCGGTTTTATAGAGCTACAAGTTACAATTTTACAGGTGTGAACTGGCCACACTACTGTCAGATCCCATACATGTGCCCAGTGTTGCCAGTTTACACCTGTAAAAATTGTAACTTGTAGCTTTATCAAATAGACTCCAGGACTTGTTTTTCTCTTTTAGTTTTTATTTATTTCTTTTTTATTTTAAATTAACTTTTCAAAGTTTACTTTTTATGCAGTCGGGTTTTTTTGTTTTTTATTAATTAACTTTTTTATTTTAAACTTTTTAGTGAGGAGTACAAGATGGTAAATTTCGCAATCTTGTCATTTCATTGAGGAAGTTAATATCGTGGGGATTATTAAGTAGCTTGCGGTGGTCTAAAGTACTGATTATTAATCCATCTAGGGACCTAACCCAGCTCAAAGCTACATAGGCTTGACCTTTCGCAAAAATGCGTGAACTTAAATCGACCACAGCTCGGTCCATAGTAGTTCCTTGTAACTTATGTACAGTTACACCCCAGCACAATATCAATGGCAACATTTTTCGCTTTATTTTGCCCTTTCCACGAAGTGCATCGAATTCTGTCGTCGATGGTTCGATTCAGACTCCCACTCCAGGGACATTGTTTTTTAATGGCTTTGTCGTCAAATTCCACATAGACAGCCTGTGGCAATTCTCCGGGTTCCATCTGGTCTCTTCGAAGAGCTGGCCACTCAATTGTCCTAATAACTCCCATTGCTCCGTTGACAAGACCGTGGTTAACATTCAAATTTCTTCGCAACATTACTCGAGATCCTAACCCGATTGTCAAATTTTTAACGATTCCTCCAGTTTATTAGGGTCATCAGAAACATATACATCTTTCGGTTTTTGACCATATGTCTTTGTTTCGACTGATATATCAACTGCATGTAATTTATATAGTTTTGTTGTCTTTTCCAGTATGAATGTCATTTTTTGATTGTGTTCATCAACCTGTTTAGTAGTTGGAAATACTCGTATGTCTTCATTGAGCTCGCTTACGTCTACTCGTCGGCTATCTAATATCTCCAATTGTTGCATTGTCAGCTGTCCGACTCTAAGACTGTTTAATATATCCACAAATGTAGTGTCATGTCCTTGTCTCATATTTTGTGGTAATTCACAGAAATCAAATACATGCCAAGTAAAAAGTTGCCTATGTATGTCACTACTAGGCCCTCTAACTATCTCTGTGCAAAATCACGTTGATTTGTTGCTTCGTTGCAATCGTTGCAGCGTGAAAGAAGGACACACCAACAAACACACTTTCACATTTATAATTATGGATAAATAAAGAAGACAGGGGCCAACCGATTGTATACCTAAGAACTTTATTACAGCTTTGTTAATATAAGTATTGTTGACAATTTAAGTGAGAATGGTTGCTAACTATCTTTAAATCTTTATAGATCCAAAATGGTTATTCGAAATGAAAAATGATATGGGAAACCTAAAGTTGATTTTCAAATACCTATTCAATGATACCCCACTTAACATAGTTCGTCAACTTTCACTTTTTTTGTTTTCACAATATGGCGTCTGGTTGCCGCCATATTGAATTTTGATTAATGTCATGTCTTTAGTGACACTCACAAGATTAAGACAAATCGATTGACGTAAGAATCATGAAAATCGGCCCACGCGTTTGGTCTCTAGAGTGCCACAAAGGAACAAACATACAAACATACATACATACATACATATATAGGCTGATAAACACATTACCCTCCTCAAATGTAGTGTCATGTCCTTGTCTCATATTTTGTGGTAATTCACAGAAATCAAATACATGCCAAGTAAAAAGTTGCCTATGTATGTCACTACTAGGCCCTCTAACTATCTCTGTGCAAAATCACGTTGATTTGTTGCTTCGTTGCAATCGTTGCAGCGTGAAAGAAGGACACACCAACAAACACACTTTCACATTTATAATTATGGATAAATAAAGAAGACAGGGGCCAACCGATTGTATACCTAAGAACTTTATTACAGCTTTGTTAATATAAGTATTGTTGACAATTTAAGTGAGAATGGTTGCTAACTATCTTTAAATCTTTATAGATCCAAAATGGTTATTCGAAATGAAAAATGATATGGGAAACCTAAAGTTGATTTTCAAATACCTATTCAATGATACCCCACTTAACATAGTTCGTCAACTTTCACTTTTTTTGTTTTCACAATATGGCGTCTGGTTGCCGCCATATTGAATTTTGATTAATGTCATGTCTTTAGTGACACTCACAAGATTAAGACAAATCGATTGACGTAAGAATCATGAAAATCGGCCCACGCGTTTGGTCTCTAGAGTGCCACAAAGGAACAAACATACAAACATACATACATACATACATATATAGGCTGATAAACACATTACCCTCCTTTGCGTCGCGCAGTCGGGTAAAAAAAAAGAGCCATTACTGTAGGTGCTAGAAAGTGTAAATTTATCATCTTTTGTTTTTTTTATTCACAATTGGTAAGTCCTTGGCATCATCTCACCTGATGTTAAGTGAAGATGATGCCGAAGATGGAAGCGAGCTTACCAAGATTCCCCAACGCAATGGAGAACTGGCTATTTATCTTCAAGCCGAAACACATCAATGTTGTTAACACTGATTATTACCTACTTCAAAAAGGAGGAGGTACTAAGATCGACTGTATATTTTTTTTTGACAGCAAGACTTAGATAAGATGGTGGTAGCTAGCCAGGCGGGCTTAGAAAATGCCCTACCACCAACCAAACCGAGTCTTACAAGTTGACCCCACCGGGAATCGAACCCGCAACCTCCTGGTGTGAAGCGAATGGAATAACCATTACGCCATGGAGGCGGTTGAAAAATCAAATCAAATCTCACAATAAATCCTCACCAACAACTGGTCCGAGTGCTAAATAGACGATTCCAGCAGTCATCAGCTGAATACCAGAAGCTCCAGGCAGCTTGTGCAGTGGAACGTGGGTGGGTATCACTAGAGCCATGAACACTGTGCGAAGACCCTTGCCGAAGCCAATCACCACTGCCACCGCGTAGATGAGAGCTTGGCTGTGGTATGTGGCTAGAACTGATTAAAAAAAATATATTCGATGATTAATGATTAGAACACTCACACACTCACTTTTAACACACACTGGTCATAGACCTTATGATGATGTAAAACTTCAAAATTGTATCCAGTTGCTACCGAGGTCAAGTGTAACGATCCATCACGATAATCATTCACTCCTAATAACAAAAACCTTACTTAAAAAATGTTTAGTTCCTTACCTACTCTCCCAATAGCCATTGTGATAACTCCAAACAGAAAGAAGGAGTCATTATCCCATCCGATTTTTCCAGCCACGAACGGAATACAGAACCTAACGCAAATATCGACTCCGGCTAACAGTGACATGAATAAAGCAATAGTGGAATGATCGTATCCATAATCCCCGAGAATGAAAGGCGTCAAGATCGAGAAATTCAATTCATTAAAGTTAGCCAGAGTTATACCCAGCATCAAATTTACAAACGTAAGATCTTTCAGGAGGTCAAAGTCAAAAAAGAGAGTAATTTTCTGACATAATGTTAGCTTCTCTTCATCGCTTTCAACATCAATATCTTCTTTATTTTTCTCTTCAAACACATCATCGTCAAGTTCCCCATTTATAAGTAGTTTGATCTTTTGTCCTTTATTATTTTCACTTTCTTTCAAATATTCTTCTAATTTTATTGAAGCCAGCTTTAACACTTCACTCTCGTAGTTAAAGTTATTGGATTTTCTGCGTTTGCGATGTGATTGATTGCTGTGAGTGTCTTTTAAATATTTTCTTTCATCTTCATCCTGATTTTTGACTGAAACATTGCTGTAGTTATCTTTATTATATTTTTCTTCATAATTTCCATCCATTTTAAAAGATTTCATACTTTTGTTAGTAATCATATGTTTTTCGGCTCTATCTTCTATGAATTTAGCCTCTAATGGGTCTATATTTTCAACAACTTTTTTTTCTTCAGCTTTCAAATCCTGCGGAGCTTTAAGTGTAGGATAGTCCTCTATTTCGGATTCCGGAATATGTGAGTCAACAATCATTATGGTAGAAGTTTTGCGTTTAGGTTTAAAAGTCTCTTGATTAACCGATAAAATATTTGAAGAAGAATTTTTCTTCGACTCATTCAAATATAAACTTGACGATTTTCTTGAACGGTTTTCTAATAAGTTTGTCATCGATGATTTCTTGGAGTTCATGCGAGAGTTTTTGGCAGAGCCTTCTCTTGAAGTAAGTTTGCTTTGAGACTGTCTCGACTGACTAAAGTATCCATCGTTGGATCGCAGCATCATAGGTACACCAGGATCAATTATTTCATAACCAGGAGTTACTGGATCATCCTCATTGTAAAGGTACTGACTCGAGAATGCGCTTATATTCTTAAGTTTTGAACTAAAATAACCACTTTCTTTATTGGAGCTGTCAGTTTTAAAGGTATCCGGTGGTTCTTTTTTCATAGGATTTTCATCGCCTTGTTTATCTGGTTTTTTGGAATGCCATTCCACCGGTTGCAGTAGAAGAGCGAACGCAACCGCGTGGAGTGCAAATCCGCTTATAATAAGTACTGTGCCTGTTTCCCCGAAAACTGAGAAGAGGACTGTTATGATTTGTGGCCATATAATGGGGCCAAGACCAGTGGTGGTCCATGACAGGCTTGTTGCTAGTCTTCGCCTTTTCTTCCAATACGTGTTCAAAGCGAGGGCATTGGCTGAGCTGCATATACCATAACCAGCACCTGGAAGCCAGAAATTAATATGAATAAGTTTAATTTCTGTCAGGCACCATCATTTTTTGACAGAATTTATCGTTTTGTGAATAGATGCTTCTGCCTGTTTTGGTTCTACATGATCATCATCATCATAATATCAGCCGAAGGACGTCCACTGCTGGACATAGACCTCGCTCAAGGATTGGTTCTACACTTGAAATGAAATGAATCTAAATTATTTATTAGTAACAATATGTTATACGTCAAAGAGTAACCACTAGTATTTCCGGCGAACTTCGTACCACCTTACACTACACTACCTTGCCCTACTCTACCCTACCCTACCCTGCCCTACACTACCCTACACTACACTACAATATCCTACCCTTCTCTACCCTACCCTACACTACACTACACTACACTACACTACCCTACACTACACTACCCTTCCCTACCCTACCCTACCCTACTCTACCCTACCCTACACTAAACTACAATACCCTACCCTACCCTTCCCTACCCTGCCTTACCCTACTCTACCCTACACTACACTACACTACACTACACTACCCTACCCTAACCTTTCCTACCCTACCCTACCCTACACTACACTATACTACACTAAACTACACTTACCTACCCTACCCTACCCTACTCTACACTACACTATACTACACTAAACTACACTTACCTACCCTACCCTACCCTACCCTACATAAGAACCTTCTCCTGACAACAACGAACTCGACAAAAAAAGAATTAGCGAAATTGGTCCAGCCGTTCACGCGTGACGCCGTGACCAAAGGAAATAGGGATTCATTTTTATATACATTAAATTTACTATAGTATTAATTATAGTTAAATTTACACAAATAATAAATAATAATAAAATACAAATTACGACTTTTTTAATTTAGGCAATTTAAGAAAATCTTCGTTATTATAAAACAATTTTTCGTGCAGCCAGTCTTTCAAAGTTTTATTAACACATTTGTGGAAGCTGAATTTATTACGGCTGCGGGCAACAATTATAAATTTCAGGTCCTATAACATACATGGACGGCTGAGATTTTTTTAGTTTATGGGGCTGATCTGCTAAGACAAAATTAAATGTGATGGGTATTCATTTCGTGTGTTGATTATTTTTCAAAAACAATGCAGTATATTGTAAAAAAATGGGAGATCGTGGTTCGAATCCTGCCACGTACCAATGTGATTTCCAATTTAGATTTCATATGAAGGTTTATAAGGCCTTTGTCTAGCAGTGGACGATTTTCAGCTGATATGATGATGATGATGAAGGTTTATCCGACGCTTTTACGGTGAAGGAGAATATCGTGAGGAAACCTGCACGCGCCTGCGGAGAAACTCGCAGGTTGTGTGTGAAGTCGACCAACCCGCACTGGGCCCGCCTGGTCGACTAAGGCCTGATCGCCCTAATTCAGGGTAGGTTCGAGCCCCTCGGTGGGGACGTATATGAGCTGATATGGTGATATTGTCAATTACGATATTTTTTGAGATATACATATATTTTATTATTATTATTATATCAGCTCATATACGTCCCCACCGAGGGGCTCGAGCCTACCCTGAATCAGGGCGATTAGGCCTTAGTCGACCACGCGGACCCAGTGCGGGTTGGTCGACTTCACACACAACCTTCGAGTTTCTTCGCAGGCCTGTGCAGGTTTCCTCACGATGTTTTCCTTCACCGTTAAAGCAATCGGTAATGATATGTACGTAAGTTTTTGAAAAACTCATTGGTACATTGGCCGTCATGAGTTTTTCATACATATATATGCCGAGATAATAACAATTATTCATATCATATCATAAAGTCACTGGGTTCATGAGCCAGTTCGATATGAGTAGGTAATAAAATAAATGATGTCTGTATTGGTACTGTATGAAGTACTCACCGTAGAATATAGAGAATGACAAGAGGTAAGTGAGGAAATTGTAGGAGAACGTAGTGCAGACAAGTGATATGAATACCACCACCGCTCCGAAGAATGAGACCTGGCGATAGGTGAACGTTCTGAACACTGGACCATTGGCCAATCCTGTAAAACAAAGGAAAAATTCTAACGTTATAACATTCATTGATTTATTCATAAACAATAAATGTTTTATTTAAATGTAACACCTATTAATAATTAATTTAAAATGTTTACAAATTACACCTAAAATGAAATTCCTAAACTACTTAAAATAAAATACCCTAAATCACACCTAAAATAACTTACACAATAAAACACCTAAAATACTTAACCCGTCCCTCGTCATCCCCGGTGCAAAGGAAAAAAGTATTTTATATATAACACTGAAAAATATTTTGGGGTTAATCGGAATAAAAAAAATTGAAAGGAAAAGAAGAAAAAAGGGTAAATTACAGAGGTTAAGAACTGAACGGCGGTGAATGGCGGTGATGTCTAGTTATAAAAGTAAACAATATAATATTATTGTATTTGAATGTAACATACGTAGTTTAAATAACAGACGTAACATAAAACGTTGATACAAGCAAGAGAAATCCAGAATATAAGACAAAGTTAACATTACAAATTAGATATATTCGTTCGTTCCTGGTGCAAAGGTTGGCCATTGCCATTCAGCGGGGTAATGCAGTTGGTTTAATGGGCACCTTTGCGATGGGTTCGGTAAGGGGCGGGTTATTTATTATAAATAAATAAAAATGGTTTATTTCGGATAAATGAAAGATCCATAGCATGTTAGTAAGGCTTATAGTAGGTTAGTAACAATAATAAGAGGACGAAACAAAAAACAATGGTATTTATACAGATAAGCAATCCCCATGCCCAGAGTGATCAGGGAAAAAAGCTTGATTCCGTGATCACTCTCCGCACTAGACACCGTCATACGAGTATATGTGTCTGCTATGGTATTTAGGATGCTGTTGGGACTGTCCCGCATTATGCGTATCAAGGAGTTAGTTGTTTTTGCGATTGATGGCTGCAAAATCATCAGTTTGGTACTCCGCAAACATCCCCGATGCACTACAAAATCGGGGCAATCCCATCATCATCCTAAATATATTATTATTTATTATATTGGACGCGCAGAGTGTCTAGCGATTTTTTGGTATTATTGACTGATAATTAGTTATTTATTATACATATTATTATATTTTTTAATTATTTAGGGTTCCGTTATCCGTACCATTACCTATACAAAAATATACGGGAGTTCATTTACTTAGAAAAAATAATAAAAAAAGAAAATATTTTCAATCACAAAATAAACAGAAAGCGTCGGTGGCTCAACGGTAACCAGTCGGTCCTCCTAACCACAGGTCTCGGGTTCAAATCCAGACAGCCAATGTACCAATGAGTTAAAAAATAATAAAAAAAGAAAATATTTTCAATCACAAAATAAACAGAAAGCGTCGGTGGCTCAACGGTAACCAGTCGGTCCTCCTAACCACAGGTCTCGGGTTCAAATCCAGACAGCCAATGTACAATGAGTTTTTCGAAACTTATGTACATGATATACTTACCGATTGCTTTAACGGTGAAGGAAAACATCGTGAGGAAACCTGCACATCTGATTCCAAATGTGTATGAGAAGTCGCGTTGCACACATCCTTAGGTGTATATCTAAAATGCCCTACACATGACCACGGGTGATGCTAAGTGCAACGCAACATCAGGCAACCGCCGTATATCCCTTGTGCCACACGATAAGAGAGAGAGAACAGAAAACAAGCCCCAAAGCATTGAGCATCGCCGCAAAGTTGCCTGTCTGTCAGTGAGAGTGTGCGCAAGAACTAAACGCTCTCATTCCCTTCATTCATGTTTGCGCTTGTACTGTGCATCTAATCCCCATACTAAAAGTTGAATCCCTTAAAACAATACCTATTTTTTTTCGAACGGATCTCTGTGGATGGTGGGCCAGCAAAGAGTCTGTATACAATGGTACCAGAGAGATGTACTATCGCACACCAAACAGATGTACCTAGTTTGTTCTATCAAAGTTATTTAACTTTTGACACGTTCTAGACGCTAATGTAAAAAACGCAAATAATAATCATAATTTGAGTGTATGTGGTTTGATAGATTTTCGTAAAAAATGACATCTTTTTAGGGTTACGTATCTGTATATAAAGAACAAAATATTATCACAGTGTGTATTTTTAACCGACTTCAAAAAAGGAGGAAGTTTCTCAATTCAACCGTATATCATCATACCAACCGAAAATCTTCCACTGCTGGACAAAGGCCTCCCCCAAGAATTTTCCACGACGACCAATCCTGCGCTGCCCGCATCCATCGGCTTCCCGCGATCTTCACCAGGTTGTCGGTCCACCGCGTGGGGGGCCTGCCTACGTTAAGATTCCCGGTACGCGGTTGCCACTCGATAACTTTATTGCCCCATCGGCTATCTGTTCTACGAGCTATGTGCCCTGACCACTGCCACTTCAGTTTAGCGATTCTGTGAGCTATGTCGGTTACTCTGGTTCTCCTACGGATCTCCTCGTTTCTGATTCGATCACGCAGAAAAACACCGAGCATAGCTCGCTCCATAGCCCTTTCGGTGACCTAGAGCCTTCTAATGAGGCCCATAATAAGCGAACATGTCTCAGTTCCGTAAGTCATCCATCACATCACAAGCTTCCAGAACACTGCCCAGCAGAGTTGGATTCGTCGATTGATCTCTTTCTTGAAGTTGGACCTACCTAGCTGGACTGTTTGGCCCAGGTATACATATTGGTCAACAACTTCCAGTGTAGAGTGTATACCTTTAGACAGGTTGGTGCGACACGGACATTTAACATTATTTTCGTCTTGTCCATGTTAATTTTAAGACCCACTTGTTGAGAGACTTTACTGAGGCCATTGAGCATTGTGCTTCGGTCTTCCATAGTCTCCACGATTTTGTCAGCGAATCGGAGGTGGGTTATGTACTCGCCGTTAATATTGATTCCGAGTCCACCCCAGCCCAGAAGCTTAAAAACATCTTCCAGGGCTGCGGTGAACAGTTTCGGAGATATAACGTCTCCCTGTCTCACCCCTCGCTGCAACTGAAAAGGTTTCGAGTTCTGATCGTGGAAACGAACCGACATGGTGGCGTTTTCATACAGACACTTAAACACCTCGATGTATCGATGGTCAATTTGGCACCGCTGGAGAGACTGTAGCACAGTCCAGGTTTCGAATAAATCTAAGGCTTTCTCATAGTCCACAAACGCCAAGCATAGTGGCTGATTGTACTCCACGGTTTTCTGTATAATCTGCCGCAGCGTAAGTATGTGGTCTATGGTACTAAAGCCTTTTCGGAAACCGGCTTGTTCGGGAGGCTGGAAGTCGCCAAACCTGCTTGCGAGACGATTCGTAATGACTCTCGAAAACAGCTTATAGACATGGCTTAGGAGTGAGATGGGTCTTTAGTTCTTCAGCAGGGTGTTGTCACCCTTTTTGAAGAAAAGCACTACCACACTTCTGTGCCATGCCTAAGGCGTTTGTCCCTCGAGTATAACGGAATTAAATAACTTCTGAAGAGCTTTCAGAACTGGTGATCCACCTGCTTTCAGAAGTTCAGCCGTAATTCCATCATCACCCGGTGCCTTGTTGTTCTTGAGCTGTTTGAGAGCCATTCTAATCTCGTACTGGCTGACGTCCGGGATATCTTCGGTATAGTGTCGGGTTAGTCTGGCTTTTGGGTCTTCAGCTAGAAAGCTGACAGGCAAACGTATGGTTTTCTACAATTGTCCATAGAACTTCTCAACTTCTTCCAGCAACTCAGCCTTAGACGATATGATCCTGCCATCCTCAGTCTTTAGATTGCTCAGTTGGGTTTGCCCAACAGACAGATCTCTCGCAAACACTTTTGAGCCTTTGTTGTTCTCAATCGCCTCTTTAATACAGTTTGTATTATATTGGCGTAAATCGCGAATCAGGGACTTAGAGATCTGCCTGTTTAGTTTAGACGGCAAAACCAATTTGCGTCTTTCTTCCATGAGGTCGCTGTTGAAGTCAGATATTTTTTTGGTTCTTTTTGAACGGCGAGTTTTAAAAATCTAAGACCCGACCGTTTGGACAATTTCCACGAACCTGTCATTATAATCGTCCACATTCTTGTGCAATTCGGGGTTTTGGAGCTAGATGGGCGCTGGTTGGAGCGTACACTTCATCAGTCGACATATTTCTAGCTTGGTTTTTATATTCAATGTGCCTTTAACCATCCGGTAATCGCTTCCTGTTTTGACTGAATGGATCACGGAGACATCATTGAATATTTGCCTACTTGTCGACAAGATGAAGTCTATCTCGTTCTTCGTTACGCCATTGGTTACATACCATGTCCACTTCCGCTATTTTGACTTTTTGAAGAAGGAGTTTATCATAAAGAGGCTCTCGTTCTCCATAAAGGCGGCCAGCATCTTTCCACGTGAATTTTTTACTCCGTATCCAAATTGCCCCACTCTCAGCTCTCCATCGCATCGTTTGCCCAGTTTCGCGTTAAAGTCCCCCTTAACAATGGTATAATGGGTCCTGGTGCTATCTAAGGCTGTAGAGATGTCATCATACATAGTCTCTACCTCGTCGTCGGAGTGTTTCGTAGTCGGCACGTATACCTGTATGACCTTCATCGAATACCGTTTGGTGATTTTGAGTATAAGGTATGCTTTCCTTGTCGAAACGCTCACTATCTGGACCACATTGTTAATCAGGGACTTGTGTATACAAGAAACCCGACACCACCCTGGGACTGTCGCCTTCCCGGAAATAAAGCAGGTTTCCGGATTTAAGGATCAAGGTGTCCTCTCCCTCTCTTCGGACTTCACATAAACCTACGATTTCCCACCGTAACCTGCTCAATACTTCTTCGAGTTCTGTAAGCTTCCCGTCAGTCCGCAGTTTACGCATGTTGTAAGTTGCCAGGGCCAGAGGTCTTTTAATTTGGTAGCCTGGCATCTGCCGGGGATTCTTCGCACCTCCCGCCCCGCCGTTACCATGACTGCTACCAGAGCCAGGAATAGCAGGGCCGCCGGGGACAAGGGGCCGTTTTCTGGGTGTGGTATTTACAGGGGGATTTTGCCGTAATCGCCGCGCTTGGCAGGTGAGTTGGCGATCGCAGTGTGGTTAAAGGTGTGTTGCAATGCACGGAAAGGACGCTATTGCCAATCCTCCGGTTTTAAGTTTCTTAGTTAACTCTTACGCCCCCTATTGGAAGAGATGGGATGGTACTATTACTAGCTGGGAGCCATACGGACCGTATATGTATTTATGTACATATAATATGTGTGTTCGCGGATAACTTCGTCATTTATGAACCGATTTTGATGATTCTTTTTTTGTTGGAAAGGAGATATCCCAAGGGTGGTACCATGATAAGGAAATCAGGATCTGATATTGGTATTCCATAGAAATCGAGGGGAACCTTAGTTTCCTGTTTGAAGTCGGTTTTTTCGTGTACGAGTCATACTCGCACATGGCCGGTTTTTTAAACCGTAAAAATACCTTTACGGAATCCTGTATTATTTTTTACGGAAATCTGACAAACCAGTTACAAATATTAGTTACGAGAACATTCTGACAAAGTTTGACCATACTACGTTTGTGTGGAACGCACGAGCGGGATAAACGCTTCTTAAAAAGTTACCATGCTTTGGCGGCACGCACCGACGCAAGCGTTGAGCGCGGAGTGCATGTTGATGACGGTGGTGATTTTGGAGCTGGAGATATGCAGCTGCTCAAATCTGTGCCGGAAGAGAAGCCCGAACTGCTGTAAGGTCGGCAGCATCGACAGCTGGAACAAAGGAGGAAATAAGATGATAAAAAGGGAGTTATGATGATGATAATGCATAAAAAAATGCACTATCGACCATTAAATTTGCCTCGTAATAAAATTTTATAAATTAAATTAATTAATTTTTGATCAGCGTACGCCTCAGCATCAGAACAATAACTAAAGCATAGAAGTTGTGCAATTTGACTCTTATGTACACGTCTTTTTCTTTCCAATACGCAGAATAATGGGACAGAAACTACAGAAAGATACAGATATAATGTTACTATGAAAAGCGAACGTATATATATACATACACGGTACAAACAAACGTCAAAATGGATACCTTGGCTACGTTTACGTCATCAAATTAAAAAACTGGCAAATTGCGAGTCAGAACCGCACACATAGAGTTCCGTACCATCATATTAGATGGCGCTAGTACAAAGGGTTCTGTACCATCATACTAGATGGCGCTAGTTTCTTAACGGTTTTTTGTATGGAGACCTCCCAAATTTATCACTTTTTCTAATTTTTAGTATTTGTTGTTATAGTGGCTGTGAAAATTTCAACTGTCTAGCTATCACCACGGGCAATATACTTATTTCAATGTTTTAATAACAGATAAAGAAAGGTGGATGACGAAAAAAAAATTGCCCGTGGTCCACCCAGGTGGACTGAGTAGGTGGACCACGATCAACAGCCCCTAGTAGATAATAAAATAATACAATAATTTTCTAAAAACCTAAAAACTTTTAGGTACAAGCTTTTAATTCTGCATTGGCACGATAGGGTTTGCTCATTAAAATGGCGCTATAATGTCGCGTCGGGGTACCGCTAAGTTTAAAGCAATAACTAGTATTTTGTGAATGAGGCTGCTAACTTCCCAAATATAATAAAATACATAGCTAAAATAGAGAACTTTCAAACTCATAACGCTCCCAGACTCATAACACCCAATGTTACTAGATTTGTCACAAAAGTTGTTCGTCGTCGCAAGTTGGTCGAAAATACTAGTAAATAATAGATAGTCAATCAAATGAAGGGTCTGATTCACTAAAGCGGTACCCCGACGCGACATTATAGCGCCATTTTAATGAGCAAACCCTATCGTGCCATCCATCGATTTCGATAATTAAAATATATATAGGTATTTCTGAAATGAATTTGATGGCTCAACGAAAGGTATTATTTTTTACTTTTTAAATGTCCGCTTTACTTTTTATGGTGTCAGATATTGATAGATGTTTCTGAAATCGAAGTGAGACTACATATTTATAAAACCTTGTTGATGTATATATATATATTTGATGCTCACTGTACATATGCGTGCAAAATTTCAGCTCAATCGAAAACCGGGAAGTGGGTCAAAATTGAACTTGCAAGATTCCACCCGAACAAATATACCATACACTACAAGTTAAACAAAGCTTGTAAAAACGTAGCTATATGACAAAAGTTTGTGTATTATATTACATCCTCTTTGGCTTAGTTATAGCTAGAGCTCTGTGATATAACCACTACATTTTATCTGTGGCTTTCAGTGACTAAAAAAATGTGTTTAATGCGTCCAACATATTAATGTATTAAATTCTCTTTGCAACATATAGTAGTGATCTGTGAATGCGTCCATGTTTTTTTTATAAACCTAATGTAAAGTTAAATTGATTTTTACGTAAAGACCGATACAGAACTGATAGTGAAAATAGCAGACCAGTCCAGTACCAAGTAGTCTTCTCACTCTTACACAGGAAGTCAGGTAAAATAGAGCATACAAATATTATAAAGCTGGGAAACACTTCTTGAATTTTTGATTTTTCGTGAATAAAGAGAGGGGGGAGCCCCTAGTAACAGCCCCCGGAGATCTCCTACGGTGAATGGGAGCACGACCTCCCCCCCCCCTCCAACTGCTTACCTAGAGCCGAGCATCCTAGAGGCAACGAGCGAAGTTGGTTCTATTGCTTCTTTTTAGGGTTCCGTAACGTGACCCTGTTATATATATAGGTACCTACCAATCATTTACAGAATATATTTCTATGGGGAATTTATAAAAAAACGTTTTTTATCCACAATTGGTAAGCCCTCGGCATCATCTCATCAGTAAGTGACAGTAAGTGACGATGATGCCGAAGATGTAAGCGGGCTTACGAAGATTCCCCAACGCAATGGGAAACTGACTATCATATCTTCAAGCCGGAACACATTAATATTGTAAACATTGATATATGGCGGCAAGACTTAGATAAGATGGTGGTAGCTAACCAGGAGGGCTTAGAAAATGCCCTTTCACCAACCAAACCAAGTCTTACAAATCCGCCGGGAATCGAACCCGCGACATCCTGATGTGAAGCTAATGGACTTAACCATTACGCTACCGAGGCGTTTTTAAAAATTAAATTGTTGGAGAATATTGGTAAGCCCGCTTCCATCTTCGGCATCATCGTCACTTGGATAAAAAAAAATTTTGCTCCATCGTAAAAACGCTAATATACAGGTGTAAAAAAAAATGGTGTAGGACCCGTTAACTGGGGCTTCTACTCATCATACTGAACAACTTTTCCCAAGGTCCCATAGTCAATTCGTAAAAAAAAATTCGAGGTTCCATAGAAAAATGCACAAAATTGGTCAATCATCTGTTGGTTTTGTATGAAGAGTTCAAAATTTTTATGCGATTTCAGCAAACTTATAGAACAAAAGTTTTTCAGTTTGATGAGTAGAAGCCCTAGTTTGGGATCTACACCAATTTTGTTACACCCTGTATACATACAAGCGGTAAACCTTGGTGTGATTATAATGCTAAGTACTGGGTGACTGATATATCAACTAACTGACTGGGTGACTGATATATCAACTGACAGAGTGACTGATAAATCAACTGACTTACTGGGTGACTGATATATCAACTGACAGAGTGACCGATATATCAATTGACTTACTGTGTGACTGATATATCAACTGATTGAGTGACTGATATATCAACGAACAGGCTGAATCCCTAGGTCTATAGAAACTCAAAATTTTTCTCAAGAGTTTCTTAATTATAAGTCTATTCATACATATCGCAGACATCCACTGAGGAAGGTTGGTTCAAGTGGTGGTTAAAGTTTGTATGGGAGAGTCTGACTTTCCAACATCAAGAAGCGGGAAACACATAGAAATACAGTGTATTATGGATAATAGGTATCGGAACTGAAGACAAATAATATCCTGATATTAACCTATCCTATATAATTATATCCTATTATGAATTCTCCAAATTTTTTGCATGCCAGTAACCAGTGAAAAGAGATATTAGAATCTATACTAATGTTAAAAACCCGGAACCGTGTCCATCTCTCGGTTTTCGAACTAGTTATATATAACAGGCGCCCGGGGCGTTTTAGGCGCGCGCCCCGGGTGCCTGTTATGACTGTCACTTTCAGGCTAAACTACTAAACCGATTTCACTGAAATTTTAGACAGAGCTAAAGTAAAGAGCGTTGACATATATATCGATGGCGAAGAACAACATAGGATAGAGACCCAAAAACTGCATAGTTACAGGGAAATCTAGAAAAAAGCAAGTCTATTCGTTACTCTTTTACGCTAAAACTACTAAACCGATTTCGCCTAAAATTGGAATGAACGGATCACCTAATAGGCGGAAAACAACAAAGCATACTTTTCATGTCGGAAAATAGCATGGTTTTAGAGGGATCTGGGAAAAAGTCTGTTTGTTACTCTTTCACGCCAACAAACTTTCAACTACAAAACTGCAATGAGCTGCTGATTTTGCAAAGAGCTCGAGCTTAAGGCAAGCTATTGATTGGAACAGTTATCTCTTTCTTCACGTGTAAGGAGTAAAGAAAATAACCACACTTTTTCACTTTTTCAATGGTTTTTCGTTTCAACCAAAAACTACAATGAATGTATAAAAAATAACATTACTCAATTTGTATTATCATAAAAAATATCGTTGTATATTTTTTTAAATTTATACTTCAAAACATTAGTCATAACAAGAGTTGAAAGCAACGGTGTAGACCTATCTTTGGGATTTTTTTCTACCGAGCCAAAACTGCTTAATCGTGTTTCTATTAGCTTTTGACTTTAAAGTCCTTATCAACAAAAAGGGTATTTTTTTAACCTTGGGTTTTCTATCGTTTGTAAGTAATTGACGTCAAAAATAACGAAAATCTGTGATATTACCGCTTTAAAAAACATAACCAAAGGTTGAAAAAAATACCTATTGATGATTCATCCACAATAAGGGTATTTTTTAAGAGTAAGGTATTTTAAGAGTTTAGGAGTAATTGACGTCAAAAACAACGAAAATCTGTAATATTACCGCCTTAAGCGGAGAATAACATAAGGTGCCTACTTTTTATCTGGGTTCTGGCAAATATTAACGCACCGTGCACTTTCAAATGTAGTTATAAAAGTGGCCAAGTTCGTGTTGGACCACGCACAGAGTAGGATTTCGTAATATATTCAAGTAATCCTTTCTAATATTATAAATGTGAAAATGTGTTTGTTTGTTACCTTTTCACGCTTCAACGCCTTGACCAGTCTTAATGAAATTTAGCATGCAGGTAGCCTGTGTCACGAGGAAGGACGTAGGCTACTTTTTATCCCGTGAAAATAGCGTAGCCCGATGCAGTTCCTGAGGGAACTGAAAAAATACTCTTTTTATGGTTAATTTCTTTAACATAGCAACGGAACAATGCATTGTTGTGATTTTTTGCACAGAGATGGTTGAAGGGGTGAGAAATGACATATACTACTAATTATAGTAAAGCCCAAGATATTTCCCGAGGGATCTGGGGAAAATTTATTTCTAGGCTCGCGCACGTCGAAGCGGCGCCGCAACGGAGCAACGGATTGACGTGATTTTTTGCATAGAAATAGTTGAAGGGGTGGGAAGTGACTAATAATGCTTAACAGAATAGCCCGATATAGTTCCCAAGAGATCTGGAGGAAACTCTTATCTACGCCCGCGAGCGGCTCGCGCACCACTCAACCACAAAGTCAGTCAAAAAGAATGCCCACGCGAGTGAAGCCACGGGCAAAAACTAGTAAATTTATATTTTAAATTAGGAATCTATATATATATATATAAAAGAAAGTCGTGTTAGAACACCATTTATAACTCAAGAACGGCTCGACCAATTTTTGTGATTTTTGTGCTTTTGCATTTGTCTTCGTCTGGAATAGAATAATAAGTATTAAAATATGATACTCAACAATAAAAAAAAATATTATCAGTCAAAAAATAATTGGTTTTAGGGTAGGATAGGGTAGTGTAGTGAAGTGTAGTGTAGGTGTAGGGTAGGGTAGGGTAGGGTAGGGAGGTGTAGGGTAGGGTAGGGTAGGGTAGTGTAGGGTAGGGTAGTGTAGGGTAGGGTAGGGTCGGGTAGGGTAGTGTAGGGTAGGGTAGTGTAGTGTAGTGTAGGTGGAAAGAAGTTCACCAGGACAGAAGTATGAAACACCCGACTGCATGAAAACATAACTGCTATTTTTTGGCCATTCAGGTAAAAATGTATCCTATATTACTCACGGGATTAAGACGAATCTAAGGACACCTCTCACTCCAAAATCCATCAAGCCGATTAGCCGATTTGTTTGGCTAGTCGGGTAAAAATGTCTCCTATGCAACTTACGGGATCAACACAAATCTAAAGACAGCTTGAACTCCAAAATCCATCAAGCCGTTTAGGTTAAATAATAATACATACACTCCAAAAACATACCCGTTGGCGCAATCGGTTAAAAACAAAGTTATTTTTCATTGCAAATTGCAATTATAGAACGTTTTGTATTGAATCTTTTTACTATTTTTGTTGGTCGATTATTACTCCTAAACTAAGGAAGCTTATATACTTGGCTGTAATAATAATATACCGAAGTTTTCTCATAAACCCACTAATTTGTCCCACTAGTGCAACCACGGAGGGAACCTATTTCTCGTAAACCCACTAATTTGTCCAACTAGTGCAACCTCGGAGGAAACCTATTTCTCATGGACCCACTAATTAGTCCCACTAGTGCAACCACGGAGGGAACCTATTTCTCGTAAACCCACTAATTTGTCCAACTAGTGCAACCACGGAGGGAACCTATTTCTCATGGACCCACTAATTAGTCCCACTAGTGCAACCACGGAGGGAACGTATTTCTCATGGACCCACTAATTTCTTCCACTAATGCAACCACGTAGGGAACATATTCTCATGGACCCACTAATGTGTCCCACTAGTGCAACCACGGAGGGAACCTATTTCTCATGGACCCACTAATGTGTCCCACTAGTGCAACCACGGAGGGAACCTATTTCTCATGGACCAACTAATTTGTTTCACAAGTGGAACTACGTAGGGAACATTTTCTCATGGACCCACTAATTTGTTCCACTAGTGGAACCACGTAGGGAACATATTCTCATGGACCCACTAATTTGTACCACTAGTGCAACCACGGAGGGAACCTATTTCTAATGGACCCACTAATTTGTTCCACTAGTGGAACCACGTAGGGAACATATTCTCATGGACCCACTAATTTGTACCACTAGTGCAACCACGGAGGGAACCTATTTCTCATGGACCCGTATTTCTCATTTCTAGCATTATCCAGACCGAAGCTATCACGGTTCGAAAATACAACGAAACGGTTTTATAAAAGGTAGTAGTGCCCGTTTCCTTTGGTTCGTCTTGGCGGGGGCACTACCGTGCTTTCAGATCAACTATGTGGAAAATACTACTAAATTCTACTAGATGTCGCTGTGTGTCTAATCAAACTGAAAAAAAATTATGTATGGTATAGCAAAAACAACACTTTTTAATGTGGATTTATGTACAAATTTACAATACTTATTCAGACTTTTTCCTTCATTAGGTTTTGATTGACTTGTGAGTATTAAAATACACGTGAAACTAGCGGATTCGGATACCTAGTGGTGTTGCCCGCGCCGCTCCAGTTTTTGCCGTCCCTGTAGGAAGTTTGTTTGTTTGTAAACTCTTTAATGTACAAAATATACACTTAAAATAATATTTTAAAAAAAGGTTAAGTACAAAGGCGGACTTATCCCTTAGAGGGATCTCTTCCAGTCAACCTTTGCAATAATAAATAGAGGACTTAACTAGGACAAAGAAACACTTAATAACGTATAAACCAGTAAAAGAACAAAATCCCAAAATTATTTCTAAACGCACATCATAATTTCTATATAATGCCAAATTTCAGCCTGATCCGTCCTTTGATTTGAGCTGTGCATTAATAATCAGTCAGGACAAACATTTTTTTAAAATATATAAGAAGATAAATGGCCGTTAAAATGGTCTCCTTTTTTTATATTTTAACAGCTTCAAGGGAACAAAGAATTAAGTATTTGATATTAATTTCACCTTGATACATTCACGCGTTCCTGAGAAAAGGGTTTGACAGACAGGCAGACAGACAGACAGAAGGACAACAAAGTGATTCTAAAAGGGCTCTTTTTTATTTTTGAGGTACGGAACTCTAAAAAAGCATTTTTCTGTCGCTCTCGGTGTCTTTTGTTGGAAATAAATAAGTAGGATACAAGAATAATTGTAAAGAGGTGTGGTAGTACGGAACCGTCGGTGCGCGAGTGCGACTCGCACTTGGCCATTTTTTAAGGGAAACTTTTATTACATCGTCTCAAGCTTTTTCGTCTGTGTGTTGCGTGACGGCAAAGAGATTATTACATCGCCTTAAACTTTTTCGTCAGAGCAGCCATGATCGTTTCGTCTCAAGCTTTTTCGTCTGTGTGTTGCGTGACGGCAAAGAGATTATTACATCGTCTCAAACTTTTTCGTCAGAGCAGCCATGATCCAAGACGAGAGCAGCCATGATCAGAGGAGTGAAACATTTATTACATGATCGTTTCGTCCTCTGTGCCGTAGACCTAAGACGAGAGCAGCCATGATCGTTTCGTGCTCTGTAAATGTCTATAATGTGAAAAAAAGTTTCACTTTTACCATGGTTTCATAAAACCACACACTCTTTTTTTGTTTAGTTGCATCTATATATTTTGGAAAGCTAATAACATGAAGTTACTTGGCTGGCTTTGATGACGATTGTTTTACAAAGTAACTTCAAAACCCAGCAAGGATGTTTTTCATACAAAATCTAGAGTTGTGTGGGTTATCCGGATACCCCATGAGGTGCTTCACCTCTGGACCACCGCTTATCGCTATTTCCTTGGAGCCTACCCTGTATAAGGGCGACCACACCGAGCCCAGTTCGTCGACTCACATACTACCTTCGAGTTTCGTCGCAGGTGTGCAGGCTTCCTCACGATGTTTTCTTTTACTGTAAGAGCTAGGACACTCTATTTATATACGATTATATTTGTTTACGATGTTTTCTTTTACTGGAACAGCTTGGACACTCTATTAATATAGGATTATATATATTTACGATGTTTTCTTTTACTGTAAGAGCTTTGACATTCTATTTATGTTTAACAAACCTTTCAGCTGATAATGTTTTTTTTTCTTATTTGTTCTATGTTGATTTTATAACTTAAAGGAAAGTTTTTGTTCCCAACGCACCTGTCTGGTCAGAAATCTACATTTCAAGATGCAAGAAGCTCTTAATAGTAAGTTCCATTTTTGTTTCGTACCTAAATAACTTGTGAAACAGAGACAAGAATAGCACGCACTCTCCATACAAAATAGAGATAACGTGTTTCCACATCTGAATGTTATCCGATCATAATGATTTTTAAATTATTATTTATTTGTTTCACAATTTATTGCACACAGAAATAGGGACAAACAAACATTAAACTAGATAAAACATACAAAAGTACAGCTTATTTCTGTAAGAAATTAATTCCAGCAGACCTTGGTAAGAGAAATAACAAAAGAATGGCAGAAGACATGTACATAACAAAGACAACATTTTTAAAAACAGAAATTTTTATATTCCTAAATACCTAGTAAACAAATAAATACCACGTAAAAATAATACAAAATATACTACATAATGTAAGTTAATTATAATATAAACGTAATAATATAAATATAATAATATGCATATAATATAATAAATAAACTATAAAATAAATAAATATGGCTAACATTTAGAAGGATAAGACAAGAAGTGTTCTTTTAATTTAGAAAAAAATACAGTTATTTAAACATGTTATTGACACAATAAAAAACCAAGTTTATTTGTTTTTATTTTTCAGTTCAATTTTATTTGTCATTCATACAAAACTAATTTTGGCTATTATTTGTATGGATGTATGTATAAACGCTATAAATGCACACAAGGAATAATTGTAGAGAATTAATTATTTAATAATTGTTAATTGAGAATTAATTATTTATTTGTTTCTTTTAATCGATAATTTGAAAACGAATCCAATAAAACTAGTTTTTTATGGTGTCAATAGCATGTTTAAAAATCATTATGATAGGATAATATTTAAAGGTGGAAAAACGTTTTTTTTCTACCTACGGAGATTGGGTGCCATTCTTCTCTCTTAAGAGTATTCACATCAACTTTGCCGAGGGATATGTGTACACTTATCATACAAAACATGTTTTTTTGAATAAATATAAAAGGGTTAGGATATAGTATGGGGTAGAAACTTTCGAGATGAGCAAGAAATGCCCTTCCACCAACCAAACCGAGTCTTATCTTGTCTATGTCTATGTCTATGTCTTACAAAGTTAGACTCCACTTCCGAAAGTTTTTCAAGAAACCATGTTTAGCATGAAAGTTTCAAAATATCCCTAGGCTGGTGACTGAATTATAGAAACTGTTATAGAGTAGCTCAAGTTGGGTTCCACACAGGGGTAAATAAATCGATAGATTTTGTTTACTGCATGTAAGTGGGTAATAAAATTGGTTTGGAGACGGCAACTGGATTTTCTCCTCATCGTGTAAGTACTGAACAATAGACCTCTCGGACCCGTCAGTAGGTGGGTAGTTAATACTTTGGATTGTAGATTCTTGATGGGACATTACATCATTCATTTTGCATAATATTGTTTCACTGCTCCTTATAAAATAAAAAAATAATTTAGATGATGAACTTAAAACCAAAGAATAATAATCCTCCGGGGTCTTGACGACACAAGAGGACATACACACATAAAACACACACCACCACCTCACTCATGCTTACAGGTGAACTCGAAAAACTAAAATATTAAAAAACCTAAGCTTTCATGCTCAATCATGCATCACCACGTTTTTCAAGTTCGTTCATGCGCCCCATGTTTTTCAAGAGCTGGCTGGACACTAATACTTTTGCTCGTTTTTATAACAGGCCTATTTTAAATCAGGACGATTTCGCGGGATCCATGTGTTGTGTGTATGATAATCAATCATGAAATATATTGATTACTTACTATGTACAGAACCAAGCCTCAGTATCAAGAGCGCGCTTGGGTACATGGTTGAGTGGCTATAAGGAATGCGCGAGTGACGGCTCGTCGCCACTCCCAGCGTGCGCAGAGGCACAACCAGTGTGGCAGCGAGCCTTTGAGTGCGACACACGTGTCGCGCGGCTTCAAAATTAAGTGCGCCGGCAGGTCACAGCGGGAGAAGTTTGCGGTCTGAGGAGACGTGCAGTTAGCACTACGGCTGTCTCGAGAGCCCTTTTCCTACCTATCAAGATACGGCACGATAGTTATTTATTAGTGTAGGAAGTGTTGTGATAAAATAGATTATGGAGTTTTGTGAGAATACCGACATATCGCATGCATTGTTTAAGATATAAGATCCGACGTCTCTTTGTTTTGTGAATTCGTACTTAGTTAAGCACAGACACGGCTAGTTGCAATAAAACTGACCGCGTTTGAAATGAATTGTGTAATAAAACTACATGAATTGAATCAGATAAGTATCGCGTGGTAGCTAAGTATACTGACCGCGTTTGAAATTAATTCTGTAATAAAACTACGTCAATTGAATCAGCTAACTATCGCGTGGTGGCCCTACGTATCTATATCGGACCGGACTTACTAATCGCGTATGGAGTTTTATCGGACATTGAACAAATGTATGTACTTTCGTGGGTAATCTGACTTGTGAGTTGTGATTTATGTACCTACTTGCTGACCAGTCCACGGTTCCTCCTTTTGATGGCAACTGCTGCGCCTTTGCTGTGGAAGTAGGTCTTTTGGCATCTACACATACATACACATACAATTTCACTACACACACACACTTAACACTACCTACTTTTGTACCAAGCGACGGCCAACGAAGAGGTCGCGTTGCATCGATATTGATAAGTAGTTAGATATAATTGACATTGTTTGTTCATATAAATTGTAAGCTATTTTTAGGGTTCCGTGTTTGATTGTATAATTTATTTGTAGATAGTTTCTACCTGATGTTTTAGGCACAGTCCACGGAGACTGCATTAGATATAAATACTTCCCTTTAGTGCTTGGAGTTGCGAATAACGCCAGTGAGGGAGACGCTGTGTCCACTGTGTTAACAAGCCTAGCTTGTGTTTCCGTTTGCGGATACTAAGCTTGAAATGTATTCGCTTGGCAGCTTTTAGCACTGAACCCCCCGCGCTGCGTATCGCATCCGAGTTCGCCTACCCACCGGTGGGCTTAAGACACGATACTCAATGGACCCAGAACGCATCTTTGTTTAGGCCTGCTGTGTCGAATGGCGTCACAAACATACTAGATAAAGAAAGAATAGAAAAGAAAAGGAAACACTCTTTATTGTACACACAATTAACATAAAAAAATAAAAACACAATATAAAACAAATACTTATGTATAGGTACCATAGTGGTACAATTTGGGCGGTCTTATCGCTGAAAGTAATCCCGGTTACTAGTTTAGTTTGAAAAAATAAGGTATACAAAATAAAGTAACAATAATAATAATACTTAGTACCTAATAATTTGTTATTTGCTTAATGGTAAAATCTACTGCGTTATTATGTTTTTTGTCATAATATGTTAAAATTTAATTACATTCCAAATAAATTTTTATTTTCATTTGTAAAACTTTTGACTCTGAAAGTCTATCTGTATATAACTGAATTCATAATTTATTAATTTGTAAGGAATGAGGTACAGTAAGATAGTAACATACATAAACAAAACACTTATTCAGCCATTAAACTATAGCATGCAAACTTTATATTCAAATTATTTGTCATCATCTAATGATGACGTGATGAAGTGATTTATAGTATGTAAATTTTTCCATTTGAGTCACGAGAACCTTTTTTTTTTGTTAAAACCAGTAAAGGAAGTTATTTTATTGACCTAGGCAGTTTATTGTACACCAGCTTTTGCCAGCAGCGGCTTGCTCGCGTGAACATAGTTTCTATGACTGTCTCAGAGAGTGCGCAGTGCGCGAGCCGCAAATGGCTCGCGAGCGTGGAAAAAAGTAACCCCTATAATATGTTAATCGAGGTCCTAATCTGTCAACCTACCAAATTTCATCCAGATACTTTCAGTAATTTTCGCACGCGGTGGACCGACGACCTGTTGAAGATCGTGGGAAGCCGATGGATGCGGGCAGCTCAGGACCGGTCGTAGTGGAAATCCTTGGGGGAGGCCTTTGTCCACCAGTGGACGTTTTTTTGGCTGACATGATTCAAACAGAATTCAAGGAAATCAAAATCACTCCTCATATCCTGTAAATTACAAAAAAAAATCGATAAAAAAATGCTTATATATCTTTTAATATTGATCGAACTTCGCTTGGGAAGTTCGTTTGATCACATATAATATAAGACTATACCTGCGTCTCATATCTTCAAAAAAAGCGACTCATTTGATATTGATCGAACTTCGCTTGAGAAGTTCGTTTGATCACATAAAATATAACACAATACCTGTGTCTCATATCTACAAAAGAAGCGACTCATATAATATTTATCGGACTTCGCTTGAGAAGTACATTTGATCACATAAAATATAACAAAATACCTGTGTCTCATATTTACAAAAGAAGCGACTCATATAATATTGATAGAACTTCGCTTGAGAAGTTCGTTTGATCACATAAAATATAACACAAAATGACAAATAGTAGATGATATTATTGTCCCACAAATCTGATGTTTGGAGAATCCTTATAAGCTGTAATATAAGAAGTTTTTACCTACACACCAAACGAGTAAACGAAACGAAAAAATATAGCCAAATACAGTAATAAATGTGACAACACAAATTTGGATTTGGAATGGTAAAAAATGGAGTAACTAAACCCCCCCTCTCTCCCCTCACCTAGTAGAGAGTCACGTGTAAAGGGGTGTTTTGTTGCAGAGATAAAGGCGCATCTTGGAATTAAGGATGACAAGCCTCCACCAACCGATGATCAGCGTAAGTTACGATACACTATTGGAAATAAGTTTTTTTCATCCACAATTAGTAAGCCCTTGGCATCATCTCACCTGATGGTAAATGACAATGATGCAGAAGATGGAAGCAATGCATGAACGCAATGAAAACCTGGCTATGTTGTCTTCAAGCCGGAACACATCTGTTGATGATTGGTGGCAAGACTTACAATTAGATAAAATGGTGTAAGCTAGCCAGGCGGGCTGAAATAACAAATGATGATTGGTGGCAAGACTTAGATAAGATGGTGTTAGCTAGCCAGGCGGGCTGAGATAACGAAAAATTAAACTGACGAAAAAAGAAAAGAACTGAAAAGCGAAAAATTAAAATAACCTTTTCAGTCTCACTGAGCTCCTACACTAATGTCGGCGCCAATCAAACAAATAAGCAAAAAATTAATATACGTAAAATGAAATGATAGCATCGGAATGCACGGCCGGCGGCGGCGACCGACGTGATGCGTCCCTTTGTTGGCAATTGCCGAACGTTCAGTTTGTTTGTTTGGCGCCGACTCAAAAATTATTAAGATATTTATGTCGCCTTGATATTGTCAAAACCGCGATATTACAATCTTACTACACTTAGAGACCGCGGGCAAAAGCTAGTTTATAATATTAGTAAGGATTTCCAACGAGACACGTACAATGTATTTAAAAAAATCGGCCAAGTGCGAGTCGGACTTGCTTACCAAGGGTTCCGTTCCACCTCGTTCGAATACAAAAATTCATAAATTTCAATCAAGACGTAAACGAGACCGACAGAAAAATGTTTATATTTTTCATTCAGTTTGTGATCCCTAGCGCGAGGACGACTCACACTTGGCTGGTTTTTAGTATATCTATAAATCATATAGATGTCCGCTCATTTGACCGCTTATTTGACGGCTCCTGACAAACACTCTGTCAAAGGTGCTACCCTAAGTTTAATCATGTCGCTCGGCCCGTCACCTTTTACAAAGTGTTTATCGGGAGCCATCACAGTTGCGGTTAAGGCGGTAATATTACAGATTTTCGATATTTTTGACGTCAATTACTCCTAAACCATAGAAAACCCAAGGTTGAAAAAATACCCTTATTGTTGATGATGTTCCTTAAAGTCAAAAGCCTTTAGAAACACGATTAAGCAGTTTTGGATCGATAGAAAAAATCCCAAAGATAGATCTACACCGTTACTTTCAACTCTAGTTATGACTAATATTTTGAAGTATAAATTAAAAAAAAATATACAACAATATTTGTAATGATAAAACAAAGTGAGTAATGTTATTATTTTTTATACTTTCATTTTACTTTTTGATTGAAACGAAAAACCATTGAAAAGATGAAAAAGTGAGGCTATTTTTTTTACTCTTTACACGTAAAGAAAAAGACAGAGACAACTGTTTCAATCAATAGAGCGAATGAACTTAACTTCAGAGTTTTTTTACTACAAACACACCAAGGTGACGCTACCAGTGTTTGTGGTAATTATTTCAGCAATCAACGTATTTCGGTTGATGTGATGATGAAACTTGACGTTGATCATTTTTAATTCACAATTGGTAAGCCCTTGGCATCATTTCACCTGATGGTAAGTGACGATGATGCCGAAGATGGAATCACTTACCAATATTTCCCAGCACAATGGGGAACCGGCTATCTTAACTTCTTACATGAAATAAATTAAGGCGAGGTATTGATTTAAACAGTTGTCTCTGTCTTTTTCTTTACGTGTAAAGAGTAAAGAAAATAGCTGCACTTTTTCATCTTTTCAATGGTTTTTCGTTTCAATCGAAAACTACAATGAAGGTGTAAAAAATAATAACATTACTCACTTTGTATTATTATCATAAAAATATTTTTATATATTTTTTTAAATTTATACTTCAAAATATTAGTAGTAACTACGAGTTGAAAGTAACGGTGTAGAATTGTCTATGGTATTTATTTCTATCGAGCCAAAACTGCTCAATCGTGATTCTAATAGCTTTTCACTTTATGGAACATCATCAACAATAATGGTATTTTTTTTTCAACCGTGGGTTTTTTATCGTTTAGATTGACGTCAAAAATAACAAAAACCTGTAATATTACCGCCTTAATGTAATGTATTTACTCAAAAATGCATGTAATGTGGTCATTATTTTGACAACCTTGTTTGAGTAAAGTCGACCTTGCCGTTCTGTTTCAAGGAGCGACCGGCAAAGTTTTGCTGGCCGCTCTAACAGGCCGGCAAAACATTGCCAGCCGCTACTTTGACGTTTCAACGTTTTAAAAAATCAAATGCAAAATTACTTGCTGGTTTTATTTAGATTAGGTACTTGCATTTTTGAGTAAAGCACTATACAAGCCTTGGCTCATAATGACTGCTTCGCTGGTCACGCTATGATTGCTTCGAGCTAGCCTAGCTACGCTCTAGGCCTTCCAGCTTGGCCATCATTGCAGCCCTTGCTGTCCTCGCTGTAAAGGCCTTTATCTCAGCTCGTCCATCCAGTGCTGCACACTGACCGCGCTGTGTCGGCCTGGAGCTGCGGTACGCTGCGCTGTCGGCCATCATCAGCGCGACCAGCAAAGTAGTCATTGTAGACCGCGTAAGTAATGTACTATTATTATGTTGACAGAACAAGAGAAACGGCCGCGGCAGCGACGAGTGAGGAAGGTCCCCGAATCCAAGATAACTCGCGTAATTAAGTTCGTTAAAAAACACATTAAAATAATTTTGGCGGTAATTGCTGGAGTAGTAATTACCAGCGCGCTTATTGTATTCGGACTTTTTAAATCAGACTCCGAGTCAAGTAGCAGTAGTCGCAAAAAAAAGAAGGTGGGAATTTAAATGTGTGTTAAATAAAACATTACATTGTTATTACTGTTCAATTTCTTTTTATTACCGCAACGCAAAACCAACATAAGAGCAGAGATAGAAACAATTAAAAACAGTAGTTTAGTAGTAGCTTTAACCGCCTCCGTAGCTCAGAGGCAACGTTCACTGGCTTTACATAGGGGGTCGCGGGTTCGATTCCCGGCGGGGTCAATTGTAAAACTCGGTTTGGTTGGTGGTAGGGCATTTTCTAAGCCCGCCTGGCTAGCTACCACCATCTTATCTAAGTCTTGCCGCCAAATATCAATGTTGATATCATTGGTGTGTTCCGGCATGAAGATAAGATAGCCAGTTCCCCATTGCGTTGGGGAATCTTGGTAAGCCCGCTTCCATCTTTGGCAATATCGTCACTTACCACCAGGTGAGATGTTGTCAAGAGTTTACCAATTGTGAATAAAAAAAAAGTAATATACAGGTTAACAAAATTGGTATAGGTCCCGTTAGCTGGGGGTTCTACTCGTCATACTGAACAACTTTCTCCAAGGAACCCATAGTCAATTCTCAAAAAAAAATTTGGACCCTCCATACTAAAATGCACAAAATCGGTCGATCAGCTCGATCAGTCGATCAAATCTATCGATTTGTATGAAGAGTAAAATTTATTTTTACGTTTTCAGCAACTATTATGTAAGCATAAAGTCTATATGCTATACTAAATATAACATAGTAACATAGTTGGTGTAGGTCTCGTCAACTGGGGCTTCTACTCATCTTACTGAACAACTTTTGCTCTAGGACTTTGAAATCGCAAAAATATAATTTTACTCTTTATACAAATCGATCAGCTGATCGACAAATTTTGTGCATTTTTATATGGAGGGTCCAGATTAAAAAGAAATTGACTATGAGTTCCTTGCAGAAATTGTTCAGTTGAGTAGAAGCCTTAAGTTAATGGGACCTACATTCGGATAAAAAATAATCTAGATACAGAGTTTCATACAACAATCATAACAAAAAGTGGGTAATGCTTGTTCTAAATAAGTATGCATCTTTACCATAAGTGGTGACGTCGAATAATGTTTCGACACGTGATAGGTCCTATCCTTTACTGTAACTGACAGGTGCGTTTGAGACATGTCACACACAGCGCGTTTCGGCATGTTGACGGTAAGTCTGCCAACGCGTGACTGTAAGCAAAACTCTGCTCCGTCGTGATTGGAGCAGAGGTTTTTGTATCCCATTTTCAAAGCGCTAAATCTATCTTTTATTTTTGATCTGTAGCAAAGTATGTATATATAAGTACTAACATACAGTATGGACACTCCCTGCCGCTCTCCAGATTGCGACATCACCCAGATAGATTGGTTACAGTTTGGTTGTTCAACGTATAGGATTTCGCCTCCATTTTGTTTGTTGCGTCATTCCTTTTTTGAAATGTCATTTCTGGCCCGTTGTATGAAGTGTCCAGGGTGTGTCTGTGGACCTACACCATTTTGTCCACAGATAAGAAAATTTTTTTGCCGTGATTTTGTCACACCCGTACAGATGTTTTCAAAGGAGAAGACTCTCAATTCGACTGTAAGTTTTTTTTTTTTGTATGTAGGTACATTAAGCGATTCGTCGCCGATTGTGAACCGATGTTAAAGCCCTTTAAGATACTTTTTATCCCGGAAAATTCAAGAGTTCCTGAGGGAAAATTCAAAACCTCCATGCGGACGAAGTCGCGGGCACATCTAGTTACTAATAAATTAGCTTAGCACCTTACTTTTAATATCTCTAATACCTATAGATAACAGGTTGTTGATTAATTCACTGTTTCATACCATACCTCTGTAGGAAAAAAAAAACGGTACCATGATAGGATCACTCACGTGTCTATCTGTTCGCCCTTTCGTCTGTCACAGCCAATTTGCTCCGAAGCTACTAGACAGATTGAGTTGATAATAGGCAAAAATGAAAATTTAAATTCTTTTGCAAAATATGTAGAAGAAAGAAAGAAAGAAAGAAAGAAATACGTTTATTGGTTTCAGTAACACCACACCAAAATATATAATACGTAACAAAAGTTGAGGTAAATATAAAATAATAATAATTACATATATTCATGAGGTGCCACTGCAACCACAGGGCCCCAACTCAGCATATGCTAGGCTCGGAGGCGAAGCGCTGGTATTCTGTTGGTATTCTGTTGGTATGTAGATGACATATTTAATGAAAGGACTTGTTGAGAGAATCTCAAATACTTATATCTTTTTTAAATAATTTTAAGATGAATAGTTTTGAAGTTATTTAAGGAAATAGACGAAAATTAATCACCCTTCCTCCCCCTTACCTTTGAAACTACTGGGCCCATTTTTTTTACAGTTATTTAATAGTTTTAGTTTCTACAGTAAGTGGTGGCGATTCTGTACTAAGTAACTATTTAGTTATCTGTGATTCTGTTTCATATCGACGGGGATCAAAGAGGGTAGTGTGAGGGAGAGCTAGATAGGAACCGTATGTATGATTTAAAAAAAAACCGGCCATGTGCGAGTCGGACCCGCGCACGTAGGGTTCCGTAACATCATACTAGATGGCGCTAGTTTCTTCACGTTTAAAAAAACACGTTCTTTGTATTGAATCCCCTTATTTTTTCACATTTTTTAATTTTTCGTATTTGTTATTATAGCGGCACCAGAAATACATCAATTCAATAGTCTAGCTATCACGGTTCATGAAAAACAGCCTGGTCACAGTTGGACAGACAGACAGACAGACGGATGGACAGCGAAGTCGTAGTAATAGGGTCCCGTTTTTACCCTTTGGGTACGGAACCCTTAAAACGAAAAAAAATTTTTAGCACATAGAACCTCCTCCTTTTGTGAAGTCGGTTTAAAAAACAGTAGATAAAAACTAGATAAGCTGATAATTCTATTTTACGTGACCTAAATAGTGCGCGTGTGTGTGAGTGTTTATTTAGAAGCTTTTGCTTTGCTAATGAAAATTAAAGTTTACCTGATAATTTTCAATATTTGCTCCCCCGACTGACCCGTTGGTCCTGCTGGGCCGAAGGTCGTGGGTTTGATCCCTACACAGGGCAAACACACGTGTGACGAACGGGTTTGTTTGCTCTGTGCCAAGGCTCTGTGACTGGGTGTTATGAGTAGAAGCCCCAGTTAACGGGTCCTACACCAATTTTGTAACATCCTGTATATTTCATCATATCAGCTTGGGAAAAAGATATAGGTACCCTCAAGTACTTCCCATATTCCTCCAAATACCAACAGATTTTTAAACAGTTCTAATTGTTATGAAATACAGCTTCATACTTCATACACAGCATCAATTTTTCATCATATCAGCTCATAAAAGTTCCCACCGAAGGGCTCGAGCCTACCCTAGATTAAGGCGAGCGGGCCTTAGTCGACCACCCGGGCCCGGGCGTTTTCATGAACTGTAAGTAATGGGTATATACAGGGTGTAACATAAAGGTGTGGTGATACTTTAAGGTGGGCTTCTACCCACCAAACTGAACAACTTTCTCCATGGAACCCATAGTCAAATCGCAAAAAAAAATTTGGCTCTCCCATACTAACTCGATCAGCTGATCAGCCAACTTAGTATGGGAAGTTCAAATTTTTTTTGCGATTTGCCTATGGGTTCCATGGAGAAAGTTGTTCAGTTTGATGGGTACAAGCCCACCTTAAAGTATCACCACACCTTTATGTTACACCCTGTATACAGTTGAAGTTTTCACAAAATGTGTATTTCTGTTGTCGCTATAACAACCAATACTAAAAAATAGAAAAGTGAAAAAATAAGGGGGTCTCCATAAAAAACGTGTTGTTTAAAGGTCTTTAGAAGTATTTTAGATTTAGCTCTATCTTAAAAACAGTAATAAATGAAGCGTGAAACTGGGTGTGATTATAGTACCTACTAATCCTCTCTCTATTATCGTGTGGCACGATTAACCGTGCTTTCCAAGTACTAATCCTTGGTCTTTTATCGTGCGACACAATTAACTGTGCTATTCAAGTACTATCCTCTCTCTATTATCGTGAGGCACATATAACCGTGCTGTCCAAGTACTAATCCTCTCTCTATTATCGTGAGGCACATATAACCGTGCTGTCCAAGTACTAATCCTCGGTCTATTATCGTGTGGCACAATTAACCGTGCTATCCAAGTACAAATCCTCTCTCTATTATCGTGTGGCACATATAACCGTGCTATCCAAGTACTGATTCTCTCTCTATTATCGTGTGGCACAATTAACTTTGCTTAGTAAGTACTAATTCTCTCTCTCTATTATCGTATGACACAATTAACCGTGCTGTATAAGTGCTAATCCTCTGTTAGCCATGCTATCTAAGTTCTAATCCTCTCTATGTTATCGTGTGGCACATATAACCGTGCTATCCATGTACTACCCCTCTCTGTATTAACGTGCGGCACGATTTACCGTGCTATCCAAGTGCTAATCCTCTCTTTGGCACAATTAGCCATGCTATCCAAGTACAAATCCTCTCTCTATTCTCGTGTGGCACATAACCGTGCTATTCAAGTACTAATCCTCTGTCTATTATCGTGTGGCACAATTAGCCATGCTATCTTAGTACTAATCCTCTCATTATTCTCGTGTGTCGCGATTAACCGTGCTATCCAAGTACTAATCCTTTGTCTATGATCGTGTGGCACAATTAAACGTGATATCCAAGTACTAATCCTCTCTCTATTATCGTGTAGCACATATAACCGTGCTATCTAAGTACTAATTATCTCTCTATTATCATGTGGCACAATTAACCTTGCTTTATAAGTACTAATCCTCTCTCTATTAACATATAACACAATTAACCTTGCTATCCAAGTGCTAATCCTCTCTTTTTTAACGTGTGTCACAAACAGCCTTGCTATCCAAGTACTAATCCTCTCTCTATTATCGTGTGGCACATATAACCGTGCTATCCAAGTGCTGTTTCTCTCTCTATTATGGTGTGGCACAATTAACCGTGCTATCCAAGTACTAATCCTCTTTCAATTAACTTGTGTCACAATTAACCGTGCTATCCAAGTGCTTATCCTCTCTCTATTAACGTGTTGCACAATTAGCCATGCTGTCCAAGTACTAATCCTCTCTCTATTATCGTGTGGCACATATAACCGTGCTATCCAAGTGCTGTTTCTCTCTCTATTATCGTGTGGCACAATTAACCGTGCTATCCAAGTACTAATCCTCTTTCAATTAACTTGTGGCACAATTGACCGTGCTATCCAAGTGCTTATCCTCTCTCTATTAACTTGTTGCACAATTAGCCATGCTGTCCAAGTACTAATCCTCTCTCTATTATCGTGTGGCACAATTAACCGTGCTATTCAAGTACTAATCCTAAAGTAAAATAATAATTAATTAAAACTAATAAAGGGCCAGTCGTACTCGTGCTAAGGAGTCCGAACTGAATGACAAAAACATAATCCACCCTTGGCAGTCGGGTAAAAACACGGACTTTTTTTGTCACTCGCGTTGATGTCTTTTGTTTAAAATGATAGGTATTATTGTTATAATAAATTATGTAGAGAGGTGAGCTTGAATCGCATTTGGCCAGTTTTTTTGTTTAGAATTGATTAGGAGCTCCTTGAGGAATGTTTTTCAGTATGATGTGTAGTGCTGTACACCTTTTTTGCAACATCCTATTTATTTAGTTTAAGTATCTTCAATCCAAATAGCGATAAAAAGGTAGAAATTACATAATGTAGTAGTGATAGTTCGCACAAAAACTTAGTCATTTTGATAGTTTTGGATATTGTAATATGTACTGAAAGGTTCTTTTATACGTGAATGACATCATGACACCAGATAAGCATTGGAACTTTAGTACTAATATATATACTTTGTTATTGGTATAACCACAGATAAGAAAAAAATTTTGCTGCATACGGACATACAGGCGACGCATTGGAAACTCAATTTTTCTCAGCAAATACAAAACATATAAAGGTGATATGTTGTATCCTGATTCTTTATTTCAATGACTTCATTTTGTCAGTTGTGGAAATACAATCCGTTAATGTGAGGTATTGATTGGAACAGTTGTCTCTGTCTTTTTCTTTACGTGTAAAGAGTAAAGAAAATAACCACACTTTTTCAATGGTTTTTCGTTTCAATCAAAAACTACAATGAAAGTATAAAAAATAATAGCGTTACTCACTTTGTATTATCATTTGAAAGTAACGGTGCAGGGTGTAGACCTATCTTTGGGATTTTTTCTAATAGCTTTTGAGTGTAGGAACATTATCAAAAATAATGGCATTTTTTTTCAACCTTGGGTTTTCTGTCAAAAAAATAAAAAATAACGAAAATCTGTAATATAACCGCCTAAACTTTTATAACAGATATAAATATTTTAAAAAATCTCTTTTAAAACAGAGATTTGCATTCTACACGCAAAGATCGATTTAGTAACTCTAATTTTTTTTTGTCGATTATAGTCTAAACACACACTTCTATATGCCAGTTGAATTTTTAAAAATTCATTGTAGTTTTTAATTGAAACCAAAACACATTTGAAACAGTACAAAATTGTGTTTAATTTCTTTACTATTTCCAGTAAAGAAAAAAGACAGAGACAACGGTACTAATCAATTCCTAGCCTTATGTAAATAATTGAACACGCTGAAGACGTTAAAAACAAACGAATTCAATCGCAGAAACTATAAAATATTGCCACATCATCATCACATCAGCTCATATATATGTCTCCACCGAGGGGCTCGAGCCTACCCTGAATAGGGGCTATCGGGCCTTAGTCGACCACGTGGGCCCAGTTCGGGTTGGTCAACCTCACACACAACCTTAAAGTTTCTTCGCAGAGGTGTGCAGGCTTCCTCACGATGTTTTCCTTCACCGTAAGAGCGTCGGATAAACATACATATGAGATCGAAATTCGAAAACACATTGGTACGTGACAGGACTCGAATCACGACCTCCCGGATAGGAGGTAGCGGCCGTGGCCGTTGTGCCACCGACGACGAACATTTTGAAGTTTTTGTTAATTTTATAAAAGAATTAGTAAACAGATTTTGATATAAAATATGGGACCAACTACGAAGTATACTCTGTATAAAAACAAAAGTTACGAAATGAAATTTACTGAAAAGTACGAAATAATATTATTATACTTAAATACACAACATTAACCAACAATAACAAAATCAAAGGTGGATACCAATTAGATTAGGGGCTTTAAATTTTTTTTGAGGTCGGTACCACATACAGTTACTTTTCTTTATTTTTAGTGATAATGCTATCTATCTAACAACGTTACACCCAATCACCTACTCACCAATAGGAACTATCAAACCATAATACATGTGTTTCATTATCAGATACAGAGTCCTGTGGCTTCCATCATATCAGCAGCATGAAAATTAAGGAGTTGAATCGTCCATCATCAGCTCATCTTAATAACCTGAAAGAATACAAGTATCGGTCTATGCATACCTACGTATATATCTATGTATAATATAGAAAGAATTTTCCTCCAACTCCTAACCGTTAAGGAGTTGTACCTTCCTTCATCAGCTTATCAACATGAGATGATGACTAACAGACGCAAGTATTTTAAAAGCTTTAGAAAACACATGAATCACGTAATAAGTGCCTATAAAATTTGAGGGTTGCCCTCGATTTCCCTGGGATCCCATCATAAGATCCTGACTTGGTGACAATAGGACCCCCTCGGGAGTAAGTATACGCATTCGAATAAAAAGAGAATTTTAAAAATCGGTCCACAATTGATGGAGAAATCGGTCAACATATACATAAAACAAAATATACAGTCGAACCTCGAACCTCCTCCTTTTTTGAAGTCGGTTAAAAATAAACAAATAATTTTTAAAATTGGTTAACAATTGATGAAGAAATCGGTGAACATATACAGATCACATGAAATCAAATTTAAATTCAAATCTAAATGAGAGCGTCGGTGGCGCAACGGCAAGGGCCACTCCCTTCTATCCGGGAGGTCGTGGTTCGAGTCCTGCCACGTACCAATGTGTTTTCGAATTTCGATCTCATATGTACGTTTATCCGACGCTCTTACGGTGAAGGAAAACATCGTGAGGAAACCTGCACACATCTGCAAAGAAACTCGAAGGTTGTGTGTGAAGTCGACCAACCCCCATTAGGCCCCCGTGGTCGACTAAGGCCCGATCGCCCTAATTAAGGGTAGGCTCAAACCTCTCGGCGGTGGGGATGTATATAGGGTGACTTTTAATTAGTTCTTGATGGTAAAAGATATGAATGAACTCGCGATTACAAACAACTTTCCCAAAGAAACTATATGTCAAATAAGGAAAAAAACTTTTGGTCCTTCATATATTTTTGCCGCTTTGATAACTAATTATGTATCGAGGACCAAAAATTTTTTTTCTGATTTGACATAATATGGTTTTTTTGGGAAAGTTGTTTGTAATCACGAGTACATTCATATCCTTTGCTATCAAGAACTGATTAAAAGTCACCCTATATATGAGCTGATGTAATGTGATACAAAAAATATATACACTGGAACATAGAACCCTCTACTTATTTAGAGTAGGTTAAACATTTTAAAAACTTACATTAGAAAATCCAGCTGCAATCACGACCATCCACCCCCACCCTCCGTCAGGCGGGACAAATTCCCCATCCTTCAACACCTTAGGTTTTCCCATTTTGTCACAGTATATCACAGTTTACTACAAGACGGCTCCAGCCCCCATAAACTAGCTTTGATGTTACCTGAAGAAACGATGGCAAACTTTTATGGTTGTAAGTGTATGTGATCTTATTTTTTATATTCTTTTATGTAAATTTTATGTTTTAATTTTGTATACTTAATGAATTTTTAGTCTGACAGTAAATGAATTATTATTATTATTATTAAGATTATAGCGCTAGTCAAATAGATGAATATAACATAAAACAAGAAAAATGTTAGTCGAACTTTTATGAGCACATCAGAAATAAATAAATCCTGCTTCTTACTAATTTAATATGTAATGTTTAGATGTATGTTTGTTACTCTTTCACACAATAACTACTGAACGGATCTGCTTGAAATTTGGTAGGTAGAAAGATTAGGATCTGGATTAACACATAGGTTACTTAAAAATATATAAAAAAAACTAATGTATAAAAATATGACTCCTCTTTTTTGGTAAGTCGGTAAAAATGTATCCTATGTTACTCACTGCATCAAGACGAACCTTACGGTACCTTGCACTTTAAAATCCATCAACCCGTTTAGAAGATATAAATCGTGGAACTAGGAAACATACATACATGCATACATGACATCGCCCTGAAAACAATACACTCTTTTTTTGTGGGCAGCCTTATAATAATTTCGAAAACCTTAAATCTTCCAGGTACAAATTGCATTATCACGCGATATACTGTATGCAAAATTTCAGCTCAATCGGAAACCGGGAAGTAGCTTAAATTTAACTAGCAAGACAGACACCGGGACAGGTGAAACTGTAAAATGATCGAATGGCAATTTCACGACACAGACATCATCATCATCATCATCAGCAATATCAGCTCATATACGTCCCCACCGAGGGGCTCGAACCAACCCTGAATTAGGACGATCGGGCCTTAGTCGACCACGCAGGCCCAGTGCGGGTTGGTCGACTTCACTCACAACACGACACAGACAGACATACATGTTGCTTTATTTAAACACTATAGCCAATTATTATTTTTTATTATTATATCAGCTCATATACGTCCCCACCGAGGGGCTCGAGCCTACCCTGAATCAGGGCGATTGTGCGGGTTGGTCGACTTCACACACAACCTTCAAGTTTCTTCGCAGGCCTGTGCAGGTTTCCTCACGATGTTTTCCTTCACCGTTAAAGCAATCGGTAATGATATTATAGCCAATATTGGACCGCAATCTTTGTTTTTTTTTATATATTAAATTTCACACCTTTATCTAGCGATAGTAACAATTTTATTTTGAGCCGTAAAAGCTTGCTATCGTTTTTTCAAGTAACACCGTAAGCTAGTAAAAGCGTCGACTGACCCGTAAAACACATAGAGGTATTTAAAACACACACACTTTAGGGACTAACTTGTGCACATCCCACAACACGAACTGCTGTTATAAGACAACTGATAAGTTTTACAATGTATAACTGTTTATACTGTAGAACTACGAGTATGTATATTACGTTACGATAAATGAATCACAATAATTACAATCAGTCGCAGGTCTCGTGATCATGTGTGTTTTAAATATTACTGAGAATATATACGCTTGTTTGTTCACTGCCTTCATCATATCAGCTCATATACGTCCCCACCGAGGGGCTCGAGCCTACTCTGAATTAAGGCGATCGGGCCTTAGTCGACCACGCGGGCCCAGTGCCGGTTTGTCGACTTCACACACAACCTGCGAGTTTCTTCGCAGGCGTGTGCAGGTTTCCTCACGATGTTTTCCTTCACCGTTTAAGCGATCGGTGAGTATATGTAGAGGTAGGTACCTAAGTTTCGAAAAACTCATTGGTACATTGGCCGTCCGGATTTGAACCCGGTACCTCTTGTTAGGAGGACCGAGTCGTTACCGGTTGAGCCACCGACTCTATAAATTAATGATCTTCACCAGGTCGTCGGTCCACCGCGTGGGAGGCCTGCCTACGCTACGTTTACCGGTGCGCAGTCGCCACTCGAGAACTTTACGACGACCTGGTGAAGATCGCAGGAAGCCGATGGATCCGGGCAAGCGTGACCGGTCGTCGTGGCAATCCTTGGGGAAGGCCTTTCTCCAGCAGTGGAATTTTTGCTGCTGATATGATTATGATGTTAAAACTAATGAAAACTGTTTATCAAATTTGCTCTACAGACAAGAGCATTGCTCTTAAATTAAAGTAAGAAATTAATTAATTAGTATGAAAACGGTTTTTGACCGCCTCCATTTGCTTCACCCAGGAGGTCGCAGGTTAGATTCCCGGTGGGCTCAACTTGTAAGACTCGCATTGATTGGTGGTAGGAAATTTTCTAAGCCCGCCTGGCTCTAGCTACCACCATCTTATCTTAGTCTTGCCGCCAAACATCAGTGTTAACAACATTGATGTGTTCCGACTTGAAGATAAGATAGCCAGTTCTCCATTGTGTTGGGGAATCTTGGTAAGCTCGCTTCCATCTTCGGCATCATCGTCACGTACCATCAGGTGAGATAACGCCAAGGGCTTACCAATTTTGAATTAAAACCTAAATTTTAAGAGGTGAGTCCTTATTACTATACGAATGATGAAACAGTCAAGTTAGGTAGGTCCAACTTCGAGAAAGAGATCAATCGTCGAATGCAACTCGGCTGGGCAGCGACCGAGAAGCTTCGCAATATCTTCACGTCCCGAATAATACTAATGTCTTTGACCAGTGTGTGTTGCCAGTGATAAAATACGCCATCTTAACCGACTAGGAGTGGAAGTGGTCGCCATGACCGAAATCGGTCGGATAGATCATCATCATATCCTACGGCACTGAGACAGGTCGCTTCCTATGGGCATCATAAGAAGGCTCAAGGTCATCCAAAGGGCGATGGAGCGAGCTATGCTCGGAGTTTCCCTACGCGATCAAATCAAAAATGAGGAGATCTATAGGAGAATCAAGGTAACCGACATAGCTCACAGATTTGCTAAAACTTAGTGGTAGTGGGCGAAGCACACAGCTCGTAGAACCGATGGTTGTTGAGGTAGTCAAGTTCACCAGTGGCAACCGCTTACCGGAAGATGTATCGTAGATAGACCCCCCTCGGTGGACCGACGACCTAGCGCGCTGGACCTGCCATAGTGGAAATTTTTGACTATGGGTTTCATGGGGAAAGTTGTTCAGTTTTATGGGTAGAAGCACCAGTTAAAATAGTTTAAGCTAATTTTGTTAGACCTTATATTATATACTTTTACTAATATACAATACTTTGATATAACTATGTCTGTACTGATATAGGTAGATATATATACCTTGCTATAAGTAAGCATAAGCTGTCTGTCAGTCCGTTCATCAGTCAGGTCTTGAAAATTTCACAGAATGTTCCTTACATTATAACATTTATAACGAAATTAAAAAATAGATCAAGGAAGTTATATGGTGTGGTAGCCCACATCTCCTTAGACAAGAAGTCTACCCCATCCATGAAGAAGGTTCCCGTTTTTACCTGAAAGGCGTGCTTTTGAAGATTCGCCCTCTAGAAATTTCTAGAACAGCCCAGAACATTTGAGAGTATTCGAGAGCATTCCCCAACAACATCCCAGATCATTGTGGAACATTCCAGAACACTGGAATGTTGCGCAGTGTTGTGGACAAGTTTGGACCATTTGAAGCCTTTTTGTGTGGTTGGGACTACTCCCTGAGCGAAGCCTTGTACCCCAGCTAGTCGTTAGTATATAAAAGGATTATGAGATGGCTTAGAAATAAAAACTTCCGCCCTGGCTTATCTTATATACAATGTAATTTTCTTTATCACGCTTTTAATAGCATCACCTGTCTGTATGTATGTTTGTAACCGACTCCTTACTCGCCTTTTAACTAATTTAAAGGGACATATTTAATTCAAACTTTGTACATTTATCAAGAATCAGTCACAATACAACAATTTCATAAGTTCATCTCATTATCCTAATCAGGGTCGCCAGGATTAAATGAACATCAAACTAAAAATAAAAATAGTTTAAAAAACACGCCTTTAAAGCACATGAAACAAAAAAGTGAAAAATAATTATTTGTATACGCTGAAAACAATAATGAACGAAAAATACTAGTATTATTGTGAAAAAAGCGTGGGTTGCTCTATATACGAAAAATATGACACGAAGCGCCCCACGCTTTTTTCACAATAATAGGTACTAGTATTTTTCGTTCATTGTTGTTTTCAGCTTATATTCAGAATTATTTTTCACTTTTTAGTTTCATGTGCTTTAAAAGCGTGCTTTTAGTTTTTTTTAGGGTTCCAAACCTAGGGTAAACTAGGAATCATTATAGTTTCGCTATGTCCATCTGTTTGTCAGTCAGTCTGTCCTTCCGGCGGTATGTCACAGCGGTTTTTCTAAAAGATTATAAAGCTACAGCTATAAAGATGAAATTTGGTATGTTTATACAAATATGTGCCCCATATAGAGTTACGGAAACAACATCTGAAACTAGTTATGATAGTAGTGCGAAACCAAAGTAACAAATAATAAAAAACGGCGAAGTGTAAGTCGTACTCACGCTAAGGGTCCCGAATTGTTCTGTTTTTTATAGCACATTTTTCTGTCGCTCTCGTTGATGGCTTGATTAAAATTTATAAATAGGTATCGTATGCCTACTATACGGAAACCTTCTTCGCGCGAGTTCGACACTTAATTGGCAGTTTTTTGTCATACTTCTAGTAAAGCGGGATTACGGTTAATCAAAATTACCCGTGGACCCCCGGAAACTACCAGATTAATTAAGACATATAATTACAGTGTAAACTCTGTAAAACGTCACTCGATATAACGATTCACTCTTTGAAACGTCAAAAGTTTTTGGCTCCATCAGTTGGTTTACTTAGACGTTAATTTCTTTCTGTATAACGAAAACTCTATATAACGTCACAAAATGCCCGGTTCCTTGAGTGCCGCTATATAGAGTTTACACTGTATATTATAGTTGGTAGTGGTACTGATCTGGTGAGTGGGTTTATAAGGAAAAAAATAAAAAATACCTTTGGACCCACCAGTGGGCCATAGCGGTGGGAAATATCGAATATGGCACATAACTCTTAGAACAGATGGACGTTGGGGCAGTAAAGTACTCGAGTGGCGACCGCGCACCGGAAAACGTAGCGTAGACAGGCCTCCCACTCAGTGGACCGATGAAGGTCGCGGGAAGCCGCTAGATGCGGGCAGTGCAGAACCGGTCGTCGTGGAAATCCTTGGGGGAGGCCTATGTCCAGCAGTAGACGTCCTTCGGCTGATATGATGATGATGATACCGATGGTACCACGGGTAAACGCCCAGTGGGAGAGACGTGATGGCATGGAACCCTGGGTGCGCAATTCTAATCGTTACCTACCAATCTTAACATTAACACTCAATGTGTAAGTACTTAACACTCGATCTGGTGATCGTTTTAGGGAATAGGTAGATATTTATATCCTTATAAATAAACCCATAACGTCCCCCTGCTGGGGCACGGGCGTATCTTCCCAAGCTCGGGAAGTTTAGGCCATATTTCACACACGGGTAGGGTTACCAGGACTTTAAATCGAAAAGCCGGTTGCAAGCCCTTTTTCCCCACTGCTCAACTATGTGAACTGGTGGAAGTTGCGCAGTTGAGCAGTGGGTCATCGCATTGTATGTTCGAACTTAGTATTACACTGCTCTACTACTGCTCAACTGCTCATCTGTCATTCACAACAGTGACGCTGACCATTTATAATTAAGTAAGATCTATGTCAGTTGACGTTAGGAATTGAATTGAAATGTGTTAAAAAATCCAGATTTCTGAAAAAACGTCCGGTTTTTGGCCAAAAATTTAATAAAACTCAGTAGATTTTAACAATCTTTTTTAACCTTTATTTTAACATTAAAGGTTGCACTCCGGGAGTGCCGGCAGAAGTGAAAACTTGAAACATCCGTCTTACATAAAATTTTTTATTACTTTCAGTATATATTTTTTCCCTGGTGATATCTTTCTTTACACAGTCTTTCTTAAATTGAATATTGTCATTTGACCCATCATCTTAAGGCCTTAACGTGCCATGCGAAGCACGGAAAAGGTCGAGAAAAATGCCACTAACAATCAATCAAATCCATCTAGTTAATGACCGTGCTTCAGGTCAGTTAACGTCAGTGGCTCAAAGGTAACGGTCGGTCCTCCTAACCAGAGGCCCCGGGTTCAAATCCGGACGGCCAATCCCAACCAGCAAATCGTTGCTCTATAAAAGCGATAAGAACGTTTCAGAGGTGCTAATCGGTAGTCCCATAAGGGTGATAAGAACGTTGTATAAACCCGAAAGTGGCGCATATATAAAGCCATTTGGTGTTATTGTGTTGCTGTAGCAGCAATTTAGATGCCATTTAGACCTATAAATTAAATTAAATATGTGTTTATTTTCAGGTACAAAGTCCCATAGAAATATAGTCAAAAATTAAATAAATAATTATTACCTAGTGTGTACATATATGGTACAGTCAATAGACAGTAATATATTTGTTACTGGTCATGGAAACATATTTATATACGACACTAACTATAGCATTATCGCTTAAATACAGTCTTTCCTTAAAGGAAACGTGGAGTCTTTTCAATACTTCATAAAAGTTTTCAACTTTGTTCTCGGCGAACATGCCAGTCGCACTACACCCCCACGGCAACCCTAGCATGCAGCGAAATGCATTATTGTACTGTACGCGCATCCGATTGAAGGCGCGCTGCGTGTATTCGGCCCATAGATGGGCGGTGTAGAACGACTGGCCGTATGCCTTTAACAGCGTCACTTTAGCGTCCTTTGAGCAGCTCGCAAAGCGCCTGCCAAGCATATTGCTTTTCATAGCGATTGCTCGTCGCTGCCTTTCCAAGTCATTGTCATCTTTTAAATCATCTCTTATAATATGAACCAAATACTTGAACTGTGATACAATGTTTAAAGGACAATTATTTAGGGTAATTTCAGGTATATTTTCAGGCCCTTTAGCATATTTAAAAACAACTATTTCTGTTTTCTTAACATTGTATGTCAGGGAATGTTTTCTGGCATAGTTTTCACATTTTGTTAAAAGAGTTCTTAGGCCACTGACCGAGGGGCTCAGAAGCACCATATCGTCAGCGTAACTCAGATTATTGAGACATTCTCCTGCGACATGGCAACCGACGCGGGTGCTGCTAAGCTCCTCGATCAGCTCATTCATATAGAGGTTGAACAGGGTGGGAGAGGTCAGGCCACCCTGCCTTACCCCACACCGCAACCTGTACTCTTCAAACACCGCATTTCCCCAGTGAACTTCGTTAGTTTGATTGGAGTACCAAAACTCAAGCAAATTTGTAACATTTTGTGATACATCTGTTCTAAGCAATTTATTTCAAAGTATTTCATAATTAATTGTGTCAAAAGCTTTACTTAAATCTAAAAAAAACAACCGTAAACTGATGTTTTTTTATTCACATAACTTTTAACGGTATGTTTAAGGGCAAAAATAGCCATATCCGTGGACAAGTTAGATCGAAACCCGAACTGTGCCCTATTTAATTTTATATGCTTTGTAAGATTAGGTTGTATAAGTCTTTCGAGCACTTTAGAACAGATAGTTGCTAAAGAAATAGGTCTATAATTCGATAAACTTGATACATCGCTTTTTCTATCTTGAATCAGAGGTACGACAATTGTTTTCATTAAGTTTTTAGGTAAGTAGCCGTGTAACAAACAAGCGTTATAAAAAGTAGCTAGGTTCTGAAATAAAAACGGTCCACCATACACTAAATGCTCAATGCTAAGCCCATCGTGGCCCGGTGACTTGCCACGTTTCATTTTGCGTACACAGTCATATATAGAATCTACAGTTATAATGTCTAGGCTTGTCGCAGCGTCATCACCGTCCTCCGACTCATCCACAATAGAACTGTCACACGTGGACTGTACTACTTGAAATTGGTCAATAAACATGTTAGCTATTATTTGATTATCCTGACATCCATTAACTGACAAAAGTAAACTTGGATTGTAGTTTAAATTCTTTGTAGCTTTCCAGAACTTTGAAAAATCTTTATCTTGTCTATGTCTCGCTATGATGTCCAATTTAATCTTATTTTCATTTTTTTGGCACCATTGAATCTTATTTTTAAAATCTTTTTTAGTTTTACACATTTCGTCAAAATAAGTACCTTGCGTAGGGCTGCCACACAGTACCCAAACTTGATGTGCTAAACAAGCCTTTTCATGATATTGTTTGACATGGAAATTCCATCCCGTCACTTGCTTTTTGAACTTAGTCTTGTACTTAAACGAGTCAGAGGCAGCCCTAGACAGTGCATTAGTAATATTTGTATAAAATAAATCTAATTTATTACACACAGTACAATTATCAGTTTTAAAACATTTTTCATCACAAGTAAGGTCAGGCCAAAACATGTCATTTAAATATTTACTACAGAGTTCATTATAAAGTGTCTTTTGTTGTTCGTCTCGGTTTCCCCAAATTACTTTATTTACTGGCTTGCGAGTCACTTGCACTTTGGGTTTTATTAAGTTAACGTCACATTTTATTACAATTGGATAGTGGTCAGACCACGACACCTCATACAGAACACGAATGTTTGTTATTATTTCAAGGGCTGAAGGCGTAGCGACACAGTGGTCTAACCAGCTGGTCGTTCCGTGAGCGTCACTACGAAATGTGAAAGTTTTTGATGACTCACCAAGTATCTGGATGTCTGCGCAAACCCAGTCCTGTTCGCTGCAATAACTGAGTAGCTCCTTACCGAAACGCGTGTTTATTCCTGCATTGTAGTCACCTGCAGCGAGCACACACTCAACATCGCAATCGTCAATTATGGCACTGATTTGACCTAAGCACTCAGAAGAGTACACCTATAGAATCGCGATGCTGTTATAGAGCGAAGTAGTGATATAAAAGGAACCGCGATGCTGTTATAGCACGAAATTGTGTTATAATAGTAACCACAAATCTTTTATAGCACGAAGTTGTGATGTACGAGCCACCGCGACTCTATTATAGTACAAAATGGTAAACCGTGTAGAATTTCTATTGCGTATTTGAGTTTTAGAGTGAAAAAACAAGAATATTAAAGTATTATTCATAATAACGATAGAAACAATCATCGTGAGTTTTCATTTTCGTTACTTTGTAAATTATGTTAGATACATAAATTGACTTTTGAATGAAATTTTACTGATAGATTATATGCATGATTACGCTGTTTTTTTAATGCCCCCTTCGAACTATTGAGTTTCAAGTAATTAAAAACTAATTTTACTCCAAGTTACTGCAAGGTGCGAAACAGTAACTCCATGGCTCTTGATATTTTGACAACTGTCATATCATAATGGATTTAATTAGGGTTCCCCGATGTAAATAGAAAATCCGTAATATGTTATCTTGTATTTTTTAGTGTACATTAAAAGGTCGACAATAGTCATCATACTGGATGTTGACAAGTCTTACTAGACATGATTTCGAGCAACTTAATGAAATGGAATAAATTCAGTTCGTCGCACAATTTTTTGTTTTCTTCGTCCATATCACTACTTGAAGATTCCGATGCCGAAGTGTCAGGCAAAACACTCGAGTTTAAACCTGATTGGTCTGCTTCTGAATTATCACAAGGCGCGTAATGGCTGTTAACTTGGTCCTGTTTATAAGATGTAACAGATTGTTTTTTTTTTTATATATTATTAAAAATTTTAGTACGTTTGGCTGCACCTCACCTGATGGTAAGTGCCGATGCAGCCGAGGATGTGACACGCAAGCTCAAATAGTGCCTATTCACTCTCGTCTTGAAGATTCCTATATTGTACGAATCGGGGAATACAGACGCCGGAAGGGAATTCCACTCCCTGGCCGTTCGCATGATTGTATTGAATTATTGTCCATATTCGAAACCTTGATTTTGTCTGTTGTCAAACGTTACTGAAGTTGCGATGTTTTTAAATCGCTATCTTACGTGTCTTCCATATGTTCCACTTCGTTTAAACCTTTTCCATTCTTTTAAATCCATAATGAATAAATAGAACCCTTCAATTATGTACGATACGGCGCTGACAAAATGGCAGATTTTTGTTCTTTTGAAGTGAAAGAAACTCTCATATAGGTCGTATATTTCTCTTAAGTGTCGCATTTTACTACATTTATACGCCGTTTTTGTTATGTAACAGAGCTACTAACTCTTTTATACAGTAAATCAGTCCTATAACTATGACCATTTAGCTGTTAGATCACTGCGTTATAGTGGGCAGAAAAACACCAATATAGTTCAATTAAGCTACAAAGAGTTGATATAAAACTCGGTTATATCACCTGATTGCTCTATTATGGAGTTTTAGCAACCATAAACATTCACAGTGCTATAATAACAATAAGGAATACCATTACAACACTAAATTGTCCTGTTGTCGATTTTTTGGCGCAGCTTTGGGACTATAAAGGTTACCCTGGAATCGTTTATTGCACCGATTTGCTGTAAAAAAGGGGCCACCAACTATTTTATACGCTAATATCGCTCTGTTATCGCTTTATTAAAATCTGGTAAAGTGCTACGCTATAAATGTCGTATAAAAAGGTGATATGAACGTTTACATCACCTAATTATGCAACAAATTTGCTGTGTATGACTACAGAGCAAAATCATCTCATTATACGCTGTTATACAACAAGCTTGTCACCGCGACGCTGCTATACATATTTTAAAAAGCTTTTTAGTGATGTAAGTAATTGTTATAGGACGTCTTTGCTGCTTGGGATGTACTATTGAGTTTTTCGAAACTTACGTACATATACTTACCTATTGCTTTAAGGGTGAAGGAAAACATCGTGAGGAAATCTGCACTTCTGATCCCATGATGTGTTTGAAGGTCGCGTTGCACACGTCCCGTCCGTAGGTGTAAATTAAGAGGATAGAGCGCAAACGAAGTCGCGGGCAACGCCCCACTAGTGGCTAATACCTATTATAGCGGCAAAATTAAAGCAACAACTCGGTGATATCCGTATAGCGTTGCCAGGGGTCCGGATAAAGCCGGACAGGGTTAGGCTTTTTGGATGCATGTCCGGTCAAATTAGATGATGTCCGGCCTGTCCGGTTTTTGTTAGGCTTTTTTATATTTCGTGATCCTCCAGTCACGTGGATATTCGGGCGAGCGCGCCGTCGTGATAAAGTGACTCAAGGGGACGGCGCTTCGTAGTCTGATTATGACCTCGTCTAAACATACAGATTGACTAATTAATGCACTAAATTTATTCATATCTAGAGCGGGCTTTAAAGGAGTCCGGACTTTTTACCCAAAAGTCCGGCTTAACTTGGTAGTCTGTCCGGCTATTCAGTTTTAGGACCTGGCAACCCTATATCCGTAAGTAGGAATTGGCACAAAGTACAAAAGCCAGTACATCAAGCTAGACACTTTGGACTTCGCGAGCAACGCCCCACTAAGTAGTGGCTAATATTATAGCGGCAAAATTAAAGCAACAACTCCGTGATATCCGTAAGTAGGAATTGGCACAAAGTACAGAGACCAGCACATCAAGCTAGACACTTTGGACTTCGTGGGCAACGCCCCACTAGTGGCTAATATTATAGCGGCAAAATTAAAGCAACAATTCGGTGATATCCGTAAGTAGGTATTTGCACAAAGTGGTCCAGAAGCCAGCACATCAAGCTAGACACTCGTAGTGTGATTCGGATCCATAGGCACGTGTACGGCATAAGAACGATACTAAGTCCAAAGTATGCTGGCCTCTGTACCTACCTACTTTGTGGTATTGGTAAAAGATTAGGTTTTAAAATTATCCATGCTATCGTCATATCAGGAGATAAACAGGATATAATTGGGTGCACCTAATAAAATAATTTATTTGTCAATAATGATTGTTGTGTTCGATTATTATACCTACTTATAATGTCGAACTAACCTTGGTTTTATTGGGATTTAATTACAGATTTGGAGAGAAATATAGAAGTCATTGGATTTAATAAACTTATGAGGAAACGCGGTCTAAAGAATAGGAAAAATATGTTGCTGTCTCCCTCCCCCAAACCTCTCCGTATACAGCAAGAAAGAGAGAACTGCAGCGCACAAAATGCACTAAAATTTACCAAAACAGCATTTCGTAATCCCCTATTTCCTTCTCCAAAACTACAGCAACAATATTTTTTTTTTAAATAATTAAAAAACCGATTCACCTATGCCTCTATGTTTTCATTTTATTGATAACTAGCTTTTGCCCGCGGCTTCGCCCGCGTGGACATAGTTTTAATGACTCTTTTTGAGGGTGAGTGGTGCGCGAGCCGCAATCAGCTCGCAAGCGTGGACATGAGTTTTCTCCAGGTACCTCAGGAGCTGTATCGGGCTATTCGGATTAGCAGTCTTTGTCACTTCCCACCCCCTCAACAAATTCTATACAAAAAATCACTTTAATCCGTTGCTCCTTTGCGACGACACCGACGTGCGCGAGCGTAGAAAACAGTTGTCCCCAGATCCCTCGGGAACTATATCTGGATACACTTTTTAGTAAATTATATCATTTTACACCTCATCTCTGTGCTAAAAATCACACCGACCCATTTTTAACGAACAAAGAGTATTGTTTTAGCTTCCTCAGGAACTTTTTCCTTAGGAACTTTTTCCTCAGGAAAGTAGACAATATTTTGATTCCCAGTGATACAGGCTACCTGCTTTCCAAATTTCATCAAGATTAATAGAGGCGTTGAAGTGTGAATAGGTAACAAACCAACAAACACATTTTCACATTTATAATATTAAGTAAGGATTTCTAAATCTTAAAAAACATATAGAGCGTCGGTGGCAGAACGGTTAGGGCCACTAACTCCTGTCCGGAAGGCCGTGGTTTGAATCCTGCCACTTACCCATATCTATACGAATATCGATTTCATACTGGTATGTACGTTTATCCGACGCACTTACGGTGAGAAAAACATCGTGAGGAAACCTGCACACGCCTGCGAAAAAACCCGCGTAATAGTGATCGATCCGCTTGGTGTGGACGTATATAAACTGATATGATGAAATAACACATATACCTATATTATCAAAAAATTAATTCAAATCATTATATCAATCTAGTAATACATTTTCCTAAAAATATTAGAATGGGCCAAATCCTCGAGTCGTATTAGCTCCAAAGGAGCCCATGACGCACTTCTCTTTGCCGCGCTGGATGGCAATAGACAACCTTAGCAGCAGGTAGGACCTCTCGTCACATCTCCTCTCTCGAAGGCGACGGCCAATCTCCTCTGTGAAGGCAAAGGCCTCTGAGGGTTCAGCAGCCGGTTGTCTCACAGACCAGCGGCACAAAGCAGTAATTTGCCTCCAAGACCGAGTACTTATTATGCTTCTTTCTCGCCGCAAATTGAGCAGCAGTACCGTACGGGTGAGGAGTGAGGCAGAAAAAGTGGCGTCCCAAAGCAGGCACGTTCCTCTCTGCCATAGCACCTGTTTAAACCCTCCGGCCTTTTGCCATCAGATCGACTAAAGCCCGGCGGCTGCATCAAAGATGAAATATTCCATCTGGCCGAGACCAGTGCCCTCCGAGTGCGGTCATTAAGGAATTGGTGACGTGGGAATCTTCACAAACAACGACCGCAACTCAGTGAGTGATGGCCAATTGCCTCCACCGTGGACCCGCAAATACATTGATGAGGTTCATAGATATTGATATTGCAGGCGGAGAGCAACTGCCACACGCAAATAGTCGCCGTCAGAAGAGTTCCCATATCTGTGCCTCCTGTTAAAAGATGCTAAACTCGATTTATGTGTTTTTATTTTTTTCACACTATTGCAATCTGTAAAAAAATACCTATCTGTTCGTCTATGAAACACATCGCTACGTGCCATAGTTCCAGAGTTAGAGTTGTGTAAAGTAGCGTATGCTGAAAAATACATAAAAGATATCCACTCAAAAGTATGAAATAATATTTTAATGTTTTAATACAACTTAAGCGCGTTTTATTATCCCTGCAGTGCCATCTATTGACATTCTGCTGCTATGATTATAATGTGTGGTATGTGTAGCTAATATGTGGAAAAAAGTACTCTATTGTTATTATTGTAAGTATCGATAGATAATTTCCCACGGGACCTCTTTGGTTTTCCGGGATAAAGAATACCCGATTATACAATGATGGTCAAAACAACCCATCCCAATGTAAAGGTTTCATAGTTTCATATTGTTACGTTGAGCCATTCTAAAGATACATTTTTTTGCATTCCTGAAGGAACCCTTAATTTTATGGGATTCACAATGTCTCAGTTTTAGTTCGCGATAAGGGTATCAACGTGTAAAATTTGATTGTAATAGGTCAAGCCACATTTGCGTGGTGAGCCATGATATAAATGAATACTTTTGATTTTCCCACGGGAACTCTTGAATTTTCCGGGATAAAAAGTATCCTATATGTTAACCCGGGCTATAAGGAAACACCATACAAAATTTCATCAAAATCGGCCTGGTAGTTTTTGCGTGATGCGCGAACATACAGACAGACAGACAAAAATTCCAAAAGTTGTTGTTTTGGCCTCTGTATCGTTAGTAATGTCCACCACAGTTATTATTTTCCAAAAATATTTCATGTACAGACACGGCCCCGTTACAGTTTTATTATATTATAGATATAGATAGACTAGTGGATGCCCGCAGCTTCGCCCGTGCAGATCCCGATTTTTGCGGTTCCCGTGGGAATTTCCCAAAAACCTTTCTTAGCGGATGCCTACGTCATAACATCTACCTGCATGCCAAATTTCAGCCAGATCCGTCCAGTGGTTTGGGCTGTGCGTTGATAGATCACTATGTCAGTCAGTCAGTCACCTTTGAGTTACCTATATATATTTAGATATGCGTATTATTTTTTTGGTGGGTGTCTCAATATTACGTTTCAATCTCAGTTTTTGAAGGCTCCAGTCCTGGCGCTATGATTGACCTGAAAAGTTGATTATGTGGCCATTAGAAGAATCCTGGCACCAACATGAGGAAAGTGGAGGTAGCAGACATCAGTAGTCAATGCCAGTCAACTAATCCCTTTCCAAGATGAGGAAGGAAGAGGTGACGCAGTCATCAGCAGGATGGCAGCCAATCAACCCTTTCCATAATGAGGAAACAGATGGCAGCCACCAGCTTCAACAATTGATGACGGCCAAATAAACCCCTTCCATAAGATCAAGCGGAGAGGAATATTTATTTTATTTATTTATATTATTATTTTTACCGGCCATAATTTTTTTAAGTTATTGTCTGAAATAAAAATATGAGTGTTTCTCGTTTCATTCTAGGGTGTCAGATGAAATAGGAGATAGGAATGGGATGGATTATAGTTTACAGGAAGGGATACTAAGGTAACATAATATGAAAGAAATGAAAGTTTGTTTAGGAAAATAGGAATTAAATTAATGAAATGAGAAAAGGTATGGATAATGGTTGGGTCTCTTTGGGATACTTATAAGCCATAGGGCTATCTAGGATCTCCGAATTAGAGTTATAATCCCAAATACTCATCTATGGCTAATACCCATAAAATTGTATAAAAAGGCCATGAATCTCAAATTATTGGTGCAAAATCTTTTTTGTATTTTTTTTACGAGCATAGATTAATTGTTACACTTTTATGGTCAATTACGGCCTTATCACACTAACGAGTTGCGAGCGAGTGGAAAGCGGGGCGAGTGCGCAGCGAGCTCGCTGCAAGTTCGCAACGTGTGCGACAGCGCTGTCGACGCCATTTTGTACACTCTTTTATATTTTATAATATATTATTTTGTGTTTGTTTTAGGTACCTACTTAGCTGGTGTATGATATGAAGGGCACAGGGGAAAAACATGCAAGGTCACATGTTTATGTTTTTCGAACTGGCAATACCATTTTATACTACGAATCTGTTAGAACAAAACGCCAAAACATACTTTACATTAACATGCATAGTCACAGAGTAATCTTCATTGAAAAATATTGATACAGTGCAGTAACAAGCAATGTCCAAGTCGTACAGGAAAAAATAAGCATTGTCCATGGTTATCAGATTGACGTTTGACAGTCTTGTTTTTGATTTGAGGTTATTTCATTCGTTTTGTGTGTTGTGTGTGTTGCGGTGTGCATTTATATTATTTTACATAATATTTTAAACAAAATGTCATCAACTGTTTCATGGACTTAGCATATTTTTTGCCTGTTTTTCATGGACTTAGCATAGTTTTTGCCTGTATTTTCTGCCTTTGTTCAGTTTTTTTCAGCTAACTCAATAAATATATAAAACAAAATGTTTTTTTCTACTACACACCCAAAAAAAGTATATTTGTTTTATAAATAAATAAATATTTTTTTTATTTCAAGCTGTAATGTACCTTTTTTCACGGATCAAAAGATAAATTTAGTAATTTCTCAGTTCATTGTCTTTGTGACAGTGCATGTTTTTCCCCTGTGCCCTTCATATATAACGCGAGAGTCAGCCATCGCTCCTCTCAACCATATTAGAGGGAAAGGAACGACCCGGCTCCCGATGCGCCACCATCAGCACGAACATTTAAGCGAGCGTGCACCACTCATGTCAATGCTAAGATAAAAATATTAATTAAAAGAAGTACTACTTACTTGTCATGCCTTGTCGCTTTCACGTCAATTCTTAGTTTGATCTTCATTTTATAACTATTTAACAGGATTAGTAGTGTTTATAGAAGAAACACTGTCTACCCATACATTTTTGTCATTTAAATATTCGGATGTCTTTTAATGACCTTTTTTACAAAGAGTTCTTTTGACACAATTTTTAAACTGTTTTTCTGACAAAATTAACACATCAACAGGTAATTTGTTATACATGAGTGTGCATTGACCCACAAATGACTTATTGATTTTTCTAAGTCTGGTATAAGTTACTTGAAGTTTATTCCTATTACGACTGTGCCTGTTACTATTCAGTGAAAAGAGATGCAGATTTTTACGAACATACATTACATTTTCATAAATGTACTGACAGGGGAAAGTCAATATATTAATATCTTTGAACTTATCTCGTACCGACTCACGAGAACGCATTTCATAAATCGCGCGAACCGCTCTTTTATGCAGAACAAACAAATATGGTATTTATATCAACTGCATGTCCCCACAAAAGTATCCCATAAGACATAATACTATGGAAGTAGCTGAAATATACCAGTATGTATATAGCCTGATTTTTTTAACTGCGTATGCGGCTGAGCTAAGCCTGCCTGCTAGCGTTTCTATATGAGGGCCCCATTGAAGCTTTGAATCAACAGTTAAACCTAGAAACAGGCTTTGATTTACAAATTCTAATATGTTACCAGCTGAGGATACATTGTTGTTTCCTTCAATAACATTAGGTAATGTGAATTTAATACATTTGATATTTTTTGCGTTTAAGGCTAAGTTATTTATAGTAAACCAATTGTATACTTTTGAAAGAGTGTCGTTTACTTCGTCAGACATATCAGTTTTTCTGTCAACCTTAAAAACTAGTGATGTATCATCCGCAAACAACACAACTTTCGACAGTGTTCAACCGTATATGGTAGATCATTAATATAAACTAAAAAAAAGGAAAGGTCCTAAAATAGAACCTTGAGGCACACCCATCTTAACCCGAGAACCCATTGATTTCGTATTATTTATTTGTACTTTTTGTATCCTATTAATTAAATACGATTCTAAAAGATCTAGAGCCTTATACCGTAATTTTCCAATTTTACAAGCAGATTTTTATGTTCCACACAATCGAATGCCTTTGACAAGTCGCAAAAGATCCCTATCGCGTTTTGGGTTTTTTCAAAAGCATCATATTATATGTTTTTAATTAGTTCAACTCCCGCGTCCGTTGTTGAACGCCCTTTTGTAAAGCCAAACTGCAGGTTATGGAGCAATTTATTGATATTAAAGTGAGTCAACATTTGGTTTAGTATATTTTTGAAGTGAAAACTTCTTTAGCGGCGTTGTGCACTTTTTTTGTAATGGGTAAAAAATGTTAAACTCGAGTCAGGACACGTGACCTGATCGAAAATTCGTAAGACGGATGGAGTAGTGAAAACTTCTTTAGCGGCGTTGTGCACTTGTTTTGTAATGGGTAAAAAATGTTAAACTCGCGTCAGGACACGTGACCTGATCGAAAATTCGTAAGACGGATGGAGTTGATTTTTTGTTGATTTTTCTGAGATATAAACTTTTTAATGTAATATAAATGCACAACGTTAATATTCAAGTTTTCACTTCTTCCGGCACTCCCGGAGTGCAATCCGTTTTTTTTTTTCAAAAACTTTACTTAAAACTGGTAGCACAGAAACAGAAGGAGAACATGTTCAGGTGGGGACTCTCGGAAAACCCAAATTTGGACTGTGTGTGTGGAGCGGTGCAGTCCATGGCTCATTTAGTTTCCTGTCCTGCCTGCCCTGTCACCTGTTTGCAGCAGGACTTAATGGACGCCACAAATAGTGCAGTTGAAGTGGCTAAGTTCTGGGCCGGAATGATTTAATTTGTCATCGACACGCAAAGAAGAAGAAGAAACAGGCCTATATTTACTTGGGTCTTTCTTTTCTCCGGATTTGAAGAGTGGAACAACTTTACGAAATTTCATAAGATCCGGAAATACTCCAGTTTTAATACAAGTGTTGAATAGATCGGCCAAATAAGGGGCTAAAATTTCAATTACAGACTTTAATAAATTAACAGACATGCCCCAAAGATCTTCAGTATTTTTTAGTTTCTTAACTTAAAAGCTTTTACAATCGTGTGTGGATTAATTTTTTGAAATGTAAAGTCTTCATCGCACTTTGGTACATTTTCAGAAAGTAATTGATTTGCGAGAATATATGTTTCACAATGTTTTTCTCAATTAGGTGGTGGGTGAATGCAGAGATCTTATGTCTCTACATTTATTCATTTACGCCTCCCTTGCAATTTTTCTATTAGCGTGTTGTTAAAAAGAGGGCTGACAGGCTCGCAGAGAGGCCAGTTTCCGATGCGAAGTGAAAGTATTAAGTCAGAACTGTAGTTGCGTAGATACCATGTTTGTGTAATAGATTGAGAATATCGAATATGGGAATACGTAGGCCAAAACAACTGGATCCAAGTTTTAGCAACTCTATTCTCCCAGTAAACATTATTCTGGCTCCCGCCAGGAACAAACGGCCCTGCGCTGCCCGTAGTCGTAATTATTGAGGTTTGAATTCATACGGGATAAGCAGTACTGCCTATATTTCAACACAATTTTTACGGCTATAGGCGTCACTCTCCACGATAGGGCTAGGAATTATAATATGTCATCTTTGGTTTAGTTGAAGCACGTTGGGTGATCGGGATGCGGGAGACACACGGGCGGGGACGAACTTGCTCTCGTCGAAAAATATAATGTCATTCTATTTTCTGTACTTAATCGTCAAGTTAGTACATAATGGCAAATCTCCGTCCAGACGACGATAATAACCTTGGAGGAAATAACTAACCTGGAGAAATAGTAGGTGTTGAATTGAAACCTCCTTATATAGTGACACTTTTTCTTTAAATTCACTCGTTAACATGATAGAAAGGGACAACATGTTGCAATCGACTTGGCATTTTAATCCCAATGTAACCGTTTTGTTTTCTAGAACGCTAGTGCTCACCACCAAACATATCGACCAGTATCGATGAAAGCTGAAGTGTTTTTAACTAATGATGGCTGGTTCGTTCCGTATAAAACAAAGTCCTCAATTTAAACAACAATATTATCGATAGTTTGGTCGTGTAGATTGACAGACCATTTTTATAGATAGAAATTCAAAATTTAAATTTAAATTTCATTTATTTGTGATTAAATGTTACAAAAGATGTTAAGTCAAAATTATGTCCTATTATATAATCTGTCATTTGACGTACAAATTTAAAATAACAATAATACAGTAATAAAAACATATCAATACAGTCCTCAAAATAAATAAACCTCAAACTTAATTATTGTCACAATATTATATAACTAAAAACAACGTGTCATTCAACCTCATTCAACATAATATCAATATAAAAGATAAGATGCAATTATCTTTTATAATAAGCAAAATATGTCCAATACCTTATACATACTGATGAATAAACAATAATTAATGATATCGAATTCTATTATATATTATATAAATTTAATAAAAAATAATAACACTAATTTCTAACAATCTCTTCCACTCTTCCAAGGTAGAAGATAATTTTGAGCAGTTTACAAGGAAAGTAAAATGGCGATTTATATTGTTGTGCTAGTTTAAATAAATCCAATATAAGTATTTGTATTTTTGTTTTATTTAATCTATTATCCTATGAACAAAACAGTTTTATTTCAAAAGTTACAAACTCAATCCTCAGGTTGTATTATTTGTTTAGTTATAAAATGAATTCTGGCTGTCAAATAGTGCTCGGTTACGGCTTTCATAATTAAATTTCTATGATTATCTACATTCCATTGATCAAAACTATGTTGAGATAAATCTCCAAATAAACCACTGCACTTGGCTAGTGTTTGGCTTACAATTTTTAACATATTTTGTGGAAGTCCTACTTGTCAATCTCCAAGCTTTAACTTTTTGAGACATCTTGCAGATGTTTTGCAATTGTTAACAAGAATCTTCTTCAGTTTCTTTTTTCTCGGTGTATCATCAATGCATGGCTCAGTAAATAATTTTGAAGGAATAACTTGTGTACTCAGTTCTTTTGACGTTGATGGTTGACTGTCTCTGCGGGTCTCCGCTGCAAAAGATAGATACAGACGTTATATCATCCCTTTATTGACGTCGGGGGTTAAAAGTTATTAGAATGTATCTTGAGCATCATTCGGAAACGTTGTAGGTCATATTTGACGCCAGCATAGGAAGTAATGTTAGCCATGGCGCTACGGTAGGCTTTTTAATCCGGTACATTGAATGAGCCGGCTCCCTGTAGTCTTTTTGCTTTTTAGTAGTACTAGCTTTTGCCCGCGGCTTCGCCCGCGTGGAAATCGTTTTTATGACTGTCTTAGAGGGTGCACGGTGCGCGAGCCGCTAGCGGCTCGCGAGCGTGGACGTGAGTTTTCTCCGGATCCCTCGGGAACTATGTCAGGATATGCTAATTAGTAAATCATGTCATTTCCCACCCCCTCAACCATCCCTGTGCAAAAAATCACATAATCCATTGTTCCGTTGCGATGTTAAAGAAATAAACCAAAAAAGAGTATATTTTCAGTTCCCTCAGGAACTGCATCGGGCTATGCTATTTTCACGGGATAAAAAGTAGCCTATGTCCTTCCCAGTGACACAGGCTACCTGCATGCCAAATTTCATTAAGATTGGTCAAGGCGTTGAAGCGTGAAAAGGTAACAAACAAACACATTTTCACATATTTTATAATATTAATATAAGTAAGTTTGGCATACATAATATCGATAAGGAGCACAACACTACAAAATATATTTTGGCAATAATTTATCAAAAAAAGGCATTAAATTATTCTGTCTACTGAATAACAAATAACACAAACATAGGCGTATATCATACACCATTACAATTTTGTTAAATTGTAAAAAATATGTAAATGTTACTCAAAACACCTAGGTACCTGTGAAAAGACAAGTTCCGATATTCATTTGTTTTTCCAGAACTACGGCTTTTACAGCCGTAAACCACGCAGCCCATGAAACTTTCACGTTTATATTATCTTAAAAATAAAATCCTTAATAAGTTCATTAAAATATTTAAACAAAAATACAATGTTTTACTTCCACAGCAATGATGACCAGATTGGTTATCACGAATAAATAAAATGGCGTCATATCATTGCGTTCCGTTTGGAGTCAGTTATGATTAAGTATGTCTGTCCCTTTTGAACACACTGCGTTGCACGTAAGTTGGTAAGGCCACGCTAGTGCTTTACTTTTCAAATAAATACTATTCCTCCAGGCTAGTTATTTCCTCCAAGTTATGAACTATACTGCAAAGTTTACTCGCTACTTAACTAAACTGTGTGTAAATCAGCCTTTAGATTTTGACAGATGAAATGACAGACGAAAACGAAAAGACGGGAAAAAATAATTTGCTATATATTCTCTTTGGCTTGGCAAAAAGTTCGAAAGCGATCGAGCGAGTGCTCGCTTGCTTGTTTTCTGTTTGTCGGTTGGTCAAACTCGGTGAAATTAAAAATGTTAAAATAGTGCTATTTTCTTTTCTTTGATTAAACGTTCTTTTTCGTTCATTACCGTACGGTTAAAGTATCTGCAATAGTGAAAAAACTAGTGTGTAGCCAGGATTTCATTGGTTCCGAAACTGTACCTATCTAACTTCCGAGTTGCATTTTGAAGAAAGTTTTCATCAACGCTACGACGACGGAATCTGCAAGTCCTGTGAACGAGATTCTATGGAAATCACTTTTACAAAGGTAAAAAAATATATTTTTATATTTCGCTAGTTTGAATTTTCGGACTGGTTGACCCATACACCATGCTAAGGTCATTAAAGGTAGGTACTATGCAAAAAACAAAAAAGCTTGAAATTTAAATAATTATTTATGTATAGCTCCTTCACATAATATAATCAAAACAAGTTCCAAATATAAACCAACAAGTATAGGTACTTAGGTCCGTTTTCCTTGTATGCACCTACCATTATGAGAATTAAATGGGATTTTTCTCTCCTCTATTAACTAAACAAAATATGATCTTAGGTTCCATAGTCCATGAATTACAAATACTGTGTCCTTCCATCATTTCTTAATCCAGTTTGTCATATACAGCTATGCAATTTTTAGGGTTCTGTACCCAAACGTAACAGGACCCCATTACTAGGCCTACACCATCCATCCATCTGTCCGACCTATAAAGGGAAACATCTTTTAAACTGTAATAGTAGCCAGTTGAAATTTTCACTGAATTGTATGTTAAGTAAGTACCTAGTATAATGGATTTCCTAAATTACTGAAAGTTAAATATAAATCCATGTTTTTGAAAGGGTTTTGTTCTTGATTTTTTAGTCTAAGAAGTGGCAAACATGCAAGCAAAGACATTGGATTTCCCTCCTCTTAGACTAACAATACAGGGCATCGTGCATCATTTGCTCGCCGCAAGTGGGTCAGTAGACCCAGAAAAATTGAAATATCACTTTCGTTAAATTTTCACCTAGGTATCAGTTTGTCATGGTTAGTCGTGGAAGAATCATTGCAGAAAATTTTCAAGACTTTTGCATGACAACATTCTTAGCCATATTTTGATGATTTATAAATATTTCATGGGCATTGTTTGATAGAGATGTTAGAAAAACCTTAGATATTAACTTATTAATATTTCATGGAATTACATCAGAAGGTTGCGTGTTCAAATCACGTCGGGGTCACCAATGTAGGAACGGATGTGCTCCTACATGACGAGAACAAAGGGTGATATCTCCGCCAGGCGAGGGAGTGTGCCTGGGGTCCGGCCGTGGACCAACCGTGTGTGGTTGGTACTTGTATATGTCACCGATAAATAGCAAGAATTGTAAGTTGATCAATTTTCTAGTTAGTTGATTAACTGACTAAAAATAACAAACGTTAGTAGAAATGTATTATTTAACGCAGTGCATTTTAGCTAATTGGTCAACTTACAGTACCTGGCAGTAATTTAATAATTTACGATTGTGCCACAAGTAAAATCATCCACTAACGGGCCAATCGTTGCTCAGTGTACTATTTAACGGTATACTATTACCCGTCACATAATACACTGTTCTCTGATTGGTTAAGGGCATTTTATAAGCATTTGGCTAGTGTTTATTCATAGAGTTAACAAACATTTAGATATGTTATTTTAATACCGATGATGAGGTGTGAAAGATCATTTATATTTTTTTAAAAAAATTTTTTCATCCTCGACTGCATCATCACTTACCATCAGGTGAGTTGCAGTCAAACGCACTCAAATTTTTAATTAAAAAAATAATATTTTTTTTATATTTATTCTTATTTAGCCATACAGTTTTATGACTTAAAAATATTTTAAATAACAAAAGATAATTGAGCTCAGATATTATTTATCACTTATTAACCTAATAAGTATTATAGTTAGTTTAATCAGTAAGTAAAATCAGTCTGAATATCTATTATTTGTACTTATTCGTATTTCACTTATTTATTACTACATGTTAATGATTTATGGCATCTAGAGTTACACAAAACTTTGGCTTTTTTGCAATTACACCTGTTAGTTACACACTGTTTATTTTTAAAGTCCTTGCAATTGCATTGTTTTATCGACATAACTAGTTTTACTCACTGATTGTTCGGTTATTTCTTCAGCTACAGACACGTGAGTCGTTTAACCAATCAACGTACACCTCGCCTTCGTCGGATGATCTTACGACAAGGCGCCGTAAATTAATCAATTTACTAAAATACATACGTTAAATAATACATTTTAACTGCTGTTTATTATTTTCCGGGAGTTGATCAACTACCTTGAAAATTGATCAACTTACGAGTCTTGTTATTTTCCGGTGACATATATATGCTTATGTGCAAGGAAATGTTGATTGTAGATGCCATCTATCGAGGTGAAGATGCAACTCTCCATATAGTTTGATCGATGGTTCAGTCTTGAGCTGTGGCAACGTAGTTGTTAGTGGCGGGTACTGCAGATGTTGCCACAATCACATCAGGCCATTTCGAAAGCCTCGACCTTTCAGATTTTCTCTTTTTAGCAACAAAAAAGTAGATAAAAAATGAATTTTATAGCAATACTGCGATTACTTTCTTGTGAAAATGTGTAATTGCAACAGCATGTCTAAACTACTAAAAATCAGCGAGCAATAATGTAAAAATTGTTCTTTTTATTTAGGACAGACTTCATAGCGCATGTTCGACTCCGACTTGTCTGGTTTTTATTATTTTTTGTTATATTAGGATAAAAAAAATAAGAAAATCCCTTCATAATAACACACTTTTTTTGTAAAGTTCAGCCTGTTACCAGTTTCAGTTCAAAAGTACCCTTTTAGTAGAATAGATAGACAGACAGATGGACAGCGAAAGAAATAAAAGATAGATATGTATGTGTGACTTGTACTTTTCCAAAAATTTTGCTTCCGTATTTTAATGAAAACATCACCTACTGATACAACAGCAAATAAATTGTACAGACATGCTGTGTATACTTTTTTGTGAGCGAGGGCCTCACAAAAAAGTATACACAGCATATAACAGTCTTGCGAAATCATGGCATGCACAAAACTAAAATATTTATTAAAACTAATAATATTTATTTTTATCTTTATTTGTCAGACAACATGGTCCATTTTTGTTCGTTACACAAACTTCTTATTACACTAATGTTAGTAGAACACAGATTTGTAGTAACAAACAATAAAAGTGAAAACAACCCTTCCACACCCCATGCCCTCACCAGTTACAGGAAGCATAGGGACCCTGTCACACCAGTACACACGAAAAGAGTTGGGAATCATATCTGTCAGCTATCCCCTTCAATATAGACCTAAAATACAGGAAATTTATTTTCCTAGTTTAGGCTCCAGTCTCCCACAAACTACGTTATAATAATATTATGAACGATAATTGTATAAATTAGAGACAAGTTTGTGGTGAGAAAATAAACTAAATTGATTGATTGATTGATTGATTATATAAACATTATGTTTACTTAGTAGCAAATAATAAAAGTATATGGTCTATCAGATTTGATAAAAAAAAAGATAAATAATTTGGTTTATATAACAGCTAGGTACCTTAATCAATTTTTTTTTTGAATAAAGATTCACACAGTGTAGTAGGTCTTAAAAAGAACCCTTTTATTTTTTACTTTTTAGTCTGATGTACTTTAAAAGCGTGTTGTTTATTTTTTTTATACTCTATTTATTTCAAGATATTTTTATCACTGATAAATAATAGTAATAATGCTTGCCAATACCTGTAACTTCCCTTCAAAGTGTCCAACCGTTTCTGACTCTATGGTTGTTAAAAATATGTTTAGATGCACCGGTTAAGTACTTAACCTAATAACAATTCAATTATGTTTTTTTAAATAATTGCAAGTAGTTTTTTATTGTACTCCTGACTTGAAAAAAAATATTTAAAATTTTGAGGGCTTTACAGTGGGTATACAGTACAATATGGCTTAAACCTAGAAAGTTGTAAAAAATTAAAATCTCAAGAACACAAATAATTACCTGTTTAGTATTCTTTTAATCTACTGTTGGTAAGCCCTTGGCATCATCTTAGCTGACGGTAAGTATGATGAAGCCGAGGATAGAAGCGGCTTTACCAACACAATGGGGAACTGGCTATCTAATATTCAAACATTTATGCTGTTAAGTTAACATTGATGTCAGATAAGAGTGAAAGCTAGCTAAGCGGACTTAGAAAATATTACAAACTAAACAGTCTTACAAAGTTAGACCCTGCCGGGAATCCAACCAGCAACCTTCTGGTGCGAAGTGAGTGGACTAACCACTACACTACAAGGTGCTAAAATAGTAGTTGTCTAAAGGTAGCATTTGTATCTTAACGACGGCGACAAGCGAACGCAATGGGGTCTTACAACTTTCTGTTTTGTATGACATGGTCGCTTACAATTGTCAGTGCTTCATATTAATTTATACAAAGCAGTGGGTCGCGCGACCCGAACCGAGCACTCTCTATTCAAGGGAAAACGGTGTTCAAGATAGCATGGACCCGAAAAAAAAAAATAACGGCCGATCGGTACCACTTATTTTGTTGCTAGTCCTTTACAAGTCATCATCATTACAGCTCATATACGTCCCCACCGAGGGGCTCGAGCCTACCCTGAATCAGGGCGAATCGCCCTTTACAAGTATCTTATCAATATCCTGATCGATCAGCAACAAATTCAGAGCACTTTCCATTCAAGGAACAACAATGTTCAAGAATGGTATCTTCAAATTTTTTGTTATATCTCACTTAAAGCAACAAATTAGCAACAAAATCTTTTGTCATGGTCAGGAGAAAAGTTTGCAATTTAATGAGGTACTCTGATACCTTTATATAAAGCTAGCATAATTTGCAATTTCTCGCTATCGGCTTAAGCAAAAGAAACGTCATTTTGGCAACCAATTAGCAACAAATTATGTACTTTTTTTTAGATTTTGCTAAATTAGGCATGCTATCCTGATGGAGCTTCGGGTCGCCAAAATTAGAATGCTACTTTTAAATAGTCAAAAATAAAACTTTAAATGTCTTTAGCAAACAATTACATGGTTTTGATTACAGTCACTGGTGATATTGAGTTTGATGGACAAAATAAACATTTCCATATATATTTGCCATTTATATATTCTTTTATTTCATAATATCTATTCTAGAGCATTTTTTTCAACATGTGTCGCAACTATTATCTGGCAAGCTATGGGTATAACACCTAGAGTTCGTTTGCTGAATTAACTGCACTCACGGCTTGCCGCCCTGAGTGCAATCGCGCCGCCCGCCGCGCCGCTGAAGTTGTCAGCCGACGTTGTCGGCGCCGCGATTGAACTCAGGGCGGCGCCTTTGACGGAATATTTGACGCGAGCCAGCAGCGGCGAGCGGCATTTGTCAACGGTGCAGCTAATTCAGCAAACGAACTATAACTCAGTAGGTGGGAGAGGGGTGTGCTGTGGACAATCGGGCGCCCGCATACCGGTGCTGTTACGTAAAATGTCACCCTCCCGTACCGCACCCATACCCAGGGTTGCCATGTGGTCCATCTAAAAAAACCGAAAATCTTTTATCACTAGATTTTTTGGTGCAAATTGTCGAAAAATCATAAAGTCCCTTCTTTGATTTTCCTTAGTACAATTTGTCGAAAAATCAAAGGGTGATTTTAACCACATCAAACCAGATTGAGAAAATTACCTGATAACGAAACGCTTAGTAAACATTAGCAAATAGTTAGGACTTTCGCAAATACCGAACCACCCATGCATTTTCTTCGTACCGAACACCAAACATTGGACTGAAATGCCGAACAGTTTAGTAAAAAATCGAACACCTGGCAAACCTGCCCATACCGCAGGAATACCTTATAATACATTTTCTGAAACTTTGATTATAGCTTATTAGCCTTACTCAATTTCAAATAGGCAACATCAACTTTAAATTGAATTGAAAGTCTTTAGTTTAAATTATCTATGTCGGTCACAGTTTTTAGGAAATAAATGCAAATTCATATGACTGTAGTACATGATGTTTTTATACATATGAATTGACTACCTAGCAACTGATAAAACATTGTTTTCCATAACTATTAGGCATCGTGTGTTTCATCAACTACATGAATAATTTGCGCTTGTAAGTGAACACTTAACTTAAACAGGCGTCCCTCACTTGCTCAAGGCCACGCGTTATATGCCTACCGCTAAGCGTATCGGAGACGATACAACGGACAGTAGGTTGCCGCACGCCCGCCTGAGAGCTCGCACGTCACATTTACCGCTCTGACTATCGAAATGCCGAAACCACGCAATTATTGTGCAGTGGATGGGTGTCACAGTCAAAAGACAAATGAAAATTTGACATTTTTTTCATTGCCTAGAGACGAACAAAGATACCTAAGTTAATAGTATTTTAAAACTTTTGTTTTTTTTTCGAATTCCCTTTTCTCATTCCTTTACAAATTATCATCATTTATTCCTTAAACTTAAAACAATGGTGGGTAGGTACCTACTATGTTAATCGTCGTAAATTAAGGATTTCAGGTATTATTTATGTGTTTTTTTTATATAATTAAGTTACCTACTTAATGTCAGAACATAGTAGGTACCTAGCGTCGTCGTCGTGATTTAGGTAGGTATGTCATAGAATAGAAGTACTAATGCGCCGGCCACTCGGTAGCTGGGGGCACTTCTATAGCTGTAAATAAACCGTTTAAAACCAAAATCCAAGGTTTAACTTGTCAAGTACCATTACGTCATCGAAATAACTCCATCAAGCCCGCCCCCCGCGCGCGCCGCCGAATTTTATTATCAGGACGAATGTAAACGAAAAAATCTCAAGAAATTAGCACAGATTACTAAATAGTTACTTTGTAAACTATAGCTTGCATTCACAAGCCGTTTTTTGATATGACTTGTAGGTAGATAGTAACAGAAAAACTATTTTCGTAACGTTTAAACTAGCTTTCACTTAAAATAGCAATAATTCAAGCTCACAATGAGGCCCTCTTGGGGAATGTTTTTGTATGGATAGTAGGTATGAAATTCTCCGTCAACTCAAGTAAAAAGCCAACTTTGATTGATTTTTCTCTGCTTTGCTCCTGTTTCCCTTTTGATTATTTGTAAAAATTATTTACGAGGTTTCGAATATTTTCGACACTAAAATTTATTAATCGGGAATTCAGGGAAGGGAAAAAATGCATCTATAATTTTATTAAACTCAAACATATTTGATCGACAAATATAAAATAATTGATTTTCTACAACATTCGTTTCATTACCAAAATCATCATAGGTACAACCCTAGCACATTCGCTTGATGACGCGCTCGCACGTGGGTCGCGCGGCGGGCAAAACAATCTCAACTCTCTGTATGCGTAGTTATGGCACATTTCTTCTCGCTGCAAACAGCTGGTATTATTATTAAGATTTTGTAGGCTAATATAGCGTAGGTATTTAAGCTTTTGTATGGGAGTGATGTATCTGTTACGAAGTAACTATTTAGTAATCTGTGACTTAAATATGTAGTTTTCATTCAAACATATCACTTGTTGCCTTTTGGGTAACCTTGAGCCTAATATGTAGTTTTCATTCAAACATATCACTTGTTGCCTTTTGGGTAACCTTGAGCCTTGTTAGGAGGCCCATAGTAAGCGTCAAAGTCTCAGTTTCGTATGTCATCGCTGGCAACACACGCTGAACCACCCAAGGGCAATGGAGCGTGCTATGCTCGGAGTTCCTCTGCGTGATCGAATCAGAAACGAGGAGATCCGTAGGAGAATCAAAGTAACCAACATTGCTCTCAAAATTGCTCAAAATAAGTGGCAGTGGGCGGGACACATATTTAGTTTGTAGAACAGATGGCCGTTGGGGCAGTAAAGTTATCGAGTGGCGACCGCGCACCGGAAAACTTAGGTAGGGGTCCCACTCGCTGGATCGATGACCTGGTAAAGGTCGCGGGACACCGCTGGATGCGGGCAGCGCAGAACCGGTGGTCGTGGAAATCCTTGGGGGAAGCCTATGTCCACCAGTGGACGTCTTTCGGCTGATATGATGAAGATGATGATAATATCACTTGTGAAAAAACATTATTTGAAGTATCTATTAAATTAATGTCGTACGCCTGACTTGAGGTGGTGGTATAACTAATATTTCACACCATGTGTTTTAGATAATTATATACCTAACATAGGCCATATAACAATATATATACAGGGTGTAACAAAATTGGTGTAAGTCCCGTTAACTGGGGCTTCTACTCATCATACTGATCAATTTTTGTTCTGTGACTGCTGGAATCGTTTATGGAATGTGATTACGGCTTGAAGATAAGGTAGCCTCATTGCGTTGGTGAAGCTTGGTAAGTCCGCTTCCATCTTCGGCATCTTCGTCACTTACCATCAGGTGAGATGATGCCAAGGGCTTACCAATTGTGAATTAAAAAAAAAGTGTATATACACTCGCCATATGGGCAAGTCGCGAGCGGTTCGCCATCGATGGTGCGCAGCAAGCGAGGAGCAGAGGCCACGCCATTTATGTTGCGTGGTGAGCGGCTCACGGGGCTTTTTTGTTACAACACTTCCTCGGCATGCGCAGTGCGTACAAAAATTCACCAAATTTACATCGTAATCGGTCCAGCCGTTTTTGAGTTTTAGCGAGACTAACGAACAGCTATTCGTGTTTAACTGACTTCAAAAAAGGAGGAGGTTCTATGTTCCACTGTATGTGATCTTATCACCGACTTCTCTGTCAGTTGTAGACCAATTTTCAAAATGATGTTTTTATTCGTATAAGTTTACCGACCTCAAAAAAATTTGAAGGCCCCTAATTTGATTTGTTAGGTATTTGTTCGATTTCGTTTTTGTTGGTTAATTTCGTGTATTTTTTTTTATTTATATTGAAACTAGCTGTCCCGGCGAACTACGTACCGCCTTACATTACATTACACTGCCCTACCCTACCCTACCCTACACTACCCTACCCTACATACACTACACTACACTACCCTACCCTACCCTACACTACACTACACTACCCTACCCTACCCTACACTACCCTACCCTACCCTACATACACTACACTACACTACACTACACTACCCTACACTACACTACCCAACCCTACATACACTACACTACACTACACTACACTACACTACCCTACACTACACTACCCAACCCTACCCTACCCTAAAAAAAAAAATTGATGTTGGCCGATTCTCAGACCTACTCAATATGCTCACAAAATTTCATGAGAATCGGTCAAGCCGTTTCGAAGGAGTAAAGGAACGAAAACTGTGACACGAGAATTTTATTTATATTGAAATATTATTTCGGTAATTTTGAGTGTATTTCTTTTGAAGTCGGTTTTCATAATTTATTAAACTTTTCTTTTTTTTAAATATAAGAAGAAGAAGATATTATTTATGTATGCTTGAGTTAGCCAGTTGAAGAAGTGCTTTCTATAATGTCAAGTGAAGACTTATACATTACGCGTGTTCTGACACGCACTTTGCCGATTTTTTAGAGTTCCGTACCCAAAGGGTAAAAACGGGCCCCTTTTAGTAAGCCTCCGCTGTCTGTCCGTCTGTCACCAGGCTGTATTTCAAGAACCGTGATAGCTAGACAGCTGAAATTTTCACACATGATGTATTTCTATTGCCGCTATAACAGCAAATACTAAAAATTAGTAAATAAAAGTCTCCATACAAAAAACGTGTTTTTTTTTAACGTGAAGAAACTAACGCCATCTAGTATGGTCGTACGGAACCCTTTGTGCGCGGTTCTGACTCGCACTTTACAGGTTTATTAAGAATAGCTTCATTAAACTAAGCAACTTTCCACAAAGAACCTGTAATTAATTCACAATTAATTAAATATTGACATTTGACTATACTTAGCTTGATTAACGGACTTCGAAGTGGAAGTTTCAGTTTTATTTTCTGCAAATAGTTCTTTGAATGAAGTTGTTCAGTTTCTGAGCTGAAGCCACCCTAACTATTTTTAGGTAAATGTTTTCAACCAACTTCCAAAAAGGAGGAGGTTCTCAATTCGACCGTATGTTTTTTTGTTTTATTCACAATTGGTAAACCCTGGAAAACATCTCACCTGGTGGTAAGTGACGATGTTGCCGAAGATGGAAGCGGGTTTGAGCAAAAGCTACTATGGTCTATAGGTAGCTTTCAGCCATTGAAATCGCCAGGACTAGATGGGATCTACCCCATCCTACTACAAAAAGGATCAAAGGCGCTACTTAAGCCATTATGCAGGCTATACAAAGCGTGTATCGCCTTCGGATATATTCCTAAAATCTGGAGACGTGTGAAGGTTGTCTACTTGCCAAAGCCAGGAAGAGACAGATATGATGAACCGAGGTCTTATAGACCCATACGCCTTTCGTCATTCCTGCTAAAGGCTTTGGAAAAGCTGGTCGACAAACATATAAAGGAGGGTCCTTTGCGGAAAAAACCACTTCATGGACTACAATGTGCATATCAGTCTGGCAAGTCGACTGAAACAGCACTTCACCTTGTAGTATCACGTGCTGAAAGAGCGTTGGAGAACCAGGAAGTATGTGCTGCTGCCTTCCTTGACATAGAAGGAGCCTTTGATCGCACTACTTTCGAGGCAATCAAGAATGCAGCTATCTCCCATGGCATAGACCAAACGTAATGCAAATGGATAGATATCATGCTTAGGAAGAGAATTATAACATCTTCACTAATGGGGGACGAGGTTACTGCCACCACTACAAAAGGATGCCCACAAGGTGGCGTTCTGTCACCAACACTTTGGAGCCTAGTGGTCAACTCGCTCCTACAGGAGCTGAACACCGGACCTCTTTACACGATTGGTTATGCTGACGATCTAGCTATACTAATCAGCGGCAAATTTCCGAACATAGTATCGCAAATAATGCAAAAGGCCTTGCGAAAAGTTGAAAGGTGGTGTGGTGAAAATCACCTGTCGATTAACCCTAGCAAGACAACGGTTGTACCATTCACAAGGAAAAGAAACCTACAAGGTCTACAAACTCTCAAACTGTATGGTACAGAACTAAACTGGTCCACGAGCGTCAAATATCTAGGCATGACCTTGGATAAAGAACTAACGTGGAGTCTGCACACAGAAAGGATCATGGTCAAGGCCACAAAAATCTTTGGTATGCTAAGATCTGCGTACGGAAAGACCTGGGGTCTGAAACCCAGAGTCATTTATTGGCTATACACAATGATAGTAAGACCCATTATTACTTATGGCAGCATTGTGTGGTGGCCTAGAACGGAGTTAGGCACGTGCGGGCAAACACTGACAAAACTTCAGCGGTTGGCCTGCCTGGCAATTACCGGAGCATTTCGTACAACACCTACTGCATCTATGGAAATGCTGCTAAATCTAAAGCCGCTTCAAATACACATTCAAACAGAAGCGGCCAAGGCCCTACACAGGTTATCGTTAAATGGCATGTGGAATTTTGACATGCCCAAAACCAGACATACCAATCTACAACTAGACACAGGTATGGAAAGGCTTATGCGCATGGGATGTGACAAAATACAGACTGTGCACATATTCAAAAAAGAATATAAAATCTATGTTCCTACGAGGGAAGAATGGAGTAAAGGACTTAAACAACAAGGACCAAACACTCTTACATGGTATACAGACGGATCGAAAATGGAGTCTGGTGCTGGTGCAGGCGTTTATGCTAAGGATTACTCAGCGAGTATTAGTCTAGGGCAATATGCAACAGTCTTCCAGGCGGAGACTTATGCTATCATTGCATGTGCACATGAGATTATAGACAAGGAAGTCAAAGACAAAACCATCTATATTCTCAGCGATAGCCAAGCTGTTCTTAAAGCTCTCGACTCCTTCAAGGTTGACTCCGGGCTAGTGCTAAATTGTGTAAAGGTCCTTAATAAGGTGGGCCGACACAACAAACTGCAACTGGTCTGGGTCCCTGGACACGTAGGAGTGGAAGGCAATGAAGAAGCAGACAAACTGGCTAGAATGGGATCACAAACAACAATGTGTGGTCCAGAACCGAGGATAGGGCTACCAAGGAGCACTATTATAAGGGCATTAAAGGAACAGGCCGAGGGAAGACACAGATTGGCATGGCTATCCAGAGATGGACATAAACACTCTAAGCTCTTCATCGGTGAGGTCACCACAGGGGCAACCAAGTACATTTGGAATAACAACAGGACGCGAGTCAGGGCGATAACAGGAGCGTTGACGGGCCACTTTGCCACAAACGCACACCTGCAAAAAATCGGCCTGACGCACGACCCGACCTGCAGGGCCTGTGGTGAAGATATAGAATCAATGGAACACTTACTGTGTCACTGCGATGTCCTGGCTAGCAAGCGTATGTACCTCCTAGGTGATGGCTTCCCAAAACCGGAGGACTACAAGCACCTTCCAATCAGCGGAATTGCTGCATTAATGCAGCACATCCTCGAGTAGGTTGGGGTGCAAAGGTTATAGGGGTAGACACAAAAGATCCCATTGGGTCGAAGTGTCGCTGCAACTGCAGCCCCCACTTACAAAGATAAGATAAGATAAGATAATATTGACATTTGACTATACTTAGCTTGATTAACGGACTTCGAAGTGGAAGTTTCAGTTTTATTTTCTGCAAATAGTTCTTTGAATGAAGTTGTTCAGTTTCTGAGCTGAAGCCACCCTAACTATTTTTAGGTAAATGTTTTCAACCAACTTCCAAAAAGGAGGAGGTTCTCAATTCGACCGTATGTTTTTTTTGTTTTATTCACAATTGGTAAACCCTGGACAACATCTCACCTGGTGGTAAGTGACGATGTTGCCGAAGATGGAAGCGGGTTTACCAAGATTCCCCAACGCAACGCGGAATGAATGATTTGTATGTTTGTTACGCGATATCTTCGCAGATTGTGAACCGATTTTGATGATTCTTTTTTTATTCGATAAGGTATGCTGTCGTGTTGCTCCCATATAAATTTTATCGAATTCGGTGTAGTATTTTATTAGAAATTTAACAAAAACCAAAAATAATAAATAATGCAAAATTGTACTAAGTTGTTTCGATGGAAGTATGTTTTTAACGTGTTTATGCAAAATTGTACTAAGTTTTTGCGATGGAAGTCTGTTTTTAACGTGTTAAGCGTATTCAATTATACAAAAACCCTTACTTTGCTTCTCAAGGATTTGACGATTTTGCTTTTACTTAATGAAAAGTTTATGCTCACAGTAATGAACGTTTCATTAGGTAATTAGTTTAAATGAGTGAGCAGCAGTAAACATTTAAATGACCAGTAAATATAAAAGTGTGTTAGGTATGAAACGTAACAACACAACGCATGTAGGTACGGAATACACATTTATTTTGCACTAGCTTTTGCCCGGGGCTTCGCCCGCGTGGACATCCTTTTTATGACTTTCTTTGAGTGGTGAGCGTGGACATGAGTTTTCTCCAGATCCCTCAGGAACTATATCGGGTTATTCTGATTCAAGTTCAAGTTCGAAAAAATCAAATTTAAAATTGTGTACGAAATAAATGACAATATAAATAAACAATTCAAAAACTAAACGAAACTAAAGTACCTATATAAACCAATCGTAATGAAGTATTACATTGTACGAACTAATTACGAAAACATAAAATATTCAATACAATAACAATAGTTGTCCAAAAGAAGAGTTAGTACACTTTTAAAAACATGAATGCGGTGACTCCAATTTTAATGCAATAGGCAACTTATTTAAAAGTAATACTGCTTTATCTCTTGCGCAATATGTTGCAACTCTGAATTTTGGTCTAATTTTGTTCTTATGGTCTTTTCTCCTTGTTTCCAGCGTGGCCTACATCTTAAATTCAGATTCATTCAGAAGGACTAAAATGTTAAACAATTTTCTTTTTTTAATGTATTTTTATATATTGTTTTCCTATAGCTCTTGTCAAATATGTCTTTTTAACTTTTTCAGTGTACAGTTTATTTACATTTATTCCCACTCTGTTTCTAGTATTTCCCGTTTACACGCATAAGGACCAATACAGATAAAATGACCAATACGCATTTGGACCAATACGCATTTGGATCAATACACGTTTGGACCAATACGCATTTGAATCAATACGCATTTGGACCAATACGCATTAGGATATTTTTTGATACATACACATGTAAAAGTATTGCAATCTGCACCCTTGCACTTTTGTATTTAACTAAAGATTTTTTAAAATTAAAACGTTAATATTGAATATTATACATTTATTATGGTTATGAATCTATGACTTGTACTTAAATATTAATATTATTTTCTTATAATATTTTTTTCTTCTTAAACTAATATAATATCTTATATTTTCTTAAAATAAAAATCAACTGAGCTTCATGCACTATAAAAAAAATAATAACCACAGAAGAGGTAGGATGAATCTTTTAAATCTTTCCTTTTATTTATTTAAACAACACTATCTTTTTAAATATTATCATTCGGAGAAATTTAAGAGAGGAAATTTCATTATTTTGTAGTTTTTTAGTAAACCTGTCGAAGGCAACGTCATATTTGCGACGATTGTTTGTTATTCGGAAGCTGAGGACACTTTTTATGATTCTCATGTCACTTCGTCTTGCCTCTTTTTTCAATTTCACAATGAAATTATATAAGCCAGGGTTACGTAACATAATTTTGTTAAGGCGGTGATGCCAGCCTTCTAGTGTATTATTAGTTCGGTGTAAGGAATTTGCACAACTCAATTCGTTAGGTTTAAATACTTTCAACCATTGTTTTTTAAAATATTTTTGAAACTTTTTCATTGGCTTTGATTTCGGTGATAAATTTAGAATGTCTTTCCAAGTGGTTTCAACTTGATCAGGTGGCAACATTGGCAAATTGGAGTTCAAACTAACAATTTTAAGTCCTTTTGTAGATTTATTGAGCTTCAAGCTTTTTGTCTTTCTCCATATCGCACGACTAAAATGGTAGAGACAGCCCGATATAGTAGTGTCTTTGAAAACCCTACGAACAGCATTAACGGGTGCGATTTCAAAGTCGCACTTGTAGTTCTGTATTTCAATGTCTAAATAATCTTTTATAAGTTGGAAAAAACGAATGTACGTGTTTTCGGTTTTGTCTGGCAGTAGACCAAAAATTACAGGTACTACGTTCCTTGACGTGACTGTGGATCCCAAATCCACATGAATAGAATATATTTGGTAAAATGGAGGTGGGGCACTATTAAAAGTGCCATCGCCCAAATACAAACTGCTGTGAAAGTACTTCAAATACTTTTTAGCTGTTTTTGAACAGAAAATAAACATTCTGTCTTCTTCTCCATTATCACACATCATGAAGTTATCTGAAAGTACCTCCGGTATATAGATTTGTTTTAATTCTTGATATCATAGGTGATCAGTCTTTAAAAAAGACTTTCTGGCTCTGTACAAAGAGTCCTGAATGTTTTTCAAGGATGGTATTCTGCGTACTCTTCACTTAAATCTCCAAATTTACTTTCATATATATTCAGCAGTGGATATCCAAATTTTGGCATACTTCGGCCTTGCATTCTGAACGCATTTTATAAATATGATTTGCCCTTTCATCAGCTAGACATGTGTGAAATCCTTGCCGTAAAATTTTTGTTCTAGAGCTGTCTATTGTTACCGTTGCACTACATTCACTTTTCTTAACGCATCGCCATATTGTCGTACCATTAACGTTTATGTGAGAATTTTTGTAATAACGATAGCCTGAGTGTAACAAAGTATCGTTTCCTTTTTGATTTTTACAAAATATTAACTCATTCATTTCGAATATTGTTTAATACGCTGAGTAATTAACAAGAGCAGCCATTGACACATTGTGTCATTTGAATCCAGGAAAGTCATAGAAAAAGTATACACTAGGAAAGTAGAGATAATTATGAAGTGGCCAGTATTTTATTTTAAGAGTATTTATTCAAGTACTTGCCAGTCTCACATTAAAAGCTCTTTTTCAAAATGTAAATCGCATGTAATCGACTTTCAATAGAGGCTGGACAGAAAAATTAATAAATTATTGTATGTAGTTCGGGTTCTTAAACGTATTAGTCTATGTGCGTATTGGTCTTTATATGTAATTGGTCTATTTGCGTATTTACTATTCTTCTTAATGCGTATTGGTCCTTTTGCGATTGAAACTTTAACAAATATTGGTCCTTATGCGTGTAAATGGTATTTCCTTTCTAAACTTTGTACGTTTTTTTTAATTAAATATACTCTTTTCTTAATTTAGCAGTCTATGTCATTTCCCGTCCCCTCGATTAATTCTACACAAAAAAAAACTGTTGCTCAGTCCGTTGCGACGCCGACGTGCGCAAGCGTGGAAATGGGTTTTCAGCAGATCCCTCGGCGTCAGGATATGCTAATTAATCCGTGCAAAAAATCACAACAATCCATTGTTATTTGTTCCGTTGAAATTGAAATTAACTAAAAAAAGAGTATTTGTTCTGTTTCCTCAGGAACTGCAACGAATTATGCTATTTTCACAGGATAAAAAATAGCCTATGTCCTTCTCAGTGACACAGGCTACCTGCATGCCAAATTTCATGAAGATTGATCGAAGTATTGAAGCGTGAAAAAGTAACAAACAAACACATTTTCACATTTATAATATTAGTAAGGAAGTAAGAATGGCTAGTGGTGGTTAGTATGGCTAATAACTTGTTTGAGAGGAAGCTGTTATTAAGCATATTAACGATAGTTTTATTTGTTGACACCATGTGAATGTGATGCCTGGTGGGTGACATCATGATGTTTTACATTGACATAGTACTTTGATTTTCTAATAGTCCGAGACCCATTTGTAAAAAAGTCTTCACATAACGATTTTTGTGGGACTATCGGCTCCGCCATACGGACTACTGGTACTTGTAGTATTATTATCATCTGTGCTACTGGTATGTACGTATTCGGTATGTTTTCCTCAACATAAAAAAATTCTGTAGTCACTTCCTAGGGGTATTATATCTATCTTAATATCATATCTATAGTATCGTAGGTGATTGTATGCTCAGTGAAAATTGTAAAATTGAAAATTGTATGCTCGCGAGAGGCTCCTCGACAGTATAATCAATCAAACCTGACCGAACCTAACATCGCTCGCTTCGCTCGCTCAATGACGAGTCTTACTATCGTAACTGTCAGATCCGCCACCCTTCTCGCTTAGCGAGGTTCCTAGACAGTATAATCAATCAAACCTAACGAACCTAATAAATATCGCTCGCTCACCTCGCTCAACAATACTGATTGATGAGTCGTAAATACAATACGAGTCGTCACGACACGTTCGTCGGGTAAATACGAGCGACCAAGCGGCAGCCCCGAAACTTCCCGGTTGGCTAACGCATCGGGTATTTACCAATATGCGTAAGGGTTGACACACAATCTTCGAGTTTCTTTGCAGGCGTGTGCACGTTTTCTTCACCATAAGAGCGTCGCGTCGAAAAAACGTACATATGAAATCGAAACTCGATAACACATTGGTACGTGGTAAGACTCGAACCACGACCTCCCGGACAGGAGGTAGCGGCCCTAGCTATTACGCTACCGATGCTCGAAAGAAAAATTGATGTACATATATTGTCACTATGCCAAAAAGGATATTGTCCTTTGGTCGGGTGTTTTAAGTAATCTGCATTTTTTTATTAAAGTGACATTTATAAACTTATTTCAGAAGTAACTGTATAGCACCATATCATGGTAGCCCTCGGCCTAAATAAATATGTAAACAGGGGGACACACGTTTTCATGGTTCGTAATGGGACCCTATTACTAAGCCTACGCTGTCTGTCTATCTGTCTGTCCGACCATCTTTGAAAGGCTGAATTTTTTACATACTGACATATAATTTTTTTTAATAAAAAAATAAGGACGATCCCAATACAAGAAACGTGTTTTAAAGGTTTATGCTCTATCGTAAAAACGGTGAAAAACAGGTATCATTGTTGTACTCGTGTGGAGAGGTGGTTGTACGGAACCCGCGGTGCGCGCGAGTCCGACCACACTTGACCAGTTAATGTAAGGCTTTTTTTATTCACAATTGGTAAGCCCTTGGCATCATCTCACCTGATGGTAAGTGACGATGATGCCGAAGATGGAAGCGGGCTTACCAAGATTCCCCAACGAAATGGAGATTTGGTTATCTTATCTTCATGCCAGAACACGTCAATGTTGTTAACACTGATGTTTGGCGACAAGATTTAGATAAGATGGTGGTAGCACGCTAGGCTGGCTTAGAAAATGCCCTACCGCCAACCAAGCCGAGTCATACAAGTTGACGCCACCGGGAATCGAACCCGCGACTTTCTGGTGTGAAGCGAATGGACTAACCATTACGCCACGAAAGGCGCTTTTTAACCGACTTCAAAAAAAGGAGGAGGTTTTTCAATTCAACCGTATATTTTTTTATGTGTGTTCGCGGATAACTTCGTCGTTCATGAACCGATTTTGATGATTCTTTTTTTGTTCGAAAGGAGATATCCTAAGGGTGGTACCATGATAAGTAAACCAGGATCTGATGATGGCATCCTAGAGGGGAACCTTCGAAAATCGTAGTGGCACTGGCAACTAGTGCGTTTGAAGTCCGTTTTTTTGAGGCGACTACGTCTAATAAATCGATGAACGTCGGCTGCACGCACGAAAAAGGATGACTCATTGTCCCGTTACGCTCATTGTCCCGTTACGCTCATTGTAACGTTACGATCGGAGCGAGAGTAGCAAACATGTTTAAAAGTTATAGTTCAAATAGTCTGTTTGTTAAAGTAATAAACATATTTGATTTAATGAGTCCAATTAAAAGTTTTATCAATTAAATCGTAGATTTCATTTCCCTCCTTCTTGGTATCCATACAAAATAGTGATAATTCAATAAAAATGATCACTTTTTATTGATAAAAGTATGCAATCATTTCATCAATGTTTTGTTATGACGTTTTCACGTTAAACTATTGTCCGTAAACCGACTTTACAGACAACCAATTTTTTTGTTTAAAATTATGTTTGAAATGAATAGCTATCAATGTTGTATTCGTGTGGAGTGGAGAGGTGTGCGCGGGTCCGACTCACACTTAGCCAGTTAAGGCGAGGTATTGATTGGAACAGTTGTCTCTGTCTTTTTCTTTACGTGTAAAGAGTAAAGAAAATAACCACACTTTTATACTTTTTCAGTGGTTTTTCGTTTTAATCAAAAACTACAGTGAAAGTATAAAAAATAATAACATTACTCACTCTGTATTATCATAACGAATATTGTTGTATATTTTTAAAATTTATCATCATCATCATCATATCAGCCGAAGGAAGTCCACTGCTGGACATAGGCCTCCCCCAAGGATCTCCACGACGACCGGTTCTGCGCTGCCCGCATCCAGCGGCTTCCCGCGACCTTCACCAGGTCATCGGTCCACCGAGTGGGAGGCCTGCCTACACTACGCTTTCCGGTGCGTGGTCGCCACTCGAGAACTTTACTGCCCCATCGGCCATCTGTTCTACGAGCAATGTGCCCCGCCCACTGCCACTTAAGTTTAGCAATTCTGAGAGCTATGTCGGTTACTTTGGTTCTCTTACGGATCTCCTCGTTTCTGATTCGATCACGCAGAGAAACTCCGAGCATAGCACGCTCCATTGCCCTTTGAGTGACCTTGAGCCTTCTTATGAGGCCCATAATAAGCGACCATGTCTCAGTTCCGTACGTCATCACTGGCAACACACATTGGTCGAAGACCTTGGTCTTAAGACACTGCGGTATCTGGGACGTAAAGATATTGCGAAGCTTCCCAAACGCTGCCCAGCCGAGTTGGATTCGACGATTGATCTCTTTCTCGAAGTTGGACCTACCTAACTGGACTGTTTGTCCCAGGTATACATATTCGGTAACAACTTCGAGTGTAGAGCCTCCAACCTTCAGAGGAGTAGGTATGACACGGACGTTTGACATAATTTTCGTCTTGTCCATGTTCATTCTAAGACCCACTTGTTGAGAGGCTCTACTGAGGCCATCGAGCATTGTGCCTAAGTCGTCCATAGTCTCAGCCATGACCACGATATCGTCAGCGAATCGAAGGTGGGTGATGTACTCGCCGTTGATATTGATGCCGAGTCCACCCCAGTCCAAAAGCTTAAAAACATCTTCCAGGGCGGCGGTGAACAGTTTCGGAGATATAACGTCTCCCTGTCTCACCCCTCGCTGCAGCTGGATAGGTTCCGAGTTTTGATCCTGGAGGCGAACCGACATGGTGGCGTTTTCATACAAACACTTCAGCACTTCGATGTATCGATAGTCAATTTGGCACCTCTGGAGAGACTGTAACACAGCCCAGGTTTCGACCGAATCGAAGGCTTTCTCATAGTCCACGAACGCCAAGCACAGTGGCTGATTGTACTCTTCGGTCTTCTGTATAATCTGCCGCAGCGTATGTATGTGGTCTATGGTACTAAATCCTTTTCGGAAACCGGCTTGTTCGGGAGGCTGGAAGTCGTCAAACCTGCGCGCGAGACGATTCGTAATGACCCTCGAAAACAGTTTGTAGATATGGCTCAGAAGTGAGATGGGTCTGTAGTTCTTCAGCAGGGTATTGTCGCCCTTTTTGAAGAAAAGCACGACCACACTTCTGTGCCATGCCTTAGGCGTTTGTCCCTCAAGTATAACGGAATTAAATAATTTCTGAAGAGCTTTAAGTACCGGTGTTCCACCTGCTTTCAGAAGTTCAGCCGTAATTCCATCATCACCCGGTGCCTTATTGTTTTTAAGCTGTTTAAGAGCCATTCTAATCTCGTACAGGCTGACGTCCGGGATATCTTCGGTATAGTGTCGGGTAAGTCTAGCTCTTGGGTCTTTAGCCAGATCGCTGACAGGCGGACGTGTGGTCGTGTACAATTGTCCGTAGAACTTCTCAACTTCTTCCAGCAACTCAGTCTTAGACGATATGATCCTGCCGTCCTCAGTTTTCAGCTTGGTCAGTTGGCTTTGACCAACAGACAGATCTCTAGCGAACACTTTTGAGCCTTTGTTGTTTTCAATCGCCTCTTTAATACAATTTGTATTAAAGTGGCGCAAATCGCGAGTTAGAGACTTAGAGATCTGCCTGTTTAGTTGCCGATACTGAGTAGCGTCTTCAGAGGACTGCAAAACCAATCTGCGTCTTTCTTCCATGAGGTTGCTGGTGAAGTCAGAGATTTTTTTGGTTCTGTTTGAACGGCGAGTTTTGAAAATCTTAGACCCGACCGTTTGGACAATTTCCACGAACCTGTCGTTATAATCGTCCACATTCTCGCAGTCTCCTAGGCATTCGAAGCGATTGTGCAACTCGAGCTGAAAGTTTTCGGGGTTTTGGAGCTGGATGGGCGCTGGTCGGAGTGTGGACTTCATCAGTCGACATCTTTCTAGCTTGGTCTTTAGATTCAATGTGCCTCTTACCATTCGGTGATCACTTCCTGTTTTGACTGAGTTGATCACAGAGACATCATTGAATATTTGCCTTCTTGTCGACAAGATGAAGTCGATCTCGTTCTTGGTTACGCCATTGGGATGCAACCATGTCCACTTTCGCTGTTTTGGCTTTTTGAAGAAGGAGTTCATCATAAAGAGGCCCTCCTTCTCCATAAAGTCGGCCAGCAGCTGGCCACGTGCATTTCTCTCTCCATATCCAAATTGCCCCACTCTCAGCTCACCATCACTTCGTTTGCCCAGTTTCGCGTTGAAGTCCCCCATAACAATGGTGTATTGAGTCCGGGAGCTATTATGTAGAGCTCTAGAGATATCCTCATATAGGAGCTCCACTTCGTCGTCGGAGTGTTGCGCGGTCGGTGCATATACCTGAATAACTTTCAGCGAATACCGTTTGGTAATTCGGAGAATAAGGTACGCTACCCTCGTCGAAACACTCTCGATCCGGACCACATTGTTAATGAGGGACTTGTGGACTAGGAACCCGACACCACCCTCGGACAGTTGGTCGCCCTCCCGGAAATAGAGCAGGTTTCCGGATTTAAGGATTATGGTGTCCTCCCCCTCTCTTCGGACTTCACACAATCCTACGATGTCCCATCGTAACCTGCTCAATGCTTCCTCGAGTTCTGTTAGCTTTACGTCGGTTCGCAGTGTGCGCGTGTTGTAGGTTGCCAGGGCCAGAGGTCTTTTGTTGAGGTAGCCTGGCATCTGCCGGGGATTCTTCGCACCCCATGCCCCGCCGTTACCTTGACCGCTACCGGAGCCAGGAATAGCGGGGCCGCCGGGGACTAGGGGCCGTTTTTTCTTTGTGTCGGTCATTTGGGGGGTGTTGCCGTAATCGCCACGCTTGGCAGGCGGGTTGGCGATCGCAGTGTTGCAGATTGGCTGCAAGTCACGGAAAGACGCTGCTGCCCATCCTCCGGTTTAAGTCCCTTAGTCGGCTCTTACGACACCTATTGGATGAAATAGGATGGCCCTATTCTAAGCCGGGAGCCATACGGACGGAAATTTATACCTCCAAATATTAGTCATAACTAGAGTTGAAAGTAACGGTGTGGACCTATCGTTGGGTTTTTTTTCTATCGAGCCAAAATTGCTTAATCGTGTTTCTAATAGCTTTTGACATCATCAACAATGTAAGGGTATTTTTTTTAAACCTTGGGTTTTCTATCGTTTAGGAGTAATTGACGTCAAAAATAACGAAAATCTGTAATAATACCGCCTTAAAATAAGTACAGTTTTTGACTCATACATAACTATGCATTGGACTATTTTCGTTCTTCCTTAAACTGTTTGCTTCTTGCAGTGTGACGTGACGTCAACACCATTGTTGTCGTGTTAACATTGAATAACAAGGACATACATACTCACCTACCTATATTGCTTGCACTGCCCTATTCTTTCTTACATAGGTTTTGTAGCAAACTGTGAAATACTTGGACCAGTAGTTTAAATACTTAGCTTATGATTTGAAGGAGGAGAGTCATCAATTAATAAGACATAATCACGTCAAAAAAACCATTTAATTTTTTTTAATGAAGAATTAATAATTAGAAGCACGAGTTAAAATAGTTTCAGCTAATTCTGTTAGACCTTATATAAGGTGTCACAAAATTATCTGAAACTATTTTAACTGGTGCTTCTAACCATGAAACTGAACTACCTACTTTCCCATTGGAACCCATAGTTAAATCTCAAAAAAAATTGGCTCTCCCATACTAACTCGATCAGATGATCAGCCAACTTAGTATGAGAAGTTCAATTTTTTTTTGACTTTTGAATATAATTATCATTGACTGACTCGGTGGCTCAGTGGTTAGTGCCCTTGACTACTGATCCGAGGGTTGTGGGTTCGATCCCCACCCAGGGCAAGCATTTGTTTGATGAGCAGATTTGTTTGCTCTGTGTCTGGGTGTTAAATATATCTATATATGTGACTGTGTCTAGTAAAAGGGACCACTTTGAGGATTTTAGTTATCGAGTTATAAGCGATTTTCTAAAATTTGTCGAAAACTATGCAGATTGAGTTTTTTTTACTAATCGGTTATTAATACCTTAAATAACATTATGTATATAATAATACAAATATAATCATAATATTTCAGTATCATAATAGGTCACGAAGTTTAGTACCAAGGGTACCACTTTGAGGTAATATTTGACAAGTGAAGTATTTTTCATTTGGCTCGATATTGACGCGCGGGGAATAACCTACAAACGGGCGGCGCGGCGCGGCGGGCGGCGGAGGGGGGTTAGCCCCCGCGGCCAGCGCTCGCGGCACAAGTCACAACACAGACAGAAGCCGCCGGCTCGCACTCGTACGCACACGTCTTTAAAACATCACCGCGCGCCGCCGCCCGCCTTGAAAATTCACAATTTTTCCTCTGTGACCAACAAACTAAACTAACAAACATACGTACCCCAATTCAAAATGGAAGAGGAAACTCAAATTTTATTTACAAGTGATGGCAGAACACAAGAAGACGCTTCTGCACAGACATCGAACCGAACAGGTAAGCTAGAAACCGAATCGAAATGTATGTAGGTACGTAGGTAGCATCAAAAGTTCTCGGCCTGTGTAGAAAAACTAATACCTACTACGAAGCTAGTCTAAACATGTCTGGCCCGGAAATTTTGGCGCTACCTACGAGATGGATAAGAGTGTGATTTTGCGGTCATAAGTATGTAGGTATATACAATTGTAATAGTGTAGTGCAACTGTTTAACCTGATATGCTGATGTGTGTACCTACCGTATTAAATTAATGTTAAATTTGGATTGCAATCCTTGTTTAAACTGTTCAACACTGCACAATATCTCTTTGCCCTTTTTTAGGGTTCCGTTGCCAAATTGCAAAAAACGGAACCCTTATAGATTCGTCACGTCTGTCTGTCTGTCTGTCTTTTTTCTAATACTTTGTGCGAGAGACACTTCCAAAGTGGTAAAATGTGTGTCCCCCCTGCATTTCTAAACCGCTAAACCTAGAAACTTGTAATTAATCACGTAAGTGGACCTTGGTAAAAACTCTCAACGAAAATTATTTTGGATATCATGTGATAAACAGTTTCTGAGTTATGGAGAAAAACTATAAAAAAATTAAACTACAGTACGGACCCTTCTTGCGCGAGGCCGACTCGCACTTGGCCGGTTTTTTTTATTAGGTAGTTCTTTTATCTATCCGTATATGTATAGTTATACTATTATTTTTGTTACAGCCAATAAAGCCACCCAAACACGAGAAGTTGAAATAAGATTTTCTGCCATGCGCTCTGAAAATGAAATTGTTTATTGTACTCGGGACTTACCCCACATAAATTACTATCCCAATCTGAGTATTTCAGATCCTCGAAACGAAGATATAGCCAGAATAATTTTATATGAGCTAGAACGTTTGCCCGAAAACCACCGCATTAATGCTTATGCCACAATATTCAATGATATTAAAAAAATTCAAGCTGAAGTGTCCTCTAACCGTGTTGTTAGTGATAGTAATATTGGTGTAAATGAAGAAGAGGCCACAATATTCAATGATATTAAAAAAATTCAAGCTGAAGTGTCCTCTAACCGTGTTGTTAGTGATAGTAATATTGGTGTAAATGAAGAAGAGGCCAGGAAACGCGAGTTAAAATTAAGAGTAATGAAAAATTTATTTTTGAAGAGATCGTTCGATGATGAATAGTTAATATAATTTTTTTGTATGTCATGTCTCACGCTCAGGTATTAACTAATAATATTTTCGAGAATTTCATTGTATAAAGCAAGTACGGTTTTACAAAATTTTATGTTTTTGTTTTAGATGGCGCGTGTCATGAAAAATCGGAATGTGATTATGGTGTATGCTCAGACATAGATTTAAGGAATTTCGAGCAGGAGTATTTAAGGTTCATTCAAAAAGATTCTGACGAAGAAACAAATGAGTGTCCTGTTAATGAAAGATGCGAAAAATCTGACATTGAATTTGTTTTACCTGAGGAAGGCGCTCGTAATTTTTTTACTGATACTGACGATCTTCTGCCCCAATTGGAAATCCATGAAGAACAAGAGTTTATTGATAGTTGCGGCTGTGGTATGTCATGCCAAGAAAAATTTCCTCGTGAAGATATACTAATGTCCAGATTAGAAGCACAGGAAATGAATACCAAATGTGACCTAGGCCATAATCATTTAAATTTGTTTACTATGGGTGCTCTAAATGCTTTAACTCGTCATGGTCCCAATACTCTTAAAACAGAAAAACACAAATCACAGATCAGAAAAGCAGCTCATACAACGTTTTACTTTCGAGGCATAGCTGTTTGTAAGAAATTTTTTCAGTTTGTTTATGCATTAGGGGAAAAAAGATACAAAAATGTTAAGAGCAAAGTCCTTACAGGAAATTTAGCAACAGTGTCTTCTTCACATAATTCTGCGACAAATAGAACCAGTAATGCCCAACAAACAATTGATGCTGCAAAATTCATAAAGTCTTTTTCGGAACAAAATTCATTAGTCTTGCCTGGTCGTATTCCAAGTTTTCACAACCCCGACTTACATATTCTTCCTAGCTCAATGAATAAACGATACGTTTATGATAAGTACCAAGAAGCGACAAATTTGTCGGAAAAAAATGCTGTGAGCTTACGCTCTTGGTACAGAATATGGCAAACGTATGCTCCAAATATCGTCATTCAAAAGCCTCGAACGGATCTATGTACCAACTGTCAACAAAATATTACAGCTTTAGGCAAAATGCAAGCGTTAGACGAACACGAAAAGCTTAGTTTGATAGAAAAATCCTCACTACATTTACAGTTAGTTCAAACTGAACGTGCTTATTACAAACAATTAATTGACAGATCAACAGGTGTATTTGGAAACCGGAAACTTGGGGAAAACCAGCCATGTTCATCGCCAGGAACAATGCATTACTCCTTTGATTTTGCGCAACAGGTACATTTACCTCATAGCTCGCAGCAGGTTGGGCCTCTTTACTTTTTGGCGGGATATAAAATCGGTTTGTTTGGCATAGCTGCAGAGCCAGTAAAACAATTTGTATTGTATATAATTCCAGAAGCTTGTAATACTGGAAAAGGTTCAAATACCGTTATCTCATTCATAGACCACTTTTTCAAAAATTTTGGGCTCGGTGAAACAGACGTCATTTGTCATGCTGACAATTGTTGCGGTCAGAATAAAAATAATTTCATGATGCAGTACGCTTTATGGCGTACATTTACGGGGAAGCATCGATCATTTCAGCTTTCTTTTTTGCCCGTTGGACATACTAAATTCGCCCCGGACTTGTACTTCGGACTATTTAAAAAAAAGTTCCGTCTTTCCAATTCAAACACAGCCCGAGATGTTTTGGAGTGCGCCGTTTCAGCTTGCCATAATTCAGACACTGTTACGGCAGTTCTTGTCGGTAATGAAACTGGCGAAATAATGAATGTGCATTCATACAATTGGGCCGATTTCTTTAAAGAAAAATCCCCACAAAGCGTGCCCATGCTGCTTTCTTACAACCACTACAAAGCATCCATTAATGATCCTGGAGTCCTGCAATGTACCAAAAGGTTTGATGACCAAGATATCAAAAACATCGCAGTTTTTAATCCAACTTGTGATTTCACTCGAAATGCTAGTCCGACTACAATACCGCCTGTAAGGTTATCGTATGAGCGACAACAATATTTGTTCCAAAAAATTCGTCAGTATGTTTCCCCTGACGCTCAAGATGTGTTGTGTCCAGAACCTATAAAAACCATTACAACAAGTGCTACGGAAAATCCATTACATGACGTGGTAATGCCGCTCATAAGTACTGACTCAGCAACCCCATCGACGTCGGTACTCACGATAGAAAGCCAAAGACGTAAAACACCCAAATGCGGCTACTGTGGCCAACTGGGCCACAGAAATCAAAAAAGAAATAACGTTTATTTTTGCAAACAAAGGGAACTTGATGAGCGCTCTGAATCTGGTTAATAGTTTAAGAAATAAAAAAAAATGATTTCTTTTTGCTTAAATTATTTTAGTTTGTCAAGCTGTTTTTTTTGTAAGCAAAATATACTTAAAGTTTTTTGTAAGTAAGCCAGTGTAAAGTTTAGTGAAGTGGTACCTGACTTAGAATATTAATGAATAATTTCCTTACAAACGAATATTCGCAGAAAAACATTTATTTTACTATCGAAATACATTTACTTTACTATTTAACATAGTGATAACACGATTTCTGTAATATTAATCATGTTAAATAGTAGTTATTTTACTTGTGACACTAAACTTTACTAGGTCCTCAAAGTGGTACCCTAATTATATTTCCATAGGAAAAACACTATCAAACCACTAAACTTTAAAACACGATAATTACTACAAAACATAGTACATAGCATCATTACTATCTTTGGATCTCTGTGCTTATGTATATTTTAGCTGATTTTGTGATGTTACTTTAAAAAATCATAAAATTTAGTTGTTTTATGTTATGACAATGTGTAAAACTAATTATGATAATTTTAATACTTTTGATTAAAAAAACATAAAAGATACATAGTATTTTTATTTTTTCCGTTCCTTTACTACTTCAAATATATAACCATAATTAATAATCCATTGAGTATAGCGTATTTTCTTAAAATTATTCAGTAATTAAGATACTTCATTTTTTCCACTCTTGCATGTTTCTTCTTTGTAAACCTTTCAAACCATTACAGTTATTGAGACCATTGATATCTTTTTTCAATCTTTGATGATAGTAGATTAACTTGGTACCAATCATTCCATAACTTCCTAGTAGAAGTGTATTTTTCACGAGCTTAAACTTCAAAGTCATTTTTCTCAACTTGTACATTTTGCCTACTACAAGTTTAAAAAAATATTAAAAAATAATGGTTGCATCTAAGAAAATGATTCTTTTTTTACTCGATAGGTAATTTTATCTAGTTTTAGAAGATATCAATAACTCCATACCGCTTAAGTGGTCCCTTTTACTAGACACAGTCACATATATGTATGTATTTAAACGTATATAAGTATATCAGTCTCTGGTAAGCCATAACACAGGGAATCCTACTTTGGGGCCAGATGACCATGTGTGATTTGTCTGAGAATACTTATTTATTTATTTTATTATTTATTTATATATTTCATCTTCTAGATTTTAGTCCTTCACCTATAAATGGAGCTATAATTGGAGTAATAACTTTTGTAGATTTGCCACGGCCGACCAGATTGTACCTTATCGACGACGTGCATCTGGATGGCCAAAAGCACACAAGCGTTCGGCTTGTGACACGTTATCACTTAAAATTATCGTCTGCAAACCGACTTTACAGACAACATAGTTTTTTTATTATTATGTGCATGGAGTGTCCGCGCCGGGCGACCCACAAGCTACGAAAAATCGCGCTAGAGTCTTGGGTGTAACTTGAGAAGAGAGAAAGTTGGGTGATTTTCAATGCTTGATGACAAATTTAATAAAACCCTAAAATATAATAAAACCCTTATAATACATAATCTTTTTAATAACTCTTGTTAAAATTTTATTATTAATTTTGGATCTGTTGTAGTAATTCTTCAATCATACTTTATTGCTATTTTAAGATCTTTTATTTTCTAAAGACAAAGTGGTTGCAATAAATACACGTGTCAGAAAAAAAACACGTTTTTTTGTATCGAGACTATCACTTTCTCTAATTTTTAGTATTTGTTGTTATAGCGGCAACAGAAATACATCATCTGTGAAAATTTTACTGTCTAGCTATCACGGTTGATGAAATACAGCCTGGTGACAGACGGATTGACAGACAGACAAACAGACGGACGGACAGCGAAGTCTTAATAATAGGGTCCCGTTTTTACTTTTTGGGTTGGAACCCTAATATTATGACTTAATACAAATCGGTCAGTTTATTGACCAGTGTTAAATTTGTTTGAGAACTGAGTTTATTTCCTTTGAGAAAGTTTTTTTTAGGGTTCCGAAGTCAAAAGCGAACCCTTATAGTTTCGCCATGTCTGTCCGTCGATTTCTTCGTCGGCTGTGAATCGATATTGATGTTTTTTTTAACTGATACATTATGGGCCCTAGTTGCTCCCATATACAGGGTGATTTTTAATTAGTTCTTGATAACAAAATATATATGCATGTACTCGTGATAACAAACAACTTTCCCAAAGAAACTATATGTCAAATCAGAAAAAAAATTTTGGTCCTCTATACAAAATAAGTTATTCAATCGGCAAAAATGTATAAAGGACCAGATTTTATTTTTTCATATTTGATATATAGTTTCTTTGGGAAAGTTGTTTGTTACCACGAGTACATTCATATCCTTTGCTATCAAGAACTAATTAAAAGTCACCCTATATATTTTATCAGAGCGTCGGTGACGTAACGGCTAGGGACGCCGCCTCCTGTCGGTGAGGTCGTGGTTCGAACCCCGCCACGTACCAATGTGATTTCGAATTTAGATTTTCATATGTTCGAGTACGTTTATCCGACGCTCTTACGGTGAAGGAAAACATCGTGAGGAAACCAGCACACGCCTGCGGAGAAACTCGAAGGTGTGTGTGAAGTCGACCAACCCGCACTGGGCACGCGTGGTCGACTGAGGCCCGATCGCCCTAATTCAGGGTAGTCTCGAGGCCTTCGTTGGGGACGAACATGAGCTGATATGATGATGATGATGATTTTAACAAAACCGGTTAAGTACTTTTTTTTAAATTAAAGAAAACAAAGTAAAGCAAAATTGTACTAAATTGTTGCGATTTCAGTAGTTTTTTTCTGCGTGTACAGCGTGGTCAATTTTATTTTCAACCGACTTTCAAAAAGAAGTAGGTTCTCGATTCGACTGTATGTTTTTTGTATGTTTGTTTATCTTCGCAGATTGTAAACCCATTTACTTACTTGATTATTTTAATTCGATAGAATATGCTGCCAGGTTGGTCCCATATAAATTTAATAATAAACGGTTTAGTGCTTCTTTAGTAAATTTACAAAAACCAAAAATAATAATGCAAAATTGTATTAAGCTGTTGCGATACAAGAATGAGGATTAAGTTTTTCGAGTGTATGTATGTATGTATGTATGTATGTATGTATGTATGTATGTATGTTTACTTATTTATTTCTTTGGCACGCTCCTTAGCCTAAACTGCTTGATGGATTTAAGATTGCGTTGGATTCGTCTTGATCCCTTAAGTGATATAGGATACATTTTTACCCGACTGGACGAAAAAGAGGGGTTAAGTTTTTATGCGGTCGGGTTTTCACATTTTTAATTAATTCGCGTAGTTATACAAGGTGTTACAAAATTGGTGTAGATCCCTTTAACTGGGTCTTCCACTCATCACACTGAATAACTTTTGTTGTACGACTTTGCTGAAAACGTAAACATTTTTTTTTGCTTTTCATACAAATCGATCAGCTGATCGACCGATATTGTGCATTTTATAGTATGTAGGGTCCAATTTTTTTTGAGAATTGACTATGGGTTCCTTGGAGAAAGTTGTTCAGTATGACGAGTAGAACCCCCCAGTTAACGGGACCTACACCAATTTTGTTACAGTCTGTATAACGTGTTTAGAGTTTCCAATATATGTACACAGGTGAAATTATTGTGCAAGCAGTCAAACAAAAAGTTTGTTTAATAGTTTTATTACTCATAGAAAGTGAATTCTATTATTCAGCAACGTTGAGGTGTATTGAGGACGTGACAAAGTGCATGTGTGTGTTTTGTTTATTGAGTGTCGGTCGAGGGTGTCGTGTTGCATCGTGCTTACTCAATTGTCTATCTGTAAATTCCTGAGCGAGTTCTACAATAGAAGGTGACATTAGAGTCATAACATTACCTAGGATCAATGACTTATATATTACTTAAGGATGTTACAAGAATTTCACCTTATCCCCACACTATAACATTGCCCATAGTAGTGGATAATGATTAGTAGGAGTAAGCCAACTTCCGACCTACCTATACCACAGTATTACAATATAGCGGCTTACAGTAGCGCAACGAATGTACTTACGCTGAGCAACGGAAGGGTAGGTACTTGCGGGGAAGCGGGCGGCGGGGCACAGCCTGACAAACTCCGCTAGGACTGCTAGCCAGCTGTAAATTCGCAGTTTGGATGCGCCCGCACTGCATCCAAACTGCAAAATTGCAGCTGGTTTGAAGTCCGTGTGTCTGGACCAATGACTTCTATATTACACGCGCGCGACTAATGCTCCCAGTAAATTGGTGCGAAAATCAAAAGTTTCGCACACTCGCGACTCAGTCGTCTGCGGGAAATTGTACAGTGCGGTGGAAAGATATTTCATATAAAAATGCCGTATTGTGTTGTTAGAGGCTGTAAAAATCATGAAAGAAGGTCTAAAAAAAAGATGGGATGTCGTATCAACGTTAAGTAACCTTACATTATATTTTTTCTTGTAAATAAATTAAATAAACGAATTTTTAAAGCGACAATTCTACGAAGGTTCTTTTAACGCGGCACTGACGTCAACTCTCGCCCACGCTAGTTCGTACGAGTTATGTCAGAGGGCGCTACTTTTTGCTTGTATGAAGAAAATCTGAGTAAAATATGGAGACGGGTGGATCCTTCTGTTCTAATTTGTGGTCTGGACCCTAATCGCGATTGAATTGGAACTTGAAATCAGCAAATCTTAAGTCGCCCGCCGCCTGAAAAAATCAGCAACGATCTGTTAACGAATTCTTCTTACCCTATAGCCGTGCCGCTCTCCAAGTTGAAACATCCTGTACAATGCTATCAAATCAAAACGGCAATCGATTGATACAAGTGATTGCTAATATTGTCGTAGCCTAAATACTGAGAATGCTTTTGATAAGTGACAGATATTGTATTGAAAGATTGTGTCCTGTTGACCGGGTTTCAAAACGGCTGCTGTTTGATAAGGATTTTTTTATCTTTTGTTAGTATGTGTTCTATTCGGATTCAATCTGAACATAGATCTGCTACTTGGCAGACTCGTGAGACTGTGAGTACCTACTTTTTTCAACCGACTTCCAAAAAGGAGGAGGTTCTCAATTCGACTATACCTATGTTTTTTTATTTGTGTTACCTCAGAACTTTTGACTGGGTGAACCGATTTTTATGATTATTTTTTTTATTTGAAATCTAGTGCTTCCCGTGTGGTCCCATATAAATTTTATCAAAATCGGTGTACTACTTTATTAGAAAAATAACAAAAACTAAAAATAAGAATGCGAAAATGTACTTAGTTGTTGCGATGAAAGTCAGTTTTTTTAACGTGTTTAGCGATTTCAGTTATTTTTATTCACAATTGGTAAGCCCTTGGTATCATCTCACCTGATGTTAAGTGACGATTATGCCGAAGATGAAAGCGGGCTTACCAAGAATTTCCCATCGCAAGGGAGATGTGGCTATCTTATTTAAAAGCCGGAACACATCAATGATGTTAATAAACATTAAAATTTGGCCGCAAGATTTAGATAAGATGGTGGTAGCTAGCCAGGCGGGCTATGATAATGCCCTACTACCCACCAAACCGCGTCTTACAAAGTTGACCTCACCGGGAATCGAACCGGCGAACTCCTGGTGTGAAGCGAATGGACCAACCATAACGCCACGGAGGCGGTTATGTGAAGCATCGTCTCTTTAACAGTAGCGTCGCCCTACATTAGAAACCCGACCCGCAACTCGTCTACCATCTGTAGTGTTTGTTCTAGCTCCGGTCGGCTTGAGTCCGAAGTATATTTAGAGACGTGTGCGTTTGCTCTGAGGGGCCAGGTCGCGGAGTTTAAAGGGAATACGTAGTACTGGAATCACAGATGAGATATTAGTTACTTCTGGAACATGTTATAGTACCTACACAGATGAGATACTAGTTACTTCTGGAACATGTTATAGTACCTACACAGATGAGATATTAGTTACTTCTGGAACATGTTATAGTATCTACACAGATGAGATACTAGTTACTTCTGGAACATGTTATAATACCGTCACAGATGAGATACTAGTTACTTCTGGAACATGTTATAGTATCTACACAGATGAGATACTAGTTACTTCTGGAACATGTTATAATACCGTCACAGATGAGATACTAGTTACTTCTGGAGAATATGATAGTACCTACACAGATGAGATACTAGTTACTTCTGGAACATGTTATAATACCGTCACAGATGAGATACTAGTTACTTCTGGAGAATATGATAGTACCCACACAGATGAGATACTAGTTACTTCTGGAACATGTTATAATACCGTCACAGATGAGATACTAGTTACATCTGGAGAATATGATAGTACCTACTGTTGTTTTAAGGGTTATTGTTTGGAATATTTTTACGCGTTGCTTTGCGAGGTACTCCTTAAATTTTTGGCGTACCCTGTTCACTTTTATGTGACAACGTTTCTGTATTCCGCAGTATTGTTTAGATTTCTTGAGGTCTTATAACAATTTTCCATTTTTTAAATTTCTTTCATTAATCTTGCCCTTGTCTTACCTCAAATGGCCTATTTTTCGGTAGAGTGGTCCCTTTAGACTCTTGCGTATCCCGTTTCAGACTTCCGGTGTTAATTTTATCCGTGAGTCGGATTTTTCACGCATCCGCCTTTACCGCTTTTGTCCACATTTTCGCTGGGGTAACCGACAATGTTTTGCAAGTTTTTTTTCAGTTTTTGTCAACCCTATTGGTCTTTAATGTTTAACTAGTTGTTTGGTTTCTCCTGTTTTCTTAAGTGACTAGTTTTAGGTTCAAATACACAGCGATCCCTTAACACTAGTGTGTTGTTGGGGTTATTAAGTCTGTTCACTTTTAGATGGAGTTTTTGCCGTTTGTATGTGTAGCTTCGTGTATAAATGTCAATTTCTACCAGCTTCAAGTAAACGTTCGTAGTTAACTAGTTACTTAGAGAGTTTTTATTTTTTTCTTCTTCAGGGCTGTCCAACGTCTATAGGGTTGTCCAAATTTTTTAAAATTTTTTTGGACTTCTCGCCTTTTTTTTGGGGTTTTTGTGTATTTTGAAGCGCTAGGTATCGCTTTAAGCCGATCTCTTTTGTTGCGTTTCATAATTAAATTCTTTTTTGATGTCGTTGCTCTATGGAAATTGAATTTGAAAATATTTGTTATTTTTTGACAAGAGGAAAACAAAAGGTTGACCGTGATCTCTTCGACAGTCATGTGCATTTTAAATTTTTGGATATATTGTTTTATAATGTTATGTTGAGGCCCACTATTTTATTCAGTGGTAAGTAATTTGTATAAGGAAACCGCTTTGCGTGTATTTTTGGTACTGCTGCGAACTAGATCTATATATGTCCGTAGGGTTTCATCCATCCCCCTGCGAGGTTGACGTCCCCGACGGTTTACCTGATTAAGGAATAATCCTGTGATGGAGCTGTGCTGACCACCAGCCAGTCCTTTCCACTGCCCGCCCAGCTGCTTGCCAAAAGGGAAGTGAATACTTATTTTATCTTTTATCCCGTGCGACTCTCTAACTCTCTGACCTTCCTGCTGTCCTAGAAGATTTCCTGCTTCCGGTTTCTAACCATTTAATTATTTGTTGTAAATTTTAAAAGTGTTTTGTACCTAATACGTGTTTTTTAGAAAGATAGGGTAATTCGGACCAAAGCGAAATTTAATTATTTTAGAACTTACTAACTTATTTAAGTACCAAAGGGACGGTGACGATCGTTGCCGACCGGCATTCTATAAAATAACCTTTTTATATACAAATAAAATTGTCACTTTAAATTTATTTCCGGAAATTGTCCATAAATATATTAGGTCATTGTTTTACTGTCAACGCGGTCAACCAATGTAAATCACATCCTTTTTTAATACTCATATTGTTTATTGTTCCTTCTTTTTAGAAAAATCATAAAATACATATATTCTAATTTACCCCATAATATTTTTTTCTTAAAACTCCGTTTAGGCCCGAACCTCTAAATCTTACGTATCATATGTGGCAAATTCCGTGAGGGTTTTTATCCCTGTTTCCATTATTTTTGTCACACTACACAGATAAGATACTAGTTACTTCTGGAACATGTTAGTTAAAGGTTAACAGTAACTGTGGTAACATAACTGAATTTCGTGGGATATTTTTTTTTGTAACTCTTTTTACTTTGATCTTTTATTCAGTAGGTTTAATCCCAATGTATGAGATTGAATAAAGTAGTGTTTGAAACTGCACATAACTAGGTAGTAACACACTCGTATGATCCAGGGTGGGCCAGAAAGAATTGCGAATTTGAAAAAAATCATAAAAAATAAACCAAGTCCAATTCACATAAAAAAAAAAATACATTTCTATAAAAATTGACATCTGGGAAATTAATTTCTTAAAAATAACGTCATCTAGGTGTGCACCATCGCGCTGTAAACATTCTTCGAATCTGAAGCTCAAATTGGTAAAAACTCGCTGGCACATTGCACGAGGAATAGCCGCCGTTTCTTCCCGGATATTGGTCTTCAACTGGTTAATCGTGGCTGGGTTATTGGAGTAGACTCTACTTTTTAGGTATTCCCACAAAAAAAGTCCCGTGGCGTTAGATCTGGACTTCTAGGAGGCCATGCAATGTCACCTCGGCGCGATATATAGATAGCCAGTTCCCCATTGCGTTGGGGAATCTTGGTAAGCCCGCTTCCATCTTCGGCAACATCGTCACTTACCACCAGGTGAGATGTTGTCAAGAGTTTACCAACTGTGAATAAAAAATAATAAAAAAAAATAAGTTTCCCGCATACTTCTCGTTTACGACTGCTAAAGAGGCATAAGCTGTATGGCATGTCGCGCCATCTTGTTGAAACCATGTCGCACGATTATAGGCTTCAAATTGTTGCATTTGTTGAAAGAAAAAATCCCTTAACAGGCTATGTATGAGTCAGAATTTACAGTAACAGATTGACCTTGTCGACTTTCGAAGAAGTAGGGTCCGATAATTCCGTGCGCTGACATGGCCGCAATAAAACGAAAACATACAGGCATAGGTAAAGCATTTTTTAAATTATTTTTAAATAAAATTTGATTATTGGTCAAGTTTTTCGAGGAGGAAATAGGGGACTACGAAATGCTGTTTTGGTTAATTTAAGTACATATTATCGGTCTGCGCTGCAGTTCTCCCTTGCTGTATTCGGAGAGGTTTGGGGTAGGGAAACAGCAACATTTTATTCAAATACCCTATTCTTTACACCGCGTTTCCTCTTAACGTGCCTTGCGAAGCACGGAAACGGTCGAGAAAATGTCACTAACCGTCAAACCTATCCAGGTACAGACCGTGCTTCAGGTCAGTGAACGTGCGTGATCGACGACGCAACCACGCTAGACGCGCTGACCTGGACCGCTGCATAGATATCCGTTCGAATAGAATTTAACCCTGCATGCAGTGGTCAATTATTCGTAAACAGTTCAAGTGTGTTACACAGGACTCCGTGCACTTTAACTATGACAATCCCTACCCTCGCTCTGTTCATTCCAAATATTTATGTAGGTCCTGTTTAGAAAATAAAAGTTGATTTGTTTTCGCAATAAGCGCTAACGCGTACTAAGGTCTCATATTATCATCCAAAGTAAACTTTTAAGACGATTTATAAGAAGGTTGTGATTTGGTTTATTTTGACAAAACTGTTAATTATTCTGTTTAGTTTCCAATTACAATTTAATTTTAAACAAGGTTACTTGCCATTTTGCAATAAAAAATAATATAAAAAAATTGAAAACAATTTGGCATACATAATGTAATCCACGCGACCACTCAAGTGACTTTTGGGGGCGCGACCACTGCAGGGTTAAATGTTCATGTTCAAGTTTACGATGTTTTTATTATTATTTAGTTATTTTGGTAATTCGGCCAGTCTATTCAAGTCCAATGTCAATGGTTGTAATAAGAGTTGCCGCGAATAGTCGCTATTAGTCGGTATTCGGCACTATTCGTATTTTTTTTGCTATTCGCCGAATACCGAATAATAATGTCTATTATTCGAAATTCGGCGAATAGTTGTTTAAATTAAACTTTTAGTGAAAAAAACTATAGGCCTAAACAATCACTTTATTTTTTCTTAAAAAACAAAACATACTTAGTTTAGTATTAATTATTATCATTAATATTAAATGTCATATAAAAATCGGTCGTGTTAAAACGTTAACCTTCGAAAAAATTTAGATTACAGTAGGTAAAAAAATAAATGATTCTACAAGCGTGATGATACATTGGATAACAAATAATCTATTTTTTATATTCCTTTGTTATTGTCGAATAATAATAGCGAATTATTCGACTATTCGCCATAGGGAATGGCGATTAATCGGTATTCGACTATTCGCGGCAACTCTAGTTGTAATGCCATTCGTTATGAAAACGAGCCGGCTGTCGCATCTTCAAGGTTTCGCGCTTCTACTATAAATTGTCTGCTAGTAGCCAAATGGGAAAATTAAAAGCTATTTTCACATGACGGACGTAGCGTTCTGAATGATTGCAATCGTATTCGTGTCAAGCTCTTTTCAATTGATGCTGCCCTGGTAGTTCAGATTCCTGATGCTACACCAATTTTAAACACCGTTTTCGTTCAGGCGTTTTTGTCTCGTGGTGATACATTTTATATCACTTTCGAGCGACGAAGGAGTGAAAAAGGTATTGTCGTGGCAAAAAAAAACGAAGTGAAATTTTGATGGGGATTGTTTGTCTTAAAACTTAAAGACGTCTGTAAGTATGTGATTTATTCTCTTACACTAATAGAGTCTAAAAAACTTAAAAAAATGCCTGTGTGTGTGTTTGTTTATTATACATTCGTTCGGTCAGGCCCCCGTCACTCGGTCGAGCAGGCGGGATAAGTAGCTACACATTGGCGGCTTCGCTCGTCAGCGCTAAAACATTGTGATTTCCAATAGGCAACATGCAATATTTTTATTTTTGCTTTCATTTTAAAGAACTCCATGCAGAATAAACCAGGAGTATATTAAAAAAATAAAAAAACTTGTTTTTTTAATTTTAAATGCGTTTTTAAAGTAACCGTTTAAATTTGCGCGCGCAAACGGACGTATAGTTCCGATGACGTCACTCCTGTCTGTCACTCAGACCAAAGAGAATATAATACATTACAATTACAATGTATTATATTCTCTTTGGTCTGAGTCTCACTGTCTGTCACTCAGACCAATGATAATATAATACATTACAATTACAATGTATAATTACAATATTAAAAAAAGCGTCGGTGGCTCAACCGGTAACGACTCGGTCCATCTAACCAGAGGTACCGGGTTCAAATCTGGACGGCCAATGTACCAATGAGTTTTTCAAAAACTTACGTACATACTTACCGATTGCTTTAACGGTGAAGGAAAACATCGTGAGGAAACCTGCACACGCCTGCGAAGAAACTCGAAGGTTGTGTGTGAAGTCGACCAACCCGCACTGGGCCCGCGTGATCGACTAAGGCCTAATCGCCCTGATTCAGGGTAGGCTCGAGCCCCTCGGTGGGGACGTAAATGAGCTGTAATGATGATGATGACAATGTATTATATTCTCTTTGGTCTGAGTGACAGACAGGAGTGACGTCATCGGAACTATACGTCCGTTTGCGCGCGCAAATTTAAACGGTTACTTTAAAAACGCATTTAAAATTAAAAAAACAAGTTTTTTTATTTTTTTAATATACTCCTGGTTTATTCTGCATGGAGTTCTTTAAAATGAAAGCAAAAAAAAGCAAAAATAAAAATATTGCATGTTGCCTATTGGAGCACAAACATGTTTGTGCTACCCAATTTGAGCACAAAAATGTTTGTGCTTTCCAATTAGAGCACAAAAATGTTTGTGCTTTCCAATTGGAGCACAAAAATGTTTGTGCTTCCCAATTGGAGCACAAAAATGTTGATGTTTTCCAATTGGAGCACAAAAATGTTTGTGCTTTCCAATTGGAGCACAAAAATTTTGATGTTTTCCAATTGGAGCATAAAAATGTTTGTGATTTGCAATTATAGCACAAAAATGTTTGTGCTTTCCAATTGGAGCACCAAACTGTTTCAAAAGGTGAGTAGTCTCCATTGGTGTCGGTCTTTGTCAACACCTTCATCTCTTGACACGACACGGGTCTTCTGCTTTACTTGTTTCCTGAAGTCTCGTCTTGGTCTTCCTCTTCCTCGCCTTGCTTCTATTTTGCCTTCCAGGATGGTATTCAGGTAGCTGTCGTGTCATTAAGTGTCCTAACATTTTTCAGTCCCATCCGGTTCAATAGCCAGTCCAATAATTTTGAACAAAAAAAAACCCGACTTCAAACTAAGGTTCCCCTCGATTTCTCTGGGATGCCATCATCAGATCCTGGTTTCCTTATCACGGTACCACCCTTGGGATATCTCCTTTCCAACCAAAAAAGAATCATTAAAATCGGTTCATAAACGACGAAGTTATCCGCGAACGCACATAATTTTTTAAAATTAGAATTGAGAAACCTCCTCCTTTTTTTAAAGTCGGTTAAAAATGGTTTTTTTTACCATTCATACTCAAATGCATTTACTGTAACCTCGTTAACGATCATTTAATTCAATTGTCCAAGTAATAACTTAAGGAATTCATTTAAAATTAAAAATCCCAACTTCGTAAAAACATATCCCCTCTTTTTAGCCAGTCCAGAAAAAAAGGAATCCCATGTCACTCACGGGATCACGACGAATCTAGCGAAACCACATACTTACGTTAAAATCTTTCAAGCCGTTCATGCTTTAGCAGGAAACATAGAAATCTACATACATATACATGATGTAACAAAATTGGTGTAGGTGCCGTTAACTGGGGCTTCTACTCATCATACTGAACAACTTTTGTTCTACGACTTTGCTGAAATCGCAAAAAAAATAATATTTTTCTTCATATAAATCGATCAGCTGATCGACCAATTTTGTACATTTTAGTATGGAGGGACCAAATTTTTTTTGAGAGTTGACTGTCTTCCTAGGGTAAAGTTGTTTAGTATGATGAGTAGAACCCCCCGTTAGGGGTCCTACACCAATTTTGTTACAACCTGTATACATATGTACGTACGTACATACATACATACATACACTTGAAAAACATAATCTTCCTTCTAAGGCAGTCGGGTAAAAATATGTACGTAACGTGAGCCAATGACCATGCCACGATTCGCTTAGGAATTATAATCGCACATACCCTTGACTGATTAGTATGACACGCTTAGAGTCATTGATCTCAACTCCATAAGTAAATATATACATGTATGTACGTCCTAATGGCGTATATTTATGTCGGCGGTTGATCGTAGGTGTCGGCCAGATCATTAAATGCCTGGGCTTATCATAGAGGGGCACCGATAAACCTAACTAGACCTACGGTGACACCAGTCTTGCTAAATGAACCTAACCTTGGTTTTTTTCGGAGACCCTCTACGACATGCCCGGGCATTTTATGATCTGCCCGATTCTACTGCCGGCCGCCGACATGTATAATTTTATGATCTGCCCGATTCTACTGCCGGCCGCCGACACGTATAATAATTATACAGGGTGTAACGTAATGGTGCAGTGATAGTTTAAAGTGGGTTTGTACCTAATCATCAAACAACGACTTTTGTTCTACTTTTCTGAAATTGCGTTTTTTTTTAAAAAAAAAACACAAAGCCGGCCAATCAGCTGATCGATTTGTATGAAAAATAATTAAAAAAATGCTCTTTCAGCAAAGTTTTAGAACAAAAGTTGTTCAGTTTGACGAGTACAAGCCCACCTTAAAGTATCATTGCACCGTTATGTTAGGCGACCCACACACCTACAATAATGTTGCGCAATGTTGATGATTGCACAATATATTTTGCATGATTGCAATCTTCAATACTACCCCTATATGTTCAATAATATTGTGCAATCATCAACATTGCGCAATATTATTGTAGGTGTGTGGATCGCCTTACACACTGTATATTCGATATTCGCTGCACAAGAGATAAGAGGCAAATTGCTATTAAAATGCAGGGACTTCGGTGTGTTGAGCAAGCATGCAAGTAGCTTAACAAAGAGCTCTTAACTGAACTAGAATTTCCTTTGAAATTTTATTTGTAAAGTAGGTACTTACCAGCATTCATTCGAATTCTGAGCAGACGTGAACAGGAATAAATAATTTAAAAGATGATATATGTATGTTACCAAATCTAGTTGCGGTCCTTTGAAACGCATAATTATTTACATATACAGGGTGTAACAAAATTGGTGTAGGTCCCGTTAACTGGGGGTTCTACTCGTCATACTGAACTTTGCTGAAAACGTAAAATTTTTTTTACTCTTCATACAAATCGATCAGCTGATCTACTGATTTTGTGCATTTTAGTATGGAGGGTTCCATTTTTTTTTGAGAATTGACTATGGGTTCCTTGGAGAATGTTGTTCAGTATGACAAGTAGAACTCCCAGTTAACGGGACCGATACTAATTTTGTTACACTCTGTACATATAACCTACCTTTATGTGTTGTCTGTGAGTCTTAAGTTTTAAGGCTCCCTCCGTCCTTAAAATTAGCAACTCGATTCGCGATTTTTCAAACATCGGACTTATGGCTTGGAAATAAAGTTCTTGTCAGCTCGTACTGCAACGTGGCTGTTACGTCAATCGCAGCGGACGAATCGTGCAAACATTGTGGTTTTTAATTCATTATAAATAGAATAAGTTTAATTTCCAAAAAGTAAGAAAACACAATCATTTTAAATTGTTTTGTTAATAAGTTCATAAATTAAAAAAAATAAATTCTGGGACAAATCACACATGGTCATCTGGCCCCAAAGTCGGATTCCCTGTGTTATGGGAACCAGAGACTGATATACATACTTATATACGTTTAAATACATACATATATAGATATTTAACACCCAGACACAGAGCAAACAAATCTGCTCATCACACAAATGTTTGCCCTGGGTGGGGATCGAACCCACAACTCACGGATCAGTAGTCAAGAGCACTAACCACTGAGCCACCGAGTCAGTCAAATTATCTAAATGTTTCGATTAAAATTGCAGCAGTTCTATACTTACAACTAGAAAAGAAAGGTGCATTAGGATATTTGTTTCTTTAGTTCATTGTATTAAAATAGAATTCGAGGAAATCAAACTCACTCAAATTACGAAACATTTTTTTTTCCATAAAAAATCCTTAATTAAAGTAAAAAGTGGTTACAAAGTTGGTTGTTGGCGGCGGTATAAGCCTTAACAACGAATTGTCACAAATGAGTATTACCTTGGTCGTACTAAATACCCATTAAAGGCACACCCCGGACACTGCATACAACGGTCATGAAATGACATTTCTAAAAAAACAAATGACGGAGCAAACAAAATCACGGCGAAATCCTATACGTTCGAGAACCAATCTGTATCAATCTGGGTGACGAGGGGTAAATCTAAAAAGCGTCTGGCACTCTGGCAGTCCATACTGTATGTTAGTACTAATCTATATACAAAACTAGCTGTCCCGGCGAACTTCGTACCGCCTTACATTACATTACACTGCCCTACCCTACCCTACCCTACATACACTACACTACCCTACCCTACCCTACACTACTCTACACTACCCTACACTACACTACCCTACCCTACACTACCCTACACTACCCTACCCTACCCTATATACACTACACTACACTACACTACCGTACACTACACTACCCTACCCTACCCTACATAAGAACCTTCTCCTGACAATAACGAACTCGAGAAAATAAAGAATTAGCGAAATCGGTTCGTGCGTTCTGGAGTTATAGCGTCAGGAAGGAAAACCCGTTTTCATTGTTTTTAAGATGTATTCTGCTATTCGGGACGGAAACAAATCAAAAACCATGGCAATCGGTCCAGCCGTTCTCGAGTTATAAGTGTTGTAAAAAACACGACTTTCTTTTATATATATAGATTATAGATTATATACTTTGTTGAAGGTATATATTTTTTTTGAATTGAGGTTATTATTAGCTTTAGAACAACTGGAACACAATAAAAGGAGACGTAATAACAATATGTAAGAATGGTGTTAAAAACTTCTTCGCTATTCTGTGACTGGACTAAACAAAGACTTCCATCATCCATCCATTTGTAAAAGCAATAATATGTTCGATGGTCTTCGATTACTTTATGTATTTAAATTAGGACCGAGGAAGCAAGTTTGGTAAAAAAAAACTGACCGCACGACAGTACTGTAGAGATCGTATGTCTCTACATACATCTACTCTCAGCCTCTTTGCTTAATTTCTTGCCAGCGCGAATCGTATCAAGAAATTCAAATTTTAAGATTATTGATCTCCTCTCCTCTTCGAACTGTTCAGGTCAGCTAACGGTTTGCCAACATCCTGGCAACCATGCCGCCTGTTCCTGGAAGGATACTGCTTGTCCGTCCTCAACGGATGGGAGCAGCTCTCTCCTCCCCTCCAAAAGTGAACTGCTTGGTGCTGAATGCTCACAGAACAGACTTCAAAGGAGACACATGAAATTGACTAAAGATTGATTAAAGCAACGTGTTTTGCTTATCTGTCCGGTCTGTTTTAAGAGGAGTGTATCCCTAGTACGCTCCATACATACATTGTTTTTTTCTTATTTCAATATTAATCAAAGTTATTTGAAATTTTGTAAACACGTTCTAGATGCATATGTTTTTTTTTAATCTATTGCATAGCTTTTATCGCGGGCTTTGAGCGCGGCGAACGAATCAAGAAATTCCGTAACGAAAAAAAACCTAACACTACCGCGTTCTAAAAAAACTTACAGTGCCATCTATTAGCGATTTGCGGTACTAAAAGGACAGTCAATTTTACTGGCTCGGCCGAGCGTGATGTAAAGTTACCGCGTTCTGAAAAAAACTTATAGTGCCATCTATTAGCGATTTGCGGTAATACAAGGACTTCAATCTTATTCAACGTCAATTTTATTTCTTAGTGTTAAAAGTTGATAAAAATGCTATGCAATAGCTTTACCGCGGCAGTCCCCGAGTGCCACACGTCTTTTTTTAATTCTGTAAAGATTTGTACACTTTAAGCGCCTCTATGGCGTAATGGTTAAGTCCATTTAGCTTCAGGAGGTCGCGGACGGACTCGACCTCGATTTCCCGCGAAGTCTAACTTTGTAAGACCCGGTTTGGTTGGTGGAAGGGCATTTTCCAAGCCCGCCTGGCTAGCTACCACCTTATTATCTAAGTCTTGCCGCCAAACATCAATGTTAAGAACATTAATGTGTTGCAGTGTGAAGATAAGAGAGCCAGTTCCCCATTGCTTTGGGGAATCTTGGTAAGCCCGCTTACATTTTCGGCATTATCGTCACTTACCATCAGGTGAAATGATGCCAAGGGCTTACTAATTGTGGATAAATAAAACAAGTTTACACATTTTTACGGATTTTTTACGTAATTATGGTGGTTTTTTTTACAGAAATCTGACGAACAACAGACATAAAAAAATGTTTCTAGAACGTGTTTTAAAAAACTATCACTTTGATTAATATTTAATTAAGCACCAAACTACGTTTGTATGGAGCGCACTTAGGAAACACTCCTGTTAAGTCAGGCAAGTTACGGCATTTCAAAGGTTAAGGCAAGTATTAACTAACTAACTAAGCGTTCTTATCTCTTATATGCATACTGTAATACAAAAGACATTTGCTACTAAGTGATTTGCGTTTACGCGATGCCTCGTTTTTCTGCGGTTTCTTTAATTTTTTTCCTAATGCGTTTTTTTTTTCATTCAAAAAATGTCTACCCTTTTGAACAAAAAATAACCGACTTTAAACAGGAAACTAAAGTTCCCCTCGATTTCTCTGGGATGCTATCATCAGATCCTGGTTTCCTTATCATGGTACCACTCTTGGGATATCTTCTTTCCAACAAAAAAATAATCATCAAAATCGGTAAGTACATAAACGACGAAGTTATCCGCGAATACACATAAAAAAATATATATATGCGGTCGAATTGAGAAACCTCTTCCTTTTTTTGAAGTCGGTTAAAAAGTGACTATTCACCACCAATTCAATATGTGTATTGTGTAATCGATATCAGCTTACTTATGAAAGCTCTTCGACCATTACTACCGTTACAGCCGCATTATCATCGATGCTGGACACAAAACTCTTCGACCATTATTACCGTTACAACCGCATTGGACACAAACCTCATCGACCATTATTACCGTTACAACCACATTATCATCAGCTTAGTGATGCTAGAAACAAAGCTCTTCGGTCATTATTACCTTTACAACCGCATTATCATCAGCTTACTGATGCTGGACACAAAGCTCTTCGACCATTATTACCGTTACAGCCGCATTATCATCGATGCTGGACACAAAACTCTTCGAGCATTATTACCGTTACAACCGCATTGGACACAAACCTCATCGACCATTATTACCTTTACAACCGCATTATCATCAGCTTACTGATGCTGGACACAAAGCTCTTCCACCATTATTACCGTTACAGGCCCATTATCATCGATGCTGGACACAAAACTCTTCGACCATTATTACCGTTACAACCGCATTGGACACATACCTCATCGACCATTATTACCGTTACAACCGCATTATCATCAGCTTACTGATGCTGGACACAAAGCTCTTCGACCATTACTACCGTTAATTGGTTTTGCACTTAGTGTCACCTGCGTTCACGAACAGGGCGTTTATACTTACACCCACGGATGCGTGCAACCAAATTGCATACCAGGTGACCAAATAGGTTATCTGACGCTATCAAAAATAAATTACAAAATATTATTCACCATATAGTATTTGTCATACAAAAGCTCAAAACGCAATGGGGAACTGGCTATCTTATCTTTATGCCGGAACACACCAATGATATAAACATTGATATTTGGCGGCAAGACTTAGATAAGACGGTGGTAGCTAGCCAGGCGGGCTTAGAAAATGCCCTACCACCAACCAAACCGAGTCTTACAATTGACCCCGCCGCCCCGCCGGGAATCGATGTTCCCGAGTTGGTCCCACATAAATTGTATATAAACGTTTTTAGCGTTTTCAATTATTAAAAATTACTAAATTAGTTCGTCTAACTAAGATAATGACGTCACAGGTTATTAACACGAACGATTTCAGGACAAAATGTCGTTTTTTACAGTTGAAAAGTAACTTAAATGACTATAGTCATCAAAAACCACAAAGTGTAACAAAGAGTAAGTATTCATTGTTTGGCGCGGTATCAGTTTGTAGAGGAGATGGGGTAATTGTCTTGGCCTATGTTTATTATCTCTGACTTAGTTATTACCTTCAGGGTATTGTTTTCAAGGCATTATTACCCAGTAACACATGCCAGCTTCATAACGTGATTGGTATTTATTTTGAGTACCTACTACCTATATTATACCCGACTGCCCAAGAAAAAGGGTAATGTTTACCGAGTATATAAGGTCTAACAAAATTAGCGGAAACTATTTTAACTGGTACTTCTACCCATGAAACTGAACAACTTTCCCCATGAAACCCATAGTCAAATCTCAAAAAAAAAAGATTGATATTCCCATACTAAGTTGGCTGATCGGCTGATCGAGTTGGGAGGGCCAAATATTTTTTTGCGATTTGACTATGGGTTCCACGAGGAAAGTTGTTCGGTTTCATGGGTAGAAGCACCAGTTAAAATAGTTTCAGCTAGTTTTGTTACACCTTATATGTATGTTTGTACGTGTGTGTGTGTGTGTGTGTGTGTGTGTGTGTGTGTGTGTGTGTGTGTGTGTGTGCGTGAGTGCGTTGAATGCATGTGTATGGATGGATGGATTCGATCATTATTTATTACCTACTAATATTATAAAAAGGAAAGATTTGATTGTTTGTTTGCATTGAATATAGGCTTCGAAACTACTGGACCGATTTGAAAAATTCTTTCACCGTTGGGAAGCCACACTATCCGCGGTTGCTATAGTCTATATTTTAAAAAAATTAAGGTTCCTTACTAAAACTCAAATAATGTAACCCAACGTGTAAAAATGACCTAAAAATTCCTATATATTATCTACAAAAAGTAGTGTTGTGTAGTATGAGGCGGTACGAAGTTCGCCGGGACAGCTATTACCTATAATATTAATTTGGGTTTGTATTGGAGATACCATACTAAAGTTATCGTTATAATCGACAATTATACTGTTTTTCCGAACATAAATTGTTAAAACATTATTACCTATGATATTAATTTGGGTTTGTATGGGAGATACCATACTAAAGTTATCGTTATAATCGACAATTATACTGTTTTTCCGAACATAAATTGTTAAAACATACTTCAGTTAAAACGAATTACCAATGTAATGTTTATTGTTGATTTGTGTATGCCCGATTAGGGGGCGTCCATAAATTACGTGAGGCTTTTTTCAGGATTTTTTGATCCCCCCTCCTCCTCTGGTGAGATTTCGTGAGATTTTCCTCAACTCCCTCCCCCTTCCTCAAATCTCACGTGAGATTTTTTAAAATTTGTATTTTGGCTGGAAACGCGTTGGATTATAAAAAAAAGTCTAATAAAAGTTTGATGAAACACGAATTTTTTCAATCTTCAGACTGCTATAACTTTTAAATGAATCAACCAATTTTCACGCGGTTTGCGGCGATTGATGTAGTTTTTTAAGCTTAATAAAAAAAAAAATCTGATGAACAAAATTTGATTTTTTGAATAAAAAAAATAAATTTATCTGATAAAACATTTCGGAGTTATTACAAAAAAAACGCAATCGAAGAGCTACTGTGCTGCTCTGCGGGGTTCGGACAAATACGACAAACACTGTTGTGTGAAATTTCGCCATATTTTCATTCTAGTTTTTTTTTACTTTGATTTAACTTTATTTTTTCACAATTTTACATACACCGTTTTCTACAAGAAAACAAATTACGTGATATTTGCTAAAACCCTCCTCTCCCCCATGTGAGATTTGGAAAGATTTAGCTTGACCCCCTCCCCCCCTTAAACACCTCACGTAATTAATGGACGCCCCCTTACGTCAGACGGTGAAGGCTTTACGGGAAAGTGTGCACAGCGTGGATGTACAATTTATTTAAAAGAAGGCGATTCAAAGTTTACATGCAAGGTTTATTATTGCTCATTTTTTTGATAAAATTTTCTTGGTTATTTTGGTCTTTATTTAGTTTTTTATATGAACAACATTTATTGCATCCAAATGAGTAAAACTTACTTTTTTAAGACAAAAACTGCTATTTAGAAGCGGATTCAAAGTTTGAATGCTAGGTTTATTATTTCTCATTTTTAATCAAATTGGCTCGGTTATTTTGGTCGTTATTTAGTGTTTATTATGAACAACATTTATACATACAAATAAGTACAACTTACTTTTTTGATGACAAAAACTGCTATTTAGAAGCGGATTCAAAGTTTAAATGCTAGGTTTATTATTCCTCATTTAAAAAATGGCTTGGTTGTTATGGTTTTTATTTAGTTTTTTGTTATGAACAACATTTATTTCATACACATGAGTACGACTAACTTTTTTATAAAAAGAAACTGCTATTTAAATTTAATTTATTTAAATGCAAAGTTTATTATTTCTAATTTTTTTAAAAAAAATTGGCTAGGTAACACTAATGAGCAATTTTGGCTCTATAGAAAAAAATCACAAAGATAGGTCTACACCGTTACTTTCAACTCTACGTGTGACTAATGTTTTTAAATTTAAAAAAATATATATAATAAATAAATAAATAAAATAAATATTCTGGGACAAATCACACATGGTCATCTGGCCCCAAAAGTAGGATTCCCTGTGTTATGGCTTACCAGAGACTGATATACATACTTATATACGTTTAAATACATACATATATAGATAAATTAACACCCAACAACAACATTTGTTATGATAATATAAAGTGAGTAATGTTATTATTTTTTATACTTTCATTGTAGTTTTTTAATGAAACGAAAAACCGTTGAAAAGTGAAAAAGGTGTGGTTATTTTCTTTACTCTTTACACGTAAAGAAAAAGACAGAGACACCTGTTCCATTCATTACCTCGCCTTAACTCTTTAGGCTGGTATGATGACGATATTAAAATAAGTCCCTTTTGTTGTATATAGCTCATTTAAAATTAGCATTCAAACGTTAGACAATCTATATAAATAAAAATGAATTGTTGTTCGTTAGTCTGATTAAAACTCGAGAACGGCTGGGCCGATTGAGGTGATTTTGGTTTTAAAATGTTTATCGTAGTCCAGGGTAGGTCTAAACGGTGAGCAAATAAGGAAAAATTGCGAGTAAGATAGAGTAAGACGACAATTCCATTTTCCCATATAAAAGTTGACCACTTACTTTCTGTCAAACATTTGACGGTATTTGTACTCTCAGTTCCACTCGAATTGAAGAACGCATTAAAACAAGACTTTTGAATCGACAACATAATATCAACTTTGCTCATAACATCGTGTATTTAAATTTCAAAATATAAAAATAATTAATGTGTTGACATGTTTGATGGGTGCCAACCTTACAGTGTTACCAACTCTCAAAAATATTTTTTGACATGTTTGATGGGTGCCAACCTTACAGTGTTACCAACTCTCAAAAATATGTTTATTATAATAATAAGTGGATCCGAACGTTCCATTGTTTTGTCATCTCATGTAAAAAAAACCCGTGTATCCGAACGTTCCATTGTTTTGTCCATAGATTTAGAGACTTTTTGCTGCGCTCCTACTTTAACATCCTTGGTTTTGTCATCTCATGTTAAAAAAAAGAAACATTTAATTGGAGAAATACTGAAATACTGCTAAAAGTGATTTTCTTCTCGCTGCTTACAATGCCGAGGAAAAGAAAACGACCTGACATAGGTCGTCGAAGTCGTGTAAATGTGCAACGAGCTACTTTACGCTCCAACCGCACTAATGACCAGCGAGAGGCTGATAATGATAACAGTCGTACAAGTATGGGAGAATTACGTTCAAGAGTAAATAACTATGAAGTGGATAGGCAAAGAATGGAACGAGTTCGTGCACATCGATCACAACAGCAGCGAGCACGGGATAATGAATTTAATCGATTCCGCAGACGCAATGCTCCTGTAAACCTCGAACGAGGAGCATTTTCCTACGATCCGGAAATTGATTATAGTGCCGACAAATCTGTGACGGTTGGAGAAATGTCAATCATTTGTCAACATTGTAAAGCATTAAAATACAGTAGTGAACCTGCAGGATTATGTTGTGCTGGTGGCAAAGTACAATTGCCACAATTGGTTCCACCACCTGAACCGTTACACTCATTAGTTAATGGGATGGAAAGTGAGTCTAAACACTTCTTGGCTAACATCCAAAAATATAATAATTGCTTCCAAATGACATCGTTTGGTGCAACGCATATAGTACAAGACGGGTTCATGCCCACTTTCAAGGTAGTATACCATAATTGTTTTAGTGAAATTCTAATTTGTATTCGTATCACAATTAATTTAACCAGTTCTTAAACAATAACAGATACAAGGACAAATTCATCACCTACTGGGGGCAATGCTGCCAGTGCCAGATGCAGATCATAAATTTTTGCAAATTTATTTTATGGGCAATCAAGATGCGGAAGTTGATACACGTTGTGGTCATAATCCAACCGTCAAGCGAACCATTGTCCAACAACTGCAAACATTTCTTCACGAGAATAATGAATTAGTGAAGGTGTTCAAAATGGCACTGGATCGGATGCCATCAGACAGCCATAATATTGTAATAAGAGCCGACAAAACACCTGCTGGAGAGCATGCAAGGAGGTTTAATTCACCGACAATAGATGAAGTGGCTATTGTCGTTGTTGGAGAGAATTTGCAATCAAGAGATATTGTACTTCATCGCCGGAACAATGAATTGAAACGTGTATATGAAACGCATAGAGCTTATGATGCTTTACAATACCCATTAATTTTCTGGCAGGGAGAAGATGGGTACCATTTTAATATCAAAATGGTTAATCCAACAACAGGTAATTAGATTATACAAAATAAAATATTGTATTATATTCAATATATAAATGTATTTTTTTATCATTTGTACTTCCAGGTGCTGATACACACAAAAAAGTCAGTGCCATGAATTATTATGCATACAGACTCATGATCCGTGAAGGTGAAGTAAATCACATTTTGATGTGTCAACGGCTCTTTCATCAGTATGCAGTGGACATGTACGTCAAAATTGAGACTGAACGATTGACATACATTCGTCTAAACCAACAGCAGCTTCGATCTGAAGAGTACATTCATCTTCGCGATGCAGTCAATGCTGACGGCAATGTAAATAATGTAGGAAGAATGACAATTTTACCGGCCACTTACATCGGAAGCCCGCGCCACATGCACGAGTACGCTCAAGATGCGATGTCTTATGTTCGAAAGTATGGCCGTCCAGACCTATTCATTACATTCACCTGTAACCCACAATGGATTGAAATAAAAAAAGAACTGCTACACAACCAAACACCACTTGATAGGCATGACATCACAGCCAGAGTTTACAAGCAAAAATTAAAATCTTTAATGAATTTCATTACAAAGCATCGTGTGTATGGCCAAGTACGTTGTTGGATGTACTCTGTTGAGTGGCAAAAGCGTGGTTTGCCACATGCTCATATATTAGTCTGGTTGGTTGACAAAATAAGGCCAGAAGAAATTGATTCCATTATTTCAGCCGAAATTCCTGATGAAATGGTTGACCCAAAATTGCATACAATAGTAACTAAACACATGATACATGGACCTTGCGGAGTTATCAACAACAGCTCACCCTGTATGATCGAAGGCAAGTGCTCCAAACGGTACCCGAGAAACTTGGTTGCTGAAACCATCTCGGGAATCGATGGTTACCCATTGTATCGTCGGCGATCAGTTGAGGACGGTGGACGATCTGTAGATGTCAAGATAAAAGGACAAGATTTTCATGTAGACAATCGTTGGATTGTGCCGTTCTCGCCCATATTGTCCAAAACTTTTGAAGCTCACATCAATGTGGAATTTTGTAACTCTGTGAAATCCATAAAGTACATATGTAAATATGTTAACAAAGGTAGCGACATGGCCATCTTCGCAGTAACAAACACAAATGATGAAGTGTCTCACTATCAGATGGGTCGCTATGTAAGCAGCAATGAGGCTATTTGGCGCATATTTTCGTTTGCAATTCATGAAAGACATCCCACTGTATTCCATTTGGCAGTTCATTTGGAAAATGGACAACGAGTGTATTTTAACCCAAACAACGCTGTGGATAGAGCGGCACGTCCACCTGTGACCACATTGACAGGTTTCTTCTCAATTTGTGAAACTGATCAATTCGCTCGCACTTTGCTGTATGCTGATATGCCGCGCTACTACACATGGAACGCATCATCAAAGTCTTTTCAGCGTCGTAAACAAGGAACACCACTTGAAGGATATGAAAATGTATTTGCCACAGATGCTATAGGCCGTATATATACAGTACATCCTAATAACGATGAATGTTATTATCTTAGATTGTTATTGGTGAATGTTCCTGGTCCGACATCTTTTCAACAATTGAGAACAGTTGATGGACATCTGTGTGCGACTTACCGTGAGGCGTGTCAATTATTACGGTTGCTTGAAAACGATTCGCATTGGGATGATACGCTCAAGGATTCCGTGATATCTTCATCGCCGCATCAAATTCGCACACTGTTTGCGATTATAATATCGACATGTTTCCCCTCAAATCCGAAAGATTTGTGGATGAAATATAGGGATGACATGTCTGAGGATGTGTTGCATCGCGTGCGTTGTGAAACTTTGAATCCTACATTGGAAATTACGGCAGAGATTTACAATGACACATTGATCATAATAGAAGATATGTGTTTATTGATGGCAAATAAAGTATTGTCGTGTTTGGGCCTGACAGCACCCAATCGTGCTATGCAAGATGCATTAAACCATGAGTTGCAAAGAGAACTCCAGTACGATACTCAAGCTATGACCGAAGCAGTTCGCACAACTGTTCCGCAATTGAACGAAGAACAAAGGATTGCGTACGATCGTTTGATACAAGCTGTAAACAGTGGGTCTGGGGGGATTTACTTTCTTGATTCTCCTGGGGGTACTGGGAAAACGTTCCTAATTACATTGCTATTAGCAAAGATCCGATCACAAAATGAGGTAGCCCTAGCGTTGGCTTCATCTGGAATAGCAGCAACTTTATTAGAAGGCGGACGAACTGCACATTCAGCCTTAAAATTACCATTAAACATGCATATCATCGAAACGCCAGTTTGCAACATCGCCAAAAATAGCGCTATGGCGAAGACTCTCCAAGTATGCAAATTGATAATTTGGGACGAATGCACAATGGCCCACAAGAGGTCGCTGGAGGCACTAGATAGGACGTTAAAAGATTTACGTGATAACCAAAACATTTTTGGTGGAGCCATGATACTGTTGTCAGGTGATTTTCGTCAGACTCTTCCAGTAATTCCTCGATCGACTGTTGCTGACGAAATAAACGCATGTCTAAAATCTTCAAATTTATGGCGGCACGTAAAGACACTACAATTAACTACTAACATGCGAGTGTTTTTGCAACAAGATCAAACTGCGACTGTGTTTTCGAAGCAGTTGCTGGATATTGGCAATGGTAAGGTCGCAGTTGACAGCTCGACCGGATTAATGTTCCCACAGATTTCTGTCACTTCACAGAATCGAAAGAGGAGCTTATTCAGCGTGTTTTTCCGGACATTAAACAACAATATAATAACCACGATTGGCTAAGTGAACGAGCAATATTGGCAGCAAAAAACAAAGATGTCGATGATCTCAATGCTACCATTCAGAATTTCCTTCCAGGAGAGTTGTTTACGTACAAATCAGTTGACACGGCTACAAACCAGGATGACGTAGTCAACTATCCTACAGAATTTTTGAATTCATTGGACTTGCCTGGACTACCACCACATAATTTGAAATTAAAAGTAGGGTCAGTTATCATCATGCTGCGTAATATTAATCAACCTCGACTTTGCAATGGAACGAGATTGGTTGTGAAGAAACTCATGAATAACATCATCGAAGCTAAAATAATCAAAGGAAAATACAAAGGAGAGGATGTCTTAATCCCACGAATACCTATGATTCCAACGGATTTGCCATTTGATTTTAAAAGGTTGCAATTTCCCGTGCGTCTAGCTTTTGCGATGACCATAAATAAATCGCAAGGCCAATCGTTGCAAGTTTGCGGAATAAACTTAGAGTTTCCCTGTTTCGCACATGGACAATTATACGTTGCGTGTTCGCGTGTCGGAAAACCAACATCCTTATTTATTTACGCACCGCAAAAAAAAACTAAAAATATTGTCTACCAGAAAGCACTATATTAATTAACTGTATATATGTACAGCAGTGGACATTTATTGGCCGATATCATGATGATGATGATAACTGTGTTGTATTTAATTTAAGCAAAGATTTGTTTATCATGCTCATAGTCCAGAAACGAGCACATCCAAGAAAATTTTAAATTTTTGTATATGGAGTGTATAAATATAAATAAATGACTTAATATGTATATAATATGTGCATTTGGATCCTTACAATTATATAATAATTAATTAATAATGTTGTATATATCTAAAATAAAACTCAATTTGATAGAACATTTTTTTTTATTTCAAAACATATTAATCACTCTTTTTCTTTTTAAATTATGCCTTCCATCTTTGCTTGACGATTATTTTGCCAATGTCAACGTGTATTAGTAACTCTTTATTTCCATCAACTTGGCTCCATCTACTTGGGAACCACTTGGCTCGCCAGGACATGATAATATGGCGGAAGTACTAGGCGACTCGGACAAATCTGATTCGATCAGAACATTATCAATGTTGAGTTGCTGGCTGTCTTCAATAACATCAATATCTACCAGAACATTCTTGATGTTGGGCTTTTGGCTGTCTTCAATAACTTGAATGTCCTGTATGTCTTCGGCCGATAAATTTAATTCACAGAATGTCTCCTCAGATGATGAAGATGGCATTGTAGAAACGTGTTTTGGTTTAGATAGCAGCTTTTGCTTTAATATTTTTTTTTGTACTTTTGCCCTGTTCACGCGTATTATTCGTTCTACATTCTTACCACACTTGGTACAAAATCTGAAGGTGTCAGCGATTATGTTGTAGCATTCGTCGCATCTTAATAATAATTTAATACAACCTGGACAGTTATTATTTTTGTTCTGCCGTTCCATCCACTTTTTACAGAAGGGACAATGCATTTTAAGGAGTTGAGGGATATATAGCTTCACTATAACTTCTGGAAAATAGTTTTAAAATATCAACAATTTAAATATTATAGTTGTTGGAATTATTTATTTTCTCGATGACAGATGTAGTTCTTCTTCTATTCCTAACCATGGCCACAGTCAAAAAAAACGACAGATGTAGTTTGATAGTTATAGTGTAAATATTTGTCAGTATTCACTCAAAAAAAAATTGTCTATGGTAAAATGTCACTTGAAATGTAAACGTCTCTTTGCTGTGCATCTATTCTATAATTCCTTAATATTCCTAAAAATCTAAAAGCAACAAATTTCAATAAAATTAAAAAAGTATTGTGTCGTGTGTTTGTGACTTACTAAATATGCCTCCAATAATTAGGCGGTACGAAGTTCGCCGGGTCAGCTAGTTATATTGATATAAATTTCATAGCCTACAGTCAGACATTGGATTTCCACGAGAGAGATTTCTTTCAACTCGGTCACAATCTTTGTCGGTCGAATGATTTATACTTAACCGCCACCGTGGGGTAACGGTAAGTCCATTCTCTTCACATCATGAGGTCGCGGGTTCGATTCCCGGCGGGGTCAGCTTTGTAAGACTCTGTTTGATTGGTGGTATGGCATTTTCATAGCCCGCCTGGCTTAAGCTACTACCATCTTATCTAAGTCTTGCCGCCAAAACGTCAGTGTTAACATTATTAATGTTTTCCGGCTTGAAGATAAGATAGCCAGTTCTTCATAGCGTTGGGGAATCTTGGTAAGCCTGCTCCCATCTTCGGCATCATCGTCACGTGCCATCAGGTGAGATGATATATCATTCGTGGATTAAACCACTCCGGGAGTGCCAACAGAAGTGAAAACTTTTTTCAGTTTTATAAGTTTTGACCCTCCGAGTGTTCCTGGCGAACAACTAGGTTGTCAAAGTTTTGACCCTGCGAGTGTTCGTGGTTACGTTACATGGTTACAATTTCGCGAGTTCAATGGTTTTTTCCCATCTCAAAAATGCCCAACGCGTCTAAATAATTTTTCACTTAAAAAAAAACTTACATTAATTAACTTAAATAAAAAAAATGTATTCTTTATTGTAACACAAACATTTAAATGATAAGAACTTGGAGAGGACGTGTACAAAGGTGGATTCCAACTCAAAAATGCCCAACGCGCCTAAATAACTTTTCACTTAAAAAAACTTACATTAAATAACTTAAATAAAAAAACGTATTGTTTATTGTAACAAAAAAACATTTAAATGACAAGAACTTAAGAAGACGCAAAGGTGGACTTATCTCTATAAGAGATAGATAACATTATATTTGACATTTATGACATAATATTTGAAATGTCATTCATATAAGTCGTGTCAATCTAAACTAAGTATTTTAAATTTCTTTGCGTGTAACAAAAGTGTTTTGTATATGTCAAAGCGTTGCATATCATGCTCACAGATACTCATTTCAATTTCAGTAACATCAGTCAGTATACTGACCCCGTTTTTGTTACCGCGTTTCCAGTCATCAGTCGCCGGCCCGGGAAGGGTAAGGGGGAGAAGGAGGGGGGAACCACGTGCTCGCCGCGTGGGGGGCACCCAGCACGTGCCACTTACGTGATAGCGTCTCGAGGATCATTAGGGCTAGTTCACATAGATGACTTTTCCTTATAGTTTATCTGTCTCTGACTTATTGCTTGACTGGCTAATAAATAGGGCAATGTTGTATCTTTTGGATTGCGAGGTCGTTATCATCTTAATCCCCTTAGTGTCAAAGGACAAATTTTAATTATGTACATACAGTCGGGTTTTGGAATTTTAAAGTGAAAACTTCTTAAGGCGCATTGGGAATTTTTGAAAAGGAAAAAAGCCATTGAACTCGCGACACTCTGAGCGAGGAGTCGTTCTTCGCTACGTCCAAAAAGTTACGTCCGATGGGACGTAACAGCACCATCCAATTTTACCTACTTTTCTTGTCGTTGTTTCGTCCGCACGTACAAAGTACAGTCACCTAGAAACGGATTAATATTACTAACGCAATATTGCTTTATTTACTATATATTACTTGAATAAAATATTAAAATAAAGCCAACTACTAAGTTTCAATAAAGTAACATGCAAAATTATAAGTTACGTGCCGTCGTAAAGTGCAATTGTGCTAAAATGCGTAAATAGTGTGTGAAAACAAAATTGTGGATGTTTTTAGTGTTTTTTATGTATGCTGGAGGTAAGTACATAATATATTATAAACAATTTTTTTGTTTCACATGTAGGTAAACAATTTCATAACAGTTATTTAGTTTCGTTGACTGATCATGTCCTTTAAGTTTACGGTACCTACACCGTCCCTTACACCCTGTTTAACTAAAATATATGATACGTACAAAATATTTTTATTTTACTTAGATTATTTAAGATTGTAATAGGTAAGCCAAATGCTTGAAACATTGTAAAATTGTTGATTATTATTAGGTATACTTTTATATTTTTTATGCTGTTTTATTGTATAAATTAATAAGCTAAATATTTGACATTTGGACATTGTATATTATAATTAGGTAGGTAGCTAGTTATATACTTTTGTGATGTTGATTTACATTATATCTTATACTAATGACATTTTGTTTTATTTAAGTCGTGATTTATCTTAAAAAATTTGATATTTTTTTAAATTTTATAGACTTTTTATAGCTGACTGTAGTTATATCCCTCAGATTTTCATTGTCGGACGTAACGACGACAAAAAAAGTAGATAAAATTGGAAGGTGCTGTTACGTCCATTCAGACTTTCGGACGAAACTTTTCGGAAGTTACGACGAACGACTCTTACCGTTACCGTAACTGTTACCATATCCGAATTTAAAAATAATATTTTAACGTCTTTGGGTACAAGCCCTTTAAGTTTTCACTTCTGTCGGCACTCCCGGAGTGGTTAGGTTTTTTGTTACTTGTTTATCAGATAGCTAGTAAATAACGTCCGTATTTTCGTTGTTTCTGTGTTTATTAAATATAGTGAGGTAGGTATTTCATCATAATTATTTAGGAACAAGAAGCTTGTGACAAAGTGACAAAAATAACTTTTTAATTATGAGATTTGTGTACTCGAAGGTACAAATCGCCTAACCTTTCCTTACAATAGCGATTTTACCTTCGAGCGACGAAAGATCAAATATAAGGTTATGTAATCGTCTTAAAACCGATTTCGAGTACCTATATGTATACACTTGAGAGCGATGAATCCGGGTCACTTAAAGAATCCTAAAAATCTCGGAAACTAAGAAGGCTAGCTTCATGAAATAAATTGTGTTTAATAGACAATTTAATACTCCTTTAATGAAGTCATTAAAACTTTTTAGTTATTGTAAAGTTATGTCATAAAAAAATCAAATTTGAAAAAGGGAGACTTTCGAAGATGGAACTACGAAATTACTACATTTGTTTTTGCTTTTGTTTATAATCTGTCATTTAAGTGGGTACATAAACCATGTTGATAGTGTTCAATATTTATTATTCAAGCAGTTATCATGTCGCTTACACGAAAACCCCAAAAATGTACATTGACAAATTGTATAATCTTATACGCCCCTGCGAGAAGCTATGTCATCCGTTAGGGGTTCAATTATTATTATTGGCAATTGAATTTGTTTTTTAGAAATTGAAGTTGTTTTAACATTAACACTCCAAAAGTGTAACTTGGTCGCTGTCCAGTAAAGACTCTCTTAAGTCTCTTACGGCTTGTCTACAATTAGATGTCTAGGAAGATATCGATTGTCTTAAGCAGCACTATTGTTCTATTCTGAGTTTGTTTGCACTTTCCATCAGGTGATATTAGTCAAACGCACTCAAATTTGTAATTAAATAATTCTTTTCAGTAACGTAATGGTTAAATTGTCCTATATTTTTAATTAAATAATTATTTTCAGTAACGTAATGGTTAAATTGTCCTGTATTTTTTATTAAATAATTCTTTTCAGTAACGTAATGGTTAAATTGTCCTATATTTTTAATTAAATAATTCTTTTCAGTAACGTAATGGTTAAAATGTCCTATATTTTTCGGTTTGTATTTGTAATCACCCGGATAGAACGGATGCGAAAATTTTTTGAAAAAATCTAAACCACTCTGAGAGAACCGACAGAACTGAAAACTTTTTACAGTTTTATAAGTTTTGGCCCTGCGAGTCTTCCTGGTAAGTCGTCGGTTACGCTACATGGTTACAGTGTCACGAGTTCAATGGTTTTTTTCTATATCAAAAATGCTCAACGCGCTTAAAGAAGTTTTCACTTCAAAAACTATCGGAGGTTTTTATTAGCTATTTAGCTAAGCTAAAGAGGTGCGTACTTCTTTAAAATAGTAATATTGACATCCAGTTTGACCGACCCCTTAACTTTAAAGTGGTTTGTTGTGGTTGTTGCGCGGGAGTCCGTCAATCGAGTCACAACAAAACTTTTATCGCTATATTGCGTGCAAGAGCCGATAACTTTGTTATAATCGCGGCTTGTATGTTTATAATGTGGTATCTATGTTGCTCAATGATGATTATTGATACTTACAAGTACTTAAGTAGGCACATACTCCGATTGGCAAAGCAAGGTTTTCTGCCTTCGTCTTCAAATCACACCACATCACACCCCGGACAGTTCATACAACGGTCGTGAAATTACATTTCTAAAAACAAATGACAGAGCCAACAAAATCACGGCGAAATCCCACTACGTTCGAAAACCAAACTATAACCAATCTGCATCAATCTCAGTGACGTGGAAGTGTGGTCGGAATCTAGAGAGCGGCAGGGAGTGTCCTGCAAATCCGTTCTTTAGTTAGATGACTATTCTCATCATCATCATAGCAGCTCATATACGTCCCCACCGAGGGGCTCGAGCCTATCCTGAATTAGAGCGACCCGACCTTGTTATGTCAACCATGAGGGCCCAGTGCGGGTGGGTCGATTTCACACTCAACCTTCGAGTTTCTTCGCAGGTGTGTGCAGGTTTCCTCACGATATTTTCCTTCACCGTCACCGTAAGAGCGTCGGATAAACTTACGTTTGAAATCGAAATTCGGAAACACATTGGTACATCGCAGGGTTCAAACCTTGACCTCCTGGACAGGAGGTAGCGGCCTTAGCCATTATACACCGCCGTGTTTGTATGGTTCTCCTACAAATGAAATTGAAACTTGCTATTTACTCACAAATGGTTGGAGCTATTGAATTGTCATAATAAGTAGGTATATGTATATTTGGTCATACAACATGAATTCATCATTTTTTTTAAATCTGAAAGTTCAAGGCGGTAATATTACTGGTTTTCCTTATTATTGATGTCAATTACTCCTCAACGATAGAAAACCTAAGGTTGAAAAAAATACCCTTATTGTTGATGATGTTCCTTAAAGCCAAAAGCTTATTAGAAACACGATTGAGCAGTTTTGGTTCGATAGAAAAAAATCCCAAAGATAGGTCTACACCTTTACTTTCAACTCTAAATACTCAACATTGTTATAATAATAGTAAGTGAGTAATGTTATTATTTTATATACTTTCATTGTAGTTTTTAATTGAAACGAAAAACCAGTGTAAAAGTGTGGTTATTTTCTTAACTCTTTACACGTAAAGAAAAAGACGGAGACAACTGTTCCAATCAATACCTTGCCTTAATAAAAAAATTGACGAGAAAGTTAAGTACGGGCTGCCGTACAGTTAATTTACGTTTAACCTCTGGACTGGACCGATATCACCGGATTCTTGATGAATCACTTCTTATATTCTTCTTACGTTCATTCTATTTGGATCAATCATTCATCACCATTTATATTACTTTAACCTCTTTGAAAGAAAGTCTCCGAATCTTAGAGTAATCACTTTTTATAGAAGATCAATCAACCAGAGGTGCCGGATTCAAATCGGGACGGCCAATGTACCAATAAATTTTTCGAAACTTACGTACATATACTCACCGATTGCTTTAACGGTGAAGGAAAACATCGTGAGGAAACCTGCACACACCTGCGAAGAAACTCGAAGGTTGTGTGTGAAGTCGACCAACCCGCACTGGGCCCGCGTGGTCGACTAAGGCCCGATCGCCCTAATTCAGGGTAGGCTGATAATATGATGATAGAAGATCAAAGTCACCAGATCTTACAGGAATCTCTTCTTAAAGCTTTCTTATCTTTGTTTCCAGGTGCTTAGGTGACAAAGGCTGAAAATGACAGTTGAGAAGAGCAAAGGTAAAGGGCAGCAGAAGCATGTCGCCACCAAGAAGGTCGCCCCCGATGGCGGTTGGGCGTGGATGGTCTGCCTGGGAGTCAGTCTGGTTAATGTAAGTTATTTGAACATAGCCTATAAGATAAGATAAGCATTTATTCAGAGCCCACACAAGCAAAAAAAAATGGTTGTCTGTAAAGTCCGTTTACTGACGATAGTTTAACGTGACAACGTCATAACGTAACAGGACAATGAGCGTAACGGGATAATGAGTCATTCTTTTTCGTGCGTGCAGCCGACGTCCATTGGTTGTCACTTCAAAAAAACAGGTAATACAATGCTAGAAAAAAATATTAAAACTACTTATTTTAAAATCTTAATAACTATTAAATAAAGGGTGGGCTAGGAAAATGACCAGGCTCAGCTTGAATGCTGCGATACCTTAGATTCGCAGCGCTGATGATTCTGCCAGGCCATTAAGAAAAAGCGAATGCGTGCACCATTGTTAACCATCCAAGCCAACGAGTTAATATGCATTTGAATAAGAGTCTATGTCCCCTTAAGCCAATCTTGGAGTTTCCCTACGCGATCGAATCAGTAACGAGGAGATCCATAGAAGAACCAAGGTCACCGACATAGTTCACAAAATCGCTAATCTTAAGAGGCAGAAGGTGGGGCATTTAGGTCGTAAAACAGATAGCCGTTGAGGCAGTAAAGTTCTCGAGTGACGGCCGTGTACCGGAAGACGTACCGTAAGCAGGCCTACCACTCCGACGACCAAAAAAAAAAAGTAGACCGACGACGTGGTGAAGGACGCAGGAAGCCAGCTGGAATGCGGGCAGCGCAGGACAGGTCTTCGTGGAAATCCCTGGGGGAGGTCTTTGTCCAGCTCTGGACGTCTTTCGGCTTATATGATGATAAGTCTTTTTTTCTATAGCTAAGAAAAATCTGCAAAAATACAAAATTTTGAAAAAATCGTGAAATTTTCATAGTCATATTTTATATTATTTGATGATGATGATGTCCTCCATGGACCTCCACGTAGTCACTTAATCATGAACCTGGCAGCTCCTGCGAGCTTAACTAGAATCATCACACTAGTGCACTTGGTGGGAGGCCGTCCAATACTAGGTATACTACTTCTCGCGTATACGCCACGAGTTGCGATCGCCACACGAATATTCTTTCCATCCCCATAAGGGTCTGCTTACTTTTTGTGCTGCGACTATTATAGTTCTTCTGGTGACTTATATTCTCACTTATAATAGCTTTTGCCCGCGGACTGTTTCTGAGAGTAAGTGGTGCGGCGGCTTGCGAGCGTGGACATGAGTTTTCTCCAGATCTCTATCCCAGATTGGGCTATTCTGGTTAGCAGTCTATGTCACTTTCCACCCCCTCATTCAATTCTATACAAAAATAACTTCAATCCGTTGCTCCGTTGCGACGCCGATATCAGGATATGTTAATTATGTGATTTCCTCTGTGCAAAAAATCATAACAATCCATTAAACACTCCGTTAAAGAAAATTTACCAAAAAAAAGTATTTTTCAGTTCCCCCAGGAACTGCATCGGACTATGATATTTTCACGAGATAAAAAGTAGCCTATGTCCTTCCCCGTCACACAGGATTTTATCATGATTGGTCAAGGTGTTGAAGCGTGAAACGGTAACAGAGAAGTAAACAAAAACATTTTCACATTTATAATATTATAAGGATTCTTTCTACCCACGATTCGTAAGACCTTGCTCGTAACAATAGCACAGTCTCAAGAATCCATACAGTCGGTCGCCCAAGGGAACGGAGACGTCTAGACAGCGATATAGTGACTCACTATAAGACTCCTTTCTCATCTGTGACACAATAAATAGAAGAGGCCTGTCACTGGTATTAGTACCATAATATGATATTGGGTGCCAAAGGGAAAAGCTTCTAAAACAAATGTTCTTATTTCTACATGACTGCCCACAAAATAATTGAAAACGCTAAAAAAAACTTCCATCGCAACAACTTAGTACATTTTTGCATTCTTATTTTTTGTTTTTGTTAATTTTCTAATAAAGTATTACACTGATTTTGATAAAATTTATATGGGACCACACGGGAAGCATAGCTTTCAAATAAACAAAAAATCATAAAAATCGGTTTACCCAGTCAAAAGTTCTGAGGTAACACACATAAAAAAAACATACAGACGAATTGAGAACCTTCTCCTTTTTGGAAGTCGCTTGAAAAGGGAGTGTATTGTTTTCAGATCTAATGGTTGTATTTCATCATCATATCAGCTTGTATGCGTCCCCACCGAGGGGTTCGAGCCTACCCTGAATTAGGGCGATCGGGCTTTAGTCGACCACGCGGGCCCAGTGCGGGTTGGTCGACTTCACACACAACCTGCGAGTTTCTCCGCAGGCGCGTGCAGTTTTCCTTCACCGTAAGAGCGTCGGATAAACGTACATATGAAATCTAAATTCGAAATCAGATTGGTACGTGGCAGGATTCGCCACCACGACCTCCCGGACAGGAGTCGGTGGCCCTAGCCGTTACGCCACCGACGATCACGGTTGTATGTATGTTTCTTTATTCTACAATATCTTCTAAACGGCGTGGATTTTAGAGATTCCATTGCGTTGGGGAATCGTGGTAAGCCCGCTTCAATCTTCGGTATCATCGTCACTTACCATCAGGTGAGATGATGCCAAGGGCTTACCAATTGTGAATAAAAAAAATGCGGAGTATCGTTATATTCGTCTTGATCCCGTGAGCGACACAGGATATATTTTACCCGACTTCACTAATGTTTTTATGCAGTTGTGTTTTTAAAAGCTTTTAATTACTTGCCATGTATGTATGTATGTATGTATGTTTGTTCGGGTGAAATCTTGCAAGTTAAATTTGACCCACTTCTCGGTTTCCGATTGAGCTGAAATTTTGCATGCATATGTATATCGCGTGACAATGCAATACCTATTAAAAGCTTGTACCTAAAAGTTTTTAGGTTTTTCGAAAATTATTTAAAAGCTTTTATTTAACTTGCAATGTATGTATGTTTGTTCGGGTGAAATCTTGCAAGTTAATTTTGACCCACTTCTCGGTTTCCGATTGAGCTGAAATTTTGCATGCATATGTATATCGCGTAACAATGCAATATTAAAAGCTTGTACCTAAAAGTTTTTAGGTTTTTCGAAAATTATTATGTATACTATTTTATTAGGCCGCTGCCTCCTGTCCAGGCGGTCGTGGTCCGAATCCTGCCACGTACCAATGTGTTTTCGAATTTCGATTCCATATTGTATTACGTATATCCGACGCTCTAACGGTGAAGGAAAAACATCGTGGAGGAAACCTGCACACGCTTGAGAAAAAACTCGGAGGTTGTGTGTGAGGTCGACCAACCCGCACTGGGTCCGCGTGGTCGACTAAAGCCCAATCGCTTTAAGGCCTGGATCTGGATTACACTAAATCATATACAGGGTGTAACAAAATTAGTGTAGGTCCCGTTAACTGGGGCTTCTACTCATCATACTGAACTACTTTTGTTCTACAACTTTGCTGAAGGCGAAAAATTTTTTTTTACTTTACATACAAATCGATCAGCTGAACGACCGATTTTGTGCATTTTAGTATGGAGGGTCCAATTTTTTTTTCGAGAATTGACTATAGGCTCCTTGGAGAAAGTTTTTCAGTATGACGAGTAGAAGCCCCAGTTAACGGGACCTACACAAATTTTGTTACACTCTGTATATGATCCTATATCTAGTACATTGCCGCCTTTGTAGGATCATATTTCACAGCATGCTGTCAAAAATGATCATTGGGCTACATCTATGATCGTATATATATATATATGATAGTGTAATATCGGCCTAATTCAGGGTAGGCTCGAAGCCCTCGGTGGGGACGTAATGTAATGAGCTGATATGATGATGATTATGAAATTGATCATATTATGCCAAACATAACACTTAGTAGGTAACGAAATTCATGATTCATGATAATAACGGCGTAGGTGAATTACGTAAAATACTGCATTAATAAGCCATAAATAGTTACTACTGGCCGATTCGATTCGCTTGAGCCGGATGCGGACTGAAATCGGTGCATTTGCGGTTTGCACGTCGTAGTTAGGTAACCGATTGCTCAGATATTGAATGGAGACGTGAAGTCCATCTGGTGATAAGTCGAACAGAAAAAGTATCACAGGGTGTCAATGCATTCTTGAACATCTTTCGCAAAAAAGTGGTACAGATTCAAAATTTCATTTGTGAAAAATCAAGAAATAAACAATCATTAGTTAATACAGTGTAATCTCACTAATCCGGCACTATTAAAAACCGGAGGGTGCCGGATTATTGGAATGTTCGGATTACTGGATTATACTGAAAAAGTCATAGGTAATGAATAAAATAAAGCATTTCATAGAGGGAATAAATGTATGTAGTGTATTAAATTTACAAATCTCCATTTTATTATTCAAATCTAGTGTCTTGTGTTTGCGTTTATTTGACATTTTTACTATAAACTATTCTCACTTGAAAAAAACAAATACGTAAGTACGTGCACGTGATAAGTTAAGCACGTGAGGCGTGGGGGGAGGGTGCCGGATTATTGGACGTGCCGATCTATCGAAGTGCCGGATTAGTGAGATTATACTGTAATGTCAAAATTCAATCCTTGAAATAAACCAGATTATGCCATTAGAACATGAAAATGATATGACACTAAAAGTTATAAGTACATAAAAAATATTGAATGTCATTGATTACCTTTGACAAGAGTAGTCCAGTTCACACGGACAGCACCCGGTCACGAGTATATAACGCGAGAGTCAGCCATCGCTCCCATCCGAACGACCCGGCTCCTGATGCGCCACCACCAGCAGCATGCACCACTCATGTCAGACATTCATCTGCTCACCGTCTGCCGTCCCGGTAGGACGTGTGCGCTCAGTACCCAGCTGCCCTCGTTTGTGCTCTTATCGATCGTCGTTACCGCCCCCAATCCTCCACATTTGATACTGAATGACAAATGGAGGATAGAACTGGTCCCGCTCGAGAGCGTTTGTCTCCTATTTCTCCACTTTTAATACTTCATGACAAATGGAGGATACAACTGGTCCCTTGCAGATTCGACCTTTATACAAAACGTGTGGTGGCCATCCAACAATACGTCTCCCAGCGAGGGTCGTCCTTGAAAACCCTTGAATACAAGGTGCTTTGTAAATTCGAACTCCATAAAAAAGATTAACTGATAATTATCCAAGAGGTCCAGTTGAGAAGTTCAATTGGAGATGTACAGTTTTAATAGAGTTATGGACGACAGGCACTGGCTGCTTTTTATTCTCTTTGTAAATATGAAAATAAATCAGTTATCATGTCACAAAAATGGAATTAAGCATAAATACCAATTATACCAACTAGTGAATAAAAAATAATAATAATAATAATTAACACCCTCTTTTTTGGGCATTCGGGTAAAAATATATCCTATGTAACGACTCCACACTCCAAAATCCATTGAGCCGTTTAAGCTTCAGGCACACCCTGGACACTTCATACAACGGGCCAGAAATGACATTTCAAAAAAGGACCGATGGAACAAACAAAGGGCGGCGAAATCCTATACGTTCGATAACCAAACTGTAACCAATCTGTATCAATCTGGGTGACGAGGGGGTGAGGTCGCAATCTAGAGAGAGGCAGGGAGTGTCTCATACAGTATGTTAGTACTATATATATATATATATATACTTTGACTGTGTATAGTCTCACCCTGGACACTTCATACAACGGGTCAGAAATGACATTACAAAAAAGGAATGACGGAACAAACAAAATGGCGACGAAATACTATACGTTCGACAACCAAACTGTAACCAATCTGTATCATACTGTGTGACGAGGGGGTGAGGTCGCAATCTAGAGAGCGGCAGGGAGTGTCCATACTGTATGTTAGTACTAATTATATACTTTGCTTCAGGTTCAGCCAAAGAAAAAAACATACATCCATGTTTACATATAAGCATAAATAATTACATACATGTGTGCTTAAACTCAAAATAAATTACCCTTCATTTTGGGTATTCGGTTAATACCAAAGGACAAAGTCTGTTGACATTCTATCAATAGGCAATAAAGATTCAATCAGCATTCAATCATACGTTGTTTTATCGAGCTTTGATTCGCGTCTTCTTTAGGTCTGTTAGTTATTCTGTGGTTCAATGATATACCTATGTACATTTGGCCTGTGTGTTTATGTTGTGGTGAACACAATATTATATTATTTATTAGGGATGCATCCGATACCGATATATCGCCGATACTTCGGGTTTGCCGATATATCAGTATCGGCGATATTTTATGGCAGATTCAACGATACTTTTCAAATTTCGCGCTTTAAAAATGTAATGTAAACGCGCGTGTTGTCCCATCTATTTCGTAACGAGGCATCTGTCGCATCTGAGAGACTATTTTCCACCGCAGGTCATATTCAAACAGACTTGCGAAATCGCCTTTGCCCGCAAAACTTAAGAATGCTTTGTTTTTTAAATAAAAATCTTATAAATGTTAATTTTGATTACTAAAACTATTAATTAATTGTGTCTTATTTATTCTACCTTCCTTTTTGAATTAAATAAGCGTATCGGTATCAGTATCGCCGATATTTTTATAAGGGTATCGGTATCGTATCGGCAAAAAGGCGTATCGAGGCATCCCTAGTATTTATCATCATCCATCTAAAAAAAAGCGTCGGTGGCGTAACGGCTAGGGCCACGTCGCCAAAGTGCGCGGTCGCCACTCGAGAACTTTACTGCCCCAACGGTTGTACGATAATTTTTCATCTGGTACGATAATTTTCGGTACGATAATAATTGCACTCGTCTGGCAACCCTGGACCAAATTTTTAGCGATGGACATAGGGAGCGACGGTTGGGGCAATCATTGCGACCTTTGCTAAATATCGACTGAATATCCCATTCTCATTCATTCCAGTTTTCTACACGGTCCCTGGAGCCATCGTTCGGACTGCTCTTCAAAGACTTACTAGACGACCTGGGAGTCCACACCACGGGAGCCTCCGTCATCGCCAGCACCCTGGACTCTGTCGTCAACTTCTCAGGGTTCTTCGTGGGGCCAGTTATCAAGACCTTCTCGTATCGGAAGGTGTGCGTGGTGGGGTCGGCGATATGCGCCTTGGGTTTACTGTTGACAGCTCCTGCAAATAGCATGGAGCATATTCTGGCTACGTACAGTATTTTAGGAGGTAACTACATGTTAATACTTTTTTTTTAAATGTTACGCCTCCGTGGGGTAATGGTTGTCCATTCGCTTCATACCAGGAGGTCGCGGGTTCGATTCCCGGTGGGGTCAACTTGTAAGACTCGGTTTGGTTGGTGGTAGGGCATTTTCTAAGCCCGCCTGACTAGCTACCACCATCTTATCTAAGTCTTACTTTTCAACATTTGGAGCTAACAGTATGTTGGGGAATCCTGGTAAGCCCGCTTCTGTCTTCGGCATCATCGTCACTTAACATCAGGTGACATGAAACCAAGGCCTTATCAACTGTGGATTAACAAAAAGGTCGCGGGTTCGTTTCCCGGCGGGTCTCTATATTGTAGTACTCGGTTTGGTTAGTGGTAGATTACTTCGTGAGCTCGTCAATCACAAAACACGCACACACACATATTTTTTTTATTTTTGTGTTTTTTTTGACTATATTACTGTGACAATCGATCCTTATCAAAATTTTAACTTCGATTTTTTTTGTTGTCACAATACCTTCTTCGCTCGCTTTCTCTTCAGTTGCTCGAAAGTAAAATCAGGCCAAATGTGAGTTTGGGCCGGTTTTCATCATATCTTTAAAAAACGACATTTAGTTATGCCGAGGCATTGGTTTTTAACAGTTGTCTCTGTTTATTTCTTTACGTGTAAATAGTAACGAAAATATCCACAATTTTGCACTTTTAATATTTTTACGTTTTAATAAACTACTATTAATTTTTCAAATTCCAACTGGAATATTGAAGTGTGTGTCTAATCGACTAAGAAAATTTAGAGGTACTAAATCGGTCTGGTTTACCTTTAGAATGCAAATCTCTGTTTTAAAAAAGGTTTCTTTGATATATTTTTTTTTAACAATAACAGTTAACGAATCGTATTTCTGCAACTGACAAAATGAAGTCATTGAAATGAAGAATCAGGTTACAAGATATCACTTTTATATGTTTTGTATTTGTTGAATAAAATCAAGATCCCTGCGACCAAAGTTTCCAATGCGTCGTCTTGAAAGAATGTTTGAAATAGCAAGGCTCGGCGATATAGTTTTAAGTGTCATTGATGTGCTAGTTTTGTAGTTTTGGTTGACTAATGAAAATTTTTATATTCAATGGAAAACGAAGCGAGTAAGGGTTTTCGAAATGTATACCTACTTAGTTAATATTTTATTTTTTATGAACACTACCACTACACTACACTACTTTTTGTAGATATTGCAAGATTTTTAGGTCATTTTTTACACCTGGGTTATATTATTTGAGTTTTAGTAAAAATCCCTAATTTTTAAAAAATATAATATAGCCTATAGCAACCGCGGCGGATAGTGCAGCTTCCTTTTGGGGGGGGGGGGGATTGGATATTTTCGGGTAATTTCATAAATAACTTTATTTATTTATTTAATAGGAATACTCAGCTAATGTAACATTATAAAAATCAAACGAAAAACAGAAAGCCACTCAAATGTCCTCACTAATAGAAACATAAGATGATCAAAACAGCAACTTCGAAAGTTCACGGTAACACGCAAGCACCGATATTCAACAAAAAGAAGATTAATAAGAATTATTAAAGGTTAAACAAAATAAAAAGTAAAAAAAAGGCCGACTAAGCATTCGTCTCGCCACCGCCACACTTGTACAAATAAGATCTAGTGGGTAATCCTTACACATATCGTTGAAATTATTGCTTGCTCGCAACAGAACTATTACACGAACTATTACGAACTTAAAAACTATTTATCTTTAAATTATAAAAAAATATATATGTATATAAGGTGACTTATAATTAGTTCTTGATAGCAAAGGATATGAATCTACTCGTGATTACAAACAACTTTCCCAAAGAAACTATATGTCAAATATGAAAAAAAAAATTTGGTCCATTATACATTTTTGCCGGTTTGATAACTTAATATGTATCGAGGACCAAAATTTTTTTTTCTGTTTTGACATATAGTTTCTTTGGGAAAGTTGTTTGTAATCACGAGTACATGCATACCTTTTGTTATCAAGAACTAATTAAAAGTCACCCTGTATATATTTAATATACGAGTATTAAATATATATTTGAGGTTTACCTTTCATGTGATATACATACGAGTACCTGTCAAACGATATAATTTGCAAAACTTTTTAATTATCTAACTAATTTTTCCCTCAAAAGTGCCCTCCCCCTCTCCATGTTTGAAATTCATTTATTTTAGTTACGTTTAGATCGCGGGAAGCCCATGGATGTGGAAATCCTTGGGGGAGGCCTTTCAAAGGCCTAGCAAATTTCAACTCAATCGGTCCAGTATTTTCTGAGATAATTGATTGTGGCAGACGGACGTACAGACAGACACACGAGTGATCCTATAATTGGTCCGTTTAAAAAAGCCTATAAACCTAGTTTTTTATTGTGTCAATAACATATTTAAAAATCGTAATATTTATCTAGAGGTGGAATAACCGTTTCTGTTCTTCCCTTTTAAGGCCAAAGATAGGTGAAAATGGCGCGACTTTGGAGGGGGGGGGAGCTTGTGATTGGGGGATAGTGTTCTTATTCCGGCTCTTAATGAAGATGATAATGAAAGTAAATTGACAGATATGTTTAAACGATAATCTAAAAATATCAGTCACAAGGCACTATAATGTGAGCGCACATTTGATAACGTAGAAAAAACACCGGTCGGCCATCGATATTTATAATCGGTTTTTGACATAGAAAGAAAAACAAAGGCTCCTTATCGCGGCATTTAAGTACCTACAACCTACAAAAAAAACTAAAATCTTCACGTACGTAATTTTTTACATACTTCCTAAATGATGATGATATGATATCAGCTCATATACGTCCCACCGAGGGGCTCGTGCCTACCCTGGAATAGGGCGATAGGGCGTTAGACGACCGCGCGGGCCCAGTGCGGGTTGGTCGACTTCACACACTCCTGCGAATTTCTCCGCAGGCGTGTGCAGGTTTCCTCACGATGTTTTCCTTCACCGTAAGAGCGTCGGATAAACATACATATGAAATCTAAATTCGAAATCACAGTTCGTGACAGGATTTGAACCACGACCTTCCGGACAGGAGGCGGCGGCCCTAGCCATTACTCCACCGACGCTCTTCGTCATTCTGTATCTTCATTCATACTGTATGTTAGTACTAATATAATATATACTTTGCCGTTAGGGTGGAATATTGAAGGCACTATATTTAAGAGTACAACTTTTGTTGCCAATATTCTGCAAATTTCCACGACGACCGGTCCTGCGCTGCCCGCATCCAGCGGCTTCCGGCGATCTTAGGTCAGCTGTTATGCTAATTGAACGTTACGGCATCTATGTCTGCGGCCAAAGCTCCTACAGCAGCGGTTGATTTTTCATCCACAACTAGTAAGAAATTATGTTTGTTTCGTCCTTAGCGTTGATGAAAAATGCAGATTTGGTGGAAAACAATGTTTTTTTTTTGTATTTCTAATATACAACTATAACAATAACAATTTAAAAAAAAATCACGGTTAGGCTCGTCAGTCAAAAAGCCCACCTCTGACCTCTGCCGGTGCAAAGGTGCCCGTTATGCTCGCCGCATGGCAACGTTGTAATACTTAGTTTTTAGGGTTCCGTACCCAAAGGGTAAAAACGCGAACTTCGCTGTCCGTATGTCTGTCTGTCTGTCCGTCTATCACCAGGCTGTATTTCATGAACCGTGATAGCTAGACAGTGGAAATTTCCACAGATGATGTATTTCTCTTGCCGCTATAACAACAAACAGAAAAAAAATAGAAAAATTAAAAAAATAAGGATATACCATTTCCATACAAAAAACGTGTTCTTTTAAACATGAAGAAACTAGCGCCATCTAATATGATGGTATAGAACCCAATGTGTGCGGTTCTGACTCTCACTTGGCAAGTTTTTTTAAAACATACCCAATAAAAAATATTTTCCAGTAGATTGTTTTCCTGACAAAAAAACCAAAGTGAGAAAAATAACCACGGTACATTGACTTAAAAACGGTACTCAAGTTTTTTTTTTCATGTTTCACCAGAGGGATTTCAACAGAGTCGTTTTTTTTACGTTACTTCACTAGACACATGGCGAGCACCAGAAGAGATCTCTACCCACCACTAATGCGGGCTCATTAGAAAAATTGATAGATCACTAGAATATTTGCCCATTGTCACACCCTGGTCACTTCATACAACGGGCCAAAAAATGGCATTTCAAAAAAGGAATGACGAAACAAACAAAATGGCGGCGAAATCCTATACGTTCGACAACCAAACTGTAACCAATCTGAATGAATCTGGGTGACGTGGTGGCACAGTATATATATTAGTACTAACGTACAGTATGGACACTCCCTGCCGCTCTCTAAATTCGACCTCACCCCCCCGTCACTCAGATTGGATGTAGATTGGGTACCAAACGTAAAGGACGAGCTACGCAAGCGCGATAAACGTCACTTATATTCACTTTGCGCGCCGCTGTGATTTCGTACACCGGAATAAAAAGCAACTAGTTACCGAACGTAAAGGACGAACTACGCATGCGCGATTAACGTCACTTATATTTAATTTGCGCGCCGCTCACCGCTCGACGCCAATAGGCGGCCGCGGCGCTGAGATGCCTCGTATCATGATTGGCTGACCACCAATATTATACGACCAAATCTAAGAACAATCAGTTCCTATGAATCTTCATACTAGCTGTATCTTTTTTTTTAGAAATGTAGTTCCTTTATGTTTTTCATATGTCAGATATCAGTTTGTTATTGTGGCTTGTGAGATATTTTGTTCGTTTTATTTATTGTTTGTAATAATTTGATTAGATGGTGTGAAAGTATGAGTTGTATAGAAATAACTAGTGGTGTAATATTATAAAATGTGATCTCGGAATTATAGATTGAGATTGACTATTATTGTAGGTTGCTAAATGAGATTGTTTCACGGACAAAAGCTCCTGTGTTTGAAGAACAAATGAACAATGTTATCCATGTAAGTTACTTAATCATGTAAGATAACTGTTGATTGTTGCTTGCAGCACAGTATATATATCTTGCAGTGTGCATGCAGTAAATAACTAACAAACATTCGTGACCAATACCGCCGGTGTGATTCAACCCTACCTGCATTCTTGCCTATAGATACGTCAGTTATATATATGTATATCATTTCTCGCTCGTTTGTATGGAGTGTCCGGGGTGTGGTGGTGGTGAGGTCGTCATCTAGAGAGCGGCAGGGAGTGTCCATACTGTATGTATGTACTAATATATATATATACTTTGCCATTGTCCTGAGTGGAAATCAAACCCCTTTCTCTCAAACTGGCAACTATAACCCGCGCAGATAAAGAATAGATCTGAAAATGGCGGCGGGTACTTATGGTACGAGTAGCAAAACAAGTTCTCAAAAATGGATTTTTATTTTTCCTACTGACTTTTTTGTCATTAATTTTTATTTTTATTATTAATAATTGATGATACTAATAATAATGACAAAAATATTAATAAAATAAATAAGGAGCAAGGGTAAAATATAAGTGTTTTTTTTTTATTTGTCTATTATTTGTGATTAATTTGCATCAGAATCAGATTAAAAATAATAATATACAAAATGATTACCACCAAGTATCATAATTGCATCATATATAACTTATAAGGTCGAAATGTGATTTTATTGACTACAGGTACTATATCTTTGATTTCATTGATTAGGTTTTTATTAATAAAAATCATTTTTTTTAAAAAAGGACATTGTCTGGCTTAGCTTTGCCTGCCTATCTATAGATTATAAATGTAAGGTAAGATTCAAATCGTTCTGCTCTTTAAAATAATGCATTGTTCCCATGACTAATCCGGACTGATTATTTATCATTATTTTTTTGCAGCGCGTACTTCACTGTGTGAGTATAGATAGCGATAGAGTGAGAGTAAGATAGCATGCGAGCGGAGGCCATTTTCGGATCTATTCTTTATCTGCGCGGGTTATAAGATAACTATTTCCAAGCATTGGTACCTACTTATGTATAGACAAAACAATCTATGATACTGTTGTCTATCACAAGTTTCTCACCTTTGTTCTGATTCTGATGTCATTGCTTTGGTTACTATTGGGGGCAACCTTCCTGATAAGTTATTGATTTGTCATGAAACTATAGTCATAATGTCCTTACTTAGATAACAAAATATATAACTAATAGTCTGTCGAGGCACTGCAATCATCCATCAACAGCTTGTAAGAATGTATGGATGTATGTTTGTTACTCTTCCTCGCAAGAACTCTATTTGCCACAGGTACACCTGTACATAACAAAGCAGTCATTTAAATAAAATAAAACTAACCTAAAAATAAACTTCAAAAATCTAATAATTGTTTTTAATTTCTTAAAAAAATACAAAAAATGCTTTTAAATATAGTATATTGTGGATATCTGTAGATATACACTGAGTGTATAATATAATAAGGTTCAAAGTTACCTGTGTTTTGCTGTACTCATACAGTGGGGATCACCTAGATTGATACAGATTGGTTACAGTTTGGTTGTCGAACGTATAGGATTTCGCTGCCATTTTGTTTGTTCCGTCATTCGTTTTTTGAAATGTCATTTCTGGCCCGTTGTATGAAGTGTCCAGGGTGTGGTCTAACCTCCCCGATATAATGGAAGAAATCCTTGCGATAGCTACCTACTATGGGTGATGAAAACCCATAGGATTATTTATTTTTTCCAGGCTTCGGAGTCGGCCTAGCCTCTGCATCATCCTTCGTATCACTCAACTACTATTTCTCCAAGAAACGCGGGCAAGCTGTAGGGTTATCCATGGCTGGTACTGGCTTCGGCTTGATGGTGATGCCTCAGTTGGTGAATCTACTCCTCGGGGAGTTCGGGTTCAGATGGACGGTGGTTATATTGGGCGCGCTGGCTTTCCACGCGGTGCTGGGGTCCTGTCTGCTGCAGCCGATCAAAAGGCATTTGAAGGATGTGCCCGAGGACTGCGAAATGCAGCATATTAAGGTAAGTTTCTCATCATCATTATTATCATCATCATATCAGCCACAAAGGACGTCCATTGCAGGAGAAAGGCCTCCTCCATGGATCGGTCCTGCGCTGCCCGCGTCCAGTCGCTTCCCGCGACCTTCACCAGGTCGTCAGTCCTCCGATTTGGATGCCTGCCTACGCTGCGTCTCATATCAGCTCTCATACGTCCCCACCGAAGGTTTTCGAGCGTACCCTGAATAAAGGCGATCGGGCCTTAGGCGACCACGCGGGCCCAGTGCGAGTTGGTCGACTTCACACACAACCTTCGAGTTTCTTCGCAAGCGTGTGCAGGTTTCCTCACGATGTTTTCCTTCACCGTAAGAGCGTCGGATAAACACACATATGTAATCGAAACATGAAAACAAATTGTCAAACCACGACCTCCCGGACAGGAGGAAGCGGCCCTAGCCGTTAGGCCACCGACGCTACATCTATCTCCATATAATAAATAAACTATCATCATCATCAAATAAACTATTGTTCCTTCCCAGGAAATGGAGTGCATTAACGAGAGTGACGAAGAAGCTGATGACAAGTTCGAGATTAACCCCCTAGTGAGCCATCCGATGCCCAAACTAACCACCCAACGGTCACATGGGAACATGAACCATCCCTCGGTCAGAACTGTTGGCCTGCCCCGAGCCACCACCTGCGACCAGCCTTTGCAAGAATTTGAGAAGTCACAGTTGAATCCAGGTAAAGGACCGCCTCCGTAGTTCAGAGGCAAAGTCGCGGGTTCGATTCCCGGTGGGGTCAATTGTAAGACTCGGTTTGGTTGGTGGTAGGGCGGTGGACCGATGACCTGGTGAAGGTCGCGGGAAGCCGATGGATGCGGGCAGCGCAGGACCGGTCGTCGTGGAAATCCTTGGGGGAGGCCTTTGTCCAGCAGTGGACGATTTGTGGCTGATATGATGAGGGCATTTTTTAGGCCCGCCTGGCTAGCTACCACCATCTTATCTAAGTGTTGCCGCCAAATAACAATGTTGATATCATTGGTGTGTTCCAGCATTAAGATAAGATAGCCAGTTCCCCATTGCGTTGGGGAATCTTGGTAAGCCCGCTTCCATCTTAGGCAACATCGTCACTTACCACCAAGTGAGATGTTGTCAAGGGTTTACCAATTGTTAATAAAAAAAATAAAAAAATATAGGTAGTAAATTTCTCGAGTGGCGACCGCGCACCGGAAGATGGAGCGTAAGCAGGCCTCCCACTGGGTGAACTGACGACCTGGTGAAGGTCGCGGAAGCTAATGGATGCAGGCTACGCAGGACCGGTTGTTTGAGAAATATTTTAGGAAGACCTTTGTTCAGCAGTGGAGGTCTTTTTGCTGATATGACGATAGTGATGAAAGAAGACCAACAATAAATTGAACAGCATTACTCTGTTCATCATCAGTAACTACTGTCCATTCCTTATCTTATATTTTAATCCTGGGAATATTCCCAGTAATTTGATATTATGTGCCAGGAACATGGTTCGAAAATATCAAGATAATTATTTTCTTTGATAATTATCGACTTTGATTCTAATTTTATAATATGGTTGATTCTTAATTATCACTTCGAACCCTGGCCGGGAATATACCCTGAATTATCAAGTTAAGTGGAACTTTCTCGGGAACGTTGAAAGTAATTTACTCGCCCCGTGCTGGGAATGCAACATCAGTATCAGTAACCCATAGCGTGCCCACTGCTGGGGCAAGGGTCTCATCGTATGGGGGGAAGTTTAGAACGTACTCCATACACGGAGTCTAAGGCTTAGCGCGCACTGCTTTGCGTTTCTTTAACGCATAATCTGTGAAATATGGAGTGTAATAGAAGTGCGCGCATTGCGGTGAAATAAACGCATGCGGTTCAATGTTTGTTGGCCGCCCGCTGCAAATTTGCGGCGAGTCTACCGCTCATACTTTTATATCGCATAGAGATCTATGAAGCACCGCGCTCTGCGGTGAAAAAAAACGCACTGAGATAGTTAATAGTTAACCGAAACATAAGAGTACAATCATTACTTGACAAATACGAATAACATGACGTAAGCTTAGGATATTTTTAATGACTGTAAGTATTCGAAGGTACGCTGTGCGCGAACTGCAAGCGGCTCGCGAGCGTGAACTTCAGTTTTTCACAGATCCCTCGGGAGTTATGCATTTTACCGAGTTAGCCTATGTTATTATCCACCCTTTTCTATGCTCTATATTTAATTACAGCAAAATCGGTTCAACCGTTTAGGCGTGAAAGTGAAAAAAACAAACATTCATACTTTCGCGTTTATAATAAAGTATACTACGTAGGTTTTTAACAAAACTTTGAAATAACTAGCAAATAATTATTCTCGACTTTTAACAACTTAATTTTATTAGCGTCATCAAGTGATCTTTAGTATTAGTTTTATTTATTTACCAATTGTGAATAAAAAAATATATATTTCAGGTCACTAATTCATAGTTATACATGTTAGGTCATAAATTAAAATGTCAATAGGGATGTGATCTTCAAAAAGCTTATAAGAAAGCAATATAGAGATTAAACTAAATAAACAAAATATTTTCGTGCCTAGTATAAGTAATCACTAGGAAGGATTTTTCATGTTTAGAATAGAATAGAAAATCTTTTATTTAGAGCACAGAACAACGATTTCCAGGTACAATTTACAAACGATAAAAATTAAACTATAAAAAATGGCTGTACTGTGCACCAAAACGGTACTGACTCAGCATATGCTGCAGTATACTTTGCAGCGCTGTACTGTTTCAGGAACTAAAGAGAAGAGCTCCACAGAAGCGATTTTTTAAGCAGCGTTTTGGCAGTAACAACTAACAAAATAACAATCGACTGTCATATATCAGCTGATAGTCAATTCTAAGCTTTCGACGAACTTTATTATTAATTTTTAAATTTATTATTTAATCTATTATACATTATTATTTTTATATATTAATGTTGCAGGTATGACGACAGCGGCGTCAGTGGCTGCGATGCAGCGAGTGACATCAAGCGGGAACATGAGTGAAGCTGTCCGAAGGCGGAAAGCCTCCGTTATATCAAACATATCCAATATGGACTTCACTGGGAGCTACTTGCAGCTGTATTTAGATGTAAGTGATATTTCATTATCTAGTGACATCAAGCGGGAACATGAGTGAAGCTGTCCGAAGGCGGAAAGCCTCCGTTATATCAAACATATCCAATATGGACTTCACTGGGAGCTACTTGCAGCTGTATTTAGATGTAAGTGATATTTCATTATCTAGTGACATCAAGCGAGAACATGAGCGAAGCGGTGCGAAGGCGGAAAGCCTCCGTCATATCCAATATGGACTTCACTGGGAGCTACTTGCAGCTGTATTTAGATGTAAGTGATATTTCATTATCTAGTGACATCAAGCAAGAACATGAGCGAAGCGGTGCGAAGGCGGAAAGCCTCCGTCATATCCAATATGGACTTCACTGGCAGCTACTTGCAGCTGTATTTAGATGTAAGTGATATTTCATTATCTAGTGACATCAAGCGGGAACATGAGTGAAGCTGTCCGAAGGCGGAAAGCCTCCGTTATATCAAACATATCCAATATGGACTTCACTAGCAGCTACTTGCAGCTGTATTTAGATGTAAGTGATATTTCATTATCTAGTGACATCAAGCGGGAACATGAGTGAAGCTGTCCGAAGGCGGAAAGCCTCCGTTATATCAAACATATCCAATATGGACTTCACTGGGAGCTACTTGCAGCTGTATTTAGATGTAAGTGATATTTCATTATCTAGTGACATCAAGCGAGAACATGAGCGAAGTGCTGCGAAGGCGGAAAGCCTCCGTCATATCAAACATATCCAATATGGACTTCACTGGCAGCTACTTGCAGCTGTATTTAGATGTAAGTGATATTTCATTATCTAGTGACATCAAGCGGGAACATGAGTGAAGCTGTCCGAAGGCGGAAAGCCTCCGTTATATCAAACATATCCAATATGGACTTCACTGGCAGCTACTTGCAGCTGTATTTAGATGTAAGTGATATTTCATTATCTAGTGACATCAAGCGGGAACATGAGTGAAGCTGTCCGAAGGCGGAAAGCCTCCGTTATATCAAACATATCCAATATGGACTTCACTGGCAGCTACTTGCAGCTGTATTTAGATGTAAGTGATATTTCATTATCTAATGACATCAAGCGGGAACATGAGTGAAGCTGTCCGAAGGCGGAAAGCCTTCGTTATATCAAACATATCCAATATGGACTTCACTGGCAGCTACTTGCAGCTGTATTTAGATGTAAGTGATATTTCATTATCTAGTGACATCAAGCGGGAACATGAGTGAAGCTGTCCGAAGGCGGAAAGCCTCCGTTATATCAAACATATCCAATATGGACTTCACTGGGAGCTACTTGCAGCTGTATTTAGATGTAAGTGATATTTCATTATCTAGTGACATCAAGCGAGAACATGAGCGAAGTGCTGCGAAGGCGGAAAGCCTCCGTCATATCCAATATGGACTTCACTGGCAGCTACTTGCAGCTGTATTTAGATGTAAGTGATATTTCATTATCTAGTGACATCAAGCGAGAACATGAGCGAAGCGGTGCGAAGGCGGAAAGCCTCCGTCATATCCAATATGGACTTCACTGGGAGCTACTTGCAGCTGTATTTAGATGTAAGTGATATTTCATTATCTAGTGACATCAAGCGAGAACATGAGCGAAGCGGTGCGAAGGCGGAAAGCCTCCGTCATATCCAATATGGACTTCACTGGGAGCTACTTGCAGCTGTATTTAGATGTAAGTGATATTTCATTATCTAGTGACATCAAGCGAGAACATGAGCGAAGCGGTGCGAAGGCGGAAAGCCTCCGTCATATCCAATATGGTCTTCACTGGGAGCTACTTGCAGCTGTATTTAGATGTAAGTGATATTTCATTATCTAGTGACATCAAGCGAGAACATGAGCGAAGTGCTGCGAAGGCGGAAAGCCTCCGTCATATCCAATATGGACTTCACTGGGAGCTACTTGCAGCTGTATTTAGATGTAAGTGATATTTCATTATCTAGTGACATCAAGCGAGAACATGAGCGAAGCGGTGCGAAGGCGGAAAGCCTCCGTCATATCCAATATGGACTTCACTGGCAGCTACTTACAGCTGTATTTAGATGTAAGTTATATTTCATTATCTAGTGACATCAAGCGAGAACATGAGCGAAGTGCTGCGAAGGCGGAAAGCCTCCGTCATATCCAATATGGACTTCACTGGGAGCTACTTGCAGCTCTATTTAGATGTAAGTGATATTTCATTATCTAGTGACATCAAGCGAGAACATGAGCGAAGCGGTGCGAAGGCGGAAAGCCTCCGTCATATCCAATATGGACTTCACTGGGAGCTACTTGCAGCTGTATTTAGATGTAAGTGATATTTCATTATCTAGTGACAACAAGCGAGAACATGAGCGAAGTGCTGCGAAGGCGGAAAGCCTCCGTCATATCCAGTATGGACTTCACTGGGAGCTACTTGCAGCTGTATTTAGATGTAAGTGATATTTCATTATCTAGTGACATCAAGCGAGAACATGAGCGAAGCGGTGCGAAGGCGGAAAGCCTCCGTCATATCCAATATGGACTTCACTGGCAGCTACTTGCAGCTGTATTTAGATGTAAGTGATATTTCATTATCTAGTGACATCAAGCGAGAACATGAGCGAAGTGCTGCGAAGGCGGAAAGCCTCCGTCATATCCAATATGGACTTCACTGGGAGCTACTTGCAGCTGTATTTAGATGTAAGTGATATTTCATTATCTAGTGACATCAAGCGAGAACATGAGCGAAGCGGTGCGAAGGCGGAAAGCCTCCGTCATATCCAATATGGACTTCACTGGGAGCTACTTGCAGCTGTATTTAGATGTAAGTGATATTTCATTATCTAGTGACATCAAGCGAGAACATGAGCGAAGTGCTGCGAAGGCGGAAAGCCTCCGTCATATCCAATATGGACTTCACCGGGAGCTACTTGCAGCTGTATTTAGATGTAAGTGATATTTCATTATCTAGTGACATCAAGCGAGAACATGAGCGAAGCGGTGCGAAGGCGGAAAGCCTCCGTCATATCCAATATGGACTTCACTGGCGGGTACTTGCAGCTGTATTTAGATGTTAGTGATATTTCATTATCTAGTGACAATAAGGCGGTTCGATTAGCAAACTAGTGCCGCCATTGGAAATATATATTCACTCTCATGGACTTTAATCGAAATCATTGAGTATTTTGGGCACATATATAAGGTGTTTTAATTGTTGTTGTATATCTTTACCTATTAGCAACAAGTTATGTTTGTAGATATTGACAAAATTTATATATAAAATAACAATTAAACAATAATTTCTCTATATGGGCAAATTATTCAATCGTTTCGATTAAAGTCCATAAGAATGAGTAAATTGTTTATTTCTATTAGCGGCGCTAGTGTGCTAATCGAACCACCTTAAGCGGAAACATGATCGAAGCTACTTGCAGCTGTATTTAAATGCAATCTCTATACCAAAGTCTAAAGAATCTAGACGGTTGCTCAACGACAAACATCTAGACAGGGAAATCGTGCGGGGGGTGAGAGGCGAACTAGGACGCGTGCTGGGCCCGGTAAGTTTCGTGTATTTAGCCCGCAGATGGATCGCGAACTCGGTCGCGATGCGCGGCGCTGCCGTCACGGTCTGTCTTGGGACTGGTTAGCGCGGCGGACTGACCACGAGGCGGCTGCCGCCAGCGGGAATTCCATAACCCGTATTATTATGAGCGAGCCGCGTCAACTAAACACTGGTTCCGTACACCGTTGTTTAGTTGTTCGGGAGCATTTATTGAGGGCCGGCGAAAATAAATGGTGCATATTATTTTTAGAGAAATATCTATTAGGAGTGTCATTATCTAGGGTTTTTTGAGGTGGTGATTACGGTAATTGCATCCATTTTCGAATCCAAGATGGCGAATGTACAATAAAAAAAATATCGATATGTATGTCATTCTCGTAATCAGCAATGCGAGAAAACTGGTATCATTAACATTTTTGTAGGTGATGGAATTTTATGTTATCAAGTATTTTGACAACCCTTGGCGATGCGGCCAGTGTTGTGATGCTAGTTTTGACGCAAACATCATAAACGTTGCGGCATTGTTGTCTTCTATACTGTGTCCACTATTACATTTTCACTAAAGTCATCTCTAGAGGGCGCTTTATTACTGTATTCTAGAACCTTTCTTGACTTCAAAACGAAATATTCTGAATTTTCTGTAAGAAAGCCTTTGACAACCACACCTGAACTTATTAAAAAAAATGCTGTTACATAAATACTTTTACAGTCATAGCCCTTATACGTCTGGCGTTGATGGCTTTTGAAGTGGCAGTGGGCAGGGCACATAGCTCGTAGAACAGATGGCCATTGTGGCAGTAAAGTTTTCGAGTGGCAACCGCGCACCAGAAAACGTAGCGTAGGCAGGCTTTGGGCGCGGTGGACTGACGACCTGGTGAAGATCGCGGGAAGCCAATGGATGCTTGTAGCGCAGGACCGATCGTCGTGGAAATCCTTGATAAGAGGCCTTTGTCCAGCAGTGGACGTTTTTCGGCTGATATGATGATGAAGGCTTAAGCAGTGCCAGCTTTAAAGGCACCTCTTTCGTATCGATACTGCTCATTTCTGCACATCCAATGTCATAGTTGACATGAAAATTAAGCTAGGAACAATTTACTAAGATTTTCTTATTTCTGCCTTTAAAGAGCGCTGGGTTGTGGGTTTGATTCCCACTCAGGATAAACATAATTGCGGTAAACAATTATTGTGTGATGGATGACCTTATTTAAATCTGTATAATTTTTATTCTCTATCAGAACCAAAGTAACTGGCATAGGTCTCTTATCAGCTCATATATGTCCCCACCGAGGGGCTTGAGCCGAATTCGGGCCTTAGTCGACCACTAACCGTAACACACACAAAGTTTTCCGGTGCGCGGTCGCCACTCGAGAACTTAACTGCCCCAACGGCCATCTGTTCTTCGAGCTATGTGCCCTGCCCACTGCCACTTTAGTTTAGCGATGCCGTGAGCTATGTCGGTAAACCTAAGCTTTTAGGTTTTTCGTAAACTATTTTTCTTATAAACTCATTTTAAATTCCAGACAGTGGACGAGGGCGCACTACACATGAAAGCTATAAAGAAATCCGAACCAGAAACAAAAGAAAAGAAACAGGGTTTCCTACGCAAGTTCATAGGGTTAATGGACTTAGATCTCCTAAAAGACTGGTCGTTTTTGAACCTTTTACTTGGCCTCTCGCTGTTCTGGAGCGGGGAGCTGCAATTCAGGATGTTAACGCCCTTTTTTATAAGAAACCTTGGGTACAACAAGGATGATACAGCGTTCTGTCTGACCATGACGGCCATAACGGACGTGCTGGTGCGGTTGGTACTACCGCCCATATTCGACAGGACGACGATATCGAAGAAAATGATTTTCTTCGTGTCTGCGTTCTTCTTGGCGCTCACTAGATCAGGTGAGTCTTGGCTTTGCTATTTGTCTTTGTATATAAAACTAGTGGCCGCCCCTATCTTTAAAGCGTGTAAAAACTGGGCTCTAATATTTTAAGGCGGGCATCTACTCATCAAACTGAACAATTTTCTCCAAGGAACACATGGTCGATTCTCAGAGAAAATTTAGGCCTCTCCATACAAAATTGGTGAACCAGCTGATTGATTTGTATGAAAATTCCAATTGTTTTATTCGATTCCAGCACATTCGTAGAACAAAAGTATATAAAGAATTAGTGCTCAGTTTTCTTACACGCTGTATATGTCGCAGCCGTATTACAAGTAGGCGCGCCGGATTGAAAAACGTCGCTGTTTTGTAATGCGACTGTCTCACGTTCAGACAGATTGTGGTGGCGATATTACGTTCTACAAAGCGGCGTCTAACGTTTAGCTGTATTGTCAGCAAGAAGCAACGTAGGGTGACGATTACAAAACGGCGTGCCGCTTTCTAAACTACTGAGTGAAAAACAATAGAGTCGGACGGATGGACAGACGGGATTTATTTTCGTTGGATCCCAGTTTTAGATCCCATTTTTAAGGCATTAACGATGGATCCCATTTGCTATTTCCATTGAATCCCATGTTATAACAACATGTGTACTTTTAAGAAGAAAAGTGATTTACCGTTATCAAACATTTAAAAACCGGTCAAGTGCGAGTCGGACTAGCACTCCGAGGGTTCCGTACCGCCGCACCTCTCCACACAACTACATGCTACAAAGACAATGATACCTATTCACATTACACACAAAAGACATCAACGCGAGCTACAAAAATATGCTTTGTAGGTTTCCGTACCCAAAGGGTAAAAACTAGGGATGCCTCGATACGCCTTTTTGCCCATACGATACCGATACCGATACTCTTATAAAAATATCGGCGATACTGATACCGATACCGATACGCTTATTGAATTCAAAAAGGAAGGTAGAATAAATAAAACACAATTAATTAATAGTTCAAGTAATCAAAATTAACATTTATATTTAAAAAACAAAGCATTCGTAAGTTTTGCGGGCAAAGGCGATTTCGCGGAAAAATAGTCTCTCAGATGCTACAGACACCTCGTTTGCAGCGAAATATGGGACAACACGCGCGTTTACATTACGTTTTTAAAGCGCGAAATTTGAAAAGTATCGTTGAATTTGCCATAAAAATATCGCCGATACCGATATATCGACAAACCCGAAGTATCGCCGATATATCGGTATCGGATGCATCCTTAGTAAAAACGGAACACTATTACAGAGACTTCGCTGTCCGTCTGTCACCAGGCTGTATTTCATGAACCGTGATAGCTAGACAGTTAAAATTTTCACAGATGATGTATTTATGTTGCCGCTATAACAACAAATACTAGAAATTAGAAAAAGTTGGTCTCCATACAAAGTTATCAAAGTTTTTAGAAACTTGAAGAAACTAGCGCCATCTAGTATGATGGTGCGGAAACCTTTAAACATTTTTATTACTTGGAGTAAAGCATTTTTTTTTTCAAATTGTTTTATTGTAACACTGAAAATGCAAGCATCTTCCATTAAGGCAGTTAAGATATGCATAATATTCGGTTTTTTTTACTTTTGTTGCCTTATTGAGTTTATTATTCCAACCTTCGACGTTGTTAATAGTTCGATGCATTTCATCGCTCACACACCATACATCTACAAATGATTCATTTTGTAGCCAAGACTCAACCATGTAGTTTTTAAACTCATCCATTTTGGAATACATAGGGTAATCACCATCCCCCGCAATTGCATATCTTGGCAATAATGGTAGCAGTCCACAAAGTGCGACGACTCTTTTTGCGACTTTTGGTTTCGAAGTTCCAACATTTTATGCACTTCATGCAACTGCAAACTATAACAATTTTATGCACTTCATGCAATGATTAGTACGCGTGTAAACCGATATAAAGAGGACTGCAACATTATAAGTGGTCAGTCAATATAAACATACCCTCATTTTATTATAAACAATTTTGTTGTTGATAGTATCCGCATTTTTTTTAAGCATTTGGGATCCAACGGAAATAGTTTTTGGGATTCAACGATAATAAAACGTAATTCTCTTGTATTTTTAAAATGTGGGATCCAACGGAAATACATAATAATGTTTTGTGGGATCCAACGTCAAAAATATTAAACTGGGATTCAAAAGTGGGTTCCAACGAAAATAAATCCTCAGTGCCCTGCGCCTATATGCATACATACCCCATTATATACATAAGGTATATACTTATAAATAAATATGCACAGGCCCAAGACCACACTACCCACTAACAACCCCCTGTAGCCTTGGCATCTAAGCTGCCTTAAAAGCTAATCGGAGCGACGCCCCTCCCCCTAGGGACTAGGGCTCCGTCTGACTTTGTTTTATTCGGAGTTTTTTACCTAGTAGTTTTAGTTGACGAATTGAAATCCGGCTGAACGTGAGGTAGCCGCGTTACAAAAACATTGACGTTTTTCATGTCTGCACGCCGTTTTGTAAAACGGCTAATTCTACAATATGGCTGCGATATGTACATTGACCCATTGGGGTCCACGCAATCCTTTGATATTTACTGGAATAAAATTGCCGTATGGTTCCAAATTATTATATTTAAAATTCAAATATTAAAATTGTACGCTGGAGGTTTCATTAAAGAAATAAAACGAGTAAATAAATAAAACTGTTTAGGGATGACGACAGAAATAAATAATGAACTCTTGATCACTAAATTCCCCTCCTACTTAAACTTCGGAAAACCTTATTCGTTTTGTTTTTCATCAAGTCTTCAATTTTTAATTCAGCAAAATCACAAAATGAGTACCTATATGACGCTGCTAAACTATGACGTCACGCCTAGGTATTTCTAAAATTTTTAGAACAAAATGTCGTTTTTGACAGCTGATAAAAATTACTTAAATGACTAGCATTCGTCATCCCTATTCTACCTTACTGAGTGAACAGTTCCAGCCAAATTCGATGATTGTGATCGAATTACAAAAATATAAACAAATAATGACGATGATGCCGAAGATGGAAGCGGGCTTACCAAGTTTCGCCAACGCAATGGAGAACTGGCTATGTTATCTTCAAGCCGGAACACATCAATTTTGTTGACATAGATGTTTGGCGGCAAGACTTAGATAAGATGGTGGTAGCTAGCCAGGCGGGCTTAGAAAATGCCCTACCACCAACCAAACCGGGTCTTACAAAGTTGACCCCGCCAGGAATCGAACCCGCGACCTCGTGGTGTGAAGCGAATGGAGTAACCATTACGCCACGGAGGCGGTTACAATATCAAAATCCTTCTAGTTGTTTACGACACTTCTGTCCTGGAGGACCTAAATTATTTAAATGTTCGTGGTGTAATCAAACATAATTATTGTTCCAGTACTGGCCGAGCAAACGGAGTGGGTTCCGCTGATGGTCTGGCTGTCAATCTGCGGGTTCTTCCGTGGCATGTGCCTCAGCAACTTCACCCTCACCATATCAGAGTACTGTCCTTTGGAGAAACTGCCCGCTGCGTTCGGGCTGCACATGGTCAGCAAAGGCGTGTTCGTTGTGACTATAGGACCGATGATAGGTCAGTACGAGTTTCTCTAACACCCTGTAACATCCCTACTACTAGGGCACGGGCCTCTCCTTAATCTTTATTCGCAGAATAATGGGAACAAAAGTTGTAGTCTTAAATATAGTGCTTTAAATATTCCACCCTAACGGCATGCAAATCTTTAGTATCAAGGCACAGATGATAATAATAGTACAAGTAATCTAGGTGTTTGACACGTCGTCATAGGTGTGGGTACGGAAGTGGGCGTGGGTAGGTAATGAAGTGTTCACAGGTATTTCGATTTATTTACCGTTAAATAAGATGATATATAAATAGAGTTAAAAAAACTAAAAACACGCTTTTAAAGTACATCAGACTAAAAAGTCAAAAATAATTCTTAATATTATTTTCAACTTATATTAAGAATAATTTTTACTTTTTAGTCTGATGTTAATTAAAAGCGTGTTTTTTAGTTTTTTTAAACTCTATTTATTTTTTAGTTCAAACTTATGGAATTATTGTATTGTCGCTGATTCTTGATAAGTCTACAAAATTTGAATTAAATCTGCCTGGTAAAGTGAGTCAAAATCGAGTCCAAAGGAGTTGGTTACATACAAACATACAGGTGAAGCTAATAAAAGCGTGATAAAAACAGGTGAGATGTTGTCAAGGGTTTACGAATTGTGAATAAATATATATATAATTTTATCTTACCCGAGATGGGGTCTTAAAAGGAAGCAGCAGGTTAAAATAATTACTTTATAAAATTCCCAAATTTCTTTTTCAAAATATGTTGAATAGTGGATAAGAATTTTGATTTTTGAATGAAATGTCAGCGCATGCGTAAAAAAGAAATAGATGGAATGAAAAAAGAAATAGATGGAATGAAAAAAGAAATAGATCGAATGAAAAAAGAAATAGATGGAATGAAAAAAGATCGAATGAAAGAATAACGCATAACAGCGTGCCGCGTTACAGGTGATGAATTAAACTAGAGTGGCGACACATACTGTCAGGGATTTTCAAGCTGCCCGAAACACTGCGGCCTCACGTGTCTTGCAGTGCTCGGAAACAGTCGAGATTCATGTGGTTTAAAAATATTTATTCTCATAAAAGACAAAATGTCACTTACACGAGAAAAAGACTTAAATATAAGTAATTGGGTTATGGTCACTGTCACACCGCACAGATCACAAAAATATGAATCACACACATAGTCATGGTTATATAATTAAAAATATAACTACAAACTGGCTTTCCACAACAAACAAATAAGAAAAAAGTAATTCTTTTTTAGTTAGATCAGATATGTTGAGCTAATTTGCGCTTAAATTGATTAAATGAGTCAATCTCTTTGATGGATGAGGGTAACCTATTATAAAGTTGCACTCCCTCATACGTAAACATTCGTTTACCTTAGTTTGTTCTAATTAGTGGTAACGCAACGTAGCTGGTACATTCCACTAACAGTCAAAGACTCCCAGGTAATAACCGTGATTATGGTCAGCCAAATCGCGTGATTGGCGCGTCCACGCAGGTGGTGCTAAGGTACGACCGCTACACAATATAACTTACCAGCATTTGGCGCGCATTTACCAGCGTGGATATCGTTTGTATGATTTTATTTGAGTGCGCGGTGCGCGAGAGTGGACTTTAGTTTCGCTAGATTCCACGGGATACATTTTGCCAGGTTAAAAATTATCAATGTTTTCCTGATTTTCTTCGCCATTTACTTTAGCTCTATGCCAAGTTTCAGTGAAATCGGTTCATTAGATTAAGAGTAAAAAGAGATTTTCACAGACAGACACGCTTTAGAATTTATACTTTCTCTATTTTGTCTTTTCACGTTTTCTGAACTGATTATTTTTTTTATATGAAATTAGGATTACCTAGTTTTTTAACCGACTTCAAAAAACGGTGGAGGTTCCATGTTCGTTTCTATGTATTTTTTAAATTATTTTGCCAATTGTGAACCGATTTTAATGATTCTTTATATGGATAGATTACGTCCAGGGTGGTCCCACATAAATTGTTCGTAACAAAATCGGTTAAGGTCTTTTTTTTCTTTTTTTTTGAATTAAACTAATAAAAACAAATAAAAAATAAAAGTTTAAAAAACTGAAAAACCGACTTCAAAATGAATTTCACTCAAAAGTATGAAATAATATTATTATACTTAGATACAAGACATTAACCAACAATAACGAAATCAAAGGGGGGTAGGAATTAAGTTAGGGGCCTAAATTTATTTTTGAGTTCGGTATCAGCATACAGCTACTTACGTATCAAATGTTTTAGATTCGATGGCATTGCTGACACCGACCTCAAACAATTTTTTAGGCCCCTAATTTATATCCTACCCCCCCTTTGATTTACTACGCCCCTTTGATTTCGTTATTGTTGGTTAATGTCGTTTATCTAAGTATAATAATATTATTTCATACTTTTGAGTAAAATTCATTTTGAAGTCGGTTTTTCAGTTTTTTAAACTTTTATTTTTATTTTATTTATTTTTAGTGATAATGCTATCTATCTAACAACGTTATACCCAATCACCCACTCGCCAATAGGAACTACGTAATTTTTTTAAAGAATTATTCTCCAACTCCTAACCGTTAAGGAGTTGTACCTTCCTTCATCAGCTCAACTGATGATGATGATGATGAGATGATGACTACCAGACGCCAAAACTTCAATATTTTTAGGAAATACATGAAACACGTAATATGTGCCTATAAAATTTGAGGGTTAATCTCGATTTCCCTGGGATCCCATCATCAGATCCTGACTTGGAGACAATGGGACCTCCTCGGGAGTATACTCTTCAAATAAAATAAGAATTTTGAAAATCGGTTCACAATCGTCGGAGATAACCCGAATTGAGAACCTCCTTCTTTTGAAGTCGGTTGAAAATGTAGCAATATTGTATTTATTTACTGCGATGAAGTGGGTTTTTTAAAGTGAAACTTTTATTACATCGCCTTACATTTTTTCGTCTGTGTGTTGCTGTCGCGTGACGGTCGCTTTCGTCTGACGGTATGATCGTTTCGTCCTCTGTAAAGTTTCACTTTTCGTGGACATCGTTTTTAGGACTGTCTTTGAGGGTGAGTGGTGCGCGCGAGCCGCAGCTCGCGAGCGTGGACATAAATGTTCTCCAGATTCCTCAGTAACTATATCGACCTATTCTGATTAGCAGTCTACGTCATTTCCCACCCCCTCAACAATCTCTGTGCAAAATTTCTTAACAATCCATTGTTCCGTTGCAATGTTAAAAAAAACAGTGTATTTTTCAGTTCCCTCAGGAACTGCACCGGACTATGCTATTTTAATGGGATAAAAAGTAGCCTATATCTTATCCCGTGACACAGACTACGTGCATGCCAAATTTCATCAAGATTGATCGATGTGAAGCGTGAAACACATTTTCACATTTATAATCATCATATCAGCTCATACACGTCCCCACCGAGGGGCTCGAGCCTACCCTGAATTAGGGCGATCGGGCCTTAGTCGACCAAGGGGCCCAGTGCGGGTTAGTCTACTTCACACACAACCTTCGAGTTTCTTCGCAGGTGTGTGCAGGTTTCCTAATACATCACACTAATATTATAAAGACGAAAGTTTAAGTGTGTATGTTTGTTACTTCTTCACGCAAAATTTACTGCACGGATCTGGCTGAAATTTAGTAGGTAGACAGATTAGGACCTGGATTAACACATAGGCTAATCTTTTCCAGGCTCACGAGTCGCTAGCGGCTCGCGCACTGCGCACCCTCGACGAGTCGTAGAAATGTTGTCCACGCGGGTGAAGCCGCGGGAAACATCTAGTTTATAATATTATTGAGGATTTCTTTTTTGTCGCAGGTTACGTCCGCGACTACACCGGCAGCTTCGCGATATGCATCCACGTGCAAAACGCACTGATTCTCTCATGCGTAATCGTATGGGGCATCGAGTATGCACTGGCGTGCACTAGGCGACGCAAAGTCGTCCAAATCTAGTGTCGGGTTTATGGACTAGCTAAGAGATGTGACTTAATTATAACCTGTGGTTCACCTACTCAAATGATAAAAGAAGACTTTGTGCTGCAAGTGGACCGAGAATAAAAAATACTGACCTGGAGACACTCCCGGAAGTCGGAAGCGGGGTTTACTGGACTTCCTGGACGAGCTGGGCTGGCATCAGTCGGCCAGTCTCAGACGCCTGGTTGCAGAAACCATCCCGTCCTTACAATTACACCAGCGATAGATACGTCTGCCTATGTGGTTTATCTAGGTGGTCAAAATAAAGCCGAGGTGGGAATAAACCTAGTTATATGAAATATGACCCAGTGTGCCTATCATACCGATATGGAAACTATAAGCAAAGAATACTAAATATTATCACGTAAAGAAGGGAGCAGGAGGTCTGACCGCCTCCGTGGCGTAATGGTTAGGCAATTGGCGTCACACCAGGAGGTCGCGGCACACCAACGGCTTAACGTGCCTTGACAGGCACGGAAACGGTCTAGAAAAATTGCCAGTAACAGTCAAACCCATCCAATGCCCGTGCTTCAGGCCAGTTTACCTGCGTGATCGGCCCAACCACGCAAGTACCACTGAGCTACGATCGCTTTACTAATACGGTAATTAGTAGGTAACTAACTAGCCAGAAACCCAGAGTTGTTATTTTTATACAAAGACATCAGCTGATTTTGTATGGAATCCATATTTTTTTTTGAATTCACTTGTATGAAACGTCAAAAGGCTAAAAGTGCTTCAGTAGTGTGAGCAGTTCTGTTATACTCGTTTTTTGTTGTAGTGGCTCAAAAAATACTTAAAAATATTTTACCAGATTATTAATACATAGATAGGTATTAGATTTAAAAACCGAAAATAGATACTTAATAGTATTTTAAATATTGTTGTATCAATTATCACTAGCTACTTAATTTCCTGTTAACGTGGACTATAAATTAACAGCGACATATAAAGGTTAAGTTTTTTTGAAGGTCAGTATGGGGAAATTCTAAACTACAAGAGATAGAGAAAAACGCTCTTAGGAACCGTGATGTCAATTTCAGAGTAAAATAAAAATGGCGTTTTAATAAATAAAAAATATTGATAGGTTCGTATATGGCTGTTTTGAAATAAAAAAAAATATTTCGAACTAAAAAAACTCAACCTGTATAAATTTTGCTGGTATAAATAGAAAAAAAAATAGATAATGACTTCAGAATTCTACGCGTAAAGCAAATGATCATAATTTATGCTTAATATTAAAACGAAAACCAGTGCAAACATAGTATGTCGTTAGGTCGAAATCTTGTTTCAATGTTTGTTTGGAAGGAATGACATTGCTTCTAGCAATGTCAAACTAAACATCTGGCTGGGTTTTTAAATTTTTTGCATTGGGTACATTTATATTATACCATAATTTCGCAAAAATCGCAAAAAAATGGCTCTTCCATACTAACTCGATCAGCTGATCAGCCAGCTTAGTATGGGAAGTTAATTTTTTTTATGAGATTTGAATATGGGTTTCATGGGGAAAGTTGTTGAGTTTCATGGGTAGAAGCACCAGTTAAAATAGTTTTAAGCTAATTTTGTTAGACCTTAAATATACAGGGTGTAACAAAATTGGTGTAGGTCCCGTTAACAGGGGGTTCTACTGAACAACTTTCTTCAAGGAACCCATAGTCAATTCTCAAAAAAAAATTGGACCCTCCATACTGAAATGCACAAAATCGGTCGATCAGCTGATCGATTTGTATGAAGGGTAAAAAAAAATTATACGTTTTCAGCAAAGTCGTAGAACAAAAGTTATTCATTATGATGAGTAGAAGCCCCAGTTAAAGGGACCGGTACCAATTTTGTTACACCCTGTATATTTTTTTTTAAATTTTCGGCCCACGATTAAACCTTATATTTTTCGATAGGTATTGCAAATACAAACCGAAAATATATTAAGACATTTTGAGCTAAAGCGTCATGTTGCTGAGATATTTAGAGATAGAGAGGTAAATTGGTGCATTGACAACCTTTAACACCAAATATCTCAGCAAAGTGACGCTTTAGGCAAAAATGTCTACGTATATTTTCAGTTTGTATTTGCATTCCCTATCGAAAAATGTAGGCACAATCGTGCGCAGATAGATTTTGTAAAAAAAAAATTTTATGTGGTAAGCAAATTGTATGATTAGTCAATTTAGATACGGTCAGGCAAAATGTAAAATGATGTACGCCGATTCAGACAATTTGTAATAATTCGTCCGTATGTAAACGGTCGGGCAAAATGTAAAATTCTCTACACAGATTGTAAAATGCCGAGCCAGGCAAATTGTACTAGGTCGTCCGTATATAAAAGGTTAATGCCGAGTCAGGCAAATTGTCAAAATGTACGGCAGATTGTAAATGAGCTTGCGAAGCGAGCGATGTTAGGTTCGGTCAGGTTTGATTGATTTAACTGTCCCGCCCTCGCCATGACCGTATATTATTTGACCGTATGTATAATGACGAATTATACAGTATGCCTGCGACATATACATATCGCCGTGCCACGCACTCATACAATAATGTTCGAACCCCTTTTGCAGTAGCCATAAAATATATCTAAGAATATATTGCATATAAATTTGAATAGCTCCTAGGTATGGGGGCTTCGACATATGAATCTAAAAGATATTTGATAAAACCTTTCGTAAAAGTGTACACATTATGATTATAAGGTCCTTTTGAAGTAGCTAAAAAAATACTGAAGTGAGTTTCTGATCTATGAACGATAAGAACTTAACTCACCAAATACGCAAGTTAACTTGCTAGGTACTTAACTAAATCTGCTGCGTGTAAACGTAGCGTAGGCAGGCCTCCCACTCGGTGAACCGATGACCTGGTGAAGTATTTAGACCTGCGAGGGAAAAAAAAAACATAAAAATAACCTGTTAATAAAAAATATTAATATTCAAATTGACCTGGTGAAGGTCGCGGGAAGCCGCTGGATGCGGGCAGCGCAGAACCGGTTGTTGTGGAAATTCTTGGGGTAGGCCTCTGTCCAGCAGTGTACGTCCTTTGTTAATATGATTATGATGATAATGATGATGATGAAATCAGCCTTTAAGAAATAGTTCAATTCCATGACAGGAACCCTTGGAGGAGACAAACTCCAACTTGTTCCTATACAGAACAGTGATAAGTACCGAAATATCAAGTAAGATAAGTTTTTAATGTATATATGTATACATAAATAAAGTTAATGTTAGGTTAGTACGTTAAAAAAAATTAAGTTGTTGCCTATGTATGTGACAAAATCAGAAGAATGAGTTTGTACAGGTAATCCTAATCTTGACAAAAACTTTAGTATATATAGCTAAAAATTAACAATTTTATGTGACTTCATGACATGTACTTTTGTACGTAACTATAGAAAAAAACTTAAATTAATCATAAAAGTTTTAAATGTGACTTTAACGTTGACATTTTTAATAATATTTAAATTAAGTATATAGGTATATTTTTAGATGGCTGTTTGTGATGTTGAAATTTTAGATTTATTTTATGAATGTGTTTTTATTAGATCAATGTCATGAGGACAAAAAAGTTTTGGAGACACGTATTAATATTAAGAATAATAATTGAAGAACTATGATAAAATTAAAACTTACCTAGATCCAAAAGTGACCTTTATTGTATCTAAGTCTTGCCGCCAAACATCAATGATAACTACATTGATGTGTTCCGGCTTGAAGATAGATAGCCAGGTTCCCCAGCGTCGGGGAATCTTGGTAAGACCGCTTCCATCTTCGGCATCTGGTGAGATGATGCCAAGGGCTTATCAATTGTGGATAAAAAAATACCTAAGGCTTCTACCGCCACCAACGACCAACTTTGTAACGTTTTTTACTTCCATTAAGATTTTTTTTATTTAATATAAAAAAAATACTTATATTATTTTTTTATTTTATTTTCAATATTGAAAAAAAAAGTTTTGTAATTTACAGGATATGAGGAATGATTTTGATTTCCTCGAATTCTATTTTAATACACAGAACTAAATAACAAAAATATCCAAAAGCACACTTTTTTTCTAGTTGTAATCATAGAGCTGTTGTAATTTTAATCGAAACATCATGATAATGTATGAACTTCTTAAGAAAACATTATAAAATGATTTTGTTTTCTTACTTTTTGGTAATTCTTCTTATCTTATTTTTAATGAATAAAAAAACACAATTTTCGCACGATTCGTCCGCAGCGATTGAATTACGTCACTTACCAGCCACGTTGCAGTACGAGCTGACAAGAACTTTATTTCCAAGCTATTTCGTTCGATGTTTGAAACATCGCGAATTGAGTTGCTAATTTGAGGGACGCAGGAGCCTTTAGTCTAAAAATTAGCGCGTGAGTGTAAAAGCCCTTTGAAAGATAAAGGTCGCTTCTGCAACTAGATGTAAGTTTATTAAAACATATAGGGTCTTAACAAAGTTATACACTTTTTTTAACTGGAGCTTGCACTCATAAAAACTGATCAACTTTTCCCAAGAAACCTATGGTCAATTCGCAATTATATTTTTTAAATAAAATTATCAAACTGCTCAGAATAACTCCCAGTTTTATGAGCTTGACGGTCAAAGGCCAAAGTTTAATGACCGCGCCGGCTTGCAATAATACCTAATCTGGTGTATTCCGCGCAATTTAATATTTTTATTTAAAAAATCAAATGCGAATTAACCATGGGTGTCTTGGGGAAAGTTGTTCAGTTTTATGAGTACAAGCCTCAGTTAAAAAAGTGCATACCTTTGTTAAGACCCTATATGGTTTCTTCGAATAGGTAGTAGAAATCTATACATGAGAGAAGGAAGTACTGTAACTTCTTTTTATTGAAATTGAATTTGTCTTTCTGTCTTGGTTGTTATGCTTATTCTTTCTCGCTCATCACATACGAGTCTGACTGAGACCAAAATATTATCTACTTTTGCTTTTTATTAAAAAAAATAACTATGTAAAGTTAGAGGGAAATGAAGCTCCAAAATTATGTAATTTAAAAAAATGCTTTTTTAATTTCATCTCTGTTTTTTTGCTCCTTAAATCTGTTCAATAAAAAGCATTTTTTATTATTGTTTTAATTATATTTTTTCAGATTTTTATGTATTTTGTACCCACATGTACTTACAAGTATTGTCTTCCAATTTGTAAAAGAAAACACATTGCAACCCAGTTGTTTTTAGATTTAATAACCAATCATTTAAGGGGATCCCACTATTTAATAACCGAAAAACACATTGCAACCTAGTTGTTTTTATATTTGATAGAATACCATTTAAAAGGATCGCTCTATTAAATAGCCGATCGTTTAAGGGGATCCCTCCACCTTACTAACGCCGCCACCAGTTATAAAATAATATATTTTAACTCAAACGATGAAAATTAAGAATAGCTCCATGAAATTATACACTCTGTGAAATATAGTTCGCTGTAGCACTAGTGTTAAAAGTGTCCACGTAGCACAAATTTTCGATAATGTATGTACTCAGTGAGTAATTATTTTTTAACTGATGGCGGCTCTGGTTGGCTAGCGGTAGCCCCTTACCATTTTTCTTGTCTTTTGGAATAGCATATATATACTAACTCATTTGTAACCATTTAATGAAGTTGTACTTTTGTATCTAATTGTATATTATGTACAGGTTGTAACAAAAGTGTATCTGTACGCATATTTTAAGGTAAGCTTCTATTTGCGAGACTGATATATTTTTTTATAAACTTTGCTGAAATCGCAAAGAAAATTATTGAACTTCGTTTTGATATGAAACGTCCAAATTTATTTAAAAAAAAAAACACCTGAAAGTAGTATTACGACTTAATCTTACTTTAAGGTGGATTATCTAGGTATTCAATTCATGATTTTTTTTCCGGACTTCCCATACATGTCGGCCGATCAGCTGATCGATTTGTATTAAAGTTTAACATTTTTATGATTTCAACAAATTTGTAGAAAAAAAGTTGTTCAGTATCTGCCACACTTTTTTGTTACACCCTGTATTATTAAATGTACGTTAACGTTGTCGTTGTTGTTAAAAGTACGATAGACTAAGTGCCATTTTGGAGATGTTGTATTTTTGTATGTGAATAATCTAATATATTATACCTATGTATTTCATTAATATAGGTAAATACTCGTGATTACATACAGTAAAGTTCTCGAGTGGCGACCGCGCACCGGAAAACGTAGCGTGGGCAGGCCTTCCACTCGGTGGACCGATGATCTGGTGAAGGTCGCGGGAAGCCGCTGGATGGGGGCAGCGCAGAACCGGTCGTCGTGGAAATCCTTGGGGAGGCCTATGACCAGCAGTGGACGTCCTTTGGCTGATATGATGATGATGAAGAGTTAAATACTTAGTTACTTTGCTGGCTCAGCGACCCAAAGAGGATGTTGACCTCTGACTCCAAGTCACGCCACTTTCTTCATTCTGTACCGATCCATGCAAACGGCTCACTGGAAGGTGTTCAAGTCCTTTCGTCACTCCAGCGGTGCCTGGGGCACAGTATTACGATATGGCTTACAGTAGCGCAATGCCTTTGATGCCGCCACGGCGTAGGTACTAGCAGTACTCTAGCCTGTAGCCAACTGGCTGTGCCCCGCCGCCCGCTTCCCCGCAAGTACCCTTTCGTTGCTCAGCGTAAGTACATTCGTTGCACTACTGTAAGCCGCTATATTGTAATACTGTGCCTGGGGCCTATATTAGTACTAATATTCAGTATATACACTCCCTATCGCTTTCTAGATTGCGACCTCACCCCTCGTCACCCAGATTGATACAGATTGGTTATAGTTTGGTTGTCGAACGTATGGGATCCGCCGTGATTTTGTTTGCTCCGTCATTTGTTTTTAGAAATGTCATTTCACGACCGTTTGTATGCAGTGTCCGGGGTGTGGTCCAACAGTGCCTTTTTCGGTTGATCGTCTATTCTAAGCGCTCTCTGCTCCACGGTCATCTTCCATCCTCTTCAGGTGGCCGCCAAGCACGGGATGACGAGCTAAATTTGTTTCGCCCGTGCATTTTAGGAATCTTTAAAATAATTGTTGAATTTTTTATCAATTTTTAAATGTTCTAAGTGTTCTAGCCTGAGCTTACTGGGTAGAATCCATCCAGCAAGCTCACCTTCAAGCACTAGTATATCTGGAAAAGTATAATGTCACAAAATATGAGTTCATTCAATTCTTTCAAGGTATTTATTCAAAATAGATGCAAATTACACTCTTTCTGATAATCATAAATTAATAATAACATTATGTCAGTTGTGAAAAATCAAGAAATAAACAATCATTAGATAACAACGTCATAATTCGATCCTTGATCTAAACCATGCTAAAGACTCTTTAACTCGATGATTGCACAAATTAAGCTCTAAATTTCGAGATAGGATTCTCCTAGGACATAGTATGTCCTTGTCAGCTTTTGGAACACAAGCGCTAAACCTACGTTCCCGAAAAATGAACCTTACAATCATTCACACCGCCTACATGGCGTAATGGTCTGTCCATTCGCTTCACACCTGAAGGCCGTGGCTTCGGTTCCTGGCCGGGTCTAACTTTATAAGACTCGGTTTGGTTGGTGGTAGGGCATTTTGGAAGCCCGTCTGGTTAGCTACCACATCTTATGTGAACTGCATTGATGTGTTTCGGTTTGAAGATGAAATAGCCCGTTCCCCATTGCGGGAGGATCTTGATAAGCCCGCTTCCATCTTCGGCAGTGATGCCGAACCATCAGGTGAGATGATGCCAAGGGCTTATCAAAAAAAAAGCGGCCAAGTGCGAGTCAGAACCGCACACATGGGGTTCCGTACCATCATACTAGATGGCGCTAGTTTCTTCAGTTCCGTACTATCATACTAGGTAGCGCTAGTTTCTTCACCTTTTAAAAAAAAACAACATGTTTTTTGTATGGAGACTCACTTTTTTGTATGAAGACTCACGAAAATGCAGACATGATGGTATAAAACTCATATATATGTCACAGCCGTTAAGTAGAATTCTCCGGTTTCCAAAACGTCGCGCTGAATGGCGCCGGATTGTAATACGGCGACGTTTTGTACAGTAGGTACTGAGTTAAAAAAATCCGAATAAAACCGATGATTTCTTCTTCTGCAAAGCATTCTGCTACCCAGGAACAAACCAAACAACAATCAAACCTGACCGAACCTAACGTCGCTCGCTCATATGAAATATGTTACTCAGTAGTTTTTACACAAAGCGGCGCCTCATACAACGCGGCGTACTTTCTTTCAGCCGAATTGTAATCCGATTGAACGTGATGTCGCCGCATTAAAAAAAAACGCCACCATTTTCCGGTGTTGTGTGGCGCGCTGTTTTGGAAACCGGCGAATTCTACAATCTCATACCTATCACTCTCATATTCACATCTACATAACCACAGTAAAATGAGCATTTTTCGAACAAAGGAGTAATTCATTAAAATTTTCGTGCACAAAACTTATAGACTGCTCATTTATAAATCCATTACCAATTATATAAATTGGTATTTTATCTCAAGAAATTCTGTATGGCCATGACTCAAAAATATTTAGTAAGCATGCATGATGTAAAAAATTGTGCAAGATCCGTTAACTGGGGGTTCTACTCATCACGCTGAACAACTTTCCCCAAGGAACTCAGTCTTTTCTTAAAAAAAAATGCAGAATAAAAGTTGTTCAGTGTGATAAGTAAAAGCCCCACATAAACGAGACGTACACCAATTTTTTTAATCTATCATTGGTCGAAAATATGAAATATGTTTTGTTGTTTTGTTCAAAAATTTATTATTACCTAGGACTGACCTATTTACAATTATTGTATACCTACACAATAAGAGTGTATTTTACTTCCTATTTTTTAAGTAAAACTTCTATACAGACGGGGGGGGGGGGTATTTTAGGATTTTTTCTGTCAAGAAAAAGCGTTACGGCCGCGTGGAGGGGGTAGACGATATATCGCGTGGTGAGAGGCGGCAGTGGCAGAGGGATATTTTTGATTGGAATGTTTGAAATATTTTTTTTAATATTTAAAAAAAAAAACACTTGTCCTTTGAAGTTTCACTTTTACTATGTGTCCCGGTACACATTTTTTTTTATTTCTAGAAATTTACTGATCGTAATTGCTACAATGCGTGCCCATCGCCCTGTTATACCTACTTAATTAGTGCAAAATTGTTGTAATTTGCGTGTAATCATTATGACGCTTATCGTAAAATGCCATAATTTATAGAAAAAATATTATAATGTACGGTTATTGATGTATTTAAATAAAGATAGGTACTATTATTTTGCAATTTCATACTTACTCCTTCGACAATTTAATAGAGATAAGGATGAGTAGGTCGTTATCATGACAATGTTCCAGTTTGTTTACGAGTTATTTATGTAGCCTATACAGGGTGTAACAAAATTATGCAACTTAAAGGTAGGTTCTGCTCTTGGATGACTACCTGCTGAAAAATTAATTAAAAATCACTTGAAACTTTTTGGACATCCCTTAACAAGAAGGCTAATCAAGTGTATAAGAAATTTTGTTGTATGAGAAATTTAAAAATGTGGTTTCAGCAAAGTTGTGTTGTTCCACGAGTAGAAGCTGTAAAAGCACATTTTGTTGCACCCTGTATAAGACATACTACATCATGTGTAATGTTGACTGAAACGTGTTTTGTAAACTTTCTTTGCATATTGTTTTTTACGGTATGTGATTAAGAGCGAGCTGTACACGAGCCCAATGACCTTACATCTATGGGAGAGGCCTTACGGAAGTTGAAATTGCATTGCAATCCAAAAAAAATATTAATGGACGATGCACTGCCTAAATACAGGGTGTAACAAAGCTGTAGTGATACTTTAAGGTAGGGTTCCACTCGTCAAATTGAACAACTTTCTTCGGCTTGAAGATAATATAGCCAGATCCCCATTGCGTTGGGGAATCTTGGTAAGCCCGCTTCCATTTTCGGTATCATCGTCATTTACCATCAGGTGAGATGATGCAATTGCCTTATCAATTGTGGAATAGAAAAAACAACCTATGATCGATTCGCAAAAAAAAATGACTTATTGAAAACCGGCTAACCAGCTGATTGATTTGTATAAAAAAAATTGCGACTTCATCAAAGTTGTAGGACAAAAGTTGTTCAGTTTGATGAGTTAAAGTATTACTGCACTCTTTATGTTACATCCTGTATACTCTGAATACTCGTCCTAGGACGTTAATAAGATGTATGTATGTATATTGATATACTTTCTAATTTATTTATGGTGCAATTCGTATTTTTATAAATATTGACATATCGTTCGTTTTCACAAACGAGCTTGTATCCCGTATGTAAAACGAGCTAATAGCCCGTATGTAAAACGAGCTAGTAGCCCGTATGTAAAACGAGCTAGTAGCCCGTATGTAAAACGAGCTAGTAGCCCGTATATAAGACGATCTACTAGCCCGTATGTGAAACGAGCTAGTAGCCCGTATGTAAAACAATCTAGTAGCCCGTATGTAAAACTAGCTAGTAGCCCGTATGTAAAACGAGCTAGAAGCCCGTGTGTTAAACGAGCTAGAAGCCCGTGTGTTAAACGAGCTAGAAGCCCGTATGTAAAACGAGCTAGAACCTCATATGTAAAACGAGCTAGTAGCCCATGTAACGAGCTAGTAGCCCGTATGTAAAACGAGCTAGTAGCCCGTATGTAAAACGAGCTAGTAGCCCGTATGTAAAACGAGCTAGTAGCCCGTATGTAAAACGAGCTAGTAGCCCGTATGTAAAACGAGCTAGTAGCCCGTATGTAAAACGAGCTAGAACCTCATATGTAAAACGAGCTAGAACCTCATATGTAAAACGAGCTAGTAGCCCGTATGTGAAACGAGCTAGTAGCCCGTATGTAAGAAGAGCTAGTAGCCCGTATGTAAAACGAGTTAGTAGCCCGTATGTAAAACGAGCTAGTAGCCCGTATGTAAGACGAGCTAGTAGCCCGTATGTAAGACGAGCTAGTAGCCCGTATGTAAGACGAGCTAGTAGCCCGTATGTAAAACGAGCTAGTAGCCCGTATGTAAGACGAGCTACTAGCCCGTATGTAAAACGAGCTAGTAGCCCGTATGTAAAACGAGCTAGTAGCCCGTATGTAAAACGAGCTAGTAGCCCGTATGTAAAACGAGCTAGTAGCCCGTATGTAAAACGAGCTAGTAGCCCGTATGTAAAACGAGCTAGTAGCCCGTATGTAAAACGAGCTAGTAGCCCGTATGTAAAACGAGCTAGAACCTCATATGTAAAACGAGCTAGAACCTCATATGTAAAACGAGCTAGTAGCCCGTATGTGAAACGAGCTAGTAGCCCGTATGTAAGAAGAGCTAGTAGCCCGTATGTAAAACGAGTTAGTAGCCCGTATGTAAAACGAGCTAGTAGCCCGTATGTAAGACGAGCTAGTAGCCCGTATGTAAGACGAGCTAGTAGCCCGTATGTAAGACGAGCTAGTAGCCCGTATGTAAAACGAGCTAGTAGCCCGTATGTAAGACGAGCTACTAGCCCGTATGTAAAACGAGCTAGTAGCCCGTATGTAAAACGAGCTAGTAGCCCGTGTGTAAAACGAACTAGTAGCCCGTGTGTTAAACGAGCTAGTAGTCCGTATGTAAAACGAGCTAGTAGCCCGTATGTAAAACGAGCTAGTAGCCCGTATGTAAAACGAGCTAGTAGCCCGTATGTTAAACGAGCTAGTAGCCCGTATGTAAGACGAGCTAGTAGCCCGTATGTAAAACGAGTTAGTAGCCCGTATGTAAAACGAGCTAGTGGCCTGCATGTAAAACGAGCTAGTAGCCCGTATGTAAGACGAGCTAGTAGCCCGTATGTAAGACGAGCTAGTAGCCCGTATGTAAAACGAGCTAGTAGCCCGTATGTAAGACGAGCTACTAGCCCGTATGTAAAACGAGCTAGTGGCCTGCATGTAAAACGCCTAATTTAAATCTATCTTGTAGTGCCCAAAGTTACTTTATTGTACTTACAACCGCAATCAGTGACATGTATTTTTAAGTGAAAAAAAAGAATATAATTATCAATAAAGGGTTTTTTTTTACCAAATAACTTTGTTTTTATTTCGTGTTGTTTCTTTCACAATTGATTCTACTACATCATCATCATCATATCAGCCGAAGGACGTCCACTGCTGGACATAGGCCTCCCCTAAGGATTTCTACGACGACCGGTTCTGCGCTACCCGCATCTAGCGGCTTCCAGCGACCTTCACCAGATCATCAGTCCACCGAGTGGGAGGCTTCTACTACAGTCTAATATTAATATATGCGGGGTGTTGAACTTGCAAAAAAAATTTGAACTTCCTATAATTTGGAGATTTTCAAGGCAAGAGTGAATAGGCATTATTTGAGTTTTGTACCATCCTCGACTGCATCAACACTTACCATCAGGTGAGTTGCAGTCAAAAGCACTAAAATTTTTAATTAAAAAAAAGCGGCTGGAATGGCCAAAGCGTATTGCGGAAGGTCGCAAGCTGCGCAAGACGCTCGCTAAAAAGCGCCACCAGAGTGGCTATACAGGGTGTTTTTATTTAACACCGAGCAAGCCGTTAACGGTGGGCTCTACTCTTGAAACTGAACAACATTCCCCAAGCAACCCATACTAAATTCGCAATTTTTTTTAGACTACTAATCGATCATTCGGATTACTCAACTTTGTAGGGAGTCAGCTTTTTTTTTCGATTTCAGTATGGGTTTCTTAGGGAAAGTTGTTCAGTTTCATGAGTAGAGCATCATAAACAACCTGTATACATGTGCCTCTAAACTTTCGTTGGCAGTCTTGCGGGCGAGTTCGCCTCCACGCATCGTTTTGCGAAGCCACCAAAGCGGTTCCTCTAGCTAGAGAGTAGACCGGGAACGTCTGTAAAAGACGTAGAAGTAAATGATGATAGATGAAGATTCAAATAAAACCATTTAGTTAGCATGGTTTGTTGCCATTGCCAGGTATAAAGGGTGTAAAAAAATAGTGCTTCTACTCATCATACTGAACAACTTTCCCCAAGGAACCCATAGTCAATTCTCAAAAAAAAATTGGACCATTCATATACTAAAATGTATACATAATTTTGAACAAAAAAACCGACTTCAAAGAGGAAACTAAGGTTCCCCTCGATTACTCTGGGATGCCATCATCAGATCCTGGTTTCTTTATCACGGTACCATCCTTGGGATATCTACTTGCCAACAAAAAAGAAATCATCAAAATCGGTTCATAAATGACGAAGTTATCCGCGAACACACATTAAAAAATATAGGTATACGGTCGAATTGAGAAACCTCCACCTTTTTTGAAGTCGGTTAAAAATTGGTCAATCAGTTGATCGATTTTTATGAAGAGTAATTTTTTTTTTTGCGATTTCATCAAAGTCGTAGAACAAAAGTAGTTCAGTATGATGAGTAGAAGCCCCAGTTAACGGGACCTACACCAATTTTGTTACAACCAGTATAAGATGTGCGTAGCGCCGACTGTACGTGACTACCATCAAAACCCCTCCTTAAAACTACTTGGGTATATTTTGGACTCTATAACTTGGTAATAGAGAAGAAAAATGTTTCGGCTTTGCGTGGTTGTCGACAATACGTATCGGATTATACACTTTTATTGGTTTCCCGGCGTTAACGGTTCACGAAACGCGAACTCATTCGGAGTAGGTAATCGGACACTGTAATGCAATATTATTAGTTTGGTGATAGCCACTGCCTTCTTTTATTATAATCGTGTTCTCTCCAAACCCTATCGATCGATAGTTTCCCATGGATTAAACAGTGGAAAACCCGGTCAAATGCGATCTGAGACCAAGGTTAGAGTTACGACTCGGCCACAGTGTTACGATATGGCTTACAGTAGCGCAACGCTTTTCATTGATGTCGCACGATGCGCCGGCGTAGGTACTAGTCCATACTAACCGGAAGTCGGTCTGGCAAACTCGCGGAATTTGCATGACTGTGCCCCGCCGCCCACTGCCCTTCCGTTGCTCTGCGTAAGTACATGTGTTACGCTACTGTAAGCCGATATATTGTAATACTATGACTCGGGTGTCTGGTAGATACTAAGTAGAGCGAGAGTTACTCATAAAATGTAAAGTTTGTAAGTTTCTGAGTTTGTTAGTAGGAAGTTAACCGCCTCCGTGGCGTAATGGTCAGTCCATTCGCGTCACACCAGGAGGTCGCGGGTTCGAGTCCCGGCGGGGTCAACTTTGTAAGACTCGGTTTGGTTGCTGGTAGGGTATTTTGATAGCCTGGCTAGCTACCACCATCTTATCTAAGTCTTGTCGCCAAGCATCAGTGTTAACAGCATTGATGTGTTCCGGCTTAAAGATAAGATAGCCAGATCCAGAAAACTCATTTCAAATAAAAGCTTGTACCAAAAAGCTGAAAATTATTGATCTTTTGTGTTTATACACTCGTTTCAAATAAAAGCTTGCAACTAACAGTTTTTGGAGTTTTCGATGTTAGATAATTTAGAAGAAATCTATTTAAAAAAACTGTTTAATTATACTAGGGCTTCTACCAAAGAATTGATGTAGTGTATGTATACAGACAGCAGGGTGTAACAAAATTGGTGTAGGACCAGTTAACTGGAGATTCTACTCATCATACTGAACAACTTTCCCCAAGGAACCCATAGTCAATTCTCAAAAAAAAAACTTTGAACCATCCACACAAAAATGTACAAAATTGGTCGATCAGCTGATCGTATTGTATAAAGAGCTAAAAATATTTTTTTGTGATTTCAGCAACGTCATAGAACAAAAGTTTTTCAGTATGATGAGTAGAAGCCCCAGTTAACGGGACCTGCACCAATTTTGTTACACTCTGTATATGTGGAAGCCATACGTAAGTATTGTAGAATCCGCCGTTTTGCAAAACAGCACGCTGAATAACGCCGGATTGTACAACGGCGGCGTTTTGTAATGCGGCGACATCACGTTCAGCCGAATTCCAATTTTAAAAACTAGCAAGTAAAAAAATGTAAATGAGCGAGCGACAATAGGTTCTGTCAGGTTTGATTGAATAAACAGTCAAAGAGCCTCGTTCCCCCTCCCCCCATTCTGCTACCCGAATGCTTCGCAGAAGAAGAGATCATCGGTTTTATTTCGAGTTTTTTTACTCAGTACCTAGTTTACAAAGCGGCGCTAAATCCGCCGTTTTGTAAAGTATCGCGCTGTTTTGCAAACCGGCGGATTCTAGATGAGCCCCCCTTAAATATATGTTTTATTTTAATTAAATTATTTATTTTTAAAGTGAATATGTAACTAAATATTCTGTGAATATGTCAAGCGTCTACCTGATGCCGTTATCAAAAACGAACAAAAAAAAATCACTTTTGTTATATGGGAGCCCCCTCAAATATTTATTTTATTCCGTTTTTCAGTATTTGTTCTTATAGCGGCAATAGAAATACATCATCTGTGATAATTTCAACTATCGGTTCATGAAATACAGCCTGGTGACAGACGGTCGGACGGACAGCGAAGTCTCAGTAATAGGGTCCCGTTTTTACCCTTTGGGTACGGATCCCTAAAAACAGAGACAACTGTTCCAATCAATGCCTCGCCTGAGCTGAAATGAGGATGATGAGTTTATCACAACAACTTTTTATCAAGCGACTTCCAAAAAGGAGGAGGTTCTCAATTCGACTGTATGTTTTTTTTAATGTGTGTTACCTCAGTACTCTTGACTTGTTGAACCGATTTTTATGATTCTTTTTTTATTTGAAAGCTAGTGCTTCCCGTGTGGTCTCATATAACTTTTATCAAAATCGGTGTAGTACTTTATTATAAAATTAACAAAAACCAAAAAATATAATGCAAAAATTTACTAAGTTGTTGCGATGGAACTCGGTTTTATAACGTGTTTAGCATTTTCAATTATTAATAAAATATGTATTTCTCGCCGCGTCCCCGTTACTAAGCAAATTCATTCTTGCCCTCTGTTCATCTTTTGCCCTAAGTGCATTTGATCTGTTATAAATTAACATTTTAATACGGTAGAATGTGCGGGTCGGTGAAACTGACCAAGTCGGTCATACGTGAGTTGCAGGGAGTGGCTCGTGTGTTTATTGTGAGACCACTGAGTTACCTACGACAGAACGTGAGTTTTCTAAATATTTATTTATTTATTATTTGATCATTTTATTAAAATCTTAGGCCTAATTCTTAGTACATGTTTTGATGGTATCATAATTTCTTTAAAATTCACATCTATTTAATTATCAAGTTGAACTAGTTTCATTTTTACAACTGCGTTACTGCTAGGAGGAATACAGATAGTAACGAACTTGTAGCTTCAGTAACGCAGTTGTTTTCCTTACACTTTTCAAAGATTTATTATACATCTTATGATACAAATGGTATTATTTTGTTATAGTGTAATACTTTAAACACAGTGGCTTTAACACCGCCTAAAAATATATATAATTAAAGTCAAAAATTGAAACAGGTCCCCCGTTGAAGATAACATTTAGAGCCTTTGCAGCTAATTAAGATTGAACAAAAAAACTGTTAAATTATTATAACATCAATATTTCAACACATGATTAAAGCTATTACTAAAACGTTGAGCATAAATTATCATTATTTAGTCCTATTTTTGAAAAGACTTGCTATTTAATTTAAAGTTTGTTAACACAGTGGTCGAATTATTTATAAATAAAAGAAAATCTCAAAAACCATGAAAATCTGTTCACAACCTGCTTAAATATCGCGTAACAAAACAAAAAAAAACATACAGTCCAATTGAGAACCTCCTCTTTTTTGGAAGTCGGTTGAAAAACCGGCCAAGTGCCAGTCAAAATCGCGCATCAAAGGTTCCGTAGGGTGTAAAAAATATAATTGGTGTGGGTCCAGTTAACTGGGGCTTCTACTCATCATACTGCACAACTTTTATTCTAAGTATGACTGCTGAAATAGCAAAAAAACTGGCCAAGTGCGAGTCAGAACCGCACACATAGGGTTCCGTACCATCATACTTAATGCCGCTGGTTTCTTCAAGTTTAAAAAAAACACGTTGTTTGTATGGAAACTTTATTTTTTTTTAATTTTCAGTATTTGTTTTTTTTATTCACAATTGTTAAGCCCTTGTCGTTGGTGTTATAGCGGCAACGGAAATACATCATCTGTGTAAATTTCTATCTACCACGGTTCATGAAATACAGCCTGGTGACAGACGGACAGATGGACGGACAGCGAAGTCTTAGTAATAGGGTCCCGTTAATACCCTTTGGGTACGGAACCCTAAAAAAATCTCTTTATACAAATCGATCAGATGAACGACCAATTTTGTGCATTTAAAAAAAATTAAAACCGACTTCCAAGAAGAGGAGGTTTTCAATTCGACTGTATATTCGATATCTTCGCAGATTGTGAACAGTTTTTTTTTTATTTATTCGAAAGAGTTTACGTACTCCCGAGGTAGTCCGATCGTCAGGATCTGATGATGGGATCCCAGGGAAATCGAGAGCAACCCTCAAATTATATAGGCACGTATTACGTGTCTCAATTTTCTAAAGCTATTGGTAATCAATCATCATCTCATGTTAATGGAAGGTACAACTCCATCGGTTAGGAGTTGGTGGATAATTCTTTAAATATTATTTACGTACGTATGTACGTAAGTTTCGAAAAGCCGCTGGATGAGAGCAGAGCAGGACCGGTCGTCGTGGAAACCCTTGGAGAAGGCCTGTGTCCAGCAGAGGACGTCTGTCGGCCGATATGATGACGATGAATTTTCGAAAAACTCATTGGTACATTGGCCGTCCGGATTTCAACCTGGGACCTCTGGTTAGGAGGACCGATTGGTTGGTTAAACTGCCCTATTATAGGAAGGTGTTCTGGTAAGTAAGTTTAACGATCTAAGCACAGTATGGTTATGAAAAATTTGTAAACGATAACGGAAATGGATAAACTTAGTTGACCAAAAAAAAAACGATAAGGAAAATGGCTGAGTAAGATAGAAAATGAGAGTATACTGGTTGTACTCATGACAATTAAGCAAAAACTGGCCAAATATTAGGTTGCGTTTATGGAGCAACGCCCGTTAGTAGTAGAAAAAGCGAGTTTTCACTGCCGGAGAACCAGAGTTGCCGGGAATATCCTATCTCGGAAACGCTTGGAGATAGCGAAATGGGACCACGCGCAAATGATTTTAATGGGAGGCGACACTATTGTTTTTAATGTTTTTTGATAGGAATTAATTTTCGCCATTTCCAACTTTGGGCTTCGGCAGGGGGGTGGGATCCTGGCACAGAAAACTAGCTATTTCTACTACTAACGGGCGTTGCTCCTTAATGCAACCGAATATTTGGTCAGTTTTTGCATAATTGTCATGAGTACAACTAGTACTTTCATTTTCTATCTTACTCAGTCATTTCCCTTATCGTTTTTTTTTTGGTAACGATAACTAGTTTTTCAGGCGCTATAAATACACAACGCAACCACTTTGCGCAGGTAGACCGACATATTTACCATCATAGGGTTGGCATTTATCCTCTCGACCTAAATTTATCCATTTCCATTATCGTTACCTCCTAGTATATAATGTCATTGTTCGTCGATGGGAAAGGCATTAAACCCTCGTTATCATCACGAGACGTTATCTCGTTTAAATCAAGTTAATTATTATGTTATTTCAGTCGGATACCTACAGCAGGCCGTGCGTTAATAAGGCAAGACTGTGCGTACAGTCGAGACGTGCGTCGCGCTACCGATCATACCATCTTACTCACCAATACTACAATGAAAATGTCACATTTTTGACATACAATTTATTAGTTAGAGATTAATAAAACGTGCCATGACTAGCATTTATTTTAGCTAATGTAACAAATACTTTAAATAGAAGTTGTAAATAAATTATCGTAGAAAATGGATGAAGCTTTCGCGCATATTGAAGGCAGTGCCCGTGGCCCTTCTAAACGAGGGAAGTTACCACCAGATGGCGGGTGGGGTTATCTCATATGCATAGGAGTTGGATTCACTTTTGTAAGTATTGAATTAATGTATTTTTCATGTCTATTGACTATACAGGCTGTAGCAAAATTTGTGTAGGGAACAACGGGTCAGTATATGCCACATATTGTTCAGTATATGCCGCAGCTAACGAGCTAAAATATATTATATGTATATTATTTTTTGATGAATTGCTTTGAATTTATTGAATTTAATTTATTTAATTTTATTGTGAACTGAAATTTCTGTTTGTGTTTTTCTGTGTTGCCTAAATATAGATTTTTTTTTTATTTATAAACTTTTTCCAAGAGACTAATTTAGTCAATTCGTAAAAAAAACACTCCGGGAGTGCCGATAGAAGTGAAAACTTTTTACAGTTTTATAAGTTTTGACCCTGCGAGTGTTCCTGGTAAGGTGTCGGTTACGGTAACAAAATTAAATATTTAACCGAGTGGATTTTTTAAATATTAAAGGGATAAAGCGACAAAAATATTTGATACACCCAAAATTAAAAAAAAACATCTTTTGTTTCTTCATATTTTGAGCAACACCAGCATACTATTATCATTTTAGGTTTCCGCAGCCTTAATGTCAAAAAAACTTCATGTCTTTTTGTCTATCTGTCTGTCTGTTCGTATACCGTTACAGTCAATATTCTCTGCCACTATTAGACCTAAAATTATGAAATTTCATATGTACACATAATGTTTATTTCAGTTTAGTTTTATTTATTTTACGTCACGATTTTATAGTTATCATGTCAGGTCTTAACATAAAATGTCAATAGTGATGTGATCGCCAAAGAAAGCAATACAGAGATTCATCATCATCATCTTATCAGCCGAAGGACGTCCACTGCTGGACAAAGGGCTCCCCCAAGGATTTCCACGACGACCGGATCCCCGCGACCTTTACCAGGTCATCGGTCCCCCAAGTGGGAGGCTTGCCTATGCTACATTTTCCGGTGCGCATTCGCCACTCGAGAACTTTACTGTCCCAACGGCCATCTGTTCTACGAGCCATGTGCCCCGCCCACTGCCACTTAAGTTTAGCAATTCTGAGAGCTATGACGGATACTATGGATCTCCTACGGATCTCCTCGTTTCTGATTCGATCACGCAGAGAAACTCCGAGCACAGCACGCTTCATTACCCTTTGATTGAGTGACCTTGAGCCTTCTTATGATCATCCACAGATTAAACTAAATAAACTTGTTAAACTCGATTACTATCCATCGTGAATCTATTGTTGACAAACTAATGACAACTATAAGCACGTAATCACTTGTGTGCTGTGTACCGAACACCTTGCAAAATTAAATCTTTTATATAAATAAAAGAAAGTCGTGTTAGTTACACCATTTATAATTCGAGGTCGGCTGGACCGATTTCGCTAATTCTTCTTTTTTTGTCGAGTTCGTTATTGTCAGGAGAAGGTTTTAGGGTGGGGTAGGGTGGTGTAGTGTATGGTAGGGTAGGGTAGTGTAGTGTAGTGTAGTATAGTGTAGAGTAGTGTAGTGTAGTATAGTGCAGTGTAGTGTAGGGTAGGGTAAGGTTACTCTTATTTCGGAGAGTGTGCCCTGGAGCTGGAGCTTCACAACCTCTTCCCCCCTCACCATTTCATCATCGGACGACCAGGCGCGGTGGGCGGTCCCACCCCTTTGTCGTCAATATTCCACCTTTACGCACGAAGCGTTTTGCGTCTTCGTTCATCATGCGAACGGCCAAGGAGTGGAATTCCCTTCCGGCGTCTGTATGCCTCGATTCGTATAATTTAGGAATCTTCAAGACGAGAGTGAATAGGCACTATTTGAGTTTGCGTGTCACATCTGGTCATCCATCATCATGCATCGGCTTTTACCATCAGGTGAGGTGCAGCCAACCGCACTCAATTTTTTAACAAAAAAAACTCTTTATTATACTGTGGTAGGGTAGCGTAGTGTAGGGTAGGGTAGGGAAGGGTTGTTTAGGGTAGTGTAGGGTAGGGTAGTGTAGTGTAAGGTGGAACGAAGTTCGCCCGGACAGCTAGTATCATATAAACACGAAATTATAAACGCACTCTGTCAACGATAGATCACTGTGACCAGTGTAATAGTGAACAACTCTCCAACTGCACCGTAATTACGGTAGATCTACCGTAATTACGGTAGATCTACCGTATTTTTTCTAAATCTACCACCTACCGTCATATTGTCATTGCGGTGCCAAAATCTACCGTAGTTTTATGCGACTGTGTTTGGGACTAACACAGGGCTGTAGCTAGAGTCGAATTTGAGGTAGAGCATCACAGATATTATAATTAAATAATAGATCCATCTTGCTTTATGTTCTAAACAGAGAATAAAGAATTATTATAATATGAAATAAATGTCGCAAACTGTGGTATGTTCGGAAAAGTTTAGATACCTATCGCTACATTTTTTTATCTCAAACTATGAAAAAACAATTTAATTATAATAATTTTTCTTAGTTTTTGGTATTTTTGAGGTAGGGCATTGTGATATCAAGGTAGGGCATTGCCCCACGATGCCACCCCTAGCTACGGCCATGGACTAACACCCTGATTTCCTTGTATTCGCATCACAAAAATCTAATTCAGACCCTTTATTAAAATATTTTACTAGGGCAACACTAAAATTTATTTTTGGTGTCATTACTGTAATTCTATGAAGGTTCTATGTTAGAAATAGTACATTACTGGAGCGGCCAGCAAAAGAAGCATTAATGGACGAACGTGTAAATATGGGCCGAGGCAAAGCCGAAGCACACATACGTAGGTACTCGTAAGTCCATCAATGCCTGGTTGTGGCCAAGGCGTGCACAGTACTTTTCTCAAATAATGCGCGGAAATTAAAACTTCAATAATAACTTTTCAAAATCAATGACGAACAACGAACAACAATATTTTATTAATAAAGAGCGTTCCATTTGCAAATAAGTTCGAAATTAAAATAAAACATTTGATTAGTTACCTCCTTGGTTGCCATGTTTCGGAGTAAAATATAGTTCCATTTTTAAGTTACACGACTCTCTTTATTTAAGTTTATTTGGCAGCAAAACACGACAGATATGGATTTTCATACAAATTTTGCCGGCCGCTGCTTGCATGTATTTGGCCAGTACAGCAATTTCGATTTATCTCGAAGAAGGTAGTCAAAATAATGCTCAAATTTCGAAGCATGTTTGAGAAAACGTTTTTTATCCCTGCTGTCATATTTTTTTCCCTTCGACATTGCGCCATATTCAAACGTAGACTATGCGCGTATTTTTATTTTAATCATATTACTGATGACATCAGCGTGACACGAGCTTTTGTGGCGTAATGGCAAGGGCCGCTACCTCCTGTCCGGGAGGTCGTGGTTCGAATCCTGCCATGTACCAACCAATGTGATTTCGAGTTTAGATTTCATATGTACGTTTATCCGACGCTCTTACGGTGAAGGAAAACATCGTGAGGACACCTGCACACGCCCGCGGAGAAACTCGCAGGTTGTGTGTAAAGTCGACCAACCCGCACTGGGCCCGCGTGGTCGACTAAGGCCCGATCGCCCTAATTCAGGGTAGGCTCGAGCCCCTCGGTGGGGACGTATATGAGCTGATACGACTGATGACATGAAGACAAAAAAGGGTTCACACAGAAGAATAGAGCTGTGTCGACTTTTGTCCCAACACCGATACGTAGAAAGTCCATGATAAAAAGACAAACAAATAAGAAATTTATTAATACGCAGTTACTTTTGTAATTATTCTTGTAAAATGAGTGATTTTAGCGTAATAAAAGATAGCCATATTTTTACCGTAATTTTATATTGTGTCTGTCGTAATTTTCTGAAAACTGCCGTATTTTTAAGCTAGAAACACCGTAATTTAGACGAATGAAATTGTAGACACTTACTGTGACGATATCTTGTTTACGGGTGACATAAATAATGACCTAAAAAGCAATGATATACTTAAAAGAACATACATAGGTAAATATATTGTGTGAGCTAGGTCCTGTATGCGGAATTTCAGATTATACCTACTAGAATTGAGTCTAGAAACAATAACATTACAAAATCATGTTTTGACCATATTATATTCGTGCGATCCCGCATACAAGACGTGCGCTCAGCGGCACTTGGAACTGTACTGGCCGACCACATATCTATATTGTGACATAGTCATACAATACACAGTGGTAGCCGTTTCATTCCTCAGTCGAGTCGGCGCTTTATACAGGCTGCTCCGTGCTTTGTCTAACGAATTTTTGCGACGAGAATTGGAAAGGATGCTTTCCAATACTCGTCGCAAAATTCCAGTCTATGTCAGTATATGCTTATTAGTAAATCATGTCATTTCCCACCCCCTCAACCATATCTGTGCAAAAAAACACACAATCCATTGTTCCGTTGCGATGTTAAAGAAATAAACCAAAAAAGAGTATATTAGGTTATGCTATTTTCACGGGATAAAAATAAGCCTATGTCCTTCCTTGTGACACAGCCAAATTTCATTAAGATTGGTCAAGGCGTTGAAGCTTGAAAAGGTAACAAACAAACATATCAATAAAAACATTTTCACATTTATAATATTAGTAAGGATAATATTTCAGAATCCTATAAAAAAAGAGTATCATCATAAGGTTACCACCTCAAAATGAAACATAAAACCATAGATAAATAAAAAAATAAAAATTAACGAAAAGCAATGATACGAATTAAAACTGACGAATTATATTTAAAATGGAAAAAGGATATTGATAATATGGTACTTGAAATAGAATATAAAATACAAAGAAATAAAACCAATAAGATAATTAAAAACTATGAAAGTATTTACTATAAAAATAAGATTTTTAGATAAAGGAAAAACCCCAAAAAATAGTAAAAAAATATCTGGCAGATTATAAAGTTAGATGAAATAATAATAAAACATTTCCAGAGATCGGGAAATACTAAAAAAGTGACGAAACAGTTTGCAAAACAATTTCAAGATAACGCAAAAGCTGTAATGCTAAACTTTTAGATGAAGTTAGCTACATGGAACAAATTGATAAATCTATATTTTGAAAAAATACAAAAAAATGAGTAAGTCATTTTTATGAAAAGTCTACAAGCTAATTAGGGAACTGAATACAAATAAAGCACTGGTTCTTGATGGAATAAGAGCCACCGATATCAAACTACTAGCCGATAAAAAAACTCATTCCATTACACGATAAATTAATACTAGACTGGTTGCTATTCGGATGAGCTGTAAAAGGGGGTAATGCGACCTATTAACAAAGGAAGTGACCACAGAAGCTATTGTAACTATCGTCCAATCACAATATTGAGTTGAGACAAATAAGCGTTTAATATTTTTAAACATGACATTCTAATAGACAAGTTAAGTGATAGTGGGATTCATGGGTATCTTCTAAACTGGTGCAGGACTTACCTTGAGAACAGATCTTACAAGTTTAGGATCGAATCTGCCTACAGCGACATAATTAATGTTACGGAGGGGACAGCACAAGTTTCCGTATTAAGACCCTAATGATATAAACAATGTAATAAAACACTGCAGCATCTATCAATTTGCAGATGACACTTGCCTTATTTGAGCTGATCGTCACATAGATGCCGCCGAAAGTAAACTGTAACAAGACTTCAAGTCCTTATGTAGGTGGTCCTATTATGCTGGTCTCGTGCTCAACGCTAAAAAAATGAAACTAGTACACGTACACTCTAGCTATAATCATTGAAAGAAAGTTGTACAGATTATAGCTCACAGCCACCATTGTCTGCATGCGCGCGCTGACAGTGGCATAACAATAGCACACCCTGGACACTTCATACAACGGGCCAGAAATGACATTTCAAAAAAGGAATGACGGAACAAACAAAATGGCGGCGAAATCCTATACGTTCGACAACCAAACTGTAACCAATCTTGGTCAATCTGTGTGACGAGGGGGTGAGGTCGCAATCTAGAGAGCGGCAGGGAGTGTTCATACTGTATGTTAGTACTAATATATATACTTTTGCAATAGTATGCCAGTTTAGCCTATTAAAACTGTATAACAACATACTTAACTTGGTTTGATTATCGATTTGAGAATTAACTGACTAGTCATATTGATAAAGTTTGTGATAATTTACGTGTAAAAATGGCAAATTTTCACATAATTAAAAACATAATTCCATATCCTGTATAGCTATTCATGTACAAAGCACTCGCCGAATGTATTGTATCCTATGGAGACTAAGTAGGTATGGTAGAACCTTTAAAACTAATATGGATCATATTAACAAATTACAGTATAGAATACTAATAAAAATAATAGTACCCTACAAAATTAAAAACAAAGCCACAAATGAAACAAACATATTTAATTATTGTAAATTAATGCCAGTTCACACAAAGTTAAATTCACTATTCAGAAACAATTTTGAACACTAGTATTGCGAAACCAGTAAAGCATTCGAAAATAACCAGACAGGTTATCAATAAAACTTTAATTCTTGCACGATATTCTAATTTCTACGGCATAAAGGTGTCTGCCTATATAATACCTAAATTAATCAATAACCTCCCAAATTCTTGAGAAGATAACATTACAAAGAACAACAAATCGTGTCTATTAACTACACACTTTTCAGAAACACAACTTGGTAAAAACTATGCACATCAAAGTTACAACTAATTTTAGTTATAGTTTAAACAGTCACTTAAATTCTTGCAACAGCCTGTACATGGTGGATAATAGGATCGTAATCGGCCGATATCACTGCTATGTGTGTGTAGATGTAACTCTGTGTTCTTTTTTCTTGCCTACCGTCATAAAATTTTGTTCGTCTTTTGTTTACCTATTTATAAGCTAGTTTTAGAAGTAACTATTTAGTAATCTGTGGTTTTAGTTACTTCATTGTATTAATTGTTTAATGATAATGCATGCATGACAAACGTGAACATGACATGCGTCGACCAACCCGCACTGGGCCCGAGTGATATGCGTCGACCAACCCGCACTGGGCCCGAGTGATCGACTAAGGCCCGATCATCCTAATTCAGGGTAGGCTCGAACCCCTCGGTGGAGACGTATATGAGCTGATATGATGAATGCATGCATACAGGAGAATAGCATTGTGACAAACCTTAATAAGGTTTAACAATACCGCATAATTCTTTGCTACCATGTATTTTTTATAAAGCAAATAAATAAAAAAATAAAAAATGAATAAAATGTCAAAATAATAAAGAAAACTTACACTAAAACAATATCTAGGAGAAAATTATACCAAATATCAATAAAATGTGAGAAGTAAAACAAGAGATGTAAAATTATGACACAAAATGAAAAATGAAGTCAAAAAAAGTGTGTGTGTGTCAGTTCCGACGCACGACTGGAGTTTACTACTTGAGTACGATTGTCTAAACAGGCACAAAACAGGGCTTGACTTTGGTTTTAAGTTTACTCTGCACAGTTTTTATAACTGATGATTCCAATTTCCGGCCTCTTTTCATAGCTGATGTGTCAGGTGTTTTAGTTCCCATGATCGCAGCTACTAATGATCCATCTGGTGTTTGGCAGCGACTAACCTCCTATGCTTGGGATGCGGTTATACAAGCATATCTTAGGTCATACCATAAAGGGCTCTTACATTGGTTTCGAGTTGACTTTTCAATTAAATCAAGAGCATTTTTGTTAAGTTTCTCTTGTAATGTTTCTAGTAATTTGTTGACATCATTCTTTATATCATCACTCGCTTGATTAAGGAAACTGTCGAACATCACTGTGTTTAAAGTCGTTCTGATACTTCAACAGTTCACAATTCATAATTTTGTTCTTTTTTGCTTCTTGAAGAAACTCGTGGAAAAGGTCTGTGCTGGTTTCATGATGTGGAGCTGTTTTTTTGCAAATTTGATCTACTGTGACGTATTTCATAGTAGTCCCTACTCTCGAGAGGAAGGGTTTTTCCAGTAACATTTAACCTCGATGCAGGAAGGTTCTTCACTGCGACGATGGGTCCACATTAAAAATGCCACTTTCATTATACTCACGACTGGAAGTGACAGGTGCGCACAATTATTAGGTTGAGCGCGAAAAACGTAACGCGATCACTAGATTCTACTCCTCATATTTTTTTCATACCGGGCGCCTTATGAAAATCGATTCTTAAGGAGTAAACTCCAAAAAAAATTTAGGGTAGTCTACATGTAAAAAAGGAACTTCCCAATTCAACTGTATGTTTTTTTTGAAAGTAAGTTTGTTTGTTATGCGATATCTTCGCAGATTGTGAACCGATTTTCATGATTCTTTTTTTAATCTATAGGGTATGCTGCCAGGTTGGTCTCATAAAATGTTACCAAAATCTATTTAATACTACATATTTAGAAATTTTCAAAAAAAAAACACTTGTTGCGATTGAAGTCGGGTTTTTTAACGTTTTAAGCGTTTCCAATTACTTACGTTATATCAAAATCGGTTAAATAAACTGAGTTTAAAAAAATCAAGAAGCAAAAGATGTACCAGAATTGTTTATGGTTGTTGAGATTGAAGCCGTGTAGCTTATAATTTTTCTGATATTCGACGTCTGTGTGGACTGTCAAACATCAATTTCAAAAAGACCTGTTGAAAAAAAGAAAATATGAAAATACTCTCAAAATATTTTAATTTGTTTTTCTTAAAGTTACAAGTTTAGGAAATGCTTAACTATAAAATGTAAATATATCGTTAAAAAACTAAACACATCATGGATTTTTCGTCCGTTGGAAATAGGTAATTTGTTAATTTTGACTTTTTTATTATGTAATGAACATAGGTCGTAGAACAGATGGCCGTTGGGGCAGTAAAGTTCTCGAGTGGCGACCGCGCATCGGAAAACATAGCGTAGGTAGACCTCCCACTCGGTGGGCCGATGACCTAGTGAAGGTCGCGGGAAGCCGCTGGATGCGCTCAGCGCAGAACCGGTCGTCATGGAAATCTTTGGAGGAGGCCTATGTCCAGCAGTGGACGTCCGTCGGCTGATATGATGATGTAATATATGAACGACCTTAATAGAACTTGTATATCGTGTTCAATTATTTTTTCCTACATCGAAAATGAATTAACAAACATCGAGTCTCCTGGCGCCTCCCAATAATAAATTCATCTTTATATTTATCGGGTGCACAATAGAACTAGGTACTGTAGTTTTTGACCGTCGTCGTCGTAATGTAAATAAATATAATAAAAAACTAAAAACCGACTTCAAAAAAATAATCACTCAAAAATATGATTAATACACGAAATCAACCAACAGTAACGAATTCCAAGGTAGGTACGAAGAGCCTACTCTTTTTTGAGTTCGGTACCAACTCTGTGGGACCAACACACAGCTACATTCCTATTAAATGTTATAGGTTCGATTGCTTTGCCGGCACCGACCTCAAATAAATTTTAGGCCCCTAATTTGATTCGTTACTGTTGGTTAATTTCGTGTATTTATATAAATAAAAATATTATTTCATACCTTTTGAGTAAAAATCTTTTTGAAGTCAGTTTTTAGTTTCTTTTTAACTTTTGTCTTATTTTTTTAATTTTTAGCTTTTTATATGTCACCGTAAGATTGTAAATTCAGTTAAATTATAATCTAACGGGATTTATTTCGCGATTTTGTAAACTGCCGAAAGATTGTAAACTGTAACATATTGTTTACTAATCTCACTAGCGACATTACAATGACACTAAGCGAAATGAAAAACACTAAATAAATGAGCTCGTGAAGCGAGCGATGTTATTTTCGGTCAGGTTTGATTGAAGAGCCTCCCCCTGGTTAGCAGAATGCTTTGCAGCAGAAAAAAAAACATCGGTTTTATACGTAAGTACAAGAATAGGCTGTGATATTGTGATCCGATGCACAATTTACCGTTATATTATAATGTAACTAGTGAGATTGTAATATTGCGGTTATCACAATATCCCAGTGACATATATAACAATATCGTTAAACCCAATCACCTAATCGCCAATAGGAATCATAATGCATGTGTTTCAATAACCAATTTAGAGTCCTGTGGTATCCATCATCTTCTTAGCAGCATGAAAGTTAAGGAGTCAAACCTTCCATCATCAGCTCATCTGAATAACCTGAAAGAAAACAACTATCTGCGTACCTATATACGTATAATATTTAAACAATTATCCTCAAACTCCTAACCGTTAAGGAGTTGTACCTTCCATAATTAGCTCATCAACATGAGATGATGACTACCATACGCAAATACTTGAATAGCTTTAGAAAACACATGAAACACGTAATACGTGCTAACAAAATTTTAGGGTTGCCTTCGATTTCCCTGGGATGCCATCATCGGATCTTGACTTTGTGACAATGGGAACACCTCGGGAGTATATTATATACTCTTTCGAATAAAAAAATTATTTTTAAAATCGGTCCAAAATGGCGGAGAAATTGGTGGACATACATAAAAAATGTAGTGTGTGGTTTTATGAAACCACAGTAAAAGTGATTTTTTTTTCACATTATGGACATTTACAGAGGACGAAACGATCATGGCTCAGCTCTCGTCTTGGAGCTACGGTACAGAGGACGAAACGATCATACCGACAGTCACGCGACACACAGGCGAAAAAATTTAAGACGATGTAATAAAAGTTTCACTTTAAAAAAAAACAAATATACAGTGGAACATAGAGCCTCCCCCTATTTTGAAGTCGTTTAAAATATATCCAAAATTGAAAATCGCCTTAACCGAAATGCTAAACAATCAGCCGTTTTTGTCCTCTTGCGCTGTCAAATCATATATCATAATAATATTCATGAGATGATTTATAAGGTTTCCTCCGTCTGATATGATTTAATTAACGATTAGACCGGTTTTCGGCGGCGGCGAGCTAAGACTACGTGGCGGCCGGCACCCTGGTTTCGACGCGTGAAACCTAGGTTACTTACCTTTACTCTGCGGGGGCCTCATCGCGACTTGCGATACGCGGTGGCGTGAACGGGCGATGAATGAATACACAAATACGAAATAACTAGTATCTCATCTGTGACACAAATAAACACGGGACATTGTCTGTCGAAATACATTTACATATAGCTTCTTCCCGCGGCTTCGCCCGCGTAAATATCGTTTTTATGACTGAAGATAAAGGTTCACGGAGCGTGAAATAATGATAACCCGTTCAGCCGAGGAACAGACACATATATTTTCGCGTTTATAATCCATCCATATAGTCCATCCAAGGTTATTTTGCCGAAATCTTCCTTAGTATGCCCAGTGCCCACAACAACTATAACAAGTTTCATCGTAATCGGTGAAGAAATTTCGAAGATTTTACATTTTGAAAAAAAGAACATTGTCATTTTTTATAAATAAAGCATTTATTGACTAAAACAGTGATCAGGTGAGATGATTGCAAGGGCTGACCAATTGTGAATAATAAAAAAAAAGATTTCAGTTTTTTTTCGCATTAAAATTTATCTCAGTGTTCTCTTTCAATCGTATCCAATCCTACAGAGACGTCGACACGTTCGTTTCAGCTGAAGTTTCCCCCTTAAAATTTATATCATAGCAAAAGATGGGGGGGGGGGGCTACGTAAAGTTTTTAATTAGTGCCTTGTAAAAGAAACTAACAGGTATTTCAAACCAATTTTTGCACCGATGTACATTCCACCTATCTGACTAGTAAAGTGGACTAATTCGGTGTTAATAAATGTAACGTAATGGAATAAATTACGTTTTTCTCAAAGATGGAAACATTGCTAAGGTTTACTTAACTTCTTACGTAAAAATTAATAAAAATATTTCTAGAAAAAATATACAACGATTATCCAATATCAACAAAGATATAAATTTTAATGCAACATTCCTACTTAAGAGTAGGTACTTGTAAAGAAAAACGTAAAGAAAAAGACGGAGACAACTGTTCCAATTAATACCTCGCCTTAACATTGATGTTTGGCGGCAAGACTTGACAAAATGGTGATAGATAGCCAGGCGGGCTTAGAAAATGCCCTTCCACCAACCAAACCGAATCATACAAAGTTAGAATCCGCCGGGAATTGAACCCGCAACCTCCTGATGTGAAGCTAATGGAGTTACCCATTATGCCACGGAGGTGGTTAAAAATGTTGGTTTAGGATGGATAAGCCTTTACTTCATTACTTTTTTTATTAATAATGGGGAATATGCATGATTTTTTTTTTCCTTTAATAAAAGCTCATTCATTTATGAAACGGTATACAAAAAATATTTTTGAATAACTATAAAAATGACCAAGATATAAGCCATTAAAATTAAAAAAGCGTCGGTGGCTCAACCGGTAACGACTCGGTCCATCTAACCAGAGGTACCGGGTTCAAATCTGGATGGCCAATGTACCAATGAGTTTTTCAAAAAACTAACGTAGGTACATACTTACCGATTGCTTTAACGGTGAAGGAAAACATCGTGAGGAAACCTGCACACGCCTGCGAAGAAACTCGAAGGTTGTGTGTGAAGTCGACCAACCCGCACTGGGCCCGCGTGGTCGACTAAGGCCTAATCGCCCTGATTCAGGGTAGGCTCGAGCCCCTCGGTGGGGACGTATATGAGCTTTAATGATGATAAGCCATTAAACATTTATCTCTATCTCTTTCTAGCAAAACAGAATGTGGCATAGAGTTTTTATGGACCGTGTGTTTTATGTCGTCACATTTACATATCGGATCTCTCTGTCTAATTAGTAGTTGAAAATGCTTATATCTTCCGTATTTCTTGGCCGATTTAAATTTTCATTTCACTTTTTTAACATTGTTTATACGGAATTTTCATATTTTGTTAATAAATGCGATAAAAAAAATTCATGCATATACCCTATTGGTAAGCCCTTGGCATCATCTCACCTAATGGTAAGTTATGATGATGCCGAAGCTGGAAGCAGGCTTACCAAGATTGCCCAACGCAATTGGGAAATGTTAGTCAAAAACACATTTTTTTATTATTCTCATTACATCATATCTAAAGGCCGGGCCGGTCCTACCTAAAAGTTTGAATTCGAACCGTTGCAAGAGCGAATGAGATTATGCCACATATTTAAACTATGCCTTTAAGTTATGGGTATTTAAATGTAATTTATGCCATCAAAAGTTCGCGGTTATGAACTTTTGTCACATCGAATGATAATAAGTCTTAGAAGTTTTCCTATCTATACGGTCGTCATCATCACCAAACTTGGCTGGATGCCTTAACAGGTTCCCTGCCCCCATACAACAGCGACTTTAGACCCTTATACGTCTTGCGTTGCTTTTCTCAATTTGTTTCCTGTTAGAGTTTTTAGAGGATATTTTAATATTTTCGAACTACCTAATGCGTATTTGGACTGTGATACAGAGTAAAAAAAAATGAATCCAACGTGATACACTCGTGATATTACATAATAAATTGTATAGTAGTTTTACATTGATACTAAAATAAAGGAGCGAGCTATGCTCGGAATTTCCCTACGCGATCGAATCAGAAATGAGAAGAGCCGCAGGAGAACCAACGTACCTAACACAGTTTTGAAGGACTTCTATTCATGAAACTGAACAACGCTTATTCGTAAAAAAAAGGACTCCCATCTACAAATCGATTAGCTGGTTATGGCAAATTTTTAGGGGAACTTCTTATTTTGTTTTTCGATTTCAGCAAAGTTGTAGAAAAAAGTGTTCAGTTGCAGGAGTGGAAGCCATCCTAAAAATGTAGTCTATTTTACGCAGCATCCTTTACACGCAGCTTGGTAGATAAAGTACAATTTTAGCAAAGTTATATACATTAGTACTAAAAATCAGTATGGACACTCCCTGCCACTCTCAGGATTACGACCTCACCCCCTCGTCACCCAGATTGATTCAGATTGGTTACAGTTTGGTAGTCGAACGTATAGGATTTCGCCGCCATTTTGTTTGTTCCGTCATTCGTTTTTTGAAATGTAATTTTTGGCCCGTTGTATGAAATGTCCAGGGTGTGCTTTTAAACTGAAGCAGCAGTATGTACTGCATTACTTTCGGCACAAAAGAGATCTTGTGCCGAAAGTTATGCATTGCATGCTAGCATGCTTTCGATGTAAAAAAATCGATTTAAAACCCCGGTTTCTCGTTAGTTTCTGAGTAACCTACCAATGTCTAACATATTCAATCTGGTTTAAAATTTTTATGACCCCAAAAAATTATTAATTTTTTATGTAAAATTAGGAATAAATTGAATCAAAGACATTCAAGGTTGTCTGTCTTAATATAATAACCATTGATAAAAAATTTAAATTGTGTCTGAACGTAGATACCACTCTGTTTATACATCTGTTGGTCATAAATTTATTTCCTGTAAGGTACCCATTGACATATCAATGCTATTATCAAGAGACAGCTTAAAAAAATAAAAAATAGATAAGCTAAATAGTACAATACTAGATTTTTCCTGCGGCTTCGCCCGCCTTTCCTAACTATTGTTACTGTATAAAGTTTGTTTCTGGTGCAAGCGACTTCAAGTGATGGTTCTCTTGTTTTTTATGACCTCAAGCCAAGTTTGATTTTAATTGATAAGTTTTAGTTTTACCCTTTTTTGTATTCTTTAAAAATTCCTAGCTTTTTACGTTAATTTCACCCCGTTTAACCCCCTAGCTGAATGATTTTCGGGAAATGTTGAGATTTATTCATAATCAACTTTGAACTTCTAATCGTAAGCCTAAAAACGACGTTCCCTGTTCCTAGATTCAAAAATAACGGAACAAACTTTTTTCACACCCTTAAGGGTTGATTTTCAGAAAAAGTACTTTCATTCTAGGTGTTTACTTTATTCAAGGACCACACTGACCAAATTTTATGTTCCCAGCTTTTTTGTGTTATTTCACCCCGTTTTGGTAAAACACGAAACACGTACCTACGTAATCATTTGTTTTTAAGAGTAATCCTGTAAAATTTTGAAGTCAAAAGTCAATCTTATCTTAAATCTCTATAAAAATTTTGAACCTCCGTTTTACCTCTTAAGAAGTTGAATCTTCAAAAATGCTAGAACACGTACTTATTTATTTCATATCGATAACCTAAAAACAAAGTTACATGCTTTAGCTTCAAAAATGATGGACTTCTATACAAATTTTCAACCCCCCTTTCATCCCCTTAAGGGTTTAATTTCAAAAAAATCTTTCTTTATAGGTAGGTATTACGTTATTCAAAGACCATACTGGCCAAATTTCACATTCCTAGCTTTTTATATTAATTCAACCCGTTTCACCCCCTAGGGGGATGATTTTCGGGAAAACACGAAACTCTTATGTAATTATTTGTTTTTAAGAGAAATTCTTAAAGTTCGAAGTCAAAAGGTAATCTAATCTTGATTCTAGATACAAACTTTGAACTCCCGTTTTAACTCTTTAGAAATAAACTTTTCAATAAGCTAGAACACATCATCATATCAGCCGGAAATCGTCCACTGCTGGACAAAGGCCTCCCCCAAGGATTTCCACGACGACCGGTCCTGCGCTGCCCGCATCCATCGGCTTCCCGCGATCTTCACCAGGCCGTCGGTCCACCGCGTGGGAGGCCTGCCTACGCTACGTTTTCCGGTGCGGGGTCGCTACTCGAACACATATTTATTTATTTCTAATCGATAACCTAAAAGCAACGTTTCATGCTTCTAGTTTAAAAAATGATGGACTTCCATACAAACTTTCAACCCTTTTTTCATTCCCGTAAGGGTTGAATTTCAAAATATCCTTTCGCATTCCTCGTCTACATCTTAAGAACAATCCTTGTGAAAAATTTCATCTTTCTTGGTTCAAGCGTTTATGCTGGGCGTTGATATGTCAGTCAGTGAGTCAGGACTCTTCTTTTTATGTATACGGGATCTAAAAAAATTGATGTAGGACCCGTTAACTTTGGCTTCTACTCATCATACTGAACAACTTTCCCCAAAGAGCCCCATAGTCAATTCGCAAGAAAAAATATCAACGTATGAAGAGTTAATTTTTTTTGCGATTTCAGCAAACTTGTAGAACAAAAGTTGTTCAGTGTGATGAGTAGAAGCCCCAGTTAACGGGACCTACACCAATTTGTTACATCCTATATAGATAATGATAAAAATAAGCAATGCTCAACACACTTTCGAGAAACAAACATATGCTTAGGTAGGTACAAGAGAACTGTACGGCAGCCCGCACTATTCTTTCTCGACAGTTTTTTTATTTATTTTTATTTCCATACAAAAACTGAATAAAAAAAGGTTATAAATGATGAACCTATGTTGCAAAACCAAATGTGTACATAGCTTCATCCATTTGTGAGTAAATCGTAAGTGTCAATTTCATTTGTAGGAGAACCATACATACAGGCTAAAGTTTATCACTATATGTAATAGACAAACATGAGCAAACATGAAACTACGATGAGCAAAGTTTTATCAAAATCGTTAGAGCCGTTTTTAGAAAAAAATAAAATCAGTTTTTGTTGTATGACAACTACTCTTTGACGATTGACGGTACGAACAAAGTTTTGATAATCCTTCCATGATAAAATTTGGTCCCAATCGGACTAAATATTAGCACGGACGCACGGACACACAGACGGGAGGAATTGAGATGTGCGGTTTTTAACCGACTTCAAAAAAAGGAGGAGGTTCCTGAATTCGACCGTATATATAAGGTGTAACAAAATTAGCTGACACTATTTTAACTGGTGCTTCTACCCATGAAATTGAACAACATTCCCCATGGAACCCATAGTCAAATCGCAAAAAAAATATTTGGCTCTCCCATACTAACTCGATCAGCTGATCAGCCAACTTAGTATGGGAAGTTCAAAATTTACTATGGGTTTCATGGGGAAAGTTGTTCGGTTTCATGGGTAGAAGCACCAGTTAAAATAGTTTCAGCTAATTTTGTTAGACCTTATATATATATTTTTTTAACTTTGACGTTTATGAACCGATTTTGATGATTATTTTTTTGTTGGAAAGGAGATATCCCAAGGGTGGTACCATGATAAGTAAACCAGGATCTGATGATGCCATCTCAGAGAAATCGAGGGGAACCTTAGTTTCCGGTTTGAAGACGGTTTGTTTTTGTTCTAAATTATACGATATGTGCTAATGTTAGAGAACACATTTTCACGAAAATTGGAAAAGATTTTTTTGCAATAACAATACTTCCTATACCCTACGTATGTACATACCGTACTATGAGGTTAAGAAAGTAAAAAAAAACCTGAACTTATCTGAATACTTTGAAATTAATAACATAACACACTATCTTCTGATCATAGATGAGACTGTATTATTCTGAACATGAGGGAAAAAAATGCCGCAAAAATGATGTGACGAAAGTAGAACATAGCACGCATGTTTCTTAATGCATTATGAACCTAAATACCTGTGCAATAAGAATTATTTTATGAGCAAATGTGTTGAAAATTGTAATTAATCAATGGACAATGTCATATGATTGACAAGTAAAGGAATGCAATTGTTAAATTCATCAGTTGGTTACAAATAAATAGTGAACGTCGGTGATGTAACGGTTACGGCTTCTACCTACTGTCAGGGAGGTTGTGGTTCCAATCTTGCTACGTACCAATGTGTTTTCGAATTTCGATTTCATATGTACGTTTGGTCTTACGGTGAAGGAAAACATCGTGAGGAAACCTGCACACGCCTGCGAAAAAACTCGAATGTTGTGTATGAAGTCGACCAACCCGCACTGGGCCCGCGCGGTCTAAGGCCCGATCGCCGTAATTAAGGGTAGGCTCGAGCCCCATTATGAGCTGTTCAGAAGAAACATAATTGAAAACGCTAAACACGTTAAAAAACCGACTTCCATCACAACAACTTCGAAAAATTTTGCATTGTTATTTTTGGTTTTTGTTAATTTTCTAATAAAGTACTACACCGAATTTGATAAAATTTATATGGGACCACACGGGAAGCACTAGCTTTCGAATAAAAAAAGAACTATTAAAATCGGTTTACCCAGTCAGAAGTTCTGAAGTAACACACATAAAAAAAAACATACAGTCGAATTGAGAACCTCCTCCTTTTTGGAAGTCGCTTGAAAATGCATGTGTAGAATCCATTACCAAACGGTCTGGTAGACGTTCTATTGTACGTTTGAGGAAAGAAATTGTTAGTGCAACATGCTGAGGACTCCCAATATTGCAAGTGTGAGTATCGTGAGATCGTCAAAGATCTAGAGTTATTTCTTGTACGAGTAAAAAACTCTCTGTCTACAGATTATTTTTTTATCCACAATTGATAAGCCCTTGGCATCATCTCACCTGATGGTAAGTTGACGATGATGCCGAGGATGGAAGCGGGCTTACCTAGATTCCCCAACGCAATGGGGGTCTGGCTATCTTATCCTCAAGCTGGAACACATTAATGATGTTAACACTGATGTTTGGCGGCAAGACTTAGATGAGACGGTTGTAGCTAGCCAGACGGGATATGAAAATGCCCTTTCACCAACTAAACCCGAGTCATTGGTGGGATCCAAAATTTGTACTTTGTTAGCTTATGGTTCTTGTATCATGAATTCATTTTTTAGTAAATTGACATATAAATCAGAAAAGTGAAAAAATATTATAAAAAGTGTTTTTAGTCCAGAGTGGACCTTAGAAATATAATGTTTCCTGTGGGAACGGAAGGACTTTAGGTTTACTTAAAGGTTTTCCTGTAATCTATGCATTTAACCTCTTAATTAATTTCGGTTATAAGGGGAAAAAAATCGCCTATTTTCTTTAAATTACTTCAAAACTATCTTAAAATTATGAAATGAAAAAAATATTTGAGATTCTCACAACCCTGTTTGTGTAAACACTTATTGTGTGACCCCGTAATCTTGGAATCTTAATTTGACCCACTTCCCGGTCTTCGATTAGGATGAAATTTTGCACACGCTCTGAGTTCTGATGACAATACATGATTAGCTAAGAAATGTCATTACAAATCCAATATGGCGGCCTCCCCAAGATGGCGGACTGGCTGTTTGAAATCCACCCCCATGATATGGATATCAAATGAAAGGTTTTGCTGTCAGGAATACGAGAAAATAGTCACGTGACTTAAATCCAATATGGCGGACGTCCAAGATGGCGGACAGGCTATTTGAAATGCACCCCCATGATATGGGTATCAAATGAAAGGGTTTGCTGTCAGGAATACGAAAAAAATAGTCACGTGACTTAAATCCAACATGGCGGACATCCAAGATGGCGGATTGGCTATTTTGTAATTTTTAGTGCTTGCTAAAAGCGTGTTTTTTTTAGTTTTTTAAACTAATTTAAAGTTATTTACAGATATTATCACATAATTTGGGTTACAGATTTATATTCAGCTTATGGCTGAAATAGTCTTTGAGCAAAACGAGTGTACCACACTGAAGGACTGACAGACAGATAGACGAAAATGGCGAAACTATAAGGGTCCCTAAGTAAAATTAATAAATTAATTAAATAAGTTGATAATAGTTTTGTTGCAGTGCTGCCTTCTATTATTATTAAACTCTTACAAGCGCTACGTTAGAGTTTCTTACGCTAGTTTGGTTATTACAAGTGACGAGAGAACAAAAGAAATTACATCTAGAACGCGCTATTAGAATTTCTTCAGCGCTGAGTATATATGTAACCGTAAAATTGTAAAATTGGGATCTTTCTCGCGAGATTGTGAACTGTCGTAAGATTGTGAACCGTAACGTACTGCTTACAGTTTCACTAGAGTCATTATAATCTCACTAGTGACACTATAATAACACTAAGCGAAGTGAATAAAATTAAAATAAATGAGCTAGCGAAGCGAGCGATGTTAGGTTTGGTCAGGTTTTTGATTGATTAATCAAACAAAGAGCCTCGCGTGGTTAGCAGAATGCTTCGCAGAAGAAGAAATCATCGGTTTTATTCGGAGATACAAGAACGGGCCGTGAAATTGTAAACCGATTGACAATTTACCGTCATATTATAATCTAACTGAATTCGGTGTTGTGAGATTGTAATATCGCGGTTTTGACAATATCCCGGCGACATATACAACCGACCCATACGAAGAGATTTCATCAACTACACAGTCAGCCTACGTCATTCATATATTTATGTGGGCAATTAATTAGTACATATAAAAACACAACAGTCCACAATTGACGGAAAAATCGGTGAACGTACATTAAAAAAAAATATTTATATACAGTCGAACTTAGTACTTCCTCCTTTTTTGAAGTCGGCAAAAATACAACTCAACAGGCCATCTAAATAACCGGTAGTGTATCTTATTAATTTCCCTTAAAATAAGTTTAACTGCCACAGTCCATAAGGTTAATAGAACCAATTAAAACCAGAAAACGATTATGGAATTTAAAAAGGTCTACCATGATAGAGTGTTATAAATACTAAAATAATTGAATCGTACGAAACAGTTTTCTAAAAGAAATTTAAGGTTTAATAACACAAAAAAACGTTTTCTACGAACTGACAATGAGTTTTTCTAGTTAAAAAAAATACTTCGAGAAAATTGTTGAGTATGACTTGTAGAAAAACCAGCCAGATAGATATCTCATGTCTAAAATTATTTGTTTACCTACGGTCAATTGTTTTTGATGTGTAACATCTTTGCTCTCGCTTTCCTGCAATTTGTGGGAGTGATTTCGTGAAATGGGATGGAAATGTGTAACAGGAAGTCGCGTTTTTTCAGGCTTTAAAAGCGCGGAAAAGGCAAAGGTATCTATGACCATACAGCCTAGTCTGCCGTATCTTTGCCGTCCTTTTTTCAGGCTTTAAAAGCGCGGAAAAGGCAAAGGTATCTATGACCATACAGCCTAGTCTGCCGTATCTTTGCCGTCCTTTTATCTTTTTTGATGTGTAACATCTTTGCTCTCGCTTTCCTGCAATTTGTGGGAGTGATTTCGTGAAATGGGACGGAAATGTGTAACATGGAACGGAAATGTGTAACAGGAAGTCGCGAAAGCGCGGAATTCTACTTTACGAGAGTCCGACTCGCACTTGGTCGGTTTTTTTAGTTACTGTCAGATCCGCCACCCAGGTACAATATCGCGTCATCAAATCTAACTAACCTAAAGTATTTTGTCACATGTTACACATCATATGCGAGTACTGTAGGTCTCGCTCGAATTTTTTTTATTAGTAACCTTTTTTGTTACCTGTTGTGCGGGACACCTACTTAGACGGGAACACGGACGGTGGACTACAGCTATAACCAAAGTATACAGGGTGGGAAGGAGTATACCGACAGATTTTAACCATGGATTCCTGGTGGTATTATTAGTAAATAATGTTATATCAACATGGGTCTAAAACTGCCTTATTAACTTACTTAATTTCTGGAACAAAAGAAAATAATTATCGATAGTACTTCCTTGTAAACAAAACCTTAGTTCAAAGAGTGAAATAGAAAACGTCAAACTTCACGAAAGACTCCGACAAAATACGATTAACGACGAGTGAAGTCAACGTCAGTATGATACTTTGAGGCAACAAACGTCAGATAAGATTGAGAAGAATAAGAAAGTAAGTTTGATCATAGTTTTTTATATTAGATAGTTTCTCTTGAATATTTCTGTGCTATTATATTATAAGAAAGTTATCTGAATTACTTCTTCTTCTTCTTCTTATTCGTGTGAGAGTCACAGCTGCTTGAGCCAATGTTTCACGACCGCCATGGCTTGAGGGGAGGCCGACGCCAGGTCCTCGTCAGTGCAAGTGAATGGGCACTGCGGGCATTGTTTGAGGTGTTGAGTGGACTGCACCTGCCCACAAATGCAGACCGTACTGATGTGGGGTGGCAGTATACCCCATCGTTTTAAGTTTTCTTTGCTCCTTCCAACCCCTGCTCTCAAACGGTTCAGACCCTTCCATATGGGCCAGCTTTCGGAGGCTCCAGCAGGTAGATGTTCTGCAGGAGTGATGATCACGTCCTCTCCGGACAGTTGGTCTTTCCACAGATTGAGGCGAGCTTCTTGAGGGGTGCCTTGTAGTGGACTATTGGTGAAAAAGCTCTTCCGAGACTTAAGACGACGAGGCTCGGGGGTGTGCGAGTAAAGAGGGTGTCTACTGTCTGTGCTCTGCTTGGTTCTCTCGACGGCTGCAGCAACTTCACGGCGTATGGCTGGTGGTGCAATTCCTGCAAGTTGGTAGAGTTTATGCACAGGAGTGGGTTTCAAACAGCCAGTCACCAGACGGCACGCCTCATTGACTGCTACATCCACTTGGTGGGCGTGGGGCGAGTTTTTCCAGGCTGGGCAGGCGTATTCGGCCACCGATAAGCTAAGTGCAAGGGCCGTGGTTCGAAGAGTGTGCGGGTTGGCTCCCCAAGTGCTACCTGTCAGACGTCGAAGGATGTTGTTTCTTGAAAACACTTTCTGCTTGGTGTTAACGCAGTGTTGCTTGAAAGAGAGTGTACGATTAAGTGTGACGCCAAGATATTTTGGTGTCTGTGTATGTTCCAATCGCTGGCCCTCCCATACAATGTTTAGCGATCTCGAAGCTTCTCGACTCTTCAGATGAAATGCTGAGATTTGTGTTTTTGTAGGGTTAGGTTTTAATTGGTTTTCGACGTAGTACTTCGACAGCAGCACAAGAGTTTCGTTCAGATGCTTCTCCACCTCTTCAAAGGTCTTCTCTTGAGCGGTAAGTGCAAGATCGTCCGCGAAAAGGAAGTGTTTTAGGTTTTTTGCTAGTGGTTGGTCGTTGGTGTAGACATTGAATAAGGTGGGGGCCAGGACACTTCCCTGGGGGAGGCCATTCTTTTGACGTCGCCATCTGCTGTTGTGTCCCTGGAAGGAAACATAGAACCTGCGATTCGACAGCAGCCGCTGAATCACCTGTGTGAGCTTGTAATCCTTGGTAGTCTCGTAGAGTTTCAGGATCAGTTTTCTATGGCTTACTGTATCATAGGCTGCAGTAAGGTCGACAAATACAGCGCCCGTGACCATGCCTCGTTCGAAACCATTCTCAATATGTTGGGTGAGGTTAACAATTTGTGATGCACAGCATTTGCCCGGTCTGAATCCAGCTTGCTCGTCAATGAGATGTTTCTCCAAGGTGTTGGTGATGCGGTCGAGTATAAGGCGCTCGTATACTTAAAGGGTGTGGCAGAGTAGCGAGATTGGGCGATAACCTTTTGGGTCTGACGGGTCTTTACCTGGTTTCAGTATAGCTGTGACGTGAGATCTAAGCCAGAGCTTTGGGACGATGTTTCTGTCAATGCAGCAATTGAACAAGTCCAGGAGCCAGCTTTTCGCAATTGGGCCAAATCTATTCATTTGCTCCACCCTCAGGTCGTCTATTCCTGCCGCTTTTCCCTCCTTCAGCTTTTTAAATGCCGAGTTGAGCTCAGCTTCAGTAAATGGATCGTTGAGGTGTTCTTGTTCCGTTTCGCGATCGTACCGCTCCAGTTTTTTAAGTTTGTGTCGGTGACCCTTGGCGGCCTTCCCATTATCCAGAAGTTGTGATGCTAGTTGGTCAGCGGTTACATTTGTGTGCCGGTCAACAATTTTTGGATCATTGTTGAGTTTTTTAATAAAAGTCCATGCCTTTTTGCTGTTATGGGTCATGTCTACTGTTTCTATCAAGTTGCACCATTTCTGCCTGTTAGTTTCGGCTATATTGGACATGAGCACGTTACCCATGTCGATGGTGTCTTGTGAAAAAGGGTCCTCCATGTAGGCTTTCTCATATGCAACCATGTTTTCCTTGAGGTCAGCGGTCATCCCCGGAATATAACTTGTCCGGCAGCCTCTTGGTATGTGCTTTCTGGAAGCTAGTCTTACTTTCTGCACAAACTCATCATAGTTTTCTGGTTCGGGTGGGGTATCTATCAACAGTTGGTCCAGACACTCTGCAAACTCCACCCAATTTGCCTTTGAGAAGTTATATCTCCTTCTAAAAGGCACCTCTCTTGGTGTAATAGCCATTGTTACCTGGCACATAATAGGTCTATGTTGGGTTTTTGGAATAGGTTTGCAAACGGTTTTCCTGCACTGTTGGACTATGCAATCGCTAGCGAACATAAGGTCGGGATTGTATCCTTTCTTCCAACGACCGCTATTAAAGGAGGCTGGTAATTTAGGGTCATGTACGAGGGTGACTCCACTATTATCGGCCCAATTCTCCACCAGAATGCCATTGTCGTCGCTGGTTTGGTAGCCCCAAGCCTCACTGTGACTATTGAAATCGCCCGTTATGAACTTTACTGGTTGGGATTCAAAGTTAAGTGGTTCCTTGAAGAGGAATTTTTCGGCGGGAGGTTTGTAGATGGATGTTATGGTGCAGTTTGAAGCCTCCATGGTGAGGATTTCAATGTTATTCTCACAACTAGTGTGCACTGTGCGGATGTCGAGGACGGGTTTACAGAATATTGCGCTGCCATATTGGCGATGTGGTAGTTCGCTAATGAGTTTCATTCCCTGAATTGTTGGTCGGTTGTTGTCAGGTCCTCTGTGGGTCTCTTGGATGCAGAGGACGTCACATTTATTCTCTCTGCATAGATCAGCTAGCAGGTGTTCTTTCTCTAAAGATATGCCCTCGATGTTGATCGAGATGATTGTCAGTATTGGCCCTGAAAAGGACCGTTTGGGCGACATTATTGGTAGGATTCCAGGTGACTCTCTGAATTACTTCATATGTGATTACGTCATATTATTAGGGCGTGTTACCCTTGAGATTTTTTGTACTTGTGAATTATTTAAAAAATTAATATCTCGAACATAAGGCTTTACTGGCCCATGTTTATATTACTTTTTTTTGTCTAAATAGGCATTAGAATCTTTGGTTATAATTTGTCGGTATACTCCTTCCCACTCTGTATACAGGGTCTTAACAAAGGTATGCACTTATTTTTAACTGGAGCTTGTACTCATGAAACTGAACAACTTACCCTAAGAAACCCATGGACAATTCGCAAAAAATGTTTTAGACTTTCATACAAAGTTTGCTGATCGATATCATGGGAAGTCAACATTTTATTTTGCGAATTGAGTGTGGGTTTCTTGGGGAAAGTTGTTCAGTTTCATGAGTACAAGCTCCAGTTAAAAATAAGTGCATACCTTTGTTAAGGCCCTATACTAACATACATTAAGGACACTCCCTGCCGCTTTCTAGATTGCGACCTCACCCTTTCGTCACCCAGATTGATACAGATTGGTTACAGTTTGGTTGTCGAACGTATAGGATTTCGCCGCCATTTTGTGTGTTCCGTCATTCCTTTTTTGAAATGTCATTTCTGGCCCGTGGTATATGAAGTGTCCAGCCAGAGTGTGCTATACTATAACAGAGTTGTAACCAAGACCAGGGCGAAGATCAGTAGGCAGACCAGCTGCCCGATGGTCTGACAGACAGACCTCGTTATCGTTGCTGGGCGATGCTGGGACCGAGACAACTGGCGTGCACAATAAGAGGCCTTTACCCAGCAGTGGGCTAATGTAGGCTGATTACACAGTTATACAGGGTGTTACAAAATTGGTGAAGGTCCTGTTAACTTGGACTTCTACTCATCATACTGAAAGGCTTTAGTTTTACGACTTTGCTGAAAATGCGTAAATTTATTTTTACTCTTAATACAAATCGATCAGCTGATCGACCCATTTTGTGCATTGTATAGGAGGGTCCAATTTTTTTTTTGAGAATATACTATGGGTTCCTTGGAGAAAGTTGTTCAGTATGACGAGTAGAACCCACAGTTAACGGGACCTACACCATTTTTTTTACACTCTGTATAGGTTGCTTGCTACTGTCATGTCCACGGCCTGTGGCAGAATTACCAGTGTGCTCGCAAGGGCAAAATTAACTACGAATCATGGCCCTTTTGTACCACAGCAATACGCATGGTCGTATGTTGTTTCTATTTTAGTTTTTATTGAGACATAAAATGACACATAAATTTATTTCACGTAATTAATTTGAAGTTAATGCGACCCCACACTAGGCTAGGCCTGTTTCGTGGCGGTCAAATGATCATAGACAACAAACAAGATGTGACAGGTGGCGGCTAAGCAACTTATCGGAAACTATTATTAGAATGTGCGTTTGTGTGTGCTTGCGTGAGTTTTTTTTTATTCACATTTGGTAAGCCCTTGGCAACATCTCATCTGATGGTAAGTGACAATGATGCCGATATTAAAAGCGGGCTTACCAAGATTCCCCAACGCAATGGAGAACTGGCTATTTTATCTTCAAGCCGGAACACATCAAAGTTCGTTAACACTGATGTTTGGCGGCAAGACTTAGAAAAGATGATGGTAGCTAGCCAGTCGGGCTTAGAAAATGCCCTACCATGAACCAAATCGAGTCTATCAAGTTGACCCCACCGGGAATCGAACCCACGACCTCCTGGTGTGAAGCGAATGGACTTACCATAACCACAGATTACTAAATAGTATAACGCCCGCCACGGAGGCGGTTAAATTACGGTGTGCGTGCGTGCGTGCTTTTGTGTGTGTATTTATTTCATGAATAGAACCCCCGAATAACTATATTTATTTTGGTTTTCACAATACAAAGCTCTTAAGCTTGCTACTTGTTACCTATGACAATTTAAAATTATCGATTTTATATTATTTAACTTGTTTGCTTTTTGTCACATTTTCTTAATATTATGTATGTGAATTTTGTCTATTAAGTATTGATATTATAGAGGTGAGGCACACCCTGGACACTTCATACAACGGGCCAATAATGACATTTAAAAAAACGAATGACGGAACAAACTAAATGACGGCGAAATCTCATACGTTCGACAACCAAACTATAACCAATCTGTATCAATCTGGGTGTCGAGAGGTGAGGTCGCAATCTAGAGAGCGGCAGGGAGTGTCCATATTGTATGTTAGTACTAATATGTATACTTTGGGTTAGGTTTGTAAGTTCGGATATAAGTGGTAATATCCGAAACGACTCATTCTATTTCAAAAGTTATCACACCAATATTTGGAATGACCTTCATCTTAATATATTATGCTTATAACTTTAGGAATTCATTAAAAATTAAAAGCTGACTACGTAAAATCTTCATCATCATCATATCAGCCGAAATCCACTGCTGGACAAAGGCCTTCTCCAAGGATTTCCACGACGACTGGTCCTGCGCTGCCCGAATCCATCGGCTTCCTGCGATCTTCACCAGGTCGTCGATCCACCGCGTGGGAGGCCAGCCTACGCTACGTTTTCCGGTGTGCGGTCGCCACTCGAGAACTTTACTACCCCAACGGCCATCTGTTCTACGAGCTTTGTGCCCTGCCCACTGCCACTTCAGTTTAGCGATTCTGTGAGCTATGTCGGTTACTTTGATTCTCCTGCGGTTCTCCAGTTTCTGATTCGATCACGCAGATAAACTCCGAGCATAGCACGCTCCAATGCCCTTTGGGTGACCTTGAGCCTTCTTATAAGGCCCATAGTAAGCGAAGCGTAAAACACTTAACCCCTTAACAATGTCTCCTATGTGCACTCTCGGGATCAAGACGAATCGATATCTCATACGTTAAAATCCTTCAAGTCGTACAGGCTGTTGCTGGGAACATAGATATCTACATACATACACATACACTCGAAAAACACAACCTTCCTTCTGAGGCAGTCGGGTAATAAAAATATATACTCGCACCCTCGACATCCACGCGGGCCAAGCCGCGGGCAACAGTTCGTAACAAATAAACGTTTAATCTCTATCTATTTATCATGTAAGTAAGTACAGCGTCAACAAAAGCGTCGGTGGCTCAACCGGTAACGACTCGGTCCTTCTAACCAGAGGTACCGGGTTCAAATCTGGACGACCAATGTGCCAATGAGTTTTTCTTATACTTACCGATTGCTTTAACGGTGAAGGAAAACATCGTGAGGAAACCTGCACACACCTGCGAAGAAACTCGAAGGTTGTGTGTGAAGTCGACCAACCCGCACTGGGCCCGCGTGGTCGACTAAGGCCTGATCGCCCTGATTCAGGGTAGGCTCGAGGCCCTCGGTGGGAACGTATATGAGCTGATATAAGGTACAGCCTGGACATTTTAAACTTAACTCTGTTACCGTATAGGCAATAACCGGCATTACGATGCAATATCAGTTGAGATGATGCCTGAGATGATGATGATGGCTTACCAATAATGAAAAAAAAAAAAGATAGTTAACAGCACCTCTGAACTACATGTTTATATTATAATTTATATGTTAATAATTAAGATCTAATTAATATGGGTACGTAATTAAAGCGTTTTATTCGTTTTATGATGTCAGTAAAAATCGGTTTTGTTATGATGACACGGAAAGGTATGTATGTGCTTTTTAGGGTTCCGTACTCAAACTAGGAACCCTAATAGCAGGGGTTGGCAATTAATTTTAAGAGGGCTCCGGATATTGTTTAAAATTTTTATTTTGACTTTTTTAAGTAATTATATGAAACACAACAGGTAGGAAAACTTAATGAAAGCAACTACGAGCACTTGCGGTCTTCAGCCAGTTTTTTTTTAAATTACCTATCTACTAAAGCTTAACTAACTAACTAATCACTTTAAATCAGTCGAACTTACATGTAAAATACTAGATTCTACGTGGCTCATAAACGTATCTATCAAACTTGTGGCGGCGAACTAAACCACAGATGAGATCCCTTTTTTTTGGTAATTTCTTTAATATCGCAACGGAACAACGGATTGTTGTGGATTTTTGCACACAGATGGTCGAGGGGGTGGGAAATGACATAAATTACTAATTAGCATATCCTGACATAGTTCCCGAGGGATCTGGGTAAAAATCATTTCCACGTCGGCGTCGCAACGGAGCCACAGATTGAAGTAATTTTTTGTATAGCATTGGTTGAGAGGGTGGGAAGTGACATAGACTGCTAATCAGAATAGCCCCATATGGTTCCTTAGGGATCTAGATAAAACTCATGACTCACCCTCGAAGACAGTCATAAAAACGATGTCGTGAAACAAAAGCTAGTTTTGCAATATTTTGCTGTCCAAGTTTCGACCTTCCGCGGTCCGCATAAGGCCCTACCGTGAATGAATACCTGGAATTACTGTGTTCTTTACTTTGACGGAAATTTTGTTTCAGATGTTCGGCTTCGGTTCGTCGAATGCCTTCGGGATTCTGTTCAACACCTTTTTTACAGAACAGGGCAGCGCCAGTGGCTTGCCGTTAGTTATTGGCGTCTACAATGGAGCCCTCTCTATTGCAGGTAACAATGAAATCTAGTGTCAAAGTTTTATATCTCACATTTCTTAATTTTTAGGGTTCCGTGCCCAAAGAGTAAAAACGGGACCCTATTACTAAGACTTCGCCGTGATAAGACCGTGATAGCTAGACAGTTGAAATTTTCACAGATGATGTGATGTATTTCTGTTGCCGCTATAACAACAAATACTAAAAATTATATAAAGTAAGAGTCTCCATACAAAAAGCGTGATTTTTTTGAAACGTGAAGAAACTAGCGCCATCTAGTATGATAGTACGAAACTGAAGAAACTAGCACCATCTAGTATAGAACGGAACTGAAGAAACTAGCGCCACCTAGTATGATAGTGCGGAACTGAAGAAACTAGCGCCATCTAGTATGATGTATGAAACTGAGGAGACTAGCGCCATCTAGTATGATAATACGGAACTGAAGAATCTAGCACCATCTAGTATGATAGTACGGAACTAAAGAAACTAGCGCCATCTAGTATGATAGTACGGAACTGAAGAAACTAGCGCCACCTAGTATGATAGTGCGGAACTGAAGAAACTAGCGCCATCTAGTATGATAGTATAAAACTGAAGAGACTAGCGCCATCTAGTATGATGGTACGTCACTGAAGAAACTAGCGCCATCTAGTATGATGGTACGAAAGCCTATGTGTGCGGTTGTGACTCGCACTTGACCGGTTTCGTTCTAAGTATGGGAACCAAACATCTGATACCATGCAGGTACCTACGATGGGAAGCAAGTATGTGTAAATAAATATTAAATCACAGATAAGATACTAGTTACTTATTAAATATTAAACACCCAGACACAGATAAAAAATTATTGTTCAGCCACGCCGTGCACACTTTCGCGTAGCTCAATCGGGCATACACAAATCAACAATAAACATGGCGCTTAATTAATAATAAAACCGGCCAAGTGCGAGTCAGAACTGCACACATAGGGTTCCGTACCATATTACTAGATGGCGCTAGTACAAAGCGTTCCATACCATCATACTAGATGGCACTAGTTTCTTCACGTTTAAAAAAAACACGTTTTTTGTATGGATACTTTTACGTAAGTCCTCCTCTCTTCATATACTGTTGTGCCCAAACATCCATGAAGCACTTCTATTCTTTCTAACATCTGAAAAAACTCATGGATGCAATAAATATTTCAGTACCTATTGAAACTTTTGCATGTTCTGTCTGTAGCTTCTCCAGATACTTATAGACACATAACTTTTTTATTTCACTAGCTCTTGCATGCGGCTTTTCTCGCGTGGAATTCGTTTTTAAACGACTTCAAAAAAGGAGGAGGTTTCTCAATTCGACCGTATATAGGGTAAGGAAAGGTGGTACAGGCAACTAGGTGACATTTTTTCAAATGTATATCACATAATTTACATGTATACAAGCACGTTAACGGGACAGCGCTAGCGACTTTACACAAGTGCGAGGAAGACAACCATGTGTCTCCTGTTTCGATTGACCGCTCGAGTAATTATGTGAGAAACATTTGAAGAAATATCACCAAGTTGCTTTTATCACCAATATACCTTTCCTCACCCTATATATTTTTTTAATGTGTGTTCGCGGATAACTTCGTCGTTTATGAACCGATTTTGACAATTCTTTTTTTTGGAAAGGAAATATTCTAAGGATGGTACCATGATAAGGAAACCAGGATCTGATGATGCCATCTCAGACAAATTGAGGGGAACCTTAGTTTCCTGTTTGAAGTCGGTTTTTTTTGTTCAAAATTATAATTATGACTTTCTAGGGGGTGATGGAGCGTGAAGATGATTTATCTTCAGATCCTCGGGTACTATGTTGGGCTATGTTCATTAAAAGTCTATGTCACTTAATCTACCCCTTCAACTATCGATGTGCAAAAATCACGTCAATCCGTCGTTCCGTTGCGATGTAAAAGAAATCAACCAAATAATTTTGAACAAAAAAAAAACGACTTCAAACAGGAAACTAAGGTTCCCCTCGATTTCTCTGGGATACATCATCAGATCCTGGTTTTATTATCATGGTACTACCCTTGGGAAATCTCCTATCTAACAAAAAAATAATCATCAAAGTCGGTTCATAAACGACGAAGTTATCCACGAACACACATAAACAAAATACGGTCGAATTGTGAAACCTCCTCCTTATTTGAAGACGGTTAAAAAGGAGTCTTTTTTGCTTCCTAAGAATGCTCTCCACTATTTTAGCCTATAATGACACTTCCCACCTCATCAACTATCTGTGTTCAAAAAAATACGTTGATTAGTTACTGCGTTGTGATGTGAAAAGAAGTACTTACTAACAAAAAATAAATACCATTTCACATTTATAATAGCTTTCTAGCTTTTGCCCGCGGCTTCACCCGCGAGGATATAGTTTTTTTTACCATATATGAAGGTGTGTGGTGCGCGAGCCAGAAGTGGCTCGCGAGCGTGGAAATGTGTTTTCTTCAAATTTTTCGGGAACTATGTCGGGCTACGTTAGGAAGTGTCTACTTTACTTTCTATCCCGGCACTAAATCCGTACAAAAATCTCTGAAGGTGTGTGGTGCGCGAGCCGCAAGTGTCTCGCGAGCGTGAACATGGGTTTTCTCCAAATTTCTCAGGAACTATGTCGGGCTACGTTAGTAAGTAGTCTACTTTCATCATATCAGCCGAAGGACGTCCACTGCTAGACATAGGCCTCCCACAAGGATTTATACGACGACCGGTTCTGCGCTGCCCGCATCCAGTGGCTTCCCGCGACAAGACTACTTAACTGAATAAAAAATAAACGAAAAACTAAGCAAGAACTGTTTTTAGTTCCCCCATTAACTGTGTCGGAGTTTTCTATTTCCACGGAATTAAATAAAGCATATTCCCATTCCCACCTCGTCAACTATATCTGTGCAAAAAAACACTTTGATACGTTGCTCCGTTGCGTTGTGACGTGAAAAAATATACAATTAGACAAATTTATTATATTTTAAGATATAAAAAGATTGAAATATACAGAAACACAACAAGGAGCGTCGGTGGCGTAATGGCAAGTGCCGCTACCTCCTGTCCGGGAGGTCGTGGTTCGAATCCTGCCACGTACCAATGTGTTTTCGAATTTCAATTTCATATGTACTTGTACGTTTATCCGACGCTCTTGCGGTGAACCAAAACATCGTGAGGAAACCTGCACACGCCTGCGAAGAAACTTGCAGGTTGTGTGTGAAGTCGACCAACCCGCACTGGGCCCGCGTGGTCGACTAAGGCCCGATCGCCCTAATTCAGGGTAGGCTCGAGCCCCTCGATGGGGACGTATTGAGCTGAAATAATGATACAGAAACAAAAAAATAAACACACACAAAAGCAAAAAATAAAACTGACGGAATAGGCGTAGTGCGATTTCAGAATGGACTGAAAATGACAAACACACAAATAATCAAACACACAATAATTCATGACATTAAAGAACGGTTATGGAAAGTAAAGGAATAAAGTAAGGATTTAAAATATTTTAAGTATTTAAGTATGTTTAAAATTTTTAATACAGGCATGCCAACATTTAAGTATGTTTATCGAACCATATAATGTTGCCTTTCTTTATTCTTACGAGTATATCACTCTGCCATAAGATGCCAACTGAATTTAATGCATAGTCCTTTTAATTGATCCACGAGGCCACCTTGTGTGGTGCCAGTGTTACAGCCAGCGCCCTAGGTAAGCTGAATCCAGTTATTTAATTAATTCTTTACCCATACATTTTTTCTCATTTAAAAAAATATCGGGGGGGTTCTGAGTCAGATCACAGACAGAGAAAGGGTCCACACGTACAACGCCTTTGATAATTGCGTTTGGTCAGCAAGTTATGTACAAGTGGATTTCGTTTCGCGGGATAGTAGGGAAGGCAAGTCTCGGCTTTAGAAACCAGTGCCGGACAATCAGATTCTCCTCGAAGAATGCGACAGATGTAGGCAGCCAACGAAACGACGAAACGTTGTGACTATGGAAACTTGTTGTCCACTTGTCTCATCTTTGGCGCCCGTACGATTGTATGGATTCTTTTGACTGTTGCAATTACTCGTTTGGTTCTGAATGCAATAAGGGCTTTGTATTATTTTCTACGCTGGTTCCTTGACCTTAAGAGGATCTTGACCTCCGACACTCTTTGGTGCCAACTATCCTGCCATTAGGATATTTGGAGGGCGTGAACTGTGAGATTAAATACTTAGTCTCCAAGTCCAACATCATCAGAGAATCCAAAGATCCACGTGGAGAGGATGGAAGAGGATCACACCATCAAGAATGCGTGGATGGGGCAAACGAGTGGGAATGCTCACTTAGATGGCTCAGATACCGCTGGAACGATAAAGTCGAAACGAATTTTTACAAGTCAGTTCACTAGTGTTTAAACCACTTACTTTCGAAGCACTTTCTTCAAGCTGTGCACTTCAAGAGGGAAGAATAGCACGCACTTTCCTTAAAAAAAGAAAACGTTTGCACCTCCGTATATTATCCTAGCATAATAATTTTTAAATATGTTATTGATACAATAAAAACCGATAAGTTTTTTTTTAGGGTTCCGTACCCAAAGAGAAAAAACGTAACCCTGTTACTAAGACTTAGCTGTCCGTCTGTCCGTCTGTCACCAGGTGGTATTACATGAACCGTGACAACTAGACAGTTGAAATTTTCACAGATGATGTATTTCTGTTGCCGCTATAACAACAAAAATATAAAACACAATACAATTAATATACATATAAGGGAGCTCACATACAACAAACGTGTTTTTTGATGACGAGCTTTTTTTTGCTCGATATTGATAACAGCAACAGGTAGAAGCTTGAAATATTCACAGAATATTTTAGTTATTTAGGCTGTATTTCACGAACCGTGATAGCCATACAGTTGAAATTTTCACAGATGATGTATTTCTCTTGCTGCTATAACAACAAATACTAAAAATTAGAAAAAGTGAAAAAAACGGGGTCTCCATACAAAAAAAACGTGTTCTTTTGAAACATGAAGAAACTAGCACCATCTAGTATCCGGAACCCTATGTGTGCGGTTCTGACTCGCACTTTGCCGGATTTTGTCAATAAAAATTTTACTTGTCGTTCAGTGTTTGATACAAAACTTATTTTGGCCATTATTTAATTAATATTAATTTAATTTTTAATTAATTATTAAAAAAAACGAAACCTATAAACCTAGCTTTTATTGTGTTAATAACATATTTAAAACATCATTATGATCGGATAATATTCAGAGGTTTAGCTTCGGTGGCGTAATGGCAAGGGCCGCTACCTCCTATAAGGGAGGTCGTACTTCGAATCCTGCCACGTACCAATGTGTTTTCAAATTTTGATTTTATATGTACGTTTATCCGACGCTCTTACGGTGAAGGAAAACATCGCGAGGAAACCTGCACACGCCTGCGAAGAAACTCGAAGGTTGTGTGTGAAGTCGACCAAACCGCACTGGGCCCGCGTTTTCGACTAAGGCCCGATCGCCCTAATTCAGGGTAGGATCGAGCCCATTGGTGGGGACGTATATGAGCTGACATGATGAATATTCAGAGGTGGAAAAAACGTTTTTTCTTTTTGTACGGGGAGAGCGTGCTGTTTTTTCCAAAATGTTTAGATTGATCGCTCCAAACTAGTTTTGAAGCAACCTAATGTATGGCACTAAGTGTAGCGGTATAGTACAATCGACGTACGTCATTTTCGATCAATCAAATTAAAGCGTGTCCCAATTTCGATAACCTATGCGTGCGCGCAACTACGCAACCATACGCTAGCTTCGGGTTACTGCCCCCAATTGCTAAGCCTTAACTCGTCCCCACAAATCGGTTAATCAAAGCGATTGATTGAGCAAAGCCCACCGATCGAATAAATATGTAGGTCGATATCATGCCACTTGGGTGATGAACTGATGAATGAACGTTTTTGTTACTGGAATAAAACCCTTATTGTTAAGTTTTAGATAAGATGATGGTAGCTAGCTAGGCGGGCGTAGATAACGCCCTTCCAACAACTAAACCAAGTCTTAAAAAGTTCACACCGCCGGGATTCGAACCCGCGACCCCCTGACGTGAAGCTAATGGACTTAACTATTACGCCACAGAAGCAGTTGCAAATACAACTGCAACCGCATCTGTATAGTTTAGGCGTATTTAACAATCCGGCGCTCCGGGCACAAAAAAAAATCCGCCCATCTAAGTGACAAAAAAAAATCCGCCCATCTAAGTGACAAAAAAATCCGCCCATCTAAGTGACAAAAAAATCCGCCCATCTAAGTGACAAAAAAAATCCGCCCATCTAAGTGACAACAAAAATCCGCCCATCTAAGTGACAAAAAAAATCCGCCCATCTAAGTGACAAAAAAAAATCCGCCCATCTAAGTGACAAAAAAAAATCCGCCCGTCTAAGTGACAAAAAACTGGCCAAGTGCAAGTCGGAGTTGCGCGCTTAAGGTTCCGTACTGACACGAGCGTTGGTGGCGTAACGGTTACGGCCGATACCTCCTGTCCGGGAGGCTGTGGTTCGAATCCTGCCACGTACCAATGTGTTTTCTAATTTCGATTTTATATGTCCGTTTATCCGACGCTCTCACGGTGAAGGAAAAACATCGAAACCTGCACACGCCTGCGAAGAAACTCGAAGGTGCTTTGTGAAGTCGACCGAACCGCACTGGGCCCGCGTGGTAGACTAAGGCCCGATGGCCCTAATTCGGGGTAGGCTCGAGACCGTCGACGGCAACACTGCCATCTAGTGAATTGATAGCAACACCATTGGCGTACGTGCCTTGCGAAGCACGTAAACGGTCGAGAAAAATGCCAATAACAGTTATACGACGACTATTAACAATCTTCAGGTGCCTATATATTATTCCGATTTCTGGTTCAGGGGATAAGCTAAACCAGGGCGAGCTACTTTTCAAGCAAATTGAAAGTTTCGCTTGCCTTTTATACTTTTACTAGCTGTTTACCGCGGCTTCACCCGCGTGGACAACGTTTCTATGACTTTTCGAGGGTGCACAGTGCACGAGCCGCTAGCGTTTCGCGAGAGTGAAAAAAAGTAGCCTATGTGTAGTCCTATTATACAGGTCCTAATCTGTCTACATGCCAAATCTGAGCCAGATCCGTTCAGTAGTTTTTGCGTGAAGAAGTAACACTCACAAACTTTCGCCTTTATAATAATAGTGTGATTTACTTTATTCTTAGCTGTAGCGGCTGGCTTATTAATCATCATCATCATATCAGCCGAAAAAGGTCCACTGCTGGACAAAGGCCTCCCACAAAGATTTCCACAACGATCGGTCCTGCGCTGCCCGCATCCATCGGCTTTCCGCAATCTTCACCGGGTTCGGTCCACCGCGTGGGAGGCCTGCCTACGCTACGTTTTCCGGTGCGCGGTCGCCACTCGATAACTTTACTGGCTTATTTTTGGTATAGAATATGATTAGCTAGGACCAAATTTTATAGTTCTGGCAAAAAAGTGTATACGTATTCAATAAAAATAATGGAACTTCCGTTCTAAGCGAAGATCGAATGCAGAATGTCTCCAGAAGGCTCCTGACAACATTATATTATCAAAATCTATATACAGTATGAAACAAAATTGGTGTAGGTCCCGTTAACTGGGGGTCCTACTCGTAATACTGAGCAAATTTCTCCAAGGAACCCATAGTAAATTCATAAAAAAAAAAATTTGACCCTCCATACAAAAATGCACAAAATCGGTCAACCAGCTGATCGAGAAAAGTAAAAAAAAATTAAGCTTTCAGCAAAGTCGTAAAACAAAAGTTGTTCAGTATGATGAGTCGAAGATGAGTTAATGGGTTCTACACCAATTTTGTTACAACCTGTATATAAAATAAAGTCGTGTTAGTTGCACCATTTATAACTCAAGAACGGCTGGACCGATTTCTCTAATCCTTTTTTGTTGAGTTCGTTATTGTCAGGAGAAGGTTTTAGGGTAGGTTAGGGTAGTGTAGTGTAGGGTAGGGTAGGGCAGTGTTGGACAGGGTAGGGTAGTGTAGGGTAGGGTAGTGTAGTGTAGTGTAGTGTAAGGTGGACCAAAGTTCGCCGGGACTGCTTTTTTTTAAATTCACAATTGGTAAGCCCTTGGCATCATCTCACCTGATGGTAAGTGACGATGATAGCTAGTCAAATCTATAATATAATAAAACTGTAACGGGGCCGTGTCTGTACATGAAATATTTTTGGAAAATAATAACTGTGGTGGACATTACTAACGATACAGAGGCCAAAACAACAACTTTTGGAATTTTTGTCTGTCTGTCTGTCTGTCTGTCTGTCTGTCTGTCTGTATGTTCGCGCATCACGCAAAAACTACCAGGCCGATTTTGATGAAATTTTGTATGATGGTTCCTTATAGCCCGGGTTAACATATAGGATACTTTTTATCCCATAAAATTCAAGAGTTGCCGTGGGAAAATCAAAAGTATTCATTTATAGAGTGGCTCACCACGCAAATGTGGCTTGACCTATTACAATAAAATTTTACACGTTGATACCCTTATCGCGAACTAAAACTGGGACATTGTGAATCCCAAAAAAATTAGGGTTCCTACAGGAATGCAAAAAATTGTATCTTTAGAATGACTCAACGTCACAATATGAAACCTTTACATTGGGATGGGGTGTTTTGACCATCATTGTATAGTCGGGTATTCTTTATCCCGGAAAACTAAAGAGGTCCCGTGGGAAATTATCTATCGATACTTACAATAATAACAATAGAGTACTTTTTTCTATATATTAGCTACACATACCAAACATTATAATCATAGTAGCAGAATGTCAATAGATGGCACTGCAGGGATATTAAAACGCGCTTAAGTTGTATTAAAACATAAAAATATTATTTCATATACTTTTGCGTGGATTTCTTTTATGTATTTTTCAGCATACGCTACTTTAAACTCTGGAACTATGGTACGTAGCGATGTGTTTCATAGACGAACAGAGAGGTATATTTTTACAGATTCCAATCGTGTAAAAAAATAAAAACACATAAATCGAGTTTAGCATCTTTTAACAGGAGGCACAGGATATGGGAACTCTTCTGACGGCGACTATTTGCGTGTGGCAGTTGCTCTCCGCCTGCAATATCAATATCTGTGAACCTCATCAATGTATTTGCGGATCCACGGTGGAGGCAATTGGCCATCACTCACTGAGTTGCAGTCGTGTTTGTGAAGATTCCCACGTCACCAATTCCTTAATGACCTCACTCGGAGGGCACTGGTCTCGGGCAGATGGAATATTCCATCTTTGATGCAGCCGCCGGCGGGGCTTTAGTCGATCTGATGGCAAAAGGCTAGAGGGTTTAAACAGGTGCTATGGCAGAGAGGAACGTGTCTGCTTTGGGAAGCCACTTTTTCTGCCTCACTGTACGGTACTGCTGCTCAATTTTCGGCGAGAAAGAAGCATAATAAGTACTCGGTCTTGGAGGCAAATTACTGCTTTGTGCCGCTGGTCTGTGAGACAACCGGCTGCTGAACCCTCAGAGGCCTTTGCCTTCACAAAGGAGATTGGCCTTCGCCTTCGAGAGAGGAGATGTGACGTGAGGTCCTACCTGCTGCTAAGGTTGTCTATTGCCATCCAGCGCGGCAACGAGAAGTGCGTCTTGGGCTCCTTAGGAGCTGATACGACTCGAGTATTTGACCCATATTAATATTGTTAGGAAATTTTATTACTAGATTGATACCTATAACGATTTGATTTAGTGTTTTGATAATATAGGTATATATGTTATTTCATCATATCAGTTTATATACGTCCCCACCAAGGGGCTCAACCTGCCCTGGTCGATCTGGCCTTAGACGATCACGCGGGCCCATTGCGGGTTGATTGACTTCACACATAAGCTTTGAATTTCTTCGAAGGCGTGTGCAGGTTTCCTCACGATGTTTTTCTCACCGTAAGAGCGTCGGATAAACGTACATACCAGTATGAAATCGATATTCGTATAGACTATAGATATTGATAAGTGGCAGGATTCGAACCACGGCCTTCCGGACAGGAGGTAGTGGCCCTAACCGTTTTGCCACTGACGCTCTATATTTTATTTAAGATTTAGAAATCCTTACTTAATATTATAAATGTCAAAATGTGTTTGTTTGTTTGTTACCTATTCACACTTCAACACCTCTATCAATCTTGATGAAATTTGGCATGCAGGTAGCCTGTATCACTGGGAATAAAATAGTCAACCTTTTATCTGTGGAAATTATCATAGCCCGATGCAGTTCCTGAGGAAACTAAAACAATACTCTTTGTTCGTTTTATATAAAATCGTAACGAAAAAATAGATTGGTGTGATTTTTAGCACAGAGATGAGGTGGAAAATGATATAATTTACTAATAAGTATATCCTGATATAGTTCCCGAGGGATCTGGGGACATTTGTTTTCTACGCTCGCGCACGTCGGTGGCGTCGCAACGGAGCAACGGATTAAAGTGATTTTTTGTATAGAATTTGTTGAGGGGGTGGGAAGTGACAAAGACTGCTAATCTGAATAGCCCGATACAGTTCCTGAGGTACCTGGAGAAAACTGATGTCCACGCTTGCGAGCTGATTGCGGCTCGCGCACCACTCACCCTCAAAAAGAGTCATAAAAGCTATGTCCACGTGGGCGAAGCCGCGGGCAAAAGCTAGTCTATAATATAATAAAACTGTAACGGGGCCGTGTCTGTACATGAAATATTTTTGGAAAATAATAACTGTGGTGGACATTACTAACGATACAGAGGCAAAAACAACAAATTTTGGAATTTTTGTCTGTCTGTCTGTCTGTCTGTCTGTCTGTCTGTCTGTCTGTCTGTATGTTCGCGCATCACGCAAAAACTACCAGGCCGATTTTGATGAAATTTTGTATGGTGGTTCCTTATAGCCCGGGTTAACATATAGGATACTTTTTATCCCAGAAAATTCAAGAGTTCCCGTGGGAAAATCAAAAGTATTCATTTATAGAATGGCCCACCACGCAAATGTGGCTTAACCTATTACAATCAAATTTTACACGTTGATACCCTTATCGCGAACTAAAACTGGGACATTGTGAATCCCAAAAAAATTAGGTTTCCCACAGGAATGCAAAAAATGGTATCTTTAGATTGGCTCAACGTAACAATATGAAACCTTTACATTGGGATGGGGTGTTTTGACCATCATTGTATAGTCGGGTATTCTTTATCCCGGAAAACTAAAGAGGTCCCGTGGGAAATTATCTATCGATACTTACAATAATAGCAATAGAGTACTTTTTTCTATTTATTAGCTACAAATACCAAACATTATAATCATAGTAGCAGAATGTCAATAAATGGCGCTGTAGGGATAATAAAACACGCTTAAGTTGTATTAAAACATTAAAATATTATTTCATACTTTTGAGTGGATTTCTTTTATGTATTTTTCAGCATACGCTACTTTAAACTCTGGAACTATGGTACGTAGCGATGTGTTTCATAGACGAACAGAGAGGTATTTTTTTACAGATTCCAATCGTGTAAAAAAATAAAAACACATAAATCGAGTTTAGCATCTTTTAACAGGAGGCACAGATATGGGAACTCTTCTGACGGCGACTATTTGCGTGTGGCAGTTGCTCTCCGCCTGCAATATCAATATCTGTGAACCTCATCAATGTATTTGCGGGTCCACGGTGGAGGCAATTGTCCATCACTCACTGAGTTGCAGTCGTGTTTGTGAAGATTCCCACGTCACCAATTCCTTAATGACCTCACTCGGAGGGCACTGGTCTCGGCCAGATGGAATATTCCATCTTTGATGCAGCCGCCGGCCGGGCTTTAGTCGATCTGATGGCAAAAGGCCGGAGGTTTTAAACAGGTTCTATGGCAGAGAGGAACGTGTCTGCTTTGGGAAGCCACTTTTTCTGTCTCACTCCTCACCCGTACGGTACTGCTGCTCAATTTGCGGCGAGAAAGAAGCATAATAAGTACTCGGTCTTGGAGGCAAATTACTGCTTTGTGCCGCTGGTCTGTAAGACAACCGGCTGCTGAACCCTCAGAGGCCTTTGCCTTCACAAAGGAAATTGGCGTTCGCCTTCAAGAGAGGAGATGTGACGTGAGGTCCTACCTGCTGCTAAGGTTGTCTATTGCCATCCAGCGCGGCAACGAGAAGTGCGTCTTGGGCTCCTTTGGAGCTGATACGACTCGAGGATTTGACCCATATTAATGTTGTTAGAAAATTTAATTACTAGATTGATACCTATAATGATTTGAATTAGTTTTTTGATAATATAGGAAATGTGTTATTTCATCATATCAGATAGGTCTCCACCAAGGGGCTCGACCTGCCCTGAGTTAGGGCGATCTGGCCTTAGACGATCACGTGGGCCCATTGCGGGTTGATTGACTTCACACATAAGCTTAGAATTTCTTCGCAGGCGTGTGCAGGTTTCCTCACGATGTTTTTCTCACCGTAAGAGCGTCGGATAAACGTACATACCAGTATGAAATCGATATTCGTATAGATATTGGTAAGTGGCAGATTCGAACCACGGCCTTTCGGACAGGAGGTAGTGACCCTAACCGTTTTGCCACCGACGCTCTATATTTTATTTAAGATTTAGAAATCCTTACTTAGTATTATAAATGTGAAAATGTGTTTGTTTGTTTGTTACCTATTCACACTTCAACACCTCTACTAATCTTGATGAAATTTGGCATGCAGGTAGTCTGTATCACTGGGAATGAAATAGTCAACCTTTCATCTGTGGAAATTATCATAGCCCGATGCAGTTCCTGAGGAAACTAAAACAATACTCTTTGTTCGCAAATTTATTTAAAATCGTAACGAAAAAATGGATTGGTGTGATTTTTAGCACAGAAATGAGGTGGAAAATATAATTTACTAATAAGTATATCCTGACATAGTTCCCGAGGGATCTGGGGACAACTGTTTTCTACGCTCGCGCACGTCGGTGGCGTCGCAACGGAGCAACGGATTAAAGTGATTTTTTGTATAGAATTTGTTGGGAGGGGGGGGTGGGAAGTGACAAAGACTGCTAATCCGAATAGCCCGATACAGTTCCTGAGGTACCTGGTGAAAACTCATGTCCACGCTTGCGAGCTGATTGCGGCTCGCGCACCACTCACCCTTCATAAAGAGTCATAAAAGCTATGTCCACGAGGGCGAAGCCGCGGGCAAAAGCTAGTTATAAATATACATTCTAAATTAACCCGCGGTTAGAACAACTAGAAAGAAGGTGTGATACGTGGGTGTAGAGATATCAGATCTCTTCAGTCAAATGACCGTGCTTTAGGTTACTTAACCTGCGTGAACGATCCAAACACGCAGTCGCTGCGATCGCTACAGTTGTGGTATCAGCTTGCCTTTCACCAATCACGACCAGTATAAGGCTTTGCGGCTACTTGTGGTAGGCAGGCATGTAGTCAATGGCATAGAATATCCCTTACTTGTAATATAATACTTCCCGCAAAAGCGGGAAAATCTTCGGTCATGTCTCCAATCTGCTTACATTGTATTTTTACCTACTCAATTCGTAAAGAAAAAAAATTCCATCTCCCTTCAGAAACAAACCAAACACGGTCATCGGGCCCCACACTAGGATTCCCGTGTTATGGAAACCGGAGACTGATATATTAATATACATACTTACACATATACAGGGTGTAACTAAATTGGTGTAGGACCCGTTAACTGGGGCTTCTACTCATCATAGTGAACAACTTTCCTCTAAGAACCTATAGTCAATTCTCAAAAAAAAAATCGACGCTCCATACAATAATTTTGAACAAAAAAACCGACTTCATACAGGAAGATTCCCCTCGATTTTTCTGGGATGCCATCATCAGATCCTGGTTTCCTTCTCATGGTACCACCCTTGGGATATTTCAAATAAAAAAAAGAATTATTGAAATCGGTTCATAAACGACGAAGTTATCCGCGAACACACATAAAAAAAATATATACGGTCGAATTGAGAAACTTCCTCCTTTTTGAAGTCGGTTAAGCACAAAATTGGTCAATCAGCTGATCGTTTTGTATAAAGAGTTAATTATTTTTTTGGGATTTCAGCAAACTTGTAGATTTTTTTTTCAGTATAATGAGTAGAGCACCAGTTAACGGGACCTACACCAATATTCTTACACTCTGCATACGTTTAAATACGTACCTACGAGTACATAAGTAGGTACCTAAATAATATAACATTTTGAAGCGTCGGTGGCTCAACCGGTAACGACTCGGTCCTCCTAACCAGAGGTGCCGGGTTCAAATCCGGACGGCCAATGTACCAATGAGTTTTTCGAAACTTACGTACAGTCATATACTCACCGGTTGCTTTAACGGTGAAGGAAAACATCGTGAGGAAACCCGCACACGCCTCCGAAGAAACTCGCAGGTTGTGTGTGAAGTCGACCAACCCGCACTGGGCCCGCATGGTCGACTTAGGCCCGATCGCCCTAATTCAGGGTAGGCTCGAGCCCCTTGGTAGGGGATGTAAGTATATGAGCTGATATGATAATAACATTTTGACACAGAGCTAACAAACCTGTTCGTCACACGAATGTTTGCCCTGGGTGGGAATCGAACCCACTACACTCGGCGCAGCAGGCAGAAGCTGATCACATCACAGAAGCTATCATATGATTCGGGTCAACTGATTCATATGATACTAGCTGTTTACCGAGGCTTCATCCGCGTGGACAACGTTTCTATGACTTTTCGAGGGTGCGCAGTGCGCGAGCCGCAAGCGGATCGCGAGCGTGGAAAAAATATGTGTTATTCCAGGTCCTAATCTGTTTAATTTCAGCCAGATCAGTTAAGTAGTTTTTGCGTGAAAGAGTAACAAACATACATCCATACATTTCTCACAAACTTTCGCGTTTATAATATTAATAGGAAGTAGGAAGTAATCAATTCAATTCAATATATTTAATCAAAATAGGTACAAATTATACTCTTTCTGAGAGTCATAAAATAAAAATAACAATGTCATTTGTGAAGAATCAAGAAATAAACAATAATTAGTTAATAACGCCAAAATTCTATCTTTGATATAAACCAGATTTAGTCATTAGAACATGAAAACAATATGATATGAAAAGTTTTACATAAAAATCATTGAACGTCATTTATGCCTTTAACAAGAGTAGGCCAGTTCACACGGACAGCACCCGGTCACAAGTATAACGCGTGAGTCAGCCATCGCTCCCATCAACCATAATAGGGAAAGGAACAACCCGACTCCCGATGCGCCACTTAAAACAATAGCCGGCCTTATTCGTAGCTAATGTGCCAAATGATGACGGTAGAACATTCACATTGCAGGTTTCCTGAGCGGCATAGCATTAAAGAAATACTCCTTCAGACAAGTGGGCTTGATTGGAGCCGGCCTCTTCGTCTTGGGTGACGTGCTGACGATATTCGTCAACAGAACATACCAGTTGGCCTTTACGTTTGGAGTGATCAGAGGTAAGAAATAGCCTTTTTAGGGCTCCGTACCCAAGGGATAAAGCCGGGACCCTTTACCAAGACTTCGCTGTCCATCTGTCTGTTCGTCTGTCACCAGGCTGTATTTCATGAACCGTGATAGCTTGACAGTTGAAATTTTCACAGATGAAGTATTTCTGTTGCCGCTATAACAACAAATACTAAAAATTTTAATAAGTGATAAAATAAAGGAGAGTATCCATACAAAAAACGTGTTTTTTTAAACATGAAGAAACTAGTGCCATCTAGTATGTTGGTACGGAACCCTTTGTGTACGGTTCTGACTTGCACTTGGCCGGTTTTTTATTATTATTCACAATTGGTAAGCCCTCGGCATCATCTTACCTGATGGTAAGTGACGATGATGCCGAAGATGGAAGCGGGCTTACCAAGATTCCCCAGCGCAATGGGGATCTGGCTATCTTATCTTCAAGCCGAAATACATCAGTGCTGTTAACACTGATGTTTTGGCGGCAAGACTTAGATAAGATGGTGGTAGCTAGCCAAGCGGGCTATGGAAATGCCCTTCCACCAACCAAACCCAGTCTTACAAAGTTTGCCCCGCCGGGAACCAAACCCGCGACCTTCTGGTGTGAAGCGAATGGACTAACCGTTACGCTACGGAGGCGTTTATGTGTTATGTTAGAACTTAGCTCGCTTCGCTCACTCCTTCCTTCATGTTTCTATAAAAAGCTTCATGTTGAAAAAAATACTTAACCGATTTTAGTGATATTTGGCATTATGATACCTATCTTATATAATGAGTCATCATTCATCATCTTAATCATTTTTATCCCGGATAATTGAAGGGTTCCCACGGGAAAGCCAGAAAACTAATCCACTGGGATAGCTGAATATATTTACTGTCAGATTGGACGTGTCGAATGTTTATTAAGGGTAGGTGATTACAATTTAAAAGCGTCGGTGGCTCAACCGGTAATGACTCGGTCCTCCTAACCAGAGGTGCCGGGTTCAAATCCGGACGGCCAATATACCAATGAGTTTTTCGAAACTAACGTACATATACTCACCGATCGCTTTAACGGTGAAGGAAAACATCGCGAGGAAACCTGCACACACCTGCGAAGAATCGCCCTAATTCAGGGTGGGCTCGAGCCCCTCGGTAGGGACGTATATGAGCTGATATGATGACTTACTATTTGGAACCAAAACTATCGAGGGGCTCCCGAGGGAATTAAAAGAACCCTTTGATTTTCAAAAGAAAAAAAAGTTGAGCGTGTCGATTAAATACTATAACCAAAATTAAAAACCAGACTCCATAAAATGATACCCCTTTTTTTTGGGGAGTCGGGCTGAAATGTGTCCCATGTCACCTTCCGGATCAAGACAAAACGACACATCTTAATATATATAAATCTCGTGTCACAATGTTTGTCCTCAATGGACTCCTAAACCACTTAACCGATTATAATTAAATTCGCACACCATGTGCAGTTCGATCCAACTTGAGAGATAGGATAGGGTAGGGTAGGGTAGTGTAGGGTAGGGTAGTGTAGGGTAGTGTAGTGTAGGGTAGTGTAGGGTAGTGTAGAGTAGTGTAGGGTAGGGTAGTGTAGTGTAGTGTATGTAGGGTAGGGTAGGGTAGCGTAGGGTAGGGTAGTGTAGTGTAGTGTAGGGTAGGGTAGTGTAGTGTAGTGTATGTAGTGTAGGGTAGGGTAGTGTAGGGTAGGGTAGTGTAGTGTAGTGTAGGGTAGTGTAGTGTAGGGTAGTGTAGGGTAGTGTAGAGTAGTGTAGGGTAGGGTAGTGTAGTGTAGTGTATGTAGGGTAGGGTAGGGTAGCGTAGGGTAGGGTAGTGTAGTGTAGTGTAGTGTAGGGTAGGGTAGTGTAGTGTAGTGTATGTAGTGTAGGGTAGGGTAGTGTAGTGTAGGGTAGTGTAGTGTAGTGTAGGGTAGTGTAGGGTAGTGTAGTGTAGGGTAGTGTAGGGTAGTGTAGAGTAGTGTAGGGTAGGGTAGTGTAGTGTAGTGTATGTAGGGTAGGGTAGGGTAGCGTAGGGTAGGGTAGTGTAGTGTAGTGTAGTGTAGGGTAGGGTAGTGTAGTGTAGTGTATGTAGTGTAGGGTAGGGTAGTGTAGGGTAGGGTAGTGTAGTGTAGTGTAGGGTAGTGTAGGGTAGTGTAGTGTAGGGTAGTGTAGGGTAGTGTAGAGTAGTGTAGGGTAGGGTAGTGTAGTGTAGTGTATGTAGGGTAGGGTAGGGTAGCGTAGGGTAGGGTAGTGTAGTGTAGTGTAGTGTAGTGTAGGGTAGGGTAGTGTAGTGTAGTGTATGTAGTGTAGGGTAGGGTAGTGTAGGGTAGGGTAGTGTAGTGTAGTGTAGGGTAGTGTAGGGTAGGGCAGGGCAGTGTAATGTAATGTAAGGCGGTACGAAGTTCGCCGGGACAGCTAGTCGCATTATAAAATCTTTCAGGCCGTTTTGGCTACAGGCTCAGCCAAAGAAACATACACATAAGGTCTTACAAAATTAGCTGAAACTATGTTAACTGGTGCTTCTACCTATGAAACTGAACAACTTTCGCCATAGAACCCATAGTCAAATCTCAAAAAAAAATTGTATACTTCCCATACTAAGTTGGCTGATCAGCTGATCGAGTTAGTATGGGAGAGCCAACTTCTTTTTTGCGATTTTACTATGGGTTCCATGGGGAAAGTTGTTCGGTTTCATGGGTAGAAGCACCAGTTAAAATACTGCACTGTTGAGCACCTAGCAAACCATTCAGGTTTAATGGTGCTAGATGATTAATTGATTTGTATTTTGTTTTGAAATTGGTAAATAATAAAAAAAGCACCAGTTAAAATAGTTTCAGCTAATTTTGTTAGACCTTATATACATACAAATGTATATATACACACCCAAAAAAAACATTACAGTTACATAAAAATTAAAATACTTAAATAAATAGGTATTCACCGACATTAATAAATAATAATAAATAAATATTCTGGGACCAATCACACATGGTCATCTGGCCCCAAAGTAGGATATCCTGTGTTATGAGAACCAGAGACTGATATACATACTTATATATGTTTAAATACATACATATATAGATATTGAACACCCAGACACAGAGCAAACAAATCTGCTCATCATACAAAATTTTGCCCTGGGTGGGGATCGAACCCACAACTCTCGGATCAGCAGTCAAGAGCACTTACCATTGAGTCACCGAGTCAGTCGACATTATTACCCGACTGCCCAATATCTTTTATTTATGTAATATTATATTATTTAATATTATATTTATTTATGTAATATCTTTTATTGGGCAGTCGGGTAATAATTACCCGACTGCCCAATATCTTTTATTTATGTAATATTATATTATTTAATATTATATTTATTTATGTAATATCTTTTATTGGGCAGTCGGGTAATAATGTCGACTGACTCGGTGACTCAATGGTAAGTGCTCTTGACTGCTGATCCGAGAGTTGTGGGTTCGATCCCCACCCAGGGCAAAATTTTGTATGATGAGCAGATTTGTTTGCTCTGTGTCTGGGTGTTCAATATCTATATATGTATGTATTTAAACATATATAAGTATGTATATCAGTCTCTGGTTCTCATAACACAGGATATCCTACTTTGGGGCCAGATGACCATGTGTGATTGGTCCCAGAATATTTATTTATTATTATTTATTAATGTCGGTGAATACCTATTTATTTAAGTATTTTAATTTTTATGTAACTGTTCATTTGCAAATTTTTCTGTTTTAAATTATTGCACCGCCCCTTAACTAATTCTATCGCTGTACCCAAAGATTGCCTGGAAGAAATTGCTACCTATCAATAAGGCCGCCTATTGTAAAGGCTTTCTTATATATTGTTATTTATTTTTTATGCAATAAAGGATATTGTATTGTATTTGTATTGGGCATGCAAAAACTGTTGAAAAATGCTAAGTGATGTGATAAGCAGCGCTGACGTACGGACCAAAAACGCGAATGTAATGTGAGGCTGATTACATTTCTTAGTTACAATAGTGACGATTAATCAGAAGTAGGAAAATTATTTGATCTCGAATTGAACATAACAAGACAAACGAGTCATGATAAATAGCAATATATTTAATGAAAAAAGCAGTTTATTCATGATTAAACATCTCTGTCCAAACAAGGAAGACGTTAACTAGTTAACTGTATAATTAAGTTTAGTGTCGCGTCGTTAAGATAATTTGGTATGCGAATTAACAGTCTCGTGTTTATTTTATCTCTTTGATGCTATCATTAAGCATTTTTTTGAAAAAAACTCTTTACGCACGCTTGACTTGGGGAGTAAGCTGGTGGAAACGTGACGAGAGCGTTACGGAAGTGTGTTCGGGCGAGGCGAACGGAAGTTAAAAGGGGTTTATTAGTTGTATTAGTGAAGAGAGAAAGAGAGATAATATTTATTTTTGTTTACCAACAAAATCGGTTGCCAAGGCAACAATATCGATTGTCAAAACAAACATATAAGATAAAAAAGATTTGATCATTTTCAGAGGATAATAAAACTCTTTTCATAAACTGTCTCAACCTCTATATGACAAAAAGATTTGATTTCTGAACAATAAGTAATTTTACTTTCATACTTAAAGATGGAGATAAAGAAGTTTTACTTCAGTGGTGTGGTCTAAAGCACACTCGTATTTTTTTTTCACTTCATGACAGATTATATATTTTTACCCGACTGCATCATTACCCGACTGCCTCAGAAGGAGGTTTATGTTTTGCGAGTGTATGTATGTACATTTCTATGTTCCTTGCTACAGCCTGAACGGCTTGAAGGATTTTCATGTATGAGGTATCGTTGGATTCGTCTTGATCCCGTGAGTGACGTATACATTTTCACCCGACTGGCCAAAAAGAGCGGTTAAGTTTTTACGCAGTCGGGTTTTAAATTTTTAAAATTATTAGTCAGAAGATCTTCGACTACAACTAATGAGTAAATTTAAGTTCCGTTATAAGTTTCCATTTTATTATTATTTGTAGTTAATATAGTTATATATGATACAAGGGTGGTAAAAACGTCATTAACAAACGAGTGACATTTGTGAGCCCGAGCCACGGGTGAGGGTTTACCATCGTCACGAGTTTGTTATTTTCTTTTACACCCATGTATCATACGACGTTTTTCAATACAGTTGTGAGAAAACAGGTAAAATAAAAAACGACCGTCACAGAAAAACAAAGTACATGGGTACATACCTATCAAGGTTTCGGTAACCAAAGTTCATTTTACGCGACTTGTGCCTCATTTAAAATATCCGGGGAGTAATCACACTTTGTTTTTTCTTATACATACACATAAATATATTTTTATTACACATATTATATTAACTAAACATAATTTTATTCGTTTTACGTACGCATGCGTAAGTTTTTTTTAAATATTATCATAAATATACTACAGAGGCTTGGTATAATGTTATTATAAACATTAAAACGTCCTTGGAAAAGATGACCTATTCTTGATGTAACCTCTGCGCTTCATTTATATTTATTCTCTTTTCTTCACAAAGATATAACCCAAAGAGAATCTGATCAGCTAGCTTTATGTACTAACCTCACGGAGGAACCACCTATCTCTTTTAAATTTTTCCTTTTAAAGGTCTTAAAGTAGATTCTGTATGTTTGGTTATTATATTTTTATTTGCTAGAAATGTCTTGTTTCTCCGAGCTAGAAATTAAAAAAGTGGTAAAAGCGGTAAAATCAATTTTGCGCACACTTGACTGGCATATAAAGGACCACTTTTCGAGTAACTGTATTGAAAATATTATTTATGATCCTTTTTTAAAGGCTGTTTATAGACAATAGTACATTTTAGAAAATTAAAATAAATTGCTTATACAATTATCTCAGCAAATTTTTTTTTGTAAGTATTTCTTCAGTTTTTTATTTAGTATTTTACCCACGCAAAAACACAGTTGCTAAGAGTTAAGTTTTTAACGTAAAAGTAAGTAAAAATACTTTATTGCACGCCAAAAAACAATATTGGACTTATAATAAATTCTCTATACTTAGATAAAAAAATATGCTTTTGCGTACAATTAACTAAATATCTTAAACTATTTAAAATAATAACACAAAACTTGCTTTTTAGCAAGCTTTTTGGGCTGTTTAGTATATCATTCAAAAACTTACAGAAAAGGCAACTTTACTCGAGTTTTATGCGCAGGCGCGACGTATTGTAACTAAATTCTAGATTGTACATTCGTATCTTATTCTGTGTGAAGACATAATGTCTATTATATATAAAATACCTGAGACTGTAATCTGAACCATGACATTAAATTGTAAAAGAAAATAACTTTTTTTTGACTATTTAAAAGTGTGTGTAAACACCTATTTAAAATATATAAACCGCCTCCTTGGCGTAACTCCAGGAGGTCTCGGGTTCAATTCCCGGTGGGGTCAACTTGAAAGACTCGGTTTGGTTGGTGGTAGGGCATTTTCTAAGCCCGCCCGGCTAGCTACCACCATCTTATCTAAGTCTTGCCGCCAAACATCAGTGTTAACAACATTGATGTGTTCCAGCTTGAAGATAAGATAGCCAGTTCTCCGTTGCGTTGGGGAATCTTGGTAAGCCCGCTTCCATCTTCGGTATCATCGTCACTTACCATCAGGTGAGATGATGCCAAGGGCTTACCAATTGTAAATAAAAAAAATAAAAATAAATATTTTTTTATTTTGATTTTCTTTAAAAAAATTGTCACTGACTATCGTAGTGAGAATATTTAATTTTCATTGCATAAACGTTATTAATTCTCTCTTAATAAGTTATTGCGACCTAAGAATATATTATAGTCTATCTAGTCCTGGTCACGGCACCAAATTGTAATGATCCCCGACCACACTTACAACGAAGTGAGAAGTGAAGAAGTTAAGGCCTTAAGATAGTTCACATGACAATATTCAATTCAAATTATTTAAAGACTGTGTATATAAAGCTATCACTATGGAAATATACTTAAAGTAATAAAAAATGTAATTGAATACAATTTAAAAATATAAATAAAGTTAAAATTTTAATAATACATATTACCACTTTTGATGTAAAAAAAATATACTATCGACCCTGTTTTTGGCATTCATGCAAAATTTCTCGAAAACAAATAGTTAATGTTGAATAAAACCAACACACAAAAATCGGTGACTTAAGACCTTTCATTTTAATTGAATACATTTTTGTTATACTTATCTGAAAGTATAGAAAAGTAATAAAAGCATGTAAAAATCGAGAATTGGGCGTTCGGTTTGAAGTTTCAACGTTTGTTTGAAGCCCGCATTGATGTGAATTATTGTGAACTTAAAGTGAATAGACTTACGTTCGATATTATTTTAACACGTATCAACCTTCTCGGAATGAGGCATTAATAGTGATTTCTAAGAAGATTGTATTTTTAATAATAAAGCTTGTAACTTTACATGGTTAGTTTATTATACGAGATGTTGAATCTATTGTTGTTTTATATCTATTTGTGAATGTGATGGCCGCAATCTGAACCGTTACAATATATTTATGCAAGTCTACGTACGAGATAGCGTACCTCCTATTCTCTATGTTGCAATGCGTTAAAGCATTTGACGAAGTCAATCTTTTTGGTTTTTATTTTCAATCTTTTTTTATTTCATCTTTTTTGTTTATTTTTACCTTTTGTCATTGTTTGCATGTCATTCCTTCCACTTCCACCCTATCTATACGATTCTGTATATTTTTCTATATTTTCAACATTTTCCAATACACATTCAGTTTAGGTGGTTTTTCCTATATTTTTTTTATTCACAATTGGTAAGCCCTTGGCATCATCTCACCTGATGGTAAGTGACGATGATGCCGAAGATGGAAGCGGGCTTACCAAGATTCTCCAACGCAATGGAGAACTGGCTATCTTACCTTCAAGCCGGAACACATCAATGTTGTTAACACTGATGTTTGGCAGCAAGACTTAGATAAAATGGTGGTAGCTAGCCAGGCGGGCTTAGAAAATGCCCTACCACCAACCAAACCGAGTCTTACAAATTGACCCCACCGGGAATCGAACCCGCGACCTCCTGGTGTGAAGCGAATGGGCTAACCATTACGCCACGGAGGCGGTTAAAAGAACCCTGACCTACCCTTCACAATCATTTTTACTTTTTACTTTGTGCGTGCGACGGCGCACACGGAGGGTGCGCCGCTCTCCGCAAGCATGAAGGGAAAAAATTTTTGAGGCGCACAATTTTGTCTTCCTTCATGTCAATGTGTTAAATTCTAGTCATGATGCTGAACAAACTTCCACAAGATCGCACTTGCATTAACATCGCTTGATCTAAACGCGTTGTGCTGTCCACTCTTAACTAGCTTTAACCAGTAATTTACATAAACAAAACTAAAATTTTAAATTTTACTAAATACTAGCTTTCTCTAGCGGCTTCGCTCGCGTGAACATAGTTTATATGACTGTCTTCAAGGGTGCGCAGTGCACGAGCCCCAAGCGGCTCGCGAGCGTGGATATAAGTAGCCTATATGCACACCCTGAACACTTCATACAACGGGCCAGAAATGACATAACAAGAAACGAATGACGGAACAAACAAAATGGCGGCGAAATCCTATACTTTCGACAACCAAACTGTAACCAATCTTTATCAATCTGGGTAACGAGGGGGTGAGGTCGCAATCTAGAGAGCGGCAAGGAGTGTCTATACTGTAGATAGATAGATAAGACATTTATTCAAAGCTACATTAATTACAATTAATACACAAAAATAAAATTAAAAAACTTCTTATATCTAAGCTTAAATGTATAAAGAGGGTAGATACATAAGATTGTGCCGTAACTTTGTAATGGCTCGGACTCAGCATATGCTGCAGGTAATTATGTACCTACAGCGCTGATATTCTACCGGCGCCGGGACGGAAACCGGTAAACTGTATGTTGATCCAGGTCATAATCAGATGATACGTTGAGTAGTTTTTGCGTTAAATAGTAACAAACATCCATACATACATCCATATATACTAGCTTTCGCATTTATAATATTATTAGTAGGATTAACCAGATTAACCAGTAAATTAACTACACAATGAATAACTAAATGATATCATTTCCATACTATTTTGAATATACAATATTGTTTTAAGAATTTAAACTTAGTCAAAGTTAAAATTGGTTAAAATGTTGATTTTAAAATGATCACAAATTTTAGAAGAAACCCTGTTTCAGGGACACGTTGTAGCGCGGTAACGCTGTTTCAGGGACACGTTGTAGCGCGGTAACGCTGTTACAGGGACACGTTGTAGCGCGGTAACGCTGTTTCAGGGACACGTTGTAGCGCGGTAACGCTGTTTCAGGGACACGTTGTAGCGCGGTAACGCTGTTTCAGGGACACGTTGTAGCGCGGTAACGCTGTTTCAGGGACACGTTGTAGCGCGGTAACGCTGTTACAGGGACACGTTGTAGCGCGGTAACGCTGTTTCAGGGACACGTTGTAGCGCGGTAACGCTGTTTCAGGGACACGTTGTAGCGCGGTAACGCTGTTTCAGGGACACGTTGTAGCGCGGTAACGCTGTTTCAGGGACACGTTGTAGCGCGGTAACGCTGTTTCAGGGACACGTTGTAGCGCGGTAACGCTGTTTCAGGGACACGTTGTAGCGCGGTAACGCTGTTTCAGGGACACGTTGTAGCGCGGTAACGCTGTTTCAGGGACACGTTGTAGCGCGGTAACGCTGTTTCAGGGACACGTTGTAGCGCGGTAACGCTGTTTCAGGGACACGTTGTAGCGCGGTAACGCTGTTTCAGGGACACGTTGTAGCGCGGTAACGCTGTTACAGGGACACGTTGTAGCGCGGTAACGCTGTTTCAGGGACACGTTGTAGCGCGGTAACGCTGTTTCAGGGACACGTTGTAGCGCGGTAACGCTGTTTCAGGGACACGTTGTAGCGCGGTAACGCTGTTACAGGGACACGTTGTAGCGCGGTAGTCCTGTTTCAGGGACACGTTGTAGCGCGATAACGCTGTTTCAGGGACACGTTGTAGCGCGGTAACGCTGTTACAGGGACACGTTGTAGCGCGGTAGTCCTGTTTCAGGGACACGTTGTAGCGCGGTAACGCTGTTTCAGGGACACGTTGTAGCGCGGTAACGCTGTTTCAGGGACACGTTGTAGCGCGGTAACGCTGTTTCAGGGACACGTTGTAGCGCGGTAACGCTGTTTCAGGGACACGTTGTAGCGCGGTAACGCTGTTTCAGGGACACGTTGTAGCGCGGTAACGCTGTTACAGGGACACGTTGTAGCGCGGTAACGCTGTTTCAGGGACACGTTGTAGCGCGGTAACGCTGTTTCAGGGACACGTTGTAGCGCGGTAGTCCTGTTTCAGGGACACGTTGTAGCGCGGTAACGCTGTTTCAGGGACACGTTGTAGCGCGGTAACGCTGTTTCAGGGACACGTTGTAGCGCGGTAACGCTGTTTCAGGGACACGTTGTAGCGCGGTAACGCTGTTTCAGGGACACGTTGTAGCGCGGTAACGCTGTTACAGGGACACGTTGTAGCGCGGTAACGCTGTTTCAGGGACACGTTGTAGCGCGGTAACGCTGTTTCAGGGACACGTTGTAGCGCGGTAACGCTGTTACAGGGACACGTTGTAGCGCGGTAACGCTGTTTCAGGGACACGTTGTAGCGCGGTAACGCTGTTACAGGGACACGTTGTAGCGCGGTAACGCTGTTTCAGGGACACGTTGTAGCGCGGTAACGCTGTTTCAGGGACACGTTGTAGCGCGGTAACGCTGTTTCAGGGACACGTTGTAGCGCGGTAACGCTGTTTCAGGGACACGTTGTAGCGCGGTAACGCTGTTACAGGGACACGTTGTAGCGCGGTAACGCTGTTTCAGGGACACGTTGTAGCGCGGTAACGCTGTTTCAGGGACACGTTGTAGCGCGGTAACGCTGTTACAGGGACACGTTGTAGCGCGGTAACGCTGTTTCAGGGACACGTTGTAGCGCGGTAACGCTGTTTCAGGGACACGTTGTAGCGCGGTAACGCTGTTTCAGGGACACGTTGTAGCGCGGTAACGCTGTTACAGGGACACGTTGTAGCGCGGTAACGCTGTTTCAGGGACACGTTGTAGCGCGGTAACGCTGTTTCAGGGACACGTTGTAGCGCGGTAACGCTGTTACAGGGACACGTTGTAGCGCGGTAACGCTGTTTCAGGGACACGTTGTAGCGCGGTAACGCTGTTTCAGGGACACGTTGTAGCGCGGTAACGCTGTTACAGGGACACGTTGTAGCGCGGTAACGCTGTTTCAGGGACACGTTGTAGCGCGGTAACGCTGTTTCAGGGACACGTTGTAGCGCGGTAACGCTGTTTCAGGGACACGTTGTAGCGCGGTAACGCTGTTTCAGGGACACGTTGTAGCGCGGTAACGCTGTTACAGGGACACGTTGTAGCGCGGTAACGCTGTTTCAGGGACACGTTGTAGCGCGGTAACGCTGTTTCAGGGACACGTTGTAGCGCGGTAACGCTGTTACAGGGACACGTTGTAGCGCGGTAACGCTGTTTCAGGGACACGTTGTAGCGCGGTAACGCTGTTTCAGGGACACGTTGTAGCGCGGTAACGCTGTTTCAGGGACACGTTGTAGCGCGGTAACGCTGTTTCAGGGACACGTTGTAGCGCGGTAACGCTGTTTCAGGGACACGTTGTAGCGCGGTAACGCTGTTTCAGGGACACGTTGTAGCGCGGTAACGCTGTTACAGGGACACGTTGTAGCGCGGTAACGCTGTTTCAGGGACACGTTGTAGCGCGGTAACGCTGTTTCAGGGACACGTTGTAGCGCGGTAACGCTGTTACAGGGACACGTTGTAGCGCGGTAACGCTGTTTCAGGGACACGTTGTAGCGCGGTAACGCTGTTTCAGGGACACGTTGTAGCGCGGTAACGCTGTTTCAGGGACACGTTGTAGCGCGGTAACGCTGTTTCAGGGACACGTTGTAGCGCGGTAACGCTGTTTCAGGGACACGTTGTAGCGCGGTAACGCTGTTACAGGGACACGTTGTAGCGCGGTAACGCTGTTTCAGGGACACGTTGTAGCGCGGTAACGCTGTTTCAGGGACACGTTGTAGCGCGGTAACGCTGTTACAGGGACACGTTGTAGCGCGGTAACGCTGTTACAGGGACACGTTGTAGCGCGGTAACGCTGTTTCAGGGACACGTTGTAGCGCGGTAACGCTGTTTCAGGGACACGTTGTAGCGCGGTAACGCTGTTACAGGGACACGTTGTAGCGCGGTAACGCTGTTTCAGGGACACGTTGTAGCGCGGTAACGCTGTTTCAGGGACACGTTGTAGCGCGGTAACGCTGTTACAGGGACACGTTGTAGCGCGGTAACGCTGTTACAGGGACACGTTGTAGCGCGGTAACGCTGTTACAGGGACACGTTGTAGCGCGGTAACGCTGTTACAGGGACACGTTGTAGCGCGGTAACGCTGTTTCAGGGACACGTTGTAGCGCGGTAACGCTGTTACAGGGACACGTTGTAGCGCGGTAGTCCTGTTTCAGGGACACGTTGTAGCGCGGTAACGCTGTTTCAGGGACACGTTGTAGCGCGGTAACGCTGTTACAGGGACACGTTGTAGCGCGGTAGTCCTGTTTCAGGGACACGTTGTAGCGCGGTAACGCTGTTACAGGGACACGTTGTAGCGCGGTAACGCTGTTACAGGGACACGTTGTAGCGCGGTAACGCTGTTTCAGGGACACGTTGTAGCGCGGTAACGCTGTTACAGGGACACGTTGTAGCGCGGTAGTCCTGTTTCAGGGACACGTTGTAGCGCGGTAACGCTGTTTCAGGGACACGTTGTAGCGCGGTAACGCTGTTACAGGGACACGTTGTAGCGCGGTAGTCCTGTTTCAGGGACACGTTGTAGCGCGGTAACGCTGTTTCAGGGACACGTTGTAGCGCGGTAACGCTGTTTCAGGGACACGTTGTAGCGCGGTAACGCTGTTTCAGGGACACGTTGTAGCGCGGTAACGCTGTTTCAGGGACACGTTGTAGCGCGGTAACGCTGTTTCAGGGACACGTTGTAGCGCGGTAACGCTGTTTCAGGGACACGTTGTAGCGCGGTAACGCTGTTACAGGGACACGTTGTAGCGCGGTAACGCTGTTACAGGGACACGTTGTAGCGCGGTAGCCCTGTTTCAGGGACACGTTGTAGCGCGGTAACGCTGTTTCAGGGACACGTTGTAGCGCGGTAACGCTATTATTCGCTCTTCGACCTTTTCTTCATTCCATCTATTTGTTCTTTTTCGCATGCGCTGTCATCAATGTGACTTTTGATTCAAAACCAAAATTGTTTCTAAAATATTTATTACTAGCGCGGACATGAGTTTTCCTCAGATCCCTCAGAAACGATATCGGGCTATTCTGATTAGAAGTATATGTCACTTCCCACCCCCTCAACCAATTCTATACAAAAAACCATAACACCGTTGCGACGCTGACGTGCGCGAGCGCAGAAATGAGTTTTCCCCAGATTCCTCGGGAACCATGTCAGGATATGCTAATTAGTAAATTATGTCATTTCCCACCCCCTCGGCCATGTTAAAATGTTAAAGAAACTAACCAAAAACAAGAGTGTATTTTCAGTTCCCTTAGGAACTGCATCGGAGTATGCTATTTTCACGAGATAAAAAGTAGCCTATGTCCTTCCTAGTTACACAGGCTACCTGCATGCCAAATTTTTTCAAGATTGGTTAAGGTGTTGAAGCGTGAAAAGGTGACAAACAAACAAACAAACCAATAAACACATTTTCACATTTAATATTATATAGTAAGGATTAATAATTATTTAATACCATGATTCCCTCTTAAAATTACGTAACTACTACGTATACTACGTTTGTATGGGATTTATGAACTCCAGCAGGCTCTTAAATTCTATTCATCTGTGAGCACGCATCTTTTAACCCACGCCCTTACCATAGTAAAAATAAATCCCTTAGCGTACCTACCTTCCCTTCAAGTGGGGGGAGTCATTTCGCCGCGCATGGCCGCCTCGCCGCGCTGCAGATTTACAAAGTTTTCTCAGTATTTTTTTAGGAATCCTATAAAAACTAATTACTGATCTAGAAATCTGATAAAATTTCCTTTTTTATATTTATATTTGATGTCTTACAATACAACACGATTAATTTTAAAACTTTGTTTAGTATTTTTTTTATATATTTCTATACTACATAAATTCAGTTTAAATGATATTTTCCTAATGGTTAGGTAAATGTATCTATATGATATAAAAAAACTAATAAAAAAAAATTCTATACGGCGTGATGGCCGACTGTATAGTAACCAAGTGAAATAAAGCGTCATTTTACGAAAAATGTCTATGGATTGATTTAAATTAACGATGCAGAATGGTGCCTCAGTCCCGCCCTAGTATTATCACAGATTACTAATTAGTTACTAGTATTATGGTAAAGTTTGACAGAGATCGCAATAGTTTTCGTATACTTTCTACAAGCATCAATGACCGAGGTACATTCCGTTACCGATCGGTAGAGGCCGCGCTTGAGCGTGGCCGGCTATGTTACCGATCGGTATAATTCCCGTTTGAACGGGCCTGTCCTGCTACAACATGACCTTGTATCAATTGGCACCATCATTCAATTTTCAGTAATGTTCATTTTATTCATTTTTAGGTGCAGGGTTCGGCGTGATGATACCAGTCAGTTTTACGGCCTTCAACTGCTATTTTACAAAGAAACGGACAGCCATGATGAGCGCTAACCAATCCATGAGCAGTTTAGCCTCAATCACCTTCCCAATGCTTGTCACCCACCTTCTGGCTGAGTATGGGTTCCGGTGGACCCTCGCCTTGGTGATGGCCATGGACTTGCACTTGCTTTTCGCGATGGTCATCATGCATCCTGTTGAATGGCATATGATTGAAGGAGAGACCATCAAGGGTAAGGAATAATAATAGATTAATTTGATGGAACGAGCTATGCTCGGAGTTTCCTTACGCGATCGAATCAGAAATGAGGAGATCCGTAGGAGTACCAAAATTAACTGACATAGCTCACAGAATCGCTAAACTTAAGTGGCAGTGAGCAGGACACATAGCTCATAGAACAGATACCCGTTGGGGCAGTGAAGTTCTGGAGTGGTGACCGCGCACCGGAAGGCGTAGCGTAGGAAGGCCTCCCATGTGGACCGATGACGATGATGGGACGCATAGCTCGTAGAACAGATGCCCGTTGGTGCAATAAAGTTCTTGAGTGGCGATCACGCACCAGAAGAGGTAGCTTAGGAAGGCCTCCCAGGTGAAACGATGACGATGATGATGATGGTGAAGGTGATGATGATGGAAGCCGCTGGATGCGGGCAGCGCAGGACCGGTCGTCGTGGAAATCCTAAGGGGAGGCATTTGTCCAGCAGTGGACGTATTTCTGCTGATATGATGATGTATTGCTATTGAACAGTATTTTTTTTGTCTGATTCGTTTTCATCATTTTCATTACTTTTCATCTGCCAACCGTTCATGCTTACTGCTTTTTGTGCTCGTCCATGTCTTTACATTACAATATTCTTTATTGCATCACAACATTAAGAAAAATAACAATATAGAAGAAAGCCTATACAATAGGTAGCCTCATTGCTAGGTAGCAATTTCTTCCAGGCAACCTTTGGGTAGGGAAACAGCGATAGAATATGTATATTGTGTGATTGTCTCTGCTCTGTTTTCAGAATCACCATCTTGTAATGTCGTAAATGTCAATGTAAATATAGTAACTGATCACTATGATGAATCAGCGATGAAAATGTTGCCAGGTGACGAGAGCATTGTGGAAATTAAGGGAACATCTCCAAGGATGAAAGCGCACGAGTCGCTGCAGAAAAACATTGTGTAAGTTACTTTACTTTAAAAACCAGCCAAGTGCGGGTTGGACTCGCGTACCGTGGGTTTCGTACAAACCTGTAGGTATATTAGTAAAAGTTCACCCATCACGACAATCGAGTCATAGTTATGACACTAAATAATTAAAAATATTTAACTTTATGTGCGTTGAGCATTTTTGAGATGGGCAAAAACCATTGAACTCGCGATACCGTCACCGTCACCCTACCAGGAGCATTCGCAGGGTCAAGTCAACTTAGTCGCTCGCCACGAACACTCGGAGGGTCAAAACTTATAAAATTGTAAACTGTCGGCACTCCCGGAGTGGTTAGGTTTTTTTTGCACCCAGCATAGGGTACCCTCTGCGGGAGGGAGGCGGTGAATCCTCATGGATACCCGTACAGCCGTCTTTACGAGTTTTGTGGGACTCACAGCTTATCTGTGCCTACCCACTAAACACCGGCTTTAGCCCGTAGGGCCTTGAAGCATTCAACGGAAGCGACCTCACCCTGGGGAAGGAGGGCGCGTAGCGGTGCTCCAGATGGGAACTACCGCTTAGGGGGATGGATTTGTTGTGCTAGTGGGGGGTGGGAGGGGTGTCATCTGAAAATTGACGCTATCGGTTCCTCCCTGAGCTGCCAGGAGGTTAAATTTGGTGAGGATGATCAGACAGTGCGTGTCTTGGTCTTCGGACCATGTACCTAGATAGTTCAAGTGGCGGGGTATAGTCGGCTGCACCTCGAATTAACGGATTAGATCGTGAAGAATTTGGCTGAGTGAGTGTGTAGAGTGCTCTTCATCCGATTCTGTCGCTTGCTGGGTGCACTGCCTGGTATAGGTGCTTCTTAATAGGGCTGATGACTTAGTAGGAGGTCTCTCTCGAGTTCTCCTGCCTCCCTCTATATCACGCGTATTTTTTTTACTGTGAACCTGCGCATTGTGGTAAGAAGACGGAGGATGCGTCGTTAAAACACTCGAGAGGCGTTTGGGAACTTTGAGTTTTTATGGTGTCTTGAACAGGTAGCATTCGGATCTTGGCGATGGCACAAAAGGGTCATGAGACCCATTGTTTTGTATGAATATTGTCGCGTGACTCGGTTGCTTCCATTTGTCAGTGCTTCATCTTAATTAATATGAAGCAGTGAGTTGCACGACCCGATTCGGGTCGCCGATCCCTGTCGCCAAGATCGGAATGCTACCTTCATCATCATCCTCATCATCATATCAGCCGAAGGACGTCCACTGCTGGACATAGGCCTCCCCCAAGGATTTCCACGACGACCGCTTCTGCGCTGCCCGCATCCAGCGGCTTCCCGCGACCTTCACCAGGTCATCGGTCCACTGAGTGGGAGGCCTGTCTACACTACGTTTTCCGGTGGGTGGTCGCCACTCGAGAACTTTACTGCCCCAACGGCCATCTGTTCTACGAGCAATGTGCCCTGCCCGCTGCCGGAATGCTACCTTAAAGTTCAGGAAATTTAATACAGCAAAAGTCTAGCTTCCAGTCTAGTATTTTTCCAAGACAAGTTTAGTTTTGCGCAGTAAATCATGATTCATACTCCTTCATCACCATCAATGAAATATAGCATTTTGCAATGTCTATTCCAGGAGGATAATTTACGAGAACGTGGAGCTTGATCTACTGAAGGATCCTCGATTTGTGAGCACTCTCGTGGGGCTGGGGTTCGCCTTTGTCTCTGACGTCACCTACCTCGCCATGGAACCCATGCTGCTCTTCTCTTATGGGTTCACTGAGGTAGGAAAGAGTAAAACGGATAATTTTTGACTTTTTATTTCAATTATATGTAGGGTAAAAGCGGGATAGACGCCGCAGAGGGATAGATGCCTCATATTCTAAAAAACTTACATCCCGAACTCGCGACTAAGAATTAATTGTATAAGTAGGAGCCTAAGGCAGTTACCCCGCACCTCAGTTACCCACGGACAATCGTGAGGTGAGAACGCGTTTCCTTCGTGCATGTAATTAACTCCTCGGCGAAATTCATGAACATGTCAAAGATTTAAAGGTTAGTATTTTGCGTTGCATAATTTTATAATTAGTAATAAATTCCGTTTTATTTTTTTAACGTCAAAATACTGGTTCATTGAGTCTGCATGTACGAGTAGGTGTAAGTAGATGCTATTATGTTTATTATTTATTTAAAAAATGCTTGGGCATCTATCTCTATCACAAAGGATAGTCGCACTGATTTTTCGAGGTATAGGAATAGGTTTAGGGGCATCTCTTCCTCCATACACCATATATGAAATAAGTGTAGGGTCAAAGCCGGATAGTGGCCACACCTTTTACAATCACTCTAAATTTTTCATATAAATTTCATATTTTTAAAATTAGGCGGCTATTTCAAAAAGTGGGGCATCTATTTAGGTTTTACCCTATGTCCTTGGACAACAGAAAATTCTAAAAGGCATCTATCCTTTTTAGTATTTTCATTATGGGGAAACTATCCATAAAGGTAGGCATATCCTATCCTCAAAAAAAATGTTCCATGAAAAGTTAATTTCTGCAAAATCTGTATTTGATAGGTTAAAAAAAATATATGAACACCGAGGACTGAGCTAGCTACATTAATAGAATTATTCGTATAAAATGACAAATTTTAAAATAACATAGCTGTTTCAAAAAGTGGGGCATCTATCCCGGTTTTACCCTATTTGTTTTTAAATTGGAATTCTGGCATTTTATAATGACTTTAGTGGATTATAATTGTAGAATGCTTGCAGTAATTTTATAACCATTTGAGAAATTTGCCTTTGACTAATTTGATTTTGATATAACTTTAAATTCGATTTAAAGCAATAACTGCATAGATAACTTTACAATAATTTTACTTCGATGATTAAGGCTTTGTAGGTGACGAAGAAAGAAGGAGAATGCAATTACAAAATGCCAAAAATTTTGCAATAATAATTATGTTTCAGCAAAATCTCCGTGTGTTTTATGCCGCTTAATGCTTACCTATACTTGGATATTTTTAAATTACATGAATGAGCAAATCGTTTTTCTTGTATTTCTTACCAAAATATCTGTTTTTCAGATGCAGGTGGCAACATGCGTGATGGCGGGTGCAATAGCTGACCTTCTGGCCAGATGTTCTCTTGCTGTATTTACGTATTTCTATACTGTGGACAGTAGAAAAATATTCTTTGCTGGAACTTGCATTACTGTCATTCTTAGAATTGGTGAGTTGGAACGCTATCAGCCTGTGTTGTGACTTCGCTAGTCTAGGAAGATTTGATCCATCATCATCACCTTAGGCATAGCAGGTAGATCCACTGTTGAGTAGTAAATATAGGCTTCCTTTACACTATTGCTATAAACTTATTAGTTACTAGCGGTTTCCCGCGGATTTACCCGCATGGACACCGTTTCTATGATTTTTCGAAGGAGCACAGTACGGGAGCCGTAAGTGGCTCGCGGGCGTGGAAAAAGGAGCCTATGTGTTAATTCAGGTTCTAATCTTTCTACTTACCAAATTTCAGCCAGATTAGTTGAGTAGTTTCTGCGTGAATGAGTAACAAACATACATCCATACATTCTTACATACTTTCGCGTTTATAATATTAGTAGGACTAGCTTTTGCCAGCGGCTTCGCTCGCGTGGACATGGTTTTTATGACTGTCATTAAGGTCGAGTTTTGCATAAGCCGCAAGCGGCTCGCGAGCGTGGACATGAATTTTCTCCAGATCCCTGAGGAACTATATCGGGCTATTCTGATTACTAGTGTTAGTCACTTCCACCCCCTCATCTAATTCTATACAATAAAATCACTTAAATTCGATCCGTTGCTCCGTTGCGACATCAACGTGCGCGAGCGTAGAAATGAGTTTTCCCCGGATCACTATGATCTAGGTCAGGATATTATGCTAATTAGAAAATTTTGTCATGTCCCACCTCCTCAACCATCTTTGTGCAAAAAATCGCAACAATCCATCGTTGCGTTGCGATGTTAAAGAATTAAACAGAAAAAGAGTATTTTTTCAGTTTCCTCAGAAACTGCATCAGACTAAGCTATTTTCACGAAATATAAAGTAGCCTATGTCCTTACCAGTGACACAAGCTACCTACATGCCAAATTTCATCAAGATTGGTCGAGGTGTTGAAGCGTTGAAAGGTAACAAACAAACAAACACACTTCACATTATTATATTATACTAAGAATTCTTTGTTTAAACATATACATTCAAGGGCATTTACTAGATCATCAATCAGTCCTCTGTTTAGGTACCGTCCCATAAGGTACCTATTTAGTGTTCATTTCTACGATGGCCACTCGAAAATCGTCCTTCCTCTTCTTATCAGCTCATATACGTCCCCACCGAGGGGCTCGAGGCTACCCTGAATTAGGGCGATCGGGCCTTAGTCGACCACGTTGATCGACTTCACACAACCTTCGAGTTTCTTTGCAGGCGTGTGCATGTTTCCTCACGATATTTTCCTTCACCGTAAGAGCGTCGGATAAACGTACATATGAAATCTAAATTCAAAAACACGTACATTCTTACACACACATTCACAAACACATTCGTACTTCCTCATTAGTAATTATTAGTTCTAGAAGCTATGTATTCTACGAGCTATAATGTCCTTTATAAATTACCAGTATACATCATCATCATCACAATTTAAGAGCCGTGTTCTTGTCGGTGTAGCTCTTTCCAGGTCTCTCTCTCCCACACTCTCTCCTTATTTTTTTTAAACGTTTCCACCTTAACTTTCTTCTTAATTTGGTCTATATAAGCAATTCCTGTTTCGCGCTTTCATTAATTTTATTTTCCAAATTCCAGCATTGGTCTGCTCGAGCGACCTAGTGTTCGTGTTCGTCATCACCGGTGTCTCTGGTCTGGTGCGGTGCTCAGTGCAAGTGCTTTTCCCTCTGGTGCTGGTTGCGGCGGCCCCGGATAGATTCCCCGCGGCGCTGGCGCTGCATATTCTGTTCTCCGGCTGCCTCATGCTATTGGCGGACCCTTTAATAGGTTTGTAGAATCAACATCATCACCGGTGTCTCTGGCCTGGTGCGGTGATCAGTGCAAGTGCTTTTCCCTCTGGTGCTGGTTGCAGACGCCCCGGAGAGATTCCCCGAGGCGCTGGCGCTGCATATTTTGTTCTCCGGCTGCCTCATGCTATTGGCGGACCCTTTAATAGGTTTGTAGAATCAATATCATCACCGGTGTCTCTGGCCTGGTGCGGTGATCAGTGCAAGTGCTTCTCCCTCTGGTGCTGGTTGCAGACGCCCCGGAGAGATTCCCCGAGGCGCTGGCGCTGCATATTCTGTTCTCCGGCTGCCTCATGCTATTGGCGGACCCTTTAATAGGTTTGTAGAATCAACATCATCACCGGTGTCTCTGGTCTGGTGCGGTGCTCAGTGCAAGTGCTTCTCCCTCTGGTGCTGGTTGCAGCGGCCCCGGAGAGATTCCCCGAGGCACTGGCGCTGCATATTCTGTTCTCCGGCTGCCTCATGCTATTGGCGGACCCTTTAATAGGTTTGTAGAATCAACATCATCACCGGTGTCTCTGGTCTGGTGCGGTGCTCAGTGCAAGTGATTTTCACTCTGGTGCTGGTTGCGGCGGCCCCGGATAGATTCCCCGCGGCGCTGGCGCTGCATATTCTGTTCTCCGGCTGCCTCATGCTGTTGGCGGACCCTTTAATAGGTTTGTAGAATCAACCTCATCACCGGTGTCTCTGGTCTGGTGCGGTGCTCAGTGCAAGTGATTTTCCCTCTAGTGCTGGTTGCGGCGGCCCCGGATAGATTCCCCGCGGCGCTGGCGCTGCATATTCTGTTCTCCGGCTGCCTCATGCTATTGGCGGACTCTTTAATAGGTTTGTAGAATCAACACTGTCATAGTGAAAATGTTTACAAAATGTTTTAAAATGACAGTTGTAAGCATCGGTGGCTAAACCGGTTACGACTCGGTCCTCCTAACCAGAGGTACCGGGTTCATATCCAGACGGCCAATGTACCAATGAGTTTTTCAAATCTTATGTACATATACTCACCAATTGCTTTAACGGTAAAGGAAAACATCGTGAGGAAACCTGCACACAATTGCGAAGAAACCGAAGGTTGTGCGTGAAGTCGACCAACCCGCACTGGGCCCGCGTAGTCGACTAAGGCCCGATCGCCCTAATTCAGGGTAGGCTCGAGCCCCTCGGTGGAGACGTATATGAGCTGATATGATGATATACGAGCCATGAATACAACAAGACGACTACCCTCTGCTAAGAGTGCTCCGACATAAAAGGGGAAAAATCCGTTATTGAACTAACTTTTTCCCGCGGCATTGCCCGTGTGGACATAGTTTTTGTGTCTGTCTTTGTGGGTTGATGTTTTCCTTCACCGTAAGAGCGTCGGATAAACGTACATATGAAATCTAAATTCGAAATCACATTGGTACGTGGCGGGATTCGAACCACGACCTCCCGGACAGCTACAGCTCGTATATATCATTATATTCTCACCACAGTTATCCTGGTGAATTTGTTTAGCAGCTTTCCCACTACAAAATTATCTGGTTCATCCACTATGTAGGGCATCCACGAGTAGCATGCTTTAGTAACCTCAACTTTACGCAGAATAACAAGGCGATCAATAATTAGTTGAAGAAAAACCAAAAATTTTATTTGAAAAGAGTTTTTATGCTCTAAAGCCAAATGCTCACGGCACGTTTCCAAATTCAAAAAAAGGCGAGCACAGTGTTTTCTACGATTCTATTGGAAATAAAAGATCGTCTTTGAACCTTAATTCTACCTTCAAATTTCATCAGAAGATCAACTTCAAAATAGCGAAAGAACCTATTGTCACTGGGAATTCAGCTTCATACCAAATTTCAACTCAATCGGAGCTCTGGTAGTCGCTCTCAAATCGATTGCAAGATTTGACCTAAACAAACATACATACATACAAAAATTGCAAGTTAAATAAAAGTTTTTATAATCCTTACTAATATTATAAAAGCGAAAGTTTGTATGTATGGATGTACGTACGGATGTAGGTGCGGTACTCTATCACGCCACAACAGTTAAACGGATCTGAATGGAATTTGGTGGGTTGACAGATTAGGAGCTAGATTAATATATATGCTACTGCGCACCCTCAAAGTCAGTCATAGAAACAATGACTTATATATTACTGGCGTAAGGACCCGGCCAACGCGGGCGACTAATGATCCCAGCGAATTGGTGCGAAAATCAAAAGTTTCGCACACTCGCGCGACAGTCGTCTGCGGGAATTTGCAGAGTGCGGTGGAAAGATATTCTACATAAAAATGCATTTTTGTGTTGTTAGAGGCTGTAAAAATCATGAAAGAAAGGCTAAAAAGAAACATGGGATATCGTATCATCGTTAAGTAACCTTACATTGTATTTTTTCTTGTAAACAAATTAAATAAACGTATTTTTAAAGCGACTAATCTACCAAGGTCCTTTTAGCGCGGCACTGACATCTACTCTCGCCCATGCTAGTTCGTACGAGTTATGTCAGATGGCGCTACTTTTTGCATGTATGAAGAAAATCTGACTAAAATATGGAGACGGGCGGATCCTTCTGTCCAAATCTGTGCATAGAAACTTTATTCACGCGAGCGAAGCCGCTGGCAAAAGCTAGTAAAAATATATATCCATTATTAAGTGTCCTAAGAAAGTTACATAGCGATACTGACAACGGTATTACACAAGGAGGTTGTGGTTTGATTCTCGGTGGGGTCTTTTTTTGAATGATTTGGTTTGGTCGGCCTAATATAAGTCTAATTGCCGCCAAACTTCAATGTTTACGCAGTATTGACATACCATGGACACTTCATAAAACAGGCAAGAAATGACATTTCAAAAAAGGAATGACGGAACAAACAAAATAGCGGCGAAATCCTATACGTTCGACAACTAAACTGTAACCAATCTGTATCAATCTGGGTGAGGAGGGGGTGAGGTCGCAATCTAGAGAGCGGTAGGGAGTGTCCATACTGTATGTTATGAAACGCTAACTATCGTTTCGAGCCGTTCTCTTTTGTCGCGTTTCATAATAAAATTCTTTTTTGATGTCGTTGCTCTATGGTATTTGAATTTGAAAATAGTTGTTATTTTTTGACAAGAGAAAAACAAAGGTTGATCGTGGTCCCGTCGAAACTGATGTGTATTTAAATTTTTTGTACAAATTGTGTTATAAGTTGTTGTTGAGGCCCACCATTTTATTCTGTGGTAAGTAATTTGTATAAGGAAACCGCTTTGCGTGTATTTTTGGTACTGCGGCGGACTACATTTTTATATCTCCGTAGGGTTTCATCCAGCCCCTGCGAGGTTTGACGTCCCCGAAGTTTTACCTGATAAAGGATTAATCCTGGGACGGAGCAGTGCTGATCACCAGCCAGTCCTTTCTACTGCCCGCCCAGCTGCTCGCCATAAGGGAAGTGAATTTATTTTATCTTTTATCCCAAGCGACTCTCTGACTCTCTGACCTTTCTGCCGACCTAGAAGATTTCCTGTTTCCAGTTTCTAACCTTTAGTTATTTATTTTAAATTTTAAAATGTGTTTTGTATCTGATACATATTTTGTTAAAAGATAGGGTAATTCAGATCAAACTGAAATTTTAAACTTAGTAACTTATTTAAGTACCAAAGGGACGGTGACGATCGTTGCCTGCCGGCATACTATAAAATAACCATTTTATATACAAATAAAATTGTAACCTTAAATTTATTTCCGTAAATTCTCCATAAATATATTAGGTCATTGTTTTTTTTTAATTGTCTACACGGTCAACCAATGAAATCGCACCTTTTTTATACTCCTATTGTTTATTGTTCCTTACTTTTAAAATAATCATGAAAATACATATATTCTAATTTACCCCATAACATTTTTTTTTCTTAAAACTCCGTTTAGGCCCGAACCTCTAAATCTTACGTATCATATGTGGCAAACTCCGTAAGGGTTTTTATCCCCAGTTCCCTTTATTTTTGTCACATATTTATGGCGCCCGAACTAATGTTTTATCCCCTTTTCTGCCTTTAATCTTTCCCTAACGAACCCGTTTTTTTGTCGTTCGTGGGTGTATCCGTTTTCCGGATATTATGGTTCAAGTTTTAATACCTCAAGACCCTTACTTAATTTAATCGTGCAGTTTTCTTTGAAACGTAATGTTTTTTTTGTTTGTATGCACGGTATTTTTTTGCTTCTCTTCACACGGGTCGTTTTTCCCGGCTTAATGGCGTTATACCTCTTTCGGATAATTGCTTACGTGTTGTTGAGTTGTTTTTGCCTGTGTATTCCCTTACGATTCCAAGAGAATTTTTAATTTAAGTAGTCAATGGCCAGACTCTAGATTTCTTTCAATCGAAAGTCGGGACAGACTTACTTTTAGTTCACGATTATTTAACGTTGTTTTAAGGGAAAAATCTTTAAGGGTTACTGTTTGGAATATTTTTACGCGTTGCTTTGCGAGGTACTTCTTAAATTTTTGGCGTACCCTGTTCACTTTTATGTGACAACGTTACTCTATTCCGCAGTATTGTTTAGATTTCTTGAGGTCTTATAACAATTTTCCATTTTTCAAATTTCTTTCATTAATCTTGCCCTTGTCTTACCTCAAATGGCCTATTTTTCGGTAGAGTTGTCCCTTTAGACTCTTGCGTATCGCGTTTCAGACTTCCGGTGTTAATTTTATCCGTGAGTCGGATTTTCACGCATCCGCCTTTACCGTTTTTGTCCACATTTCGCTGGGGTAACCGACAATGTTTTGCAAGTTTTTTTCAGTTTTTATCAACCCTATCGGTCTTTAATGTTTTAGTAGTTGTTTGATTTCTCCTGTTTTCTTAAGTGACTAGTTTTAGGCTCAATGCACAGCGATCCCTTAACACTAGTGTGTTGTTGGGGTTATTAAGTTTGTTCACTTTTAGATGGAGTTTTTGCAGTTTGTATGTGTAGCTTCGTGTATAAATGTCAATTTCTACCAGCTTCAAGTAAACGTTCGTAGTTAACTAGTTACTTAGAGAGTTTTTATTTTTTTTCTTCTTCAGGGCTGTCCAACGTCTATAGGGTTGTCCAAATTTCAAAATTTTTTGGACTTCTCGCCTTTTTTTTGTGAGTTTGTGGGTATTTTGAAACGCTAACTATCGTTTCGAGCCGTTCTCTTTTGTCGCGTTTCATAATAAAATTCTTTTTTGATGTCGTTGCTCTATGGTATTTGAATTTGAAAATAGTTGTTATTTTTTGACAAGAGAAAAACAAAGGTTGATCGTGGTCCCGTCGAAACTGATGTGTATTTAAATTTTTTGTACAAATTGTGTTATAAGTTGTTGTTGAGGCCCACCATTTTATTCTGTGGTAAGTAATTTGTATAAGGAAACCGCTTTGCGTGTATTTTTGGTACTGCGGCGGACTACATTTTTATATCTCCGTAGGGTTTCATCCAGCCCCTGCGAGGTTTGACGTCCCCGAAGTTTTACCTGATAAAGGATTAATCCTGGGACGGAGCAGTGCTGATCACCAGCCAGTCCTTTCTACTGCCCGCCCAGCTGCTCGCCATAAGGGAAGTGAATTTATTTTATCTTTTATCCCAAGCGACTCTCTGACTCTCTGACCTTTCTGCCGACCTAGAAGATTTCCTGTTTCCAGTTTCTAACCTTTAGTTATTTATTTTAAATTTTAAAATGTGTTTTGTATCTGATACATATTTTGTTAAAAGATAGGGTAATTCAGATCAAACTGAAATTTTAAACTTAGTAACTTATTTAAGTACCAAAGGGACGGTGACGATCGTTGCCTGCCGGCATACTATAAAATAACCATTTTATATACAAATAAAATTGTAACCTTAAATTTATTTCCGTAAATTCTCCATAAATATATTAGGTCATTGTTTTTTTTTAATTGTCTACACGGTCAACCAATGAAATCGCACCTTTTTTATACTCCTATTGTTTATTGTTCCTTACTTTTAAAATAATCATGAAAATACATATATTCTAATTTACCCCATAACATTTTTTTTTCTTAAAACTCCGTTTAGGCCCGAACCTCTAAATCTTACGTATCATATGTGGCAAACTCCGTAAGGGTTTTTATCCCCAGTTCCCATTATTTTTGTCACAGTTAGTACTAATATATATAATTTGGTATTGATGTGTTGCGGCGTGAAGGTAGGAGCCAATTTTTTCATTGCGTTAGGGAATCTTGGTAAATCCACTTTCATCTTCGGCATCATCGTCACTTGTCACCAGGTGAGACGGAGACGATGCCAAGGACTTACCAAAAATGACATTATTACCATTCTATGACCATTAAAAATAAAACTGTATTAATAGACGAATGTCGGTGGCGTAACGGCTAGGGTCGCCGCCTCCTGTCCGGGAGGTCGTGGTTCAAATCCCGCCACGTATCAATGTGATTTCGAATTTCGATTTCATATGTACGTTTATCCGACGCTCTTACGGTGAAGGAAAACACCGTGAGGAAACCAGCACACGCCTACGAAGACACTCGCAGGTTGTGTGTGAAGTCGACCAACCCGCACTGGGCCCGTGTGGTCGACTAAGGCCTGATCGCCCTAGTTCAGGGTAGGCTCGAGTCCCTCGGAGAGAACGTATATGAGCTGATATGATAATATACGAACGACGTTCCGAATGCCGTGTTCCTGAAGTTAAGACTGATTAATACCAAATTCAATGCATTTTTTAATTTTTTTTATTCACAATTGGTAAGCCCTTGGCATCATCTCACCTGATGGTAAGTGACGATGATGCCGAAGATGGAAGCGGGCTTACCAAGATTCCCCAACGCAATAGAGAACTGGCGACTCTGAATTATACAGTAAATCCTCCAGCACCGACATCTCAAGAACCTCTATATGCATTTACGTTGGTCTTTAAAAAAAACTAATTATGAACCCTTCTAAATTCCAGGCGTAATCTTCGACGCTACAGGCAGCTACGTATACTGCTTCCTGGCCATGAGTTTCTGCTGTTTCGTCTGTGTGGTGTTGTGGACTATAGAGCATGTCGTCTACAAGAAGAACAAGTCCTGAGAATCATAATTGTCATCATTAACCCATATTGGGTTTCTGTTTGACATAGCCTCCCTCGAGGCGCTCCAAAAGATAGCCAGTTCTTCATTTCGTTGAAGAATCTTGGTAAGACCAATTCCATATTTGGCTTCATCGTCACGTACCATCAGGTCCAGTGTGCTAGGAAAATAAGATACCAAAAAAAAATACTGATCTTCAGTTTAAATAGTCAGTTTTGACCCTGCGAGTGTTCCTGTCGGTGTCGGTACCGGTCGCGAGTTCAATGGTTTTTTCCCATCTCAAAAATGCCTAACGCGCCTAAAGAAGTTTTCACTTCAAAAATAAAATAAAAAACCTTTCCCTTCCCAGCCCAGCCATAAAATAAAAACAAATTTTACATTTTACATTTTACTCAGCGTATTTTTTATTTTTCATATTTTTATTACATTACTAGCTGTCCCGGCGAACTTCGTTCCACCTTACACTACACTACACTGACCTAACCTACACTACATTACCCACCCTACCCTACACTACCCTACCCTACACTACCCTACCCTACACTACCCTACCCTACACTACCCCAGCCTACACTACACTACCCATTTCTACAATACCCTACCCTACACTACCCTACCCTACACTACCCTACCCTACACTACCCTACCCTACACTACCCTACCCTACACTACCCTACCCTACACTACACTACCCTAACCTACCCTACATACCCTACTCTACACTACCCTACCCTACACTACCCCAGCCTACACTACACTACCCATCTCTACAATACCCTACCCTACATTACCCTACCCTACACTACACTACCCTAACCTACCCTACATACCCTACTCTACACTACACTACTCTACACTACACTACCCATCTCTACACTACCCTACCCTACACTACACTACCCTACCCTACCCTACACTACACTAACCTACCCTACACTACACTACCCTAACCTACCCTACATACACTACTCTACACTACCCTACCGTACACTACCCTACACTACACTACCCTACCCAACCCTACACTACACTACCCAACCCTACCCTACCCTACACTACCCTACACCTACACTACACTACCCTACCCTAAAACCAATTATTTTTTGACAGATTTTTTATTTTTTGATTTTTTTAAATTTAAATCCGAGCGTTTTCATATTTATTCACCTTTTAAACCTTCTCTGGACTTCCACAAATAATTCAATACCAAAATTAGCCAAATCGGTCCAGCCGTTCTTGAGTTTTAGCGAGACAAACGAACAGCAAAAAAATATACTTAAGTGTATGTATTTTGTGTTCGCGCGTATTATTCAAACAATAATTCTCTGACGATTGCTAGGCGAATGTACCGCGCTCACTTCACTAACACGTTGAATAGTCTCCGGGGTCCGCACTGACTTTGGGCGGCCTGTGTTAATGATTCTTACCGTAGAACCGGTTTCCTCAAACATTCTAATCCATTTACGAATTGAATTTGCGCTTGGTGCTTCGCTGATGTCCCGTAATTGGAAGTGAGCGCGGTACGCCTAGCAATCGTCAGAGAATTATTGTTTGAATAATACGCGCGAACACAAAACGCACGTTGCGCTCCTGAGAACGGGTCCATGGCGACTAAAAATTCCACGAAATGGCGCGTCTAACGACACCCCCCCCCCCCCCCCCCCGCACGCGTACCTCTGCGGGTTTATGATTTATAGACAAAACAAAACGTCAACACAGTTAAGGCCCACCCTGTATATAGATAATTTATATTTTTTTGTGTCATTTTTAAGAAATTAAAAATAATGAGGTACATTTATTTTGCGTTTTTAGGGTTCCGTATCGAAAGGGTAAAAACGGGACTCAATCACTAAGACTTCGCTGTCCGTCCATCTGTCACCAAACTGTATATCATGAACCGTGATAGCTAGACTGTTGAAATTTCCACAGATGATGTATTTCTGTTGCCGCTATAACAACAAATACTAAAAAATACAAAAAGTGAAAAAATAATAATAATAAAGTGGTCTCCATACAAAAAAACGTGGTTTTTTTTAAACATGAAGAAACTAGTGCCATTTAGTATGATGGTACGGAACCCTTTGTTCTAGCGCCATTTAGTATGATGTTACGGAACCCTTTGTACAAGCGCCATTTAGTATGATGTTACGGAACCCTTTGTACAAGCGCCATTTAGTATGATGTTACGGAACCCTTTGTACAAGCGCCATCTAGTATAATGGTACGGAACCCTTTGTACTAGCGCTATCTAGTATAATGGTACGGAACTCTTTGTACTAGCGACATCTAGTATGATGGTACGGAACCCTTTGTACTAGCGCCATTTAGTATGTTGGTACGGAACCCTTTGTACTAGCGCCATTTAGTATGATGTTACGGAACCCTTTTTACAAGCGCCATCTAGTATAATGGTACGGAACTCTTTGTACTAGCGCTATCTAGTATGATGTTATGGAACCCTTTGTTAGCGTGTCTGCCTCGCACTTGGCCGCTTTTATTTAACATAAACACAGATTTGTGATATTTTCTATGATAATATGTAAAATAGTTTTTACGACTATAGATCAGATTGATATTATGACGCTGATTTAACTAATATTTTCTTGTACCTGTTATGTAAGTATTGAGATTACTTCATATTGTTAGTAAAATTAATAACATTATTACCAAATTTCCAAAGGGAGGCCAATACTGATACCTACCCAAAGAATCACACTTCACACTAATATTATAAAGGCGAAACTTTGTGAGTGAGTGAGTGTGTATGTTTGTTACTTTTTCACGCAAAAACTACTGAACGGATCTGGCTGAAATTTAGTAGATATTAACACATAGGCTACTTTTTTCACGCTCGCAAACCGCTTGCGGCTCGCGCACTGCGCACCCTCGATAAGTCATAGGAACGTTGTCAACGCGGGTGAAGCCGCGGGAAACAATTAGTTATACATATTTTTTGGAAACTTATTATTTGGGCGGTGTTTTTATTGCTTCGGAGATAATTTAATTGGTTGTGCTTTAGATCATATGGGCAGAATAAAACGTGGGCATTAATATCGTAAAAAATAGGCGTTTATTTAATTTTGACGGCCAGTATATTAGGATGGGATCAAGGTGGGGTCTTTGGCCGTTAGATTGGTTAGGTAGGTAGTGACACAGTAAATATATTAGTGAGGAGACAGACAGGCGCGCACCAAGCGAGCAAAGCGAGCAAGCCACGGCAACGGCCGGCGAAACGCAAAACCAATTTTATAGTCAGTGCCCTGTGTTACTACCCACTTCAAATGTATTAATTACTGTCCAGTTGTTAAACAATCAATCAAATATGCTTTATTGTACAATTACAAAAATATACACAGATAGTATAGTACAGAATTAAACACTAAAACTAAACAGTTAATTTTAGTGATCATTTGATGATATTTTACCACCCATTTGAAATTACTTTGCACATTTATTTGTACTATAACCAATTAATTATTGAACTGTCGGATTTGTATTTTTAAAGTTTTCAAAATGTAATCTTTTACTGCCCATTTGTATTTTTTACTGCCTATTTATATCAAGGTTTTTTTTTATGTAGGTATGTTTATACTTTTAATTTTTATTTTTTATTTTTTTTACATTAGGTTTTTATTTCTCCTTTGTATTATGACGTAATAATTGGGCAGGCGACACTTTTAATAATCAATCAATCAACGCCGTCTGTCCCTTGGATAGCACGATTAATTGTGTCACACGATAAGAGAGAGAGAATCAATCACTGACCCGTTTTGTGGGTTAATGAACCCTAATAATAGGTTGACAGTGAAAATTTTCACAGAATGTATTTCTATTGCCACTGTAACAAAAAAAAAGTGTGTGTGTCAGCTCCGACGCACGACTGGAGTTTACTACTTAAGTACGATTGTCTAAACAGGCACAAAACAGGGCTTGACTATAGTTTTAAGTTTACTCTGCACAGTTTTTATAACTAATCATTCCAATTTCCGGCCTCTTTTCATAGCTGATGTGTCAGGTGTTTTAGCTCCCATGGTCGCAGCTACTAATGATCCATTTGGTGTTTGGCAGCGACTAACCTCGTATGCTTTAGATGCGGTTATACGAGCATATCTTAGGTCATACCATAAAGGGCTCTAACATTGGTTTTGTGTTGACTCTTCAATTAAATCAAGAGCATTTTTGTTAAGTTTCTCTTGTCTATTGAAAATGCAAACTAATTACTTACTATAAACAAAATTTAGTCTTCATAACCTAAAAAACTACTACTGAAAGAAAGACTATTATTTCGCGTTCGCAGGATTAAGGTTACTTACGTAGCTAGTGTTATATTATTTTATAGTACTTACATTGCTGTTTTTACATTTCTCAGCTCTGCAGAATAAAAATCGGGGTTATTTTTGAAGAACATGATTGCGTCCACTTTGGGCAAGTTTCTGCTATCTGCTTTCACAAAATTGACACCCATGATGGAGTGGAATACCAAATTATATAAAAATCACAAATTTTAAAATCTTATCAGATAAAAAATTGTAAGACTGAAAAAATAACATCTGATTTGATTACTGTGTTGTGACTTCATTTTAGATTTCGTAGTGACTTATATTCTTTTTGTCAGATTCAGCCAATCCTGACTGTTTTGTATCACGTGACAGAGGTGCGCATAATAGGTTGCGCGTAAAAAACGTAACGCGCAAAGAGAATATAACAAACTACGTTTTCGATCACTAGATTTTACTCCTCATATTTTTTTCATACCGGGCGCCTTATATGCAAATCGATTCTTAAGGAGTAAACTCCAAAAATACTAAAAGAAACAGTGAAAAAACAAAAAAAAAACAAATTTTTTGATTCACCTAGCTCTATCTTAAAAACGGTAATAAGCGTGAAACTTGGTGCGATTATATGTAGTACTAATACTGAAGAAAAAAAAAGTCTAGAGAGCGGCAGGGAGTGTCGTCCATTCTGTATGTTATATAGTTAGTACTTTGCTTATGTATTTGTAATAAAAATCATCAATTAGTTTAAAAAACTAAAAAACACGCTTTTAGTAGTTATCTTGGATGTCCGCCATATTGGATGTAAGTCACGTGACTATTTTTTTCGTATTTTTGACAGCAAACCCTTTCATTTGATACCCATATCATGGGGGTGGATTTCAAACAACCAGTCCGCCATCTTGGGGAGGCCGCCATATTGGATTTGTAATGACGTTTCTTAGCTAGTCATATTTTATAATCAGAACTCAGAGCGTGTGCAAAATTTCATCCTAATCGAAGACCGGGAAGTGGGACAAATTAAGATTCCAAGATTTTCTTACATAGTTACAAGTGAAGCTAATATCAACCGACTTCTAAAAAGGAGGAGGTTCTCAATTCGACTCTTTTTTAACCCCCGACACAAAAAGGGTGGTGGTATAATTTAACATGTGTATCTGTGTGTCTGTCTGTGGGTGGCATCGTAGTTCTTAAAAGAATGCACCGATTTTGTTGCGGTTTTTATGTTTAAAAGCTATAATTTATAAATATATTGTTAGCCGTTTAAGGATCATCAGCTCTTATCTAGGTGATGAAATCATATGTGTGATCGATCCAAAATTTGGTGCCATATTACTGTTATAATATAACAAAACCATGGTAACCTTGACCTGATGCTGCAGCATCTTCTGGAATCTGCAGGATACCCCACTCCTCACCAAACTTACAGCTGTGGCATCTTTTTGGACTCATTGGAATAGTCTCAATGAAAAGGTATTAGAAATAATATGGTAACCTTGACCTGATGCTGCAGCATCTCCTGGAATCCGCAGGATACCCAACTCCTCGCCAACTTACAGCAGAGCTATCGTGTTTGGGCTCATTGAAATAGTCTCAATGAAAAGGTGTTATATAGAACATGGTAACCTTGACCTGATGTTGCAGCATCTCCTGGAATCCGCAGGATACCCAACTCCTCGCCAACTTATATTAGAGGTATCGTATTTGGGCTCATCGAAATAGTCTCAATGAATAGGTGTTACATAGAATATGGTGCCCTTAACCTGATGCTGCAGCATTTCCTGCAATCTGCAGGATACCCAACTCCTCGCCAACTTACAGCAGTGGTATCGTGTTTGAGTTCCTTGGAATAGTCTCAATAAATAGGTGTTATATAGAACATGGTAACCTTGACCTGATGCTGCAACATCTCCTAGAATCTGCAGGATACCCCACTCCTCACCAAACTTACAGCAATCTGCAGGATACCCAACTCCTCGCCAACTTACAGCAGTGGTATCGTGTTTGAGTTCCTTGGAATAGTCTCAATAAATAGGTGTTATATAGAACATGGTAACCTTGACCTGATGCTGCAACATCTCCTAGAATCTGCAGGATACCCCACTCCTCACCAAACTTACAGCAGTATCATCGTATTTGAGCTCATTGGAATAGTCTCAATAAAAAGGTGTTATATAGAACATGGTAACCTTGACCTGATGCTGCAGCATCTCCTAGAATCTGCAGGATACCCAACTCCTCACCAAACTTACAGCAGAGGCATCGTATTTGGGCTTATTGGAATAGTCTCAATTAAAAGGTATTAGATAGAACATGGTAATTATATGCTTGCGTCGATCGCGCAGGTTAACTGACCATAAGGAAGGTCATTACCTAGATTGAATTTATAATAAGATACCACAATTTGTAAAAGAACTTCCAATAAACAGGTTTAAGGCGGAACTAAAAAGATGGCTGCTACTGCATACATTTTACTCGGTCAAGGAATTTCTGGATTTTAAATTTATTAATAATGACTAAATTGAATGTTATTTATTTATTAATTGTAATGTAACTAGTTTTTTTTTTCCTCTTTGTTTGCATGCTATCATTTTTATGGCTGAGTTTGGCGTTTCAACAAAGATTTTGTACCACCTAATATTATGTACCCAACTCAAGGGCAAATAAACGATTTCTATTCTATTCTATTCTATTCTGAATGTTAGTGACATTTATCTCGAACTTTTCCGTGCTTCGCAAGGCAGGTTAAGCCGTTGGTGCCGGTTGCTATCCTAGATGGCAGTCGTTAAGCCGTGTCAGAGGCTATAAGCGGATTGTGAACTTCAGATAGAAGACTTGTCACTAGCCTTGCAACCTCCATAAAACCAGATTCAGCCCCCGTACCGACCCCTCGACACCCCTGCCCCGCAGGTGGAGACATTATATATTGTTAACTAGCTGTTTACCACGGCGTCACCCGCGTGGACAACGTTTCTATGACTTTCCGCGGGTGCGCAGTGCGCGAGCCGCAAGCAGCTCGCGAGCGTGAAAAAAGTAGCCTTTGTGTTAATCCAGGTCCTAGTCTACATATCAAATTTCAGCCAGATCCGTTCAGTAGTTTTTGCGTGAAGAAGTAACAAACATACACACACACTCACAAACTTTCGCCTTTATAGTAATATTAGTGTGATGAAGTCACAAAATAACAAGGCAGTACTTGGCTATGCTGATTGAACATATGTATGCGTCACACGCGTCCGCTTCTACAAGCTTTTAATTAACCTGCAATCATCATTATCATATAAGTCGAAAAACGTCCACTGCTGGACAAAGGCCTCCCCCAAGGATTTCCACGACGACCGGTCCTGCGCTGCCCGCGTCCAGCGTAAACACTTCTTCTTCTTTTCGAGTCGACGACAAATTCAGATAGTCCCATCCCAAAACCGAGCCACGCAAATTGCCTTGTCAGTGGCCTGCATCAAGTCCTCCCGCGTGCAGGTAACAGGGCAAGAAGGACACGTATTGAGGTGGTCCATCCTTTGAGGGACCGCACCACACCTACACTCCAGGTTCGTATCTCCAATGAATCCCCGAATTCTGAAACGCTGACTGGGACATTTAGATCAGTAATAGGGTGAAACATGCATTATTCAAAAACACTGGTAATATTTAAGAAATTTTAATAAAAAAAAATAACGAAGTCTTTCTTACACTATCGTTCTCGGTAACACTTTAGGTACTTTGCCCACTCATATTTACCGGTAGATTTAACCTTTGTCAGTTTCCCCTTCAACGTAATTATAAAATTCTGTGCACGTCATTTTATTCTTATAAACGCATTGGTTGATGCTTTCGACTGTGCTTACACTGAGTGAATTTCGTTCTTTCGTCCACGGTGCTGAAGTTAACAAAAACACTCGTTCTACGTGAGCATTGGGGCCTGGGATTGCAAAAATATATTGACGTACCTTCAGAAGATTAGCTTTTCTTTCCAGTTATTCGGTTTTTCAAAAAAGTGTTTTCATTTTTTGCATATCTTGCAAAATGCACGATGCACTGCACCAGCGTGGCAGCCCCAACAGCACCCTGAACGTATTATTATATTGGACGCGCATGGCGCCGATCGTTCTTTGCGAATACGCAGGCCACAGACTATAAGTATTAGAGATGTACAGTAGGCTCTAAACAATATTATCTTAACCTGAGCTGCATTTCTACAGACCCTGTGTGCTATCATATTCGCTCTGGTCGAAACGGCCCTACGCTCTCTATCTATATCAGCATCATCATTTAAATAGGGCCAGATATTTGAAAGCAGAAACTCTTTTTAAAGGGGATCCATTCGGTAACACAGGGGGAACATGATATGGACACTTGTGCCTGCCTTGAAAATCAGTAGCTCACTTTTAGTTTCGTTATATCTAAGGCCGTGTTGTGCAGCATAATTACCCGTGGACCCGTCAATGGGTCGAATCACCGGGTCCACGGGTAATTAGTGTAATTTTCACATCATCATATCAGCTGAAGGACGTCCACTGCTAGACATAGGCCTCCTCCAAGGATTTCCACGACGACTGACTGGTTCTGCGTTACCCGCATCCAGCGGCTTCTCGCGACCTTCACCAGGTCATCGGTCCACCGAGTGGGAGGCCTGCCTACGGTACGTACACTTATTTTCAGATACACTTAGCAATTGTTTCAGTCCACCAATCGAAGGGCTCAACAGCACCATATAGTCTGCGTAGCTAATGTTGTTCACACATCATCTATATGACGTCCGACATACATGCTGCTGAGCTCCTCGATCAGGGCATCGACATGTAAGTTAAAGAATTTTGAAGAGCTTAAGCCACTTTGTCTTACCCCACATTGCAACACATAATCATCTGATACTGAATCCTCCCACTTTACAAAGTTTCATCATCATTATCATCATATCAGCCGAATAATGTTCACTGCTGGACAAAGGCCTCCACCAAGAATTTCTGCGACGACCGGTCAAGTGACTTCCCGCGATCTTCACCAGGTCGTCGGTCCACCGCGTGCGAGGCCTGCCTACAATATGTTTTCCGATGCGCGGTCGCCACTCGAGAACTTTACTGCCCCAACGGACATCTATTCTACAAGCTATGTGCTCTGCCAACTGCCACTTCAGTTTAGCTATTCTGTGAACAATGTCGGTTACTTTGGTTCTAAGGATCTCCTCATTTCTGATTCGATCGCGTAGTTTATTAGACTAGAATACCAAAACTTAAAGAGACATATTAGAAAATACTAGGAAAATTTTACATAAATATACAAATAATATACAATGCTGAGCTACAGAGGGGTAAACAAGTTTATTAATTGAAATGTACTAAGTTCCTTTTTGTAAGTTATTGTTATGTAAGTAGCTATGGTAATATTTGCGTTCATATGTAAGTTGTCAGTTTCAAAATTTGCAACATTTTGATCCACTTCCTGGTTTCCATGGAGCTAAAATTTTTCATCATCATATCCGCTCATATACGTCCCCACTGAGGAGCTCGAGCCTACCCTGAATGATGGCGATCGGGCCTGAGTCTACCACGCGGGCCCAGTGCGGGTTGGTCAACTTCACGCACAACCTTCGAGTTTCTTCGCAGGCATGGGCAGGTTTCCTCACGATGTTTTCCTTCACCGTAAGAGCGTCGGATAAATGTACTTATGAAATCTAAATTCGAAATCATATTGGTACGTGGTAGGATTCGAACGACGAATTCCCGGACAGGAGACGTACTCATACACGTTTAGTTTGGATGACAATGCATGCTTGGCTAAGTGACGTCATTCTAAATCCAATATGGCGATGACAGACTCCCGAAGATGGCGAACCACTCATTTTTATGCACCCCCATTATAAGGGTATCAAATGAAAGGGTTTGCTGAGAAGAAAACGTATAATATACAAACGTTTTTAAATAAAACCAAGCTTTAAAGAAAATAAAATTTTAAGGTTTTACATAATGAGCTTATATACAAAGTAATCTTGTTTCAATGGGTTTCAAAGGGCGTTTTGAGAATAGGGGCATTTCAAGAAGAAGCCGTTTCAATCATCATCATATCAGCTCATATAAGTCCCCACCGAGTGGCTCGAGCATACCCTGAATTAGGGCGATTGGGCCTTAGTCGACCACGCGGGCCCAGTTCGGGTTGGTCGACTTCACAAACAACCTTCGAGTTTCTTGTGAAGTGGCAACTATCCGGCTTTTACCCTACATGGTGTTCGGCGCATGGACAGATCTAATGATAGTGCACGTGTTCGGCAAGGTATTCGCTACTTACAGAATTAATGAAATTACCCTATATTTGCTTTTAATAAGCCGTATTCACTAAATCATTTTCCATACAAAATTAAAATTACTATTTTAACACTTAGTATAAAATTTGATCCCTGGAGTCAAGTGATCCTCATTACCTCACCTTCTCCCAAACAAATTCTGCTGGACAATGCGTCGAACAACCTGATGTATATGTCGCCGTTATCTGGTTGAATCTGCTATTTGATTGAATGACTAGCGCGTTCATTGAATGACGAAATTCAATTGAATCACTAAAGGACAACTCGTCAAGTTGTTGAATGTAACGTTCAACGTCTTGACTGAACGTCATTTAGCTAAGTTATTAAATGGGACATTCCGAATAAAAACCGACCTACCCATGGGGGGGGAGCTCTTTGACTGTAAAATCAATCAAACCTGACCGAGCCTAATATTGCTCGCTTCGCTCACTCATTACAGTTTTTTTTTAGAAAAATATATTTTTTGCCAACTCTCATTTCGTTGTATGGAATTTTACGTTCATAATGTGAACAAGAACACTAAGTTACAAAGCCCTCATTCTCACAAATAAACTAAACAATAACTTTGAACTAAATTTCAATCACCTGACTGATTTTACGTCCGCTCTGTTCAAACTAGTTGGACGTTGAGTGACGCTTGTTCAATCAACGGTCGGACTAGTGGTTCAATTGAATCTCGTCATTCAATGAACGCGCTAGTCATTCAATCAAATAGCAGTTTCAACCAAATGACTGCGACATATACATTACCCTTCATTACTATTCTTGAGCGGTTCGGTAAAACGATGAATCAATTTACCAGAAAATTACTTTTTTACTATACCAAAATGCCTGACGGTTACCCTTCCAATTCAAGAGAATAAATGCCGATATCTGTAAATATCCAGCGAAGTCAACATTTTACCCCCAACACTAAAAATGGCTAGGCGATGTTTACATCAATATTATCCATGTCAACTTTAATTTCTATTCAGTGTTATTTATCAACCCCTAGTAGAGCGCCGTGGTTAAAAATCAATTAGCGAAAACCGGTTTAATTGAAACAGCTGTGACACGAAGCGCTCCAGTCGAGCGCCATCGTTAAAAATCAATTAGCGAAAGCCGGTTTAATTGAAACAGCTGTGACACGAAGCGCTCCAATCGAGCGCCATCGTTAAAAATCAATTAGCGAAAGCCGGTTTAATTGAAACAGCTGTGACACGAAGCGCTCCAGTCGAGCGCCATCGTTAAAAATCAATTAGCGAAAGCCGGTTTAATTGAAACAGCTGTGACACGAAGCGCTCCAGTCGAGCGCCATCGTTAAAAATCAATTAGCGAAAGCCGGTTTAATTGAAACAGCTGTGACACGAAGCGCTCCAGTCGAGCGCCATCGTTAAAAATCAATTAGCGAAAGCCGGTTTAATTGAAACAGCTGTGACACGAAGCGCTCCAGTCGAGCGCCATCGTTAAAAATCAATTAGCGAAAGCCGGTTTAATTGAAACAGCTGTGACACGAAGCGCTCCAGTCGAGCGCCATTGTTAAAAATCAATTAGCGAAAGCCGGTTTAATTGAAACAGCTGTGACACGAAGCGCTCCAGTCGAGCGCCATCGTTAAAAATCAATTAGCGAAAGCCGGTTTAATTGAAACAGCTGTGACACGAAGCGCTCCAGTCGAGCGCCGTGGTTAAAAGTCAGTTAGTGAAAACCGGTTTAATTGAAACAGCTGTGACATGAAGCGCTCCAGTCGAGCGCCATCGTTAAAAGTCAGTTAGTGAAAACCGGTTTAATTGAAACAGCTGTGACACGAAGCGCTCCAGTCGAGCGCCGTGGTTAAAAATCAATTAGCGAAAGCCGGTTTAATTGAAACAGCTGTGACACGAAGCGCTCCAGTCGAGCGCCGTGGTTAAAAGTCAGTTAGTGAAAACCGGTTTAATTGAAACAGCTGTGACACGAAGCGCTCCAGTCGAGCGCCGTGGTTAAAAATCAATTAGCGAAAGCCGGTTTAATTGAAACAGCTGTGACACGAAGCGCTCCAGTCGAGCGCCGTGGTTAAAAGTCAGTTAGTGAAAACCGGTTTAATTGAAACAGCTGTGACACGAAGCGCTCCAGTCGAGCGCCGTGGTTAAAAATCAATTAGCGAAAGCCGGTTTAATTGAAACAGCTGTGACACGAAGCGCTCCAGTCGAGCGCTGTGGTTAAAAGTCAGTTAGTGAAAGCCGGTTTAATTGAAACAGCTGTGACACGAAGCGCTCCAGTCGAGCGCCATCGTTAAAAATCAATTAGCGAAAGCCGGTTTAATTGAAACAGCTGTGACACGAAGCGCTCCAGTCGAGCGCCATCGTTAAAAGTCAGTTAGTGAAAACCGGTTTAATTGAAACAGCTGTGACACGAAGCGCTCCAGTCGAGCGCTATCGTTAAAAAACAATTAGCGAAAGCCGGTTTAATTGAAACAGCTCTGACACGAAGCGCTCCAGTCGAGCGCCATCATTAAAAATCAATTAGCGAAAGCCGGTTTAATTGAAACAGCTGTGACACGAAGCGCTCCAGTCGAGCGCCATCGTTAAAAATCAATTAGCGAATGCCGGTTTAATTGAAACAGCTGTGACACGAAGCGCTATAGTACAGGGCGTATTTACAAAATTGTTTCCCCCATACAAACTTAAAATTTCTACTTCTGAAAATGGATGGGCCGATTCTAACGAAACTTTATACACATAAGCATTAAGCAAGTTATGAAATTCTAGTTTGTGGATAGATTTTATTTTCAAAAAACTTAAATTTTCAACGTGGGTAGTGGGTAATTCTACTTATAAAATACCTTCATTAATTGGATTTTTCTACCTTTTGTTTTTGAAAGCTGAAACGGAAATTTCAAGATTTTCTTACAAATATTGTTCGGGGCCGTAGATAAAAACTATTTTTCCATTTAAATTAAATATTAAAATTTCTTGAAAGTAGAAACGACGATTCTAATGAAACTTTGTACATTGATAAGCTAAACAGGTGATCAATTGACTACTTTTTCAAATCTAGTGTTGTCAAGATAATAGTACATTTTAAAGTTTTCCCAGTAACCTTAAAATATTAATTTCAATAAAGTAGTATTTGAACATGATCCTGTATTGCTTATGTGTATAAAGTTTTATTAGAATCGGCTCACTCATTTTCAAGTAATATCTTTAATTTATATGAAAAATGATAGTTGATACTTTTGATTGTAGATTCTTGGTGGAACTTTATATCACTTTATATCACACAAATAAAACTGCGTTTCAGCGATTTCTAACACCATCTTCAGGCTACTATTTTTTTTTAATGTGGAATTAGATATATGCCAATATGTATGGAAAATGAGTTTCGGTTTAGGCGTCTTTAGTCGAACCTACACTTAAGACGCTTATAGTTAAGTACCACATTACAAAAACATGTCAGTTAATACGTTTAAATCTAATATATCTACATCTAATCTACATTTGATACGACGGCACCCTATTCCTGGGTTCCAGTTTGATGCGGAACCCGTCTGTCCTTTTCAATATGATGTCACCTTGCAGCACGAACTGGTCTTCAGTGACATTTGACGTCACCCGGAAGTTGCGTAAGATTGTCGAAATCAGCACTTTGAGCTTCAGCATGGCGTATTTGCGTCCTGGAAGGATGAATACCGTGATGGATCGACTGGATACGAAAACTACCTATCTTTATATATAAAATACCGGTGTGTGTGTTTGTAATTTTTCTCCTTCTCCTAAACGATTTGACCGATTTTGATGATTTTTTTTTAAGCGGGCTTTGAGCGCGGCGACCGAATCAAGAAATTCCGTAACGAAAAAAAAACACCCCACGCTCGGCCGAGTTCTAAAAAACTTACAGTGCCATCTATTAGCGATTTGCGGTACTAAAAGGACTTAGTCAATTTTACTGGTGTAACTCAAGTTGATAAAAAATGCTATGCAATAGCTTTACCGCGGCAGTCTCCGAGTGCCACACGTCTTTTTTTGTACTCACGGTGGATTGAACCCGATAGGTGAAACTGTTGTCAAGATCTAGATTTTTAGACAGGAATGAAGACTGAAATTTCCATCCAATATTATAACGTCATATGCATAGTAAGGTCGCAAGCATAAACATATTGTTTTGATTGGAAAATAAAACTAATTTTAGCTTAATGAAAATAACAATTAACTTATTTATAATTCAATTAATATCGTACTTGTAGGCTTCTCTAAGGTGCCCTTAGATTGTGACGTCAGGGCTGTTTACATATAATGTATTTCAGCTTTACCTACCTAACCATCAGTACAATTCCAGTGTTGAAACTTTAGTAAACATTTTAATACCTACAGTTAAAGGAAATTACGTTGCAATGTAATTGATTCACTAACTTCAATTTTGTTTTAATTGTTAAATGAGAACGCTTTATTTAAATTTTTAATTGCCTCCGTGGCGTAATGGTTCAGTCAATTAGCTTCAAATCAGGAGGTCGCGGGTTCGATTCTCGGCGGAGTCAAACTTTGTATGAACCGGTTTGGTTGGTGAAAGGGCATTTCCTAAGCCTGCCTGGCCAGCTACCACCATCTTAACTGAGTCTTGCCGCCAAGCATCAATGTTAACAGCATTTGATGTGTTTCGGCTAGAGGATAAGATAGCCAGTTTCCTAGTGCGTTGGGGAATCTTGATAAGTCCGCTTCCGTCTTCGGCATCATCGTCACTTACCATCAGGTGAGATGATGCCTAGGGATTACCAATTGTGGATAAAAAAAAAGAAAAATTTTCTATAGATCTCCTCATTTCAGGCTTGATCTATCAGAAATTGGTAAAAAAACCGGCCAAGTGCGAGCCGAACTCGCGCACAAAGGGTTCCGTACCATTATCTATAAAAATCACGTTTGTTGTATGGAGACCCCCCTTATTTTTTCATTTTTTTCTAATTTTTTGTATTTGTTGTTATAGCGGCAACAGAAATACATCATCTGTGAAAATTTCAACTATCTAGCTATCACGGTCCATGAAATACAGCCTGGTGACAGACGGACGGAATAGGGTAATAGGTCTCAGTAATAGGGTCCCGTTTTTCCCTTTGGGTAGGGAACCCTGAAAAAAACATCTTTATAACTTACCGACGCAGCTCCTGGGCCCAGCACTGAATGGGATGTAGCTGTAGTAATGGCGGTTCTGGGTATTCTCGGGTAGAAAATTATCAGGGTTGAAGACTTCCGGTTTCTTGTAGTGTCGTGGGTCGCGGTGTATCGCGAACATGCCGATGACGACCGTGGCACCGGCAGGGAGGATGTAGTTGTTTGTGTCTGGGAATATAATAGAGAAATTGAACATTTCTAAGCTTTTGTCAGGGTTGAAGACTTCTGGGCTCTTGTAGTGTCGTGGGTCGCGGTGTATCGCGAACATGTCGATGACGACCGTGGCACCGGCAGGGAGTATGTAGTTGTTTGTGTCTGGGAATATAATATAGAAATTGAACATTTCTAAGCTTTTGTCAGGGTTGAAGACTTCCGGGCTCTTGTAGTGTCGTGGGTCGCGGTGTATCGCGAACATGCCGATGACGACCGTGGCACCGGCAGGGAGTATGTAGTTGTTTGTGTCTGGGAATATAATACAGAAATTGAACATTTCTAAGCTTTTGTCAGGGTTGAAGACTTCCGGGCTCTTGTAGTGTCGTGGGTCGCGGTGTATCGCGAACATGCCGATGACGACCGTGGCACCGGCAGGGAGTATGTAGTTGTTTGTGTCTGGGAATATAATATAGAAATTGAACATTTCTAAGCTTTTGTCAGGGTTGAAGACTTCCGGGCTCTTGTAGTGTCGTGGGTCGCGGTGTATCGCGAACATGCCGATGACGACCGTGGCACCGGCAGGGAGTATGTAGTTGTTTGTGTCTGGGAATATAATACAGAAATTGAACATTTCTAAGCTTTTGTCAGGGTTGAAGACTTCCGGGCTCTTGTAGTGTCGTGGGTCGCGGTGTATCGCGAACATGCCGATGACGACCGTGGCACCGGCAGGGAGTATGTAGTTGTTTGTGTCTGGGAATATAATACAGAAATTGAACATTTCTAAGCTTTTGTCAGGGTTGAAGACTTCCGGGCTCTTGTAGTGTCGTGGGTCGCGGTGTATCGCGAACATGCCGATGACGACCGTGGCACCGGCAGGGAGTATTTAGTTGTTTGTGTCTGGGAATATAATAGAGAAATGGAACATCGTCTCAAATTTTTTCGCCTGTGTGTCGCGTGACGGTCGGTATAATCGTTTCGTCCTCTGTACCGTAGCTCCAAGACGAGACCTCAGCCATGATCGTTTCGTCCTCTGTAAATGTCTATAATGTGAAAAAAAGTTTCACTTTTACCGTGTTTTCATAAAACCACACACTACTTTTTATCTTTTTTTTATTTTACTTCGTCCGCGTGGAGTTTTTGAATATTCCCACGGGAACTTTTGAATTTTCTGGGATAAAAAGTATCCTTTAAGTTAACTCGGGCTATAAGGAACCACCATAAAAAATTTGATCAAAATCGGCGTGGTAGTTTTTGCGTGATGTGCTAACATACAGACTGAAAGACAGACGAAATTTCCAAAAGTTGTTGTTTTGGTCTCTATATCGTTAGTAATGTCCACAACAGTTTTTTTCAAAAATATTCCATGAACAGACACGGCCCTGTTACAGTTTTATTATATGTATAGATTTGATCTCAGCTGATGGTAAATGACGATGTAATCGAGGATGGTACACGCAAACTTAAATAATATCTATTCACTCTCGCCTCGAAGATCATCAAATTGTAGAAGTCGGGAAACACAGGCGCAGGCAAGGAGTTCCACTCTATTGCTGTCCGCATAATAAATGAGGAAGCGTAACGCTTCGTGCGTATTGGCTGAATATCAACAAAAAAGGGGTGGAACCTCTCGCTGCGTCTCGTTGACCGAAGGTAGAATGGAGCTGGGGACATGAGGTCGTGCAGTTCTTGTGCATACTCACTGAAATGAATTCGATAAAATACCTTAACTTATAAATTCTCTAATAATTGATGCTTTCAAGTTTTTTCAAAACCATAGTTATATCCAACTGATTGAGTAATAGAGGACTAAAAAGGAGGAGAGATTACGTCACAATCCAAAAACTGGTCTTATATAGACTGGTGGAATTTTCGCCATCACTACTATATACATTTATTTTTCAGCTTAACTCTTTAAGATGACATAGCAAACGTCAGTACTGGAAATTGTAGAGAACATGAAGAAAATATACATACAGCACAATAATATTCTATCATATACAGGTGTAATGAAATTGGTGTAGTTTCGGTAAACTGCGATTTTAACTCATTATCTGAGCAACTTTGGTTCTATGACTTTGCTGAAATCGCAATAAAATAATTAACTTTACATACAAATCGATTAGCTGATTGACCAATTTTTCGCATTTTTGTATGGAGGGTCCAATTTTTTTTTGAGAATTGACTATGGGTTCGTCGGGGAAAGTTGAGTAGGACCCCACTTGTTTAGTTTGATAAGTAGAACCCAGTTAACGGGTCGTACACCAATTTTGTTACACCCTGTATATATCAATAGCCAGCCACTTACAAATTTGAACATCCTTGTTCAGTTCTCTAGCGATAATCGGAACTGGGGGGTACAGCCTCAAACTTTCCAGGATGACTCTTTCCAAATACTTCATCTGAAGAGTGTCATTGAAGGTAGCAGGGCGATCGGAGTCCCCAAAGATAGTAAAGAGCTCATCGTAGACTTTGGTCTGGACGTCATGGTGAATTCCGAGGAGGCTGAACACGAAACTGGATCCAGCAGCTGTCGTGTCATGGCCCTAAAAATTAAAGTTAACATTGCTTATTTCAAAACATTTTTTTGGATCATCATATTAGCTCATATACGTCCCCACCGAGGGACTCGAGCCTAGCCTGAAATAGGGCGATCGTGCCTTAGCCGACCACGCGGCCCAGTGCGGGTTGGTCGACTTCACACACAACCTGTGCGAGTTTCTCCGCAAGCGTGTTGCAGGTTTCCTCACGATGTTTTCCTTCACCGTAAGTGCGTCGGATAAACGTACATAGAAATCGAAATTCGAAAACACATTGTTACGTGGCAGGATTCCAACCAGGACCTCCCGTACAGGAGGTAGCGGCCCTTGCCATTGAACCGACGCTCCTTTTTTTAGATAATACTAACTAAAAATACTACCTAAAGCCTTAGTTTAAGAGTCCACCGCGGATCCCCGAACCCCACCTCACTGAATCGCAAGAGAAAACCGCTGCACCAGGAACGATACAGATTGGCTTTCTCGCTGTTACTGATCAGGAGCCACTTGTAGGGTTACCAGAAGTCAAATTGTATAGTCCTGACAAAAATCCAGATTTTTATCAAAAAGTCCTGACATTTTACTGAAACGGGCGGTTTGACGACGCACAGTCCTAGTAATAAAATACCACTTATGATTTTCCTTTTGAGTGCCGACCGGTCACTAATTGCCGACTCACAATCCGCCATTGGGGCTTCTCGTGGAGAGTCACACAGTGAAAAATCACCGTTAATATAAGACGAAGACTTAAAAAAACATCTAAATGATCCAAAACAACCTGATATTTTCAAAGTACGTCCGGAATCCTGACAGGTGCCTAAAAATCCTGACATGTCAGGACAAATCCTGACGTCTGGTATGCCTAGCCGCGTGCCGCCTCAGCCTCTGCACATACTTTTTGGCTCACCTCCACCGCAAAGGGGAAAAAGATATAGGTACCCTCAAGTACTTTCCATATTCCTCCAAATACCAACTGATTTTTTAAACAGTTCTAATTGTTATGAAATACAGTTTATTGTCATCATATTAGCTCACATACGTCCCCACCGAGAGGCTCGAGCCTACCCTGAATTAGGGGGATCGGGCCACGCGGGCCCAGTGCGGGTTAGTCGACTTCACACACAACCTGCGAGTTTCTTCGCAGGTGTGTGCAGATTTCCTCACGATGTTTTCCCTCACCGTTAAAGCAATCGGTGAGTATATAATGTACGTAAATTTCGAATAACTCATTGGTACATTGGCCGTCCGGATTTGAACCCGGCACCTCTGTTTAGGAGGACCGAGTCGTTACTGGTTGAGCCACCTACGCTTATAGTAGTCAAAATTAACATGTACCCGCTAAATAGTCTTTAGCGTAAAAGTGATGAAGAATGTTTTTTTTACTTACTTCAAACATAATAGTGTCGACCTCCTCCTTAATATCATGGTCTGTGAGGTTGCTGGTTCCGTTCTGACTTGACTCGATCATCAAGTCCAGGAACGCGAGACGTTTCTTCGCACCTACAGAACACGTTACATGTAGTTGCAATTTCTTTAAACTAATTTTATGCCCCGGTAAAGTGACAAGTATAATATTCATACTTATAATAAATATAATATTACTTGTCATGTTTATACTTTATTTTATTACTACGTGGTGTGGTCTAGTAGCTACTCCAGACAAAGCAAGCAATATTCTACTTGTCACTCCTAATATCAGTTAAGTCAAGCATGAAATTGCCGAATAGATAAAAAAGTGTACAAAAGAAAACTAATAGATATAAAGAAAAATAGTTATTAAAACAAAATTTATTCTCAAAATAGCTGGTAAATATTTGCCTATTGTTTAGATATTTTGGTGGCTTTAAACCCATGAAAATAGTTATTTTCAACTCAATGAATCACCATTTTTAAAAGAAAAAATTCACAGTTTTGATTTGAAAGCTCTAGAGTTATTGCAGCAGGTTCTTCGTTATTAATGTCATATAAGTGGAATACCCCGCATAAGATTTCGTCAATTTCAGGAAAATTCAAGAAAATTAACTAGTCTAAAAAATTGCCCCATCTTGGTCAAAAACGTTTTTCAAGCGACTTCCAAAAAGGAGGAGGTTCTCAATTCGTCTGTATGTTTTTTTTTTTTTTTTATGTTTGTTACCTCAGAACTTTTGACTGGGTGAACCGATTTTTATGATTATTTTTTTATTTGAAAGCTAGTGCTTCCCGTGTGGTCCCATATAAATTTTATCAAAATCGGTGTAGTACTTTAGTAGAAAATTACCAAAAACCAAAAATAATAATGCAAAAATGTACTAATTTGTTGCGATGGAAGTCGGGTTTTTAACGTGTTTAGCGTTTTTGTTCCATTCAATGGTACAAAGCTCAGGGGATTGGAACATCAAAGAACTTTTTTTGCAATGAAAATTGGCATTAAACTTCAAAAACTGAGATGGCAATTTCATACTTCAACCCATATTACTTGATGCCTTGTGTAAACGATATATACGAGTAAGTGACGTTTCCTAGGACCCGGCATGAAAAATAGGTTATATCCTGAATTTTAAAATTTAAAACATTTTTAGTAATCATCATTTCCAACATCAGATCATCATCATCATCGTCATCAGTCGAAGGACGTCCACTGCAGGACATAGGCCTCCCCCAAGGATTTCCAGCGGTTCCAAGATCCGGACTCGGTTCCAGATTTCCACAAGACCGGTTCTGCGCTACCCGCATCCAGCGGCTTCCCGCGACCTACATCGGTCCACCGAATGGGAGGCCTGCCTATGCTACGTTTTCCGTTGCACAGTTGCCACTCGAGAACTTTACTGCCCCAACGGCCATCCGTTCTAAGAGCTATGTGCCCCGCCCACTGCCACTTAAGTTTAGCGATTCTGAGAGATATGTCGGTTACTTTGTATTTTACTACTCTGAAGGTTGGAGGCTCTACGCTCGAAGTTGTTTCCGAATATGTGTAACTGGGACAAACAGTCCTGTTAGGTAGGTTCAACTTCAAGAAAGAGATCAATCGTCGAATCCAACTCGGCTGGGCAGCGTTCGGGAAGCTTCGCAATATCTTCACGTCCCAAATACCACAGTGTGTTAAGACAAAGGTACTCGACCAATGTGTGTTGCCAGTGATGACATACGGAACTGACACATGGTCGCTTACTATGGGCCTCATAAGAAAGCTCAAGTTCACCCAAAGGGCAATGGAGCGTGCTATGCTCGGAGTTTCTCTGAGTGATCGAAGCAGGAACGAGGAGATCCGTAGGAGAACCAAAGTAACATCAAATCACACTTATATAATTATTGTGTTTGGCCATCGAATGAAAAGACATTTATGATTTTTTCACTTACTAGGTATATACGTGTTTCTACTTAATCACAGTATATATGTCGCAGGCATACTGTATAATTCGTCATTATACATACAGATAGGCAAATGTCAGGCAAATTATATAATTACGAGGGCGGGGACAGTTAAATCAATCAAACCTGACCGAACCTATTATTACAAATTGCCTGACTAATAGCCTGACCGTTTACATACGGACGAATTATATAATTTGCCTGACCATATTGTAAAATGACTAATCATACAATTTGCCTGCCACATGTATATATTAGTACTAGCGTAACTTAATGCAGATTTATGGAAAAAGCAAATTAATCAGTGTTGTTAAATTATTCCTTTTAATGAGTCGACACACTTTAGCTTTTACAGGTTGATGAATGAAACGTCTATGAGACTTACCAACATCATTTTCGTCATTGAAATCCAAATCATCTTTGTATCCTTTAAAAACACCATCGGCTAAGGTTTTATCATCATTATCCAAGCCATCTTCAAGCGGAGATCTTGTGAGCTCGTCTAAAGTAGGCGGAATGATACCCTTAGCTTTGTTTACGTAATATGTCTCTTTTTTAATTTTGATCACCTAGGAAAAATAATGAAATATTTGGTGTGTGCACACGGTAGAAATAATACTTTTTACGTCGCAACTTTTTTAGAAGATTTTATTCTGAAATCTAACTTTATTGTGTTGCATGCTACGTGCGTAACTTCTATTACAATGGTATTATTACCACACCTTTGTCGTTAATGTTCCACCTTTACGCACGAAGCGTTTTGCTTCTTCGTTCATTATGGAAGGAGGAGTGGAATTCCCTGCCGGCGTCTGCATTCCCCGACTTGTATAATTTAGAAATAGGCATTATTTGAGCTTGCGTGATATATCCTCGGCTGCGTCAGTACTTACCATCAGGTGAGGTGCAGCCAAACGCACTCAATAAAAAAAAATGCTCAATTTATTTATTCATTTACTTACAATAAGAACTTACAGTTTCCCAAAATACTCTTACTACTAGATTACACATGTTCTTAAATATTTGTATGTACAGTCTTAGTATAGTGGAAATCTTCCCTATGTGATCATCAGATATGTCAACATCTTGGATCTCAAGCACAAATCCATTGAGCAAAGCAATGGCCCTATGCGTAGGTGCGTTACGCGCGTGGCTGGTACGCGGCGCGGCGCTCGTGAGCAACTATGTCAACGTGAGCACTCGAGAACGCCTCCGTGGCTTAATGATTAGTCTATTCGCTTCACACCAGGAGGTCGCGGGTGGAATTCCCGGTGGGGAGTCAACTTGTAAGACTTGATTCGATTGGTGGTAGGGCATTTTACTCTTACCAGGTTATCTAATTCTTGCCGCCAAACATCAGTGTTTACTTATAGTTTGAACTCAATGCGCCATAAGAAATGAAACATAAACAAGGATATGGACTCCACCAATGTGGACTTGGTCACCGTGTGGGAAGTACGTCTAACCTTCCCGTGATAATGAAAGAAGGCCCGTACTCCAGCTCAGCAGCAGGGACACTATGGGTTGATAAGGAGTAACGAGATCATTTGTATTCATCATCATCTTCTTTTATCTCTTTGCCACTTTCTATATTAAGTTGAATCGGCTCTCCTAGTCATTCTGCGCCAAGACGATCTGTCTTGGGTTGTCGAATTTGGTACTTGGGCTTTTTGAATAAGCTTATTCACGCTGGTCCACCAAGTTAGTGGAGGGCGTCCTCTAGTACTCTTGCCTTCCGGGAGAGCTATTTCTATTCATCATCATCATATCAGCCGAAAAACGTCCACTCGTTGACAAAGGCCTCCGCAAAGGTTTTTTTACAACAGCCAGTTCTGCGCTGCCTGCTTCCAGCAGCTTCCTGCGACTGTCACTAGGTCTTCGGTCTACCGAGGGAAGCCTGCTTATGATACGTCTTCCGGTGTACGGTCGCCACTCGAGAACGCCTCCGTGGCTTAATGATTAGTCCATTCGCTTCACACCAGGAGGTCGCGGGTGGGATTCCCGGTGGGGAGTCAACTTGTAAGACTTGGTTCGGTTGTTGGTAGGGCATTTTACTCTTACCAGGTTATCTAATTCTTGCCGCCAAACATCAGTGTTAACAACATTGATGTTTTCTAGCTTATATATAAGATATCCAGTTCTAATTGAAGTTAGGGAATCTTGGTAAGCTTGATTCTATCTTCGGCATCATCGTCACTTACCATCAGGTGACAGGGCTTACCAATTGGTGAATAAAACTTAACTTTAGAAAAAAAGAAGTGAAAAGATACTGCCTAAAGAGTTACCTTTCTGGTGAGTCCATGTATGATATCCAGCAGTTCAGTTTGTTTTTTGAAGAGTGAACTGAACCTAAATATTGAGTCCAAGCGCAGCCAAAAAGTCATTTGACGCTTTTGGATGATTTCACACATTCTGAAAATAAAAGTCCTCGTTAAAAAAAAACCAAGTGCAAGTTGGAATCAAGCAACGAGGGTTTCCCTACTACCACCCAATAAGTAGCTGCTATGAGTAGGCAAAAAGGCGAAAGATTTATTCGTTTTGAAGGGAAACCATGATTTACGGTAAAAGGAAAACATCGTGAGGGAACCTGCACACGCCTGCGGAGAAACTTGCAGATTGTGTGTGAAGTCGACAAACTCGCAATGGGCCCGCGTGGTCGACAAAGGCTTTGATCTCCCTAATTCAGGGTAGGCTCGAGCCCCTCGGTGGAGACGTATAATAGGAGTATATAGGTAAGTATTTGGGGTGTATTCCTATTTACTTGGTTAACCGCCTCCGTGGCGTAATGGTTAGTCTATTTGCTGCACACCAGGAGGTGGCGGGTTCGATTCGTGGCGGGTTCGATTCGTGGCGGGTTCAATTCCCGGCGGGGTCAACTTCGTAAGACTCGGTTTGGTTGGTAGTAGGGCATTTTCATAGCCCGCCTGGCTAGCTACCACCATCTTATCTTAGTCTTGCCGCCAAACATAAAAGTTTACAGCATAGATGTGTTCCGGCTTGAAGATAAGATAGCCAGTTGTCCATTGCGTTGGGGAATCTTGGTAACCTGGTAATCTTACCATCAGATGAGATGATGTCATGGGTTTATCAGTTGTGGAATAAAAAAAATCCAAAAACTGTGTTTTACTTCATTCAGTTTGGGATCCATAGTATGACTCACACTTAGCCGTTTGTAATTGGTTGTTTCACTTTACTGTTGATGGTCAAGGGGCATCTTTGTTAAGAGGTAGAGAAGGTACCAGAACAGAAATGTTTCCAGGGGGGGGGGAGTTCATTGCACATACCTACCATTCAGCTTGCTACGGCAAGCTGGCCGTTTTATAATACAAAGAACAAGTAGACTTACTTCAACACAGCCATAGCGTAATCAAAGCCAGAGGCATCTTGAGTTTTCCTTGTGATCCCCATCGCCGTTTCTGCAATATAACGTACAAAAAATTTTTGGCCAGGTATTGATTGGAACACTTGTCTCTGTCTTTTTATTAACGTGTTAAGAGTAAGGAAAATTACCACACTTTTTTAATGGTTTTTCGTTTTAATCAAAAACCACAATAAAAAACAATAACATTAGGTACCTACTCACTTTGTATTATCATAACAAATATTGTTGTATAATTTTTAAAATTTATACTTTAAAATATTAGTCATATCTAGAGTTAAAAGTGACGTGATCTTTGGGATTTTTTTCTATCGAGCAAAACTGCTCAATCGTGTTTCTAATAGCTGTTGACTTTAAGGAACATCATCAACAATAAGGGATTTTTTTTCAACCTTGTGTTTTCTATCGTTTAAGGAGTCATTGACGTCAAAAATAATGAAATTTTGTAATATTTCCGCCTTAAGTAGATCATTATTATTATCTTCTTAAGAGCTTCGTCGGTGGTGTGTCGGCGGTAACGATCCTGCCTCCTGTCCGGGAGGTCGTGGTTCGAATTCTGCCACGTGCCAATGTGTTTTCGAACTTCGATTTCATATGTAAATTTATCCGACACTCGTGAGGAAACCTGCACATGCCTGCGAAGAAATTCGAAGGTTGTGTGTGAAGATGACCAACCTGCACTGGGCCCGCGTGGTCGACTAAGGCCCGATCACCCTAATTCAGGGTGAGGACATACGAGGTAATACGATGAAATTGAAAGAACATTATCTTTCTCTATCGTCCTAAGTTGATTGATTAGACATGGAATATTTTATGTATTAACTAATATATTATGATTTATTTATTTATTATCATAGTTATTTTCTACAAATAGTATTTTTATTAGTTAATTTATTTTATTTGTGTAATTATATACACCAATTATGTATAATTATGTATGTATGTTACGTATATTTATGTAATTGTTGTTTACATTTGTTTATATTTAGTACTAGCTTTTGCCCGCGGCTTCGCCCACGTGGACATAGATTTTATGACTCTTTTTGAGGGTGAGTGGTGCGCGAGCCGCAATCAGCTCGCAAGCGTGGACATGAGTTTTCACCAGGTACCTCAGGAACTGTATCGGGTTATTCGGATTAGCAGTCTTTGTCAATTCCCACCCCCTCAATAAATTCTATACAAAAAATCACTTTAATCCGTTGCTCCGCCACCGACGTGCGCGAGCGTAGAAAACAGTTGTCCCCAGAGCCCAGATCCCTCGAGAAAATAAAGCGAACAAAGAATATTGTTTTAGTTTCCTCAGGAACTGCATCGGACTATGATAATTTCCACAGATAAAAGGTTGACTATTTCATTCCCAGTGCCACCTGCATGCCAAATTTCATCAAGATTGGTAGATGTGTTGAAGTGTGAATAGGTAACAAACAAACAAACACATTTTCACATTTATAATATAAAGTATGGATTTCTAAATCTTAAATAAAATATAGAGCGTCGGTGGCAAAACGGTTAGGGCCACTATACCTCTGTCCGGAAGGCCGTGGTTCGAATCTTGCCACTTACCAATATCTATACGAATATCGATTTCATACTGGTATGTGCGTACGTTTATCCGACGCTCTTACGATGAGAAAAACATCGTGAGGAAACCTGCACACGCCTGCGAAGAAATTCGAAGCTTATGTGTGAAGTCAATCAACCCGCAATGGGCCCGCGTGATCGTCTAAAGCCAGATCGCCCTAACTCAGGGCAGGTCGAGCCCCTTGGTGGGGACGTATATATACTGATGTGATAAAATATTATCAAAAAACTAATTCAAATCATTATAGGTATCAATCTTGTAATAAAATTTCCTAACAATATTAATATGGGTCAAATCCTCGAGTCGTATCAGCTCCAAAGGAGCCCAAGACGCACTTCTCGTTGCCGCGCTGAATGGCAATAGACAACCTTAGCAGCAGGTAGGACCTCACGTCACATCTCCTCTCTCGAAGGCGAAGGCCAATCTTCTTTGTGAAGGCAAAGGCCTCTGAGGGTTCAGCAGCCGATTGTCTCACAGACCAGCGGCACAAAGCAGTAATTTGCCTCCAAGACCGAGTACTTATTATGCTTCTTTCTCACCGCAAATTGAGCAGCAGTACCGTACGGGTGAGGAGTGAGGCAGAAAAAGTGGCTTCCTAAAGCAGACACGTTCCTCTCTGCCATAGCACCTGTTTAAACCCTCCGGCCTTTTGCCATCAGATCGACTAAAGCCCGGGCGGCGGCTGCATCAAAGATGGAATATTCCATCTGGCCGAGACCAGTGCCCTCCGAGTGAGGTCATTAAGGAATTGGTGGCGTGGTAATCTTCACAAACACGACTGCAACTCAGTGAGTGATGGCCAATTGCCTTCACCGAGGACCCGCAAGTACATTGATGAGGTTCACAGATATTGATATTTCAGGCGGAGAGCAACTGCCACACGCAAATAGTCGCCGTCAGAAGAGTTCCCATATCTGTGCCTCCTGTTAAATGATGTTAAACTCGATTTATGTGTTCTTATTTTTTTACACGATTGGAATCTGTAAAAAAATACCTCTCTGTTCGTCTATGAAACACATCGCTACGTAGCGTATGCTGAAAAATACATAAAAGAATTCCACTCAAAAGTATGAAATAATATTGTAATGTTTTAATACAACTTAAGCGCGTTTTATTATCCCTGCAGTGCCATCTATTGATATTATACTGCTATGATTATAATGTTTGGTATGTGTAGCTAATATACAGAAAAAAGTTCTCTATTGTTATTATTGTAAGTATCGATAGATAATTTCCCACGGGACCTCTTAAGGTTTCCGGGATACAGAGTACCCGACTATACAATGATGGTCAAAACACCCCATCCCAATGTAAAGGTTTCATATTGTTACGTTGAGTCATTCTAAAGATACAATTTTTTGCATTCCTGTAGGAACCCTAATTTTTTTGGGATTCACAATGTCCCAGTTTTAGTTCGCGATAAGGGTATCAACGTGTAAAATTTAAATGTAATAGGTCAAGCCAAATTTGCGTGGTGAGCCATTCTATAAATGAATACTTTTGATTTTCCCACGGGAACTCTTGAATTTTCTGGGATAAAAAGTACCCTATATGTTAACCCGGGCTATAAGGAACCACCATACAAAATTTCATCAAAATCGGCCTGGTAGTTTTTGCGTGATGCGCGAACATACAGACAGACAGACAGACAGACAGACAGACAGACAGACAAAAATTCCAAAAGTTGTTGTTTTGGCCTCTGTATCGTTAGTAATATCCACCACAGTTATTATTTTCCAAAAATATTTCATGTACAGACACGGCCCCGTTACAGTTTTATTATATTATATAGATTTGTTTAATGTTACGTATTTTATGCTGTGTACATCTTTCCTGATATCTCAGTCACAACTTTCGGACGTTCACACGGAAAGATAGGTTTACACCGTTACTTTCAACACTAGTTATGACTAATATTATGAAGTATAAATTTTAAAAAATATACAGCAATATTTGCTTTGGTAATACAAAGTGAGTAATGTGATTATTCTTTATACTTTCAATGTAGTTTTTGATTGAAACGAAAAACCATTGAAACAGTGAAAAAGTGTGATTATATTTTCTTTACTCTTTACACGTAAAGAAAAAGGCACAGACAACTGTTCCAATCAATACCTAGTTAAGTTTTATAGAGGGCTATGCAAATCAATATTTAAATTTGAAATGAAAAATAATCGAAAACAAGTACGTTTAATTAAACATCATTTTATTTCGGTTTTGCCCTATTGGGTTAATTACCAATTTCAATTTATAAATAAAGTCACTGGCTAAACTATACGCATGTAATCATGTTCAATTACATCACTTTCACCAATTTGATGAACTTACGTAATAAAAGTTTTTTTTAACTTTAAAATGACTAGTAAATAGCACAGAATCTTAAGGAATTCATCATCACATCAGCTGATATATACGTCCCCACCGAGGGGCTCGAGCCTACCCTGAATTATGGCGATCGGGCCATAGTTGACAACGCGGGCCCAGTGCCAAGGCCGTCAAATCAAAATATTTAATTAAAATTATTGAAAGACTGTGTAAAGTTTTCACTATGGAAAAAATATATAATATACTCAAAGTATTAAGAAATCGATTCGATTGAATACAATTTTTAAAAATATTACCAATTCTTATGTAAAAAAATATACTGTAGACCCTTGTTTTGGCATTAATTGCAAAATTTCTCGGAAACAAATAGTTAATGTTGAATGAAACTAACACACAAAACTCGGTGACTTTTACACCTTTCATTTTGATTAAAATGGTCGTCGTTGAAATGGCCATTTCATGAAATGGATTGACCAGATCATAAAATGACCTAAATTGCCTTCCACCACCCTCCAGACTTGACTCCTGTTGTGTAACTTGGCCTTTCCCACGATAACAAAAGAGTCCCTTGTCCAAGTAACACAATGGGTTGATGATGATGGATAACTCAGTGCAGCGGTCGTAGCGCAGTGGTAAATGACCATAATTAAGGTTATTACAAGGATGAGTTTGACTGATAATGGCACTATTTTAATCGTTCCCGTGCTTCGCAAGGTGCGTTAAGCCGTTGGTATCGGTTGCTAATACTAGATGGTATTCAGCCGTGTCAGAGGTTTTAAAACTTCTGAGAAAAGAGTTCGCCACTAGCTCTATAACCTGCAAAACAGACGCGGCCACCATGTGTGGAGTATGACCCAATCCTCCCAAGTTTTGGAAGAGACCTGGACCCCAGCAGTGGGGAAGTTATGGGTTGATAACGATGGACGACTCACCCAACAATATATCGACGGTGACTCCGCCCATGTAATCATGCACATCGAAGGTCCTCCCCATTTCTGCCTTCATCTTTTCCACCACGTTCTTGCTGTTTTGGTTAAAGACACCCATGAACGACTTCAAGATATTAATGTGGAAGGTAGGAGCGATCATCTTCCGGTGAGACCGCCACTTTTCACCTGGTAAGAAATAAATTGGTCCATGAAAACAAGAGACAAAATGATGCACTTTCTAGGTATCTTTATTGTATGAGCTACTCGGTATGGACTGAGAAAAAGAAATGACAGAGAAAGAGTTAGATGCAAGAGAAAGAAAAAGAGAACATAAAACATTAGAAAAATATCATATATTTTGTTCTGATTTCTGTTCTGACAGAAGTGGAGAAATTATTGGACACCTGCTGCAATAAAATGATTTTGTATAAGAAAAAAAAAGGAAGAGGGAGGTCAGAAAAAAGGTTTTAAAACTCTAGAGCTCAAGTAGTTGGTGTAGAACAGGACCACGTGCCAAAAGGCGTAGTTTTGGACGGCCCTCTACTAAGTGGTTTTAAGATCTAGCAAAACTTAGAAGCAACTGGACACATGTGACTCAGAAAGCGCAAAGTGGAGATCAATGAGGGAGACCTACATTCAGCAGTGGTCAGTGGAAGTCTTCTGTATGAGATGGCACCACCATGACAAGACAGTTTTACTTACCAGAACTAATAAGAAGACCCTCTCCAAGCCATGGCTTAAAGAAGTGGTAATCCGATGATTTCTGAATATGCTCGCTACTGTTGAGGATCATCTCTGCATCTTCAGCTCGCTGCAGGAATACCACTAGCTTGTATCCCATCCAGCCTCGGGCTATGTACCCGAATAGCCCAGACCATTCTAGAGCCAGTTTTGCGAGTTCTGTTTGTAAAAAATAATAAAACGTTGTGAAAACAGAACATAGTGGGAAATTGTAGTGTACAGCGAAAAATAGTAAAATAAAATAGTGTAATATTCAGAAGCACAAGGACGAGTAATAATAATATAATCTTCGGCATGAAATTAACATCCTTACTATCACACTATAATATAATAAAGGCGAAAGTTTGTGAGTTTGTATGTTTGTTACCACTTTACGCAAAAACTACTAAACGGATCTGACTGAAATTTGGTAGGTAGACAGATTAGGACCTGGATTAACACATAGACTACTTTTTTTCACGCTCGCAAGCCACAAGCGGCTCGCGCACTGCGCACCATCGAAAAGTCATAGAAACGTTGTCCACGCGGGTGAAGCTATTAACAGCTAGATTATAAATGTGAAAATGTGTTTGTTTGTTTGTTACCTTTTCACGCTTTTACACCTCAACCAATCTTGACAAAATTTGGCATGCAGGTAGCCTGTGTGAAGGGGAAGAACATAGGCTACTTTTATCCCTGGAAAATAGTTCCTGAGAGAACTAAAAAACACCCTTTTTTGCTTATTTACTTTAACATCGCAACGGAAAAATGGATTGTTGTGATTTTTTGCAAAGAGATGGTTGAGGAAGTGGGAAACGACATAATTTACTAATCACCCTTAAAGACAGTCATAAAAAAGATGTCTACGCAGGCAAAGCTGCGGGAAAAAGCTAGTTCAAAATATTTTGTGAAGATCCTGGGCCATCGTGCAGTAAATGTTACACCTGATTTTTGGTGGAGGCCAATATGTGTAGAAGATTTTCGAAGTCCTCATGGCTAGCTACCCCATCTATTGTCAGGCTACAAAGCATCGGCGAAGACAGCCGAAGACCCAAACATCAGGGATATACCTCCGATCTCTGATCAATAATCAATGGTAAGTTTAGTGTTAGCCTGCCTACGCACCGGAAGACGTAGCGTAGGCAGGTCTCCTACGCGGTGGACTGGCGACCGCTGGGAAGTCGCTGGATGCGGGTAGCGCAGAACCAGTCGTCGTGGAAATCCTTGGGGGAGACCTATGTCCAGCAGTGGACGTGCTTCGGCCGATGTGATGATGATGAAATGGGTTTCCATACAAAAACGTGTTTTACAGGTTGTTTAGAGGTATTTTGATTTAGCTGTAAAACAAACAAGGATGGAACTTGTTGTGATTATACTATTACTCCTGAAATAAAACAACAAATAATAAAACTGGCCAAGTGCGACTCATACTTGCGTTAAGGAATCCGAGCTAAAAAAAAAGAAATATTTCTGTCCTTCGCGTTGATGTCTTTTGTTTATAAAGTGAATAGGTATGATTTCATAGTTATTTATCTTTTTATTTTTTTATTTTAGGAACACTAACAGCTAAATATGGATAGTATTTAAGGTCTAACAAAATTAGCTGAAACTGTTTTAACTGGTGCTTCTACCCATGGAACTGAACAACTATCCTCATGAAACCCATAGTCAAATCTCAAAAAAATTTGAACTTCCCATACTAAGTTGGCTGATCAGCTGATCGAGTTAGTATGGGAGAGCCAATTTTTTTTTGCGATTTGACTATGGGTTCCATGGGGAAAGTTGTTCAATTTCATCGGTAGAAGCACTAGTTAAAATAGTTTCAGCTAATTTTTTTCCACCATATATATCTTGTGCGGAAAGGTGTGATGGTACGGAGCCCCTGGGCGGGAGTCCGACACGCACTTGACCGATTTTTTCTACTTACTGTCAGGCGATTTTCCAAGTACTATTAAGGCATTGCCGACTATAGGCAGTGCCGCCGGCCCGGGCAGTTTGTTTCCCAGGACATAGAGTCTTGTGTTCTTCTGTCGTCTATGGTAGATCCATAGTACTGTGATGAGGAGGAAGAAGGAGTAGGAGACGAGACGAGTGACGCTCTGGCTGGCATCAGGAGTGACAGACTCGATGGTCGATGTGGTTGGCATCCTGACTAAAAAAAAATATGTAGTCAATCAAGTGATCAAGGTCACCCAAAGGGCAACGGAGTGAGCTATGCTCGGAATTTCCCTGAGCGATCGAATCAGAAATGAAGAGATCCGCAGGAGAACCATAGTAACCGACAAAATCGCAAAATTGAAATGGCAGTGGGCAAGGCACATAGCTCGTAGTATGGCCGTTAGGGCAGTAAAGTTCTCTAGTGGCGATCGCGCATCGGAAAACGTAACGTAGGCGTACTCGTCATACTGAACAACTTTCTCCAAGGAACCAATGGTGAATTCTCAAAACAAATTTGACCCTCCATACTAAAATGCACAAAATTGGTCGATCAGCTGATCGATTTGTATGAAGAGAAAAAAAAATTTATGTTTTCAGCAAAGCCGTAGAACAAAAGTTGTTCAGTATGATGAGTAGAAGCCCCAGTTAAAGGGACCTACACCAATTTTGTTACACCCTGTATACTGCAGTTGGGATACAGTCAAAAGCTGTGAAAAAATAAAATTAAACGTTAAAAAAAAAGATACGGCCGTTTACGCCGCAGAAAACGTATATTTCGACACTCTCAAGGGAATCAAAATTCATAAGGTATTTCCCGTTGAAACTAACAACTATGAAACTATGAACTATGAAATTTGGTAAGTAAATACCGTCTGATACTACAAGTATTGGGAAAAATCTGAAAACTGTAAATTTGTAAATTAATCATAAAAAAATATAGTCTTTAATTAAAGTTCGTAATCAATTAAGCAAGGAACGGCGGCGGTCCAAATTTTGAATTGAGTTAACCGTGTTATGTAGAGTATCGTATGAAAGGGCTTCATTGGAACAAGCTTAAACAGATTTTAAGTGATTTTTATGATGTACAGTTTTAGATATATGGCGAAGAATGAAAAAAAATCTTTTCCCTTTTTTATATAAGGTCTAACAAAATTAGCTGGACCTATTTTAACTGGTGCTTCTACCCATGAAACTAAACAACTTTCCCCATGAAACCCATAGTCAAATCTCAAAAAAAAAATGAACTTCCCATACTAAGTTGGCTGATCAGCTGATCGAGTTAGTAAGGGAGAGCCAAAGTTTTTTTGCGATTTGACTATGGGTTCCATGAGAAAAGTTGTTCAGTTTCATGGGTAGAAGCACCAGTTAAAATAGTTTCAGCTAATTTTGTTACACCTTATATGTATAGGTAGGGATCTTATAGTTTTAGTGTATGTAGTACCTAACAGTTTGCACTGTTAAGATTTATAATATTATGTACCTACAAATTTGTACGGAGCCCTCGGTGGGCCAGTCCGACTCGCACTTGTCCGGTTTTTTTGCATAAAAAAAAGACACTTGCTAGGCAGTTCAATAAATAACTGTTAGGAACTTCAACATAAATAACTGTTAGGCTTCCCGCGACCTTTACTAGGTCATCGGTCTACCGAGAGGGAGGCCATCCTACGCTACGTTTTCCAGTGCGCGATCGCCACTCGAAAAATTAACTGCCCCAGCGGCCATCTGTTCTACGAGCTATACGCCTCGCCTACTGCCACTTAAGTTTAGCAATTCTAAGGAATTGCTAAACTTAATCGATTTGAAAGTGAGTAAAAAACATGATTTGCTCACCTAATTGTAGACGGGTTTTTCTTCACGTGTATAAACTCTGTGAATGAAGCAAAAAACTGCTCAATATGTGTACGGTCGTGTAGGTAGGTGTCTAATGAAGTAATGAAATACGAGACTTAGTTGCGCCAGTGCTTTGTAAGTAAAAAATACCGGCTAAGTGCGAGTCGGACTCGCCCACCGAGGGTTCGGTACCACTACACCTCTCCACACAACTACATAGTAAAATGACAATGATACCTATTCACAAAGGCATCAACGCAAGCGACGAAAATATGTGTTTTTTGTCATGCAATTCGGACTCCTTAGCACGAGTACAACTCACACTTGACCAATTTTTATTATTTTTGTTTTACTTCAGTACTAAGTACTATAATCAAACCAAGTTTCACGCTTGTATGTATTACCGTTTTTACGATAGAGCTAAATAATTTGTATGGACACCCTCCATATTTTTCACTTTCTCTATTTTTTGTATTTGCTGTCATAGCGACAACAGAAATACACATTCTGTGAAAATATCACATTTGACTGACTCGGTGGCTCAGTGGTTAGTGCCCTTGACTACTGATCCGAGGGTTGTGGGTTCGATCCCCACCCAGGGCAAGCATTTGTGTGATAAGCAGATTTGTTTGCTCTGTGTCTGGGTGTTAAATATATCTATATATGTATGTATTTAAACGTATATAAGTATGTATAACAGTCTCTGGTTCCCATAACACAGGGAATCCTACTTTGGGGCCAGATGACCATGTGTGATTTGTTCCAGAAAAAAAGAAAAAAAACAACAACTATCTACCTATTACGGTTTATTAAATATAGCCCGCTGACGGACGGACAGACGAACAAACAGCGGAGGCTTAGTAATAGGGTCCCGTTGATCACCCGTTGGGCGTACGGGACCCTAAAAAAACATAAATTCTCATGAAATTACAGTTTTAACAGTAACGAACTGATTACTAATTAGAATCCCCACCATACTTGCTTATTAACTAATTTATTGACCTTCTTTGGAGCAGAAATAATTGTTCCTCGGTTGAATAAATCAATTCGGACTTGGCCTACATGTGAGCTATTATTATTATTTCATTGCAGCTCATATACGTCCCCACCGAGGGGCTCGAGCCTACCCTGAATCAGGGCGACTAGGCCTTAGTCGACCACGCTGGCCCAGTGCGGGTTGGTCGACTTCACACACAACCTTCGAGTTTCTTCGCAGGCGTATGCAGGTTTCCTCACGATGTTTTCCTTCACCGTTAAAGCAATCGGTAAGTATGTACGTAAGTTTTTGAAAAACTCATTGGTACATTGGCCGTCCAGATTTGAACCCGGTACCTCTGGTTAGATGGACCGAGTCGTTACCGGTTGAGCCACCGACGCTTTAAATACACCGACGCTTTTTATAAAACAGACAACATGGGTCCATGATATGGACCTTCACGACCTCATTCCCCCCCTCTCCATTTCATCATCGGACGACCAGGCGCGGAAAGCGATTCTACCCCTTCGTCGTTAATGTTCCACGTCCTTTACGCACGAAGCGTTTTGCTTCGTCTTTTATTATGCGAACGGCCAAGGAGTGGAATCCCCTGTCGGCGTCTGTATTCCCCGATTCGTATAATTTAGGAATCTTCAAGTCGAGAGCTAATAGGCACTATTTAAGCTTGCGTGTTACATCCTCGGCCATCGGCACTTACGATCTGGTGAGGTGCAGCCAAACGCATTATTTTTTTATATTAAAAATAACAATAATAATAATTGGTGTTTTTGGTTGATATCACTATCCCATATGATGAAAACCTCGTGCAGGCTGATGCCGATAAAAGGACCAAGTACCTGGACCTGGCGCACGAGGTTACTGATATGTGGCAAGCGGAATCCACCGAAATCATCCACATAGTCCTATTCGTGAACGGGCTAATATCAGCCGACCTTAAACGACACCTAAGGCGGCTGGAACTCCGAGGCAGACCTATAATTGCGGCAATGCAGAATGCGGTCCTCCTCGACAATGCCCGAATAGTCCGACGCTTTCTCTCCCCGTCGCACTGAACTCCAGCCGACTGTGCTTCCACTGGAGATGCTCCTGCCACTTAGCTTCGCCTCGTTCCAAGTGAGCAGAGTAGATTGTTTTATATATCTTTAAATAGCAATAGTAAATCTGCCCAGCGTGTGGGTGAATCAGGGCTGACACCCAGTGCTTCTGCAGCACGCTGTCGGGTCTGTCTGCCAGCATCCTCAGGATGGTGTTGTTGCCGCCCAGCATTCAACTGCGGACCGAGTCTACTGAAACTCGGGCTGCGGAAAACACGCCTGAAGCACTGCAGAACCTGGGCAACCTCAACATCATCCTGAACACAATATTGTAATACTTACTGTATTATGTATGTACGTAGTTTTTTTTACTTTCCTGCCGTATGATAGATACATAAAACTTTATTTCACTAAAAAGGCACAATTCATTTTAACAATACACAAACAAATGAATAAAACTTAGTGACAAATATTACTAGATTATAGAAGAAAAAAATATGGAAAGACACTCATGCGTAAAAAAGAAACGTATAGTTTAAAAAAAACTCGCTTAAAGAGCACATCAAACTAAAAAGTGAAAAATAATTCATAATATAAGCTGAAAACAATAATGAACGAAAAATACGAAAAATAAAATATTACCCTAACCAAAATTGTATCTAAATGTGTTAGCTAGGCGTCAGAGCACAGGAAACACAAACACATAAACACACAAACGCAGACACACATAGTTTTTATTCTAAGTATAGTTTTTTGAACTCTATTACCACACCCTGGACAGTGCATACAAACGGTCGTGAAAGGACATTTCTAAAAACAAATGACGGAGCAAACAAAATCACAGCAAAATCAACCTCATCAACTTGGGTAACGACGGGGTGAGGTCGCAATCTAGAGAGCAGCAGGGAGTGTCCATACTGTATGTAAATACTAATATACTTTGCTAATACTGTAAGACAATAGACCGCAATTTCAACCAATTTTTTGGTAAGTTCATCATCATCATTACACCTCATATACGTCCCCACCGAGGCCACGCGGGCCCAGTGCGGGTTGGTCGACTTCACACACAACCTTCGAGTTTCTTCGCAGGCGTGTGCAGGTTTCCTCACGATGTTTTCCTTCACCGTTAAAGCAATCGGTAAGTATGTACGTAAGTTTTTGAAAATCTCATTGGTACATTGGCCGTCCAGATTTGAACCCGGTACCTCTGGTTAGATGGACCGAGTCGTTACCGGTTGAGCCACCGACGCTTTTGGTAAGTTATGACAATAAAAAGGTACATTCTTATTACTTAAGTAGGTACTTTCTTAGCTGTTCTTATTAAGACGCTGTTCAGAATAGGGTCCCGCTGGCACGGAACTCTGATAAATACCTAAGTTGAAAATATTGTTAAGAAAAATGTGAACCCCACGCTCCACGCTGACTAAAACTAAACACATATAGATAAAAAAAAAAACAGCCAAGTGCGAGTACGATTCACGCACAGTATGGTTCCGTAGTCTTAAAAAAAATGGTTTTTTTAAACAAAATTGTATTTGCAGTTGATAACAGCACATTACGTATGAAAATTCTACGATCGTTTTACAAATCCAACTGCACAGTCATCTTAAGTTGGCCGACTATTACTCCTAAACTAAGAAAGCCTACTAAGCCGTGATAGTTTTCCTTTTAAATTGATATTATGTTTTACTGTTTACAATTTTTTTCAGATATCCTGGAATAACGGTTTAGCTGATAAGGACACTTGACTCTAACAAAAATGTTCACTTTCAAGCTTATTATTACCGATCCCTGAATTGAAAGATAATTTTAGCAAACCCTCAGTTGTTTTAAATGACCTATTCAACGATACCCCACACGATAGGGTACGTCAATGAAACAAAATTCACCCCCTCTCTACATGTAGGGGAGAACCCTAATTTTTTTTAAAAGATTTCATTGTACCACACGGACAGACGGACAGACGCACAGACGGACATGTCGAAACTATAAGGATTCCTTGTTGACTTCGGAACCTTTAAAAACCAAACAAATAAGGTTGTAAAATAAATAAAAGGTTGTCTGGAAGAGATCGCTTGTTAGCGATAAGACCGCCTATATGTACAACTTCCTAAATAATTGAATCTTTTTTTTATCTTATGTTGTGCAATAAAGTGTTTTCAATCAATCAATCAATCAAGAAATACATTGGAAATTAGATTTATTTAATTACATAACTAACATTTCATAATTTTAATAATCTAAATTTACAATTGAATTTGATACAAATTACTCGTACAGGAAATTTCTTGAATTTTTAACTCACCTATTTTTTCTTCTAAACTTTATTCAATATGGAGTGGTATCGTTACTGCATGATTTCCAATGTAACACTGAACTAATATAATCACATACAATTACTAATTTCGTGCGTGTTAGCTAAAATAAGTATAGTCTAGGAGCTGGCGTCGATTTCAAGCGTTTAGTTAAAGGGCTTGTGCGCAAATCACGTGAGGTTCGATAGGGGGAAAAATCCAACTGATCACGTTGGGGGAGGCGGTATAAGGAGACCTCACGTGTATTTTTCTAGAGTGAACGAACAAAGAAAAAATCTACCACATTAGTTGATAGTTTTTCTCGGTTTTATTTAAAAAAAATCTTCACTTGTCAAATACTTCAAAATAGTCTATTTTACGAAATTTTAGCCCCCGCCCGCTATATACAATCCTAGTAATCTTGAAATTAGATTGAGGTATACACGTGAGACTGTATAATACACTGTGTGAGGGGGGAGGTGAGGCCAATAAACTCACCAAATATCACCAGAGGGAGGGGGGGGGGAGTATCCAAAAAAACCTCGCGTGTTTTGTGAACAAGCTCTAATCTGCAAAATTTTTTTTGAGTAGCTTGTAAACAGTTGCGTTTGGTGAGATATAATAGATGACTAATTGATACATGTCCATAATAATTTCTTAATTGTTGACTCTGCATGCTTTTTTTTAATATTAAAAATTTGAGTGCGTTTTGCTGCACCTTACCCGATGTTAAGTGCCGATTGAGCCTAGGATGTAATACGCAAGCTCAACTAGTGCTTATTCACTCTCGTCTTAAAGATTCCTAAATTATACGAATGGTGGTGGTGGTGCAATGATGAAATAGTTTTTAAGGTTCCGTACAGGTAACGAAACCCTATTACTAAGCCTACAAGCCTATGCAGGCCGTCTGTCCATCTGTCTATCTGTCTGTCCTAATTTTAAAACGGTGTATCTTTTGAACCGTGATAGGATGAAAGTTACATCTCTAAGTTAAATCTCACTGGATTTATTAAAAATATTAAAAAATATATAAAAGTAAAAATTAAGAGTCTCCAGGAGGCTCAAATTTCCATACAAACGTAGTTCCGCTTTAATACAAAAACTACATACAGGATTGAATCCAAACTTTGTAAATATATTGAGTAGACACATATCAATGTTTGTAATTAGTTTTCATCGTAGTAAATTTTAACGTTACTAAACGAAGGCTTAAATTAGCTTTGTACTGAGTGTTTGAAACTGCTCTTATTTTTTTCCGTTTTATATTAGTACCTCGAAAACTAATTAAAAACATCGATATGTGTCTCCTCAATACATTTGCAAAGTTTGGATTCATTACGGCATGTAGTTTTTGTATAAAAGCAGAACTACGTTTGTATGGAAACTCGCGCCTCCTGGCGGCCCTTAAGGGGGTTTCAGTACTATCAGGTGCAGGTTTTGCTTTGCCAAAATGAGTATTAGGTATGTATCAACATTCTGGGAATTTTTGCATTAAAACATTATAAATGTTAAAAAGGTAAACGGTATCTTTGCAGCTCCATTGTGCTTGTTATTTTTAGGCTCACTCCTGGCCTACTGTTGTTAATCAAATGTTTTAAATTTGTCTAAACTTGATTTTGTTTTTGTGGTAGTTAGGTATAGTACAGATATATACCTACGTCATTGTAATGTTAGGTATTCATTTATTTATTTTAATTTTACGATGGGTTTATGTTACTGTAAACCACCGAACAACAGTAAAGCCGATATTCACATGAGTTGGGAAAAGCTTGAAGTAATCTGTGAACATCGTCATTACAATACTTGACTATAGTTATTTGAGTACTTTTATCATTAGTCATCATCATCATATCAGCCGAAAAACGTCCACTGCTGGACAAAGGCCTCCCCCAAAGGATTTCCACGATGACCGGTCCTGCGCTGCCCGCATCCATCGGCTTCCTGCGATTTTCACCAGGTCGTCGGTCCACCGCGTGGGAGGCCTGCCTACGCTACGTTTCCCGGTGCCCGATCGCCACTGTATAACTTTACTGCCCCGACGGCCATCTGTCCTACGAGCTATGTGCCCTGCCCACTGCCACTTTAGTTTAGCGATTATGAGAGCTATGTCGGTTACTTAGGTTCTCCTAGGGAATCTCCTCGTTTCTTATTCGATCACGCAAAGAAACTCCGAGCATAGCACGCTCCATTGCCTTTTGGGTGACCTTGAGCCTTTTTATGATTAGTCAATAACGAGTTATTAGTCTAAAATCTGACAGGCTACTGTTGTCAGTCTATGTATGTTTGATTGTAGTCTGGGATCAGTAGTGTCCAAGATAGCTGTCATTCAAAATGAGGATCTCTTCAAGAGCTATCAAAACATGTACACAAGTAGTCGAAGATGTAGTTTCCAAGAAATGACTACTTCAATTTTGACAGATGAAATGATCTCGTCGAGATCTATTATTTATCTTCAGGAACTGGTAGCCTAGGATCAATCGTCTTGAGATAAGGCCGTTTTAAGTATGACAGCTGCCATCTGAAATAAAGAACTTGAAGATATCTATGTTTTTTTAAAGAAAATAGTAGTCCAAGATAAATAGTTTCCGAGTTGTGGCGGTTTTAATGTTGACAGTTGTTCGACGATAGAAATGGCTTCATTTTTTTTACATCTGTCATCCGAAATGAAGCTTTCGACGAAATCTATCGTTTTTCTTTAGGAACCAGTACACAATACAATAGATCTCGTCAAGGGTCAGTATTTTCAGTGCTATATTTCAGTTTTAAGTTTAACAGCTGTCATCCAAAATGAAGATATCGAAGTTATCTATAATTTATCTTAAGTAACTAGTAGTCTAGGATAAATAACTTTTGAGTTATGGCCATTTGAATTTTGACAGCTGCCTTCGCAATGAAGATCTCGTCAAAACCAATCATTAATAGAATAGTCTAGGGTCAGTATTTTCAGTGCTATGATGGTTTTAAGTTTAACAGCTGTCATCCAAAATGAAGATGTTAAATTTATTTATCACTAGCTTTTTCCCGCGGCTCCACCCGCGCGGACATCTTTTTTATGACTGTCCTTAAGGGTGATTAGTAAATTATGTCGTTTCCCACCTACTCAACCATCTCTGTGCAAAAAATCACAACAATCGAGTATTTTTTTACTTCCCTCAGGAACTGCATTAGATTATGCTTTTTCCCTGGATAAAAAGTAGCCTATGTCCTTCCCCGTGACACAGGCTACCTGCATGCCAAATTTCATAAAGATTGGTCAAGGCGTTGAAGCGTGAAAAGGTAACAAACAAACTAACACATTTTCACATTAATAATATTAGTAAGGATTTATCTTTAGTAACTAGTAGTCTACGGTCAGTATTTTCAGTGCTATGGCGGTTTTAAGTTTGACAGCTGTCATCCGAAATGAAGATGTTAAATTTATCTATTATTTATCTTTAGTAACCAGTAGTCTAGGATCAATAATTTTTGAGGTATGGCCATTTGATATAGGTATTTTTTACGAGCAATTATTACTGTTATTAGTTTGCTGTCGCAGTACGCACACTGGTGAGGGCCCCCCTGGCAGAATATCAGCGTTATGGGTATTCACTTATAACATAACTAGCTTTTGCCCGCGGCTTCGCCCGCGTGGACATCGTTTTTGTGACTGACTTAGAGGGTGCGCGGTGCGCGAGCCGCAAGCGGCTCGCGAGCGTGGACATGAATTTTCTCCAGATCCCTTGGGAACTACGTCAGGATATGCTTATTAGTAAATCGTATCATTTCCCATCCCCTCAACCATCTCGGTGCAAAAAATCACACAATCCATTGTTCCGTTGCGATGTTAATTAACCAAAAAAGAGTATATTTTCAGTTCCCTCGGGAATTGCATCGGGCTATGCTATTTTCACGGGATAAAAAGTAGCCTATGTCCTTCCTTGTGACACAGGCTACCTGCATGCCAAATTTCTTTAAGATTGGTCAAGGCGTTGATGCGTGAAAAGGTAACAAACAAACGAACAAACAAACAAACACATTTTCACATTTATAATAATTAGTAAGGATGCTGAATCAGGAACTTTTCTTTTATACCTCATGTTTACATACCTTAATACCACTGATCTATGTATTATTGTAATGTGTTAGTTTAATATTTGCATGCTGTTTTTATTAGCTTAATATTAGTGCTATAACTATAACTTTAAAGATCTCTGTACACCGTGTTTAAGGCAAATAAATGATTTTCTATTCCTATTTTTTCTATTTTTCACTGGCCTGGCACTTAATCTCTGCAAATTTATTGTATGTTATTGTATTTATTAGTAAGTAGCTATAAGTTAGTCTTAGTGGTGTAACCTTAATTTTTTTTATTACCCACCTATTACCTATTGTTTTTTGTGCTTGGTCGGTGAATAAACGGTTTATCTATCTATCTATATTATCGTCTAGACTAGACCCATCATTTGTCCCTGCACACGAATAGACTAGGGCGAGTAGTTTCCGAATTATAGCGGTTTTAAATTTGACAGCTGTCATATAAAATGATCAGCCTCACTTAAATTATCAAACAAACTTTAATTTTATTTCATTTCATCCACGTCTTGAAACAGATGTGCAGAAACTAAAACAAAATATTATTTGCCGCTCCAAACGTAGAAACTTAATGGATTTCAAGCATCAGTGTTAACAGCATTGTGTGTTCCGGCTTGAAGATAAGATAGCCAGATCCCCATCGAGTTGGGGAATCTTGGTAAGCCCGCTTCCATCTTCGGTATCATCGTCACCTACCATCAGGTGAGATGATGCCAAGGGCTTACCAATTGTGAATAAAAAAAAAGATGTGCAGGTTTTCTCACGATTTTTTTTTCAGTAACCTGAAACAAATATTCTGACACTCCAAACTTAAAACTCGCATAGATTATATCCTGGCATCAGATGTGCAGGTTTCTTTGTGATGTTTTATTCAATAAACTAAAACAAAGTTTTATTTGCAGCTGCTAAATTGTCTCGAAACCCACGTTCTGGTATGTGCAGGTTTCCTTATGATGTTTTCATAAGACTTAGATAAGATAGTGGTAGTTAGTCAGGCAGGCTTAGGAAATGCCCACCCACCATCCAAACCGAGTAATACAATCGAACCCGCGACCTCCTGATGTGAAGCTAATGGACTAACCATTACGCCACGGAGGCGGTTAAAGTTGTTCAGTAAACTAAATCAAAGTTTTATTTGACGCTGGAAACTTGTTTAGATTTTGTTTTGATTATCCATTCTATGTATTTTTTCCTTAATTGACGGCGATAACAAATACAAACAAAAAACCTGCCAAGTGTGAGTCAGAACCGCACACATAGGTTTCCGTACCATCATACTAGATGGAGCTAGTTTCTCCACGTTTAAGAAAACACGTTTTTGTATGGAGACTACCCTTATTTTTTCACTTTTTCTATTTTTCAGTATTTGTTGTTATAGCCGCAATTCTCCGCAACGCTCCCAAATCTCGAATATAAAAAGCTCTTGTTGGTAATGGCATAGAATAAAGACTATTTACTATTAAGACTATTAAAAGAAGTTTCACTCCGCAAAATCATTTAAATAAATGGCGACTCTTGCTACGACTCAATAAAGTGCAATTCAGGTTCTCACAGCGCTTACTACCTAAAGTTAATATTCACCTACAAGTTGCTTCCCTTTCTATCGAGTAACTCTATCTCTTCTGACTACTGATTTGCCTCCTGCAGGAGGCCGCGCCGCGTAGGTACATTATCATTCCTACAGCGCGTAGTGGTAATGGTAAAAACACTAGGATGCTAAATCCTACCGTTCGGGCTTTTTCTGCTCCCCAGTCGGCGCCGCCCACTCGGATCCGACTGAACGTTCATACAATTTTGTTCGAATGGTCAAATTGATGATGATTATAATGATCTATTTGACCGATTTCGGTCATGGCGACTACTTCTACTCCTAGTCGGTTTTCCGCGCGTGCGCTCGAAGATGGTTTATGTAGCCAATCTTCGCAGCGAAACTCCTCGCGCAATGAGGGCATTTAAGTATGCCTCCCTCGTAATTGTATGAAATGGTCGCAGGTGGTCGGACCTTTAACTGGTCGCGTTTGGTATTCAAGGTCAGCTTTACGCTGATCCTCGAACTTGCTTACTTGCCTATTCACAATCCTGCGCCATTCTGGTATGTATTCGGGATTCGTCCATTCCATTCATATCATCCACGGTCACATTACGGTTTCAGTGGAAAGTGTACGTCATTCCGGGTGGCAACTCTGTTAACAAAAAAAAAAGTTGAAGTTCCTAGGATTGGGTACACTCATTTTGAAAGGCAGCGAATGTGTTAATAAATCATTCATAAGGTATGTAGGCAACAGCAAATTAATGAATGACCTTATTGACCAGTTCATTGGTCTGTGTGGAAAGAGTGTGTAAGTTTACATTTATCGGTAAACATCAAATATATTCGCGCTATGTGTTTATTGTTGATATAAGACACACTTAAGGCTTATACCGCCACCAACGACCATCTTTGTAAACACTTATTACTTCAATTAAGGATTTTTTTGTATTAGATTTATTCGTGTAACATAAAATTACTAATATACTTTCCTAATTACGTAGGTATATCTATGTATTATTTATAAGTATATAGGTTTATATTATGTATTCCATATTATATTTATATTAAGTATGTATTAGGTACACATTATTTCTGTTATATATAAGGTGTAACAAAATTAGCTGAAACTATTTTAACTGGTGCTTCTACCCATGAAACTGAACAAATTTCACCATGAGACCCATAGTCAAATCTCAAAAAAAAATTGAAGTTCCCATACTAAGTTGGCTGATCAGCTAATCGAGTTAGTATGGGAGAGCCAAATTTTTTTGAGAAATATTAAATTCGGCCACAGAATTTTTTTTTGGCCACGTGGTCAACCTTCTCATTTAATAACTAAGCATCGGGAAAATGAGATAGCCTCTAATAAACTAAGTCATCTTCTTTACAACGCCAACTAAAAATGTTAAAGAGAGCGTCGACTCAAGATAACAATTATTTTTACTTGTCCTTCTGATTTATACATTGCCAACTAATTTACTGACTCGGCCACTAATCCGTCGACCACTCAACACTGTAGGAATAGTGTAGTACGGGAGTTCTAAATGGAAGCGGGAGCGAGCGAAGCGAGCTCGGACTTGCGGAGCACCCCGACTCGGATCCGTTAGGTTCGGAGACTGTGCGGTGAGGCGAGCTTAGCTCGCCTCCCCGCACAGTCGTAGTGTTAGGTTTAACATGAGAACACAGAAGTAGGAGCCCCGTCGGGGCTCCCGTCGACAACTCAACACTGTAGGAAGAGTGTGGTACGGGGAGTTCTAAATGGAAGCGGGAGCGAGCGAAGCGAGCTAGGACTTGCGGAGCACCCCGACTCGGATCCGTTAGGTTCGGTTGCGTTAGGTTAGGTTCGTCAATTAATGTAGGATGACTTACATTTTAAACATACTAAATTATACAATTAGAAGCTAATAGAATTACTATTTTGGTGTCATATATTATTATTTTAAAAGTTTGCTATTTGAATGCATGCCACAAATTTAGATGCTAAAAAATAACCATCATGCTGAGTTATATTTACAGTGGCTTACATAGAAGATAACTAGTGGCTGAGATACTATTATTCAGACGCGCGTTGGTTGTGGCCGACTTAGTAATTTAGAAGGTAACTTATATTTTCTGAGGCGAATAATGCTATTAAAAAGAAGCTTGTTTAATTAGTACCCAATTTTTTTTGCGATTTGACTATGGGTTCCATGAGGAAATTTGTTCAGTTTCATGGGTAGAAGCACCAGTTAAAATAGTTTCAGCTAATTTTGTTAGACCTTGTATCGTTTAATTATCTGTGTACACGCCAATTCAACCCTCATATCTCATTTTTCATCGCCTATGGTATGTAGGAAGCAAACTCTAACAGAATTATTCATGCCATTTGTACATTTAGTTTGTGAGCAATTGTTTACCTCAACTGTGTGTGTACAATAAATATATTTAAAAAAATATATCAATAAAAATATTTTGTAATTTACAGGATATTAATATTTTATAATTTAAATTTTAATTAGTTGAATTTCTTAATTTGCTTTCTAAAATGTAAAACTAACAGTTGTAATATTTATGTGTAATAAGCTGTGAAATTTGCGAAAAATAAATAAATAAATAAATAAATATTAGGAGTGATTTTGATTTTGATTCTATTTTAATACACAAACCTAAAAAAATATCCTAATACACCCTTTTTGGGTTCTGTACCCAAAGGGTACAAACGGGACCTTATTACTAAGAGTCCGCTGTCCGTCCTTCCGTCTGTCACCAGGCTGTATTTCATGAACCGTGATAGCTAGACAGTTGAAATTTTCACAGATGATGTATTTCTGTTGCCGCTATTATTATAACAAATACTAAAAACTAGAAAAAGTGAAAGTCTTCATACAAAAAACGTGTTTTTTAAACGTGAAGAAACTAGCACCATTTACTATGATAGTACGGAACTGAAGAAACTACCGCCATCTAGTATGATGGTACGGAACCCTTTGTGTGCGGTTCTGACTCGCTCTTGGCTGGTTTTTTTGTAGTTGTGTCACACGACGGACAGGTGTAGGGTACGGTAGATAGGTAAGTAGGGCGTGGGTTTAGAAATTCCGTTCGTGCTCAGATGAGTTTACAGTGTAAACTCTATATAGCGACACTCAAGGGACCGGGCACTTTGTGACGTTATTGAGAGTTTTCGTTATACAGAGAGAAATTAGCGTAAAAGTAAACCAACGGAGCCAGAAAATTTTGACGTTTTAAAGAGTAAATCGTTATAACGATTGACGTTTTACAGAGTTTACACTGTGTTTCCAAGTAAGAATATAAGACCCGGGATGGGTCTTAAGAAGATATCAGGTTTGAGATAATTATTTTGGAATAAAATACTAAAATAGCAAAATAATAAAATACTAAAATAAAAAAGTGTTCGCTAGAGATCTGTCTGTTGGTCAAAGCCAACTGACCAAGCTGAAGACTGAGGACGGCAGGATCACATCGTCTAAGACGATGGAATTACGGCTGAACTTCTGAAAGCAGGAGGAACACCGGTACTTAAAGCTCTTCAGAAATTATTTAATTCCGTTATACTTGAGGGACAAACGCCTAAGGCATGGCACAGAAGTGTGGTCGTGCTTTTCTTAAAAAAGGGCGACAATACCCTGTTGAAGAACTACAGACCCATCTCACTTCTGAGCCATGTCTACAAACTGTTTTCGAGGGTCATTACGAATCGTCTCGCACAAGCCGGTTTCCGAAAAGGATTTAGTACCATTGACCACATACATACGCTGCGGCAGATTATACAGAAGACCGAAGAGTACAATCAGCCACTATGCTTGGCGTTCGTGGACTATGAGAAAGCCTTCGATTCGGTCGAAACCTGGTCTGTGTTACAGTCTCTCCAGAGGTGCCAAATTGACTATCGATATATCGAAGTGCTGAAGTGTTTGTATGAAAACGCCACCATGTCGGTTCGCCTCCAGGATCAAAACTCGGAACCTATCCAGCTGCAGCGAGGGGTGAGACAGGGAGACGTTATATCTCCGAAACTGTTCACCGCCGCCCTGGAAGATGTTTTCAAGCTTTTGGACTGGGGTGGACTCGGCATCAATATCAACGGCGATTACATCACCCACCTTCGATTCGCTGACGATATCGTGGTCATGGCTGAGACTATGGACGACTTAGGCACAATGCTCGATGGCCTCAGTAGAGCCTCTCAACAAGTGGGTCTTAGAATGAACATGGACAAGACGAAAATTATGTCAAACGTCCGTGTCATACCTACTCCTCTGAAGGTTGGAGGCTCTACACTCGAAGTTGTTACCGAATATGTATACCTGGGACAAACAGTCCAGTTAGGTAGGTCCAACTTCGAGAAAGAGATCAATCGTCGAATCCAACTCGGCTGGGCAGCGTTCGGGAAGCTTCGCAATATCTTTACGTCCCAGATACCGCAGTGTCTTAAGACCAAGGTCTTCGACCAATGTGTGTTGCCAGTGATGACGTACGGAACTGAGACATGGTCGCTTACTATGGGCCTCATAAGAAGGCTCAAGGTCACCCAAAGGGCAATGGAGCGTGCTATGCTCGGAGTTTCTCTGCGTGATCGAATCAGAAACGAGGAGATCCGTAAGAGAAACAAAGTAACCGACATAGCTCTCAGAATTGCTAAACTTAAGTGGCAGTGGGCGGGGCACATTGCTCGTAGAACAGATGGCCGTTGGGGCAGTAAAGTTCTCGAGTGGCGACTACGCACCGGAAAGCGTAGTGTAGGCAGGCCTCCCACTCGGTGGACCGATGACCTGGTGAAGGTCGCGGGAAGCCGCTGGATGCGGGCAGCGCAGAACCGGTCGTCGTGGAGATCCTTGGGGGAGGCCTATGTCCAGCAGTGGACTTCCTTCGGCTGATATGATGACTAAAATAGCGTTTTGTGACGAAAATGTATTGATTTTTGAATGAAAAGTCACATGTGTCAACGCATGCGTAAAAGAATAAATAGATTGAATGAAAAAAGGTCAAATAAAACAAAATACGAATAACAGCGTACCGCGTTAAAGTTGTAACGCTTATAACTGGTGCAATTTTAACAGAAACATTATGATAATTTATGAATTTTTAATAAAAGCAAGTGTGAGGTTATGAAACCACGGTAAAAGTGAAACTTTACAGAGGACGAAACGATCGTGGCTGCTCTCGCTGCGGTACAGAGGATGAAGCGATCATACCGTCAGACGAAAGCGACCGTCACGCGACATGCAACACACAGACGAAAAAATTTGAGACGATGCAATAAAAGTTTCACTTTAAAAAAAGAAACACCATATATTATTATACTATACTAATTGGTCTATTAATATACTAATTATTTTGTTTTCTTACTTTTTGAAAATTCTTCTCATTTTATTTACAATTAATTAAAAACCTAAATTTTCTCACGATTCGTCCACAGTCATTGACGTAACAGCCACGTTGCAGTACGAGCTGACAAGAACTTTATTTCCAAGCTATTTCGTTCTATGTTTGAACATCGTGAATCAATTTGCTAATTTTAGAGGCGGAGGAGCCTTAATATAAAAATAGGTAAGTAAGTAGGTACAATCTAGTGAAAATCAAAGTACTTATAATAATAGGTATTTATTTCAGACATAGTCCATAATTGGTTAGTAACATTGGTACTTATAAACTAGTGTTAGTAAAAAACAATGGAAATAAATCAAATTATTGAGATGGTCTCGATGGAGCCGTCCGCCACAGAGGCAACGCCGGTCTCTACTTGACTGCGTGCAGCCGTATCCAGCGCAAATACATGCAAATCAAGTCCTAGTGCGCTGCTATCTACTTGTTAAATTTTGTGAAACTAGCTTCTTCCGGGGCATTGTCTGCTTGTAACTCAATTTTATGACTAAGTATATCTATCATCATCATCATATCAGCCGAAAATCGTCCACTGCTGGAAAAGGCCTCCCCTAAGGATTTCCACGACGACCGGTCCCGCGCTGCGGTCCACCCCTTGGCCGTTCGCATGATGAACGAAGAAGCAAAACAAAAGTATATCTATAATTTGCCCTAATTCAGGGTAGGCTCGAGCCCCTCGGTGGGGACGTATATGAGCTGATATGATAAGTGTCAGGTAAAAGCATGAAATGAGTTTTCTCCAGATCCCTTGCAAACTATTTCGGGTAAAGCGAATGAATGGTCTTTGTTACCAAAACTATGACCTTGCGACTTGTAGTCATCATATCAGCTCATATACGGCCCCACCGTGGGGCTCGAGCCTACCCTGAATTAGGGCTATCGGGTCTTAGACGACCACGCGGGCCCAGTGCGGGTTGGTAGACTTCACACACACCCTTCAAGCTTCTTCGCAGGCGTGTTGCAGGTTTCCTCACGATGTTTTTCTTCACCGTAAAAGAGCGTCGTATAAAATAAACGTACATATGAAATCGAAATTAAAAAATAGAAAAACAACTTGAAATAAACACTTAACAACGACTTGTAGGTACAATTTTGATACAATTTTAGTTTTTGTTAATTTAATAAAAAAGTACTTAACCGATTTTGATAAAAAGAAATATTGGACCAACCTGGAAATGAAAATCGATTACATACATACAAATAAAAAACCGGCCAAGTGCGAGTTGAACTCGCGTATAGAGGGTTCCGTACAATGCCAAAGTCAAATGCAAAATATCACATTTGAAATCCTCACAGTAAGATGCGAGTTATTTTTTTTTTATTAAAAAAATTGAGTGTGTTTGGCTGCACCTCACCTGATGGTAAGTGCCGATGCAGCTGAGGATGTAACATGTAAGTTTAAAAAGTGCGTATTCACTCTCGTCTTGATGATTCCTATATTTTACGAATCTGGGAATAAAGACGCCGGAAGGGAATTCCACCCCTTGGCCGTTCGCATGATGAACGAAGAAGCAAAACGCTTCGTGTGTAAAGGTGTAATATTGACGACAAAGGGGTGGAACTGCCCTCCGCACTTGGTCGTCCGATGATGAAATGGAGAGGGGGAATGAAATGAATCCTGTAGAACACCGATAGACGGGCGACTTTGCGGCGATGCTTGAGGCTTTGGAGCCTGCTTGATAAAAGTTCCTTGTCGTCAATGAGTCTCCTTCCACGTCGGTCGATAGAATCCAAAGCATATAGCTGGTATCGAGCCGTCCCGTCCCACAAGTGAGAGCAGTACTCTATACAGTTAACTACTACTAGCGCAATCTAATAGTGGTGTTTTAGTGAACTTCTTTTTTTAAATAAAAAATTTAGTGCATTTGGCTGCAACTCTCCTGATGGTAAGTGCCGATGCAGCCGACGATGTAACACGTAAGCTCAAAAGTACGTATTTACTCTCGTCTTGAATATTCCTAAATGATACGAATCGGGGAATACAGACGCCGGCAGGGAATTCCACTCCTTGCCCGTTCGCTTAATGAACGAACAAGCAAAACGCTTCGTGCGTAAAGGTGGAACATCAATGACAAAGGGGTGGAATCGCCCTCCACACCTGGTCATTCGATGATGAAATGAAGAGGGGGAATGAGGTCGTGAAACTCTAACACACTTTCCGAAATGAATCTGTAGAACACCGATAAAATAATTTCTTTTATGACTAGAACTATTTTCTGTAGGTGCACGTTATATATTGATTTACCACTTTTTTTTCAATTGAAAGAATTCTTATAGGTTTTCCTGTAATCTGCAAGCAATGAAATATATTTTGTATTTTTTCAAAATTTTAGGCTTAGTAGTTTCGGAGAACAGGGGGGGGGGGGGGAATGGTAAATTTTCGTCTTCTTTCATGAATAACATCAAAACTATTTATTTTACAATATAAAAACAATATTTTTAAGATCCTGATAACAAGCCCTTTCATATATGACACAGTAAATTTTTCAAGTTTTTTTTTAAATTTCCTAATTTCCTCCCCGAAAATAACCCCTATTTAAAAAAAAATATTTATTTACTTTGCACATCTGTGTTTCGGGTCGTAGGGATCACACTATCCTACCAAATTTCACCTGATTTGGTCCAGTAGATTCAAAGCAAATTGGCTTGGACAGACGGACGGACAGACAGACAGACACACGAGTGATCCTATAAGAGTTCCGTTTTTTTTTTGTACGGAACCCTAAAAAAACATATACCTAGTCGAGTTGAGGACCTCCTCCGATTTGAAGCAGGTTAATAAAATTATTATAATATACTATCATTATTATTTGAATACCTAAAAAATGGCTTTCAGTAGCCTGAAGTAGCGCTGAAGGAGCTGATTGTAACAGACTATTCGCTATTGGATAAAAAAAGCCTATATGACTTCCCACCTTGTTAACTATTCCTGTAAAAAAACACGTTGATCCGTTGCCCTGTTGCGACGTGAAAGAAGGACAAATAAATTATCTGTTACGATTATTATTCTCGGTTCTATCAATGTCGTCACGTCACTCGCTACCTACAAAACACAAACAAACCCAAATTCACGTTGATAATATAAGAAAGGAAACAATGATATCAGATGCGGTGTCAAAAATATAGATAGTTTTAAAGCATCGAAAATATGTATCTGTTGCAGCCAACTGGTTAAATCTGCCATTTAATTGAATGGCTGGCCCGTCGATTGAATGGCGATATTCAATTGAATGACTAAAGGACAATTGGCCAAGACGTCATTTAGCCAAGTCGTAACTATGAAACTCCGAATAAAACCGATGACTACTTCTTCTGCTACCCATGGGGGGGCTTCGCGAGGCTCTTTGACTGTATAACCAATCAAACCTGACGAACATAATAACGCTCGCTTCGCTCGCTCATTTATAGTTTTTTACTCAGTATATCTTTTAAATCCACAATTGATAACTACACGCTACACGCATACACTACACTTCACTGTCGTTCTATCAACGTTCAGCCTAGCTTACAATCAGCCAACTAGTTGAACATTGAGTAACGCTTGTTCAATAAACGTTCGGCCTAGTCATTCAATTGAAGGTCCCCATTCAATCAATGGGCTAGCCGTTCAATCAAATGGCAGATTTAACCAGATAGCTGCGACATATACATAGTTTTGATTTTTTAAACGTATGTATATATTTGACCTTGACTGTGCGTATAAGTAGTACTAATTTGACCTTGTTATTGCTGTGCGTGAGTGCTTTGTTTACTAGCTGGCATCCTTTAAACGTTCGTGGACAGTCAGCCCTGATTAACACAAAATGTTTGACACTCAATGAACTATAGTCGTCAGTACAAAAACAGAAACATAGTAAGTATGTGAGTATTTGTTTGCTTTTAAACAAGGTACAGAAAGCAGTGTTGCCAACCAAGTTTTAGTGATACCACTGACTATATATCTTAAAACCACTAGATTTACTCATTCTGTATGAAAAAGTTTTTGCAATTCCACTAGATGAAGCTCCTAACGCCACTAGATTTACTCATTTTGTATGAAAACGTTTTTGCAATCCCACTAGATGAAGCTCCTAAAGCCACTAGATTTACTAATTTTGTATGAAAAAGTTTTTGCAATCCCACTAGATGAAGCTCCTAAAGCCACTAGATTTACTCATTTTGTATGAAAAAGTTTTTGCAATCCCACTAAATGAAGCTTCTAAAGCCACTAGATTTACTCATTTTGTATTAAAAAGTTTTTGCAATCCCACTAGATGAAGCTCCTAAAGCCACTAGATTTACTCATTTTGTATGAAAAGATTGAAATTTTACCCACCAGTAAAAATGGTCCAAACCACCAGTCTTAGTAGTAAAACCACTAAGGTGGCAACACTGACTGTAAGTAAAATGATGTTCGTTATTAAAATAGGAATCACTTGTTTAGCCATATAGAAAAACAGCATGCTAATGTTATTATTATAGTAATAAATATATAGGGTGACTTTTAATTAGTTCTTGATAGCAAAGGATATGAATGTACTCGTGATTACAAACAACTTTCCTAAAGAAACTATGGTCGAATCAGAAAAAATTTTTTGGTCTTCGATACAATAATAAATTATCAAATCAGCAAAAATGTATGGAGGACCAAAAATTTTTTTTCAGATTTGACTATAGTTTCTTTGGGAAAGTTGTTTGTAATCACGACTACATTCATATCCTTTGCTATCAAGAACTAATTAAAAGTCACCCTGTATAGTTGGTTCGAATCCTACCACCTACCAATGTGATTTTCAATTTAGATTTCATAATAATTATGTACGTTAATTTAATAACTTTTAATTACGATAGGGCTTGCGACTACACGGCTATTACCTCAGATGAAGGGAAAAATCAAGGCTACGATTTCAAGCGGGAAACTCTTGCTGTCGGGTTTTAGTTTTTTTTAACTTTCATTTTATTTGCATATTTTTTTGTGCTCAGAGAATAACGCCACCCCACCTCGCTACTCGCGGCCGCGTGTCGTGTCGCTTGATTGTAGCGCGCATACATTGAGCCGTCTCATAATATCGCTTGTGAGACCATTTGCTAAGAAATTAATAATATTTTCATATGTAATGTATATACAGGGTGTAACAAAAGTGGTGTAGGTTCCGTTAACTGGGGCATCTACTCATCATACTGAACTACGAGTTTGCTGAAATCGAAAAAAAAAATATTACTCTTCATACAAATCGATCAGCTGATCGACCAATTTTGTGTATTTTAGTATGGAGGGTCCAAATTGTTTTTTCGAGAATTGACTAAGGGTTCCTTGGGGAAAGTTGTTTAGTATGATGAGTGGAACCCCCAGTTAACGGGTCGTACACCAATTTTTTTCCATCCTGTATATTTAGAATGTGCTCGTCAAGACCTTTCTTTTGATATCAAACATGATATGAATATAAAAAAAATATTTTTTTGGTTGTTTAATTCACCTATAAAATTCGCCATGCTGATTTTTTTATATGCTATATATTCTATGACACGCGGAGAGAGGCACAAATCCAAAGACACCACATAATATGTCAAGATCGGATAAGTGGTTTAGGATATACGAGGGAACAGATGAACATCCATACATACAAACATACATAGACTGTCAAACATATAATCTTCCTTTTCCGTAGTCGGGTAAAATCACATGCCCATTGAATTAATTTGTAATATGAATTTAATTAATTCATTATCATACAGCCGAAGGACGTCCACTGCTGGACATAGGCCTCCCCCAAGGATTTCCACGACGATCGGTTCTGCGCTGCCCGCATCCAGCGTCTTCCCGTGACCTTCACCAGGTCATGAGTCCACCGAGTGGGAGGCCTGCCTACGCTATTTATTTATTTATTTACACTTATAGTACACTAAAACAATTTCGTAAAGCTAATACATATAGTTATTATAATGAAGTGTACAGTAGGCGGTCTTATTGCTAAAAGCAATCTATTCCAGACAACTTTTTGCTATGTTTTCCGGTGCGCGGTGGCCACTCGAGAACTTTAATTAATTATAAATTTAATGTAGAAAAATGTACACCTATCAAAAGTATATAGGGATCAAGTATGTTTTAGAGTATTGCTGCAATTGAGATTTATTATATTTATTAAATTTTTTAGCAATTTTTTTTAATCCACTTTTGATAAGCTCTTGGCATTATCTCACCTGATGGTAAGTGACGATGATGCCGAAGATGGAAGCGGGCTTACCAAGATTCCCCAACGCAATGGGGATCTGGCTATCTGGTCTTCAAGCCGGAATACATCAATGCTGTTAACAATGATGTTTGGCGGCAAGAATTAGATAAGATGCTGGTAGCTAGCCAGGCGAGCTATGAAAATGCCCTACCACCAACCAAACCGAGTCTTACAAAGTTGACCCTGCCGGGAATCGAAATCGCGACCTCCTTGTGTGAAGCGAATAAGCTAACCCTTACGCCACGGAGGCGGTTAAAATTACGATTATTATTGGAATAAATATAATGTAACTGCATAATAAACATTCAGTCCGCAAAATAACTACTTGAGCGGCAAGATTTCATGATTGAGCGGCAGAAAAACATGTCTATAAGCAGCAACTCAACACTGTAGGAAGAGTGTGGTACGGGGAGTTCTAAATGGAAGCGGGAGCGAGCGAAGCGAGCTCGGACTTGCGGAGCACCCCGACTCGGATCCGTTAGGTTCGGAGACTGTGCGGGGAGGCGAGCTAAGCTCGCCTCCCCGCACAGTCGTAGTGTTAGGTTTAACATGAGAACACAGAAGTAGGAGCCCCGAAGGGGCTCCGTCGACCACTCAACACTGTAGGAAGAGTGTAGTACGGGGATGTTTAAAATAATTACAGCCATCCAGAATGACATAAATTGCTGATTGATTTTGAAATGTTTGCTGACCATGAGTTGCTGACCAATTAGCTATTTCTGCTCACCGATTATATTTTTCTGCTCACAGAAATAACAATACTATGCTAACCATTTAATTGACACCCATTATTATTTAATCAATATTCTACTTAGTGAATTATACTATTTAAAAAAAGAATTTTGTTTGAATTTCGATTGTAAAAAAAAAATCAACAAAAATATAATCGGTGAGCAGAAATAGCTAATTGGTCAGCAACTCATGGTCAGCAAACATTTCAAAATCAATCAGCAATTTATGTCATTCTGGATGGCTGTAATTATTTTAAACATCCCCGTACTACACTCTTCCTACAGTGTTGAGTGGTCGACGGAGCCCCTTCGGGGCTCCTACTTCTGTGTTCTCATGTTAAACCTAACACTACGACTGTGCGGGGAAGCGAGCTTAGCTCGCCTCCCCGCACAGTCTCCGAACCTAACGGATCCGAGTCGGGGTGCTCCGCAAGTCCGAGCTCGCTTCGCTCGCTCCCGCTTCCATTTAGAACTCCCCGTACCACACTCTTCCTACATGTTTTTCTGCCGCTCAATCATGAAATCTTGCCGCTCAAGTAGTTATTTTGCGGACTGAATGTTTATTATGCAGTTACATTATATTTATTCCTTAAAATATTAAGTAGAAATGACATGAGTGCCGGGTCGTTCCTTTCTCTCTAATATGGTTGATGGGAGCGATGGCAACTCTCGCGTTATACTCGTGTCCGTGTGAACTGGCCTACTCTTGTCAATGGCATTAAATGACATTCAATGATTTTTATGTATATAACTTTTTGTGTCATATTGTTATAAGTTATAATGACATAATCTGGTTTATTTCAAGGATTGAATTTTGACATTATTATTTAAAGATTGTGTATTTCTTGATATTTCACAAATTACATTATGTGATTATTATTTAATGACTATCAGAAAGATTGTAAATCGCACATATTTTGAATAAATACCTTGAAGCTAAAAAAAACTAAAATAGTGAGGCGTTTTGACAAAATCATTACAATTTCTGCATTGAAACTGAAAAAAAATGTGTTGATATGAAGAGACGACGACGTCATTTAACTCGAGAACAGATGATGAGAGCCGTTGGAATGTTGGAAGCAGAATCCAGGCGACGTACACACGGCGCCACATCAAGCTATACAATTCCAGTATACGCGGGCCTCGCGTATGTTGAAACGCAAAGGCGTCGCGCGACCAGCTTATACTGGTTTTGTATAGCTTGATGTGTCGCTGACCGTACAGTGGCGGTCGCTTTTGGCACTACACAGAGCGTTAAGCCACCTCTGGACATCGTGGTGGGGATAGTTGTGTAGCTAAGAGGTGTCTGCTCCTAAAACTGATAATATTCTAATAAAACGGTGTTTTACTCACTAATAGCTTAGTTCATATCAAAGTATAACCTTAAATTCCATCAGTGCTATAAAATTCAGCAAGAAAACACGAATTTTCACCATTATTGAAAACAAGGTATGAAAATATTAGATAATCCTAAAACTTATAATAACTAATAAAACGGTGTTATACTCACTAATAACTTAGTTCATATCACAGTATAACCTTAAATTCCACCAGTGCTATAAGAATCAGCATGAAAACACAAAATTTTACCATTCTTGACAATAAAGTATGAAGATTTTGGACAGTTATTACATTTTTGAATATTCTAAACAAGGAAGCAACCAATAACTCTTCACTGCAAAAAATAATCAGCTGATTGGTTTGTTTACTATCCCTCAGAAGGAGTACACCACAGATTACTTTGTTTAATGTTTCAAATTTCAAACAGCCGTCAAGTCAAAGATAATATAATACACTGTGCGTCAAGTCAAAGTTTTAAATTCGGATACGCGCAAGTGCAAGATGTCGCCTAAGTGCATAAAATAATGACTGGATTGTAAACAAACAAATATTGTCATGCGCTATATGTCAAAAAATATATCATCTATCATGTACATCGGTTTCTTTTGAAAGATTCCGTATTATGACCCAGGAAAACAAACTAAACTGGAAATGTAATCCTTGTTGGGATATTCCTTTAAATCATAGCAACCTCGAGTTTCTCCGAGGCACTCTATAAACAACATAACTGAACGTAAAAAAATCGTAATCAATGTTCACACTGAAAACTCATTTAGCTCCTTAGATGATGACGACGACGACCACGAAATAAACAAAACAAAAGTATCATTACACAGAAGCTGTCCAGACCTGAACAAATTTGATAGTTTTGACATTGAAGAACTAAAAAGTCAATTAAATTGTTTGGAACAAAGATTACTTTCCGCGGAAAATAAAATAGACAATCTATCACTTGAGAATATGACCTTAAAGAAAAAACTATTCGAATACGAGTCCAAAGTTAAATTTTTGTCAGCAGTATCCCGTGAGACAACAACTCCAAAAACGACTACTAAATCAAACAAGAAGACAAAGAAAAAGAAAACAAAGAAGACGCTTAATTTTTCGGATACAACAGATAATGATATCTCAAAACAGGATAGTTTCACAGCGTTAAATAGCCAAGTTAACACGGAGATAGACTTAAATGAAGTTATTATTCATAAAGAGAAAAAAGATAAACATAACAGCACAAAAAGAGACTTTGAAGAATTTGTAACACCCATTTTAAAGTATAAGAAAAATAATGATCGAAAGACTAATGTATGTATCATTAGCACAAATAACAAGCATAATGTGTTATCGGCAGCCGACTACGTTTTTGAAAGGAAAACTAGTATAACACATTATTGCAAACCGAATGGAGCAACGGAGCAACTTTTAGAGGGACTTGAGAAAAAACTTGAAGGCTTTACGAGTGATGATTACTGCATTATTTTAATAGGAAACAGAGACTTTGAAACATCTGTAAATTATATTAACTTGGTTTTACATATAAGAAATGTAACTCTCAAAGTCCAACACACCAATGTGATTATTTGTTTACCAACGTATAAAATAGATATGAGCAAAAAATTATTCAATCAGAGGGTTGAAGCATTTAATCACATTCTGTGTTTGGACAATATGACACATGAATATGCCTATATATTGGACTCAAATGAAAACCTTCAATATACAAATGCCATGTTTCCTAAACCAGGGTTCTGTATTAATGAAAATGGATTCATGCAAATTATCAAAGATCTTAAAATGTTCATACGTGATATTCAAGCTGGTAAAGAAAATGTGTGTCTACCTTGTCCAGAGTCCAGTCAAGAGGCATCTAATGATTTTTTCGTTCCTAAAGAATTTATTGTTATGCACCAAAATATACAAGGAGTATTAAATAAAATAGATGTAGTTGAAGCCGCTCTAATAGATCTAGCAACCAATCAAAAGAAAATTGATGTGTTATGTTTCACAGAAACCTTTATCAAAAGTGGTAATGAATCTAATTTAAGACTTTTAAATTATAAGTTAGCTCATTCTTACTCTCGACAAAATACTAACAGAGGAGGATCATGTATACTGGTAAAAAGGGAAATTAATTTCAAATTATTGCCCATCTGTACTGAGTTGAGCGTGCCTAATATTTTTGAATGCTGTGGCATAGAATTATTGGACTTGAATATTATTATTGTCAACATCTATCGAGTGCCCCGACCTCACTACGAAAAACCGTTTTTATGTAAACTGGATGCCTTACTGCATATTCTTTCATCGAAAACTAAAAGGAAGAAAATCATAGTTTGTGGTGATTGGAACATAGATATTCGTAAAAGAACCAATAGTGCGTCACAGTTGTTAAGTATTTTAGAAAACTATAATCTTGTTCCACACGTCACATCCCCTACCCGTGGTTCTTCTTGTATTGACCAAATTGCCAGCAATATTACCAAAATTAAATCAGAGGTTCTCCTTTTGGCGCTTTCGGACCATGAAACTGCGCAAATAATTTCATTTAATGTTAAACCAAATACTGTATTCGGAAACTATTTTACATATAGACGCGATGTATGCAGTGATAATCTTAGAAAGTTTAAGAATGCTATCTCGGTCTTATCTTTTTCAGAAGTGTTAGAAAAACAAGATACAAATGAAGCGTTTAAAGAGTTTCACGATTTAATCAGCATGTTTCATAACCTTTGTTTTCCTTACATCAGAACCAAAATATTAAATGGATATAAGCATCCTAGGTGGCTTACAAAAGGTTTAAGACGTTGCTGCATTACTAAAAGAAAGCATTACATCACTTACATTCGTTGTAGTAATAACAAGGGTATAAATAGAGATAAATACTTTTCATATAACAAAATTCTGAAAAGATGTATATCACAATCTCAAAAGATACATAACAAACTGAGGATTGATAAATCACATAATAAATGTAAAACGACATGGCAAATAATAAATGAAAATGATTGTTCTAATGACATTAAAAATCAAATTAACATTATTTCTGTAGATGACATTAAGTATTCTGACCCAGCAACTATTGCCGAGCTATTTAATAACTTCTTTATTGACATGACAAACAATTCTATTACTAATAATTCTTATTTAAGTGATATACCAATAAATGTAAATACCATATTTTTAAGTCCAACAGATGAAACTGAGATATTCAATACTATTATGTCATTAAAAAACTGAAATTCAGTTGGGTATGATGATATAAATACAAATTGCCTAAAAATGTGTGCCTCTTCGCTAAGCAGACCCTTGTCATATTAATTAAATCTCTCATTTGCACAAGGAACATTTCCTAATTTATTAAAGTTGTCTATTGTTAAACCATTGCATAAAAAGGATTGCAAAATGACAATGAATAATTATCGACCCATCACCTTAATCCCAATTATTTCAAAAATCTTTGAAAAAATAATGCACAAATTAACGTCTAATGGATTTCTTTATTAAACATGATATTTTATATAAGGATCAATATGGATTTCGCAAAAGAAGTTCGACTACACTTGCCTGCTTCAATTTAATTAATGACATCACGGAAAGTTTAAACAATAAAATTCCAATCGTGTCTATCTTTCTTGACTTGAGTAAGGCTTTCGATTTTGTTAATCATTCCATTTTACTTAGTAAGTCATATAATTATGGGATTAGGGGTCTAGCACATTCGTGACTAAAAAGCTACCTTGAAAACCGCTTGCAATCTACTGAAATCAAAAAGATTAACAATTCACAATTGAACTCTTACAGATCTACTTATAAGTTAATTAGTTGTGGTGTACCACAAGGCAGTATTCTAGGCCCACTGTTATTCCTGTGCTATATAAATGACTTGCCAAATGTTTTGAAGGGGGAACACAGGTGTATCATGTATGCTGATGATACAACTATCTTAGTAAGAAACAATTCTAAAAATAATTTTGACATAGAAATTAATAATACATTATCTAAAATTATTGACTGGCTAAATAAAAATAATCTAAAATTAAACATTGATAAAACTCATTTCATGCAATTTAAGACTTATAACTCTGTTGACATTCCGCTTAGTGTACACTGTAATGATAAACGAATTATTAATAAATTAACAACAATTTTTTTAGGTTTCATGTTAGACAATTATTGTGACTGGAAAAGTCATGTAGATAGTGTTTTTAAAAAAGTTGACAAATTTGTATTTGCATTGAGGCGATTAAGTAGGGTTTCATCTAGGGAAGTTGCTCTTACAGCCTATCATGGTTATGTATCTTCTGTGCTCAGTTACGGACTTTTGTTGTGGGGTAATTCAGTTGAATCTGAAAAGGCATTTATAGCACAAAAAAAATGTTTACGTGCAGTATGTAGAACCCCTAATGGAAATAGGGATTCATGTAAACCCTTGTTTAAGGCAAACCGAGTGTTACCACTTCCATGTTTATATATTAAACAAATTTGTAAATTTGTTCGGGATTACCCTGCATATTTTAAAACGCATGAAGAGGTTTTCGAGAGGGCTACGCGTCATAAAGATCGACTCTATCTTCCCTATTCAAGAGTAAATGTCCACAAGCATAATTCCTTCTGTATGGCAATATGTGTTTACAACAACCTCCCTATCCACATTAAAACGTGTTCAAATTTTCGTTTTGAATCTACATTGACCGAATGGCTACAAAACAAATGTTACTATTCAGTAAAAGAATTTCTCAGCGACAAAAATTGATGATAGTTTGTAAAACCTAGCCTAAACCTATAATATGTATATTTGCATGCCATTGATGGTGGGACATAAGATACCTTAAATTTAAGAACACCATGTACATTCAACTATGTTCTGGCAAATAAATGCTTTGACTTTGACTTTGACACGCTATCGTATCACGGGCAGCGTGACCGAACGACATGAGGGACGATCTCGCATCACCACTCGCAGACAGGACCGGTACATCCAAATCACTGCTCGACGGAATGGTACCATGACCACCATGATGTCGGTTACAAGGCTCAACAGCTCTTCAGGCTTGTTACTTAGCGATCAGACCATCCGAAATCGTTTAACTGAAGTGGGTCTTGCAGCCTATGGGTCAAGTATACGCAGAAGAGTGCACACGGAGCTCTTCGTATCCAGTATAACAATGCACTCAGGGTGATGTTGGGTCTGCCGCTTAGCGCCTCTGGCATGTTTGCGGCGGCATGAATTGGTGGTTTCGGCGTCATCATCAGGAAACGCTGTGCCTCCATGCTGAAGCGTGTGCGTGCCAGTACCAACAGTATCCTGGGCTTAGTCACTGACAGTTGGGACAGTCAGATGCTGGAGCGGTGGATGCACCGTCACACATCTGTTTACCGCTTCCCATCGTAAGACTGACATTTGTGACTGACTGTTTAATAAGTATTTTTTTTTGGTTTGATTATTTAATTGTTCTTACGGTGAAGGAAAACATCGTGAGGAAACCTGCACACGCCTGCGAAGAAACTCGAGCCCGCGTGGTCGACTAAGGCCCGATAGCTCTAATTCAAAGTAAGCTTGGTGATGATTTAATTGTACCCTACTAACAATTGTTTTTAAGGATTTTGTCGTTATATCAGCCGAAGGACGTCCACTGCTGGACATAGTCCTTCTCCAAATATTTCCACGACGACCGCCGGTTCTGCGCTACCCGCATCCAGCGGCTTCCCGCGACTTTCACCAGGTCATCGGTCCACCGAGTAGGAGGCCTGCCTACGCTACGTTTCTTCACCTTACCTTTTTTGTTACTAACACATTTATGTGGGCAGCGCAAGGCCGGTCGTCGTGGAAATCCTAGGGGGACGCCTTTGTCCATTAGTGGACGTATTTCTGCTGATATATGATGATGATATTTATTTATGGCTTAATGAAGTCTGAAAATGAAATTATAATTGTTAATTGTTTCATCATCATTATTTCAGCTCATATATGTCCCCACCGAGGGGCTCAAGCCTACCCTGGTTACGTTATTACTAATATATATACTGTGCCCTGGATTAGGGCGATCGGGCCTTAGTCGACTACGCGGGCCCAGTGCGGATTGGTCGACTTCACACACAACCTTCGAGTTTCTCTGCAGGCGTGTGCAGGTTTCCTCACGATGTTTTCCTTCACCGTTAGAGCGTCGGATAAACGTTTAAATGAGATCGAAATTCAAAAACACATTGGTACGTGGCAGGACTCGAACCACGACCTCATGCATAGGAGGTAGCGGCCCTTGCCGTTGCGGCACCGACGCTCTTACTTGTTATATCGACCGTAGCAATTAACATTGTCGGATTTACATTTTTGCAATTTTCGTTTTATTGCATGAAAGGTCTTAGAATATGATTATAAATGTTCCCGCAAAATATTAAATTCCTAAAATCAACCGATTTTGTTTTACCAAGTGGAAAAAGTAGTATGTATTCAGTGCGCACGATTAACATTGTATCAAAGTACGTTGAGACGTTAGCTGCGGGGCGCGGGAGGGGCACAGGCGCGAGCGCGCGGCGCGGATCTGCCAGTTCAGACAAGGTTAGCGGGACGAGCGCTAGCGTCGGTTTCATTTATCAAATCTTTTTTTTTTTGCCAAATTGATTGTGTATTGAGTGTTTCTGTAATGTCAAGGTCAAGACATATATTAGGATATATTGGCTCCGTCGAGTTCGCCGCAAAACGATTCAAATTTTAAATTAACGGACATTTATGTGGAAAGTCATCCGAGTAAAAAGAGAAAAATTAAGTAAATAATATTTATTTAAGCATTTGATCATACCTAACCTTAACATAATTCAGTGATTGTTTATTGTTAGCGTCTTATTGAATTCATTTTTTTTAAAGAAATGTATGTAAACACTCTGAACTTACAACAATGTCGTGTATGCCAGATACAACAATGTTAATGGTTTTCTATTTTGCTCATTGTGCCGTATGTGTCACATACTACATTATTGCTTGATCGGAGATTTATTGATTTTGTCGGATATGGTACTACAGACTTTTTTGTATGTTCATTTGATACATAGTATCGTAGTATGTACCACTTGCTACATTATTGACTGATGTGTGTTTGATTGTATTTTGTGGGATAAGGCATTACTGACTTTTTCAACTGTTTATTTTTAATTTCTTGGTGTCGGATGTACTTTATTCGACTTAATGGTTTGCTTTATGATACTATTCAACATTGTAGTACTGACATTGTTGCTTGTTGAAAGTTTGTTTTTATTTGTTCTGAGTGATCCTACTAATATTATAAATGCGAAATTAAGTGTGTGTGTGTTTGTTACTTATTATTTTGCCTTTTGTTTTATTTTAAACGAATGAATGGATTTTAATGAAATTTTGCACACAGGTAGACTATGCCTTGGATTAACACATGGAAAAATCTCATCGCTATATCACTCGGATGAAGTCGCGGGCAACAGCTAGTATACTCATAAAACGGGAATCCTTTTTTTTCACATAAGTTCCAAGTTTGGAATTGTAGAATCCATGTACCGATAAGTGCCGATTGAAGTGTAACCAAAAATTTCCTCATGAAGATCGAAAGCTACTTTTCAAATTTTTTTGGCTTTTAGGTGAGAAGAAAAAACACTGGGGAGTTTGTTATTAAAAACACAAAGAAGACTTTTAAGCGAGGCCAAACAACGAAAGTCACGAATCACGATAGAAAAAACACTTATCAGTAGGTACTTTTTGCCGGTTACAGAAAAGAAACCAGTGAAGGTATGCAAGATAATGTTTTTCAGCACTATAGCGCTAAGTGAACGCGTGCTGAGCACGGCCTGGAAGAAGTTTGATGGGAACACGGTGATAGAAGACGACGAAAGGGGTTGTTATGAACATGAACGACTCGTTCTTAATGAGGACATGGTCAAAAGTGTCTGCGATCACGTAAGATATTTTCCTGTATTTGAGGCTCATTACGTTCATAAGGATTGAAACATCTACATCGAAGGCATTAAGAGCACATCTCGGATGTATAAACTGTACTGCGGATGGTTCGATGCTACCAAATAACCCTCAAAAGCAACTACAAAAAGGCAGTATAGAGAAATAATAAATGCCAACTTCAACCTGGCGCTGCACTGATCAAAAAAAGACAAATGTGATGTCCACCATATTTTCGAGAACAAATCAACTACAACAGATAAAGAGAAAGCTGCGTTTGATTTACACCAACATCGCAAAAAGGAGCACGATATTTAAAGAAATCCGACAAGCAAGAAGCTTAAGACAAAAAAGATAATGTGGTCACTGCAACCTTTGATTTTGAAAAAGTTTTAGTGGCTTTGTTTTAAATAAAAATTTGAGTGCGTTTGACTATATCTCACCTGATGGTAAGTGCCGATGTAGTAGAGGATAGTTCACGCAAACTCAAATAATTTCTATTCACTCTCGCCTTAAAGATCCCCAAATTGTAGGAGTCGGGAAACACAGACGCAGGCAAGGAGTTCCACTCCATCGCTGTACGCATAATAAATGAGGAAGCGTAACGCTTCGTGCGTATAGGCTGTATATCAACAACAAAGGGGTGGAACCTCCCCCTTAAAGAGAAATCGGCATACTATACTACAAGAGGTGGTTTGCTACATTAAATATAGCGGTCTATGCTTTAGCGTCCAAGATAGGCACCTGCTACATGTGAGGTGAAGCGACTGCTCACCGTGGATCTACCGCAGTATCAACTTCATCGAATTTGCCTATTAGCAAAGAATAATACAAAGATATTACAGATCTCTGCAGAAAAGAAATCATTCCTCAGCGCTACCATGACTTTTATTTAAACCTTCCTTACACCAACAATACTTCTGATCTTACGCGTGAAGAAAGTGATTCAGAAGACAATTAGGTTAAAAACCGATCAAGTCCAATGTGATTCAAGAAGTGATTTTTTAACGGTACTTAAGACGTATATTAAGGTGAAACTTTCCATGAGCCGTAAAAGGTTGTGAATTTAAATAAAGTTGGTTAGGGACCATTACTTATTTTATTAAAAAAATATTCCTACTTAAAACATAACCGTACTTTAGTGCTTTGTAGTCTTGGACCTAATTGTTCAAAGAAGTTTATGTAAAATGAGGCTGATCTCAAACTTACTAATACTGTCATTGAGTTATGTAATTTAGTTACAAGAAATACAGTTCGCGTTGATTCGGCGAAGTTGATTAGTAGTATTTGTGTTATTAAACTCTGGATTGTTATTTTGATTGGTATTATGATTGAAAATATTATGAGTATTCATATAATGTTGTATGTAGTTGTATTACAATGTTGTGTGTCACAAAACGCTGTATTATAAAAGTCAACGAAATAATGTTAGTAGTATCTACATCAAAATTTTTATACCTTACGGCCAATAAAGTATTGAGTGGTACATGCAACTTAAATTATATTTCGAAATCCAGGGAATACTGTGGGTTGTGACACATCCGACCAAATACAGAAATTGTAGATCGGTTAAAAATATAATATCTACCATTTCCGACAAAATTGTAGCACGACTTAGCGGTTAATAGTGTTGCGTGTGCAGTTTCTCATATTTCCGATACATTTTTGTTATACTTACATGTACTACTATGTAAAGGAAATAATATTCATATCTCATACCAAATATGGTTAAAGTACATTAACTATTGTTCACTTTATACATATTTGAAACTTTAAACGGCCGTACCCTAAAGTAGCGATTTTTCACATACGACTATATTAATTGCTACGGTCGATATACATATATACTTATTATAGCTTTTTCCCGCGACTTCGCCCGCGTGGACATCGTTTTTATGACTTTCTTTTAAGACCTTAATGACTATAAATTGAAATGTAAGCTATCCTATCTTTCAATTTGGTTCGATTTGCACACGGTGTGCAAATCAAATTAAAAAACGGGTCCGGAGGTTTAGGACACACATAATTTTTATATATAAAGATTAATGCGGTAGGTAGCCGTATAAAAACATACTCGTTATCGATCATGGGGTATGGATTTACGAAGTAACTATTTAGTAATCTGTGGTATGGACTAACTGGTACATTGCCCTTTCCCTAAGTTAAAATTCTTCTATTGTGGGTCTCGTATACTTTTTGTAGAAAAGCCTGAAGATTTATTGTTTCTTTAATCTGGCCGATGGAAATGCTAACACAAAAGTGTCAGGCGCTAAAAAGTACAATTTTTTTTCTTTAAATTGGCTGATGAAATTGCTAATACAAAAGTGGCAGGCGCAAAAAACTGCTCAAATGTTTTTTTTAATCTGGTCGATGGAATTGCTAATTCTAAAGTGACAGGCGCAAAAAACGACTTAATTTTTCTTTAAACTGGCCGATGGAATTGCTAACATAAAGTGGCAGGCAAAAACTGATATTTTTTTTTTAATCTGGCCGATGGAATTGCTAATTCAAATGTGGCAGGCGCAAAATTTACTAAAATGGGAATAGATACACTAATGTTCTTATGGAAATAGACATAAACCCTACTATCCTACTAATATTATAAATGTGAAAATTTGTATGTATGGATGTATTGATGTATGTTACTGTTTTCACGCTTTAACCACTGGACGGATCGGGATGAAACTTGGCACACATATAAGTTAGGTCCTAAAATAGGCCATCGAAAACAACGCGGGCGCATCCGCGGGCGGACGGCTAGTAATATTATAAATGTGAAAGTTTGTATGTATGGATATTTGTTACTCTTTCACGAAACTACTGAACGTATCTGGATGAAATTTGGTAGGTAGACAGATTAGGACCTGGATTAACATACAGGCTACTTCATTCCTCCGCACCCTCGAAGACAGTCATAGAAACTATGTTCACGCAAGCGAAGCCGCTGGCAAAAGTTAGTCTATGCATAAAAGCACCTAACCGTTAAAACAGATAGGTATATATACTTTCAACTTAAATACAGAATTTTAGTTTTGAAAATTACAAAAAAAGGCCAATTTAAAATTCAAGTATAGGCATAAAACACTCGATAAACAACTATAAGAAAACCAGTCATATAACTTTGTTTATTTATAAAGTCGTTGTTTCTTTGGAATTCTTTGTGTTAAATGTTGTTCTTACACTCGCCCGTTGAAAGCTTTATTTAAATAAATTAAAACCGGATTTGAAACTGTTGCTCCATGATCTTTAGTCGCGCGAGGTTTTTAAAACATGGACGACGGTACTTTAATTGATTCAAATAACATAATAATTGTAGGGAACACGTCTAGTAACAGTGAAAATAATGTGGGCGAAGATTTTTCTCTGCGACATAAACCCTACCGGAGACAAGTGAGTTACTTAATATAAATAATTCTAAAATCATACTTGATCGAGTTAGCGTCGGTGGCGTAACCTCTAGGGCCGCCGCCTCCTGTCCGGGAGGCCGTAGTTCGAATCCCGCCACGTACCAATGTAATTTCGAATTTGGATTTTATATTCACGTTTTTCCGACGCTCTTACGGTGAAGGAAAACGTCGTGAGGAAACCTGCACACGCCTGCGGAGAAACTCGCAGGTTGTGTGTGAAGTCGACCAACCCGCACTGGGCCCGCGTGGTCGACTGAGGCCCGATGCTTGAGCCCTCGGTGGGGACGTACATGAGCTGATATGATGACTTGATCGAGTACAAAAGTTTTGAAAGTTTCTTCGGTGTTTGTAACTCTGGCACGCCACCGCACCAGCGCCCGCGCCACGCCGTGGCAACGATACGCGGCTTGCGTTCATTCATCATCATCATCATCACATCACTTCATGTAATATACGACCCCGCCGAGGGGCTCCAGCCTACCCTGAATTAGGGAGATCGGGCTTTAGTCGACCACGCGGGCCCAGTGCGGGTTAGTCAACATCACACACAACCTTCGAGTTTCTTCGCAGATGTGTGCAGGTTTCCTCACGATGTTTTCCTACGATACGTTCATCAATGTCATTATAAAAGTTTTTTACCTAAGAAATTGCTGATTGGAATATAAAGTTTAAATTGGAAATATATTTTACTTTATTTTTTTATTATTATTTACAATTGGTAAGCCCTTGGCATCGTCTCACCTGATGGTAAGTGACGATGATGCCGAAGATTAAGTATTTCGTGTTTTCCAGTAACGAAAGGTTGTCTGTATATGAATAAATACTAAAACAAAAAATATTATCAAAACAGTATTAGATTATTAGAAATTAAATCGTGGTCATCGTGGAAATCATTAGGGGAGGCCTTTATCCAGCAGTGGCGTCTTAGATGATATGATGATGAAAAAGTTACTATTTTTAAGATATATTGAGTGCTCGGTGGATTTAATAATAGAGTGGCTAAACTATTATGGTGTTATTCATGAAATTGTTCCGATCCTATCATTCAAGCAGGTTTCAATATGTGGAAATTAAATCCACTGAGGACGGCCAAAATTGCAAAAAGTTAAGAGAGGAGTGCCTCAGGGCTCCGTTCTGGGCCCCATTCTATTTATAATATTAACCAATGATTTAAACAACTTCATAGTGAATCAAATAACGGATTTGCAATTTGTAGCTTTTGCCGATGATACTAATGCGGTTTTCTCCGCTGATAGCATAGCTGATCTCAACCACAAGGTGAATAGAGCTCTAAGGGCGTTTTTCCAGTGGTTCGACCTAAATAACTTAAAGCTAAAGACTAGCAAAACAAATGTCATTCTTTTTAAGAGCACCACCAGGGTAAATTAGTCTAAATGGTGATGTAGTGATGTTGGTGGACTCGGTGAAATTTCTGGGTGCTCACGTTGACTCCTTACTCCGCTGGAAAGAGGAAGTTAATAAAATAGTAGCCAAAGTAAGCTCAGCGTGTTATACCATGAGAAGTCTACGAGAAGTAGCTACTCTTGACCAACTAAAAAGTGAAGTCGTGAAGAGAATATTTCGTGAGGCTGAAAATACTGACGGCGCCTATTCTCTACATTCTGGTGCTGTTAACTGATCTTGTCAAGTACCTGGATCGGTATGAAAGTAGCGAAAAGAGAAAGAAGCGACTGTTGACACGGAGAAAAGATCTGCCTCATACCATTCACCCTAAGTTACGAATAGCGGGACATTGTGTTCGTTTCCAAGCTATAAAAATGTTTAATGCTCTTCCTGCTGAACTGAAAAGAATCCAAGAGCATAAAGTTTTTAAAAATATGCTCAAGACCTTTTTGTTGGAAAAGTGCTTTTATTCAGTAACTGACTACCTGACTCATGGGTTATAGATTTTTATTGACATTATGTTTGTTAAAACTTTGCCTTATTTATTGCAATTTGATTTTATCTATCCATATTTTTATATTTTTCTTTTCTTAATGACAATTTAATCTATTTGACATGATTTTTTTATTGTAGTTTTAGTGTCTTATTATTATTTGAAATTATTAATGTTTTTGATGACATGTTAATCTATTTGACAAATATGTTTATTGAATTGTAATTGTTTTAGTGCTCTATTAATATTTGATATTGTTTGTTTTTAATTATTCACCTAATGTGTAATGATTTAATTTGATTTAAACGTATGTTTATATTTATGTCCAACACAATTTATATTGTAAACAGGAAATAAACAATGAACTTAACCCATTAAGACGGGTCACCGCAATAAATCGCCATTTTTTAGGTAAAAATACGTAATAATTTACAATTTTAAAGATTTATAATTATCACAACAGCATTTCGTTACGTTGATGTCATATTTGGGAATACCCCGCATACGATTTCATCACATTCGAAAAAATCCAAGAAAATTAACTACTTAGTCAAAAAAATGGCACAATCTGACCACAAAGAAAACGCCTTTGTTCCATTTAATGGTACATACTTTCGGGGCTTGGAACATAAAACACAAGTTAATATCGCACAATGGTCACTAAGTCGATATTAATAAACAAGAACATTTTTTTAAAGAAAAATTGGCATTGAACTTCGAAAACGTCCCCAGGAGGCTCGAGTTTCCATACAAACGTAGTTCCGCTTTAATACAAATACTACATACCGAATTAAATCCAAACTTTGTAAATATGTATATTGAGTAGACATATATCGATATTTGTAACTAGTTTTCACCGTAGTGAATTGAAACATAACTAAACGAAGGCTTGAATTAGTTTTGTACTGAAAGTTTGAAACGCTCTCATTTTTTTCCGTTTTATATTAGTACATCGAAAACTAATTACAAACATCGATATTATTATGTGTCTACTTAATATATTTGCAAAGTTGACGGGACGTACACTAATTTTTTCACCCTGTATACGTATGTATGTATGTATGAATATGTATATGTATGTATGTATTTATGTGTGTGACGGTGAAGGAAAACATCGTGAGGAAACCTGCACACGCCTGCGAAGAAACTCGAAGGTTGTGTGTGAAGTCGACCAACCCGCACTGGGCCCGCGTGGTCGAATAAGGCCTAATCGCCCTAATTCAGGGTAGGCTCGAGCCCCTCGCTGGGGACGTTTATGAGCTGTTATAATTATAATAAATTTATGTGTGTATGCATGTTTATTTCTGTGGCACGTATACTTGTAGCCCATTCAGCATGATAGATTTAGTGCGACGTGTCGTTAGATTTGTCTAGATCCCGTGAGTGACACAGGATACATTTTTACCCGACTAGCCAAAAAAAGACGTCATATATTTCTTTGGCACGCGCTGTAGCCTAAACGGCTTGATGGATTTTGTAGTGCGAGGTGTGGTTAGATTGGACTTGATCCCGTGAGTGACACTTTAACCAGACTGGTCTAAAAAATAGGAGTTAAATTTTTATCATCATATCAGCCGAAAAACGTCAACTGCTGGACAAAGGCCTTGCCCAAGGATTTCCACGACGACCGGTCCTGCGCTGCCTGCATCCACCGGCTTCTCGCAATCTTCACCAGGTCGTCGGTCCACTGCGTGGGAGGCCTGCCTACGTTTCGATTTCCGGTGCGCGGTCGCCACTATAGAACTTTACTAACCCAACGGCCATCTGTTCTAGGATCTATGTGCCCTGCGAATTGCCACTTCATTTTAGCGATACAGTGAGCTATGTCGGTTACTTCGGTTCTCCTGCGGATCACCTTGTTTCTGATTCGATCGCGCAGAGAAACTCCGAGCATAGCTCGCTCCATTGCCCTTTGGGTGACCTTGAGCCTTTTTATGAGGCCCATAGTAAACGGCCATGTCTCAGTTCCATCAGTCATTACAGGCAACACACAATGGTCAAAGACCTTAGTCTTGACACACTGTGGTATTTGGGACGTGAAGATATTGCGAAGCTTCCCGAACGCTGCCCAGCCGAGTTTTAATCGTCGATTGATCTCTTTCTTGAAGTTGGACCTACCTACCTGGACTGTTTGTTCCAGGTATACATATTCGTCAAAAACTTCCAGTGTAGAGTTTCCAACCTTTAGAGGGGTGGGTGCGTCACGGACATTTAACATTATTGGACATTTGACATTGAAGTCTATTTTTGTTGCTAGCGTTGATGTCTTTTGTTTGTAATGTAAATAGGTATTATTGTCATTATAGTACTATGTAGTTGTGTGGAGAGGTGTAGTGGTACGGAACCCTCGGCAAAGTATATATATTAATACTAACATACAGTATGGACACTCCCAGCCGCTCTCTAGATTGCGACCTCACCCCTTCATCACCTAGATTGATACATATTGGTTACAGTTTGGTTGTCGAATGTATAGGATTTCGCCGTAATTTTGTTTGCTCCGTCTTTTGTTTTTCGAAATGTCATTTCTGGCTCGTTGTATGAAGTGTCCAGGGTGTGCCCTCGGAGGGCCAGTCCGACTCACACTGCGACTCGCAAATGTAATTTTTGTCAGATGATAAAAAGTAACTCAGATGATTACCAGTCAACTACCCTACAGATAACATACTTCCTTTATGAGATTAATATAAATAGGAACATTAACTAAAGTTGAAATAGTGCAGAATGACCGCACTTGACCCCACCTCTAAGTTTGATAACTAACCACAGATCACCAGTTTTATTTAGGGCCGAAACACATAACCGCGTTGTGGCAACGGCGGCGGGCGTCGCATAATAAAGCGTTCTACTGCTTTACTGAGTGGTGACCATTTTCTTGTGAATTTTTGACGTTGATAGACGTGTCACTGCCATGGATCGCAATATATGTATTGCTCTTTTGTTATTAAGGTGAGGTATTGATTGCAACAGCTGTCTCTGTCTTTTTCCTTATGTGTATAGAGTAAAGAAAATATAACCACACTTTTTTACTTTTTCATTGTTTTTTTCATTTCAATAAAAAACTACAATGAAAGTATGAAAATAATAACATTGCTCACTTTGTATTATGATAACAAATATTGTTGTATATTTTTTAAAATTTATAGTTCAAAAGATTAGTCATAACTAGAGTTGAAGGTAACGGTGTAGGCCTATCTTTGGGATTTTTTTTCTATGGAGCCAAAACTGCTTAATCGTGTTTCTAATAGCTTTTGACTTTAAGGAATATCATCAACAATTAGGGTATTTTTTTCAACCTTGGGTTTTCTATAATTTAGGAGTAATTGACGTCAAAAATAACGAAAAACTGTAATATTACCGCCTTAAGAAGACATTTAAATAGACAAAAGAGATGACACTAGTTACGTCCATTTAACAAGGCTATGAATCCTAATGACAAGTAACTTTTCTCTAAAATATGAATCATTATAGACGAAAAAAAAATTTGCTTAATTTTTATTTGTTTTTTTTTAATTTTATTTTTTAAACTGCTACCGGGTTGAAACGTGTTATTTGCAAGCGTCCTAAAAACAAACTGAAGTTGTTGTCAACAAGTGTGACTTCATAACGCTGGAATGTAAGGCGCGATGCACACTGCAAAATTCTGCGTAGCGGCGGGCAGCGCCTCCGATTTCGGCGGAGCGGTGCCGCATCGCGACTGTGTGTTTCGGCCCTAAGGTAAAGTAGAAGGTACTTATTAGAATGCAGTTAAACAAGGTAAATTGTAATAAAAGTCTTAACACGATAACCTACCTGATAAGGGTTTATCCACGGGTTCAAATTACCTACCATAATAAAAAAATACCTATTAATATGTCTGTAAAGATAAGTTTGCGTTAAAGAAAGTTTTGGGAATACTAAGCGCGCGGCCGCCGTTACTTCCAAAGAATTTTAACATTGTGTCCTAGTTAATAAATCATAATTTTAACTATGTGTCCTAGTTAATAAAACATAATTTTAACCATGTGTCCCAGTTAATAAAAAATAATTTTAACTATGTGTCCTAGTTAATTAAACATAATTTTAACAATTTGTCCAAGTTAATAAAACATCATTTTAACATTGTGGCCTAGTTAATAAAACATAATTTTTAAAATGTGTCCTAGTTAATAAAACATAATTTTAACTATGTGTCCTAGTTAATAAAACATAATTTTAACTATTTGTCCTAGTTAATAAAACATAAATTCGCTATGACTGAACAGCTATCGCGGCCGCCGCAGACAATTTTTCGCGTCTTTTAAATGCGGCCTAACCAGTCTTTTTCCTAATTTATGAATTATACAGTAGTTTTAGTAGTAGCACCGGAAAACGTAGCATATGCAGGCCTCCCACGCGGTGGACCGACGACCTGGTGAAGATCGCGGGAAGTGGATGGATGCGGGCAGCGCAGAACTGGTCGTCGTGGAAATCCTTTGGAAATTTTCGGCTGATATGATGATGACAGTAATTCTTGATGGTTTTAATCTTATCTATGTGGGTAGATATATAATTAGATTATAAGATAGTTAGTGGTTCAAGGTAAACTTAAGGAAGTTACCTAAGCAGTGAATTATCACAGGTAATCTTTTTCATTATGGAAATTCTCAGAGAGACATGAAACTTTATCCCGTTGTCACGTAAGATGGCTGCTACCTCCTATCCGGGAGGTCGTGGTTCGAATCCTGCCACGTACCAATTTGTTTTCGAATTTCGATTTCATACGTACGTTTATCTGACGCTCTTACGGTGAAGGAAAACATCGTGAATAAACCTGCACATGCCTGCGAAGAAACTCGAAGGTTGTGTGTGAAGTCAACTAACCCGCATTGGGCCCGCGTGGTCGACCGAGGCCCGTATAATTCAGGGTAGGCTTGAGCCCCTCCGTGGGGACGTTTATATAAGCTGATATGCCTGTTGTACATGTAAAATTAGATGTCTGTGCTAGCGAGCTATGCTTGGAGTTTTCCTACGGGAACGAAATAAAAATAAGGAAATCGGTAGAAGAACCAAGGTAACCGACATAGCTCACAGAATCGCTAAACTTAAGTGGCAGTGGGCGGGACATATAGCTCGTAGAACAGATAGCCACTGAGGCAGTAAAGTTCTCGTGTAGCGACTGCGCTCCGAAAGCCGTATTTATAGGCAGGCCTCCCATTCGGTAGACCAACGACCTAGTGAAAGTTGCTGGAAGCCGCTGGATGCGAGCAGCTCAGGACCGGTCGTCGTGGAAATCCTTGGTGGAGGCCTTTGTCCAGCAGTGGACGTCTTTATGATGATCGTTATGATGACTAAAGTGTGTAACAGGGTGATGAAAATGTTGGCTTCTATTTAAACCTACTGAAAATTTGCAAAAAAACACATTGGATTTTTTTTCTTTTGGAAAGTTGTTCACAAATTTGTTATCATCCTGTAAAGGCTAGAAATTATGAATGATTCAGCGAGCAGGACGGACTACAGCGACCTCTAATACAGAGGCAGTAGGTACACAGACCAGCACATAAAGCTAGACACTCTTAGTGCTATTCTGATCCATAAGCGTACGGCATAAGAACGGTACGAAGTCCAAAGTGTCTAGCTTGATGTGCTGGCCTCTGTACATACCTAGAACGGAAAACAGATAGAGCATTAAAAGACCAGCTGAAGCAATGATGAAAGAACACCGCTTTGTTTTAAAAGCAAACAAAATTAACACAAATCATGCAGTAACATCGATTATTATAGATAAGACTCATTAATTTCTTGAGTGTTGTATATATGCCATTGTGCATACAAATGTTTAATCGTCGCTTGGCAGTCAGCACGTGTGGACCGTTGATAAGATAGCGACGAGCAAAAGACCAACATTTTTGGATGACATAGAGCAGTGTTCAGTGGCACTTTTAAACATGGACGACGGGAGTGCGCCTGAGTTGGAGAAACTCCACTTAGCTAGTGTCGTTAACGACAAAGTTAGTAACAGTGAGAAGGTGGAATTATGTGAGAGTGTGGAGTCGCCTTTTAAAAGACAGGTACAGAAAAAAAACTATTTGGGAACTTTTTCACTTCCTTTTTTATGGTTTTCATACTAATATTATAAATATATAATTTGTTTGTTTGTGCTTCATTTATGTCTGGTCTTCAGGAGGTTGCAAGTGATATAGGCTCATTTTTATCCCGTGAATAGCATAGTTGAACACAGTTCCTGAAAATCTCATTTTTTCTTTTACATCGCAACGGAGGAACAGATTGACGTGATTTTTTTTGTAAAGGGGTCATGACATCAGACAACAGCCAACCCCAGAATGTATATGTCACCAGGATATTGTGAAAACCGCGATATTACAATCTCACTAGTTATGTAACGGTAAATTGTGCAATTTGACGGCCTATTCTTGTACCTCCGAATAAAACCGATGATTTCTTCTGATCGAGGCTCTTTGACTATTAGAATATAATCTTACGGAATTTACAATTGAATATTACAATTTACGTTTCGCAGATATTTTGATATCAACCAGTGATTTCAGTACCCTTTTTGACGTTATGGCATAGAATAAAATAAACTATTTACTAAGTGTCTTCTCTAATTGTGTGGCACAATTAACTGTGCTATCCAAAGGGATAGATGGCGATTGCCTGGTGTTGCACTTAGCATCACCCGCGGTCACTTATAGGGCATTTAGATTTATACATACGGACGTGTGCAACGCGACCTTCATACACATCTGGAATCAGATGTGCAGGTCTCCTCACGATGTTTTCCTTCACCGTTAAAGCAATCAGTTAGTATTATGTACGGCAGTTCAGAAAAACTCATTGGTACATTGGCCGTATGGATTTGAACCCGGGACCTCTGGTCAAGAGGACCGAGGACCGGTTAAGCCACCGACGCTTTTTAGTAATTTAAAATAATACCAAACAAACTTTAACACATATTATCAACATCTCATATCTACTTACATCATCATATCAGCTCATATACGTCCCCACCGAGGGGTTCGAGCCAACCCTGAATAAGGGCGACCGGGTCTTATTCGACCACGCGGGCTCAGTGCGGGTTGGTCGACTTCGCACACAACCAGCTACTTACATAAAACTTAAAAATAATACACCACAATTTATAATGATTTGTATTTTAAATGAATGATGGAAAATTATTTTTATTTTAAATTATGATAAGACAAAGATAAGAAAAATCTAAAATACAATAATGTTTTTAAGATCATGTGCATAAAGTATTTTTGAAAACACAGTGCTTCAGTAATATTTCTCACGCAATATTTATCATTAATTTCCGTTAACTCATTCAGAGTTTAAAGATCGCAATAATATAGAGATAGAGTAACGAATTAATAAACAGATACAAAAGCGTAGATAATTTTACAATTTAATAAAATTAAACAAACACTTAGTTACAATTTGAGAAAATTAAAGAAACAATTAGTTTAGAAAGAAAATAATGTACAAAAAAAAAACTGAAATATCTTATAATATAAAAATGAATCGCAAAATGTGTTGGTAAGCGCATAACTCGAGAACGGTTGGACGGTTGTTTTTTTGTCGAGTTCGTTATTGTCAGGAGAAGGTTCTTATGTAGGGTAGGGTAGGGTAGGGTAGGGTAGGGTAGGGTAGGGTAGGGTAGTGTAGTGTAGCGTAGGGTAGTGTAGGGTAGGGTAGGTTAGGGTAGGGTAGTGTAGGGTAGGGTAGGTTAGGGTAGGGTAGTGTAGTGTAGGGTAGTGTAGTGTAGTGTATGAAGGGTAGGGTAGGGTAGTGTAGGGTAGGGTGGTGTAGGGTAGTGTAGGGTAGGGTAGGGTAGTGTAGTGTAGGGTAGAGTAGTGTAGGATAGGGTAGTGTAGTGTAGGGTAGGGTAGGGTAGTGTAGGGTAGGGTAGGGTAGGGTAGGGTAGGGAAGGGCAGTGTAATGTAATGTAAGGCGGTACGTAGTTCGCCGGGACAGCTAGTACTAAAATATAAATCTTCAGTGCACTAAATTAAATAAAACAACAACGAGAACACGACATAAATTGTTACATTGGAGCAAAATTATTATTTACAGTACAAGATATGTATGAGATAGCCAGTTCTCCATTGCATTGGGGAATCTTGGTAAGCCCGCTTCCATCTTCGGCATTATCGTCACTTAGCATCAGGTGAGATGATGCCAAGGGCTTACCAATTGCGAATAAAAAAAAAACATATGTAGGTATACGAATAATTTGCAATCATAGTTCTGCAATGTCCTCTGTCAATGATAAGATAACGTTTACAGCTGTTTACATGATTTGTAATGGCTGCATTAAATTAATATATTTTTCAATACAGTTGCTCGAAAAGTGGTACTTTATATTCCAGTTTACTGTGCGTTCTTTTTAGTTTGCTACTTTTTCAATTCCTAGCTCGGAAGAACAAGCAAAACATTTTTAGCAAATAAAAAAATATAATAACAAAAGATACATTAATCTTTTTTTAGAGTTTTGAAAGGAGAATTTTAAAAGAGATTGTTTCTTTGAGAGGTTACATTACGCTAGTTGGTTAGAATCTGTTTGGGTATATCTTTGTAAAGAAAAAAGAATAAATATCACGATGGCCTGCATCAGAAGGAGATGGATTGATGACGCATGAAGTGCATAGGTTACACCAAGAAATAGGTCATCTTTTCCAAGGAGGTTTTAAATTATCCCATGCCTTATTGTAATCTATTTATGGTAATTAAAAAAAAAACTAATGCGTTCGTGTGCTTGCTAACATAATATGGCGCAATTTTCGTTGAACTTAATTAAGTTGTGAATACGAAAAAATAAGAAATAGCTAATGTGATAAAAATATATAAGGTCTAACAAAATTAGCTGAAACTATTTTAATTGTTGCTTATACCCATGAAACTGAACAACTTTCCCAATGAAACCCATAGTCAAATCTCAAAAAAAAAATGGCTTTGGTTTAACTGTTTACCAAATTAATTAAAAATCGCAAACCAAAAAAATGTATTTTTAACCCAAAAAAGGTAAATGTCTACCAAAATTTGACACCCTATTTTATAATAAAACGCATACATTTATTTAATTTTACATTAGCCAATTAAAGCACATGAGACCCAAAATAAGCTAAGTTTGCCCACATTTTGAATAGCATTTAATTATTCAATAGACTGTCAAATATTAACATAAGGGTACATACCTATTTTAAAGTTTGTCGATTTTAGAACTCCCCGTTCCACACTCTTCCTACAGTGTTGAGTGGTCGACGGAGCCCCTTCGGGGCTCCTACTTCTGTGTTCTCATGTCAAACCTAACACTACGACTGTGCGGGGAGGCGAGCTAAGCTCGCCTCCCCGCACAGTCTCCGAACCTAACGCATCCGAGTCGGGGTGCTCCGAAAGTCCGAGCTCGCTTCGCTCGCTCCCGCTTCCATTTAGAACTCCCCGTACCACACCCTTCCTACAGGTGTACTGAATTTGGTAGACATTTACTAATTTTGGCTTTCGATTACATTTTAAAGTTCGAGCATAACTTTATCAGATAAACGCACTTTTTTAATTGCGTTGCGGATATACTTTTTTACGCATTCGTTTTTTGGTACACTATTAATTTTTTGGTATACCTTGTCGTTTTAAGGTAAACGTGTTTAGGTATTAAAAACTGATTTTGGTATACAATATATTTGTACCGAAAAAAAATTTGAACTTCCCATACTAAGTTGGTTGATCAGCTGATCTAGTTAGTATGGGAGAGCAAATTTTTTTTTGCGATTTGACTATGGGTTCCATGGGGAAAGTTGTTCAGTTTCATGGGTACAAGCAACAATTAAAATAACAACTTTCCCCATGAAACCCATAGTCAAATCTCAAAAAAAAATTTGAACTTCCCATACTAAGTTGGTTGATCAGCTGATCTAGTTAGTATGGGAGAGCAAATTTTTTTTTGCGATTTGACTATGGGTTCCATGGGTAAAGTTGTTCAGTTTCATGGGTAGAAGCACCAGTTAAAATAGTTTCAGCTAATTTTGTTACACCTTATATATATACAGGAAAAATAAAGTAATATTACTCCACCATACCTTTGGTTTCCGCAACTTTGATAGGTATGTACCCATGTATTTTGTTTTTCTGTTTGTGTCCTTTTTATTTTATCTGTTTTCTCACAACTGTATTGAAAAACTTCGTATGATACATGGGTGTAAAAGGTAAATGGCAAACTCGTGACGATAGTAAACCCTCGTTTGTTATTTACCTTTTTACCGCCCTTGTATCATATATAACTATTCCTATTGATTGCTGGACGCACGCGCGGGGAAAACCCTTGTAGCACTTTACAACCTATCATTGAATACTTGGTTTTGTTGAATACTACATAATCCCACCATATATGCATACCATTATTATAATAACATTTTGGTACGCATCTATGGTGGGTAGGGGGCGAGCCAGCCCCAACAGCGTTCTAATGTTGATGGGGGGCAGGGTTGACTGCCCCTATATGGTACACTACTACGGACTTGACATCCCTAGCAGGAAAGCAACAATGTAATGAACTTGAATTGAATTTGTTTTTGTAACAACTAACACCTAGGATATGTCATCTAATAACACATTATGTGTCTATGTTCCTTGAAAAGATTAATTAATTGGGGGAGGCCTATGTCCAGCAGTGGACGTCATATTATTATGGATAATGTTTTGATGGTCATATTTGTAACATTCTAAAGCAAGCTGCTGAGCAATTATTATATTTTTAATTAAATGTAAAACTTAACAAAAATCCTTTAAAAGGCAAACGGGATTTCCAATTCATTGATGTGATTTAGTATTCAGATTTCATATGTACGTTTATCTGACTCTCTTACGGTGAAGGAAAACATCGTGAGGAAACCTGCACACGCCTGCGGAGAAACTCTCAGGTTGTGTGTGAAGTCGACCCACCCGCACTGGGCCCGCGTGGTCGACTAAGGACCGATCGCCCTAATTCAGGGTAGGCTTGAGCCCCTCGGTGGGGACGTATATGAGCTGATATCATCAAGGCAAACGGGTCGACACTTGAGTTTCTGTGTTTTACAACGGTATGTCATAGTTATGTTTTAATTAAAAAGAAAATGAGCTCATTATGACCTTTTTATCGGCACCATACGAAATTGCTAAAAAAAAATATGTTATAAAGAGGGCAGCGTCCATTCAAAACACATTATAGTACTCACCCAACAATTTTAAAAACAGTTTGCATAACAATTAAACTGTTTGCTTTTTTTATTTTTAGGTAGGTACAAAATGTAATAGAATATTAAGAAGTGTATTCATTTTGTGAATTGAGCCTGCTTGTCCAGTTTAGAATGATATACCAAGGGAATCAAAATATATGCCAAGGGCTTACCAATTGTAAACAAAAAAAAAACCGCACGAAGTGTTAGTAATATACGTATTATGCGGACAACGATGGACTGGACCTCCTTGCCTCTTGTTAGAATACACAGAATTCTTAGAATTAGGAATTTATTTTTTCATCATCATCATATCAGCCGAAAAACGTCCACTGCTGGACAAAGGCCGCCCCCAAGGATTTCCACGACGACCGGTCCTGCGCTGCCCGCATCCATCGGCTTCCCGCGATCTTCACCAGGACGTCGGTGTACCGCGTGGGAGGCCTGCCTATGCTACGTTTTCCGGTGCGCGGTCGCCACTCGAGAAATTTACCCCCTGCCCGCAATCTTCACCAGGTCGTCGGTCCTTATAATTTTTTTTATTATTTCTTTTTATCTTTAAAGTGAGAGTGAATATGCATTATTTAAGTGTGTTCCATCATCGACTGCATCGTCATTTCCTATCGGATGAGTTGCAGTGAAACGCGCTGAAATTTGAAATAAACCATAAAAAAAGTCCACTGAACCACCGTCACTGTTAAAATTAAGATCTTACTAAGTTTTTTTTCTTATTTTTCAGTTTTTCGTGTCATTCGGCACATTCGCTCTGACTCTTGGTGCCGGGGCGGTGTCGGGCTTCTCTTCAGTCTTGCTGCCGCAACTAAAGGAGGAAAACAAAAAGAAATTCTCTACAGAAATGGTATCGTGGGTGGGTATGTGTTCATGTGTCTTTATTTCTTCTTCTCAATTTTAGAAGTAACTCGTGTACATGTACTTTAATAAAAATCACAATTGGTAAGCCCTTGTAAGTACTTCCTTAAATATTAGCTACATACTCTTACCTTGTGGATCCTTCTTTCCAGGTCTGGTATAGGGTTTCTGCTCGAGAATTCTCGGACTCAAAAAGACTCGAGAAATTCGTTTTGGAGAAGATAGTACCGTGCTTCGAGAATTCTCGAGGCACCAATTCAAAGTATTCGAAGTAGATTATTCCACGTAAAATCGTCCGCGTACTCACTGCGCGCTTGTCGCAAGAACTTTATAAGTGGAGCAATATACTTTGTTCTAGATCTTATCATATTTATCTTTAGGCATCGAGCCTTCTTAAATCTAAGTTTTATTATTTGATTCCCAATGATCTCAGTCAATGCTAAAGCTTTAAAAATAGTTTTTAAACGACTTATATTTGCTATAAACACAGCAGATTTTAACTCTTAATAGGTATGTTCTTATCGGAATTTTAAGATTTGATTATTGCAATGTTCTTGTGCAATGGTCGCGGGAAGCCGATGGATGCGGGCAGCGCAGGACCGGTCGTCGTGGAAATCCTTGGGGGAGGCCTTTGTCCAGCAGTGGACGATTTGTGGCTGATATGATAATGATGATGAATGTTCTTGTCAGAAGATTTTTATGTTTAGATCTCAATCAAATCAAAAATTCTAACCGCCACCGTAGCTCAGAGGCAAAGTTCACTGGCTTTACACAGGAGATCGCGGGTTCGATTCCCGGCGGGGTCAATTGTAAGACTCGGTTTGGTTGGTGGTAGGGCATATTCTAAGCCCGCCTGGCTAGCTACCACCATCTTATCTAAGTCTTGCCGCCAAATATCAATGTTGATATCATTGGTGTGTTCCGGCATGAAGATAAGATAGCCAGTTCCCCATTGCGTTGGGGAATTTTGGTAAGCCCGCTTCCATCTTCGGCAACACCGTCACTTACCACCAGGTGAGACGTTGTCAAGGGTTAACCAATTGTGAATAAATAAAAAACGGTAATTTAAAAAACTAAAAAACCCGACTGCGTTTCTGTGTAGTTTGGAAATGAAAAACCCTAAAACAAGAAAGTCGTCATACCCGATTGCACTTAACTTAAAAAAATTGTAGCAGTCGGGACCCATTCTAGAAAGTCAGCCGTCTAGTCAGTATATTGGAGTAATCTGCAATTTAATATAGGTATGTGCTCTCAATTCACTATGCCTCCATTTCTAGAATTGGTCCCGACTGCTACAATTTTTTTAAGTTAAGTGCAATCGGGTATGACGACTTTCTTGTTTTAGGGTTTTAAATATCAATGTTGATATCATTGGTGTGTTCCGGCATGAAGATAAGATAGCCAGTTCCCCATTGCGTTGGGGAATTTTGGTAAGCCCGCTTCCATCTTCGGCAACACCGTCACTTACCACCAGGTGAGACGTTGTCAAGGGTTAACCAATTGTGAATAAATAAAAAACGGTAATTTAAAAAACTAAAAAACCCGACTGCGTTTCTGTGTAGTTTGGAAATGAAAAACCCTAAAACAAGAAAGTCGTCATACCCGATTGCACTTAACTTAAAAAAATTGTAGCAGTCGGGACCCATTCTAGAAAGTCAGCCGTCTAGTCAGTATATTGGAGTAATCTGCAATGTAATATAGGTATGTGCTCTCAATTCACTATGCCTCCATTTCTAGAATTGGTCCCGACTGCTACAATTTTTTTAAGTTAAGTGCAATCGGGTATGACGACTTTCTTGTTTTAGGGTTTTTCATTTCCAAACTACACAGAAACGCAGTCGGGTTTTTTAGTTTTTTAAATTACCGTTTTTTATTTTATTCATTTTTTAGTTTTATTATTGAACGAGTTTGTATAGTAACCTATATACACAATGACACACATTAAATTAACGCAGATTATTAACTTATCAGTTCATAGAAAATCCATCGAGCCGTTATGGCTGCAGAGCGTGCCTTACAATTGGAATTTGGCGCCAAAAATCCGCCATTTTGTTTTTTTTATTTTGATATACCCAGTGTCACTCTCACAGAAAATACGAATCTAACGACACCTCTCAAGCCAAAATCCATCCAGCCGTTCAGGCTGCAGAGCGTGCCAAACAATTATACATACAAACATACATACATACATACATACATACATACATACATACTCTCGAAAAACATAACCCTCCTTCTGGCGCAGTCGGGTAAAAAAAAAGCTAAAGCTACTAAATACCAATGACTAATTCAAGGATATTACTACTTACTGTTAGAACTGTCACCTACTAGAAATTAATAGAACGAGCCTCATAATTTTTTAGTAGATTTTTTTTTGTTTCTGGATTATTATTAATTACATGTAAACAGATGTAGATTTTAAATTTTAACTCTTAGTTATCTGTTCCTATAAGTATTTTAAGATTTGATTATTGTAAATTGTGATGTTTCTCTAAAAATAATTTTATGTTTAAACTCAATGATCTTAAAGCTAAAGCTCTTAAATAGCAATGATTAATTTACTATATTGTTAACTACTACATAGAAATAAACTACAACATAGAGCGTAATTAGTAGAGCAATAGCTTGATCCTTAAGTTCTTTGTTTCTGGACGATTAAGACCTAATTCTAATTCTTATTTTTAATGAGATTTAATTATTAAATGGTGTTAGAAGATTTTTGTGTTTGTTCCTTTTTAGTAAGTGCAGTTGGTGCAAGAAAAATAACCATTGATATGGTAAATTTTAAAAAATAATTCGTGAAATTTTAACACCACTCTAGGTTTCCTTGAAAGCCTCAAGAGTCGAGAAGACTCTAGAATTCGGCTTCGAGAATTCTCAGGCCTCGAGAACGAAAATAGTTCGAGAAATCAGAAACCCTAGCTGGTAGGTTACATCCGGAACAACTTTTTTTAATGCACGAGAAATTAATTGATTTCTAAATATAGATAATTACGTTTTTTAACTAATCATGATTTTATCTTATCTCATCTTTATAAGTGGGGTCTGCATTTGAGAATTGACTTGGGTTCCTTGGGGAAAGTTGTTTAGCATGATGAGTAGAACCCCCAGCTAACGGGTCATACATCATTTTCAAGTGACTTCCAAAAAGGAGGAGGTTCTCAATTCGACTGTATGTTTTTTTTTATGTATGTTACCTCAGAACTTTTCACTGGGTGAACCGATTTTGATGATTATTTCTTTATTCGAAAGCTAGTGCTTCCCGTGTGGTCCCATATAAATTTTATCAAAATCGGTGTAGCACTTTATTAGAAAATTAACAAAAACCAAAATAATAATGCAAAATTGTTCGAAGTTGTTGCGATGGAAGTCGGTTTTTTAATGTGTTTAGCGTTTTCAATTATTTTACACCCTGTATAAACAGGCGGGTTAAGAAGTATCCACTTAAATCATAATTGTTGTATCTCGGAATCTCGGACACATCCCGCTGCTTTTAACTTCCGAGACTGTGGAGCGAGCGTAAGCGGTAAGCGAATGAGTGAAAAAGGTATTGAGTTGTTAAAAGTAAAATCCAAGATGATATTTTGATGGAGATAAATAGATTTACAGTAACAGAGTGCAAAAACAAATAGAGACCTAAAATACCTATACCTCAAAGAGTTGGGAGTGCCCGAATGGTCAAACTTGACACAAAATAGGATAGAGTGGCCGTGGCACCCTAAATGTCGGAGGCCGAGATCCACTTCGGATCGCTGAGCCAGCTAAATAAGTAAGTAGTAAAAACAAATAAAATAAAGTATAAAAAGTCATAATAAAAGTCCTAATTCTAGTTATACGTCTTAGATCTACTTATTAGAACTCTGGCTACTAAGCTAGGCTAGAGAAAGCCTGTACATTAGCAGTCAGCGAGCAGATATAGGAAAAAAATATGCGATATGTGGGTAATAATACGTTCGCTCGGTGCTCAAGCGCCTGTATTCCTAGAAGGATATGAATATGATACCTTTCGATTAAGGATCCATTATTTTTTTTATCTCCAGCTATTTTAAAAAAAAACCATCTTTATTTTTGAGAAAAATAAGATTATCACTATAGATAATCTTTTTTTTCTCAAACATGGCTCAACCGATTTTGATGAAACTTTTTTTTTACTACCTTTATTATAGTCCATTATTTAAGAGTAGTTTGTTATTCCAGGATATATCTAAGTTAGGTACCTTACATAAAAATCCAGAATGTTTTTTTTAAAAGACTAACGATTACGATGAAGTTCTTAATTCCAGAATAAATCTGGCTAAGGTACCTACTATCCAAACAAATCAAGACTGTATGTATTTAAAAAATGGCTATCACGGTTTTACAATAGGACCGCCCTACGATGGCCCTTAAGAAGTCATTGTTAGTGATGGTTTGTAACATTTATTCTGTATCAATATATATTTGGTCAAGGGTGAATCGCACATTGCTTGCTATAATTTAACAAAAAAAAAAACCGTGTGGTCTGTCTTTCTTATCGTGTGGCACAATTAACCGTGCTATCTAGGGGATAGACGGCGGTTGCCTGGTATTTAAACCGAGTGTACTGAAATATATATTCTGTCCTAATTATGTAAAAACAAAAAACTGAGTGTATTGACTTACGTACTTTTTCTATCTTAATACTACTATCTGTAGTTTCTTATCATGAAGAGGCAAGTTACTGTATTTTACAAAAAATCTATGCAAAATATTAATAGTATTAATAGACTATTACATAAAAACGTAAAAACATACCGACCTCATCTAAATCTCACACCAAACGATTAATATTGCCGATACTAACACAAATACCCCTATTATATATATTTTATTATATCAGCTCATATACGTCCCCACCGAGGGGCTCGAGCCTACCCTGAATCAGGGCGATTAGGCCTTATGTATATATTAGCAAGTAACTATTTAGTAATCTGTGATATTAGGCCTATATAAAAAAAATAAAAAAAATAAATAAAAATATAAATAAATAAATAATAATAAGTAAATAAATCACAAATAAATAAATAAATAATATCACTACGACTATACAGTATCTTGAAGTATTTTTGTTGGAACCGAAATAGGTATAAAATAGGTTACTACACAGATTGGGTAGTTCGTATCTTCCAGGAATAAACAAGTAACTACCTATTAAGAAAAAAACAGGTTATTTGTAAATTTTTCATTGATAATTCTGGTACCTTTTTTCTTTGCCACTACTTGTTATTTAGCATCCTTCAGTTTGATGAACCAAACTTAATTTAAAAAAAAAAACTATTTCGAGGAATAGCTTCTGAGGTGATTTTCCAATAATTAAATTTCATAAATTTAGAGTGATTTGGTATGTTTTGAAAAAAAAGTGATTTGCCGTGGATTTGCCTAAGAGTACGTCACTATGGCTTTATACGATTAAGTTTACGCTGAGATTTAAAAAAGAAAGTACTATTAAGGTCTAACACATAGCTCGTAGAACAGATGGCCGATGGGGCAGTAAAGTTCTCGAGTGGCGACCGCGCACCGGAAAACGTAGCGTAGGCAGGCCTCCCACGCGGTGGACCGATGACCTGGTGAAGGTTGCGGGAAGCCGATGGATGCGGGCAGCGCAGGACCGGTTGTCGTGGAAATCCTTGGGGGAGGCCTCTGTCCAGCAGTGGACGATTTGTGGCTGATATGATGATGATGATGATGATGATGATTAAGGTCTACACCACCTACATCACCTAGGAGTTCCGTAGAAAAGTCACCAAGGTTCCGCGACATAATAGTGAACTAGAAAGCAATTATTGATAAAAGAGTGAAACAAGTTCATTCTTCACATTGAAAGTTAAATTAAAAAATAAAAAGTTTCACTTTTCAATATTTCTAATAAAAGTTTTAGTTTTTATTTAAATTATGGTGTCTTTCATTTGTAATCATTTGATATGGGGTTCCATAAAATGAAAGGTACGACTGGGTGTTCCGTTATCTTAAAAGTTTAGGAACCCCTGGTCTACACTACACTCATTGTTAGAGGGTTTCTCCCAAAAGTGAAATTAAATGACACTCATTTTTTTTAAGCAGAAGCGAGTATATTTAAGCATTTGTTTGTTATGCCACTGTAGACGTACTTCTAGCACAGCACACTCGTGTTTTCAAAAAAATTATAAAAAATATCTGGTCGTTTAAAATTAAAATCCTTTAAATTAGTTTGTCAAAATTGCCATTTTTTCCGAAAAGCAACATTAAGTGCGGGGATGAAAATTGTTGATTTTTCTAAACCTGACCACACCAGGGTGTTGAATAACATGTAATAAAGTAAGTACAACGTGGCTGTACTTAATATTTATAATGATCTTCACACTATTTGCGCACCCTGAACACTTCATACAACGGGCCAGAAATTACATTTCAAAAAAGGAATGACGGAACAAACAAAATGGCTATGAAATCCTATACGTTCGACAACCAAACTGTAACCAATCTGTATCAATCTGGGTGACGAGGTGGTGAGGTCGCAATCTAGAGAGCAGCAGGGAGTGTCCATACTGTATGTTAGTACTAATATATATACTTTGCTATTGTGTAGGAAAACCCAATCTTCTTTTTTGGAGGGAAAATAGAAAGGCCTTTGCGAGTGTTTATATTGATCGTGACTTTTTTTTAATTCACAGGGAGGAACTGAAAGTGTTATTGTTTTAATGACACTGTCCCCCCACTTGCACACCTAATGTGATAAACCAAGCGGCCCTCCCATCAGGAGCTCTCCGCGCTGTCCCCTTAGCGTGTATTTTTTCGCACCCCCCCCCCCCCTCCCTAGGGGGGGGGGGGCGTCGCTCCGATATACTTTTAGGGTGGCTCATGCTGCCAAAGTTCTTCAGGGGGTGTTAGTGGGTATTGCGGCTCGACAGCTGTGAGTCCCACATAACCGGTGCAGTTTTACCGCTGCACAGGTATGCGTAAATGCATTCACCTCCCCCCCTACACAACATCTCACGGGGGAAAAAAAAAAAAAAAAAAAATTCACAATTGGTAAGTCATCTCATTTTGAGAAAAGAGGGCTTTTACAACGGTGGTGTTCATATTCAATGCTAATGATATGCCATCTATGGGTTTTTTTATTTTATTGAAAATTTGAGTGCGTTTGGCTGCACCTCACCTGATGGTAAGTGCCGATGCAGCTAATACTGGTTTAGTAGCCTTCATGAGGCTCTGTATTACATAGATGCTAATGCTAACAATTCGGGTCTAAACAACTAATTGTCTCTAGTGTTACTGTCTACGGTAACAGCTATAAAAAATATGTAGTTTAACCGCCTCCGTAGCTCAGAGGCAAAGTTCACTGGCTTTACACAGGAGGTCGCGGGTTCGATTCCCGGCGGGGTCAATTGTAAGACTCGGTTTGGTTGGTGGTAGGGCATTTTCTAAGCCCGCCTGGCTAGCTACCACCATCTTATCTAAGTCTTGCCGCCAAATATCAATGTTGATATCTTTGGTGTGTTCCGGCATGAAGATAAGATAGCCAGTTCCCCATTGCGTTGGGGAATCTTGGTAAGCCCGCTTCCATCTTCGGCAACATCGTCACTTACCACCAGGTGAGATGTTGTCAAGGGTTTACCAATTGTAAAAAAAAAAAAAGTTGATACATATCAATGCTCTTCTACCTTTCTCAAGTACCCAAATAAAGTAGGTATCTCATCTGTGATTTCACTGCTACCGTGAATCTTTTTTTAAAAGCAAATTTCTTGTTACCAAACCTCCTCTGTGGCGTAATGGTTAAGTCCATTAATGGCTTCACATTAGGAAGTCGCGGGTTCGATTCCCGGTGGAGACTAATATTGTTTCGGAAGTGGAAGGGCATTTTCTAAGCCCGCATGGCCACAGCTACCACCGTCTTATCTAAGTCTCTCCGCCAAACATCAATGTTTACAGCATTGATGTATATCGGTTTAAAGATAAGATAGCCAGTTCTCCATTGCATTGGGGAATCTTGATAAGCCTTTTCTATCTTTAGCGTCATCGTCACTTACCATCAGATAAGATTTCCTTTTTATTTACATGGATCCATGTCACTCATTAAGTGTTTTTGTTCCAGCGGCCATGGCCTCATTCGCATTATTCTTCGGCAACGTGTTATCCGGTTACTTGATGGAAAAATTCGGTAGACGACGGTCGCAATTGGCTCTCTCCGTCATCTTCACCAGTGGATGGGTCATCATCGGATTCGCCAGCAACGTATACTTCATCTTACTAGGAAGGTTTATCACAGGATTCTCACAGGGATGGCTGGGACCACTCGGCCCGGTCTTCGTCGGAGAAGTTACGTCTCCTGTGTACAGAGGATTCTTCTTAGCATCATTATCTTTGTCAATATCTGTCGGAGTCTTAATGTCACACGTGTATGGGACTCTATTGCATTGGACGTATTCATCGCTTCTTTGTGGACTGTTTCCTTTTTTGGGAGGAGTAATAATATACTTTTCACCTGAATCACCAGCTTGGTTCGCTAGTCAAAACCGCATAGATGAATGCATAGAGTCCTTCAAATGGTATAGAGGGACAAGCCAGGAAATGAAGGTTGAGTTAGAAAAAATGATCGTCGATCAAACGAAGAGAGATCATAGCAGAAGCAAGATGAGTGTTCTGAAGACAAACATAAAGAAGCCAGAATTCTGGAAACCATTGTCGATAATGACGGTTTTCTTCATAATGACGCAATTGTCTGGTGTCAATGTTGTCAGTGCATATACCACTGACATGATGAAGGAACTGTATGGACGTTACTCCAACAAGAAATACATATACGTAACAATGTTAGCTGTAGACATTTTGCGTTGCGTATCTTTAGCCGTGGCTTGTTTTTTGCTTAAAAGGCGAGGTCGACGACCTATGGCGATGATAAGTGGAATTTTGACATCTCTGTCCCTGATAGTGCTGGCAACATACATGTTCATGGTCCGTTCTAAGCACCTATCACCAATTGTAACTTTAGGTTTAATGACTATTTACATTATAGTATCAAATTTAGGAGTTGTGCCTCTACCTTGGAATATGGTCGGAGAACTTTTTGCAACTGAAACTAAAGGCTTAGGCTCTGGTATAAGCGTCATGATGACATCATTTGCTTACTTCGCAACCATCAAGACTGCACCAGAGATGTTTGAAAGCATCGGACATAGTGGTACTTACATGTTTTATGGACTGTCGACGTTATTAGGAACAATATTCTTGTACTTCTTCTTGCCTGAGACTAAAGGTAAAACGTTATTGCAGATCGAGGAATACTTCAAGTATGGAGAGAAAAATAAAACTAGGAGATCATCTAAGGATTGTGAACCTTGTGTATGATAGTGGTATAGCAAAATTTGCTATTTTTAATAAGGTCCTAATTGTCATTCATTTAGTCAGAGGGGTTTACTCGAGATACTGAAAGATTTTGTCAAAAAAAATAATTTGGAGTTTTCAATCAAATTGAACAGCTGGAAGGCAAAAGATGATGGAACTTTTTTGTATGGAGCGTGACACAGTGACAAGTGGTACATTCGATAGGGGACGCAAATACGAACCGAAAATGTATTATATTATATTGTCACTATACCTTTTTGTAGGGAAGGCCATTTTTTTTGCGAACAAACCATTACACTCCTAGTCAATAAAGTTACTTTTTTTAAATGTCAAAAACTAATTTTTGCTCTGAAATTCTTTGCGTTACTGTCATAGTGAAGTCATAACCGCCATAGTCTTCAACAAACTAATTAGCTGTTGTCAATAATATAAAACTGATAATTGAATAAAATTTCAAATGAGCGAGTTTAGTGCTATACTAGAAGGAATGCTTTTAATTCAATACTAAGTATTATTTAATTAAATTTTTGATATAGGTATTAAAATAATCTATAGGACGTGTTAAGATCCTTAGAAAAGATGTACACAATTAGGAATAAAAAGAATCCATAATAAATTAGGGCCCATTCATCGAACATCCTATAGGTATGAACCTGTTACAAAGTAACAAGTACCTACCTAACTATAATTTATTAAATGAATACTTCTACATCTAGCGTAAGAGCTCGTGAAAGAACAGGTCTTTGTTTGTATCAGCAACGTATATATCTTTTAGATAAGATAAACTTGCATTTCTCTATCTAATAGCTGTTACCAGCAAACAGATCGATCTTTCATAATGAGTTTGATAAAATTTCATGTTACTGTATTGTATTGTTCGTTAGGTACTGATTTAAATAAGGTGACTTTTTGTTTTTTGGAAAGCGACAAATGGCAGATTCTACTTTTGAATCTAAACAACTTTCCTTAGGGCGAGTTATTGATTGGACAGTTGTCTCTGTCTTTTTCTTTACGTGTAAAGAGTAACGAAAATAACCACACTTTTCCACTTTTTCAATGGTTTTTCGTTTCAATGAAGAACTGCAATGAAAGTATAAAAAATAATAACATTACTCACTTTGTATTATCATAGCAAAAATTGTTGTATATTTTTTAAAATTTATACTTCAAATTATTAGTTATAACTAGACTTGAAAGTAATGGGGTAAATCTATCTTTGAGATTTTTCTATTGAGCCAAAACTGCTCAATCGTATTTCTTATAGCTTTTTACTTTAAGGAACATTATCAAAAATAAGGGTATTTTTTCCAAATTTGTATTTTCTATCGTTTAGGAGTAATTGACGTCAGCAATAACGAAAATCTGTAATATTACCACCTTAAGACCTATACAATAATTATACAATTGGAGATTTATTTTACTTTCCATATTACGTAATATACTTACATAATTAATTGTCAGTGTGTAAATTGTAATTGATCAGTACCTTTACAGACTTTGTATGGAAAGTCAATTTGTATGGGTTCCTTGGAGAAAGTTGTTCAGTTTCATGAGTATATAGAGTTTACCATTTCAGCGAAAAAAACTTCATCAGTAATTTTTTTTAAATTTTATAATCTCTTCAAATTATGAGTTTGGTATTCTAGATAGGTAACGAAAACTTAAAAAAAGTAAATATAAAGTAATAAAAACAAGTAACAGATAAATTAAGGTACAGTAAAATAATTTGTAGATAAAAAAATAATTACTTAACCTAGTAGCATAAATAAATAAAGGAAAAGGCTGCTATCGTGTAGTAACAAGATCTTAAGACGATGGCTGAGGATAAGAAGAATTAGCGAGTACCACACACTCTAAAATGCTCAGAGCTCTTAAAAACGAGGATGTAGCTTATATCAGAAGTGGTCGTATAGCTCAGTGTGACTTGTGTGGTTGGGTCGATCACGCAAGTTAACGGTGAAGCACGGTCATTACCTGGATGAGTTTGTTAGTGGAATTTTTCTCAATCGTTTTTGTGCTTCGTAAGGCATGTTAAGCCGTTGGTGACGGTTGCTATCACTAGATGACAGTCGTCAAGCCGTGTCAGATGCCCTGTTATGTAGGAGGCTTAAAAACTTTGTAAGTGGGGTTCGCCACTACCCCTAACAACTTCTACTAACCCGGACTCGGCCCCCATGTGTGGAAAGTTTCGGAAGAGCAGTGGGGACGTTTAACCCTTCGCATACAAGGTGACAAAAAGTTACGTGCCATACAAGGTGGGGTCTTAGTGACCCGAACATAAGTGACTCCTGTGCAAATATACTTTAAAAAATACATTCAAAAATACGTTTTTATCAATTCAGAGGATAGTCAGAACGACAATGAAAAGCCAATGTTCACATGCAATCAATGGTTTGTTTTAATTTTGCAGTGAAATATGAGGCTCATGAGGCTCATTCAAACTGAAAAACTAAGCATAGACAAATCGGTCTTAAAACCTCGTTTAAACTTAAATGATGTTAAAAAACAGAAAATAATATTAAGTCTTAAAATAGTAACTAGTTTTGGGAAGTTCCCGGTATATATTTTTTCATTTTTAAGACAATCATTACAAAACAAATATGACTCTAAACACATCTATCACACACAGTCAAGCGCCCGCGCAGCACAAAATTAACCCAACAGGTCGACGTGGCAACGCCGCAAACCCAGCTACTCAAAATTACAGTCCTCGCCGTTACGTTTTTTTTTAATATTAGTTTTTAAAACCGTTGGGGTTTAAAAGACCCCACCTTGTATGCGAAGGGTTAATGGGCTGATAGTCGAGTAGTATAAATAGTAGGTATCTAGTCCAATATCTTAAGTAGTTTAATACTAACATTGAATTAACTGTTAACGTTAACCTATCAGGACCGACATTGTTTCGATATGGCATAATGTTACATTGAAGTTATTAGATTTAGATAAAGTTTAATGAATTTCGTAATTATAATTGTAATTCTCACGCATAAATATTTGAAATAAAAGGAGCCGCGATGGCGCCGACCTAACGATGTGTAACGTAACAAAACAAAGTAGTTCAATGCTTCTGTAAATAAATTGATAATAATAATTAGGTGCTTGTATGATGTATGGCTGTGGCAGAATTACCAGTGTATTGCTCGCAAGAGCAAATCAACACACTGAGTCACGGCCCTTTTGTACTACTGCAACACACATATGTTTTTGTATTATATTTTTTTTTGCTCTTTTTAATTTGTTATATTTTGTTTTATATTATGTATGATTGTAATAATATGTGTGTGATTGCAGTGACAAATAAACGTGTTATCTATCTATCTATCTATGTATTACAGTCTAAATAATTCTTACAATTATCCAACTACATCTAAGGGCTTGTACACAAATTACGCGAGGTTTTTTCGGCTACTTTTTGACCCTCTGGTGATATTTGGTGAGGTCCTTGGCTACCCCCCCACCCCTCACAACCTCACGTGTATTTTTTTTAATTAAACCTAATTTGAAGATTAATAATATTGTATACAGCGGGCAAACGGGGTCAAGGTCAAACGGGGTCAAGGCCACTCGTAAAATAGACTAGCTATTTTGAAGTATTTAACAAGTGACGATTTAATTTTAATGAAACCGGGAAAAACTATCTACTCATGTGTTAAATTTTTTTCTTTGTTCGTTCACTGTTGAAAAATACACTTGAGGTCTCCTTATACCCCTCCCCCAACGTGATCTGTCGTGATTTTTTCGTGACCCCCCCTCCTCCCTTTCTAACCTCACGTGATTTGGGGCAATCGAGCAGAGGCCGAGGCAGAGACTAGGGAGGTCGAGCCCGAATTGCCCTAGTCACTGTCGTTCAGCCCCTCGGGGCAATTAAGACCGTACCGTCAGCCAACCTCACCAGTCCCTTTTTCCCATACCTACATTCCTTAGAGAGTAAAAGAATAAGCAATAGCGCGCCATATCGCATTATCTGCGTTTTCTGTCTGAATAAATTTTGAAAAAAACATTAATTGCTTCTGATATCGAAGTTTTAAAGCTGTGAAATTAATATTAAATTGATTGATTTTTCAACTTGGTTTCATTAAGTTTAATTAGGTACGTATAAAGTACCTCAAGTTTGTTTCAAGATGATTAATATAGTTTTAGATGTTATTTTGGGATTGGGGTGGCGGTTTTATCCTACTAATATTATTAACGCAAAAGTATGAAAGAATGTATGGATGTATGTTTGTTAATCTTTCACGCAAAAACTACTAGCACATCAAACTAAAAAGTGAAAAATAAATCTTAATAAGTATAAGGTAAAAACACCAATGAACGAAAAATACTAGTATTATTGTGAAAAAAGCGCACAGAAAGCGGAATAATATAGGCACATCCCAATCCCACGCTTTTTTCACAATAATACTAGTATTTTTCGTTCATTATTGTTTTTAGCTTATATAAAGAATTGTTTTTCACTTTTTAGTTTGATGTGCTTTAAAAGCGTGTTTTTTAGTTTTTTTAATACATTTATTTTTTATATAATGAGATCAACTTTTGAAATTATTGTATTCGTTTCTTAAAAAAAATGTTTTTTAGAGCATTTCTTTTCACTGATCCTACGATCTCGTCAGATATCCTTATTTATTAACTAGCTGTTTCCCGCGGCTTCACCCGCGTGGACAACGTTTCTATGGCTCGCAAGCGTGAAAAAAAATAGGCTTTGTGTCAATCCAGGTCTACCTACCAAATTTCAGCCAGATCCGTTCAGTAGTTTTTGCCTGAAAGAGTAACAAACATACATCCATAATTCTTACAAACCTTCGCGTTTATAATATTAGTAGTATATATTATAAATGTGAAAATGTGTTTTTTTGTTTGTTTGTTACCTTTTCACGCTTCAACACCTTAACCAATCTTGACAAAATTTGGCAAAGAGGTAGCCTGTGTCATGGGGAAGGAAGTGCCTATATTATTCCGATTTCTGTGGGAAGGACATAGGCAACTTTTTATCCCGCGAAAATAGCAAAGTCCGATACAGTTGCTGAGGGAACTAAAAAATGCAAAAACGATTTGAACATTGACGCTTGGCGTCAAAACTTATATAGGAAGGTGGTATCTAGCCAGGCGGGCTTAGATAATGCCCTTCCACCAACCAACAAAAAAATAGTCGCCTTTTAAACAAAAAAATAATCATCAAAATAGGTTCATAAACGACGGAGTAATCCGCGAACACACATGAAAAAAAAAATATAAGGTCGAATTGAGAAACCTACGCCTTTTTTGAAGTCGGTTTTAAAAAGCGTCAGTGTATCAACCAGTAACGACTCGGTCCTCCTAACCGGAGGTCCCGGGTTCAAATTCGGACGGCCAATGTACCAATTACTTGTACTTATCGATTGCTTGCTATATATATATATATATATATATATATATATATATATATATATATATATATATATATATATGGGTACTTTTGGTACTAAGTTACCTGAGAATAAATGAATAAAAATAATAGTTATGCCACGCAGGGGGTCATATCGTAAACATGTTTATCGATTCGTATCGGTGATTGATGTAGTTAAAAAACCGGCCAAGTGCGAGTCGGACTAGCGTACGAAGGGTTCCGTACCCTTATCAATAAAAATCACGTTTGTTGCATGGGAGCCCCCCTTAAATATTAATTTTAATTTAATTGTATTGTGAGTACAACTCAATATTCTGTGAATGTTTCAAGCGTCTACCTTTTGCCGTTGTCAATATCGAGCAAAAACGAGCAAAAAAAAATCACGTTTGTTGTATGGGAGTCCCCTTAAATATTCATTTTATTTTGCATTTTAGTATTTGTTGTTATAGCGGCAACAGAAATACATAATCTATAAAAATTTCGACTGTCTAGCTATCACGGTTCATGAAATACAGCCTGTTGACGGACGGACAGACAGAGAAGTCTTAGTAACAGGGTACCGTTTTTACCCTTTGGGTACGGAACCCTAACAAGTTAAACAAGCATAAAACAGGGGGCAACGGTGAATGAAACTAATTGGCAAATAAAAACAGTAACTATATACATATGCATTTCACAGTCCGTTAGCCAAGCAAGTGGCACGCGTCCAGAGGGACTTGAGCGAGTGTCTTCCTGTGTCGACCGACACGTGGCTACTTATCGTGCTGAGCTCGCAGATTCGCCTTTGCGAACCATCTGCGGTACAGATTGGCAAAAAAGAGTTTGATGTGTTGACAGATGGATCTAACTGATTTTTTAATGAAAACACTAGTTTGCTGACAACGGATTTTGTAATTCCTGCGCAATGGTTGTCGTTTTTATTATAAAATTCATTGAATTTCGCTAGTATTTTTGCTAAACTGACTACTTAAGGCTTTTTTATTTTTCTCCGAGCACTGGGTTGTCTGATAGAAATCGCTCTCAGCGATAAGACCGCCAAAATTGTACGTCTCTTAGTTTTTAATTTAAATTTTGCATATGTATTTATTTTGATGTACATTATAGAGTTATTTGATTTTGAATTAAGGCGGTATACTTACAGATTTTCGTTATTTTTGACGTTAATTACTCCTAAACGATAGAAAACCCAAGGTTGAAAAAAATACCCTTATTGTTGATGATGTTCCTTAGAGTTAAAAGCTATTAGAAACACGATTGAGCAGTTTTGGCTCGATAGCAAAAAATCCCAAAGATAGGTCTACATCGTTACTTTCAACTCTAGTTACGACTTATATCAAAAAGAATAATAAAAAAAATACAACAATATTTGTTATGATAATAAAAAGTGAGAAATGTTATTATTTTTTATACTTTAATTGTAGTTTTTGATTGAAACGAAAAACCATTGAAAAAGTGATAAAGTGTGGTTATTTTCTTTACTCTTTACACGTAAATAAAAAGACAGAGACAACTGTTCCAATCAATACCTCGTCTTAAGAATGAATAAGATTACAAGAGTGGTGCTAGTGGCGCCCTCATCTTCTCCGAACTCTTTTTTGCCAGGCTGTACTTTTTTTCCATCAGAATATAGTTCCCATCAGTTCCCACGGCGGCGGCGGGCGGTGCCATGCGACTCCTAGTTTTTGTGGCGTTTCTACAAAAAGTTCGGAACACATCTGTGGAGTACATTCAGCTATTTTAGGGATCAGCGTTTTTGTATGAAGTGTGAGGAAGTCGGTTTGAAGTTTAAGGGGGTTTGGTGGAGTTTGTTTATAAATTATGTAAAGTGCTGTTTATCTACTTATAGCAGAAATAACTGTTATTAACTGATTAAGACTAAACAATCAAACGAGAAGAGAGACGACCAGAAGGATATTAGTTACAAAAAACGCAGTTGTAATCCTCCCCTGTATATATGACACACCAAGTATAATATCTATCCTCCTAATATGCTGATTCGTTGCTAGTATACTTGTCGGCTCAACTTCCCTTCAGTCCCGTCCTAACTGCGAACACCCTACACTCCTGATCGCATCTACGTGGCCACTGGTGTCTCGGGAAGATTTCCGTTGCATAATGGCAGATAGCGATTGCTGATACACCACAGACACTGTTGGCGTGGCCACCGTCAGATGTACCATTGATAATCCCTTGGCATCATCTCACCTGATGGTAAGTGACGATGATGCCGAAGATGGAAGCGGGCTTATCAACATTACCCAACGCAATGGGGAACACATCAATGCTGTCAACATTGATGGTTAGCGGTAAGACTTAGATAAGATGATGCAGGTAGCTAGCCAGGCGGGCTTAGAAAATGCCCTACCACCAATAAAACCGAGTCTTTCAAAGTAAGACCCGGCCGGGAATCGAACCCGATACCTCCAATCATTACGCCATGGAGGCGGTTAAACAAACAACATTACGAAACAAACAAACAACTGAGTGACCTTAACGGTTAATCAATGATTAATGAATGAATGACTCTGAATTTTCGTGGAATGCTACCCAATTCATCAATATGTGGGGCAGACCTATTACCATACGACGACAAAGGAGGCCAATAACGTCTCTTGCGTTTCCTTTGATTGCCATTATTTCCACGTCAAGTGCTTCCTGCTTGCCAGTCTCACTTTTATTCGACTACCGATCTACTTGCATATCGTTGCGTGTCAAAAGTGCCCATGCGCCGGAACGAATAGTTTTATTTTTAATAATTTAGAAAGAGACACGTGGCCAGACGGAAACGGCACACGTGCTATCAATTAAAATTGGAGATGTTAGAAAAAATGACTAGAACATGTTTTGTTGAAGGTTGCCCTTTCGCCTTTTATTAAGTTAGGAGGCGGTGCCGCTCGCTCGAAAGCGAAATTGTATAACTAACCCTTTTAAAGGATGTCGATGTTGAAATATGATGTAGGTACGAGTTTCATCAAAGGTAATATGAATTTTATGGAATGTGGGGTTTGAAAGAAAGAAAGAAATGAAGTTTATTCGGCAAAAAATAAATAGAAAACTAATTACAATATCAGGTACTCAATATAAATAAACTATAGCTAAAGATTAAAACTAAAATGAACTTTTATGCCGAATAGGTCCAAGACTCAGCACGGTGCTGTGGTTTTATTATTGTCTGATATTCTGTCTGGACCCAAAGGAGGGGAGGAAAAGGGGTGGGCCTACGAACAAAGCGGACTCACTAATCACATTGTAGGATTGAATTGGTGTAAAGGAGATCAATCAGTAAATAAGAGTAAATACAATATTATTATGGTTAAAATGATAGTATCTAAAGGTCATAATCATTACAGGCTGTGATGAAAATTATAATAATAAGTTAGGTAGGTTTACGATCAATAAATAAAGATGAGTAAAAAATTTACGTATCAATATATACTAGTAGGACGACGGACAACAGCTGCAGTAGTTTCATACGTCACACGAGATTGGCGGTACGCCCTACATTTTGTTCATCAAAACAAAACGTACGAGTTTCCGACTTTCATCGCAACAACTTCGTACAACTTCGCAATTTTATTTTTGGTTTTTGTTAATTTTATGATAAACTTCTACACCGATTTTGATAAAATTTATATGAGACCACACGGGAAGCAATAGCTTTCAAATTAAAAAAGAATCATCAAAATCGGTTTACCCAGTCAAAAGTTCTGAGGTAACACACATAAAAAAAACATACAGTCGAATTGAGAGCCTCCTCCTTTTTGGAAGTCGCTTGAAAACTATGTGTAAATCGAGACGCACTCTCTTAGAGGTGGAGGTAGGTTGTTCCAGATTTTACTCGCAGCGTATTTAAAACTACCCCGGAAAGTAGTTGTTTTGTGTCGCGGAATGACCAGTAAATACGACGATGCTCGGGTACAGTATTTATTTGTATTGCTGGACCAAGTAAGTTTATCATAAAGATATTTTGGTTTTTTTACTTTAAAAATCTAAATTTAACAGGTTTCCTGTCCAATGTTTCACATATGATTTATGGACCAAATTGTGTACCAATTGTACAAGTTCATTAATCATATATGAGCCTATTCATAGTCCATTTCAAGGGCCTTTTTTAATGGACGTAAGAGAACGAATTCAATTTTTAGAATGGGGACGTGTGGGGTATATCTACAAGTTTGGAAAAAAATTAAAAGCCCTAGGGGTTTATCACTATTTTTTTATTATTTGAAGTAAATGTTACTACAAATTAGTAATCAAAAGTAACAAAATTACAGCATTTATTTTACTGCTCTAAAAGTAAAAACAAAAAAAAAACATTTTATCAAAGTATGTCAAAAATTGACTGAATTTTTTTATTTCACTGATTATAAACATATGAATTATATGTGAACATGGACGCTGTAAATATAATTTTATTCTTGCACATCCAATGAATCAAATGTGATATGATTCATGGGACGTAAGTAATAAGAAGTTAAAACATCACGCTTGTGTATCATGATTCATTCATATTTTTTTTATTTTAAATAATAGATCATATATGCTTTAGGTACTTCGAAAATATAAATATATCCTCTAAAAACACTCACAGGAAGCAAATTGAGAAAAAAACTCAAGACGTATGACGGTCCAAAGTAGCTGTTGTATGGGGTCAGGGAACCTTTTAAATATAACTAATATAAGTTGTAAACTCGTTCGTAATAAAATTGCTTTTTTAAATCTCAAAGTGTCTTAAGATTGTTGTATTATTTTTACAAAGAGCTAATAGCATCTGCTTTCTGCAAACTACGTTGTATGACGTCTTCGCAAGAGTGTGTGGGGTATCCACACGTCCCCATACTAAAAATTTAATTCGTTCTCTTACGTCCATAAAAAAGGCCCTTGAAATGGACTATGAATTTGCTCATAGATAATTCATGAACTTATAAAAATTGGTACAAAATTTGGTCCATGAATCATATGTGATACATTTGACAGGGAACCTGTTAAATTTAGATTTTTAAATATAAGTTGTCGCTCTAAGGAACGAATAAAAATAAAGTTAATAAAATAATATGTATAAAGATAAAGGATTCAGACGAAGTTGTGACGTCATAACGTTGAAATGGTAAAAAATATTTAGAAAACAAATAAAATAAATATTCAAATCAGTCTCTTCTATTACCATCATCATATATAGGCCGAAAGACGTCCACTGTTGGCCAAAGGCCTCCCCCAAGGATTTCCACGACGACCCGTCCTGCGCTGCCCGCATCCAGCGGCTTCCCACGATCTTACCATCATCGAAAAAAGTCTTAAGACTAAGGTCTTTGACCAGTGTATGTTGCCAGTGATGACATACGGAACTGAGACATGGTCGCTGTGATCTGAGGTCGCTTACTATGGGCCTCATAAGAAGGCTCAAGGTCACCCAAAGGGCAATGGAGCGTGTTATGCTCGGAGTTTCACTGCGTGATCAAATCAGTAACGAGGAGATCCGCAGGTGAACAAAAGTTACCGACATAGCTCACAGAATCGCTAAACTAAAGTGGCAGTGGGCAGGGACAGATGGCCGATGGGACAGTAAAGTTCTCGAATGGCGAACGCGCACCAAACCTAGCGTAGGCGGGCCTCGCACGCGGTGGACCGACGACCTGGTGAAGATCACGGGAAGCCGATGGATGCGGGCAGCGCAGGACCGGTGGAAATCCTTGGAGGAGGCCTTAGTCCAGCAGTGGACGATTTTCGGCTGATATGATGAAAAACGAAAAGAAACCTTCACATAGGTAAAGTCCCCAATCGGTAACTGAGCACAAGTTACTGAATAATGCAATAGTGGCATGTGCGCGACTGGGAAATAAGCTTGACTTGCTGACTGCTACGCTACAGTACCAGTGCAATGTGGTCCGTGACCCATGCGTGTGCGCAAGGGCTGCGTCCCATAGTTCCGGCCTGTATGCATGGGGCTGAAAAAATACTTTCATAAATAATAAAGTAATTCAAACCCACTATATAATACACTAAGCTTTTATATTTGTTTTTTTTAGGCTGTCAGGTTGGTTTTTATCCAGAGACTAGCTATTGCCCGCGGCTTCGCCCGCGTGGACATCGTTTTTATGACCGTCTTTAAGGGTGAGTGGTCGGCTCTCAAACGTGGACATGAGTTTTCTCCAGATCCCTCGGGAACTATATCGGGCTGTTCTGATTAGCAGTCTAAGTCACTTCCCACCCCCTGATCCAATTCAATACAAAATAATCACTACATTCCGTTGCGACGCTGACGTGCGCGAGTGTGGAAATGAGTTTTCCCTAAATCCCTCGCAAACTATGTCAGGATATGATAATTAGCACATCATGTTATTTCCCACCCCCTAAGCCATCTCTGTGCAAAAAATCACAACAATCCATTGTTCCGCTGTGATATTAAAGAAATTAATCAAAAAAAGATCATTTTTTCAGTTCGCTCAGGAACTGCTTTGGACTATGCTATTTTTACGGGATAAAAAGTAGCTTATATAAGGACAAAGGTTAATGAGGTAAGGTCACTGGGAAGACCAGTGACACATGCTGCCTGCATGTCAAATTTCATCAAGATCTGTCGAGGTGTTGAAGCGTGAGACGGTAAAAAACAAACACATCTTCACATTTATTATACATATTAGTAAGGATTATTGTACCTTCCATGATTCAAGAATGTACACATTGCACACATCTAGTAGTGATAAGCAGTTATCTAGAGGTGTCTTAAAATTCGCTGAAATGCAACAAATAGGGATGACGACAGCATCAGAAATAAATTATGAACTCTTGATCACTAAATTGCCCTCCTACTTAAACTTCGGAAAACCTTACTCGTTTTGTTTTCCATTAAGTCTTCGATTTTTGACTCACCAAAATCACAAAATGAGTACATAAATGACGCTGAAAAACTATGATGTCACGCCTGGGTATTTCAAACATTTTTGGAACAAAATGTCGAACAAAATGTGGAACAAATGATAAAAAAGAACAAAATGTCGTTTTTGACAAATGATAAAAAGTAAATCAGATGACTAGCATTCGTCATCCCTATGATAAGAAAAAGAACACCGGCCAAGTGCGAGTGTACACATTGCAAACAAAAGACATCAATGCGAGCGCTCAAAAGTGCACACACACTGGCTGCGTTCCCGCGCTGATTGGTCAAGGAAGATTGTTTTTGCTTTTTAGGGTGTACGGAACCTAAAAAGTAACCCAACAGGTGACCAACGGGACCCTATTACTAAGCCTCCGCTGTCTGTCCGTCACCCGTTGGATGTACGGAACCTAACAAGTAACCCAACAGGTGACCAACGGGACCCTATTACTAAGCCTCCGTTGTCTGTCCGTCACCCGTTGGATGTACGGAACCTAACAAGTAACCCAACAGGTGACCAACGGGACCCTATTACTAAGCCTCCGCTGTCTGTCCGTCACCCGTTGGATGTACGGAACCTAACAAGTAACCCAACAGGTGACCAACGGGACCCTATTACTAAGCCTCCGCTGTCTGTCCGTCACCCGTTGGATGTACGGAACCTAACAAGTAACCCAACAGGTGACCAACGGGACCCTATTACTAAGCCTCCGCTGTCTGTCCGTCACCCGTTGGATGTACGGAACCTAACAAGTAACCCAACAGGTGACCAGCGGGACCCTATTACTAAGCCTCCGCTGTCTGTCCGTCACCCGTTGGATGTACGGAACCTAACAAGTAACCCAACAGGTGACCAACGGGACCCTATTACTAAGCCTCCGCTGTCTGTCCGTCACCCGTTGGATGTACGGAACCTAACAAGTAACCCAACAGGTGACCAACGGGACCCTATTACTAAGCCTCCGCTGTCTGTCCGTCACCCGTTGGATGTACGGAACCTAACAAGTAACCCAACAGGTGACCAACGGGACCCTATTACTAAGCCTCCGCTGTCTGTCCGTCACCCGTTGGATGTACGGAACCTAACAAGTAACCCAACAGGTGACCAGCGGGACCCTATTACTAAGCCTCCGCTGTCTGTCCGTCACCCGTTGGATGTACGGAACCTAACAAGTAACCCAACAGGTGACCAACGGGACCCTATTACTAAGCCTCCGCTGTCTGTCCGTCACCCGTTGGATGTACGGAACCTAAAAAGTAACCCAACAGGTGACCAACGGGACCCTATTACTAAGCCTCCGTTGTCTGTCCGTCACCCGTTGGATGTACGGAACCTAACAAGTAACCCAACAGGTGACCAGCGGGACCCTATTACTAAGCCTCCGCTGTCTGTCCGTCACCCGTTGGATGTACGGAACCTAAAAAGTAACCCAACAGGTGACCAACGGGACCCTATTACTAAGCCTCCGCTGTCTGTCCGTCACCCGTTGGATGTACGGAACCTAAAAAGTAACCCAACAGGTGACCAACGGGACCCTATTACTAAGCCTCCGCTGTCTGTCCGTCACCCGTTGGATGTACGGAACCTAACAAGTAACCCAACAGGTGACCAACGGGACCCTATTACTAAGCCTCCGCTGTCTGTCCGTCACCCGTTGGATGTACGGAACCTAACAAGTAACCCAACAGGTGACCAACGGGACCCTATTACTAAGCCTCCGTTGTCTGTCCGTCACCCGTTGGATGTACGGAACCTAAAAAGTAACCCAACAGGTGACCAACGGGACCCTATTACTAAGCCTCCGCTGTCTGTCCGTCACCCGTTGGATGTACGGAACCTAAAAAGTAACCCAACAGGTGACCAGCGGGACCCTATTACTAAGCCTCCGCTGTCTGTCCGTCACCCGTTGGATGTACGGAACCTAAAAAGTAACCCAACAGGTGACCAACGGGACCCTACTACTAAGCCTCCGCTGTCTGTCCGTCACCCGTTGGATGTACGGAACCTAAAAAGTAACCCAACAGGTGACCAACGGGACCCTATTACTAAGCCTCCGCTGTCTGTCCGTCACCCGTTGGATGTACGGAACCTAAAAAGTAACCCAACAGGTGACCAACGGGACCCTATTACTAAGCCTCCGCTGTCTGTCCGTCACCCGTTGTATGTACAGAACCTAAAAAGTAACCCAACAGGTGACCAACGGGACCCTATTACTAAGCCTCCGTTGTCTGTCCGTCACCCGTTGGATGTACGGAACCTATAAAGTAACCCAACAGGTGACCAACGGGACCCTATTACTAAGCCTCCGCTGTCTGTCCGTCACCCGTTGGATGTACGCAACCTAAAAAGTAACCCAACAGGTGACCAACGGGACCCTATTACTAAGCCTCCGCTGTCTGTCCGTCACCCGTTGGATGTACCGAACCTAAAAAGTAACCCAACAGGTGACCAACTGGACCCTATTACTAAGCCTCCGCTGTCTGTCCGTCACCCGTTGGATGTACGGAACCTAACAAGTAACCCAACAGGTGACCAACGGGACCCTATTACTAAGCCTCCGCTGTCTGTCCGTCACCCGTTGGATGTACGGAACCTAAAAAGTAACCCAACAGGTGACCAGCGGGACCCTATTACTAAGCCTCCGCTGTCTGTCCGTCACCCGTTGGATGTACGGAACCTAAAAAGTAACCCAACAGGTGACCAACGGGACCCTACTACTAAGCCTCCGCTGTCTGTCCGTCACCCGTTGGATGTACGGAACCTAAAAAGTAACCCAACAGGTGACCAACGGGACCCTATTACTAAGCCTCCGCTGTCTGTCCGTCACCCGTTGGATGTACGGAACCTAAAAAGTAACCCAACAGGTGACCAACGGGACCCTATTACTAAGCCTCCGCTGTCTGTCCGTCACCCGTTGTATGTACAGAACCTAAAAAGTAACCCAACAGGTGACCAACGGGACCCTATTACTAAGCCTCCGTTGTCTGTCCGTCACCCGTTGGATGTACGGAACCTATAAAGTAACCCAACAGGTGACCAACGGGACCCTATTACTAAGCCTCCGCTGTCTGTCCGTCACCCGTTGGATGTACGCAACCTAAAAAGTAACCCAACAGGTGACCAACGGGACCCTATTACTAAGCCTCCGCTGTCTGTCCGTCACCCGTTGGATGTACCGAACCTAAAAAGTAACCCAACAGGTGACCAACTGGACCCTATTACTAAGCCTCCGCTGTCTGTCCGTCACCCGTTGGATGTACGGAACCTAACAAGTAACCCAACAGGTGACCAACGGGACCCTATTACTAAGCCTCCGCTGTCTGTCCGTCACCCGTTGGATGTACGGAACCTAAAAAGTAACCCAACAGGTGACCAACGGGACCCTATTACTAAGCCTCCGCTGTCTGTCCGTCACCCGTTGGATGTACGGAACCTAAAAAGTAACCCAACAGGTGACCAACGGGACCCTATTACTAAGCCTCCGTTGTCTGTCCGTCACCCGTTGGATGTACGGAACCTAACAAGTAACCCAACAGGTGACCAACGGGACCCTATTACTAAGCCTCCGCTGTCTGTCCGTCACCCGTTGGATGTACGGAACCTAACAAGTAACCCAACAGGTGACCAACGGGACCCTATTACTAAGCCTCCGCTGTCTGTCCGTCACCCGTTGGATGTACGGAACCTAACAAGTAACCCAACAGGTGACCAACGGGACCCTATTACTAAGCCTCCGCTGTCTGTCCGTCACCCGTTGGATGTACGGAACCTAACAAGTAACCCAACAGGTGACCAACGGGACCCTATTACTAAGCCTCCGCTGTCTGTCCGTCACCCGTTGGATGTACGGAACCTAACAAGTAACCCAACAGGTGACCAACGGGACCCTATTACTAAGCCTCCGCTGTCTGTCCGTCACCCGTTGGATGTACGGAACCTAACAAGTAACCCAACAGGTGACCAACGGGACCCTATTACTAAGCCTCCGCTGTCTGTCCGTCACCCGTTGGATGTACGGAACCTAACAAGTAACCCAACAGGTGACCAACGGGACCCTATTACTAAGCCTCCGCTGTCTGTCCGTCACCCGTTGGATGTACGGAACCTAACAAGTAACCCAACAGGTGACCAACGGGACCCTATTACTAAGCCTCCGCTGTCTGTCCGTCACCCGTTGGATGTACGGAACCTAACAAGTAACCCAACAGGTGACCAACGGGACCCTATTACTAAGCCTCCGCTGTCTGGCCGTCACCCGTTGGATGTACGGAACCTAAAAAGTAACCCAACACGTGACCAACGGGACCCTATTACTAAGCCTCCGCTGTCTGTCCGTCACCCGTTGGATGTACGGAACCTAAAAAGTAACCCAACAGGTGACCAACGGGACCCTATTACTAAGCCTCCGCTGTCTGTCCGTCACCCGTTGGATGTACGGAACCTAAAAAGTAACCCAACAGGTGACCAACGGGACCCTATTACTAAGCCTCCGCTGTCTGTCCGTCACCCGTTGGATGTACGGAACCTAAAAAGTAACCCAACAGGTGACCAACGGGACCCTATTACTAAGCCTCCGCTGTCTGTCCGTCACCCGTTGGATGTACGGAACCTTAAAAGTAACCCAACAGGTGACCAACGGGACCCTATTACTAAGCCTCCGCTGTCTGTCCGTCACCCGTTGGATGTACGGAACCTAAAAAGTAACCCAACAGGTGACCAACGGGACCCTCCCTATTACTAAGCCTCCGCTGTCTGTCCGTCACCCGTTGGATGTACGGAACCTAAAAAGTAACCCAACAGGTGACCAACGGGACCCTATTACTAAGCCTCCGCTGTCTGTCCGTCACCCGTTGGATGTACGGAACCTAACAAGTAACCCAACAGGTGACCAACGGGACCCTATTACTAAGCCTCCGCTGTCTGTCCGTCACCCGTTGGATGTACGGAACCTAAAAAGTAACCCAACAGGTGACCAGCGGGACCCTATTACTAAGCCTCCGCTGTCTGTCCGTCACCCGTTGGATGTACGGAACCTAACAAGTAACCCAACAGGTGACCAACGGGACCCTATTACTAAGCCTCCGCTGTCTGTCCGTCACCCGTTGGATGTACGGAACCTAACAAGTAACCCAACAGGTGACCAACGGGACCCTATTACTAAGCCTCCGCTGTCTGTCCGTCACCCGTTGGATGTACGGAACCTAAAAAGTAACCCAACACGTGACCAACGGGACCCTATTACTAAGCCTCCGCTGTCTGTCCGTCACCCGTTGGATGTACGGAACCTAAAAAGTAACCCAACAGGTGACCAACGGGACCCTATTACTAAGCCTCCGCTGTCTGTCCGTCACCCGTTGGATGTACGGAACCTAACAAGTAACCCAACAGGTGACCAACGGGACCCTATTACTAAGCCTCCGTTGTCTGTCCGTCACCCGTTGGATGTACGGAACCTAACAAGTAACCCAACAGGTGACCAACGGGACCCTATTACTAAGCCTCCGCTGTCTGTCCGTCACCCGTTGGATGTACGGAACCTAAAAAGTAACCCAACACGTGACCAACGGGACCCTATTACTAAGCCTCCGCTGTCTGTCCGTCACCCGTTGGATGTACGGAACCTAAAAAGTAACCCAACAGGTGACCAGCGGGACCCTATTACTAAGCCTCCGCTGTCTGTCCGTCACCCGTTGGATGTACGGAACCTAACAAGTAACCCAACAGGTGACCAACGGGACCCTATTACTAAGCCTCCGCTGTCTGTCCGTCACCCGTTGGATGTACGGAACCTAAAAAGTAACCCAACAGGTGACCAGCGGGACCCTATTACTAAGCCTCCGCTGTCTGTCCGTCACCCGTTGGATGTACGGAACCTAACAAGTAACCCAACAGGTGACCAACGGGACCCTATTACTAAGCCTCCGCTGTCTGTCCGTCACCCGTTGGATGTACGGAACCTAAAAAGTAACCCAACAGGTGACCAGCGGGACCCTATTACTAAGCCTCCGCTGTCTGTCCGTCACCCGTTGGATGTACGGAACCTAACAAGTAACCCAACAGGTGACCAACGGGACCCTATTACTAAGCCTCCGCTGTCTGTCCGTCACCCGTTGGATGTACGGAACCTAACAAGTAACCCAACAGGTGACCAACGGGACCCTATTACTAAGCCTCCGCTGTCTGTCCGTCACCCGTTGGATGTACGGAACCTAAAAAGTAACCCAACAGGTGACCAACGGGACCCTATTACTAAGCCTCCGCTGTCTGTCCGTCACCCGTTGGATGTACGGAACCTAAAAAGTAACCCAACAGGTGACCAGCGGGACCCTATTACTAAGCCTCCGCTGTCTGTCCGTCACCCGTTGGATGTACGGAACCTAACAAGTAACCCAACAGGTGACCAACGGGACCCTATTACTAAGCCTCCGCTGTCTGTCCGTCACCCGTTGGATGTACGGAACCTAAAAAGTAACCCAACAGGTGACCAACGGGACCCTATTACTAAGCCTCCGCTGTCTGTCCGTCACCCGTTGGATGTACGGAACCTAACAAGTAACCCAACAGGTGACCAACGGGACCCTATTACTAAGCCTCCGCTGTCTGTCCGTCACCCGTTGGATGTACGGAACCTAAAAAGTAACCCAACAGGTGACCAACGGGACCCTATTACTAAGCCTCCGCTGTCTGTCCGTCACCCGTTGGATGTACGGAACCTAACAAGTAACCCAACAGGTGACCAACGGGACCCTATTACTAAGCCTCCGCTGTCTGTCCGTCACCCGTTGGATGTACGGAACCTAAAAAGTAACCCAACAGGTGACCAGCGGGACCCTATTACTAAGCCTCCGCTGTCTGTCCGTCACCCGTTGGATGTACGGAACCTAACAAGTAACCCAACAGGTGACCAACGGGACCCTATTACTAAGCCTCCGCTGTCTGTCCGTCACCCGTTGGATGTACGGAACCTAACAAGTAACCCAACAGGTGACCAACGGGACCCTATTACTAAGCCTCCGCTGTCTGTCCGTCACCCGTTGGATGTACGGAACCTAAAAAGTAACCCAACAGGTGACCAACGGGACCCTATTACTAAGCCTCCGCTGTCTGTCCGTCACCCGTTGGATGTACTGAACCCTAAAAAGGTGCTGGCGGGGGGGGGGGGGAGGCTAATAGACTAAGGTTATGTAAGGTTGCCTAAGATATTAAAACAAATGTTGTTTTTTAGTAGTTAACTAATTATAATTTTCTTATAACACTTTACTAATTGTTACAACTGCCTTTAATTATTTTCTGGTGCCTACAAACGCCTGTGAAGAAACTCGAATGTTCTGCACTGGGCCCGCGTGGTCGACTAAGGTGTCGAGCCCGTCGGTGGGGACATCTATCAGCTGATATGTTGTGGCATAATTAATATCTTTCATTTGTTACACGACTGACCGCCTGGTCATAAAAATACCAATTTAGTTTAAAAACTATGCAAGATAACTTTTTAAAAAACTTGTAACTTTGTAATATTCCAATATCGTAATCATCATATCAGCCGAAGGACTTTCACTGCTGGGACATAGGCCTCACCCAAGGATTTCCACGACGACTAGTTCTGCGCTGCCCGCATCTAGCAGCTTCCCATATTTATAGTAGTAACTAGCTGTCCCGGCGAACTACGTACCGCCTTACATTACATTACACTGCCTTACCCTACCCTAACCTACACTACACTACACTTCCCTACCCTACACTACACTACCCTACCCTACACTACCCTACCCTACACTACTCTACCCTACACTACACTACCCAACACTACCCTACACTACCCTACCCTACACTACCCTACCCTACCCTACCCTACACTACCCTACCCTACACTACACTACACTACCCTACCCTACCCTACATAACAACCTTCTCCTGACAATAACGAACTCGACAAAAAAAGAATTAGCGAAATCGGTCCAGCCGTTTAGGAGGAGTTCAATGACTAACACACGGACAGAAGATTTATATATATAAAGAATATCCCATGCTTATTTGCTATTTTAATGTATTAAGTACCTAAGCTAGTTTTTACTAAAAGATAAAATTAACGAATAAAATATTCGCTTCGGTAGTTCAACTAAAGGCTTGGTCCACCTCACCGGATTCCAAAGAGTTTTTAGCCCACTACCACAGATGAGATACTAGTTTGCCACTACTATCGATGGTTTTAACGGTAAAGGAGAAGATCGGGAAGAATCCTGCACACATGATTCCAGTTATGAAGGTCGCGTTGCACACATCCGAAGGTAGGTATACAACAATGCCTTCCACGTGACCGCAAGGAACCCTAAGTACAACACCAAGCAACCGCCGTCTATCCCTAAAGAATAAAGAAATGATACAACAAAAATACCCGAAGGTTTATGTTCTTAGTTTTTTTTTATTAATTAAAAATTTGAGTGTGTTTGACTTTATCTCACCTGATGGTAAGTGACGATGTAGTCGAGGATGTTACACGCAAACTCAAATAATACCTATTCACTCTCGCCTTGAAGGTCCCCAAATTGTAGGAGTCGGGAAACACAGACGCAGGCAAGGAGTTCAACTCCATCGCTGAAGACAAATAGGTAGGTTTTAACCGCCTTCGTAGCTCAGAGGCAAAGTTCACTGGCTTTACACTGGAGGTCGCGGGTTCGATTCCCGGCGGGGTCAATTGTAAGACTCGGTTTGGTTGGTGGTAGGGCATTTTCTAAGCCCGCCTGGCTAGCTACCACCATCTTATCTAAGTCTTGCCGCCAAATATCAATGTTGATATCATTGGTGTGTTCCGGCATGAAGATAAGATAGCCAGTTTCCCCATTGCATTGGGAAATCTTGGTAAGCCCGCTTCCATCTTCGGCAACATCGTCACTTACCACCAGGTGAGATGTTGTCAAGGGTTTACCAATTCTGAATAAAAAAAAAAGGAAAATAAGATGATAACGTCATTCATGCACTATGAATACTGGATTACTAAGCAAACTACATTGTGACACTATCTTTGAGATGGAAGAAAATAAAACAATTTACGCATTTAGGTAACTAGGAGATAAATAAAACCGGCCAAGTACGAGTTGAACTCGCGTGGAGAGGGTTCCGTACAATGCCAAAGTCAAATACAAAATATCACATTTGAAATCCTCATAGTAAGATGCTAGTTTTTTTTTAATTATTAAAAATTTGAGTGTGTTTGGCTGCACCTCACCTGATGGTAAGTGCCGATGCAGCCGAGGATGTAACACGCAAGCTCCAAAAGTGCCTATTCACTCTCGTCTTAAAGATTCCTAAATTTTACGAATCGGGGAATACAGACGCCGGAAGGGAATTCCACCCCTTGGCCGTTCGCATGATGAACGAAGAAGCAAAACGCTTCGTGTGTAAAGGTGGAACATCATCATCATCATATCAGCCGAAAATCGTCCACTGCTGGACAAAGCCTCCCCCAAGGATTTCCACGACGACCGGTCCTGCGCTGCCCGCATCCATAGGCTTCCGCGATCTTCACCAGGTCATCGGTCCACCTCGTGGGAGGCCTGCCTACGTTACGTTTTCCGGTGCGCGGTCGCAACTCGAGAACTTTACTACCCCATCGGCCTTCTGTTCTACGAGCTATGTGCCCTGCCCACTGCCACTTCAGTTTAGCGATTCTGTGAGCTATGTCGGTTACTTTAGTTCTCCTGCGGATCTCCTCGTTTCTGATTCGATCACGCAGAGAAACTCCGAGCATAGCACGCTCCATTGCCCTTTGAGTGACCTTGAGCCTTCTTATGAGGCCCATAGTAAGCGAACATGTCTCAGTTCCTCACTGTCTCAATCATCACTGGCAACACACACTGGTCAAAGACCTTAGTCTTGAGATACTGCGGTATTTGGGGCGTGAAGATATTTCGAAGCAAACGTAACTAAATAATTAAACGTATATAAGTATGTATATCAGTCTCTGGTTCCCATAACACAGGGAATCCTACTTTAGGGCCAGATGACCATGTGTCATTTGTCCCCGAATATTTATTTATTTATTCCCGAACGCTGCCCAGCCGAGTTGCATGAAAACATGTCGGTTCGCCTCCAGGATCAGAACTCGAAACCTATCCAGTTGCAGCGAGGGGTGAGACAGGGAGACTTTATATCTCCGAAACTGTTCACCGCCGCCCTGGAAGATGTTTTTAAGCTTCTGGGCTGGGGTGGACTCGGCATCAATATCAACGGCGAGTACATAACCCACCTCCGATTCGCTGACGATATCGTGGTCAGGGCTGAGACTATGGAAGACCTAAGCACAATGCTCGATGGCCTCAGTAACTTCTCTCCTCAACAAGTGGGTCCTAAAATGAACATGGACAAGACGAAAATAATGTTAAATGTCCGTGTCGCATCCACCCCTCTAAAGATTGGAGGCTCTACACTGGAAGTTGTTGACGAGTCTTTTGACGAACTCTTTTGGCGGGTAAAAATAACATACAGACATTCGATTGAAGTCACTCGTTTTGCATAATAATTTTTATTATTTTTTACTATATCCTTTCAAAAAATTAAAGTAAATCAAAGCAAAGCGAAGTAAATCAAAGCGAAGCAAATCGAAGAATAACTACCACGAAATAATTAAAATCATCATTATCATCAATAAATTATCATCTTTAAAAATTAACAACCCAACTGCTTAAACCCTTAACCCGCCTGTTTTGGACAGACGGGTTGTGGCACGTTAGGTAGGGCGTGGGTTAATGACCGTGCGTGCTCAACTGCTCACAGATAGATGAATTTATTAAATAAATATAGACCTAAAAAGAAATAAATAAGAACTACAATAGGATTTCAAAAGTTAAGTCCTAAATATCACAAATCACCAAAACTGCCTCCGTAGCTCAGAGGTAAAGTTCACTGGCTTCACACAGGAGGTCTCGGGTTCGATTCCCGGCGGGGTCAATTGTAAGTTGGTTGGTGGTAGGGCATTTTCTAAGACCGCCTGGCTAGCTACCACCATCTTATTTAAGTCTTGCCGCCAAATATCAATGTTGATATCATTGATGTGTTCCGGCATGAATATAAGATAGCCAGTTCCCCATTGCGTTGGGGAATCTTGGCAAGCCCGCTTCCATCTTCGGCAACATCGTCACTTACCACCAGGTGAGATGTTGTCAAGGGTTTACCAATTGTGAATAAAAAAAAACATAATTATATCTATTATTAGCGGAGATGGGTTTTTAAAGAGAGAATCAGGTTTAAGATAGTTATTTTAATAAAAAAAAAATATTATCACATTAATGAAGGTGTCAAATATTAAAGGATAAGGACAATTTGGATTTTTAAAACACACGTGTCACACTTTACTTACTTCAAAATGTGACACATGGATTGTTATGCGCCAGCGCATGAGAAATAGATGAAATAGATCGAAAGCAAGAAGAACGTGTATCAGCAACGCGTTGCCTCGTTACAAGATAAAAATGTTTCCTATGACACTCACGGGATCCAGACGAATCTAACAACACCTCGCACTCTTAAATCCATCAAGCCGTTTAGGCTACAGAGCGTGCCAAAGTAATAAATTTACATACATACATACATACACTCGAAAAACATAACCCTTCTTCTGGCGCAGTCGGGTAAATACTAGGCAAAGGGAAGAAAAGCAAACATAGCATAGCACAGCAAATCAAAGCAAACTAAGTATACAGTTTAAGTTACTGGAAATTCGATACATTCCCTTTAAGGGGACCAACTACAGCTCATTTGCAACAAAAAAGGTTATATAAATACAGGGGTCGAAAATCAACGGTTTTTTAATAAGGGCCAATTTAATTTAATCAAATCCCATACAAAATAATCCTAAAAATAATAGTTTTCATTATTTTTTAATTTCCGAAATTTACCATGCTCTTTACAAAACAAGGCATCTATGACTACCTAGCATCATTTTAGTAAATTATGGGCAAGTTAATTGAAAAAAAATCAGTACCTGATTTTTTCTATATAAAATTGTTGAAACAATTGTATGGGACTTGATGCACATCTTTTATATATATAAATCTTCTGTCCGTGTGTTAGTCATTGAACTCCTCCTAAACGTCTGGACCGATTTTGATGAAATTTTTTATATGTATTCCAGGGGGTTTGAGGATGGTTTAGATTCACAAATCAGCCCGGTAGATGGTGCTGTTAGTGTAGGGTGGAACGAAGTTCGCCGGGACAGCTAGTTTTTAATAGAAATCATAATTTTTTGTAATAACTTATTTGATTTTTAAAATTTTTATATCTTATTGGATGGCTGATAAAATAAGGAAGTTTTCTCCACATTTTGTGCGCTTACTGTATTATTACCTTTTTTTTACAAAATCATAATGAATACAAGAAAACAAGTTTTTCATACAAAATTCAAAAATTAAATTGGCCCTAACTAAATTACCGTTGATTTTCGACCCCTTTATTATATGAACTTTTTTGTTGCAAATGAGCTGTAGTTGATCCCCTTAAAAGGAATGTATCGAATTACCAGTTACCCTGTATATAAGGTGTAACAAAATTAGCTGAAACTATTTTAATTGGTACTTCTAGCCATGAAACTGAACAACTTTCCCCATGGAACCCATAGTCAAATCGCAAAAAAAATGGCTCTCCCATACTAACTCGATCAGCTGATCAGCCAACTAAGTATGGGAAGTTCAAAAACTTTTTTGAGATTTGACTATGGGTTCCATGGGGAAAGTTGTTGAGTTTCATGAGTAGAAGCCACCAGTTAAAACAGTTTCAGCTAATTTTGTTAGACCTTATATACCCAATAATTAATACTTTAACTGCATATAAATATTAACGACCTCATTTAGGCTCTTTGGTTTTAGGGTTCCGTACCCAAAGGGTAAAAAAAGACCCTATTATTTACTAAGACTTCGCTGTCCGTCCGTCTATCTGTCTGTCTGTCTGTCTGTCACCAGGCTGTATTCCATGAACCGTGATAGCTAGACAGTTAGAAATTTCACAGATGATGTATTTCTGTTGCCGCTATATTTGTATGATTAAACGAATTTACCTTAAGTGTAGTTCAATCATAATTAATAATTATACTCTCTCCTTTTCCGAGACGGGTTTTAATCGTATTCAGCGCCATCACAATATTTCATAGCTTAAAAAAAAGTAATTGAAGTGATTAAACTAGCGTCATTTATTTTAAAGATACGGAACCCTTTGTGCGCGGTTCTAGCTCGCACTTACCCTTTGTGCGCGGTTCTAGCTCGCACTTACTCTTTGTGCGCGGTTCTAGCTCGCACTTACCCTTTGTGCGCAGTTCTAGCTCGCACTAACCCTTTGTGCGCGGTTCTGACTCGCACTTTACCGGTTTTTTTACTTCCATTATGGTCCATAAACACATTTTATTATGTTTATCTAAGTTTTGAAAGGCATTAACAGCCGCAATGTGGGCTATAAGGAGCTCTACGTATCGTAAAGCATCGTCTGTACTAAATGTAACCTACTTCCCGGCAAACGAAACATATGACTCTGTTAGTCTATTTTTGTAAACCCCTAATTGGGTTTTTGGGCTTGGGGTAATACAAGAACACGTTTGCTTTGCAAGATAGTATTTATTACAAAAATATGAATGACATGATATGTATGTCGCAGGCATACTGTATGATTCGTCATTTTACATATGGTCAGCTAAATTATATAATGGCAAAGGCCAGAGGCTGTTCTACAGTTAAATCAATCAAACCTGACTGAACCTAACGTCGCTCGCTTCGCGAGCTCATTTACGATCTGCCGTACGGCATTTTGACAATTTACGTGGCTCGGAATTTTGCAATCTGCGTACAGAATTTTACAATTTGCCTGACCGTTTACATACGGACGAATTATTACAATTTGCCTGACCGTATGTAAAATGACTAATCATACAATTTGCCTGCCACATGCATGTACACAAACCAGTCATCAAAACCAACAGTAACACTCATTTAATATAACTTTTAAAATTTAGATAAGAACTAAGAACAGACCTGGATGTTTGTTATAATTTAAAAAAATCGATCACAAACATATTAGGTATAATAAAATCTGATGAGATGATGAAAAAAATTGGCCAATACGAGATATAAATTAAAAAAAATCAAGTTAAGTAAATTCTTATAAAACTTTAAAATGAAACAAATCATCTTAATATCGTTTAGCAAAAGCTGGGTTTAATTCACTATGGCATCTACACATAAACAACCAGCAACCTATATAAACTCACAACAATGAACCGATAGTTTCAATTCTTGAATGGCACAGTCCTCACTAGCACTAGCACATTAAAAACGTAAAAAAAAGCGGTAGCGGTAAATTTAGCACTTTAAAAACATTTTTTTCGAAAACGGAACCGTAAATGATAAAGTGGTCTTAAAAGACTCACAACTATTTTTTAAGCTCTAACCAACGATATCCCACACGACTGGGTTTGACGAGAAAAAAAAATCATCCCTACTTTACTTGTAGGGGAGGTACCCTGAAAAAAAATATTTTTTTTTCAATTTTTTTTACAGTTCTCTCCGCGTTATTATATATATATATATATATATATATATATATATATATTTGCCAAATTTCAGCTCTTAACTACTAATAGTGTAGGAGCTACGCCGCGGACAGACAAACGGATAGACGGACAGACAGACATGACGAAACTATAAGGGTTCCTTGTTGTACTACGGAACCCCAAAAAAAGGGAGTTCATTATATTATAAATATCTATCATTAATTATCTTCGGTCTTACCCTGCCTTCTAATCCACATAAAGTCATACTATCATCATTATTTTTATTTAGACACTAGCTGTTTCCCGCGGCTTCACCCGCGTGGACCACGTTTCTATGACTTTTCTAGGGTGCGCAGTTCGCGAGCCGCAAGCGGCTCGCGAGCGTGGTAAAAAGTAGCCTATGTCTTAACCCAGGTCCTAATCTGTCTACCTACCAAATTTCAGCCAAATCCGTTCAGTAGTTTTTCCGGGAAAGCGTAACAGACAGACAGAGTTACTTTCACATTTATAATATTAGTAGGGATTATTCAATGATCTCACATGACTGTATCTTTATTGCGTCTGAGTAAGGACTATGACTAAGTATATTTACAGAAATGCAGATAACTTAATTATATTTGTCTGGAGTGATGGGACTATTGACACAATGTCTCATTTTCTAGATCAAACCGCTAACGGTTAAATGATTTCATTCTCACGTGTGAATCACTTACTGCAAATAAGTTTTGTTAAGGCGACGACGCATTGGAAACTTTGCTCGCAGGGATCTCGATTTTTCTCAGCAATTACAAAACATATGGAAGTGATATTTTGTGAAATGATTCTTTTTCAATTACTTTATTTTGTCAGTTGCAGAAACACGATTCGTTAACTTTTATAACATAAAAAATGTATAAACAAAACCTCTTTTAAAACAGAGATTTGCATTCTACAGCAAACCAGACCGATTTAGTACCTCTAAATTTTGCTTAGAACATTACACACACTTCAATATGCTAGTTGGATAAAATAAATTAACTGTAAATTTCAATTGAAACGAATAAACATTGAAAAAGTGCATTCGATATTTTCGTTACTCTTTACACGTAAAGAAAAAGACGAGGTCAACTGTTCCAATCAATGCCTCACCTTAAGTAAATAAAACTAAACACATTCCAAATACACACCACACACTTAAGTCATAACACACAACACTTTTGTTGCCCGTTTCAAAATTATTGTTCTTAGCTACTTTTATTAAAGTTTCATGTTTTTTTTGATCATGTAATTTTTCTTTCTCTGTTACATTATTGTTAAATCAAATTAAATATGCTTTATTGTACAATAAATTAAAATATATATAGAATAGTACAGAATACACAATAAATATTTAAATTGCACAATTTAGGCAGCCTTATTGCTTAAAAAAAATATTCCAGGCAACCCAGAGGTAGGATACATCTAAATAAAAGTAAGGGCTGTGAAAATCAAACAAATGGAACAAAATTGAAATAATAAAAAATAAAAAACCGACTTCAAACAGGAAACAAAGGTTCCTCTCTATTTCTTAGGGATGCCATCATCAGATCCAGGGGTCCTTATAATGGTACCACTCTTGGGATAATCTCCTTTTCTACAAAAAAATAATAATTAAAATCGGATCATAAACGACAAAGTTATCCGCGAACACACATTAAAAAAAAACATACAAATTAAAAGAAACCACCTCCTTTTTTGAAGTCGGTTAAAAAGGAAAATTTATTTTGTGTTCGTAGAAAAACACTATGAATATTTTTTTTAATTCGTCAATATCACAAATTAATGTCATAAAAATAAAAAACAAAATTTAAATGCGTTTTAGTCCACTTCGGCTATTTAAATATTTTGATTTGTAAAATTTTATTATTTGCTTAGTATTTTCAACAAGGTGGAGGTTCCTAACTAAATTAGACTGTATGTTTTTTTTATGTCTGTTACCTCAGAACTTTTGACTGGGTGAACCGATTTTTCAAATTCTTTTTTTATTTAAAAGCTAGTGCTTCCCGTGTGGTCTCATCTAAATTTTATCAAAATCGGTTTAGCACTTTATTAGAAAATTAACAAAAACCAAAAATTCTAATGCAAAAATGTACTAAGTTGTTGCGATGGAAGTCGATGGTTTTTAAATAGTTTCCGCAGCGTAGATGTTTTAGTAGTGTCATCATATCAGCCGAAGGACGTCCACTGCTGAACATAGGCCACCCATAAAGTTTTCCACAACGACCGGTTCTGTGCTGCCCGCATTCAGGGGCTTCCCGCGACCCCCTCACCCAAATCATCGGTCTACCGAGTGAGAGTACGCTATGTTTTCCAGTGCACGGTCGCCACTCTAGACCTAAAGGTCAAATAGGTTAAAACCCCCAACGGCCATCTGTTCTACGAGCTATGTGCCCCGCCCACTGCCACTTAAGTTTAGCAGTTCTGAGAGCTATGTCGGTTACTTTGGGTTCTCCTATGGATCAATTCGTTTCTGATTCGACCACGCAGAGAAACTCCGAGCATAGCACGCTCCATTGTCCTTTGGGTGACCTTGAACCTTCCTATGAGGCCCATAGTAAGCGACCATATCTCAGTTCCGTATGTCATCACTTGCAACACACACTGGTCGAAGACTGCGGTATCTGGGACGTAAAGATCCCCCACTACCACTTAAGTTTAGCACTTCTGAGAGCTATGTCGGTTACTTTTGTTCTCATACGTATCAACTCGTTTCTGATTCGATCACGCAGAGAAACTCCGACCCTTTTTATGAGGCCCGTTGTAAGCGACCATGTCTCAGTTCCGTATGTCATCACTGGCAACACACAACCACGGGAATCCCCTGGGGTAACGGGCTAGGGAATCCTGGTGGATCTCCTCGTAGTTGTTTATCTTTACAATTTTAAAATACGTTTTAAATTAACTCAAGTCTTTGCGCAACAAAATGCCAAGGTTCCACCATATGGTTTCAATACCCACGCATTGCTTCGTTCCCAATCGAATTATAACTAATTTGTAGTCAAACAAAAGCATATGCCACCGTGACTTTGAAGGTTTTTGGAGCTAATTTGTAGTTTTTGTGTAATCTGTGGTGAGGTATGTCTGGGCATGCCAGATGGTAGGTGGCTCTGCGCATCGCATGCCGTATGTCGATGGGGTGCGCAAACACAGCTATGGCGAAATCTTGGGGCAATTTCACTGTCTGCTCTCTTCGCCAGTATGGTTCTCGTGGAACGTGCTTAAGTGTTATCAAATTGAGCCAATGAAAAAAAAAACTTAAGACGTTCTTGCAGTGTAGGTACTTATATATAATACGGCTATTGCTAATATGGTTGATATTTAAGGCGCCAATATTACAGATTTTCGTTATTTTTGACGTCAATAGTGAATAAAAAAAAATTACTCCTAAACGATAAATAACCAAAGCTTGAAAATTACCCTTATTGTTGATGATGTTCCTTAAAGCCAAAAGCTATTAGAAATACGATTGAGCAGTTTTGGCTCGATAGAAAAAAATCCCAAAGATAGGTCTACACCGTTACTTTCAACTCTAGTTATGACTAATATTTTGAAGTATAAGTTTTAGAAAATACATAACAACATTTTTTATGATAATACTAAGTGAGTAATGTTATTATTTTTTATAATTTCACTGTAGTTTTTGATTGAAAAGAAAAACCATTGAAAATGTGGGGTTGTTTTATTTACTCTTTACAAGTAAAGAAAAAGACAGAGACAACTGTTCCAATCAATAATACCTCGCCTTAAGTTATTTTGAAAATAGAATTTACTATTTTATTTATCCATTTATTTTATTTTTCTGATTAAAAAAAAACATTATAACATAAAATCTAATTTATAACTAAGTACTATTTGTATGTTCTCACATGTATACGTATGCATAAACATACATGCTGGCTTAAAATATTAAGAAAGTATTAAGACTTAAAAATAAACCAGTAAGCAAATTAAGGAAGATGAAATATAACAATTAGGGAACCATCGGGGGACGTTGGAATTAAATTAATTAATTTCACTTCTTCTAATCGTGTGGCACAATATACCGTACTATCCAAGGGATAGAAGGCGGTTGCCCGGTGTTGCACTTAGCATCACCCACGGTCACTTATATTTAAACCTACGGACGTGTGCAAGGCGACCTTCACACACATATGGAATCAGATTTGCAGGTTTCCTCAAGATGTTTTCCTTCACCGTCAAAGCAATCGGTGAGTATATGTACAGTCGAGTTCATTAATATATGAGCATTACCAAGGCTTCAAATGTAAATATACATGGAAAGGTACATATATTATATCTGAGCAGATTCATAAATCAAGCACATATACAAATATCACTTGTCACATTAATCTGAGCAACAATTTCAGTAATATCTACTGTACTTATATTTTCCAAAATTGATTAACCAATTCAGTACATAATTAAGGGTTTTTTTTCAAATATTTATAAACATTTAGTGGCACAAAAATATGTGTATTAACGTATTTCAATTTTATGTGAACAAGTAGGAGTTCATAGAATATATCTAAGTACAAAGATAGATAGATAGATAAACTGTTTTATTTGTATCTGCAGACACACACACATGATAAATTAAAAATAGAAAACATGAAATATAGAACCTACGTAGTAACAAGTACGGAGTGATAGGACAACAAAGTAAAAACAAAATAAAAAGCTTAAAAAATAAAAACAATAAAGAATAAAAAGGACTGTGGGTGTGCTGCAGCAGTGCAAATAGGCCATAGCTCAGCAAGGTAAATTTACTCAGGAACAATACCTGAATAAACCGCTGTTTTTCTGCTATAACCCAGGAGGACACGCAGAAAAAGATTGCCAACAAATTTTCCGTAAAAAAATCATTCAATGATAAAGATTGCGAACAAATTTCTGTAAAAAATTAGCTTTCAAACTATGAATTAAATAAAATTGATATGCTTTTCATCTGTAGCTATAAGTAATAATACCAGTGACTAGTTGAGATTGGAGTATATGTGTTTCTGTGAGTGTCCAGACAGACTTCAACGTATGCACAAACTGTGTTCGTTATTTTAAAACTGTACTGTATTTCTACCACCTACGCAAAACCGTGCTGGGATTCCAAGTATTTGTTTTTCAATAAGTAGCGATTTTAATTTGATTTTAAAATTAAACTTTGATTTTATTTGTCTAATTGGTGGTGGTATATTGTTCCAGCACTTAGTTGCGTGGTAGCGGAAACTGCCAGTGAAAGCTGTTGTTTTATGCTGGTATACTGCTAGCGGCGGTCGAGTAGATCTGGGGTCACGGTCATAGATTCTGTTAAAATGGGGAAATTTTAATTTGGAAAAAAGATAGTCAGGACTTTTAAAATTATATACATCGAACATTAAAGAGGCAATGTGTAACTGTCTCCGTGATTCCATATTTAATATAGAGGCGTTGTTAAGGAATGGCGATATATGACTACGTGGAGGTACATTAAAGCAGAATCTGCAGCAAGCATTCTGCACGCGCTGGATTAGTAGTCGGTGAGTTTTATAAAGAAGACGTGGCCCATATAAAATGTCAGCATAGTTAAGTCTAGAAAGAATGAGTGTTTCACAAACAGTAATTCTCGCTTTTTCACTCAGTAAATTACGTATTTTATAGAGCACTTTTAGTCTATAAAAACAGTTTCTAACAAGACTCTCAATATGACTTTCAAAGCGCATTTCATTATCCAGTATCACACCTAAATTTTTAGCTTCTTTGACACGATCAATACTTTGACCAAGAATACTGACAATAGGCGACTTATTAACTATCTTCATTATCTGTTTTTTCGAGCCGAGTACCATAAATTTTGTCTTGTTGGGATTTAATAGTAATGCATTTTTATTTGACCAGTCAGCTATGCTATCCAAGTCCTCATTCAACTTTTGTATTCCAGATGAAATATTGTTAGGATCTACCGATATGTACAACTGTACATCGTCAGCATAAAGATGATGTTTGCAATATTTTATAACTCTTACAAGATCTGCAGTGTAAATAATAAATAAAAGTGGCCCAAGTCCTACATAAACATAACCGACAAACATAACAATTCCAATTTAAAAAAATTACAATCACCGAAAAGAGTACCGTACTGTCAAATGATACATTTGTCTCTTTCATTTTGAGTGTGACGTCATTACTGTTTGCTTGCGGCTTGTTACCCATTTTTGCTACTTTCCATTTACAATCGACTTAGAGAGGTTGTTATCAACATTTATGTATGACTAGCCACTTACCATTTTTTTAAATGATACGCTGTTCTTGAAGTTAAGTCATGAACTATTGGTGTCGACAGGACTAAACTAAATTTAAGCATTCTATCCTTGTCTTTTCGATAAAGAAAGTAAAAGGCAGAATGCATAAATTTAGTTTAATCCTGTCAAATAAGTTAAGTCGTGTTACACCGAATCGACACCATTGTCAATCATATAGAATTTGTGATTTGTAAGCGTAAAATGGAATTGATAAATTTTATACCTGTATCAAAACGTACAAAATATCGGAGCATATAAAACACAAAATAGAAGACATTTGTTTTATTTTAATGCTTACATTTATAATAAATCTAAAAATACATTTTTAGTTTTATTTACTTAAAATCTTCAATGCATTATTACCAACCATTTTTCTAACCAGATGATTTATTTATTTACTCAGTTTTATTCAGATATTTATGACCTTCTACTTGTTCACTTAAAATTGGAATACGTTAGTAGGTACAAAATATTAGTATCGATTATTTATTCGTTTTCAGTTGTTTAAATATTACTGAAAGGCTTGCTCAGATTAATGTGACAGGTGATATGTGTGTACATGTTTGATTGATGAATCTGCTCAGATTTAAAAGTATCCTTCACTGTACATTTATATTTGAAGCCTTGATAATGCTTATATATTAATGAACTCGAGTGTACGTAAGTTTCGAAAAACTCATTGGTACATCGGCGGTCCGGATTTGAACCCGGGACCTCTGGTTTCGCCTATTTTCTTAAATAACTTCAAAACTTTGTTTTTTTGTTTAAAGTGTAAATCCTTTCAGTAATTAAGGGTTGGCTAGAAGAGATCCCTGTTTGGGATAAGTCTGCCTTTGTGCATGCTACTGCTATTATGTATCAATAATTGTATATTTTCAAATAAACAAACTATTTTTGAGATTGTCACAACAAGACCTTTCATTTGATATGTAACACGATTTAGTTTGAAAACTTTATTTTTATTTTATAATTTACCCCCCAATGGTAGCTCCCATGTTAAATTTTTTTTTTTTCCAATGTATGTCCGTCTTTGGGTCACCAACTTACATATTTGTTCCAAATTTTAACTCAATCGACCCCATAGTTTCTGTGTTGTGACAGACGAACGGACAGACAGACACACGAGTGATCACATAAGGGTTTCGTTTTTTTTCCTTTTGAGACACGGAACCCAAAAAACAAATAAGATTGAGTTAATTACTAAAATAAATAAAATGTACATTTACTATACTCACAATAAAAAGTCTGACTAACCTAAGGTCTGTTTAAGACGAAAAGATTATCGTATACAAAATAAATAATGTAAGTTCTATGAAAAGAATTCACCTAGCTAGCTTTTGGACTTTATTGCTCGGTCATAACGACGAAAGTAGCGGAAAGTTTGTCGATAGTACTTTTAATCTTTGAACACGTGGATTGAACTATGCGAAATGGTAAGCGTAGAAAAAATGCCTATTCACTATCAGTCGTTTGTAATTTCGTGTCTTCCCTTAAGCTGAAGGTAGAGTTCCTTGTCCATTTTTTGCCAGTTCCCATGACCCTGCACAAAGGAGCGACCTTTCTGAAAGAAGCCGAGATCCAAGCAAGAATATATTTATTGCGCAACAATAGGGTGGTTTCCTTGACTTTACCTTGCTGTGGAGTTGGACTGGGAATTCTTGATAGTTCAGTTCCTAAGAATTACTGCGCCCGCGATTTTTAAAGTGAAATTACATCGTCTCACATTTTTTTGTCTGTGTATTGCATGTTGCGTGACGGTCGCTTTCGTCTGACGGTATGATCGTTTCGTCCTCTGTACCGTAGCAAGAGCAGCCATGATCGTTTCGTCCTCTGTAAAATTTTTCACTTTTACCGTGGTTTCATAAAACCACACACTTATTTTTCTTATACATACATATAAGTATTTTTTTTGGATTTTTGCTTAAATGTATAGTATGTATAGGGAGAGTTAACAAATATTATGGAAACCATCTCGCAATAGCGACTGTCACTTAAGGCGTAGTATTGATTGGAACAGTTGTCTCTGTTTTTCAATAGGTCGGGGAAAAAGTTTTCGGGGGAAAAGTCGTATTTTGTAACTAAAACTTTGTAATCAAATCTCTTTGCTTGTATTATTTGTACTTGGCTGATTATAAATTAATGAAATAAGTGAACTTTAGAAATTTTAATAATAAATAAAAAATAAAATTCCCGCCATTTTAAAATAGTTTTTTCTGGCTATGAAAATGAGTGAAAGTTACGAGAAAAGTAGCGACATTTTGTAATTTTATGTAAAAAAGGTAAAAATGGTACACTGGCCTCGAATAAAATTTGTGCCAATTATGGACCTAATGCAGTATCAATCAGTAGCACAAATTTAGTTCAAGCGTTTCCAGTATGGAAATCTGAACGTTCAAGATGCAGCTCGTTTTGTTCGCCCTGTTTGAGTTTGCATACAAAATACGAAAAAACTTTTTCCCCGACCTAATATTTACGTGTAAAGAGTAAAGAAATAACCTCACTTTTTAAATGGTTTTTCGTTTCAATTAAAAACTACAATGAAGGTATAAAAATAATAACATTACTCACTTTTTATTGTCATAACAAATATTTTTGTATATTTTTTTAAATTTATACTTCAAAATATTAGTCGTAACTAGAGTTGAAAGTAACGGTGTAGACCTATCTTTGGGATTTATTTCTATAGAGCCAAAACTGCTCAATCGTGTTTCTAATAGACGTTGACTTTAAGGAACATCATCAACAATAAGGGTATTTTTTTCAACCTTGGGTTTTCTATCGTTTAGGAATAATTGACGTCAAAAATAACGAAAATCTGTAATATTACTGCCATAAGTGTCACTTACAGCCGCACACACAGTGTTTTGTCGTAAAAGGCGGGCTGTTGTCAACAAACCTACCCTCATTTTGTATTTCTCGTTCCTTGCAATGAGATAGACTGCTTTATAATTTTGAAGTGAAAACTTTTTTAGGCGCGTTCAATGGTTTTTTCCCATCTCAAAAATGCCTTTCGAGTTGGGAAAATACCATTTAACTCGTAACACTGTAACCATGTAACGTAACCGACACCTTCCCAGGAACACTTGCAGGGTCAAAACTTATAAAACTGTATTTATGATAGGAAAAAACCATTGAACTCGCGACACTATAACCATCTTACTATAACATTACTCCTTACCAGGAACACTCGCAGGCTCAAAACATATAAAACTAAAAACAGTTTTCGCTTCTGTCCGGCACTCCCGAAATGGTTAGGTTTGTTTTAGATCCGCTTTCGGGCTTTTATCGTTTTAAAATGCTCTTCAAGCATTGGCCTTAGAGACTTTTCATTTTATTATCTATGAGTATAAATAATTAGCGGGCCGCAGTTAGGAATGAGTCATCTTCAGCATCATCGTCACTTACCATCACGTAAGATGATGCCAAGGTTTAACGCTTGTGTGTAATTCCGTTTTCACGATAGAGCTGAATCAAAAACACTTCTAAAGCCCTATATAAACACGTTTTATGTATAGAAGCTCTCCCCCTTATTTTATTTATATTTTTATTCTTAGCGGTAATAGAAATACACATTATGTAAAAACTTCAACTGTCTACCAATTACGATTTATGAAATGCAGACCGCTGACAGACAGACAGACGGACGGACAGACGGACACACGGACAGACATCGGAGGCTTAGTAATAGGGTCATGTTGGTCACCCTTTGGGTGCCCAAATATCTCCTTTCCAACAAAAAAAGAATCATCAAAATCGGTTCATAAACGACGAAGTTATCCGCGAACACACATAAAAAAATAAAATATATATACGATCGAATTGAGAAACCTAAAATCTTACAAAAAAAAATCTTAACGCACATTTTCTATGCAGGATTTTACTGCGCTTTTATGATTTTCCTTTTTATGCTCTACAAGTATCAAATACCGTTGATCGTACTACAAGGTCCCAAGATAACAAAAGCTATAGCGGAGCTAGGGTGTAGTCAAGTCAGTATTCTATAGTAAATCGTAACGGACTTTTTCGAAAGGTATCAGTCGAAATTCCCTTCCTCGTGACTCTATGGGTTTGTCATGGTGCAGCCTGTATTCCCACGCATCTAACTAACATTATTTTAATTAATGATAGGTGAAAACAAAAAATTATCATTAATTTACATTTTGTATTCGAGTCGGTTTCTGGGATAAGAGGCCGGTGTTTTGGCAAACAATGACAAGCGAATCAAAGATATTTAATTGAACTTTCTGAATTTCAGGTTTAGGTACTTATGTTAAATAGTAACACAGAATAATTTCAGGTTTAGGTACTTATGTTAAATAGTAACACAGAATAATTTTAGGTTTAGGTACTTATGTTAAATAGTAACACAGAATAATTTTAGGTTTAGGTACTTATGTTAAATAGTAACACAGAATAATTTTAGGTTTAGGTACTTATGTTAAATAGTACAAAAGAATAATATAAGGTTTAGGTACATATGTCAAATAGTACCAAAGAATAATTTCAGGTTAATGTACTTGTGTTAAATAGTAAGTACCACAGAATAATTATTTAGGTTTAGGTACTCATGTTAAATAGTGCCACAGAATAATTTCAGGTTTAGGTACTCATCTTCAATAGTACCACAGAGTAATTTCAGGTTTAGGTCCTCATCTTAAATAGTACCACAGAATAATTTCCGATGTACTTGTGTAAAATAGTACCACAGAATAATTTCGGGTTTAGGTACTTATGTTAAATAGTACCACAGAATAATTCCAGGTGTATTTGTGTTAAATAGTACCACAGAATAATTTCGGGTTTAGGTACTTATGTTAAATAGTACCACAAAATAATTCCAGGTGTATTTGTGTTAAATAGTACCACAGAATAATTTCGGGTTTAGGTACTTATGTTAAATAGTACCACAAAATAATTCCAGGTGTATTTGTGTTAAATAGTACCACAGAATAATTTCGGGTTTAGGTACTTGTGTTAAATAGTAGGTACCACAGAATAATTTCAGGTGTAGTTGTATTAAATAGTACCACAGAATAATACCAGGTTTAGGTACTTATGTTAAATAGTACCACAGAATAAAACCAAGTTTAGGTACTTATGTTAAAAGGATAGACGGCGGTTGCCTGGTGTTGCACTTAGTATCACCCGCGGTTACGTGTAGGGCCTTTAGATTTTCACCTACAGACTTGTGCAAAGCGACCTTCATACACACCTGAAATCAGATGTGCAGGTTTCCTCACGATATTTTTCTTTCACCGTTAAAGCAATCGGTAAGTTTCGAAAAACTCATTGGTACATTGGTCGTCTGGATTTAAACCCGCGGGACCTCTGGTTAGAAGGACCGAGTCGTTACCGGTTGCGCCACAGACGCTTTTTTTCTTGAATTTAAACTATCTATTGTTTAAAGCAGCTCTATGCATAAAACGTTGAAATTGTTTAAGTAGGCAGGATTTTTTTTAACAGATATAGTAAATCACGAAGTATACAAACAAACAAACAAACAAAACTGTGTTGCTAAGCTTATGTTATTTCCCTTCAAAAATGATTGATTATAGATCATTTCACGTGCATCGATATTCTCTAATCACACGAAACAGCGCCTGACGAATGGAGCGGAAAATATTTAAATGAAAGCCAAAGTAGCGTGAAAGGCGCTCACCCCGTAAAATATGGGGATGTATTATTAAAACAAAAAAAAGGAAAAAGTAGGGAAATTAAAATTCTTACATCCCCGGAAATACAGGAGCGTGCGGAACGAAGCAAGAAATGATATTTTACCAACATTGAAATTGTTTGAATTCCTCAGTGATCATATCCGCTTGAATGTGTTTGCTTTTGGAAGAATGAAGGTGCATATGACATCTGTTCAGACATGCGGTCTTGTAGCTAATTTATCTTATAATAGCTCAGACGGAAAGAAAGAAAACTTGGAACAAAATCCATTGCCCTAGTAGAATTTTCTTTTCTTAATTCAAATTCAAATAACTCTTTATTGTACATCAAAATAAATAAATACATGTACAAAATTTAATGACAACTAAGAGACGTACAAATTAGGCGGTCTTATCGCTGAGAGCAATATCTACCAGACAACCCAGTGCTCGGAGAAAAAGCAAGGAGGCAGTTTTCGAAAAAAAAGAATGAACATGGATTGATATGGGCATTACCTTATCCCAATTATTCCTGAAATAATGAACTTCTTATTCTAGAGACCGTATAAAGTTGTCGTTTCTATTAATTCCTTTCATAAATAGCCATTTTTGAGAATAACAATGTTTATTTTATCACAGTGGCAACCCTAAAACATCAAGAAAAACGGCTATGAAAAATAATATTGCCTTTAACCACATTATACCCAAATCCGTTCAGCAGTTTAGGCGCTGGAGTACCGGACAGGTGCACAGGAACATAAAAGATACACACACATACAAGTTCACACTAATATTTTTTTCTTTTTAGTTTTTTTAGACTCTACTAGTGTAAGAAAATCGATCTCAATCAAAATCTCATCGATTATTGGTCTTCTACATACCTCTTTCACTACTTTGACGCTCTAAAAAAAAACAAGAAAAAAATGTATTCAGAATCTACGGCTAGCGGACCACTGACCTTAAAAAATCGATATATACAAGTCGATCTGGGAATAGTAATGATCTCACGTGTGTGTGATCCCGAAAAGGGTATTTTTGGGGTACTTTTTTGGGGCTAACGGCACGGCAGCGCGGCACATTATAATCACAATGCCGATATCGTCTTACCGTTAACGGTCCAACTTTAGGCGCATATACACCAACTTGGATTAAACTACGATTAAAGGACTACCTTGTTTTTTTTTAATAAAATCTTCCCAAATTATTTTGTGGAGCATTTTTCTGTTTAAAACAATCTTGAATGATAATGACAGCTTTATTTTTAAATCTAGTCGACAAGGCAGTTTGTTAAAAAGCCGTCAAGGATCTTAAGGAACTAAATTTAGGTATAAATTACTGTAGAAAATATTTAGCTCATGACATGATGAAGGGGCACTTTATATGTAAAGGTTTATAAAATTTTTAGGGTTCCGCACCTTAAAAGGTTAAATACGAAACCTTTATAGGATCACTCGTGTGTCTGTCTGTTCGTCAGTCTGTCACAGCCAATTTGCTCAGAAAGTACTGGACCCATTGAGTTGAAATTTGGTAAACATATGAAAATCTATGACCCAAAGAAAGATAGACGTGCAACGTAAATCAATTAATTTAAAGATGGGGCCACTTTTGGGGGATCAAATAGAAAAAAAAAATCAAACTATATCATGTGACATATCAAATGAAAGGGCTTGTTGTAATAATCTTAAATATATATATATATTTTTTAATTTTAAGATAACAATTATAAAGTTATTTAAAAAAATAGGTAAAAATTGAGCATTCCCTCCTTATCTCCGAAACAAGTAGGCCTAAAATCTTGGTAAAAACTACATTATATGAAGTTGAATCCACAGATTACAGGAAAATCTATGAGAAAATCTAAGGTGCTTTCTTCCTCACAGGAAAACAATAAAATCCATTGTAGACCCCTATTTACCTAGAGCATAGTATGTTCTGAGAAGTCTTGTTCTTTTGGTAGTTAAAGTTTTGGTGCGGAACTCTGTTTGTGTGACCTGAGTCGCACTTGACCAATTTTTTAAAGTAACATTTAAACTTTTAACGTAAAAGAAATAATTCTAAAAGGAAATATTTAAAAAATTGGACGCGGTACAAGTTCTAATTCGTTCTTTGGTTAGCGAAATAAAATAACCTAATAGGCACCCAGATTTAGCTTAGCCTCTGTTCAAGATAGTGGAACTAGGCTTAGGCCAGCGTACGCGCAGAAAAGAATCTTATAAGTAGGTCATTTCGGAGACAAATTATACGGCTATTTAACATACGGGACTATGTCTCAAAGGGTTGAAGGCCGAAGGCGAGTTTTGTTCTAAATATACCTGACTAACTAATCTCCTATTGTTCTATATCTTAAAGGAGGGTAGCAGTAATAAAAAAGGATGTTTTATTTGTTTTCATATATCATTTGAATAGCTGTTAATTAAATAAAATGGGAAATAAAAATCAATGAGTTGAAATTTCAAAGTACATTTTATTATACGTATCGAAAGAACCACAAATAAAATATCTAGCATCACTTAATATACTTGAAAGGCACTATAATTATTTTGTATTTACTTTGGTGCCTCTGGGTGAAATATAATATATAAATAAATATTCTGAGACAAATCACACATGGTAATCTGGCCCCAAAGTAGGATTCCCTGTGTTATGGGTACCAGAGAATGATATATATATATATACGTTTAAATACATACATATACAGATATATTTAACACCCAGACACAGTGCTTGCCCTGGGTGGGGATCGAACCCACAACCCTCGGATCAGTAGTCAAGGGCACTAACCACTGAGCTACCGAGTCAGTCAAATATATTATATATATATTTACAAATGTCACTTAAAAATTACAAACTTTTCACTTTTAATTACCAAATAATATTTAAATTAGTAATTCACTTAGAAACGGTATTTGTCTTATTGTCTTTAAGTCGACTTAGTTGATTTACAGATAGAATCTTGCTAAAGGATGGAATATTTCATTAATATTAGTACCTACTAAATTGTATAAATATACAAAGTATAACAATAATACTGAAGAACCTGTTACCCAGAGCTCCGCCCACCATGCTAAAAATATTTTCTAAGGAGCCTATAGTCAATTCAGAAACAAAACGTGGACTTCACGTACAAGACAGCTGGTCGATTTCAATGAGAAGTCTAAGGTTTAATCTACGAATGTCAATAATTTTGTTGATTTATAGTCAACTAGCTGTTTCCCGCGGCTTCACCCGCGTGGACCACGTTTCTATGACTTTTCGAGGGTGCGTAGTGCGCGAGTCGCAAGTGGCTCGCGAGCGTGGTAAAAAGCAGCCTATGTCTTAATCCAGGTCCTAATCTGTCTACCTACCAAATTTCAGCCAAATCCGTTCAGTAGTTTTTGCGGGAAAGCGTAACAGACAGACAGAGTTACTTTCGCATTTATAATATTAATATTATATATATTATATATTATAGTACGGAAGTAGGGATAAGTTCGTCATAGTTTCTATGACTGTCTCCGAGGGTGAGCAGTGCGCGGACGGCAAGCGACTCGCGAGCATGGAAAAAAGTAGCCTATATGTAAATCCAGGTCCTAATCTGTCTACCTACCAAATTTCATCCAGATACGTTCAGTAGTTTTTGCGTGAAAGAGTAACAGACATCCATAAAAACTTTCGCGTTTATAATATTAGTAAAGAAGATAAGGATTGAATTACTATAGAATGCATAGCTAAGTACATATAAAATGTTATATGTAGTAGGTACGTATTTGAAGTGCGCAGGCTTCATTACGGACGACCGTTACGGGACACCTTGCGCCTGCGTCGATTTCGCTTTGGCACAGCTGTATGTTTAACTAGTTTTTCTACATTAAATGTTACATCACAATAAATAGCGCAAAGGCATTAAATTAAACTACACTACACCACATATGAAACAAAACTATGAAGTTTCCTTAACCTTTAATAAACGTGCTTGTCTGGTCTTCTCTTGCCACCATTTAAGAGTCTCTTCAAACTGCTCTCTATCTTCAGGTGTGACTTGAATATCTGGAAGCTCTTTCTTCAATTCCACATCATCAATGTACTGGTTTTCTATGAAATTATCATTGTCCTCCTTAAATTTATATTGCCCATTGGACAAAATCAGTTCTGGATTGATTGCTTCTAATGGTAGCACTGTATTTACAGTATAATGGATCTCTTGATCCATAGAATTTGCGTACTTCATTTCAAAATCACTTTCAATTACTTGGACATCTGTTTCACTGCAGTAAGCTTGTTCGGGAATTACTGTGAATTGTTCAGCTGAATGTGGAAACTGAAAGTGTCCTTCTAGAAGTTGAGCATTCACTTCTTCTTGACCAAGCAAATCAGACGTTGGTGTAAGGGGCTGTCCAGCACCATCTTCTTCGTCGTAAAGATGTGAAGTAGACACTAGTTCAAAATTTTCAGGCACTGAGAGATCAATGTGCTGCTGTTGTGGAAGCTGTTGAAGTGTTCCATCTAAATCATCTTCATCCATTTCGTCGTCGTCAAGAGCTGGCGAGTTCAGAGAGAAGAAGCTTCTCTCCTGACTGTTTTCTCTTGGTGATGATGAAGCTGGTGATGGAAAGGATTCCATTGATGGATGAGTCGTATTTTCCTTATCTGCATGACCAATGTTTAATAAACTTTCAAGGTTTCTAATGTATTCCACTGCCATGCGTAGAGTTTCAACTTTGCTTAGCTTTTTATTCGGACCTCGATTGGAATTTGCGTTTTCGAAAGCAGCAGCTACTTCCTCAGGGATGTGGCGACGTAGCGCTGCGAATCCATCGTTGACCTGGCGTACCCTGTTGCGTTCACGAGCGTTTCTCCGTGCGACTGCTAGAGGAGTGGGCGTGCGGGCACCGTCATCACTTCCACTTTCACGAACACGAGGCCTTTTCGCTAACACATCGGCTGTCGACGGATCAGCAGCGCGCACTAGAGATGTTACGGACACAGTTGGAGAAGATTGCACCTTCTGCTTCTTCCTCACAATAATAATCTCACGTCTCACGTTGTTATCATTGTTGGTTATGTTCACAGAATTATTCACGGATTCCTGTAGCACCTGCGTCTTTCCTAACGCATTGCGGAAGACAACGACGCCGATTGAGCTCATTTCGTTGATGACTTGCTTTTCACATGTTAGGAGTATTTCTTTTGGATTAGTCGCGGGTCGTTCGTAAATGAGGTCACGTAGTGGACTAAATCTAACTGTAAAGTTGCGTAATAACTGTATTGTAGGGTGTTTTGGTTATGGTGGCGTCAGGGCGCCGGCCGCGCGAGGAATGGCGCGTGCCGCGGACGCACCTGGGGTGGTCGGCGGGGGGATAAACAGGGGTACTTACTCTAGCTAGTTGCACACATGCCCTTTTCAAAGGGCGGAATGGGGTGTTCAACAATAACAATGTGTGTCCCTGCTAACTCACACACGTGTAGCGAGCGACACATGGTCTACAGCGACAGAAGATATAAATTTACTTTTTTACAATGATACCGAAACTGCAAAAGATTTTTGATCTTTATATGTTAGAGAAGAACTATTTACTTTGTATTTGTCACACCTTCCTATACCCATATAAATATATGATGCTAAAATTGGCATCATCTCACCAGGTGGTAAGTAATGATGATGCCGAAGGAGGAAGCGGGCTTACCAATATTGCCTAACTCAATGGGCTACTGGCTGCCTGATCTTCATGCCGGAACATACCAAGGATGTGAATATTGACATTTATTAATATTATAAAATAGTAAAAGCTAGCTTAAAATAACCTATCACTATCTAAACCGATTTTAACAAAGTACATACAGTCAAACCTGGATAAGCGAGAGTTCAAGGGAGCACAATCTCATTCTCGCTTATAGAGGTTTCTCACTAACCCGAGTTTCTCGCTAATGCAGGTACATTGGTAGCGTTTCTCTCTTATAGAGGTACGCAGCAATAACAAGTCACAGCAAGTACGAATGTAGTAAATATGTAACATGATAAAATTATGTGCATGATATGCACAACATATATTATGTACATATTATATTTTTAAATGCTTACGAAAACAAAACAAAAATTCATGCAACATGTAATTTTATTTTATTTAGAAACTCTAGTCCTCTTAATATTTCCATGTCCATCAGAGCACTCAGACTTTATAGAGTCTTTTGATTTTATACTTTTGATTCTGGTAAATTAAACTCCCTCTGAATTTCATTTCGCGATTTTCCGGATTCAAACGCATTCACTATTTTAAGTTTATCACTTATTAAAAGTACTTTAATTTTCCGTTTTGACATGATGCAGGACAGAACTTTCCTTCGCAATTGATAACTATAAACTGATTAAGTCGGACAAACAGGACGGTACACAGGCACACGTGTCCATTCGAAAAGAATGCGATAGAATAACAACTTTAGTTCCACGAAATAGAATAGGTACTTTATTGACGAGAAAACAATACAAAAACAATTGTAGGAAGTTCCACGAAAGTTAAGAATGAGTCATAAAATAGCAGATATTAAATTTGTAAAAAAAAAACTCGACTCGCTTGAGGTAAAGATCAGTAGCAGTCTCACTTACGGAGGTCTATGAGGGAAAAACGACTCTCTCTTACAGAGGTTTCTGTTTCTCGCTAATAGAGGTTTTGGGAGCTTAAAATGACGGGTCCTGGCTATTACTCTCACTTATAGAGTTTTCTCACTTATCCAGTTCTCACTTATCCAGGTTTGACTGTATAAGCACTACGCCATGGAGGTGACAGGTATTTTCTGATAACTGATGGTTTTTTAGACATACCTAGTTTTTTCATTGTCTATGTTCATACCAATATTTCTAGAGGTTTTGTTAATCAAAACATTATTAAATTACATATTATAATGCCTTTGGTTTTTTTTTCAGGGAATCTCATCTTATAAAATTGTATAGATATGTGCAATTAACACGCACACATGCGCATTATAAAATGCCATGCGCATACGCAGGTAGTGCACACATACGCTATAATGCAGCTAAAACCATTCGCGTGCTTCAATGGAATTTCAAATACAGTGAAGTGGCAGGGGTTGGTTTGGAGCACTGAGATGTAGAGTCCTGCTATTATTACGTTTTGTAAAAAAATATATCAAATTAAATAAAATATCTAGTAGTTCAGAGAATATAAAAAGTAAAAACTTCTTTTTAACTAGTATGTGCTAGTATCATTATAAAAAAAAAGATTAATAACCTATGGACCAACTTTACCTAAAAAGCCTACAAGGCCTTGCGAATTCAATATATTATGTAATAAGATAAGGCCGCCTACTGTACACTTTATTATAGTATCTCTACGTATTAACATTACAAAATTGTTTTGGTGTACTATAAGTGTAAATAAATAAATAATATTTCAGATCTTTTTTTGGGCTTCCTCGCTATTGCTGGAATATCTGGAATATTTGCCGACAGATATTTTTATGCAATAATGCGCTAAAAAAGTGGCTTCGGTTGTGCAGCGCGTATGGAAAATTTCGAACAAAGTACTGAACGTGATTGGAGACAGGATGGACTTCGTCTTGCTTAACAGGTTCACCCTACTTCATGTCCTTTGAGCCTGCTGGGTGTGGCAGAGTGTCTGTAGAGTGTATCTAAGGCTTCTTCTATAGCGCTTTTTCTCTATTTAGTTTAAAACTGTGTTGAGTAACTGTATTACATGTATTTTTGCGAAATTACTAACATGGAGATAAGTTAAAGTGTTACTTAACAAAATATGGACTTTGTAGGTAAGAAAAAAAAATTATTTAAATTTTTGGGTTCTATCAAAAATCTTTAGCTAACCATATATGGGCGAACCATAGGCATTGAAAATGGGGCTACTGCTAAATAAATCTATGTTTTTTGTCCACGCGTACCTACCCTCAAGGCTCAAATACAGTCATAAAAACTGCATCCACGCGGACAAAAGCTAGTATTATATGTAGCGTCTGGCCGAAAATGGATTTTCAGCCGAAAACTAAACTTTGGCTTCAGTCTCATTTTCGGCCGAATACGAAAACAAAAATGATTTAGATATTTAAAATTGAAGTTATTAAATGAATTATTAATGGAAGATATATCCGCTGTATTATTGTTATTTTTCTTCTTTTTAAGCAAATTAAGCCTTAAAAAAATAAAATAAAACACGATAATTCCATTACAGGACAACAATTTTCGTGTATTTCTTGCTGTATTAGTTGATTATATAACATAAAACAATCAATATAATTTGTATTACGATAATCGCCATTAAAATCAACTAAACTTTGTCAAAAATCAACGTTGTTAAACTAAACAGACTATTTAACAGAAACTTATAAATTTTAAATGAAGATAAGAAAACACGTATTCTTTTAGCTTTATTTAATACTGATTTGTAAATAAGATCTCTCTTATATACTTGTCAGTTTATGATTTAAAAAATAATAATCAATCATGACAAAAAATGCAATGAATTTGACCAAACAATTGACTAATTAATTAGTTATATTCAATGTGTTATGTTATAAAACCGTCACCGTCATATACACGGACCTCTGATGTTCGGCTTGGCCGAAGCTTCGGCTGGTTTATATGACCGAAAACGAAAATATGGCCAAATATCCATTATTTGGCCGAAAACGAAAACGAATATTCGGTCGGACACTAATTATATCTTACAGTAATAAACGTTTTACACAGATTACCGAATTTTATGTTACGAATATTTTTAAAACTCGGTTCCGTCTCCATCGCAGGGCTCCACACAAACATTTTCACATAACGCGATGGGAACTGGCGCGATGGCGGTGCAACGGTAGTTTTGGGATTATTTCAAAATAAACTTAATTGATGTCCCTTCATCTATAAGTCGTATGAATCTTCTGACGTAAAATCATATATAACATAATAGTATATATTTATTTATTAACAATCATCTCATCTGATGGTAGATAAGTGACATTGATGCCGAAGATGGAAGCGGGTTTGCCAAGATAATGCCAAAAATTAAAATCAGACACACAGACGGACATAGGCTTTAAACTTATAACATTCCCTTTTTGTGTCGGGGGTAAATTGTTAAAATCAGACACACAGACGGACATAGGCTTTAAACTTATAACATTCCCTTTTTGTGTCGGGGGTAAATTGTTAAAATCAGACACACAGACGGACATAGTCTTTAAACTTACAACATTCCCTTTTTGCGTCGGGGGTAAATTGTTAAAATCAGACACACAGACGGACATAGGCTTTAAACTTATAACATTCCTCTTTTTGCGTCTGGGGTGGGGTAGGGGGGTTAATTGTACCCATTAATTATTTGCCGATTAATTTTAATTAATTTAATTATTTGTAGATTGTACCCATTAATTATTTGCCTATTTGGGAGCTGATTGATATGATACGTTCAAACCCACAACGGATCCAGCTTTATGTACCCCACCCCCCCACCAATGGGTAACCCCACCCATACAAAATAATATATTGATAAATATATTAAACCGCCACCGTGGCGTAATGGTTAGTCCATTCGCTTCACACCAGGAGGTCGCTCGTTCGATTTCCGGTGGGGTCAACTTGTAAGACTCGGTTTGGTTGGTGCTAGGGCATTTTCATAGCCCGTCTGGCTAGCTACCACCATCTTATCTAAGTCTTGCCGCCAAACATCATTGTTAACAGCATTGATGGGTTCCGGCTTGAAGATAAGATAGCCAGATCCCCATTGCGTTGGGGAATCTTGGTAAGCCCGCTTCTATCTTAGGCATCATCGTCACTTACCATCAGGTGTGATGATGCCAAGGGCTTATCAATAGTGAATAAATAAAACTGTAGTACCTATTTATCAAATTTAAAACTTTTACTTTTCAAGGTATAACGAAACTCATCAGCTGATAAACGCACTGATATTCCAACAGTTGGGGATCTTTATCTGCGTTTATCTTTGTATTGAAAAGGCTGTGTGTCTGTCTGTGTGTGCGCCCACGCAGCTGTCGACTCCCTTTGTGATGGCACGCGCCGTTCTAGCTATTGTTGGCCCTCTCTTTTGTAGTATGACTAGCCTTTTCCTTGGGCTTTGCTCACGAAAAATTACGATATAATTAATTAGTTAACAAACACTTTATGCTGGTTAGGTTTGTGGATTGATACAATCTAATCGCATAGTGAAGTTTGAATTTTGAGGGTAAATTTGGTCAGCCACAATCATATAATCATCATATCAGCTCATATACGTTCCCACCGAGGGACTCGAGCCTACCCTGAATTAGGGTGATCGGGCCTTAGTCGACCACGCGGGCCCAGTGCGGGATGGTCGATTTCACAGCAGGCTTCGCAGGCGTGTGCAGGTTTCCTCACGATGTTTTCCTCCACCGTAAGAGCGTCGGATAAACGTACATATAAAATCTTAATTCGAAATCACATTGGTACGTGGCAGGATTCGAGCCACGACCTCCCGGATAGGAGGTGGCGGCCCTAGCAGTTACGCCACCGACGCTCTTATTAAGACCTAAATTATTATAATAATTAGAGTAAATGGATTTATAGTTTGGGGCCAAAGGGCCGTGTGAGATTTGTCCCTGAATATTTATATACAGGGTGTAACAAAAAAAGTGTAGGAGCCGTTAAGGCTCCTCCGTCCCTAAAATTAGCAACTCGATTCACGATGTTACAAACATCGAACGAAATAGCTTGGAAATAAAGTTCTTGTCAGCGCGTACTGCAACGTGGCTGTTACGTCAATCGCTGTGGACGAATTGTGCAGAAATTGTGGTTTTTAATTCATTGTAAATAAATTAAGAATAATATCCAAAAAATAAGAAAACAATATATTTTTTTATTGTTTTGTTAAGAAGTTCATAAATTGTTATAATGTTTCGATTAAAATTGCAGCAGTTCTATGGTTACAACTAGAAAAAAAGGTGAATTTTGATATTTTTTTCTTTAGGTCTGTGTATTGAAATAGAATTCGAGGAAATCAAAATTACTTCTAATATCATGTAAATTATAAAACAATTGTGTTTTTCGATAATTGTAAAAAGTGCTTACAAAGTTGGTCGTTGGTGGCGGCCCCTTAACCTTAGCCCCTTAACTGGGGCTTAATTTTTTTCTATTTTTTTTTGCGTTTTATAAGAAGTGTCGAAAATTTTATTTGAGAATTGACAATGCGTTTCTTGGGGATAGTTGTTCAATGCGATAAGAAAAAGCCTCAGTTAACGGATCCTGTACCCTGTATATATTTATTTAGGCACTAATTTGATCACCATTTTACAAACTGTACACCACCTTCAGTCAGTTTCTGACAACTAAATTATTTCTGTGGGGGTCTTATTTTTACCGTAATGTATGATACCTAAGCTACGTAAGAATTTTTTATATCATCTACCAGCAACGACGACGCCTACATCACTTAGCTGAGCAATTCGAGACACGGAATTTATACGAACATGACCGCGGTAAGGCGTATTACAGCTTTGGCCCATTTACCTTGTTGATATGTTTCAGAATCAACATACCATAGTCGGCCAGTGTATATCGAACATAAGGTAAGCTACCCTGATCTTGCCACACTCTATTTTATGTAACCCCCTCTAAAACTGTAATTGAAAAGATTATTTCTTACACCTTTCTCAAAAATCTTATACAACAATTAACTGGACAAGTTGTAATAATTTCGGAAAAGTTATATGTAATAATCATTTGTTTTATGATATAAGAGGTGCTCTTGTAAAAGGGGGGAGGAAGAGGATGGATTAGGGTGACTTACCCTACTTACTCACATTACTCGCATGCAATAAATCATTGAAATCAAATACATCCTACGGCTTAGGGCTAAGGCAACGCGCTTAATACCCAAAAGTGCATCCTGTAATATAAGATGTCGCGTTTTTTCTCGCCAATCGCCTCGCGAGTCCCGAGCTGATGCCTGACATCTTGAGAGCATGTGGGATCCGCAGCTTATGGTGCAGGCCAGGTTTCGGCTAAATATAGATGGTTGGCCATATGGTGGAAGGTGGAGATCGGAAGAGATGTAGATTACAGTGCTCTCAATCTGTCAAAACATAGTTTTAACCCTTTAGTTGTTGTGTTGCTTTATTTTGAGCCAATTTGAGCTACAATGGCTATTTTTTGTTCGAGTTCCTGTAATTTTGAGTTAGGCAAAATGCCATGAATTATTTCTGGTGCCTTTGTTTAAAAGTAAAAAGAAAATTAAACGGTTGTTAAAGGTAATTACTCATAAAATAACATATAAACCATTTCTTAAACAGAAAACATCATCACCATCATATCAGCCTAAGGACGTCCACTTCTGGACATTTGCACACCCTGGACACTTCGTTCAGTAGCTTTTGCGTGAAAGTCAATAAAAAAATCACCTACTCCTTAAATGTCAGTTAGGTAGCCAAAAAACTTTTTTTTTCAATTTCAATTAGTTATTTTACCATTTTTTCGGTGTGATTATTATATATACTCATGCCAACTAACATCTTTCTAGTACTAATATACTCTGAGCTAAGCCACGGGCAGACAGACAGACCTATTCAACGATACCCCAAACTATAGGGTAAGTCAACGAAACAAAATTCACCCAATACCCCACACGATAGGGTTTAATACATTTCAGCCAGATGTGTTCAGTAGCTTTTGCGTAAAAGTCAACAAAAAAATCACCTCTTCCTTACATGTCAGTGAGGTAGCCAAAAAACTTTTTTTTTTCAATTACTTATTTTACCATTTTGTCGGTGTGATATTATATATACCCATGCCAACTAACATCTTTCTAGTATTTTTATTTTTATTTTATCACTTGGTGTTTACTTAAGCTGTAAACTTCCCAAATAAAATAAAATAAAATATACTCTGAGCTAAGCCACGGACAGACAGACAGACCTATTCAACGATACCCCAAACTATAGGGTAAGTCAACGAAACAAAATTCACCCCCACTTTACAACACGTAGGGAAGAACCCTAAAATTTTTTTTTCAAGATTTTATTTTACCACACGGACATATGGACAGACGGACAAACAGACAGACAGACATGGCGAAACTGTAAGTTTTCCTTGTTGACCACAGAACCCTAAAAATTACCATCAATATTTTGCCTGTTAAACTTCAGTCTCTTACCCTTAAGAAAGACGTCTTATCCTTTAGAAGTCATTTACACTCCAAACTGAACTAAAACCATTTAACCTGCCCAGTCACTGAATAGCCTGAACAGCTGCCTTTTAAATAGACTCAATGGCCGGGTCACCTTCAAGTGCTACGTAACCTATCTCAATACAGTTCGCCTTAAAATGGCTGAAGCAGCGATTCTCAAAGTTGCTTTTTGCGCACCGTCTAAGTCCGCTTTACCGACTTTCGACCGGACTCGAGCTGCAGACCTCGCGAGTTTTTCATATTATTATTTTTAATTGTCAACCCCCATTGCCCCCCTCCCTTACCCTTCCCCTAACTCTCCCCTCCACTCTTCCCCCTTTCTCTCCTCCAACTCCCTCCCCCTCCAATAATATTCGCCAAAAATCTTGGCTAAATCCTTAACAAATTAACGCCCCTCCCCAAAACCACTTACCCCACTCCACCACTCGGCAGTGGAGGGTTTCTGGAGTAATCCAATAGCTCCGTGCCCTTCATGAGCCCAAAGTCCCAAAACTACAAAAAAAAAACCCATAGCCGTTTTGAAAAAGATTGAGGGCCACTGACCCAACCTCTTTGAGAGCCTGGGCTTCCCCATGGCCAAACGGATTATTGCCTATTCTTAATACAACCGGGATGAAAGGAAACGTTCAACTTGAAAACAGAAAAGGCTAGGTCATGAATCATGACCATTAAGACTGCCGACGGTATCATAGAGACACAAACAGTTGTAACCTTCAGGGATTTACTCCAATAAAAGTCGTGGAATCCTCTTCACATTGTTTTATTCCATCGATCTTAAATATTATAATATCCACAGCGAGAGGCACGCAGTGCCATATCAAAACTAAACTCAGACAAAGACTCAGACAGCGCTCCGGACTGGTTGGACAACGTGGTAGTTTATATCCTCTTTGCAACTCACAGTACTAGTGGCTAATTATAACTGTTATGTTAAATACAATAACTAATATTTGTACCAGTTACACAATGTAAATAGTCTTTATTCTTTGATATCCTTACTATCCTTAATGGTATTAAAAATGTGAAAATGTGTTTGTTTGTTTGTTACCTTTTCACGATTCAACACCTTGACCAATCTTGATAAAATTTGGTTTGCAGGTAGCCTATGTCACTAGGAAGGACATAGGCTACTTTATATCCCGTGCAAATAGCAAATTCCGATGTAGTTCCTGAGGGAACTGAAAAAAAACCTCTTTTTTTTATTAATTTAGTTTAACATTGCAACGGAACAATGGATTGTTGTGATTTTTTGCACAGAAATGGTTGAGGAGGACGAACATAAAATGTCATAATTTACTAATTAGTATATCATGACATAAGTTCCCGAGAGATATGGGGAAAACTCCTTTCCACGCTCGCGCTCGTCGGCATCGCAACGAAGCAATGAAGTGATTGAAGTGATTTATTGTATAGAAATAGTTGAGCGGTGGTAAGTGACAGAATAGCCCGATATAGTTCCTGAGGGATCTGGAGGACACCCATGTCTACGCTTAGCTCGAGCACTACTTACCCTCAAAGGCAGTCATAAAAACGATTTCGAGTTTCGCTGCGAAGATTGGCTACATAAACATCTTCGAGCGCACGATCGACAAACCGACTAGGAGTCGAAGTGTTCGCCATGACCGAAATCGGTCGGATAGATCATTATTATCAAAAACGAATTCCACGTGGGCGAAGCCGCGGGAAAAAGCTAGTCCTTACTTAATATTATAATAATCTTAATGAAATTTGGCATGCAGGTAGAATGTGTCACAAGGAAGGACATGGGCTACTTTTTATCCCGTGAAAATAGCATAACCCGATGCAGTTCCTGAGGGAACTGAATATATATTCTTTTGTAGTTAATTTCCATGTTTCCATTTCCAATCTTGTCCATATTGTATGTTAGTACTAATATACATATGTATATAGGGTGACCTTTAATTAGTTTTTGATAGCAAAGGATATGAATGTACTCGTAATTACACTTTCCCAAAGAAACTATATGTCAAATATGAAAAAAAAATTATGGTCCCTAATACATTTTTGCCGATTTGCTAACTTATTACATATGTATCGAGGACCAAACCTTTTTTTCTGATATGACATATAGTTTCTTCGGGAAAGTTATTTGTTATCACAAGTACATTCATATGTATTGTTATCAAGGACTAATTAAAAGTCAAACTGTATACTTTGCTGTTAGTGTGTTAGTAAGCTAGACTTCAACATACCTACTCATGAATTTGAAGCAAAAAAAACGTCATTTCAATTCTCATTCAGTATTATGTCCAAACATAATACGCTTTTGATATTCTTTGTTTCACACCAGACGGTGAACTCGCCCCCCGGGTCCTTGGTCTTCGAAATGTAGTGCATTCATTTTAAATGAACTCCTTGCAAACTTCTTTGAGAAAAACAAACTTCACTGAACGGCTTCGAGCTTTCTTCATCATTAAATTTGGTCCTTATTTCTACGGTCATAAGGGGTGGTAACTGCAAAAGTGTTGCGCTGTTGAAGAAATTCGGTTAAGATGTAAGTTCGAGTTTTTTTTTGTTAGGTGGTTGGTGGTTCCATACAATCGTTCTGTACTCGTTTTCTATGGGAAAACCGTTACATATAATTTTAGGACAAAAGTAGGTACAGTCACGAGCTTTAAATTGAGACCCATTTCCATTAAACGTTGCTAGGACATTCATAATGCAATAAGGTCGAAACTTCAGTTCGATAGTTTTTTTCTATTAACAATTGGTAAACCCTTGACAACATCTCACCTGGTTGAAATGTGAAATGTTGAAATGTCAAGTTAAATGTCATAATCGGCCCTTGAAATGATTACCTCTTTGCAAAAAGCTATCACTACGGTTTTCTAATTACGAACATGTGTCAGAGTCAGTCAAGAAAATTATTTTGAGCTGTTTGAAGTGAAATATCTAAATTTTGATTGGACGACTACGGGTTTCATCGATTAAAAAAAAAATTCTATCTTCCTAAGTGACAATTACTCGGAAAAATTCGGAAATGGTCGTTTGCCCGCGCTCCACTCGGTTGACGTAATTGAGCGGTTGCCCCTAGAAACGTAAACTTAAGTTGTCGATGGTAAACATTATGACTTATGACACTGCTTTAAAATATTGGCTCTAAATAGCGTCAGTTTGCTACACGATATTCAACCTTAGGTGGGTCCCAAATTAAAGCTTGCGACTGTACCATAGCTGGTTTATATTTTACCAGAGAAACTATTCTTTACAATGCTTCAGGCTTGTACCAACGCCAACGACCATCTTTGTAACCACTTTTTACTTCAATTAGGGAATTATTTATTGAAAAAAAAAATGTAATTTATAGAATAGTACTCGAGTTTCGCCCGCATGGACATCGTTTTTATGACTGTCTTTGAGGGTTAGTCCCACCCCCTCAACTATCTCTGAGCAAAAAATCACACCAATTCATTGTTTCGTTGCGATGTAAAAAAAATTAACCAAAAAAGAGTACTTTTTAAGTTCCCTCAGGAACTGCCTCGGGCTATGCCATTTTCACGGGATAAAAAGAAGCCTATGTCCTTTCCAGTAACACACAGGCTACCTGCATGCCAAATTTCATCATGATTGGTCAAGGTGTTAAGCATGATAAGGTAAAAAACAAACAATAAAAAAAACAAACAAATACATTGCCACATTTGTAATTTTAGTAAGGATGAGGATTTATTTAGATTTTCTCGAATTCTATTTTAATACACAGAACTAAAAAAATATCATAATGCACCCCTTTTTTTCTATTTGTAAAATTGTAACCATATGACTGCTGTAACTTTAATCGAAACATTATGATAATTTACGAAAGTCTTAACAAAACAATATAAAATTAAAATGATTTTGTTTTCTTTGTTTTTGGAAATTCTTCTTAATTTATTTATCATCATCATCATCATATCAGCAGAAAATCATCCACTGCTGGACAAAAGCCTCCCCCCCCCCAGGGACTTCCACGACGACCGGTCCTTCGCTGCCCGCATCCATCCATTTTATTTATAAAGAAATTAATTGAAAATCACAATTTTTGCACGATTCGACCGACAGCCGCGTTGCAGTACGAGCCGACAAGAATTTTATCTCCAAGCAAAATCGTACGATGTAGAAACATCGTGAATCGAGTTGTCAATTTTAGGGACAGAGGAGCCTTAAAAAATCTAGTTATCTAGATACAAATTCGTCGGAGCGTCGGTGGCGTAATGGCAAGTGACGCTAGCTCCTGTCCGGGAGGTTGCGGTTCGAATCCTGCCACCTACCAATGTGTTTTAGAATTTCGATTTCATATGAAGGTACGTTTATCCGACGCTCTTACGGTGAAGGAAAACGTCGTGAGGAAATCTGCGCACGCCTGCGAATAAAATCGAAGGTTTTGTGTGAAGTCAACCAACCCGCACTGGGCCCGCGTGGTCGACTAAAGCCCGGTCGCCCTAATTCAGGATAGGTTCGAGCCCCTTCGTGGGGACGTATATGAGCTGAAATGATGAGATGAAAATTCTTTATTTTTTTTTATTAAAAATTTGAGTGCGTTTGACTGCTACTCACCTGATGGTAAGTGATGATGTAGTCGAGGATGGTACACGCAAACTCAAATAATGCCTATTCACTCTTGCCTTGAAGATCCCCAAATTATAGGAATCGTTCATTAATTCAGATAAATCTTACGTTGGTGACTACACATAGGTAAATACATAACATCTACCATCTGAAATTTTTAAGTCTGATATACTCACGTGCATGAAAATAATTGAAAACGCTAAACACGTTGAAAAACCGACTTCCATCGCAACAACTTAGTACTTTTTGCATTATTATTTTTGGTTTTTGTTAATTTTTAAATAAAGTACTACACCGATTTTGATAAAATTTATATGGGACCACACGGAAAGCACGAGCTTTCAAATAAAAAAAGAATCATAATAATCGGTTCACCCAGTCAAAAGTTAGGTAACACACATAAAAAAACATACAGTCGAATTGAGAACCTCCTCCTTTTTGGAAGTCGGTTGAAAAGTAGGTATAAATGTTGTTTTGAACTGAACTCACACTTTTTATTCTTATTACTCCAGTTGAAAGTAACCGACCAAAAAATATCAGAAACGGGCAGATGTTTGGGCCCGCGCCTCCACTCACACCGATTAAGCGGACCTCTCATTTCCTCTCAAGGTTTTTAGATACGAAAAAAGCGAGACGGGAGCTCGAAATAGGGGTTGCGCCGAGGGTTTTGCCACGTGACCGTGCGCCAACGCACGAACACAAACGCAAGGGAGCCCTCGATCATTTTATTGATCCGTAGAAAAAATCTGAATGATTAAAATCTTGATTCTTAATGTGGTTTTGAATCAGATTGTTTCATAATTAGTTCACTAAGCCTTAAAAGTAACATTATGAGGTAACACACATATTAAAAAAAAAACATACAGACGAAATTGAGAACCTCCTCCTTTTTGGAAGTCGCTTGATAATCACATTGAGTACAATTGACGAATGTTTTGACTCTAAATAATCACGGATTTGTCAAGAAAAATATATGTAGTTAAAAAAAAAACTAAAAAAACACGCTTTTATAACACGTCAAACTAAAAAGTGAAACATAATTCTTAATATAAGCTGAAAACAATAATGAACGAAAATTACTACTATTATTGTGAAAAAAGCGTGGCTTGCTCGATATACGAAAAATATGGCATAAAGCGCCCCACGCTTTTTTACAATAATACTAGTATTTTTCGTTCATTATTATTTTTCAATTTTTAGTTTGACGTGATTTAAAACTGTGTTTTTTAGTTTTTTTAAACTATATTTATTTTAAAATTTTTAGTTCAGGATAATGAGATAAACTTATGAAATTATTGTATTTTCACTGATTCTTTATAAACGTACAAAGTTTAAATTTAATCTGTCCGTTTAAAGTGGTTCAAAATCGTGAGCAAAGGAGCTGGTTACAAACATACAAACAAACATATATACATACAGGTGAAGCTAATAAAAGCGTGATAAAAATCAGTTAGCGCAAAGTTTGAGGGCTCTTTGGAAATGTTCCCAAAAATTAGCTACAAAAATGATGATTTTTATAGTAGAAAATTGCTACCGATTTAGCAGGGGTACAAAAACTGAATTTACTGTTAAGTGCCCATAAACAGACGCTTCCGTATACTTGTTTTTGAAGCTCGCCGCGGCGCCGTAAAGGCTCTAGGAAGGGTCCCGCAATATCATCAACTCATTGGCTCTCGGGACTACTGACAATTTGGAGCGTGCAAGGAAAGTAATACAAAAACCGGCCAAGTGCGAGTCGGACTAGCACGCCGAGGGTTCCGTCCCACCACACCTCTCCACACAACTACATAGTAATAATGACAATGATACCTATTCACATTACAAACCATATAGACATCAACGCGAGTTACAAAATTATGCTTTTTGTGTTGTCGTTCAGTTCGGACTCCTTAGCGCGAGTACGACTCACACTTGGCCAATTTTTAGTATTTATTGTTTTACCTCTATGTTAGCACTATAATCTCACCAAGTTGTATGCTTGTATGTATTACTGTTTTTACGATAAAGCGAAATCAAAAATACTTATAAACACCTATAAAAAACATGTTATTTTGCATAGAAATATACCTTTTTTTTAACTTTTTCTAATTTTTATTATTTGTTGTTATAGCGGCAACAGAAATACATATTCTGTGAAAATTTTTAACTGTCTACCTATTACGGTTTATGAAATACAGCCCGCTGACAGACGGACAGACAGCGGAGTCTTAGTATTAGCAAAGTATATATTATATTAGTACTAACACACCTACAGTATACCTATAGACACTCGCTGCCGCTCTCTAGATTGCGACTTCACCCCCTTGTCACCCAGATTGATAAAGATTGGTTAAAGTTTGGTTTTGAACGTATAAGATTTCGACGCAGTTTTTTTTGTTCCGTCATTCCTTTTTTGAATTGTTTTTATGGCCCGTTGTATGAAGTGTCCAGGGTGTGGTAATAGGGTCCCGTTGGTCACCCGTTGCGTGTGCGGAACCCTAACAAACTACTGGTCGCACGTATCGAGTTACACTACTTAAACTGTCGTCAGTGGAGCCACCCAACTAGTTTTTGTTTTTTATGAATCTTCCTTTATGAATTTCCTGTTAGAAAAACAAACATACGCGTTTATAGAGTTGAATGTTGTCTTTTGAAGATGAAAAAACTCGTTGCGAATGAGTGATGGATTTCGAATGACTCCTGATCTAACGGAATGTCGCTTCCGATTCTGATGATTTAAAATTACTCAATTTTGTGTTTTTTGGAACGAAAATAGATTTTTGCTTGATGGATGATTATCGATTATCGTTATTAACATGGGAGGTAACATTACCTTCTCGTAGCATGCCTTTCTTAGCTCGCAGTAGACATATTTTGGATGATACGCTAATGGTCATCATCATTGTCATCACCATCACATGCCAAAGCAGGCTGATTTGCACAACATAAAAATACATAAATTATTCATCATCATATCAGCCGAAAGACTCTCCATGGATTTCCACGACGACCGGTCCTGCGTTGCAAGCATCTATTAGTGGCTTCCCGCGACCTTCACCAGGTCCTCGGTCCACCGTGTGGGAGGCTTGCACATAAATAAATACAAATACCTAAATAATTAAGAAGTTTTTATTCTGTCAAAAGAAAGACATGTTTATCATATCAGCCGAAGGACGTCCATTGCTGGACAAAGGCTTTGCCCATAGATTTCCACGACGACCACTCTTGCGCTGCCCGCATCCGCATGTTCACCAGGTCGTCGGTCGTCGGCTTTCCTACGCTACGTTTTCCGGTGCGCGGTCGCCACTCGAGAACTTTACTGCCCCAACGGCCATCTAACAAATGATTAAGTATGTTTTTTGCTTCAAAAACATACACAATGCATATTGACCAAGCTCCGGTTACATGAAATCTTACCTCATATTGTTTACGCGTCAGAATATAATGTACTTAGTGATAATAGGCACTTTATAGTAACACTACCACTACCAATACATTACCACTACACTACCACTACACTACTACTACACTACCACTACACCACAGTACTTTTTGTAGATATTGCAGAAATTTTTAGGTAATTTTTTACACCTTGGGTTATATTATTTGAGTTTTAGTAAGGATCCTAATAACATTTATTTACAACTAGCTTTTGCCCGCAGCTTCGCCCGCGTGGACATAGCTTTTATGACTCTTTTTAAGGGCGAGTGGTGCGCGAGCAATCAGCTCGCAAGCGTGGACATGAGTTTTCTCCAGGTACCTCAGGAACTGTATCGGGCTATTCGGATTAGCAGTCTTTGCCACTTCCCACCCCCTCAACAAATTCTATACAAAAAATCACTTTAATCCGTTCCTCCGTTGCGACGCCACCGACGTGCGCGAGCGTAGAAAACCGTTGTCCCCTGATTCCTCGGGAACTATGTCAGGATATACTTATTAGTAAATTATATAATTTTCCACCTCATCTCTGTGCTAAAAATCACACCAACCCATTTTTTCGTTACGATTTTAAATAACTCAACGAAAAAAGACTATTGTTTTAGTTTCCTCAGGAACTGCTATGGCTATGATAACTTCCACAGAAAAGTAGACTATTTAATTCCCAGTGATACAGGCTACCTGCATGCTAAATTTCATCTAGATTAGTAAAGGTGGTGAAGTGTGAATAGGTAACAAACAAACAAACACATTTCACATTTATAATATTAAGTAAGGATTTCTAAATCTTAAATAACATATAGAGCGTCGGTTGCAGAACGGTTAGGGCCACTACCTCATGTCCGGAAGGCCGTGGTTCGAATCTTGCCACGTACTAATATCTACACGAATATCGATTTCATACTCGTATGTACGTTTATCCGACGCTTTTACAGTGAGAAAAAACATCGTGAGGAAACCTGCACACGCCTGCGAAGAAACACGAAGCTTATGTGTGAAGTCAATCAACCCGCAATGGGCCCGCGTGATCGTCTAAGGCCTGATCGCCCTAACTCAGGGCAGGTCGAGCCCCTTGGTGGGGACGTACCTATATAAACTGATATGATGAAATAACACATATACCTATATTATCAAAAAACTAATTCAAATCATTATATCAATCTGGTAATAAAATTTCCTAAAAATATTAATATGGGTCAAATCCTCGAGTCGTATCAGCTCCAAAGGAGCCCATGACGCACTTCTCGTTGCCGCGCTGGGTGGCAATAGACAACCTTAGCAGCAGGTAGGACCTCACGTCACATCTCCTCTCTCGAAGGCGACGGCCAATCTCCTTTGTGAAGACAAAGGCTTCTGAGGGTTCAGCAGCCGGTTGTCCCACAGACCAGCGGCACAAAGCAGTAATTTGCCTCCAAGACCGAGTACTTATTATGCTTCTTTCTCGCCGCAAATTGAGCAGCAGTACCGTACGGGTGAGGACGTTCCTCTCTGCCATAGCACCTGTTAAAACCCTCCGGCCTTTTGCCATCAGATCGACAAAAGCCCGGCGGCTGCATCTTCACAAACAACGACCGCAACTCAGTGAGTGATGGCCAATCGCCTCCACCGTGGACCCGCAAATACATTGATGAGGTTCACAGATATTGATATTGCAGGCGGAGAGCAACTGCCACACTCAAATAGTCGCCGTCAGAAGAGTTCCCATATCTGTGCCTCCTGTTATAAGATGCTAAACTCGATTTATGTGTTTTTAATTTTTTTTCACTATTTGAATCTGTAAAACATACCTATCTGTTCGTCTATGAAACACATCGCTACGTGCCATAGTTCCAGAGTAAGAGTTGTTTAAAGTAGCTTATGCTGAAAAATACTAAGAAATCCACTCAAAAGTATGAAATAATGTTTTAATACAACTTAAGCGCGTTTTATTATCCCTGCAGTGCCATCTATTGACATTCTGCTGCTATCATTAAAATGTGCGGTATTTGTAGCTAATATGTGGAAAAAAGTACTCTATTGTTATTATTGTAAGTATCGATAGATAATTTCTCACGGGACCTCTTTAGTTTTCCGGGATAAAGAATACCCGACTATACAATGATAGTCAAAACACCCCATCCCAATGTAATTTATTCATATTGTTACGTTGAGCTATTCTAAAGATACATTTTTTTGCATTCCTGCAGGAAACCATAATTTTTTTGGGATTCACAATGTCCCAGTTTTAGTTCGCGATAAGGGTATCAACGTGTAAAATTTGATTGTAATAGGTCAAGCCACATTTGCGTGGTGAGCCATTCTATAAATGAATACTTTTGATTTTCCCACGGGAACTCTTGAATTTTCTGGGATAAAAAGTATCCTATATGTTAACCCGGGTTATAAGGAACCAACATACAAAATTTCATCAAAATCGGCCTGGTAGTTTTTGCGTGATGCGCGAACATACAGACAGACAGACAGACAGACAGACAAAAATTCCAAAAGTTGTTGTTTTGGCCTCTGTATCGTTAGTAATGTCCACCACAGTTATTATTTTCTAAAAATATTTCATGTACAGACACGGCCCCGTTACAGTTTTATTATATTATAGATAGATATTTCGTGTGTGAAATGTGCATTTAGTTGCGCCATTACCACGATACTATCTTTAAACATTTAAATTGAGTGAAATAAACAGTGAAAAACCTACAACACATAATCTTCTTGGTTTGTTTACAACTAAACTTTTGCCTTGAACCTTGGCGCAACGGCAAGGGCCGCTACCTCCTATACTCGGGAGGTCGTGGTTCGACTCCTGCCACGTACCAATGTGTTTTCGAATTTCGATTTCATATGTACGTTTATCCGACGCTCTTACGGTGAAGGAAAACATCGTGAGGAAACCTGCACACGCCTGCGAAGAAACTTGGTAGTTGTGTGTGTAGTTGACCAACCCGCACTGGGCCCGCGTGGTCGACTAAGGCCCGATCGCCCTAATTCAATGTAGGCTCGAGCCCCTCGGTGGGGACATATATATGATATGAAAAAAAGGCTTACAGCAGCTTTTTTTTACAGCTTTTGTTTGTTTTGAGGGTTCCGCACACCCAAAGCAAAGTATATATATTAGTACTAACATTAACATACAGTATGGACACTCCCTGCCGCTCTCTAGATTGCGACCTCGCCCCCTCGCCACCCGGATTGATACAGATTGGTTACAGTTTGGTGTCGAACGTGTAGAATTTCGCCGTGATTTCATTTGTTTTAAGAAATGTCATTTTGCGCCCGTTGTATGGAGTGTCCGGGGTGTGCCCAGAGGGTAACTAACCTATTGCTAAGCCTCCACTGTCTGTATGTCTGCCCGTCCGTCAGCGGGCTGTATATCATGTAGACAGTTGAAATTTTTACAAAATATGTATTTCTGTAGCCGCTATAACAGGAAATACTAAAAATTATAAAAAGTGAAAAATGAGGGAGGTTTCCATACAAAAACGTGTTTTTTTATAGGTTTTCAGAAGTTTTTTTTTAGCTCTATCGTAAAAACGGTTATATATACAGACGTTAATCTTGGTGTGATTATATTACTTATACTGAAGTAAAACAACAAATAATAAAAATTGGCCAAGTGTGAGTCGTACTCGTGTTAAAAGGTCCGAACTGAATAATAAATAAAGTTTTTTTTGTCGCTCGCGTTGATGTCTTTTGTTTAAAATGTGAATAGGTATCATGTCATGGCAGTGTGGAGAAGTTTTGTAGTACTACGAAACCCTCGGAGAGCAAGTCCGACTCGCACTTGAATGTTTTTTTAAATATTATTATTATTATTATTATTTATTTATTTACCAGACAACATGGGCCCATGATATGTTAGTAAAAAACTTACTGACTATATTAGTAAAACATGAAAAATAGAGAAATCAATTAATATAATAAACCTGCCCAGCGTGTGGGTGAATCAGGGCTGACACCCAGTGCTTCTGCAGCACACTGTCAGGTCTGTCTGCCAGCACCCTCAGGATGGTGTTGTTGATATGTATTTAGGCGTAACATTGAAGTGTTCCGGCATGAAGATAAGATAGCCAGTTCTCCATTGCGTTGGGGAATCTTGGTAAGCCCGCTACCATCTTCGGCATCATCGTCACTTACCATCAGGTGAGATGATGCCAAGGGCTTAATTACCAATGGTAAAAACATAAAAAAAAAATAACCACATTACCTATATTACCGATTGCGAATAAAAAATAAAAAATTTGTCTTATGTTTGTATATATGTACTATGTAAATAAAAAAAGGCTTACCAATTGTAAATAAAGAAAACCTATGTTGCATCATTGTTGATAAATTTCTTATTGGAGTAATTTCGGGTACGGGTAGGTATGAATGTTATTCTCTGCTCTTAACTATATGTAGTTCTATAATTTTTTTAGCAAAACAGGTTCTGGCGTGTCAGCGCGTAAGAGTAACAAACGGATAGACATATCTACTTAAAAATCTAAATCTAATAAAATCTAAATCTTAACATTAAATCAAAGTACCAGGCAAGGGCTTACCAACTGTGAACAAAAAATAAATAAAAAGAATCATTTCTATCTCGTTCTTACTAACAGAATATTATACTGTATCATAGGATTTATTTGATGACGAAACTTGTCTGAAATCTGACCATTTTTTAAATAAATAATTTCCATTCAAAATAGATGATCCCTAACCTAGTCAAATCATATGCTAATTTTATGTCTATCAAACACCCACTAGCTTCTTAGCTTCTAGCTTCTTGGTACCCAAAATACGTGAACTGGTTGAGATAGATCAGTTGGTTGATGGTGAATGTACTTACAATCCGTGGATGACAGAACTTTGGGATTTTCCCTACTCTCAAAACAGGATGTTTTTCTGTCAGATAACGACTGTAACACACACATTATATTAGTCATGTGAATTCCCGAACTAAAAATATGTAAACATAAAACTTTTTAGATAAGAGTGGTCAGCATAGGTACATCGCATTTATTAAGGAAAACCACACTTCAATAACAAGATATAAATAGCTTACGTGGACATTTGATAGTTGTTTGAAAAATGGTCTTAAAAATATGCAATTTAAAAGTAAAAAGGACCCTAGGTCAGTCGGGCCAATGGAGAAAGAAAAGTTAAGCGAGAGAGAGGACCTACTTGGAATCTGAAGATTGTCTGAAAATTTCATCGAAATCGGTCCAGCCGTTTTGGAGTCTATAAGGAACATTTTTTTTTCCTTCACATAGCACAACAGAGATAGACTGGATTCAAGTGCTAATAACTACAGCCTCCCTGATATAATAAAAGGATTTGAATGTAAATCACATGTTAAACGCTCATAAGAATTAGAAATGATTTGAACGATTAAAAATTATTCAAAATGATTACAAATCAAATCATTTTTAATCCTTTTTAATGATTTTGTTTAATCAGGGCTGTGATTAAAATAACTAAAAAAGAGATTATAAGGTTTTCTTATTTGTTTACTTAGCTTAAGTAATAAAAATATGTATCGTTTATTTAAGTAAATAAACTTTAAACAAAAAAAAATGTTCTGAGGACAGGTTATAGCGGTGAATACTTATAACCTGTTTTGTCCGTTAAATTTGGAACCATATTAAAATAAATAAACTCATGTGAGTCCAACTATGTAACTTAATTAATTAATTCATTAACTTTAATTATCTTAACGTTAGTTAAAAGACAGTATAATATTAAGAAATTATAAAGTCACATGAACAATGCGTTCATAAATCTTATTATTGGTCAACTGACAGCCAAAACCGTGTGCTAACACTGGTCTTATGTACAGTTGGTAATATTACAAATTATACAGTCAGTCATTCAAATCACCTACCCAGATAACCAGGGTTGTCAATTTTGAACTACATAAATATAATCATAAAGTTTAAAAGACACTTACAATTACAAATTTTGAAATTACATGAATACAAACGCAAATTTAAATTTCCAACTAATTAACCAAGAAAGGGTAACAACGGTACTTTTTAAAGATTATTTTAATTTAATTAAATCATGGTAGATCTTATCTATGGTTTCTGTATCTTTCCTTTTATTAATTAAATCTTGATGCCTCTCCATTTACATAGATTCCATAATCAGACGCTTTTTATAATTATGTTCTGTATTTAAAATTTTTAATATTTTAAGATTTTAGCCTGCTTAACCTCGAGTAGGCTTTATCATTACAAAATACAAAAGCTTTAGCTCAACCTTTTTTTTTAAAATAAAGACAAAAATAATATAAAACTCATGGCATTTAAAAAAACAGAAACAAAACGATTTACAAAAAGTATTGTATCATATAACACTTGACAGCCCTACCAGCACATCACACACCAGAAACAATGTACTCGCGACTTAGCTTGCTCAATAGCAAGTAAGTGGTTGTAGCATCGTCTTGAATTCATCCAGGGAAGCAGCAGTTGAAACAGCAGGTGGCACAAAGTTCCAGAAAGCAACTCCAAGGACAAGAAAAGAGCTCTTGTACATTGATGTACCCGGAATCGGCGATAACAGCGTATAGTCCGGTTGTTCTCAGATCATTGCAGAGTCGGATCGATAATAGCTACATAATTTTTTTAAAAAAATGTTCCTTATAGACTCCAAAACGGCTGGACCGATTTCGATGAAATTTTCAGACAATCTTCAGATTCCAAGTAGGTCCTCTCTCTAGCTTATCTTTTCTTTCTCCATTGGCCCGACTGACCTTATCTAAAAAGTTTTATGTTTACATATTTTTAGTTCGGGAATTCCACTATTAATAATACGTATGGTGCAGTCGTTATCTAACAGGACAAAGTATTATTTTGAGAGTAGGGAAATTCCGACGGAAGTACGGTACTGCTATTAGTATCTGGCAATTGCATGACACCACCTCGTGGTCAAATAATATAAGTAAAATAGTCTTTTTCTTTCTAATTTAGAGGTAAGGGTTAATTTTAAGGGTCTTAGGAAATGAAAATGTAAAAAAAACTACATACAAGTTATGCAAATTTAAAATATGCGACTTTAATACCGTAGATAAGTTTATATAGTTCAGGATCGTGTATAAAGATATGCATAGAGCTACTGTTTCGTAATTAATGTTTTATTTAAGAAGAAATAGGTCATAGATATAATTATAGAGTAATTTAGGTTCCTTCTTTGTTTGCTAGTGAAAACTGTCAATGTTTTTATGTTATTATTTATTATCTCGAGTTGTAAAAGAATGTCTTTGTTTCTGAAACTTTATATGTGTAATTAGACATTATCTTCATTAAGTTTTTATAGAGTGTATAGACTTCCTTTGTGACATTTGATGTGTATTTTCGTTCATTCTCTAAAAAGCTACAAAATTTGCGAACTAGTCACAGATTTGTAAGCTCTCAGATACCATAAAATTCACTATTTATCAACCATTATGATTCAGCATAGAACGATCGCCATCCAACACAATAAATGGTTAAATTTTTTATAAGAATTTTCTAGTTGTTTTCTTCTAATCTTTTGATGCGCACTCACAGAAAATCTCGTCGAGTTTAGTTAAGTCCTTACTTTTGGATCCGAATAAATTCTGAGTATTGTACTAACAAGACTTATTGGACACGGGAGTGTCCCCGCCAAGTTTAGTACGGCCGGACGATCAAGTTGTCGAAGCAAATCACGGTACTTTTAAGCCCCCTGTATCTTCGTTCTGGATATAGGTAGAAGTCTGATTTTTTAGTTATCAATAGTATCAACATATCAGCCGAAGTACGTCCACTGCTGGACATAGGCCCTCGCCCAATAATTTCCAAGACGACCGGTTCTGCGTTGCCCGCATCTAGCGGCTTCCCACGACCTTCACCAATAGTATAGATCGCGCCAAACTTTATTACGGCTCTGAAGTTGGTCACAAGACGCGTCGCAGTAGCAAGCTTTAGGTGTTAGTAGGACGTAAAGGTACCCACTACTCTACTGTACCGGCGCACGCAAGCACTCGAATCACAGTTCAGATCAGTAATAAAGTTTGGCGCAAGCTGTACCTATTTGCTGGACCTACGTCAACATAGAGAATTGAAAGTATATTAGACTTAGTGAAATATCTCAAGTTTATTAAAAATCTACAAATTTAAAATTTATTACAAGAATAGGTTTTAGTACAAAGTGAATCATTTAAAAATAAATTTCTGCCCCCATTTCAACCAGTAGCAATAGTTGTTCATCGTAATATTTGTAATATACATTTATAAAATATTAAGAAACAATAATAATATGAAGAATTACGGAAAATGGTACGCTAATATTAAAAATAAATGAAATCCCAAAAAAAAAACATTATGTAAAATTGTGCCAAGTCTCGATTAAAATTACATGGCCATAAAAAGTAAGTGAATAAAAAAAAAGAGTGAGTTGGGCGTCAATCATTTTATAAAAGTAGTATATCTGTGTAAATACGTCAGAAAAAGTGAATCTTATAGAGTGTTTGAATAAAAAGCATAAGAGAATTAAAGCATCTACAGACTCGCTACGCTTTCAAAATATTTTACGGTCAATGCCACTCGTTTAATATTGTACACTTCATAACTTTTTATAGCCAAGTAATATTAATCGAGGCTTGGCAAGTTTTTGCAGAAAGTTGTAGGGTTTAACTTTTCTTCTCTAATATACAGTGTGTAACAAAATTAGAATAGGACAACATAGGTCGCCTTATATGCACATATATATATATGTCAAATCAGCTGATCGATTTGAATGAAGAGTTTACGGGATTTTGTTACACCCTGTATACTTTGCTACAGATAAAATAAAACTGCGGTATAAACAGATACAAGAGCAAGTGGACCGAGGGAATCAGGCTGACGTTCAGTAGGCAGCGGCGGTAATCGATCCCCGGTCTGCTTGAGTTGATTTCACGGGCTACTGCCTGCCGTGCCGGCTTGGGGATGGATGCCTTGCAGCCACGAGGTAGTCGTGACTCGTGACGTGAATGTCTAGGTGCATGGGATTGTGCAATGGAAGCATAATTCTTTTTTGATGTCTATCGTGTTCTTAGATCACTTTTAACAGAACTAGATACTCGATTTCAAACAAAACAAATTTAATAAAATAAAATACGACGTTGTCTGTAAAGTCGGTCTATGGACGATAATTTTACGTAATAACGTGTCACAAGTCAAACGCTGATGTGCTTTAGACCACACGACTGAAGTAAAACTTCTTCAGCTCCATGTTTAAGGAGATTTACCTAAGATACCGCCCATAGTCGGGTGAGTTAATTCTTTGGCATTTCCTCACAGAGAATCGACCGCATTGGAACACCTCTTGTAAGATACTGGAAGCCTAGTACTTTTAATCCTTTTAACTTAACTTGACCTTGACCTTGACCTTAACAGGCCCCAAGCCCTAAGCAAGTACAAGTAGGTACAACTCTCGCTTGCACGTTTGGCTCAGCGTACTGGCGTAACGGGGCAATGACGTCGCGTAACGGGACACTTTTTCGTGCAAGCAGCCCGTGTAATCAAATTATAAGACGTTATCACGTCAAAAATGTTGGAGTTTTTTTGACGTGAAAACGTCTAATAAATCGATGGACGCCGGCTGCATGCACGAAAAAGGATTACTCATTGTCCCGTTACGCTCATTGTCCCGTTACGTTATACTTATAACGTTATAACTATCGTCCGTCAACCGACTTTACAGACAACCAATTTTTTTGAAAGGAACAAAGTAAAAAAATATGCAGATAGCTATGGTAGACAAAGAGGTAGTACCACGCAAGAACACCTCCGTGAGCAAAAAGGGTGACTTCATGGGACCGCGAATCTTTCTTTTTATGTTTGATTTCTGATCAAGTTTCATAGTGTTGTTATGCTATGTTTTTTTAATCCACAATTGACAAGCCCATGGCATCATCTCACCTGATGGTAAGTGACGATGATGCCGAAGATGAAAGCGGGCTTATCAACATTCCCCGACGCAATGGGGATCTGACTATCTTTTCTTCAAGCCGGAACACATCAATGCTGTTGAGACTAATGTTTGGCGGCAAGACTTAGATAAGATGGTGGCAGCTAGCCAGGCGGGCTATGAAAATGCTCTACCACCAATCAAACCGAGTCCGTGAAGCTAATGGACTAACTATTACGCCACGGAGGCAGTTATGTTGTGGTTTTGAGATATAGATATTAAATATATTTTTTTATGGTTTCCTTAAGAAAGGCCTTACTATATTAATATTTTGTTATGGCAGTGAGGAGGCGCAGAATAGAGGCGAGTAGAGAGACTTTTGGCACATCCTGGGCCCTGGACACTTCATACAAAGGGCCATAAATGACATTTCAAAAAACGAATGACGGAACAAACAAAATGGTGGTGAATTCCTATACGTTCGACAACCAAACTGTAACCAATCTGTATCAATCTGGGTAACGAGGGGGTGAGTTTGCAATCTAGAGAGCGGCAGAGAGTGTCCATACTGTATGTAAGTACTAATATATTATAGGGTCTTAACAAAGGTATGCACTTCAATGCAAAGGTATGCAAAGGTATTCCTCGCAATTTAATAATTTTAATTAAAAAAACAAAAGCAAACTGACCATGGGTTTCTTGGGGAAAGTTGTTCAGTTTCATGAGTACATGCTCCAGAAGATCCTCTTTGGGTCGCTGAGCCAGTGAAGTAGTAATAGTAATTATATAATGGGAAGAAAGTGTTCTTCTAGGTCAATTCTTTCTTGGCAGATGGCCATTATGACGCAGCTTTGATGGCCCGTCGAACTTTTCGTTGCCATTCTTCTTTTTTCACCGCAGCTCTTCTGGTGCAATCATTTAGAGGCGTTCCCACCTGGTCTGGCCTGCCGCGTGCTCTAATGCCTCGAAAGAAAGTCATCATATTAGCTGAAAGACTTCTACTGCAGGACAAAGGCTCTCTATTGCTCCGGAAGAAAGTCGTATCAGCTCATATACGTCGCCACCGAGGGGCTCGAGCCTACCCTGATTTAGGGTGAACGGGCCTTAGTCGACCACGCGGGCCCAGTGCGGGTTGGTCGACTTCACATACACAACCTTCGAATTTCTTCGCGTGTGCAGATATCCTCACGATGTTTTCCTTCACCGTGAGAGCGTCGGATAAACGTACATATGAAATCTAAATTCGTAATCACATTGATACGTGGCAGGATTTGACCCACGATCTCCCGGACAGGAGGCGGCGGCCCTAGCCGTTACGCCACCGACTCTCTTAGAAAGTACCAAGATTAATTTCTACAAAACAAAATTATCACACTTAAAACTTACGACGTCACTTAAAATTTACTTTTATAGGCTTTTTAGATATAAAGATGTCTTCCTTCCACCTCCCATTGATTACAAAAAGTCCCATCTAGTAGCCACCGTGGACGGCGCGTTGATTTACGGGAAATAAAAATTTGGGACATTGGAGCCTTTTTAGCGGCGGCACAGTGGTGCAATTAAAATTTTTAACGAATCTGCCCCAGTGGGTGGTAAGCGACAGTTCTCACGAAGCTATTAAACATAATTTTATTTTGTTTTCTCTACGATTTATGGCCTTTGTCTATGGTCTTTAGTCCGCAGTTTATGGCTGTGGACATCTTTGGGCTTAGTTTATTGGGACTCAATTTTAAACGGTGGCGCTTGTCTACAAACTTTTTTTTTGTTGCAAAAAAATTCTGAAGAGTTTTTATTTGACTCGTTTTTGCGATATGTTTTATAAATCCTTACTTCTGTTGCGGCTGTCCAGCCTTCATGGTGACTGACTGAACTGGCTGGCTGGTTCCTGATGACGACATGACAAATGACGATTTGGTAAAAAAGCTTACAACGGATCTGACACGGGACGAGACGTCTTAAATTGCAAAATATTTACCAATAAAACCTTTGAAAGACTGTACAATATTATAAATGTGAAAATGTGTTTGTTTATTTGTTTGTTTGTTTGTAACCTCTTCACGCTTCAACACCTCAACGATTCTTGACGAAATTTGGCATGGAGGTAGCCTGTGTCACGGGGAAGGACATAGGCTACTTTTTATTCCGTGAAAACAGCATAGTGGGATGCAGTTCCTGAGAGAACTAAAGAAAATACTTTTAATGGGTGATTTTTTTTAACATCGCCGTTGCTTGCAGCTCGCGCACCACTCACCCACAAAGACAGTCATAAAAACGATGCTCACAAAAACGATGAAAAGCTAGTTATTTATAAATTTGAGTAAGTAAGAGTTTTTTGCATGAAATTGCAAAGAGTCCAGAAAAATTTAAGTGAAATTTTCGCGTATTCAAGATAAACATGAAGTCAGAAGCATTTTAGGGTGAATTTGAAATATTGCTCATATTTTAAACAAGGATTTAATCATAAAACTGAATAACGTCTATCAATTACGTGAGGTCGAAATAGTGGCAGAGGGTTATACTGCAAAATTTAACTTATTTAGGAAAATTCCGAGCATAGTTCCCCTCATTGCCCTTGACCTTGAGCCTTCTTATGAGGCCCATAGTAAGCGACCGTGTTTCAGTTCCATAAGTCATCACTGGCAACACACACTGGTCAAAGACCTTAGTCTTGAGACTGCGGTATTTGGGACGATATTGCGAAGCTTCGCGAACGCTGCCCAGTCAAGTTAGATTCGTCAATTGATCTCTTTCTTGAAGTTGGACCTACCTAGCTGGACTGTTTGTCTTAAGTATCGCAAGTATATATTCGTCAACAAAAGTCAACGAACATATCACGTCAACATACGTCAAAAACTGTAAATTTAGTAGTCTTGACTGAAATACATCATCATATCAGCCGAAGAAAGTCCACTGCTGGACAAAGGCCTCCCCCAAGGATCTCCACGACGACCGGTTCTGCGCTGCCCGCATCCAGCGGTTTCCCGCGACCTTCAACAGGTCATCGGTCCACCGAGTGGGAGGCCTGCCTACACTACGCTTTCCGGTGCGTGGTCGCCACTCGAGAACTTTACTGCCCCAACGGCCATCTGTTCTACGAGCAATGTGCCCCGCCCACTGCCACTTAAGTTTAGCAATTCTGAGAGCTATGTCGGTTACTTTGGTGCTCTTATGAATCTCCTCGTTTCTGATTCGATCACGCAGAGAAATTCCGAGCATAGCACGCTCCATTGCCCTTTGGGTGACCTTGAGCCTTCTTATGAGGCCCATAGTAAGCGACCATGTCTCAGTTCCGTACGTCATCACTGGCAACACACATTGGTCGAAGACGAAGACCTTGGTCTTAAGACACTGCGGTATCTGGGACGTAAAGATATTGCGAAGCTTCCCGAACGCTGCCCAGCCGAGTTGGATTCGACGATTGATCTCTTTCTCGAAGTTGGACCTACCTAACTGGACTGTTTGTCCCTGGTATACATATTCGGTAACAACTTCGAGTGTAGAGCCTCCAACCTTCAGAGGAGTAGGTATGACACGGACGTTTGACATAATTTTCGTCTTGTCCATGTTCATTCTAAGACCCACTTGTTGAGAGGCTCTACTGAGGCCATCGAGCATTGTGCCTAAGTCGTCCATAGTCTCAGCCATGACCACGATATCGTCAGCGAATCGAAGGTGGGTGATGTACTCGCCGTTGATATTGATGCCGAGTCCACCCCAGTCCAAAAGCTTAAAAACATCTTCCAGGGCGGCGGTGAACAGTTTCGGAGATATAACGTCTCCCTGTCTCACCCCTCGCTGCAGCTGGATAGGTTCAGAGTTTTGATCCTGGAGGCGAACCGACGGCGTTTTCATACAAACACTTCAGCACTTCGATGTATCGATAGTCAATTTGGCACCTCTGGAGAGACTGTAACACAGCCCATGTTTCGACCGAATCGAAGGCTTTCTCATAGTCCACGAACGCCAAGCATAGTGGCAGATTGTACTCTTCGGTCTTCTGTATAATCTGCCGCAGCGTATGTATGTGGTCTATGGTACTAAATCCTTTTCGGAAACCGGCTTGTTCGGGAGGCTGGAAGTCGTCAAACCTGCGTGCGAGACGATTCGTAATGACCCTCGAAAACAGTTTGTAGACATGGCTCAGAATGGAGATGGGTCTGTAGTTCTTCAGCAGGGTATTGTCGCCCTTTTTGAAGAAAAGCACGACCACACTTCTGTGCCATGCCTTAGGCGTTTGTCCCTTAAGTATAACGGAATTAAATAATTTCTGAAGAGCTTTAAGTACCGGTGTTCCACCTGCTTTCAGAAGTTCAGCCGTAATTCCATCATCACCCGGTGCCATGTTTTTAAGCTGTTTAAGAGCCATTCTAATCTCGTACAGGCTGACGTCCGGGATATCTTCGGTATAGTGTCGGGTAAGTCTAGCTCTTGGGTCTTTAACCAGATCGCTGACAGGCAGACGTGTGATCGTGTACAATTGTCCGTAGAACTTCTCAACTTCTTCCAGCAACTCAGTCTTAGACGATATGATCCTGCCGTCCTCAGTCTTTAGCTTGGTCAGTTGGCTTTGACCAACAGACAGATCTCTAGCGAACACTTTTGAGCCTTTGTTGTTCTCAATCGCCTCTTTAATACAATTTGTATTAAAGTGGCGCAAATCGCGAGTTAGAGACTTAGAGATCTGCCTGTTTAGTTGCCGATACTAAGTAGCGTCTTCAGAGGACTGCAAAACCAATCTGCGTCTTTCTTCCATGAGGTTGCTGGTGAAGTCAGAGATTTTTTTGGTTCTGTTTGAACGGCGAGTTTTGAAAACCTTAGACCCGACCGTTTGGACAATTTCCACGAACCTGTCGTTATAAATATTCTGGGACAAATCACACATGGTCACCTGGCCCCAAAGTAGGATTCCCTGTGTTATGGGAGCCAGAGACTGATATACATACTTATATAAGTTTAAATACATACATATATAGATATTTAACACCCAGACACAGAGCAAACAAATCTGCTCATCACACAAATGTTTGCCCTGGGTGGGGATCGAACCCACAACTCTCGTATCAGTAGTCAAGAGCACTAACCACTGAGCCACCGAGTCAGTTATAATCGTCCACATTCTCGCAGTCTCCTAGGCATTCGAAGCGATTGAGCAAATCGAGCTGAAAGTTTTCGGGGTTTTGGAGTTGGATAGGCGCTGGTCGGAGTGTGGACTTCATCAGTCGACATATTTCTAGCTTGGTCTTTAGATTCAATGTGCCTCTTACCATTCGGTGATCGCTTCCTGTTTTGACTGAGTTGATCACAGAGACATCATTGAATATTTGCCTTCTTGTCGACAAAATGAAGTCGATCTCGTTCTTCGTTACGCCATTGGGATGCAGCCATGTCCACTTTCGCTGTTTAGGCTTTTTGAAGAAGGAGTTCATCATAAAGAGGCCCTCCTTCTCCATAAAGTCGGCCAGCAGCTGGCCACGTGCATTTCTCTCTCCATATCCAAATTGTCCCACTCTCAGCTCACCATCACTTCGTTTGCCCAGTTTCGCGTTAAAGTCCCCCATAACAATGGTGTATTGAGTCCGGGAGCTATTATGTAGAGCTCTAGAGATATCCTCATATAGGAGCTCCACTTCGTCGTCGGAGTGTTGCGCGGTCGGTGCATATACCTGATAACTTTCAGCGAATACCGTTTGGTAATTCGGAGAATAAGGTACGCTACCCTCGTCGAAACACTCTCGATCCGGACCACATTGTTAATGAGGGACTTGTGGACTAGAAACCCGACAGTTGGTCGCCCTCCCGGAAATAGAGCAGGTTTCCGGATTTAAGGATTATGGTGTCCTTCCCTCTCTTCGGACTTCACACAATCCTACGATGTCCCATCGTAACCTGCTTAATGCTTCCTCGAGTTCTGTTAGCTTTACGTCGGTTCGCAGTGTGCGCGTGTTGTAGGTTGCTAGGGCCAGAGGTCTTTTGTTTTGGTAGCCTGGCATCTGCCGGGGATTCTTCACACCCCATGCCCCGCCGTTACCTTGACCGCTACCGGAGCCAGGAATAGCGGGGCCGCCGGGGACTAGGGGCCGTTTTTTCTTTGTGTCGGTCATTTGGGGGGTGTTGCCGTAATCGCCACGCTTGGCAGGCGGGTTGGCGATCGCAGTGTTGCAGATTGGCTGCAAGTCACGGAAAGACGCTCCGTGGTTTTCTTCTCGTTGCCCCCGAAGGGGGCGACGGGGAGACGTCCCCGAGGCGTAGCCTCCTTGACGTGGCAGCTTCCGCCGCCCATTACGATGGACGGGTCCTTGGGGAGGGCACAGGGCCCTTAGCAGACTCTCTAGCCCCGGCTGGGGCGAGAAGCTGCTGGATCACTTCCAGAGCGTGCAGGATGTCGCTTCTGGAAGGCATCACGGTGGTGGTGGCGTCACTGGGGGCGGCGGAAGCAGGGGCAAGGGGCCTCTTCCTCCTCCGACGGGTTCGTCGTTTCTTCGGCTTCGGCGTGGGTGCAGCGGCCGAGCCGCTCAGCACGGCGGGCGCTGCCGGTGCGGCGCGCTCCGCAGTGGCGGCGGAGGCTGCAGGGCGAGAGGCGGTGGTCCGGGCGACTGTCCCGGCCCTCTTGTTCCGGAGCTCCCTTCGGAACACCGGGCACGAGACATGGTTGGCGGGGTGCGGGCCCGCGCAGTTTGCGCAGGTCGCTAGGACTTCCCGCGGCCGTGGGCAGTCCTTGGCGGCGTGGGAATCGCCGCAGCGGACGCAGGCCAGCGGGAGGTGGCAGCCGTGGGATGAGTGGCGAAAACCCTGGCATCGGTGGCACTGCGCGGGTCCTCGCTTGCCACGCCAGGCCTCGATGACGATGCCCGGCATGTGAAGGAGCTCCGCGATGGTGTAGAGGGGCGCTAGGTTGGTGGTCCGCCGAATTTGCGCGTAAAAGATACACCCGGGGCGTCCTGCGCGCGCCCGGATGGCCTTGACATGCTCCGCCTCGAAGCCGTGCTCGGCTAAGGCGTCGATGATTTCGGCGGGCTCGGTGGCGGATGGGAGGCCACGGATGGCCACCTTGAGGGGCCTCTCGGCCGGCAGCGAATACGAAAACCACTTTATTTCCGGCAACGAAGACAGGTACCGCTGCACCTTGCGGTATTCCTCGCCGTCGTCGGGGATGAAACGGATCCCCTTGCCGTAGGGGCGAGCGCTGGGAGCTCGCCCGAGCTCCTCGGTGAGTTTCTTGAAGTGGGTCGGCCAGTTCGGAAGGGACTCCACTACCAAGGGAGGGTAGCGGGCCTTCTTAGGCTGGCCGACGGCGGCAGCGGGGGCAGCGGCGGGTTTCGCAGCAGCGGCGGTACGAGGAGGCGCGGCGGCGCGCGGGGGCGCGGCAGCGTGCGGGGGCGCGGCGGCGCGCAGGGGCGCGGCGGCGCGCGGGGTCGCGGCGGCGCGCGGGGGCGCGGTGGCACGCGGGGTTGCGGCGGCGCTGGGCGGCGCGGCGGCGCGCGGCGGTGCGGTGGCGCGCGGCGGCGCGGCGGCGGCACAGTGCGGCGCGGGGTCGCGGGGCGGCGCGGCATTGCTGGGCGGCGCGGTGGCTCTGGACAACGCGTCGGCGGCAGGTGAGGGTGGCACTTTGGCTTGTTCTGCGTATGTGGGCCGCGCAGGGGGCGCGGCGGTGGAGGGGGGCGCGGTGCGCCTCGGGGCCGGTGCGGGCGGCGGCTGACGGGACTGCACTCGTGGGTCGCGGTGCGACCACGGCGGCAGGGGTCTCCGTACTCGCCGCAGCGGCGCTTCGCCTGCTGCTCTGGCGAGTCTTCCTCTCCGGGGCTTCGGAGGCGTCTGGCGGGCTTCAGCTGGAAGTCCGGCACCGTGTCTTTGACGACGGCGGTGCAGACTTCCAGGTCCAGCGGGATGTGCTGCAGCTCCGAACACGCCGCGTGGAGGCAGGCGGCGGCGAAGCTGTCTTCAGCGAATGGTGGCTGCTCGACGGGGTTCTCCAGTAGGTGGCGCTCGCGCTCCATTAAGTGCGCCGCCATCGCCCTCAGGAGCTCCTCCGACCCGATCCGTGATCGGCACATGCGTGCGACGACCACGGTGTCGACGTCCAACGCCGACCTGGGCGAGAGGGGCTGCGGTGGGCGGGTGCTCGCGCTCTCCATGGAGGCGTGGTCCTCCGTCGGGGCTTCTTGTTGGGTGTCGTCATGCGGCGATGACGACCGGGACGCGAGCGGTGACCCCGAGTCGGAACTCGAGGCCATCTCGCTAGCAGGGATGCGACGTGATGCTCTGCGGCGGCGCGGTTGCGGCTTGTAGCACACGGGCGGGCCCATGTGCTAGTATCAGCGACTCGCGGGCAGCGGGCGGGGATACGGATGCGCGAGTCTAGAGGGGCGTTACATGCCCGATCAACCTTCGCCCTGAGTAGACTTTTGAGGAAAACTCAGGGTTCCGGATGTCCAGGCAGTCCCGGCCCCTCAGCTGCGACTTAAGTGGCGATCCCCTCCGCGCAAGAACGCACGGGCGCGACTACCCGCACTATTAAAAAATAGTGAGGGTAGATAGCAAAAAAGTTGAGGCGACTCCGGGCGCAAGTCGATTCGACAGTCCGTATGGCGAATCCGGAAAGACGCTGCTACCCATCCTCCGGTTTAAGTCCCTTAGTCGGCTCTTACGACACCTATTGGATGAAATAGGATGGCCCTATTCTAAGCATAGACAAAACTTATTTGATTTAATTAGTCAAAAATATTACGCGAGGAGATCGGTGTCCCATTTCCATCTTACCAAATTTCAACAAAGCGAGGGGGTGGTCTATATTATCTTGAAAAAAAAATTCGAAAATTAATTGACGTCCCCTAGGCAAGTGACGATGATGCAGAAGGTGGAAGTGGGCTTACCAAGATTCCTTAACCCAATGATGAACTGACTATCTTAACTTCAAACCGGAACACATCAATGTTGTTAACATTGACGTTTGAATGCAAGACTTAATTAAAATGGTGGCAGCTAGCCAGGGCGGCTTAAAAAAAGGCCCTTCCACCAACCAAGACTCCTCCGGGAATCGAGCCCGTGACCTTCTAACTATTGCGCCACAAAGGCGGTTGAAATTTTAAACCAGAGACAAAATGTCTAAGGTAATGTCAATGATGACCCATGTAATATCTCAAGCGTAAACAGCGGCAGTAAATTAAGTACCTCCCAGTACATATAAAGTGGGGGTAAGTCTTCGTATTCTTATCATTTCACCTGTAGATATAAATTCCTTGTCTTTCGTCATCATATCAGCCGAAGGACGTCTACTGCTGGACATAGGCCTCCCCCAAGGATTCCCACGACCACCGGTTCTGCGCTGCCCACGTCGAGCGGCTTCCCGCGACCTTCACCAGGTCATCGGTCCACCGAGTGGGAGGCCTGCCTACACTACGTGGTCGACACTCGAGAACTCGACACGGCCATCTGTTCTACGAGCAATGTGCCCCGCCCACTGCCACTTAAGTTTAGCAATTCTGAGAGCTATATCGGTAACTTTGGTTCTCCTACGGATCTCCTCGTTTCTGATTCGATCACGCAGAGGTAACTCCGAGCATAGCACGCTCCATTGCCCTTTGGGTCTTTCATAAACACCATTTATTAATACCTATTCCGTTTCCATGTGCTATGACAATACCACACCCTGGACACTTCATACAACGGGCCAGAAATTACATTTCAAAAAACGAATGATGGAACAAACTAAATGGCGGCGTAATCCTACACGTTTGACAACCAAACTGTAACCAATCTGTTATCAATATGGGTGACGAGGGGGTGAGGTTGCAATCTAGAGAGCGGCAGGGAGTGTCCATAATTTATGTTAGTACTAATGTATATACTTTGACAATACTAAGCTTAATAAATTACGTCTAGTTTGTATAGTTGAATGTCTTCTAACTGATTGTCGGTGTCATGCCGATTAATTGTCATTGATTCAACGAACCCACCCTTTGTATCATTTGTCCGAATGTCAACATTCATAACCGCACGATTTTATCTACGCTAAGCGACGCATACGCAGCTAGGATCAAATAAAATTGTATTATTAACGATTTACAAAATGCGTTGTCAGCATGATGCGAACTGTAATGTAATGGGTCTTTCTTTTATTTCTTTTTCTTTTTTCTTTCTTTTTTTTGACATGAAAGGGTATAATAAATAAATAATAGTTTGTCCTTTGGACAGTGTTGTGATGAAACCTCACAGTGGTATCTCAGCATGTGGTTGACAGACTCTTCACCGTTTGGTAGTCAGTCGGTTCGTGATTGTCCTAAATTAACATATTATTTTAATTTTTAACCCTTCACATCATATTGATGTCAGCTGAACTGGCACGGCAATATTTAAATTATTATGTTTGTGTCGTTATTTTTTTTATTGTCTTGTGTTATATTTCAGAATGAAAATAACTCTTTAATCTTTTTTTTGGGACTAATATTTTCTCGTTAGAAAATTATATGTGTTCATTTAAAGAATTGGACGATTTGTGGCTGATATGATGATGATGATGATGATTTAAAGAACATAATATTATGGCTCAAGTAAGTTTGCATTGATGATTTCAATTTAGTTAGTAACGCTATGTCCCATGTATATGTATGGGTACCCCCATAAATTAAAATATTTTTTGGTTATTAAATTTATATTTTTATGTCAATTTTATGTTATTTGGTTCAAAGTGGACTCACATACGGACTGAACAATCGCGATCTTATGGGGGTTCCTTACAGGGTGTACTCAACCCAAAAAACATCGGAGTGTTTTATTTTTATTTATTTTTTATTAAAAATTTGAGTGCGTCTGACTATATCTCACCTGATGGTAAGTGACGATGTAGTCGAGGATGGTGTTTAATTTCGTAGCCCAACTAAGATTAATTTTCTAACTTCAATAATACAGCTAGCATTTTCTTCTTAAAACACTGTACTTCTTTCTTCAAACGCAAGTAATATAGTAGGTACCTTGCATACCATAATAAGGCTGAAAGAAAGCGATACGCGCCGTCAGCAGTGTCATTACTATAAATTTACACGCAATGCGCAGACGCCTTAACCGCCTTAACACAGGGCGAACATAATCGCAGGCGCAGCATTTAAATCACTTCCCAAGTTTTGTACGCATGCTGTGTTATGCAGCGTGCAGTGTGCAGTGTGCAGACTATTTAATATAATAGACGCAGAATAAATAATAGTGAGCTTGTCTCAGAAACAGAGTCTTGTATCTTAACATTTTTTTACAGGATCATGCAATTAAAGGGCTACTACGGCGTGAACCAGCTGACGCGTCACTATGAAGTAAGATTTGACAAACAACAGTTTTTTGTCTTTAAAAATGTATTTTTTTCAAAACGCACCTTTGCCGCTAATAGTTTTAGCACCAACACAAAATGTAACACACATGACTAGAAAACAGCTGATCCGCACGGCGGCCATGTTGGATCTGGCATACTTACATTTATTCTTATAGTTCTAGGGTTCTATGTGATTCGAAGACACTAACTCGTAGATTGAAATTTAGTCTAAAGTAGAGTGTATCACCTAAATAATTGGGACTAATTTCAAATATCTAACTATTATTCAGTATTGAAGCATTCTTTGTTACTGCTTATTGTTTTTTTATTATTGCACCACCTTTTATCTTATTCTAGCACTGATTTTGCTACCCAAAGGTTGCCTGAAAGATATTGCTACCTACCTAGCAATATGACGGCCTTTTGTATAATATTTCTTCTATGTTGTTTAACTCCTTATTTTTTTTTATTGCAATAAAGAATATTGAATTGAGTTGAATTGAATTAAAAAGTTGTTTATTGAATTGTTTAGGTTTTTTTATTCACAATTGGTAAGGCCTTGCCATCATCTCACCTGATGGTAAGTGACGATGATGCCGAAGATGGAAGCGGGCTTATCAAGATTCCCCAATGCAATGGAGAACTGGCTATCTTATCTTCTAGCCGGAACACATCAATGTTGTCAACACTGATGTTTGGCGGCAAGAATTAGATTTTTAACGATTTCTGGCATAACGTAATAAATCTAGTTTCCTGTCTGCCTCTGTAAGTTCTGTTACACATTTGACCAGAGACTATCTATCTGTTGGCGAAGCGTTAAAAGAAATTGCGGGGTTCTTTACCGGTAACAATTTAATTGAATAAAATTAGCCAATAAACTCCCTTCGAAGCCTACAATGGAATACCGCCTTCAGACGCCGTTGCTCGTAAACCAGCTTATTTACTGGAGCCTCCAGGAATCCACATTAAATCCATTCTATGTAACGCATCCAACACTTTGCGTGTTTCGATAAATAAATGGACCGGCATTGTGTAAATATTCGCAAAATAGGGGTGTACAATTACCTAAGATTGTTTCATATTTAGTAGGACCAGCATTTCCAAACAGAAGTTCAAATGAGTCCTTTTTACATCAACTACACATAGAGCAGAGAAAAGATCCTAAATCTTTGGCCACAGTTATATATAATTGTGGCTAAAGTTATAGATAACTGTGGCCAAAGATTTAGAATCTTTTCCAAAAAGAAAAATTTCTAAGCAGAAATTTAAATTAGTCCTTTCATCATCAACTACACATAGAGCAGCAAAGAGATTCTAAATCTTTGGCCACAGTTATCTTTATTTAGGATCTTTTCTCTGCTCTATGTGTAGTTGATGTAAAAAGGACTAATTTGAATTTGTGCTTGGAAATTCTGGTCCTACTAAACATGAAACTATCTTTGGAATTTTTCTTCTAAGGTTTAAAAGGAAAGCTCTTGTCGGTTGTCGGTGGAGTAATGTACAACTTCGCTTGACCTCTGCCAACATCTTGGCGTCTCTTTGGAACAAGCAACCAAAATTCTTGTTATGTTTATGTAAATTCTAACTCTATACACATTTTTCCAAAATTGCACAAATTTTAACCAACTTTAAAAAAAGGAGGAGGTTGTCAATTCGTCGGAATCTTTTATGTATACTACTACTTAATACAAGGTTCTTAATATTTTAGAACCATTCCTGCTGTACCAAAGAACTGTCACTGTTATATGGTGCCATTTTAAAGATTCATTCGCCCCGTCTGTCATCATCATCAGCCGATGTACGTGTCTGCGTCCTACAGAGCGCGTCATTTGTACCGATTTGGATCAATTGGGCCCTCCAGCTGTTGCCCGCAACCTAGCGCATATCATCACTCTACCTAGATCCAGGGGCATCCCACGTTTATCTAAATACAACACAATAAAATACGATACGATGCGACGTGACGCGGACGCGACGCGACATGAAACGACACACCACAAAACGACCAGACACGACATGACGCGACGCGACGCGACGCGACGCGACATGACGAGACGCGACGCGACACGTAAAGACAAGACACCACACGACACGATACGATACGATACAATCGCAAGAATCGTTACGCTTCTTCATTTATTATGCGTACAGCGCAGGAGTGGAACTCCTTGCCTACGTCAGTGTTTCCCGATTCCTATAGTTTGGGGATCTTCAAGGCGATGCTCAAGGCTTTGGAGCTTGTCATTGACTAGCTCGTCGTCACCAATGAGTCTCCGTGCGCGTCGGTCGATGGCGTCCAAGGTATCTAGCTGATAGCGGGCTGATCCATCCCATAAGTGTGAACAGTACTCCATACATGAGCGGACCTGTGCTTGATATAATGTAAGCAGCGTAATACTGCTCAATCCTGGTGTTGCTATTTTCAACATTATTAAAAATGGTATATTCAGGCGCGTTAATACAGTTCTACAATTTACTTTAGTACGTTCAAAAATAATGTCGCTCACCCCTTATTTTTGCGCAGGTATTTTGGTAAAAGATCCAAATTACTGTAAATTATGTAAGTTTTAAACCTCCCCAATTGATAACTTAATAAAACGCTCGCAAGTAGGGAGCTGCGGCCCCCGGGGGCAAAACGAAGGCATTATGGCCAAATAACCTTCATTTTTATACGAGACATACAACGGGATATTGTATACCTTTATGTTATGATATCATTGTACAATTCGTCGTGTTATGTGAACATAAAAACATAAAATTACACGAAGCATGTGTGAAGTTTATTATACGTACAGCGCAGAAGTGGAACTCCTTGCCTGCGTCAGTGTTTCCCGATTTCTATAGTTTGGGGATCTTCAAAGCAAGAGTGAATAGGAATTATTTGAGTTTGCGTGTACCTCTACATCATCACTTACCATCTTTGTTTGACTACATCATCACTTACCATCAGGTGAGTTGCAGTCAAACGCACTCAAATTATTAATAATAAAAAAAAGGTAATTAGTGTCGAAGTAAGCTTTGACCGCATCCGTGGCGTAATGGTTAGTCCATTCACTTCACACCAGGAGGTCGCGGGTTTGATTCTCAGCGGGGTCAACTTAGTAAGACTCGGTTTGGTTTGTGGTAGAGCATTTTCATAGCCCGCCTGGCTAGCTGCTACCATTTTATCAAAGTCCTGCCGCCAAATATCAGTGTTAACAGCATTAATGATTTCCGGCTTGAAGATAAGATATCCAGATCCCCATTGCGTTGGGCAATTTTGGTAAGCCCGCTTCCATCTTCGGCATCATCGTCACTTACCATCAGGTGAGATGATGCCAAGGGCTTATCAAATGTGAATAAAAAAAGAGACCATACCAGTCGATCAGACCATTCGATCATTTCAATATCATGATTGTAAAGCTTTGAAATTATAAGACAAATTAACTTTAAGCATTTTGTTAGATGAAGGAAAGAAGAATTTCACTTCAATAAAGTATAAGTTTTGATAAGACAAGATGAGATGAGATGAAAAGAGACGAGACGAGACGAGATGAGACAAAACAAGACAACACAAGACATTTCATTCCATCTATTTCTTTTTCACGCCATGCGCTGACATTTCATTCAAAAATCAAAATTGTTTTCCACTATTCAACATATATTTAAAACGAAACTTGGAAATTTTATAAAATAATTATTTTAACCCGCTGCTTCTTTTTATTATTTTAACTCATCTCGGGTAAAACAAAATTATGTTTGTTAATTTTGTGATTATAATTTACGTGTGTTACGTTGTTCTAATCCTTGTTCTTTTTAGGTCTTTACTAGCTGTTTCCCGCGGCTTCACCCGCGTGGAAAAAGCGGTCTATGCGTTGATCCAGGTCCTAATCTGTCTACCTACCAAATTTCAGCCAGATCAGTTCAGTAGTTTTTGCGTGAAGAAGTAACAAACATACACACTCACACACTCACAAACTTTCACCTTTATAATATTATAGTGTGATTTGATCTTCATAATTATCATCTAATTCAACTGTAAATAAATCGAAATACCTGTGAACCTACACCTATGATGACGTGTAACAGTATTTAAAACAAATATCCTTTCATCTCAACACTTCAACACAGAATAAAATTCCATAAATGGAAGTGCTAACATCAAGCAAGTGTTACCAATATAATTAGCATAAGGACAGGTGCCCATGATAAGCATACTCGCGACTAATTCGTATCAACCGACGGACATAGCCTCCTGAATATTCAGGAGATGTAAATTGGGAATCGCAAGAAAATGTCAGCTCCCATATAACAAGGTAAATGCAAATATCGATAATATTATACCAATATTATAATAATAACGAAATTGTTGGACCTCATGTTCGAGATTACACGTCAGTTGCGCGTGCGCGGACGCAACACATGCGTGGTATACAGAATGTAACTACACGTCTTAAAGATAATTTTGAACAAAAAAAAACCGACTTCAAATAGGAAACTAAGGTTCCCCTCGATTCCTCTGGGATGCCATCTTCAGATCCTGGTTTCCTTATCATGGTACCACCCTTGGGACATCTCCATTCTAATAAAAAAAGAATCATCAAAATCGGTTCATAAACGACGAAGTTATCCGCGAACACACATAAAAAATATATGTATACATACGGTCGAATTGAGAAACCTCCTTCTTTTTTTTAAGTCGGTTAAAAATATAATATTAGATAATATTCACTGCGAATTCGTGTCTAAAGTAATGTTTTTTTTGAGACTTAAGGCCTTAAGATGGGTCAAATGATAATATTCAATTCAAATTATTGAAAGACTATGTAAACCATGGAAAAAAAATAAATAATATACTTAAAGTAATAAAAAATCGATTTAATTGAATACAATTTTAAAAATATTACTACTTTTGATATAAAAAGTATACATAGACCCTGCTTTTTGCATTGATTGCAAAATTTCTCGAAAACAAATAGTTAATATTGAATGAAACCAACACACAAAAATCGGTGACTTTAAGACCTTTAATTTTAATTGAACACATTTATTTATACGTATTTGAAAGTGATGAAAAGTAATAAAATCATGTGAAAATAGAGAATTGGGCGTTCGGTTTCAACGTAACAGCCGAGTTGAAGCCCGCATTGATTTGAACTTAAAATGAATAGAATTACGTTCGATATTATTGAAACACGTATCAACCTGCTCGGATTGAGTGACCTTAGCGACTGAAATCAATTCTGGAATACCCTTTATTAAAATTTATCAATCATAGCTACTACTGCCACATAAACCGCTATTACAGGACATCCAAAAAAAATTAATAATACCTAGTAGGACATGTTGTCAATTTTAAAGGAAAACTTGTTTGTTTGTTTGTTTGTTTGTAAACTCTTTATTGAATTTACGTTACAATACTTAATCCCTTACGGGATCTCTTCCAGTCAACCTAAAGAAAAGGAAAGAGATTTAAAACAAGGAAAAAAGGTAAGTGCAAAAGTTACAAACACGACTTTCTATAATCTAAATATTAATATTAAGTAACTAGCTGTCCCGGCGAACTTCGTTCCACCTTACACTACACTACATTACCCTACCCTACACTACCCTAACTACACTACACCTACACTACACTACCCTACCATAAAACCAATTATTTTTTGACTCATATTTTTTTTGTTTTTTTTTTTAATTTAATTCCGAGCATTTTCATATTTATTCACCTTTTGAACCTTCTCTGGACTTACACAAATAATTGAATACCAAAATTAGCCTAATCGGTCCAGCCGTTCTCGAGTTTTAGCGAGACTAACGAACTAACGAACAGCAATTCATTTTTATATATTCATTTTATATCTATACAGGATAATTTAAAAGTAATTAACCGTAAACTTTGGCTGGTTTTTCTGTTTGTTAGCTGCTAAAATATACTAGTATACTATTATCGTCACATATTCGGTGGGTTCGTATCTCGGCCCAAATAATGTCCACAATAGACATAGCTAACAGAATCGATAAACTGAAATGGCAGTTGGCAGGGCACATAGCTCGTAGAACAGATAGATAGAACAGTAGCGCATCGAAAAACGTAGCGTAGGAAGGCCTAGACGCGGTGGTGAAGATAGCGGGAAGCCGATGGATGCGGGCAGCGCAGGACCGGTCGTCGCGTCGTGGAAAACCTTGGGAGGGCTTTGTTCAGCAGTGGACGTCCTTCGGCTGATATGATGATGATACGTTAAAAAGAAATGGTTAATTTTTATAATGGCTACTTTAACGATTCAATACTATTTCACTATATTTAAGGCAATCGCCAAATATAGAGTCTGAGCACTCAGAATTAAGTGTTGTTTAACGCCAAAACAGCAAGAAAGGAGGAAGCCAAGTTTCTGTTGTAAAGAAAGCCCCAATAAGTAGCTTACACATTTTATGTTCAGAAAAAACCGGCCAAGTGCGAGTCGAACTAGCGCTCGAGGGTTCCGTACCACCACACCCCTCCACACAACTACACATAGTATAATGATAATGATATCTATTCACCCTTTAAACAAAAGACATCAACGCGAGCCACAAAAATATACTTTTTTTGTCATTCAGTTCGTACTCCTTAGCACTCCTTAAAAAGCGTCGGTGGCTCAACCTGTAACGACTCGGTCCTCCTTACCAGAGGTCCCGGGTTCAAATCCGGACAGCCAATGTACCAATGAGTTTTTTTTAAACTTACGTACATATACTTACCGATTGCTTCAACGGTGAAGGAAAACATCGTGAGGAAACCTACACATCTGATTCCAGATGTGTACGAAGGTCGCGTTGCATACGTCCGTAGGTGTAAATCTAAATACCCTACACGTGACCGCGGGTGATGCTAAGTACAACACCAGGCAACCGCCGTCTACCCCTTGGATAGCACGGTTAATTGTGCCACACGATAAGAAGAAGAAGCACCAGTACGACTCACACTTGGCCAATTTTTATTATTTTTTGTTTTACTTTAGTATTAGTACTGTAATAACACAAAGTTTCACGCCTGTATGTGTTACCGTTTTTACGATAGAGCTAAATAAAAATTCCTTCCGAAGATCTATAAAAAACAACTTTTTTGTATAGAGAGCCCTCTTATTTTTTCACTTTGTCTATCATCATCATTACAGCTCATATACGTCCCCACCGAGGGGCTCGAGCCTACCCTGAATCAGGGCGATTAGGCCTTAGTCGACAACGCGGGCCCAGTGCGGGTTGGTCGACTTCACACACAACCCTCGAGTTTCTTCGCAGGCGTGTGTAGGTTTCCTCACGATGTTTTCCTTCACCGTTAAAGCAATCGGTAAGTATGTACGTAAGTTTTTGAAAAACTCATTGGTACATTGGCCGTCCGATTTGAACCCGGTACCTCTGGTTAGATGGACCGAGTCGTTACCGGTTGAGCCACCGACGCTTTTGTCTATATTTTTTTTTAACTTTTTTTATTCACAATTGGTAAGCCCTTGGCATCATCTCACCTGATGGTAAGTGACGATGATGCCGAAGATTGAAGCAGACTTAACAAGAATCCCCAATGCAATGGAGATATTTAGTATTAATTATTGTTGAATTATTCAACAATCACTGATTCTGTGAAAATTTCGACTGTCTACCTATGGCGGTTAATGAAATACTGCCCGCTGACGGACGGACAGACACACTGACAGCAGAGGCTCAGCAATAGGGTCCCGTTGGGTGTACGAAACCCTAAAATAGCATGTTTCTCATAATGAAGCACATAACGGTAAGAAACAAGAACTTATCATTTGTGGCTGTGTCACAAACACGTAAGATACTTTTTTGCAAAACCCGAAGTTTTCTCCTTTTTGGTCTTTGACTTAAAGTTATTTATTTATTTAATAGTTTACTGTACACAGGATACATAAAAATACAGATTTTAAACACTAAGGTGACACAAAGGGTACAGCTTATATCTGAACCGGGAATGAAGAAAGTTTTGACTGAAATGGTAGACGTGTACACAACTTAATTAAACAAAAAAAAACAATACATAAAGTAATATTCAATAAATACACAAATTTCAACAATCATTTTATGTTACATAAAATATGGATTTTTGGTTTGAAAATAAACGATTATTATTAAAACTAACTTGGGGGAGATCTTTATCCAGCAGTGGACGTTTTTCGGCTGATATGATGATGATGATTAAAACTAAAACTACAGCATAAGAACCCATACAGTGGCCCAATTCCTTTAATGTTAGCATCGAAGTGACTCATTACTTTATAGTATAGGTAGCGAAAATAAATAAAATTGTTTTAAAATACTCAGTTACGGTATTGCTATTTAATACGTAAAATTTAGTGGAATTGGGCCTAAACGGAGTTTAAGAAAAAAACTATTTTTGAGTAGAAAGGAATGTATTTCAATAAAAATAAAAATAAGGTAAAATTGAATATAGAATGTTTTTTTTTCTTAAACTCTGTTTAGGCCCAATTCCACGAATTTTTTCTTATCATTTAGCGATATCGTAACTGAGTATTTTATATATAAATTTTATTTATTTTCGCTACAATAGTCACTTGCACCGCCTTAATGTATGAAGTGTCCTGAGATTTGACTATGGAACTTGGGGCTGCACCTATTGCCTCCCCCGCATCTTTAGACTTTGCTTATGATGAGGTATTGATTGGAACAGTTGTCTCTGTATTTTTCTTTACGTGTATAGAGTAAAGAAAATAACCACACTTTTCAATCAAAAACTACAATGAAAGTATAATAAATAATAGTATTACTAACTTTGTATTATCATAAAAAATTATACTTCAAAATAATTAGTCATAACTAGAGTTGAAAGTAACGGTGTAGACCTATCTTTGGGTTTTTTTCTATCGAACCAAAACTGCTCAATCGTATTTCAAGTAGCTTTTGACTTTAAGGAACATCATCAACAATAAGTTATTATTTTTTACCCTAGGGGTTTCTACCGTTTAGGAGTAATTGACGTCAAAAATATCGAAAATCTGTAATGTTACCGCCTTAAACGTTGTTCGTTACCTTGTGTGTTTAAAATATATTTGAAGGAGCTTGGCTTTTTCTAAAGTTCGCGTGACAAATGTTGCGCGGCCCTTTTTGCCCCAGTAATGAGACACGACCGGCCCACGACAAATTTGCCCCATAAATATCTCGGAGATGCATCGATCTGCATCGTTAATTTATTAAACTGGATGTCTATATCGATATCGTAATTCATCCGTGCATTTATTATATTGCATTACCTCATTTTTAGGGTTCCGTACCTGAACCACTTACTGAAAGGTCCTCCCAAAAACAAACGAAACGAAATCGATAGTGAGTTGTTTATTGTCAAAGTCGCAAAACTTAGTAGTACTTTTTGACGTGAATACGTCTTTAAAATTACCTCCATAGGGATGCAATCCAAAAAAACGAATGATAACAAAATCGGGGGATACAGTTTAGTGTTGTAGCTACATATCTATCATCTCCATCCAAATTTCGTTTACACCACTTGATAGTTAAAGAATCAAAGAATTTATTTTTTCTTCCTTGGACTGCGGAGGAGGGAGGGAGGAGAATGCGTTTATGCATACCAATACAGCCGGCTGTACTGGCTTTGTGGGACTCACAGCCCTGCGCCTATTTGCATACATACCCCTTATATACATATACATCAGGTAATGGTAATGGTAAGAACGGGCTGGTTTCCGCAACCAGGCGCCCGATGCGCCCATTTTGCGTGGTTAGCTGGCATCACTGCCAGCTCAGCTCCTCCAGGAAGTCCAAGAGTCCCCGCAGGTTGCCGACGACTTCCGGGAGTGTCCTCAGGTCACCGTGATACTCGGCCCTGTATGCTGCCACCTCTTTGCAATCCAGAAGAATATGGGCAGCCGTCTCTTCGGCCTCCATGCACGCTTGGCACAGTGGGCTGTCCGTAATTCCTAGGGTGAAAAGATGTTTGTTAAAGTAACCGTGTCCGGTGATGACTGCTGTTACCTGTCGGAGCTGGAGTCTACCCAACTTCAGGACCTTCCTGGCCAGGCCATGGTTAGTCCGTGGTAGGGCCAGTCTCGCCTGACGGCAGGTATCAAGTCCTGTCCAATACCGGTTATGTTCTGACCTTGTGCGCTGCCGCAGAGTTGATCTGAACCAGCCTGTGGGGAGGGGTAAGATGGGTTCCGGTCCCACAGCTACGAGTTCTGACCCTCTCCTGGCTAGTTCGGCAGCTGCGTCATTTCCTCGTGAATAGCTGTGTCTCTTAATCAACTGCGAGTTACGTTGCTGTGGTGACATACCTCCGTCAGTCTTTGGTGACACTCGTGTATTAGCCCTGAAGTAATGACATTACTTTGCAGGGCCAGTAGAACTGCTCGACTATCTGAGAGGATACGGATAGAGTAGTTCCGTACCCTTCTAGCGGTGACTGCATCGGCAGCCAGAATGATGCCCATACATTCCGCCTGAAAGACTGTATTGTATGCAACAAGTGGTCTGGCTATCCTTATGTTTTAATCTTCTGAGAAGACCCCGCAGCCGGTCCCTTCTACAGTTTTAGACCCATCTGTGAAGATTCGTAGGTCAGTTAGGTTCTGACCTTCCCAGGAGTCTTCGAAGAGCTGTATCTTGTATTTCTAACCGTTATTATTCATAAAATATACATAAGGTATATATACATAAATATGCACAGGCCCAAGACCACACTACCCATTAAACTCCCCCTAAACTTTGACAGCTAAGCCACCTTGAAAGCTCATCAGAGCGACGCCCCCCCCCCCCCCCCCTTAGGGAGGGGGCATTAGTAGTACAAAATACATGCTTCAGTTACTCAATCGTGTGAACAAAACGATAGCGCGGACTTAAAGTAGACAGTGCCCTCTAGTAGCGTCCTTTGATACCAAACATACATTGACTCAATGAAAAATGTAACAACAAAACGATTTAAACAGTACCCAAAGGGTAAAAACGGGACCCTATTACTGAGACTTCGCTGTCCGTCCGACCGTCTGTCACCAGGCTGTATTTCATGAACCGTGATAGCTAGACAGTTGAAATTTTCACAGATGATGTATTTCTGTTGCCGCTATAACTTTAAAAACTATAAAATTGAATAAAATAAATATTTAAGTGGGCTCCCGTACAACAAACGTGATTTTTTTTGCTCGATATTGAAAACGGCAACAGGTAGACGCTTGAAATATTGACAGTATATTTAGTTATGTATTCATTTTAGAAGTAAATAATTAAATTAAAATAAAACAAATATTTAAGGGAGGCTCCCATACAACAAACGTGATTTTTTTGCTCGTTTTTGCTCGATATTGATAACGGCAACAGGTAGACGCTTGAAATATTGATAAAATATTAAGTTATGTATTCACTTTAAAAGTAAATAATTAAATTAAAATACAACAAATATTTAAGGGGGCTCCCATACAACAAACGTGATTTTTTTGCTCGATATTGATAACGGCAACAGGTAGAGGCGTTTGAAAAATTCACAGAATATTAAGTTGTATTATTCACTTCAAAAATAAATAATTAAGTCAATTAAAACAAAATTAATACTTAAGGGGGGCTTCCATAAAACAAACGTGAATTTTATAGACAATGGTACGGAACCCTTCGTGCGCGAGTCCGACTCGCACTTGGCCGGTTTTTTACTGCACACAAGTTAACAAACGATCCAATCGCTCTTAAAATTAAATGCAAATAGACACACGTGTAGGTACATTCTTGAGAATTGAAGGCTTCAGGCTAAGTTTCTCTTTGATGTTTTTATAACTGCTGAATGTCAACTTTATTCGCAAGGTGTAAACTGTAAATGAAACGAAAGCTATCTATCTCAAGGTTTCATTATCTGATAATCACACTGATGGAATCTGACGGGCGTGTACATATTTGTGCACAAGCTGCAGGCTTCGCGTAAAACACACGATAGTAACTTTCGAAAAACCTCAAAGCTTTTTAGTATCTACAAGCTTTTATTTGAAAAGACGTTTTAATGCTAATCGTTTTTTAATGAATCTCGGTAAGCCCACTTCCATCTTCGGCATCTTCGTTACTTACCATCAGGTAAGATGACGCCAAGGGCTTCATCATATCAGCCGAAAATCGTCCACTGCTGAACAAAGGCCTCCCCAAGGATTTCCACGACGACCGGTCTTGCGCTGCCCGCATCCATCGGCATCCCGGCATCTTCACCAGGTCGTCGGTCTACCGCGTGGGAGGCCTTGCTACGATACTTTTTCCGGTGCGCGGTCGCCACTCGAGAACTTTACTGCCCTATCTGCCATATGTTCTACGAGCTACGTGCCCTGTCCACTGCCAGAATTTTAAAAATATGCTCAAAAAGCCAAATGCTCAAATGTATATAAAAAATATAATTCTACTTATAAATATCTTTTAAAATACAGTAATAAGATATTTAATGACACTTGTGATAGTTTGATCTAGGTTATAGATAGTAGTAATACATAAAGTTCATTTTAGTTTAGTTTCTAGATCACCTTTTTGTATCTGCTTTATTTTTTAAACCTTAATTTTAACTGGATTGCTGCGCTGGTCTTTCTCCCTAGCAAAATGATAAGTTTATTATTGTAAATGTTCTATAGTAAACACTTTATATAGTTCTATAGTAAACATTTTGGTCTTTTTGGGACACTATACTGTGTCTTTAAAAAAAAAGTCCGGTCTAGTGGAGGTTGAAAGCGAACCCCATTGTCAGAAGTTTTTCAGACCGCTTAACTAACACGGCTTAACGAGTGCTATATTATATTGATAGCAACGGCAACAAGAAACGCGTGCGCCTTTTTTTGTGAAAATGTGTTTGTTTGTTTGTTACCTTTTCACACTTCAACGCCTTGACCAATCTTAATGAAATTTGGTATGCAGGTAGCCTGTATCACTAGGAAGGACATAGACTACTTTTTATCCCGTGAAAATAGCATAGCCCAATGCAGTTCCTGAGGGGACTGAAAATATACTCTTTTTTAGTTAATTTCTTTAACATCGCAACGGAACAATGGATTGTGTGATTTTTTGCACAGGGATGGTTGAGGGGGTGGGAAATGACATGATTTACTAATAATCGTATCCTGACATAGTTCCCGAGGGACCTGGAGAAAATTCATGTCCACGCTCACCCTCTAAGACAGTTATAAAAACTATGTCCACGCGGGCGAAGCCGCGGGTAAAAGCTAGTATATATATATATTCCTCTCAACTTCCGTTCGCCTCGTCCGCTCTCACTTCCGTAACGCTCTTGTCACGCATCCACCAGCTTACTCCCCAAGTCAGGCGTGCGTAAAGAAGTTTTAATTTAAAAAAAAACACAACTGCATCGCCGCAAGTTGAAGCGGCTTGCAGCTTCGTGTGTTTTCGCCTAACAAGTACTGGAGGCCTCAATTTGCTCCGAGGTTGACATATCGTCCGCGGAAGCCACACACGGCGCGCTGAGTGGCCTCAACCGACAATCCCTTATGCAAATAACAACAATATCTGACCACAGCTTAATACAGTGATCAGACTTACGTGGGCGGAAGATGCCGCAGGAGAGCTTATGTCTCTCGCGTGCGGTTTTCATTATGCAGACCCTCAATTAAAAGTTTCCTGACTCGTTGCAGACTCTTTCAAATCATAACTCACTGGCCAAATGTTTAAAAAGGGCTTCTGATTATTATAAAAATATTTCTCTTAGGAACTAAGTATCTACTGTTAACTTTAAAAATGTGGTCCTTTCATAGGTTTTTTTTCTTCGATTTATTATCGCAATAACAAAATACATCTAGAAACAGCATTACGCGTTCCAAAAAACACCAATGTTTAAATAGGAAACTTATTCAGCAGGCGAATTTTTGTAACATTGTGTTTTGTTACAAATTTCTAGGTAATAGGTAATAGTATTACACCCGATAACTACCTTCCTTAAATAAAAAGTAAGTAACAAATATGCATAAAAATCTTTACTATTGGCATCTATTGGTAGACAAAACCGGTTATCGACTGTAGATAAGTATACGTCATGCGACTGTAGATAAGTATACGTCATGCGACTGTAGATAAGTATACGTCATGCGACTGTAGATAAGTATACGTCATGCGACTGTAGATAAGTATACGTCATGCGACTAGGTAATTAACGCTTTGTTAAAGCTTTTATAAAACTTGCGATGTTTGTATGTAAATCTTTCGATCGATTTTAGAGCGAGTTCTAGGGGTCCGATCCAGCTAAAATTTGGAATGAAGCCGTATTCCTGGTGACAATAGATCATTTTGTTATTTTAAAGTTGATCTGTTGATGAACTTTGGAGGAGGAATTAAAGTTCCCAGGATCGTCTTTTATTTCTTCACCCGCGTGGACAACGTTTCTATGACTTTTCGAGGGCGCGCAGTGCGCGAGCCGCAAGCGGCTTGCGAGAGTGAAAAAATGTAGTCTATGTGTTATTCCAGGTCCTAATATTATGTCTACATGCTATTAACAAACTTTCGCGTTTATAATATTAGTAGGATTATGCGGCTGGATGGAACATAGCCAAATCCGATGTTTCGCAAAGTCCGCCATAAGACTGTCAAATGAGTGTTCTTTTCTCGAAGCCTTTGCGAAGCTCATTATCGGAGTGACGTCAAGATGAAACCTTAGCTAACTTAATGTGATTTTACGAAACTTTGCATTCTTATGGCATTTAGATTTTAACGATTATTCTAATACATATTTATAGTTTAGAATTATTTTCATCATCATCATATCCGCCAAAGGACGTCCACTGCTGGACATAGGCCTCGCCCAAGGATTTCCACGACGACCGGTTCTGCGCTGCCCACGACCTTCACCAGGTCATCGGTTCACCGTGTGGGAGGCCTGTCTACGTTACGTTTTCCGGTGCGCGGTCGCCACTCGAGAACTTTACTACCCCAACGGACATCTGTTCTACGAGCTATGTGCCCGCCCACTGTCACTTAAGTTTAGCAATTCTGAGAGCTATGTCGGTTACTTTGGTTCTCTTACGGATCTCCTCGTTTCTGATTCGATCACGCAGAGAAACTCCGAGCATAGCACGCTCCATTGCCCTTTGGGTGACCTTGAGCCTTCTCATGAGGCCCATAGTAAGCGACCATGACTCTCAGTTCCGTATGTCATCACTGGCAACACACACTGGTCGAAGACCTTGGTCATAAGACACTGCGGTATCTGGGACGTAAAGATATATGCGAAGCTTCCCGAACGCTGCCCAGCCGAGTTAGATTCGACGATTGATCTCTGTCTCGAAGTTGAACCTACCTAACTAATGGGATTGTTTGTCCCAGGTACACATATTCGGTAACGACTAGTCCAGAATTATTTTAATTTTTGCAAATTAACAACAAGTTTCTTAATTAAAGCTATCCATTATCAGTTTAGACGCTGCACTTAAAACTTCGGCAGTTTTGTTTTCAAAGCAAAAAATAAATACTGTATTTAGTGTAACTTACCAAACAAGTGTGAACACAGGTTGTGTTGCGAACGTGTTAGCAACCTGTTAACAAGTTCACGAGCCCTCATTATTTAGTAAACAATCCCAGATAAGGTCTACACGAGCTGGAAGATTTCGGGCCGCTTTTTAAGATTCGCGATGAAAAAGTCCAACCAATTTTTTGTTGACCTGTTTTCGATTCCGGTATCGTACAGTTTCTGCCACCCATGTTCTAATAAAAACACTTATCGTTTTTAGATCTTTAGGAAGCAAAGAATTATAGCATATTTAAACAATTTATGGTTGCCGCAAAACAAGGAAAATGTCTGATAAGAGTCTGGTTTTGCGATAAGGCTCCTTTAGACGATTTGCCGAAGGCTATTTATGTTTATAATGAAATCCAAGATATAATTTTTTTGTTCGTGTTTGTATGTATTCTTTTGTTTGATTATTTTTGTAATTTTCCTCTTATGCACTGAATATATGAACACATAGAAATTCCAAAGTGACAATATTTACTGACAAATTAAGACATTGCCTTAGAAAATTACCTATTTTAAATATTTAACGAAGCCTAATGCATGATATTTCGCAATTAATTGCAAAAACAATGCTATTAGTTGCATACGAATTGTGCATTGGTGACCGTGACAGGTCCACCTAGGGTCCGCCAGCGGACTCTGGTCGTTTTGTTTCGGCACAGGGCAAATCGTAATAAAACTACTCAATCGGTTGTGAATTGAAATTCCAAAGGAAGGACGGTCAGCAGATAAATCTGCAAAAATACTCTCTTTTTGATAGCATTTGACATTTATTTAAGATGTTTTGTCAAGGAAAGATCACACAAGCTCGCAATATAAAATAAATAGCTGGCAGCTACTGAGCTTCTGTTATTTCAACCGCCTTCATGTAGCAATGGTTAGTCCACTCGCTTCACACCAGGAGGTTGCCGGTTCGAGACTCGGCAGAGTCTATCCTTATCTTTGTAAATTGGGGCTGCAGTTGCAGTGACACTTAGACCCATAGGGATCTTTTGTGTCTACCAATGTAATCCTTGCATTTTAGTCTACTGGAAGATGTGCTGCATCAATGCAGCAATTTAGCTGAGTGGAAAGTGCTTGCAGTCCTTCGGTTTTGTAGCTTACTAGCCAGGACATCGCAGTGACACAGTAAGTGTTTCATTAACTCTATATCTTCACCACAGGCCTTGCAAGTCGACTCATTTGCTAGGCCGCTTTTTCCAGGTGGGCGTTTGTGGCAAAGCGACCCTTCATAGCTCCTGTTACAGACCTGACACATGTCCTGCTGTTTCTCCGGGTGTACTTGGTTGCCCTCCGGAGCCATTTGCACCTTGCACCTGAGATTTCCTTGCCGATGAGGAGCTTAAAGTGTTTAAGGCCATCCGTAGATAGCTATGTCAGTCTATATCTTCCTATTCAGCCTGTTCCTTTAAAGCTGTGATTATAATGCTCCCAGGGAGCTCTATCCCTGGTTCTGGATCACTCATTGTTGACTGTGATTCCATTCTAGCCAGTTTGTCTGATTTTTCGTTGCCTTCCACCTCTACATGTCGAGGGACCCAGAGCAGTTCCAGTTTATTGTGTCGGCCCACCTTATTGAGGACCTTTACACAATTTAGCACCAGCTCAGAGTCGACCTTGTAAGAGTCAAGAGCTTTAAGCGTAGCTTGGCTATCACTGAGGATATAGATTGTTTTGTCTTTCACTTTCTTGTCTTTAATCTCCTGTGCACAAGCAATAATAGCATAGGTCTTGAAAACTAAGCAATTATTGGAGAGTCTACCTTTGTATGTAAGACTCGGTTTGGTTGGTGGTAGGGAATGCCTTTTTCAAACAAATTTGACAACTTAGTAGCTAGCTTGGCGGGCTTTGAAAATGTTTATAGCCCGCCTGGCTAGCTACCACTATCTTTCTAGATATAGTCAATAGACACTAATGTGAACAGTAAAATATACGATAGCCAGTTTCCATTGTGTTGGAGAATTTTGGTAAGCCTACTTACATCTTCGGCATCATTGTCATTACCATCAGGTGATATGATGGAATTTTGAATATTGGAAAAAAAAAGAAAATTGTAGCCCCACGGCTGCAAAAAATCCAAAAATAAAAACTTACACGGATCATTAGGTAACTGAACATTTTTTGTACCTGACATTGATATCTTTATAAGGTAGTTTGTTTTGTATTAACAAGAATTAATCAACCAACGTGACTTCACTGTTTAAATTTCCCCAAAAAGGTTTCTTTTACACTTTGATTTGCCCGATAAAAGAATCTGGGAGTAATTTAATCCTTTTTGCCGACCGTAAAATTTAGAGCACACTTTGACGTCTTAATCCAATCAAGGGAATCGGTGATTATGTTACAATGCGCGGTCATTGTTGTTAGTTATGGGCATTATTGACAGCTCTCAGGTATTTGGACCATAACCACAGACAAATTAACGTAGGTCAGGCATAAACTGTACCTAATTAATAATCGACAGGCCATTTGTACTGAAATTAGTTTCTTTTAATCAAAAAATCGTTTTAATATTTGATTATTTATTGTTCCTGTTCATGTGATTTTTATTTTAGAGATATGTTAGATAGTATTACTGATTTTAACTTATATTAAATAGGTATTTCCTTTGTAATTTAATTTAATTTCTTTAATTTTGAACGTTAGTCATATTGAGTATCTTTATGTTTTGTTTTTACGTTAAGTTTAAGTTAAGTTAAGACCACCTGCGACCACTTCATACAAATACGAGGTTGGCATACTTAAATGCCCTCAGTGCGCGAGGAGTTTCGCTGCGAAGATTGGCTTCTTCGAGCGCACGCGCGGCAAACCCACTAGGAGTCGAAGTGGTCGCCATGACCGAAATCCGTCGGATAGATCATCATTATCATCAGTTAAAGTAATGGAGGAGCGAGATCCCCTAATACAGGTACTTCCGTACCTAAAAGGAGGTCTCAGCCATACAATCAATCTGTAATACCTTTGGTGAAAAAATAAAACTATTTTAATCATCGTGTTTAAATTTTATAGTACCTAATATTTATTGCAATTAATATAATTTGTGGTGTGGTCGAAGTGGTCGCCATGACCGAAATCGGTCGGATAGATCATAATCATCATCATTGTCACAATTTGTGATTCTAAGTGAAATATTGCCGCGCTGGATAGCAATAATAACAAAGTATAAATATTAGTACTAACATACAGTATGGACACTCCCTGCCGCTCTCTAGATTGCGACCTCACCCCCTCGTCACCCAGATTGATACAGATTGGTACAAGTCTGGTTCTCGAACGTATAGGATTTCGCCGTGATTTCATTTGTTTCGTCATTTGTTTTTAGAAATGTCATTTCTCGCCCGTTGTATGAAGTGTCCGGGGTGTGGCAATAGACAAAATTTGTAGCTAGGACCCGGAGCGGGCATCACAATAAGTTTTAATTAAAATAAAGATTAAACAGTTTTGTTGACTTTTTGTCGTAGTAAATTTAAACTTAACTGAACGTAGGTTTTAGCGTAGTTCAGCCTATAAATTACGTCATGGGATTCACCGTACAATCCTTTTCTTATTAACGTATGTGATATTATCACGTATCACCACCTTATTATCGTAAAGGTATCAATTTAAGCATAATTTCGAGTACTAATATATATACTTTGGTTTCGTGGCGCCAGTTATTTTAATAGATGCTTTAATACAATCCTCCCTGGATAGAACTGCTGACCAAATAGGGTACTATATGACTTGCTCTTTCAAAATGTAAATTGCATGTTACGTATGTATGTATTGATTGTAACAAGCGTTGAACCACTTTATTCTAATATATGGGACGAAAGGACGTAGGATTACATATAAGGCAGGTCACAGAACATGCTATGTGAAATATAATTATAACTTGGAAGCGACAGAAATTATAAGACCAATAAATAATTGCAAAATGTAATAAAAAACTACTTCAATCACAACAAAAAGTACAGTTTTGCTATTTTTAGAGTTCTGTACCCAAAGGGTAAAAAGAGGGTCCCTTTTTACCCTTTGGGTAGCTAAGACTTCGCTGTCCGTCCGTCTGTCTGTCCGTCTATCTATCTGTCTGTCTGTCCGTCTGTCACCAGACTGTACTTCATGAACCGTGATAGCTAGATAGTTTAAATTTTCACAGATAATGTAGGTATTTCTGTTGCCGCTATAACAACAAATACAAAAAAATTGTAAAATAAAAAAATGAGCGGGGTCTCCATACAAAAAACTTGGTTTTTTTAAACCTGAAGAAACTAACTACATCTAGTATGATGGTAAGGACCCTTTGCACTAGCGCCATCTAGTATGATGTTACGGAACCCTATGTGTGCAGTTTTGATTCGTATTTGGCCGGTTTTTTAATTAGTTTTTTTTATTTTCTTAGAAAAGTGTTGAACCTATTTTGATGAAATTTTTATGAGACCATACTGAAATTATACAATTTAAAAGAAGTCGGTTAATAAATAAATAAAAACCAAATCGGTTTCCAAATGATGTAGTTCAGAGGTAACAAACAGAAACATAGAAAAATAAAAATAAAAAGTACAACCAAATCACACCCCGGACACTGCATACAACGGCCGTGAAATGACGTTTCTAAAAACAAATGACGGAGCAAACAAAATCACGGTGAAATCCTATACGCTTGAGAACCAACCTGTAACCAATCAGTATCAATCTGGGTGACGTGGTCGCAATCTCGAGAGCGGCATGGCGTGTCCATACTGTATGTTATTACTAATATATATACTTTGACCAAATTTGACCTTCTAGTTTTTTTGAAGTTGGATAAAAAGGACGAAGTTACTGCTCAGGTTAACGCTTATTATTTTATTACATGCCTCATTCACTATTCTTCTCAAGAACCGCCATCCCTTCCTCTCGCTCGCAAACTCTGGTACGACAAACTTTTAATTAAATGACCTCCCACTAAAAAGGAGTGTATTTTTTAGCTCAGGCACCAGTCTCCCACAAACAACTGATGTTTTGACCTTATAATTGCTCCTTTTACTTGTTGTTGTTTACTGTATAATTTGTCGCTTTGTGGTGAGAAATAAATTATCTCGGAAATTTTATTTTTGCTCTTCGATATCTGAGTGCAAAAGCCGTTTTTATTCGCTAGAGGAGAAAAGTAAATTGAATTTAGAACATCGTGATCACTAAGTTTGTGAATTCAAAACATTATTACACCTACTTGTATTTACTTCGACCTCCATGTTGCCGAATTTATCATACCTTTTTTAATTTGTTAAAAACTTAGACATGGAAGCTTCTTAGTGTGCTTTTTTTATTTGCTTTGCTCGCGCCATTTTCTTTTCACGTCATATTGAACCTTAGGTTAAAAGCAAGAAACTTGAAATCAAGTGAAAAACCTAAAATGAGTGATTCTAGCGACGAGGAAGTTTATTTGTCACCAACAGGATTGACTGAAACTGTCTGTAATGCGCAAATGTTTTTTTTTCCATTTAGTAATTTCCTCGCTGAGGTGGAATGAAAAGTTACGTGTTGCACTCGAGTGCAAATATTTTTCACCTCGTGCTCTTTTGATTCCCTCGCTAACGCTCAGGATTCTAATTTTTGAATTTCTTCGCTTGCTCGGTCATCAAAATTGAGCACGCGGTTTAAAAAAAAACTTTGCACTCTTGTATAATTTTTTTCAGGTCTTAAGTATGCATGTTTATTTATTCCACGATATATTCTTAACAGCTCGATAAATTTAAAAGTGCGAGTTATCGTTAGATTCGTCTTGATTCCGTGAGTTACATATTATTATACATTATACCCGACTTCCCAAAGGGGGGGTGGGGGTAATAACTTTTGAAAAAGTAGATCACCTGCACTGAAAGATGTTTTTATGCAGTCGTGTTTTTCTTTTTTTTTTATTGGAACAGTTGTCTCTGTTTATTTCTTTACGCGTAAAGAAAATAACCCTTGCACTTTTTAAATGTTTTTTCGTTTCAATTGAAAGCTGAAATTAATTTTTAAAAATCCAATTGGCATTTTGAAGTGTGTGCTTAGACTAATCGACTAAAAAAAATAAGAGATTTAAATCGGTCTGTTTTGTCTGTGGAATGCAAATCTCTGTTTTAAAAGAGGTTTCTTTGATATATTTTTTTTCTGTTATAAAAGTTGACAATTTGTGTTTCTGAAACTGAAAAAATGAATTCGTTGAAATGAAGATTCAGGTTACAAAATATCACTTCCATATGTTTTGTCATTATTGAGAAAAATCGAGATCCCTGCGACCAAAGTTTCTAATGCGTCGCCTTAAACTAATTTTTGCTTTCTCTTGGACGATGTCACTAAATTGTGGTTTTCCTTAAACTCTAATTCCTTCAAGCTTTTCCTCTATTACATGCCTAATTACAAGACATTCTTAAGCGACTTTGAAAATGAGAAGATTTTTAATTCGATCGTACCTATGTTTTTTTGTACATATTTATTTCTTCGCTGATTGTGAAGTGATTTTAGTGATTTTTTATTTGACAGACTACACTTTGTTCTGTAAAAAAAGTGTGGTTCTGTAAAAATGTATAAAAATCTGTTTTGTTTTATTAAAAAAAAGAAAAAATATTGAATGTCATTACTGTTGATAACAAAGCCGTTTATTTTAACGTCTTTTAGGTTGTCAACTATTTCATTACGAGTGCACCTCATCTCACTAGCATTTGTTTAGAGATAACAAGACAAGGTTTGTTACCGGCCTACCTCTGACTATAAAATGAAATCGAAACTTTGAGCAACATAGGTACATCCACAACGACCACTGACCGACGGATCGGCCACAAAACTATTATTAATATGGATCTCTATCTAGTTATCTAATGCGGGAATCCTTTCAATCCATTCGGCCTATTGTTTTTGGGCCACTTTTTATGTTGATATCAATAGTTTTTACGATGGAGTTCCCGATAAAGATGTGATTTGTTCGGAATAGACAGTCGTATCGAGTGACCGAACGCCTAAGGCCAATTAAAGATCTTCGTTGTACAGGGTGTAACAAAAGTTGTGGTAATAATTTTATGTGGCTTACATTACTAAGTAAAAAAAAAAACATTGTTATAACATTGAAAAAGTTGTTTAGTCGCTTCGGTATAGCGCCGAGTTTCGGCGAAAGTGCAACATAGCCCTGGTGGCATGTATTTTGGGGCTATGTGGCTGATTGTGATGTCAAGAGACACGCGTCTCAACAAGGGCTAAAAATGGCAAAAAAAATTGAAAAAACTCAAACTTTTTTAAAAATCGAAAAAGTTAGAAAAATGCGGTCGTGTTTCGCCCGGTTTCGGTCAGAAAAAAAATCTTATCTCGAAAACGAAATGAGATATCGGAAAAAATAAAAAAACTCCGTAGAGATATGGCTTTGGGCTACATTAAAACAAATATTGGAGGAGCATATCACTGACGAGTGATTCAGAAGTTGTACCTTTGTCACGCGGAGTTTACGCGCAGAGTGCGTGAGCGCGGTAGTGACGGAGAATATTTTTTTTGTAGTATGATCATGTTTTTGAATCCTTTGTGAATCCTTACTATAATATTATAAATGTGAAAATGTGTTTGTTTGTTTGTTACCTTTTCACGCTTCAACGCCTTGACCAATCTTTATGAAAATTGGCATGCAGGTAGCCTGTGTCACGGGGAAGGACATAGGCTACTTTTTTCCCGGGAAAACAGCATAATCTGATGCAGTTCCTGAGGGAACTAAAAAATACTCGATTGTTGTGATTTTTTGCACAGAGGTGGTTGAGTAGGTGGGAAACGACATAATATACTAACCACCCTTAAAGACAGTCATAAAAACGATGTCCAAGCTGGCGGAGCCGGGAAACGACATAGTTTACTAATCATTCATAAAGAGAGTTACAAAAACGATGTCCACGAGGGCGGAGCCGCGGAAAAAAGCAAGTTTTTTAAAGTTCAATACAAATCTTTAAATCTTTACTTTACAGACAGTGACAGGTCTTGTTTGAAATTCGATTATTTCCTTTGTTTTTCTGTTTGGAAACCTAACTAACCTGACCAGTGTGATCCAATTGTATGCAATTAAGTACCTTACAGTAACAGTAAACGTTATCAATATATCTGGAGCTTTTTCGGGATCCTTACCCAAAGGGTAAAAACGGGACCCTATTACTGAGACTACGCTGTCCGTCCGTCTGTCTGTCTGTCCGTCTGTCACTAGGCTGTATTTCATGAACCGTGATAGCTAGACAGTTGAATTTTTTTACAGATGATATATTTCTGTTGCTGCTATAACAATAAAATACAAAAAAAAATAGAAAAGTGAAAGTTTCCATACAAAAACGAGTTTTTTTTAAATGTGAAGAAACTAGCGCCATCTAGTATGATGGTACGAAACCCTATGTGTGCGGTTCTGACACGCACTTGGGCGGTTTTTTAACATGTTTTACCGTTTCCAATTATTGTAATAAATTGACTTATGGAAGTTTATTATCACACATTTTTGTTACACCTTTTACGTTTCAGTCGGCGGCTTGGACTTTTGTATGTTAAATTTGTTATTGGCCGCAAAACGGTCAACATTTTAATACCTTTGAAGAAAATAATAAAAAAACCGGCCAAGTACGAGTAAGAACCGCGCACAAAGGGTTCCATACCATCATACTAGGTGGCGCTAGTACAAAGGGTTCCGTACTATCATACTAGATGGCGCTAGTACAAAGGGTTCCGTACCATCATACTAGGTGGCGCTAGTACAAAGGGTTCCGTACTATCATACTAGATGGCGCTAGTTTCTTTATGTTTAAAAAAAACCCTTTTTTTTACGGATTTTTGTACAGAACTTATTTTTTCACTTTTTTTAATTTTCAGTAAGTATATGTTGTTATAGCGGCAACAGAAATACATCATCTGTGAAAATTTAATTTTTCTAGCTATCACGGTTCATGATACACAGCCTGGTGACGGACGGAGAGTGAAGTCTTAGTAATAGCACACCCTGGACACTTCATACAACGGGTCAGAAATGACATTTCCAAAAAGGAATGACGGAAAGAAAAAAATGGCGGCGAAATCCTATACGTTCGACAACCAAACTGTAACCAATCTGTATTAATCTGGGTGACGAGGGGTTGAGGTCGCAAGCTAAAGAGCGGCAGGGAGTGTCCATACTGTATGTTAGTACCAACGTGCTATGCTCGAAGTTTCTCTGCGTGATCGAATCAGAAACGAGGAGATCCGTAGGAGAACCAAAGTAACCGACATAGCTCTCAGAATGGCTACACTTAAGTGGCAGTGGGCGGGGCACATTGCTCGTAGAACAGATGGCCGTTGAGGCAGTAAATTTCTGGAGTGGTGACCACGCACCAGAAAACGTAGTGTAGGCAGGCCTCCCACTCGCTGGACCGATAACCTGGTGAAGGTCGCGGGAAACCGCTGGATGCGGGCAGCGCAGAACCGGTCGTCGTGGATATCCTTGGGGGAGGCCTATGTCCAGCAGTGGACGTCCTTCGGCTGATATGATGATGATGATGATGAACATATATATACATCAGCTGATCAGCCAACTTAGTATGGGAAGTTCAAAAATTATTTTGAGTTTTAACTATGGGTTTCATGGGGAAAGTTGTTCAGTTTCATGGGTAGAAGCACCAGTTAAAATAGTTTCAGCTAATTTTGTTAGACCTTATTTATATATTGGTAATTGGGTCCTGTTTTTAACCCTTTTGATACGGAACCCTAAAAATCTTTGAGTTATAAATTTCTTAAGTAATAGAAAGTCAATTCGTCAGACTTACTTGAAAGTTATCCGACGCTAAACTTTACTTAATGACCTTACATTAGGTATTATGGACTGTTACCCACTTAGTGTGCAAATCTGCCGATCTCGTTCTCAACAATGTATGATTTGTGTTAAGTAGATCGTAAAATATTATATTAGACAGTTTTATGTGATCAGTGTGAAATTTGTGTCTTTAGCCAAAGCATACATTTATGTACTTAACATTACAGTATGGACACTCCCTGCCGCTATCTAGATTGCTACCTCGCCCCCTCGTCACTCAGATTGATACAGATTGGTTGCAGTTTGGTTGTCGAACGTATAGAATTATGCCGTGATTTCATTTGTTTCGTCATTTGTTTTCAGAAATGTCATTTCACGCCCCTTGTATGAAGTGTCCGGAGTGTGCTTTAGCTGCAAATAATTGAAGGATAATCCATTCAATTCTGCATACTTTGTGAAAACATAATTAAAAAAAAAAAGAGATAAAATAAAACTAGCCAAGTGCGAGTCGGACTCTTGCTGTGCACCTTACCTCTCCAAGTCTCCACACGAGTACAACAATAATATGTAATCATTACGAGAGCGACAATTTTTTTTTATTTAGTTCGTGGATCATTAGCGACTCAAACTTGGCCAGTTCATTTAGTTAGGTGATGTTTTATTTTTGGATTTGCACTATTATCACATTAAGTTTCACGCTTGTACGGATTACCGTTTTTAAAATGGAGCTAAAAAAATGAAAAATCTTTAAAAAAAACCAGGGTCTTATTTCTCGTTTGTTTACAACCCGTATACGTCCCCACTGCTGGGGTATGGGGCTCTTCCCAACCTTGGGAAGGTAAGGCCATACTCCACCCACGGGGGATAAGTCCGGGTTGGTGGTGGTTGTAGGGCTAGTGGCGAACCCCACTGTTAGAAGTTTTGTCAGAAGCTTTGTCAGACGTTTTGTCAGAAGTCTTGGCAGAAGTTTTGTAAGAAGTTTTGTCAGAAGTTTTGGCAGAAGTTTTGTAAGAAGTTTTGTCAAAAGTTGTGTTAGAAGTTTTGTCAAAAGCTTTTCTAACCGCCTAATAACGCATCTGACGCAGCTTAGCGACAGTTATATACTGATAGCAACCGGCACCAATTTGGCTTAACGTGCCTCGCGAAGCACAAAAACATTTGATGGAAATGCCACTAACAGTCAAAATCATCCAACAACCAAGAGGTTGCGGGTTTGATTCCCGGCGGGGTCAACATTGTAAGACTCGGTTTAGTTGGTGGTATAAGGCATAAGGCTGTAATGATGATGATGATAAGGTATTTTTATAGCCCACCAGGATAGATACTACCATCTTATATAAATCTTGTCGCCATCATCAGTGTTAACAGGCAACAGCATTGATGTGTTCCGGCTTGAAGATAAGATAGCCAGATCCCCTTTACGTTGGGGAATCTTAGAAAGCCCGATTCCACCTTCAGCGTCATCGTCGCTTACCATAAGGTTAGAAGGACTTACCAATTGTGGAAGAAAAACACGTCAGGCGCACTGCCTTTTATTTATAACTAGCCGTCGCCCGCGGCTACGCCCGCTTTGTTTTCGTTTTCCTGTAAGAATAAGACGTTTTCCCGGGGTAAAAAGTAGTCTATGTCCTATATCAGGACTTAACCTATATGTATGCCAAGTTCCATCCCGATCCATCCAGTGGTTGAAGCGTGAAAGAATAACTAACATCCATACATACATCTATACATTCATACATAATCCCGATCCATCCAGTGGTTGAAGCGTGAAAGAGTTACAAACATCCATACGTACATCTATACATAATCCCGATCCATCCAGTGGTTGAAACGTGAAAGAGTTACAAACATCCATACGTACATCTATACATAATCCCGATCCATCCAGTGGTTGAAGCGTGAAAGAGTTACAAACATCCATACGTACATCTATACATAATCCCGATCCATCCAGTGGTTGAAGCGTGAAAGAGTAACAAACATCCATACGTACATCTATACATAATCCCGATCCATCCAGTGGTTGAAGCGTGAAAGAGTAACAAACATCCACACGTACATCTATACATAATCCCGATCCATCCAGTGGTTGAAGCGTGAAAGAGTAACAAACATCCACACGTAAATCTATACATAATCCCGATCCATCCAGTGGTTGAAGCGTGAAAGAGTAACAAACATCCATACGTATGTGGCGACATCTGCAGTACCCGCCACATACAACTACATAACCTCAACTCAAGACTGAACCATCGATCATACTATATGGAATTACATCTTCATCTCGATAGATGGCATCTAGAACGCGCTATTAGAATTTCTTCAGCGCTAAGCATATATACAAGCACCAACCATTCACGGTTGGTCCACGGCCGGACCCCAGGCACAACACCTCGCTTGGCGGAGATATCTCCCTTTGTTCTCGTCATGTAGGAGCACATTCCTCCCTACATTGGTGACCCCGACGTGATCTGAACACGCAACCTTCTTCACGCAAACATCCATACGTACATCTATACATAATCCCGATCCATCCAGTGGTTGAAGCGTGAAAGAGTTACAAACATCCATACGTACATCTATACATAATCCCGATCCATCCAGTGGTTGAAGCGTAAAAGAGTAACAAACATCCATACGTACATCTATACATAATCCCGATCCATCCAGTGGTTGAAGCGTGAAAGAGTTACAAACATCCATACGTACATCTATACATAATCCCGATCCATCCAGTGGTTGAAGCGTAAAAGAGTAAAAACCATCCATACGTACATCTATACATAATCCCGATCCATCCAGTAGTTGAAACGTGAAAGAGTTACAAACATCCATACGTACATCTATACATAATCCCGATCCATCCAGTGGTTGAAGCGTAAAAGAGTAAAAACCATCCATACGTACATCTATACATAATCCCGATCCATCCAGTGGTTGAAGCGTGAAAGAGTTACAAACATCCATACGTACATCTATACATAATCCCGATCCATCCAGTGGTTGAAACGTGAAAGAGTTACAAACATCCATACGTACATCTATACATAATCCCGATCCATCCAGTGGTTGAAGCGTGAAAGAGTTACAAACATCCATACGTACATCTATACATAATCCCGATCCATCCAGTGGTTGAAGCGTGAAAGAGTTACAAACATCCATACGTACATCTATACATAATCCCGATCCATCCAGTGGTTGAAGCGTGAAAGAGTTACAAACATCCATACATAAATCTTAACATCCATACATAAAAACTTTCACATTTATAATATTAGTAGAATAGGATCTTAAAATTATAAAAAAGAAACATTATATTGATAGTTTCGATAATGAATCCTGTCGTGTTATTTTTATATCCTCTGTTTGTTTTAATTTACATTATGATAAATGAAAATAATTTTTAATTGATATGTTTCGTATTTAACACAGAAGCTATATATCTTTATAAAGTTTGACATGTTATTAGAGTCCATGGCTCCGGTACGCATAATTAATCAGGTTTTTATATTCGTTATTCGTTGAGATGTTGCAGTGCAAGTGTATTTTTAATCGCTGCCACTAGCAAGTATAAGAAAGTGTCTTATAACATGTTCACTTCAAACGCGCTTGTGAGACCATTCGCTAAGAAATTAAAAATATTTTCATATTTAGATTATGCTCGCCAAGACCTTTCTTTTGATACCAAACATGATATGAATATCCAAAAAAAAGATTATTTTGGTTAGGTAGTTCACCTATAGAGTCCTCCAAGTTGATTTTTAATCGACTTAAAAAAAGGAGGAGGTTCAATGTTCCACTGTTTGTGTTTTTTTCATGTTCACCGATTACTCTGTCAATTTTCGACCGATTTTCAAAATTCTTTTTTTATTCGAAAGAGTATACTCTCGAGGTGGTTCCATTGTCGTCAAGTCAGGATCTGATAATGGAATCCCAGGAAAATCGAGGGCCACTCTCAAAATTTATAGGCATATATTACGTGTTTCATGTACTCGTATTATCTAATGCCATTCAAGCTTTTGCGTCTGGTACATGTCATTTCATTTTGATAAGCTGATGATGGAAGGTACAACTTCTTAACGGTTAGGAGTTGGATGATCATTCTTTAAATATTATACTTGGATAGGTACATATTAGGTACACATAGACCGATTGTTGTATTCTTTCAGGTTACTCAGGAGAGCTGATGATGAAAGGTTTGACTCCTTAACTTTCATGCTGCTGGAATGATGATGGAACCCACAGGACTTTAAATCGGTTAATAAAACACATGCATTATGATATGATGATTCCTATTGGCGAGTAGGTGATTGGGTTTAACGTTGTAACATAGATAGAATTATCAGTAAAAATAAAAATAATTAAAAAAAAACCGGTTCCATAAATAAATTCACTCAAAATTATGAAATAACTAGTGGATGCCCGCAGCTTCGCCCGCGCAGGTCCCGATTTTTGCGGTTCCCGTGGTAATTTTCCAAAATCGTCATAACATCTACCTGCATGCCAAATTTCAGCCCGATCCGTCCAGTGGTTTGGGCTGTGCGTTGATAGATCACTATGTCAGTCAGTCAGTCACCTTTGAGTTATATATATTTAGATATTTTATTTTAATAATACACGATATTAACCAACAATAACGAAATTAAAGGTATGTACGAATCAAATTAGGGGCCCAAAAAATTTTTTGAGGTCAGTGTCAGCAAAGCCATCGAATTTAACATCGGATAGGTAGTTATAGTCCGTCAACATCGTGCGCGATACGCCTGAGCTGCTGAGGCGGGGTGTGCGGGAAGATCGGGTGTCGTGCTACCTCGCCCCCGCCTACCCGCCCGTACCGAAGGCGTACCGCGCACGAAGTTGACGGGCTATACCTGTGTGCTGGTACCGACCTCAAAAAAAGTTTGAGGCCCCGATTTTGTTTCATACGTACCTTTGATTTCGTAAGAGTTGGTTAATTCCGTGTATTCATAAGATAAAAATATTCAACTAACCCTACTACGAGTACATATTATAAACGCGACAGATTGTAAGAATGTATGGATGTATGTTTGTTACTATTTCACGCAAAATCTACTGAACGGATCTGGCTGAAACTCGGTAGATAGACAGATTAGGATCTGGATTAACCCATAGGCTACATTTTTCCACGCTCGCGAGCCGCCTGCGGCTCGCGCACTGCGCACCCTCGAAAATTCATAGAAACGTTGTCCACGCGGGTGAAGCCGCGGGAAACAGATAGATAGATAAACCGTTTATTCACCGACCAAGCACAAAAAACAATAAGTAATAAGTTGGTTATAAGAAAATTTAAAAAATTAAGGTTACACCACTAAGACTAACTTATAGCTACTTACTAATAAATACAATAAAATTGCACTAAGTGCCAGGGTAGTTAGTTATTTCATACTTTTGAGTGAATTCGGTTTTTTTTTAAACTTTTATTTTCTCATTTCTGTTACTCCTCTAACATGTTTTGTACAAAAAAACCAATCGAACGATCACTAACTATTGTCGAGAGGGTTGCTGTCTTACGAAATTAATAGAATTGTTTGTTTTAGAGGCAGTTTTTTAAGTGGAAGCCTGGTGATATTAGCCCGATAGTAAAAACTATAATACCGGTGAGAAATGGAAGTTGTATCGCCGCGGGCGCCTGACGAACTCTTAATAAGGTGTTGGATTTGATTCTTGTTGACTTAAAGGACCGTTTACATTTGGAAAATAAAAGCCGCGTATAATCTTAAAGATTGAAACACATAATTCAAAATAAAACTTGATTTGTTTTATTTCTAGGGTAAAATTTAAATCCTTGAATTTTTTAATTAAAATTTAAAGGAAGAATAATAAAAATTTAAATAGATATTAATAAAGTAATTACTTCGCCTGTTGTATAGGCTTTCTTCTATATTGTTAATTTCTTTTTTTTATGTTGTGATGCAATAAAGAATATTGTATTGTATTGTGGTATTTATAAATTTTCTTAATTTGTCATGGCCCTACTGCAACACAAATATGTTTTTGTCTTCTTTTTAGGGTTCCGTACCCAAAGGGTAAAAACGGGACCCTGTTACTGCGACTTCGCTGTCCGTCTGTCACCAGGCTGTATTTCATGAACCGTTATAGCTAGACAGTTGAAATTTTCACATATGATGTATTTCTGTTGCCGCTATAACTACAAATACTAAAACATAGAATAAATAAATATTTAACGGGGCTGCCATACAACAAACGTGATTTTTACAGATAATGGTACAGAACCCTACGTGCGCGAGTCCGACTCGCACTTGGCCGGTTTTTTTAGCTCATTTTATTTTGTAAAGTATTTTTTATATTTTATTGTATTTATTTTTATTTATTTGCTATTCGGAAGATTTACAGCTTAATATTATATATAAGTAACAAAATTAAATTTAAAACGATGCTAATTACAAACCTTCACCAAAAGAAAATAGAAAATTAACATACGTAACATCAAAGAACATATTTTTTTTAAGATAATCCGTTTCATTAAACATATATTCCGTGTAAGAAGAATTCCTGTGCCACTAGTCGCCTTACCGCAGTAGTACTTGTACAGATTAGAACATAATCATTAGATCGACATCATGATTCTATATGTATAAGTGTAATAGGATGTGTGTGTTTACAGTTACGAATAAACCAATATATTCCGTTTTTTTTAATACATTAATTATCTATCTTGGCTGCCTGATAGAGGTGTACAAATTAAGTTATGGTAAAGAAATATCCCGTCGGTGGCCTTATGGTAGGGCCGCTTCCACCTGTCCGCGAGGTCGTGGTTCGAATCCTGCCACGTACCAATGTGTTTTCGACTTTCGATTTCCTATGTACGTTTATCCGACGCTCTTATGGTGAAGGAAAACATCGTGAGGAAACCTGCACACGCCTGCGAAGAAACTCGGAGGTTGTGTGAGAAGTCGACAAACCCGCACTTGGCCCGCGTGGTCGACTAAGGCCCGATTGCCCTAAATCAGGGTAGGCTCGAGACCCTCAGTGGGGACGTATATGAGCTGATAATAAAGGAGATAGAGGGCTTGGAGGAGGACTCAACAGTAGACGAATTTTGGCTGATATGATGGTCATGAAGGATATAAGTAAACAGACGGGCAATCTCAAGACCTTCTTCTTTACTTGTGGCACAATCAACCGTGCTATCCAAGGAATAGACGGTGGTTACCTGGTGTTGCACTTAGCATCACCCGCGGTCACATCGTGTAGGGCATTTAGATTAACACCTATACGGACGTGTGCAACGCGACCTTCATACACATCTGGAATCACATGTGCAGGTTTCCTGAAGCTCAAGACCGAGCGGCCTGGAGAGCTATGGTGGCTCAAGTGACCAATCATGTTGACTTCCATCCCGCTCAGTCAAGTGAACTATTCCAGCTACAAAACTAATTTCAATTTTAATATATTTATTCAAAATAGGTGCAAATTACACTCTTACTGATAGTCATAAAATAATAATAACAATGTCATTTGTGAAGAATCAAGATATATAATCAAATATTAATTAATAACGTCAAATTTAAATACTTGATATAAATCAGATTATGTCATTAGAACATGAAAACAATATGACACGAAAAGTTATACGTAAAAATCAATGAATGCATTTAACAAGAGTAGGCCAGTTCACACGTACAGCACCCGGTCACGAGTATAACGCGCGAGTCAGCCATCGATCCCATCAACCATATTAGAGGGAAAGGAACGACCCGGCTCCCGATGCGCCACCATCCGCTAACTAAACTTAGTAAACAAAACTTTGTAAGATGATGTCAAGGGCTTAACAATAGTGAAAAAAAAAATTGAAATGAAAATTCTGTACAATATATGAGTATTCCACTGAAGAAAATATAAATACATTTTTATGTAACTTTTTAAGTAACAAGTTGACTACGTAACCAGCTTGACTAAGTAGCTACTTGTGACACTTTGAAAAATCTCGTAGACTTTAACTTAACTAAAGCTAGGTACTCAAATTTAATTGTCCTGATCTATGTTGTTAAAAAAGGTGTTGTCAATTCAATTATCGAATAACCTTCTCCTCGAAATGCACATAATCGCCTCCGTTGTGTAATGGTTGACGATATCGTTATAGTTTTGCAACTGAAGTCCTAAAAGAAATAACAACGAAACAAAAATTTTAGCTAAGTTTTCAATGGTTTGTTTTTACTATGGCATACTCATTTGGATTTTGCCGCAGCTCCTGAGATTAACTCTTTTTTTATTTTTTTTTAATCACAATAGGGATGACGACAGCATCAGAAATAAATTATGAACACTTGATCACTAAATTGCCCTTCTCCTTAAACTTCACTGTTGGTGATGACATTAAACTATTGTTTTGCGTAAATATCCACGTATTTTTAATTATTTAGATAATCAATTACAAATTAGCGTAAGAGCTAGTAGCCATTTTGCATTGAAGTGGAAGTGTGACGGTAGATGTATAAAAAGGAGAAAGTAGGGTTCTCTGGTCAAATGGTCTCATTAATTGTAGATGCTTAGACACTTACTCGTTTTGTTTTCCATCAAGTCTTCGATTTTTAACTCACCAAAATCACAAAATGAGTACATAAATGACGCTGCTAAACTATGACGTCACGCCTAGGTATTTCTAACATTTTTAGTACAAAATGTCGTTATTGACAGGTGATAAAAAGTAACTCAGATTATAGATTAGATTATAGACTAGCATTCGTCATCCCTATTGGAAAGTCCTTGGCATCATTTCACCTGATGGTAAGTGACGATGATGCCGAAGATGGAAGCAGGCTTACCAAGATTCCCCAACGCAATGGAGAACTGGATATTTTATCTTCAAGCCGGAACACATCAATGTTGTTAACACTGATGTTTGGCTGCAAGACTTAAATAAGATGGTGGTAGCTAGCCAGGCGGGCTTAGAAAATGCCCTTACAATAACCAAACCGAGTCTTACAAGTTGACCCCACCGGGAATCGAACCCGCGACCTCCTGGTGTGAAGCGAATGGGCTAACCATTACGCCACGGAGGCGGTTAAAACTCTTTTGTAAAGTCTCTCTTACACAAAACGCTTCTGGACTAACTTCAGTAAAGATGATCAATACGATCATTAAATATTAATGATAAAGAGCATATTCGATTGATTTTTAATAGATAACGTGACGGCAATTCCCTCAAACTTTTTTATTTCTTATGATAATATGTTTACGTAATAGGGAATCGGACTGCTACAAAAATAAATTCTAAAATATGAAAATTGAAAATATATATTTTTAATTATTGCACCGCCTCTTAACTTATCCTGTTGCTGTTTCCCTACCCAAAGGTTGCCTGGAAGAAATTGCTACCTAGAAATAGGCTTTCTTCTTTAATGTTAATTTCTTTTTTAATGTTGTGATGCAATAAAGAATATTGTATAGTATTGTATTTCCTAAATTGCTCTTCTCTTGAAGTTTCAAAAAACCTTGCTTGTTTTGTCTTTCCATCACGTCTTCAATTTTTAATTGATCAAATTCACAAAATAAGTTCGTCAATGACGCTAAAAATACGAGTATATGACGTCACTTGTGGGTATTTCAAACATTTTTAAAACCAAATTTGATTTTGACAGATCATAAAAAGTAACTCAAATGACTAGCATTCCGATCCCCTATGCTGAAAGGATTGTATTTAAGGTTGCATGCTATTTTAGATAACTCGTCTCTGAGGATAAATAATATCCATATCACTTTTAAATGTAATACGTACTATATAGCTTTTGCTCGCAGCTTCATCCGCGTGGACGTTGCAGTTTTTAGCCTGTATGCGCGATGCTCAAGCCTCAAGCGGCTCGCGTGATTTACTTTTTTTATTAGCCTTCTTAGCCTATAGGATAGTATTACGATATGGCTTACAGTAGCGCAACGCCTTTGATGTCGCACGATGCGCCCCGGCGTAGGTACTAGCAGTACTATCCTGTAGCCAGCGTGGCAAACTCGCGGAGTTTGACAGGCTGTGCCCCGCCACCCGCTGCCCCGCAAGTACCCTTCCGTTGCTTTGCGTAAGTACATTCGGTGCGCTACTGTAAGCCGCTATATTGTAATACTGTGCCTTTAGGGAAAGTAAGCTTTCTGTAAGTAAAACATTTGTTTAATAGGTTCCTTTTTCCTAAGATACATGTACACACCAACGAACAAACAATACCTCCTAAAAAATTTAGAATAGATAAGTTAGATAAATTAACATACCTTCAATACTAATTGAATACACAAGTCCTGCTCCAATAAACAAACCGAAAAAAGAGATCATCACATCTACATCGATTTATCGACGTATCGATGGTATTAATCGATACCCCAGCTCTTTTGTTATATATAGGTGTAGTTAGGACATTGTTTCGCGTCGCCGTGCGAGTTGTAACTGATCTTAATTGCAGGGTTGCCACCGATACTTGGCAATTTGATGATAAACGCTGAGGTACGCAACTACTGCGCTTTAAAACTTCCACTGGAGCGGCCTCTGTCAAGTAAAAAGTGTGTTTATTTGCAGAATCATTTAAGAGATGACACATATTTTGCAACTAAGTTGTAAGATAATGTCAATATGAAAAAATAATTTTAAACAAAAAAAACCGACTTCAAACGCATTAGTCGCTATTACGATTTTCGAAGGTTCCCCTTGATTTCCCTGGGACGCCATCATCAGATCCTGCTTTCCTTATCATGGTACAATCCTTGGAATATCTCTTGTCCAACAAAAAAAAATCATCAAAATCGGTTCATAATCGACGAAGTTATCCTCGAACACACATAAATAAAAATATATACACGGTCGAATTGAGAAACCTCCTCCTTTTTTTGAAGTCGGTTAAAAATCGGTCAAGTGCGAGTCGAACTTACGTGAAGAGGGATCCGTACCGTTGCGTTTTCTGCTGAGGATTATCGTTTAGGATTTTCTGTAAACTATAAGAAAGGTCCTGTATTCAATATATTAAAACAAAATTAGACCCAGTAGTTTTGTTGTAGATAAAGGTGGAATGCTTGGTTTTTGTATATTTTCATAAATATCTTTCAAATTATGAATTTAAAATAAAAAAAAATATATATTTCTATTTCTTATAACGAGCTCTTTCACTTGACATGTCACAAAAGCACTTGAAAAATGTTTTAAACTTTCTAATTTGTTACAAAAAATTTACCGCATAATCGAAATTTGTTCATTCAAGTGCGTTTGGTCATCAAACTCTATATGTTTATCCGTTTTTCTTGTACTAAGCCAGTCCAGTGTAATTTTATAGAGGTCAGTGTTTTCAGAGAAAGCGCCTCTCATAGGTAGGGCTGTGGCTAGAGCACGATTAATTCACTAATACCTGGTTTTAACAATTCCAGCATTTTTTGTTTGCTGCAAAATACTAATGCGTTGTAATAATACCATTAGTACTGCTTGTCTTGTGACAGAAATTGGAGTTTATAAACAAGTGCGCCATATTGAGAGAATTAACAGAATATATCAAGTTACATACTAGGAGGTCACGACAAATTTGGTAACGATAACGGAAATGGATAAAATTAGTTTGAGAGGATAAATGGCGACCCTGTGATGTTAAATATGTCGGTCTGCCTGCGCAAAGTGGTTGTGTTGTGTACTTATACGAGTAGCGCTTAAAAACTAGTTATCGTGACCAAAAAAAAAACGATAAGGGAAATGGCTGAGTAAGATAGAAAATGAAAGTACTAGTTGTACTCGTGACAATTATGCAAAAACTGACCAAATATTCCGTTGCATTATCCGTTATTGTTACCAAATTTGTCATGACCTCCTTGTCTATTAGGAATACACATACATAAATCAGATTAATATTGATTAGGAACGAAAGCTTTTTTAAACGAATTCATATATTTTATTTATTCAGGAAACAAACAGTCTTGTAACTAGAATTACTTTAAAATTTAAAATTTGATAACAAATAAATCCACCAAAAACATTCCATGTAATGTTGCTTACCAAGACATACTATTTCATAATCACTCTTAAAAAGTTATGAGCTCTTTAGCAGAGCCAAGCCCAATTAGTGCTGCGCTGGATATTTGGCATACAATTTTTAAAGCTTTATATATATATATTTTTTCGTTTTAGTAATCTGAAATGGCTATAATTCTCATTCGTCTTTTTGCATAATAGGCACCCCTAAGGCAAGATCCTTCGTCACGGTACTTACTCATTAATTACCGTCAATTATGTAAATAATACAGTATTGGTACTCAAATTAAACTCTTAAGGCAGACAAAATACTGACTTAATGCTGAACGACTCGTATGAACCACGAATAATTGGAACTGTTACACACCTAGGGTTACAAACGTCAGAGTCAGGATTTATCATTATCATGACATGTCAGGATTTTGGGGCACCAGGATTCCAGTAGACTTTGGAACTGTCGGAATGATTGATTGACTGAAATATTTTTACTTTCAGGCGACGAAGTAGCGAATTAGGTATGGTGATGAGGAAAAAAAATTGAAGTTCAGATCAGGGTACAATTTGGGTTAAGGCAATATTGTTTATATATCCAGACATTTTTTTTATTTTTTCCTCATTTGATTTTTAGGGTTGCTACCTTACATAGTGACTCAAAAATGATTTTTTTATGATTTTAATGAAACTTTGTACTCTACGAAATTAAATACTGCAGTAAAAATCTGAATAATGAACTTCCCATACAAATCCAGATTCTATGTTTTTCTTTCAACAATGGCTGTAATGATTTTAATGAAACTTAATGAGTTACTAGAACTAAATATGTTCTACAACACTGAGCAGTAAATTATTAAAAAAAATAAGGTGTCTCCCATACAAACCCAGATAATAATTTGTAATTTTTTTATTAAGCCTGACAAACCTAGTTTCTTTACTACTAGGTAAGCGAAAATTTCATGATGATTTCTGTATGTCAGATGGTGACAGATTGACGATAAAGTATGCAGAGCGTAGCTGTTTATTAAAAGCTTTTAATTAACTTGCAATGTATGTATGTTTGTTCGAGTGAAATCTTGCAGGTTAATTTAGACCCACTTCCCGGTTTCCGATTGAGCTGAAATTTTGCATGCATTTGTATATCGCGTGACAATGCAATATTAAAAGCTTGTACCTAAAAGTTTTTAGGTTTTTCGAAAGTTATTTTATTTTATTTATTTTCAGGGATTACCGATTGCGGATAAAAAAATACGATAGGAATACGTAGCTGCCCTCACTATAATAATATGACCTTGCTGTCGGCAAAGTATATACAGGGTGTAACAAAATTGGTGTATGTCCCGTTAACTGGGGCTTCTACTCATCATACTGAACAACTTTTGTTCTATGACTTTGCTGACAACGTAAAAAAAATGTTTACTCTTCATACAAATCGATCGTACAATTTTGTGCATTTTAGTATGGAGGATCCAATTTTTTTTTTGAGAATTGACTATGGGTTTCTTGAAGAAAGTTTTTCAGTATGACGAGTAGAACCCCCAGTTAACGGGACCTACACCAATTTTGTTACACCCTGTATATTATGTAGTACTAACGTACTGTCGGTGAGTGTGGACACTATATCATAAACCCTGTAGTTTTACCGGTATAGAACGTTTTTTATGGAAAATCTTCGATGTTTTATTCAAATCCTACAGCATAAGTATCTTAAGTTGGCCGATAATTGCTTACAAAACTAAGAAAGCCTATTTGGCCGTGATAATTTTTCTTATAATTTCATTATACCTATGCCGTTCTATTTCCAATATTTTGTGAAATAGTGGTTTAGCTGGTAGGGGGCGGGAACATGTACATAAGTAACTCCAGCAAAAACCACCACATAAAAATTTAAAATATGTTAAACGAATTATCAGTCGGAAAAATGATCTTTGTAAACCTTTAGCAGTTTTAAAAAACCTATTCAACAATACCCTACACGAAAGAGTACGTGAAAACTATTCGCGCCCATTTTACATGTAGGGGAGGTTTACCTTTTACATGTAGAGTAATACCCTTACATGTAGCGTATATCCTTAAAATATTTTTTGACATATTTTATTTCATAACTTTATAGTGGTCACAGCTTTATATGAACGTATGACTAAATTTCAATTTTATAGACAGACAGATAGACATAGCGAAATTATGAGGGTCCCTAGTTTGACTACGGAACCCTAAAAACTATTTTAACATAATTTTTAATCTCCAGTCATACATTATTTTGTTTATATCTTTAAAACTACTTAACATATCTAAATATAACTTTTACTTATAGAGAGCTCACATTGTCTGCTATCTTTTTACATAACTTAGTTTAGGTAAAGCTACAGTTTTCCTACTAATATTTCGGGTTCAAATTAACAAAGTTTAAAATTCTTATAAAATTACGACTTTAGACTTTTGCCTGTCTTACATTTTGGCTCGTCTTACTATAATACTTATTTATTCTGATTTGTAGTCTTATTAGCTAACTAAAAACACAAAAAACATAACCATTTATTACATAAAACATCCAAAAAGGGATAAAAAACTTAAAATGTTATAAAACTATTTCTATCCTACTCTAACCTATCACTATTTCAGTCATCGCATCTATCTCGCTCTACAAGTATTGCCGTTTCAGCTATACTGCTTTCTTCAGGATTTTGCTGTCCGCAACAAACTACATAGGTCTGCCATGTATGCGTGACTTTTACCTGCATCAGTCGGTACATAATTATTGACAAAAGAGTTAGTCACATAAATGACTTAACTTTCAATGTAAAATCAGGTTTCTTGACATGAATTTGGTTACCCTGTTTACGCTCAAAGAAAAACGATTATAAGAAATGTTTTATTATTAAACCTATAGTTAAAAATCAACGAGGTAATGAGCCCGATAATGCCTTGTAAAAGTCGTATTCTCTCGTTTGAAACTGGTTCACATCTCAATTACAACAATGTTGCTAACCACGTGTCACTCGAAAATGTAACGGTTGCAGGGTGTACACACTTAAACAAACGAGTTGTAGTATTTTATGGGGGGCCACCACTCATGAAATTGTAACGGTTACGGGTGTACTTACACAAGCGAGTTGTAGTATTTTATGGGGGGCTACCACTCATGAAATTGTAACGGTTACGGGTGTACTTACACGAGCGAGTTGTAATTTTATGGGGGGCTACCACTCATCATGTCAGCTCATATACGTCCCCACCGAGGGGCTCGAGCCTGCCCTGAATTAGGGCGATCAGGCCTTAGTCGACCACGCGGGCCCAGTGCGGGTTGGTCGACTTCACACACAACCTTCGAGTTTCTTCGCAGGTGTGTTGTGCAGGTTTCCTCACGATGTTTTCCTTCACCGTTAAAGCAATCGGAGAGTATATGTACGTAAGTTACGAAAAACTCATTGGTACATTGGCCGTCCGGATTTGAACCCCGCACCTCTGGTTAAGACGACCGAGTCGTTACCGGTTAAGCCACCGACGCTTTATGGGGGGCTACCACTCATGAAATTGTAACGTTTCAGGCGTGCTTACACAAGCGAGTTGTAGTATTTTATGGACGCTATCACTCATGAAATTGTAAGGCTACTACTCATGAAGTTGTGACAGTTACAGGTGTACTTACACAAGCGAGTTGTAATTTTGTGGGGGGCTACCACTCATGAAATTGTAACGTTTCAGGCGTGCTTACACAAGCGAGTTGTAGTATTTTATGGAGGCTACCACTCATAAAACTTTAACCTTTCAGGCGTACTTAGACAAGCGAGTTGTAGTATTTTATGGAAGGCTACCACTCATAAAATTGTAACGTTTCAGGCGTACTTACACAAGCGAGTTATAGTATTTTAGCGGGGGGCCACCACTCATGAAACTGAACAAGTTTATACTTCTTATTTAAATGGTGAGTTTGATTTTTTTGCAATTTCAGAAAAGTAGTGGACCAAAAAGTTATTAAGGTAAAAACTCCCATCGTTTTTCGTTACGCATTATATAGTGTTACGTTCTTAGAAAACCTTTTTAAAAAACTTACCAAGTTTTAGGTCTACAGCTGCTGGAAAAAACTAATACCTATCATATAAATCTATCAGCTCACTGACTTTTTGGTCCAGTGGTAAGCGCTGCTGTCTGCTAGGCTGACGGTCGTGGATTCGAATCCATTTCAGGGCAAATATTCGTGTGATGAACAGATTTGTTTGTATTGCGTCTGGGTGTTATTATCTATGTATTTAGACGTATAAAAATATGCACATGTGTCTCTAGTTTCCTTTTCTACAGAGGATCCTAGTTTGGGACCGGATGACTCTGTGTGATTTTCCCCGAATATTAATTTTATTATGACTGATGCGGCAATTATCTATGGAGAGTCCATTTTTTTTAATTTAGTAAAATGGTAAAAGAAACTTTGCTCAGTTCCGTAAATACTCATCATCATCATCATATCAGCCGAAGGACGTCCACTGCTGGATATAGGCGGGAGGCCTTCTACTAAATAAATAAATACTCCCTTTCTTAAAAAAATGTGCCCTATTTCATCCAACATCCTGTATATATTTTTTCCCTACTGCACAAGCATAACACATCGCCTTTCATGGTGGTACATATTATCTATCATTCTTCGCCAATTTCAAACAAATTTATGCAAAGAAAAATGTTAGCGAAAGAAAATTTATAGCTCCCCAGTATTCCACTATCCCATATAGCGTTACTCTATTAAAATTTCCATATCGGGTACTCTAACTATTAATAATTAATATAAGTTACTCGCTTCACTAAAGCTATCTTGCGCGCATCACAACCTTGCTAAAACCTAGACGCTGTTAAAGGAACGTTAATAATTCCAATTAAACCTAATAACAGACCCGTGGCACGGCGAGGCAGCGCGATTAAAAAGACAAATTCCGTAACCACCCCGCTACAATAGCAGGTTGCGCCTCAGCAGGCTTTATTAAGAGGCTAGAGTTCCTGTGGGGAGCCTATGGCGCTTCGCAAAGTAGAGTTCGCGAAGCTTCGCAATATCTTCACGTCCCAAATACCGCAGTGTCTCAAGACTAAGGTATTTGACCAGTGTGTGTTGCCAGTGATGACTTACGGAACTGAGACATGGTCGCTTACCATGGGCCTCATAAGAAGGCTCAAGGACACCCTAAGGGCAATGGAGCGTGCTATGCTCGGAGATTATATGCTATGCTACGTGATCGTATCAGAAACTAGGAGATCCGTAGAAGAATCAAAGTAACCGACATAGCTCACAGAATCGCTAAACTGAAGTGGCAGTGGGCAGAACACATAACTCTTAGAACGGATGGCAGTTGTGGCAGTAAAGTTCTCGAGTAGCAACCGCCCACCGGTAGGGAGGCCTCCCACGCGGTGGACCGACGACCTGGTGAAGATCGCGGGAAGCCGATGGTTGCGGGCAGCGCAGGACCGGTCGTCGTAGAAATCTTTGGGGGAGGCAGTGGACGTTTTTCGGCTGATATGATGATGATGATGATGATGCCTAGTTCGCTGCATAGAATCGTAGTTAGGTTCTTCATCATCATCATATCTGCCGAAAAACGTCTACTGCTGGACAAAGGCCTTCCACGACGACCGGTCCTATGCTGCCCGCGTCCAGAGGCTTCCCGCGATTTTAACCAGATCGGTTCTTATTTGAATATTAATCCATGAAATAACTATAATTAATACCTGTAAATGTATATTTTGTCAAGAGTTTACAAACACACAAGCAGTTATTGAAATTTTGTGAACACGTTCCAGAAACTATTATTTGTAACATTTCCGTAAAAAATGTTCAAAAATTCAAAATTCAAAACAATTTATTTCAAATAGGTGTTTACACACACTTTTAAATAGTCAAAACAAAAAAAAATACAATAAAAATAAAATTACAAATAATGTCATGATTCAGATTACAGTCTCAGGTAATGGTATTTGCTATAGAATCAACATATATATCTTTGTCATTTACATAATCTATTATTTTATAATATCCTCTAGAGCACAAAACTTTTTTGACATGAGTCTTGAATTTATTCTCTGACAAACTAGTTACATTTTCTGGAATTTTATTGTAGAATCTTATACACTGCCCCACAAATGACTTTTTAACCTTACTCAGTCTCGAAAAGGCTATATCTATTTTATTTACATTTCTTAAATTCAAATTATGCCTGTCACTGTTTTTAGGAAATAAATGCAAATTCTTACGAACGTACATGATGTTTTCATATATAAATTGACTAGTAACAGTTAAAATATTGATATCTTTGAACTTATTCTGTAACGAGTCACGTGATCGCATCTGATAGATTGCGCGGATAGCTCTTTTCTGCAGGATGAAAAAAGTTTCTATATCAGCCGCATACCCCCACAGTAATTATACTATGGAAGTTACTAAAATACACTAGTCTCGCAGTATCTACATCCGTTAACTGTCTTATTTTCTTATTCTATTTTTAAATTCCGTAAAGACATGTATGCAAAGCTTTGAGGAGTTTTTATTGAGAACTCCGTAATTTTTTTGGGGATATCTAGCAAACACAGACACAGATATTAGCTTTTAGACCATGTTTACAAAATTTCAATAACTTTGATTGTATATACTTGAGTATGTTATAAACAGAATCAGAAAATTAATATGGATTTTTAAAACACTCAGGTATGTGGTGCCGAGAGAAACCGCTGGTCCGCGAGGCTCCGTTAGGGACCTGCTAAAGGAGATATATGTGTCTTTAGCACAATCAGTTTTGACATACTGTATACCCATTTGGGGTGGAGCGGCCAAAACTCGTTTCCTAGAAGTAGAAAGGGCACAACGTAGTCTTATCAAAGTGATATATTTCAAGAAAATGACATTCCCCACGGAAGATCTATATCACCTTTCTGGTTTGCTGACAGTAAGACAATTATATATTACACTGGCAGTCCTAAGGAAACATACCATTTTACCATACGATTCTAGCATTATGAGTAGAAGAAGGAAAGATATTGTCGCGAAAGTACCTAGAACAAATACTGTATTCGCTAGTAGACAATTTAATAAACGTGTGTCTCATTTGTACAATTTAGTTAATAAAGATCTTGATATTTATAGCAAATTATATTATGAATGCAAGAAAACTATAACAAAATGGCTACAGACTAAGAATTATGACGAAACTGAAAAGTTATTAGACCACTCATAGTAGGTACGCATACACACACACACACACACACACACACACACACACACACACACACACACCACACACACACACACACACACACACATGCACACACACACACAACAAAACACAACCCACGCATATACATGCACCTAATTTTATTCTAAATAGTTTTAATTTTTTTTTTACCTTATTATTATTATTTTTGTAAGTTTTGTTTTTATTGGTTTTTGTTTTTATTGGTTTTGTATAATCAGCTTAGGTATAGTTTCTATAGTATGTAAAGATAAGGAAGAGCGGTGCCTCCTGACACAGGCTTTTTTTAGCTTAAAAGGAGGCTCCAGCCATAGTCGTGTATAGCATTACCTATATGGAGAAAATAAACATTTTTTTTTTTTTTTTTTTTTTTTTTTTTATATAATTCAGATAATACCCAAACTGGGTACGTTTGCATGAGGTACTTTCAACCGCCTCGTGGCGTAACGGTTAGTCCATTCGCTTCACACCACGAGGTCGCGGGTTCGATTCCCGGCGGGGTCAACCTTGTAAGACTCGGTTTGGTTGGTGGTAGAGCATTTTCATAGCCCCAGGTGGGACAACACCATCTTATCTAAGTCTTGCCGCCAAACATCAGTGTTAACATCATTGATGTGTTCCGGTTTGAAGATAAGATAATCAGATCTCCATTGCGTTGGGAAAACTTGATAAGCCCGCTTCCATCTTCGGCATCATCGTTACTTACAATCAGGTGAGATGATGCCAAGGGATTATCAATTTTGTTGATTAAAAAAAAACGCTAAACACGTTAAAAAACCGACTCATCGCAGCAACTTAGTATATTTTTGCATTATTATTTTTAGTTTTTGGTTACTTTCTAATAAAGTACTACACCGATTTTGATAAAATTTATATGGGACCACACGGAAAGCACTAGCTTTCAAATAAAAAAAATATAATAAAAATCTGTTCACCCAGTCAAAAGTTCTGAAGTAACACACATAAAAAAGACATACAGACGAATTCAGAACCTCCTCCTTTTTAAAAGTCGCTTGAAAAAAGGCACGCTGGAGATACACTCCTCTTAATAGACTTCCAACCGGTAGCGAACCATACTGAGCGAAAGATATTATTAACACAAAGCCGATACATAATGAGCGATATTGGGACCACTCCGGTAGCGGCCAGTTTCATACCATTCATAAATTCCAGTTTTTTTACCCGTGAACGGCACAAAAGGAGGGTAATTTGTTTGGCAGTCTATGTATGAATGTTAATTTGTTCCTTCATGCTCTTAAACTTCTCATCATAGGTAGGGACAAATGAGTATCGTTGGATGTGTATGAATGCACCACGTAAGTATATATCTATACAAGCTACAACGCCTCCCACGCGGTGGACCGACAACCTGGTGAAGATCGCGGGTAGCCGATGGATGCGGGTAGCGCAGGACCGGTCGTCGTGGAAATCCTTGGGGGAGGCCTTTGTCCAGCAGTGGACGATTTCCGGCTCACAGGTTGACTAACTATAAACACATCCGTAGCTCCTTAAATTGTTTTGATGTGATAACGTCTTATAAATTGATGACACGGGCTGTATTCATATAGAGTGTGACTTCATCACGTTACGCTAGTGTGACGTCGTTCTCGCGTTTTGTTCATTGTAGCGTTACGCCATCGTGACGTCATTGTCGCATTACGCCCATTGTCGAGTTACGCCAGTGTGACGTCATTGTCCCGTTACGCCTGAGCCGAGCGTGCAAGCTAGAGTTGTACTTGTACTTGTAATTGAACTTGTACCTGTACAAGTATACTAGACTTGGACGGACGGACGGACGGACGGACGGACGGACGGACGGACGAACCATCAAACAAGTGTGTCAATTAATTAAAAGTACTAGGCTAACAGGAGCTTACAAGAGGTGTTCCAATGCGGTCGATTCTCTGTGAGGAAAACAGTCATACTAAAAAGAGGCGTTGCTTATACCTAACATTAGTGTGTCTATGGATTAAGAGTACTAGGCTTCCAGGAGCTTACAAGAGGTGTTCCAACTGTGAGATACGTTTTAGCTGTAAAAAGTATCAGGAGCACATAAGTGCGAAAGAGTTAACGCACCCGACTATGGGCGGTATTTTACATCTCCTTAAAGATGGAGCTGAAGAAGTTTTACTTCAGTCGTGTGGTCTGAAGCACACAAGCGTCGGCTTGTGACACGTTATCACTTAAATTATCATGCGTAAATTTCGTCGTTTTAATTCATTATAAATAAAAAGAATTTTCAAAAAGTAAGAAAACAAAATATTTTTGTTAATGTTTTTCTTTTTAAAAATTCATAAATTATCATAATGTTTCGGTTAAAATTGCACCAGTTCTATGGTTACAACTACGAACAAAAGGGTGGATTACGAAATTTTTTTTAGGCCTGTGTATTAAAATAGAATTCAAGGAAATCAAAATCATTCCTAATATCCTGTAAATAACAAAACTTTTTTTTCGATAAAAAACCCTTAATTAAAGTAAAAAGTGGTGACAAAGTTGGCCGTAGGCGGCGGTATAAGCCTTATGTTCTGCGCTGACATAAAAACTGATGTGTAGTAAATGAAATGAAATATTTATTCGCTGAACCATGGTAGATAGATAGATAGATAGATAACACGTTTATTTGTCACTGCAATCACACATAAGATAGAAAATATTAGTTATGTTGAACATACATGATTCGCCAAGACAATGGCATGCAAAAATTATTTTAAAAATTAGGTACCTACTACAGTCAAGTAAGTACTTGACTGGCTTTTTTATCCACAGTTTATAAGCTTCGGGTATCATCTCACCTGATGACAAAGACCAACACCAATACAAAGGTAGCTCGTAGAACAGATGGTCGCTAGGGTAGTAAAGTTTTTGAGTGGCAACCACACACCGGTACATGTAACGTAGACAGACCTCCCACTCAGTAGTCCCATGTTCTTGGAATCCGCTCCTTCAAGTTTCAAGATTCAAGGTATTTATTCAAAATAGGTGCAAATTAACACTCTTTCTGATAGTTATAAAATAACAATAACATATTTTCATTTGTGAAAAATCAAGAAATAAACAATCATCAGTTAATTATGTCCAAATTAAACCAGATTATGTCATTAGAACATGAAAACAATATGACAAGAAAAGTTATACATAAAAATCATTTAATGTCATTAATGCCTTTGACAAGAGTAGGCCAGTTCACACGGACAGCACCCGGTCACGAGTATAACGCGAGAGTCAGCCATCGCTCCCATCAACCATGTTAAAGGGAAAGGAATGACCCGGCTCCCGATGCGCCTTGGGGAAGGCCTTTGTCCAGCAGTGCATATGTCGGCTGCTATGATGATGATGATGATGAGTACCATATTATTATCCTGTTGAAATTGATTAATTCCTGACGCTACCCTGTACATATCCAGAATTATATAATTTAGCGAAACTTGCGATAATCTGTTGAACTCAATCACATACATGTTATGGCTTAACATAGTACCTTACCATCACAGGTGAGATATAGTCAAACGCACTCAATTTTTTTAATAAAAAAAAAGTAGTAGCAAATATTGATCAAAAAAATAATAGTGAACGTATTCTGGCGCAGATATTTCCAATATTTAATTAATATTCGCTCTAAGAGACTGTTTAAGGTTTTGAAAACATGTTTAATTTAATTCCAAACAGAGAAAAAAGGATACACGACGGCCCATAATATGCTCCATACGCTAACTCAGTAAATGTGTTCACATCACGTAGGGCCCTGTGACGTGAGGTTTGAAATGGGCTCATTAATAAGGTCCATGGCCCTAAAGCGGCACGTGACCGGCCCCGTGGCGCTATGGGACGGGCCGATCTAGACCGTGCCATATTAGGCAGCTTTTTAATAGGCGATGACTCTGAAAATACACTCTTAAATTATTAATAAAGGTTTTTGTAGGTAGCAAGAAAGAGTTATTCTCGATAATTGGTAAGATAAAGCGAGGAAAACAATTTGGATGCTGATTATCATCATCAGCATATCAGCCAAAAGCCGTCCATTGCTGGTCAAATGCCTCCCTCAAGGATTTCCACGACGACCAGTCCTGCGCTGCCCGCATACAGCGGCTTGCCACGATCCTCACCAGGTCGCCGATCCACCGCTTGGGAGGCCTACGTTACGTTTTCCGGTGCTGGTTGCAGAACTTTACTGCCCCAACCGCCTTGGCGGCAAGACTTACCGTAACTGGTCCTTGTCTTCACCTTATGGTGTTGGCAGGAATAGCGGCCCCCACTGTTATGCCCTAGGGTAGGTAAGTGGGGACGCTATATCATAAACCTGGAAGTCTAGCGTATCTGGTAGATGTGCGAGAGGGCATGCCCCAACCGCTATCTGTTCTACGAGCTATGTGCCCTGCCCACTGCCACTTTAGTTAAGCGATTCTGTGAGCTATGTCGGTTACTTTGGATCTCCTGCAGATCTCCTCATTTCTGATTCGATCGCGTAGGGAAATTCCGAGCATAGCTCGCTCCATTGCCCTTTTTGTGATCTTGAGCCTTCCGATGAGGCCCATAGTAAGCGAGCATGTCTCAGTTCCGTGTGTCATCATTGGCTGCACTGGTCAAAGACCTAAGTCTTAAGACACTGATAAAAACAAGCACCTAAATGTTGATTTCTCTTTAACATCCCCTCACCGCCTTCGTGGCGTAATGGTTACGTCATTAGCTTCACATCAGTTGGTCGCGGTTTCAAATCCCGCCGGAGTCTATCTTTGTGAGACTCAGTTTGGTTGATGAAAGGGCGTTTTCTAAGCCCACTTTGCTAGCTACCACCACCTTATTCTTCTTCTTTGCGTGTCGATGACAAATTAAATCATTCCGGCCCAGAACTTAGCCACTTGGACTGCACTATTTGTCATCATGTTTACAGCATTGATGTGTTCTGGCTTAAAGATAAGATGAGCTAGTTCCCCATTGCGTAGGGGAATCTTTGTAAGCTTCCATCTTCGGCATCATCGTCACTTACTATCAGGTAAATAATGTCAAGGCCTTAGTATTTGTGGATTAAATACATAAATTTAAGAAATATTGTGGATGAAAAGCAATCCAATTATGAAATATTTTGGATTACAAACAATCAATTTAAGAATTATTGTGGATTACTAACAATCAATTTTAGAAATATTGTGGATTAAAAATAATAAATTAAAGAAATATTGTGAATTAAATACAATCAATTTAAGAAATATTGTGGATTAAAAACAATCAATTAAATAAATATTGTGGATTAAATACAATCAATTTAAGAAATATTGTGGATTATAAACAATCAATTTCAGAAATATTGTGGATTAAATACAATGAATTTAAGAAATATTGTGGATTAAATACAATCGATTTAAGAAATATTTTAGATTATAAACAATCAAGTTAAGAAATTTTGTGGAACAAATACAATAAATTTAAGAAATATGGTGGATTAAAAATAATTCACACATAAATAACTTCGGACAAATCAGTGACAAGAGCGTCGGGCGTAATGGCTAGGGCCGCTGCCTCCTGTCCGGGAGGTCGCGGTTTGAACCTGCGACGACGTACCAATGTTATTTCGAGTTTAGATTTCATATGCACGTTTATCCGACGCTCTTACGGTGAAAGAAAACATCGTGAGGAAACCTGCGTACACCTGCGAAGAAACTCGCAGGTGTTGTGTGAAGTCTACCAACCCGCACTGGGCCCGCATGATCAACTAAGGCCCGATCGCCCTAATTCAGGGAAGGTTTGAGCCCCTCGGTGGGAAAGAATATGAGATAATATGAAAAAAGTGACATTGCTTAGTTTAGTTTAGTTAACAGATCAATATTTGGACATCTCATACAAAGTTTAATTTATTTTATTTGAATCAGCTAAATTTATTTTATTTATTTGACTTCGGCATCATCGTCACTTACCATTAGGTGACATGGTGCCAAGGGCTTATCAATTGTGGAATAAATAAAAAAAACTTTAAGTTCTAATAAATATATAAAAAATACCTACTAATTGTGAAAAATTCAAGGAAATTCAAGAAAAATTCAAATTCTTTCACGCAAAAACTACTGAACGGATTGGGCTGAAATTTGGTAGGTAGATAGATTAGGACCTGGATTAACACATAGGCTACTTTTTCCCACGCTCGCACACTGCACACCCTCGAAAAGTCATAGAAACGTTGTCCACGCGGGGAAAACTGCGGGAAACAGCTAGTCTTTTTATATTATAAGCGATGAGTGTCTATAGAATATATTGTCGCTGTTCTTCGATACGAAGCAGGCGTTAATCGAAGTAATTACAGTCCCCGGAGTCAAGAATAAATGCATTGTTCTTATCGCACGATAAATACACACGGGGAGCGAAGGTATATAACTTTACAATGACAAGAGGAGTAATTGGCTGAGCTTCGACATCTATCAGAGGGACACGAGTTATTGCACGTATTATGCAGAGACACTCGTTGGGTGTGAAGCTGGATTTATGTGCGGTATTTTTATTTAGTTGTTAGGTAATCATAATGAAAGTTAGGTAGTACAGTGAGTTAATAAACGTTTTCAATGTGTATTGATGGCAAAATATCATCATTATCTTTATATCAGCCGAAAAACGGACGGTACTGCGCTGCCCGCATCCAGGGGCTTCCCGCGATGTCTCGAGTGGCGACCGCGCACCGGAAAACGTAGCGTGGACCGACGACCTGGTAAAAAAATAGATTAATAAATCTTTATTTTTAAATACTTTTCAAACGCCAAAAAAAAATATAAATCAATGTGGCAATGCAGGTCAGATAACCCTTGGACTAAAAAGAGTTCAGAAGTAGAAAAAGAGATGTTTGGGCAAGCCCAGACTGGAATACCCTCGGGATTATGTGAGATGACGATTTGTGTCAAACAATTTGAGACGTCAGGATCTGGCTAAGGATTAGCTGATGCATTTTTATCCGATTAATTGAAAACACTTTATTACACAACATCATCATCGTCATATACATAGGCCTCCCCTAAGGATTTCAACGACGACCGGTTCTGCGCTGCCCGCATCCAGCGGCTTCTTGTGACCTTCACCAGGTCATCGGTCCACCGAGTGGGAGGCCTGCCTACACAAGAGAAAAAAAAATGATTAAGGAAGTTGTACATAAAGGCGGTCTTATCGCTAACAAGCGATCTCTTCCAGGCAACTCTTAGGTGAAGGAAACATGAGAAATCATTATTTTATCCGACTATTAAAAATAATGATAGTTTTTGCTCCGATTAGTAAATATTTTTTTACATTACTTCTCTCTTATCGTGTGGCACAATTAACTAAGGGGTAGACGGCGGTTGCCTGGTGTTGCACTGAGCGTCACCCGCGATTACATGTAGGGCATTTAGATTTATACCTACGGTAGTGTGTAACGCGACCTTCGTACACATCTGGAAGCAGGTAAGCAGGTTTACTCACAATTTTTTTCTTGTAAGTAATTGTACGTACAAGTAAGTACCTTATGTACGTACGTTGCTCAGATTCAGAGTGTAAAAAATTGTTGTAGAACCCGTTAACTGGGCTTCGAACAATTTTTCCCAAGGAAACTAAAGTAAATTTTAATAAAAATTGAAGCTCCATACAATAATGCACAAAACTAGTCAATCAGCTGATCAATTTGTATTGTAAAAAAAATGTATTAAGAGTTCAATTTTTTTTTGCAAAAAGGGATGACGAATGGTAGTCATCTGAGTTACTTTTTATCATCTGTCAAAAAACGACATTTTGTTCTAAAAATGTTTGAAATACCTAGGCGTGACGTCATAGTTTAGCAGCATCATTTATGTACTCATTTTGTGAAAACAGAACGTGTAAGGTTTTCCGAAGTTTAAGTAGGAGGGCAATTAGGTGATCAAAGTTCAACTAGTGATCATAATTTATTTCTTGGGGAAAGTTATTCAGTATGCTGAGTGAAAGCCTCAGTTAACGGGTCCTACACAAATTTACACAGTTATATTTGAATTCTCCATAAAAATGGTTAATCAGTAAATCAATTTGTATATGAAGAGTTTCAAATTGTAAATTGTTCTTTAATGAATTAACTATGATGGGGGACTTTTGGGGGAAATTGTTAAGTAGCATTATGAGTATCATCTACTATTTGCCGTGTTTCAGCGACAAAAAACTTCAAACTGTAAGTGTGCAGGGTGTGAATAATTAGAATAGGACCCGTTGTCATACTGAACTTTCCCCAAGAAACCTGGACTAGGTGTCATACTGAACTTTCCCCAAGAAACCTGGACTCGTTGTCATATTGAACTTTTCCCAAGAAACCTTGACCTGTTGTCATACTAAACTTTCCCCAGGAAACCTTGACCCGTTGTCACACTGAACTTTTCCCAAGAAACCTTGACCTGTTGTCATACTAAACTTTCCCCAGGAAACCTTGACCCGTTGTCACACTGAACTTTCCCCAGGAAACCTTGACCCGTTGTCACACTGAACTTTCCCCAGGAAACCTTGACCCGTTTTCATGCTGAATTTTTCCAAAGAAACCTATTGTCAATTCCAAAAAAAAATTGACGCTCCATACAAAATTAGTCAATCAGCTGATCATCATCATGTATGAAGAATTCATTTTTAGGGTTCCGTACCCATAGGGTAAAAACTGGACCCTATTACTAAGACTTCACTTTCTGTCTGTCTGTCCTTCTGTCACCGGGCTGTATTTCATTGATAGCTAGACAGTTGAAATTTCAACCGTGATAGCTAGACAGTTGAAATTTCAACCGTGATAGCTAGACAGTTGAAATTTCAACCGTGATAGCTAGACAGTTGAAATTTTGCCCCTATAACAACAAATACTAAAAATAAGAATAAATGAAAAAAATAAGGGTAAATACAAAAAAACATGTTTTTTTAAACATGAAGAAACTAGCGCCATCTAGTATGATGGTACGGAACCCTTTGTGTGCGGTTCTGACTCGCACTTGGCCAGTTTTTTTGCGAATTGACTATGGGGTCACTGAGGAAAATTTGATCAGTATGCTGAGTCATCATGTCAGCTCATATACGTCCCCACCGAGGGGCTCAAGCCTACCCTGAATCAGGGCGATCGGGCCTTAGTCGACCACGCGGTTCCAGTGCGGGTTGGTTGACTTCACACACAACCAAAAAGCGTGTGCAGGTTTCCTCACGATGTTTTCATTCACCGTGAGAGCGTCGGATAAACGTACATATGAAATATGTATGCTGAGTAGTGGCCCAGTAAACGGGTCCTACACCAATTTATACGGGTATGAATTGTTTGCGTCAAACATTGTTGTAACGTACGCAAAAACCCAATCAGACCACAAAATTGTTTAATCCACATAGGTGCATCTAATGATGGTTACCTGTCAATTAGCTCCATACTCGTAAATACACGGCACACGACAAAAACTCGTCCTCTGGAGGCGCTACCCGAACTTAATTGGATGCAGTTGTTATAGTCTGTGGTCGGCGGTTGTTGTGTCAGGTGTAGATCGGCAATAATCGAAGGACGACGGCTCCAGGATTCCACCTAGCCTCGCACCCGGCCCACTCGGCTGGTCTACTTAGGCGCTAGGGTGCGTTCGGTAACGGGAAAATTTTAAGTGAGGTAATAAGTAATTTTAAGTTTGCGCGGAACTTACTCGACCGCGCATCGGAAAACGTAGCGTAGGCAGGCCTCCCACGCGGTAGACCGACGACCTGGTGAAGATCGCGGGTCGTCGTGGAAATCCTTGGGGGAGACCTTTGTCCAGCAGTGGACGTTTTTTCAGCTGATATGATGATACTCGACTGCATTAAAGGGACAGGTGAGTTGTAGTCAAATGCAATCAAATTCTTAATTTAAATAATACCCTTACTTCTGTTTAAAGCGGAGTTTGACGAATTATCACAACCACGGCAGCGGGCATCTGCGTCTTTACGCATAATTAGTGTTTAAGGCTTTAAGATGCCTCAATACGGGCAGGTTGATACGTGTTAAAATAATATCGAACGTAAGTATATAAAGAGTATTTATCTTATCTTATCTTATCTTATCATTTTAAATTCAAATCAATGCGGGCTTCAACACAGCTGTTACGTTAAAATCGAACGCCTTATTCTCGCTTCAAAGAAGATTTAAAAAAATGTGTTCAATTAAATTGAAAGGCATTAAAGTCACCGATTTTTTTGTGTTGGTTTTATTCAACATTAACAATTTGTTTTCGAGAAATTTTGCAATTAATGCCAAAAAGAGGGTCTACTGTATATTTTTTACATCATAAGTGGTAATATTTTTAAAATTGTATTTAATTAAATACATTTCTTTTTAACTTTAAGTATATCATATATTTTTTCCGTAGTGATAGCATTACACATTCTTTCAATATTTTAAACACGCAAGATATAAAGATACGAGTGAGATAGTTGACTTTTGGAGTACGTACCAAACTAAAATATTGTTCCCAATTTTCGTCCTTTGTACTCAAATTTCAAAAAAAATATAATCAGTATGTTTTGCATCACGTCTGCAATTTTCAATAAACAATAAACATAAATTAAAAACTAAATACCCACATCGACGAAAATAGAAAATTGTAACCTCACGCCTAGCTTTCACAATAATTTTTAGTTTTTAGAATACAACATCGTTTTTGACACTTGATAAAAAGTAACTCAAATGATTAGTAGTCAACTGCCTTATTATAATCTGTTTTAATCATTGGAAAATGACATTAATGTTTCCGATTGAGATAATAAGAGGAAGAAAAAAATATTTAATAAAATTAAATTATTTGTACTAATTATATGAATTTTACGCTATTGAATCCTAACTTATATATTTTTAATAGCTTCTTTATTTGTGTACATGTCTGCCATTTCAACTAAAACTTACTCTTTCCCGGGTTTGCTGGAAGAAATTTCTAATTAGAAAAAGTAATACCTATTGAATAATTTTATTTTCTGCCTGTTATTTAATCTTTTTTTGTACCCAATAAACTGTTATTTAAATAATAAAAAGTATAGGTTTTTTTTACTAAAAATTTGAGTTCGTATGGCTGCACCTCACCTTAGATGGCTGAAATCTCACCGTATTCTTAGAAGGCTGAAAAAATCACTGTTTAAAGAAAAAAATACGTTTATTGGTTCCAGTAACACCACACCAAAATACATAATATATTAGTAACGACTAAGGTTTAAATGATCTGGAATGTCACACATAAGAGGATTGATCATTTCATACTTTTGTCAAAGTAAAATTGAAGGGTTCAGGGGCATAACAAGAAATGTCACACAAGAGTCGTTTTCAAACTGAGTATGGCAACACTTAGGTTTTCGCGCGTAATTTTAAATGGCATAAACTAAAAAGCGCAAACACAATAACAGTCCTTCGTGGCATCGATTATTCATAACACGGTACTGGTTCAAAACTAGGAATGTCCTTAGCATCAAGGAACGTAACAAGGAATGTCCTTAGTGTAAAGGAACGTAACAAGGAATGTCCTTAGCGTAAAGGAACGTAACAAGACATGTCCTTAGTGTAAAGGAACGTGACAAAGAATGTCCTTAGTGTAAAGTAACGTAACAATTAATGTCCTTAGTGTAAAGGAACATAACAAGGAATGTCCTTAGTGTAAAGGAACGTAACAATGAATGCCCTTAGTGTAAAGGAACGTAACAAGGAATGTCCTTAGTGTAAAGGAACGTAACAAGGAATGTCCTTATAAAGGAACGTAACAAGAAATGTCCTTAGTGTAAAGGAACGTAACAAGGAATGTCTTTAGTGTAAAGGAACGTAACATTAAGGAATGTCCAAACACATGCCAAAAGGTTGTTATACCTAAAACTGATCTCTGTTATGTAAAATTAAGTTCCTATTAATAATTTCTAAGAAAAATTGGTTTCAAACATTAAAACATTAATTACATAGAATCTCATAATTGTGAAATTTCTTGTTATGCCCCTGTACCCTTAGTTCATTCAGAACCCCTCCGCGAAATATTCGGTTACTTCATTCAGGTATTTTCTTAACCACCCAAGATCACGTTTTTTTTAAGTTTAGTGATTTTCACATGTATCCGAACGCACCCATCGACACGCTGCCCCATCTATTTCTGTAGGATGTGACGGCAAAAAACTCTGTGAAATTGCGTCGTAGGCGCAAAAAAATCAACACAAATACTGGAGTTTGAAATTTTAATTGTGTAATTAGAGCAATGGATGTTGTCTGCTTTGATTTATAGCAAAATCATCGCATCTGAAAACAAAGTCTTTCGGATCGTCTGCTGTACTAGGTCAATCAACGAAGAAATTTATTTTGTAACAACTGGGAATAAAATAACTTCCCGTAGGTATTTAATAAAGTGAAGGTTGTGTATTTTAAGTGAAGGCCTCCCACGCGGTGGACCGATGACCTGGTGAAGATCGCGGGAAGCCGATGGATGCGGGCGGCGCAGGACCGGTCGTCGTGGAGATCCTTGGGGGAGGCCTTTGTCCAGCAGTGGACGATTTGTGGCTGATATGATGATGATGATGAGGTATTTTAAATGAGCGTATAAGATTCTACAATAAAATTACACAAAATGTAACTAAGTTTGTCAGAGAATAAGTTCAAGACTCAGGACAAAAAATGATTGTGCTCTGTAAAATAATAGATTATATAAATGACAGATATAATTTTTATTAACAATTGGTGAGCCCTTGGCATCATCTCACCTAATGGTGAGTGACGATGATGCCGAATCCGACGGAAGCGGCCTTATAAAGATTCCCCAACGCAATGAGGATAGGGCTATCTTATCTTCAAGCCGGAACACATCAATGCTGTTAACACTGATGTTTGGCGGCAAGACTTAGATAAGATGTTGGTAGCTAGCCAGGTGGGCTATGAAAATACCCTAGCACCAACCAAACCGAGTCTTACAAAGTTGACCCTGCAGGGAATCGAACCCGCGACCTCCTGGTGCAAAACGAATGGACTAACCATTACGCCACGAAAAAGATATATGGTTATATGTTGATTGTATAACAAATATCATAAACCTTAGACTGTAATCTGAATCATGACATTATTTTGTAATAGACAATTATGGTCTTTTTGATTATTTAAAAGTGTGTGTAAATACCTACATTGAAAATAAATATTTTTAAAATTTGAAAATTTGTGCAGCAATGCGACAAGGTCAGATAAAGAGTATTAAATTCAAAGAAAAAAATCACCAGAGGGATTCAATCAATCAATTAATCTAATACCTAGGCTGTTTGATAAGTACCCGTTTACTAAATATATTAATATCACTGGCCGAAAATAAGTATACCACCTTTTTAAGCCATTTTTCAGAGGCGGGAAAAAGAAAAAAAAATTGCATTCTTTTGTTTTTTATTTCTCATTTGACAGCGATTTAGTGAAAGCGTGAACTTAAAATTGTTAAAATGGAGAAAGAACAGTATCGGTCTAAGCTGTAATTAGATTCTTGTTTTTGGAAGGAAAAACATGTGATGAAATAAAAGTAAGAATGCAAGCGGTTCACCATGAATGTGCTCCTTCTATGACAACCGTCAGATATTGGTATAACGAGTTTAAGCGGGGGAGAACAACCGTCTTTGATGAGGATCGCCCAGGCCGGCCAATTGAGGTGACTACAGACGATATGGTTAAGAAAATTGAAAATATCGTTTTAGCCGACCGCCGAATTAAATTTCGAGAAATCGTTGATGGTGTAAACGTTTCAATCGAGAGGGTACAACACATATTAGAAGAAAAATTGGGTATGAAGAAAGTATCGGCGAGGTGGGTGCCGCGTTTACTCACGGAGGAGCAAAAACAGAACCGACTGACTACTTCGGAGCAGTGTTTAGCCATGTTCAAACGTAACCCGAAGGAGTTTCTGCGTCGTTTCGTAACCGTGGACGAAACGTGGGTTCACCACTATACCCCGGAAATGAAAGAGCAGTCGAAGCAATGGATTTTACCGGGTGAACCTGCTCCAAAGAAAGCAAAAACCGTCCCATCGGCTGGAAAGGTCATGGCGACTGTTTTTTGGGATTCGCAGGGTATTACACATATTGACTACTTAGAAAAGTGCTTAATCTTCACCTTTTCATGGCCACACAAGCGTATGCAACTAAGTTTTAATTTTTAGGTAAGTCAATAAGGTTTAACCTGTTCCAACATTATCTTCTTCCGTGGTATTCGTATTAATTGACACGAAAGGGATTTTTGACGTGATAACTTGATGACGCGGGCTGCATTCACGAAAAAGTGTGACGTCATTATCACGTTACGCCAGTGCGACGTCATTGTCGCGTTACGTCTGAGCCGAGCGTGCAAGCGAGAGTTGTACTTGTACTTATACTTGGATTTAGACTTGGACGGACGGACGGTCGAACCGTCAAACAAGTGTGCCAATGGATTAAAAATACTAGGCTTCTAGAGCTTACAAGACGTGTTACAATTCGGTCGATTCTCTGTGAGGAAATACCAAATTAACCCGATCTCACCGACTAAGGGCGGTATTTTACATCTCCTAAAAGATGGAGCTGAAGAAGTTTTACTGAAGTAAAAGACCAAAAGAAGTCGTGTGGTCTAAAGCATACAAGCGTTCGGCTTGTGACACGTTATCACGTAAAATTATCGTCCGTAAACCGCCTTTACAGACAACATAGATTTTTTTTTAATATTTCAATGTTGACAGCCCTATTAAAAAAAACTAAAATCAATATCAATTCGAAGTTCTTGTTTAGGTAGTTTAATGTAAATTAATTGGTCTTATGTTTCTTGCTATTACTATTTATCTGTAAATTTCTGAAGAAGGTAAGGAGGGATCGAGGGGGGGTGGTGTGGGTCTGGGAATAACTCTAGGATTAATTTTTCAGTCCTGAGTGGCATTGCTTGGTTATGAAGTGCAAGGTTGGCGTCTACTTTGTATGGAAAGAGTCCTGTACTATTGTTAACATTAATTGCCAGTAAAGTCAATTCGTCACGGATTCTATCACTAGATGGCAGCCGATAAGCCGTGTCAGATATAGGTTTAAATAGTTCTTATAGAGCACCTCTGACATGGGGGACGCCACTAGCTCCACCAAACCGAACTTTGCACCCGTGTTTGGGGGGTATGGTCTATGGAAAAGACTCTTGCCAAATCAGTGGGGATGTTTATGGGTTGTAAGAGATTGTGAATCCTTTAATGTACACAAACATTTAAATGACAAGAAATTAGAGAGGACGTGTACAAAGTTGGACTTATCTCTATGAAAGATCTCTTCCAGCCAACCTTACCGGGATATTTTATCATTACTCCTTAAGACTCCTTACTTCTTGAAGTACTCCTTACCAGTACTCACGTACGGAGCTGAAACCTGGATCACAACCAAAAATTCTGTTCACAAATTGTGTGTCCCAAGGCTATGGAAAGAAAACTGGTAGAATTATCTTTCATGGACCGGAAGACCAACATCTGGCTGAGGAATAAAAACCAAAGTCACAGATGTCAGCTTAAGCTTTATATTTATGATAGATAGATAGATAGATAGATAAGCGTTTATTTAGGATTTCACCCAGCACACACAATACATTTTTATACAGTTACAGTACTATTTAACAATTTGGTATACAATTTAGTTACAAATAAAAGAATTGATACGAAATAAAAGTGGAAAAAAAACAAAACAAATACCTCCTCAATAACATCAAAAAATAAAGATATTGGTGTGCACTGCCGCAATCCCAAACTAATGGGCCATGTCTCAATGCGTTACATTGCCAAGAAGAGCCTGTTATGAGGCCTGCATTTTCGTGAAACAGCACTCACAATTATTTGTTAAGGCAATTGACGTTAACCTTTAGATGTCGACGAAACCCTCACAGACTAGTTTTTTTTTTAAACTCCACTGACAGAAAAAAACAAACGGAGTTGTCTATGTATGTGTATTAGTCTTTACAATAAACTACCGAATAATATTAAAGATTTACCTATTAAAATATTCAAGACAAAATTGTACAAATGGCTTAACGATAAAAACTATTATAATGTAAAAGAAATCTTGCAATAATGTAATCCATTTAATGTACTACTTTATTATTCAAACTGACAATATTGTTTACAATTTGATTTATATCTACCTGAACTGACACTATATTGCATGCTTATTTTTGTAAGCGAAACATGGTGGTATATATATATATATATATATATATATATATATATATATACTAGCTGTCCCGGCGAACTTCGTACCGCCTTACATTACATTACACTGCCCTGCCCTACCCTACACTACCCTACACTACCCTACACTACCCTACCCTACCCTACATACACTACACTACACTACCCTACCCTACACTACTCTACACTACCCTACACTACACTACCCTACCCTACCCTACACTACCCTACCCTACACTACCCTACCCTACCCTATCCTATCTCTCAAGTTGGATCGAACTGCACATGGTGTGCGAATTTTATTATAATCGGTTAAGTGGTTTAGGAGTCCATTGAGGACAAACATTGTGACACGAGATTTATATATATTAAGATTATATATATTATATATATATTTGTTCATCTTAACCACCATGTTTTCAGCGAATAAATGATTTGAATTTGTATTTAAGGGTGACAAAACTCAAGTAGGAGTAGGTTGGTTATGTTGCCAGGATGAACAGCTCGTGCTGCTAAAGAGTTCTTAAGTGGAGACCTTGGGATAAGAAGAGACTTAGGGGAAGGCCACAAATGCAAGGATTGATGGAAGGATGACATCAAAGAGGTGGCGGGCAGAAACTGGATCCTTACTGCCCCAAATAGGACAAAGTATAAGGAGTTGAAGGAGGCCTACACCAAACTAATGGTCGAAAATGGCTAAAAAGAAAAATACTCTTTAAAAGTTGATTTTCATAAATAGCGTGCGGTTTTTTTTCTACGTGGAGGGCCCTCGGCTTCGCATAAGGTGAAGCCAGGAGAGCTCCCCGCGAAGCCGGAGGCCGAGCTCCGCGTAGGTAAAATTATAGTAATAATAAAAAGTAGCATATTACAAATACACGCTGGAGCCCGTTCTCATAAACGACCGCGCCAAGCTCTACTGGGACCGACCCATTATCATGGACAGGACCATTCCTTTGAATAAGCCTCAAATCGTGTTGATGGGTCGGGCGCAATCAAGGGCGTTTTTGGTGGATGTCACTATCGCATACGATGAAAACTTCGAGCAGGCTAATGCCTCAAAAAAGTCCAAGTACCTGGACCTGGTGCACGAGGTTACTGATATGTGGCAACTGATATGTGGCAAGTGGGATCCACCGATATCATCCCCATAGTCATATCCGTGAACGGATTAATTTAAGCCTACCTTGAACGTCACCTAATGCGGCTGGAACTCTGAGGCAGACCAATAATTGCAGCAATGCAGAAAGCAGTCCTCCTCGACAATTCCCGGATAGTTCGACGCTTAATCTCCCCGTCGCACTGAACTCCAGCCAACTGTGCATCCGCTGGAGGTGCTCCTGCCACTTCGCCTCGTGCCAAGTGAGCAGAGAAGCTTTAAGAATAAAAAGTAAAAAATAAAAAGCAATTTTTATATATACAATTAGTAAACTCCTGTCGCTCGTCGGTGCTGGTACTTTTTTTTTATAAAATACCATACAACTATTTTGCGATACATAGTCAAGTTGGCTTTGATTAATTTAAAATTGCTAAAGTTTAAACAGTGGCTTTTACAACGCGTAGCTGAATTTAAAACAGTTGGGTGTACCTATATGTTCGCGAAGCCTCGTAGTCACACGCCAGGGGTTCTCAGCAGGTGAGTACAGAATGTGCATGGACGTGAAAAAACAATAGATATGTCTAAAACAATACTCCTGACAGTGACCGACACAGTCTCATTTTTAGAATTCCGTACTATGTAACGGGACTCTATGACTAAGTATAAAGCAATACTCCTGACAGTGACCGACACAGTCTCATTTTTAGAATTCCGTACTATGTAACGGGACTCTATGACTAAGTATAAAGCAATACTCCTGACAGTGACCGACACAGTCTCATTTTTAGAATTCCGTACTATGTAACGGGACTCTATGACTAAGTATAAAGCAATACTCCTGACAGTGACCGCCACAGTCTCATTTTTAGAATTCCGTACTATGTAACGGGACTCTATGACTAAGTATAAAGCAATACTCCTGACAGTGACCGCCACAGTCTCATTTTTAGAATTCCGTACTATGTAACGGGACTCTATGACTAAGTATAAAGCAATACTCCTGACAGTGACCGCCACAGTCTCATTTTTAGAATTCCGTACTATGTAACGGGACTCTATGACTAAGTATAAAGCAATACTCCTGACAGTGACCGCCACAGTCTCATTTTTAGAATTCCGTACTATGTAACGGGACTCTATGACTAAGTATAAAGCAATACTCCTGACAGTGACCGCCACAGTCTCATTTTTAGAATTCCGTACTATGTAACGGGACTCTATGACTAAGTATAAAGCAATACTCCTGACAGTGACCGCCACAGTCTCATTTTTAGAATTCCGTACTATGTAACGGGACTCTATGACTAAGTATAAAGCAATACTCCTGACAGTGACCGCCACAGTCTCATTTGTACTGTTCCTTACTATGTAACGGGACTCTATTACTAAGTCTAAAACAATAGTCCTGACAGTGGCCGCCACAATCTCATCTTTCTATAACTAAGTCTTAAACAATGCTCCTAAGAGTAACCGCTACAGTCTCATTTTTACTGTTCCGTATTAGGTAACGGGACTCCTTAACTAAGTCTTAAACAATGCTCCTGACAGTGATCGCTACAGTCTCATTTTAGGGGTTTCGTACTAGGTAACGGTACTCTATTACTAAGTCTAAAACAATACTCCTGACAGTGACCGCCACAGTCTCATTTTTAAAGTCCAAAACAATACTCCAGACGGTGACCGCCAGTCTCATTTTTTCTGTTCCGTATTACTCGTAGGTAACGGGATTCAATAACTAAGACTTAAACAATGCTCCTGAGAGTGATCGCCACAGTCTCAATTTACTGTTCCGTATTAGGTAACGGGGCTCTATAACTAAGTCTCAAACAATGCTCCTGACAGTGACCGCCACAGTCTCATTTTAGTGGTTTCGTACTATGTAACGGGACTATATTACTAAGTCTAAAACAATAGTCCTGACAGTGGCCGCCACAATCTCATTTTTTCTGTTCCGTATTAGGTAACGGGACTCTATAACTAAGTCTTAAACAATGCTCCTGACAGTGATCGCTACAGTCTCATTTTAGGGGTTTCGTACTAGGTAACGGTACTCTATTACTAAGTCTAAAACAATACTCCTGACAGTGACCGCCAGTCTCATTTTTACTGTTCCGTACTGGGTAATGGGACTCTATTGCTAAGTCCAAAACAATACTCCAGACAGTGACCGCCAGTCTCATTTTTTTCTGTTCCGTATTACTCGTAGGTAACGGAACTCAATAACTAAGACTTAAACAATGCTCCTGAGAGTGATCGCCACAGTCTCATTTTACTGTTCCGTATTAGGTAACGGGACTCTATAACTAAGTCTCAAACAATGCTCCTGACAGTGACCGCCACAGTCTCATTTTAGTGGTTTCGTACTATGTAACGGTACTCTATTACTAAGTCTAAAACAATACTCCTGACAGTGACCGCCGCAGTCTCATTTTTACTGTTCCGTACTGGGTAATGGGACTCTATTGCTAAGTCCAAAACAATACTCCAGACAGTGACCGCCAGTCTCATTTTTTTCTGTTCCGTATTACTCGTAGGTAACGGGACTCAATAACTAAGACTTACACAATGCTCCTGAGAGTGATCGCCACAGTCTCATTTTACTGTTCCGTATTAGGTAACGGGACTCTATAACTAAGTCTCAAACAATGCTCCTGACAGTGACCGCCACAGTCTCATTTTAGTGGTTTCGTACTATGTAACGGGACTATATTACTAAGTCCAAATCAATACTCCAGACAGTGACCGCCGCAGTCTCATTTTTAGGGTTCAGTACTAGGTAATGGGATTTTATCACTATGTTTAAGCATCTAAGGCTTAAGCTGTCCGTCCTTCCGGCTGACTGACTTTTAAAACGCTGTACATTTTGAACCGAAAAAGGCAGCTGACTAAAACTTTCTACTTTAGTAAACTATATAAAAAAAGTAAGGGGTGCTCCATATAAGATTCCGCTTACATTTTCGGCATCATCGTTATTTACCATCAGGTGAGATGATGCCAAGGGCTTACCAATCCTTACTAATATTATAAATGTGAAAATGTGTTTGTTTGTTTTTTACCTTTTCACGCTTCAACACCTTGACCAATCTTTATGAAATTTGGCATGCAGGTAGCCTGTATCACGGGGAAAGATATAGGCTACTTTTATCCCGGGAAAATAGCATAATCTGATGCAGTTCCTGAAGGAACTAAAAAAATACTCGATTGTTGTGATTTTTTGCACAGAGATGGTTGAGTAGGTGGGAAACGACATAATTTACTAATTAACCTTAAAGAAAGTCATAAAAACGATGTCCACGCGAGTGAAACCGTGGGAAAAAGCTAGTTGGAAATAAAAAAACACGATTTACATTAGCACATTTGGTTAATTTCAAAATGATTTTACTTAGATTTGGGAGCCTCAGATTTTTATGTAGGAGTAACACACTAAATGCGAAAATGTGAACATTTTTTTGTTTGTTCAACTTTCAAGCTTAAACGGCTGAATTAATTTAGCTGAAATTTTGCATAATCCTAAATTGAAAGTTAGAAAACAACATAAAATAAGTTTTAACCCGGAGGTCGGATGAACTGAAGTCCACGCGCGGAAGCCACAAGCTGTGGCCGCTCTTGCAGCTTGCACAGCACACCTTCGAATACAGTAATAAAAAAAAACCACGCGGGCAAAAGCTTCTCTCCTAAGAATGCGAATGTGTAACCATATCTATCGTTTTCTTAGGTCTATGGTGCACAACAATGTTGACGGTTGCTGGCGCTTTTTAGTTTAAAATATTTACACCTTTCTTACTTAATGCTAATCGCTTTAATTTGAATATACAAGTTGCTTTCTGATAGATGCCTTGGAACGCTATTTGTTACGACGTGCAAGCAAATTTGTTAGACAAAACGCCTGTTGTGGGCACTACCATAATTAAATAGGTCTAGAAAGAAATGGCCGAAGCTTTGCAATAAAATTATGTTCACCTGCGAATAAAAGGCACACCCTGGACACTTCATACAACGGACCAGAAATGGCATTTCAAAAAAGGAATGACGGAACAAACAAAATGCCGGCGAAATCCTATACGTTCGAATACCAAACTGTAACCAATCTGTATCAATCTGGGTGACGAGGGGGTGAGGTCGCAATATAGAGAGCGGCAGGGAGTGTCTTTAGTATTGTTGTCATCGCTAAACTGAAGTGGCAATGGGCGGGGCGCATAGCTCGTAAAACAGTAACAGTAAGTTCTCGAGTGGCGACCGCGCAACGGAAAACGTAGCGTAAGCAGGCCTCCCATGCGGTGGACCGACGACCTGGTGAAGATCGCGGGAAGCCGCTGGATGCGGTCGAAATCCTTTGAGGAGGCTATCTTATTCGGCTGATATGATGATGATCATAACGATGTTGACGTGTGTCATCAGTTTAGCGATTCTGTGAGCTATGTCGGTAACTTTGGTTCTTCTGCGTAACTCCTTATTTCTGATTCCTGGTGTAACAAAAATCTAAATTTTATGCCGATGTTTTTCATGAGGTTTAACTTAGAATTGCTAGCTGTACCACGTTTGGTTAGATTTTTTAGATAAATTTTCATAAATTAATTCTTAGCCTGCATAGGGCCGCTGCTTCGGTCGGATGTTTAAGCAGTTAATTTTCACAAACGCAGTTAATATTTCAAGTGTCAGCCGTAATGTGGATCGTTATGGTGTAAGGTCTTTACAGATACGGTACAGAAATACATATGTATAAGCGGCGGTGGCGTAATGGCAGGGCCGTTAACTCCTGTCCGGGAGGTCGTGGTTCTAATCCTGCCACGTACCAATGTGTTTTCGTACAATTTCGATTTCATATGTACGTTTATCCGACGCTCTTACGGTGAAGAAAAACATCGTGAGGAAACCTGCACATACCTGCGAAGAAACTCGAAGGTTGTGTGCAAAATCGAACAACCCGCACTGGGCCCGCGTGGTCGAGGGTAGGCTCGAGCCCCTCGTTGGGGACGTATAAGAGCTGATATGAATGGAAGAAAATTCTTAGCCTAACCATCGCTAACTTATTTTACTGGTTGGCTAATGGAATACTAGTAGCCAAACTTGCCTCCACTAGAGTGGTAGCGACAAGGCAGGCATGCCAGCGGTCGACAGCGCAGGCGCGTGGCGCGCTCGTGAGTCGCATGCGTCGATTATTCCCCAACAAAAATAGAGACACGCGTCTTATACCCGCTATCGCTACACCCGCCACCGGCCACCGCCACCGGCCACCGCCACGGTATTAAGGTCGGCCACCAAACACGGTGAATCTCAGTCTGTGCATCATTTATCGAGATGGAGGATACGTCTGAACTGCCGTTAATTTCTCACCAGACAATATATTTCGAAAACCAGATAGTACATTTCTCACCAGAAAATATATTCCGAAAACCAGATAGTACATTTCTCACCAGACAATATATTCCGAAAACCAGATAGTACATTTCTCACCAGACAATATATTCCGAAAACCAGATAGTACATTTCTCACCAGACAATTAATTCCGAAAACCGGATACTATATTACGAAAATTTACGTTTTTCCAACATTTTAGGAAATGTTGTCATTGTTAAAAAAAATACTAAACATTTTAGTGCGTTTGGCTGCACCTAACCTGATGGTAAGTGCTGATGCAGCCGAGGATGTTACACGCAAGCTCAAATAGTGCCAATTCACTCTCGTCTTGAAGATCCCTAAATTATACGAATCGGGGAATACAGACGCCGGCAGAAAATTCCACTCCTTGGCCGAACGAAGAAGCAAAACGCTTCGTGCGTAAAGGCGGAACATTAACGACAAAGGGGAGGAATCGATCTCCGCGCCTGGTACTCCGATGATGAAATGGACAGGGAGGAACGAGGTCGTGAAGCTTTAGGGCAGACTACCTGAAATTAAGAGCCACAAGCCGCTCGCTATCAATGGTGCGCGATAGATGTTGCGCGGTGTGCGAGAATATGCGCGTTGGATGTTTACACCTAGCATCCCTCTAACCCAACCAATTTAAGTAGGCAATAGCTCAAATGAAAGAGCTCCTGATAGCGAGTGTTCTCAGATCAAAACAAACAGTGTTCTTCAATTATAACCGGAGATATTGAGACATAAAGCCATGAAAATTGCGTTTGAGTATAACTTGGGAAGGACCAAAGTTTGATGATTTTCAATGCTTGATGACATATTTGTACATATATAGTTTTCATTTCACAAACTAGCACTCATGTTACAATGGCTAATTGCGTACAATACTTTTTATACGACCATGAAATAAATAAAAATACATGAAATTTTGTCATAATCATATATTGAATTTTTGAAGCCAAAGCCATAAAAATATTTAAAAAGTTTCATTGTAGTACAGTTGTCTCGTTTTGAAATCATCATTGTAAAACGACTAGTAGGAATGAATACTTTTATGATATGATTTGAGGCTATGTATTAAGGAAATTACCAAATGAGAGTAGAAATACGTTTTTTTTCTGACGTTAGTGTGACATACGGAATATTTTACTTGTAAGAATTATATTATTTCCTCGGCGGAAATGGCATATTTGAGGTCACATATTAATTAAATTGACCATAAATTACTTAATTTTTATCGTTTAACAATACAGTAATATATAAGTACTACTAGCGGATTCTCAGCGGCGTCGTCGCCTGCGCAGATCCTGTTTAATGCCGTCCCCGTAGGAATTTCCTTAAAGCGGATGCTAGGGCCGTCAACACCGCTGGCTACTGGACATCACGCCCGTGCGGAGGGACCTCGACAGAAGAGAATAAGAAGCAGTTGCCTACGTCATTAAAATTATGCCAAATTTCAGCACGATACGTCTAGTGACTTTGAGCTGTTGATCATCATTCATCTCATCAGTCAGGACAAACGATTTTGAGTATAGATATAGATGCCTATTTGAATTCTTGATCAATTTTATTAAGGTGAGATATAGATTGGAACAGTTGTCACTGTCTTTTTCTTTACGTGTAAGGAGTAAAGAAAATAAGCACACTTTTTCACTTTCTCAATGGTTTTTCGTTTTAATCGAAAACTACAATGAACGTTTAAAAAGTAATGACATTACTCACTTTGTATTATCATGACAAATATATGACTATCAGAAACAGTGTAATTTGCACCTATTTTGAATAAATATATTAAATTAAATTTAATTGTGTATATTTTTTTAATTTATACTTGAAAGTTGTAAGTAACGGTGTAGACCTATCTTTAGGATTTTTTTATATCGAGCCAAAACTGCTCAATCGTGTTTCAAATAGCTTTTAACTTTAAAGAACATCATGAACAATAAGGGTTTTTTTTAACCTTGGGTTTTTTATCGTTTAGGAGTAATTGACGTCAAAAATATGTTATAATACCGCCTTAACATCAATCAACCGTAGTTTGTAGACAGCCTAAAACTTTTATACTCTCATAATTAATTCATACGCTTCATCCCACCTATTCCCGTTTTAGCTTTGAAGAATTCTTGTTTTTGCAACATTTGCTGGATTAAGTACATTTCTCTTATTTTTCCTCTTTCGTTTTAAAATAAGGCGTGTATTTCATTTATTTCTTAATAAGTAAGGCGACTGTCCTTCGAGACGGCTACTTAATTAAGAAATAGCGAATCGTACAACCAACTATCCGATCTGCATAAGTATTCGTATTTTAATCACGATTATTTATAGATACAATTTTGTTTGGTCGGATGTTTAAGCTGTTAATTTTCACATACGCAGGTAATATTGCAAGTCTCAGCCTTAATGTGGGTGGTTATGGTGTAAGGTCTTAGGAGATACGGTACAGAAATACATATGTATAAGCGTCGGTGGCGTAATGGCAAGGGCCGCTAACTCCTGTCCGAGAGGTCGTGGTTCGAATCCTGCCACGTACCAATGTGTTTTCGAATTTCGATTTCATATGTACGTTTATCCGACGCTATTACGGTGAAGAAAAACAACGTGAGAAAACCTGCATACGCCTGCGGAGAAACTCGCAGGTTGTGTGTGAAGTCGACCAACTCGCACTGGGCCAGCGTGGTGGACTAAGGCCCGATCGCTGTAATTCAGGGTAGGCTCGAGCCCCTGGGTGGGGACGTATATGAGCTGATGTGATGAAGAACTCTGTGATAATAGAATAAACAAGGCCTTGAGAAAAACTTGTTGATGACATGCGGAAAAACATAGATAAAAGTTGTCGCTGTTACCTCCATAAGTTAACAATTGGTAAGCCCTTGGCATCACGGCAAGTGATGATGATGACGAAGATGGAAGCGGGCTTACTAAAATACCCCAACGCGATAGGGAACTTGCTATCTAATCTCCAAGCCGGAACACTGATGTTTGGCGTAAAGACTTAGTGGTGGTGGCTAGCCAGGCTTAACGTTAGCCAACTTAGAAAAGATGATTAAATTATGTTATTGTGCCTCTGTACGGACTATCGCATAGATACGTTTTTATACAGGGTGTGACAAATGTGCTGTAGAACCCGTTAACTGGAATTGCGAACTGTCTATGGGTTTTGATGAAAATTGTTTAGTATGATGAGTGGAAGGCCCAGTTAACGGGTCCTACACCAATTTTGTTACACGCTGTATAAATCTAGCTCAGCCTCATAGCGCCGCCACGTGTGAAAATTACAAATTAGTCTAAAAATAATTAACGTTGACGCGCAATAGACTTTGTCATCCCTCGTCCTTATAGGAGTACAATTAATCAAAACAATCTAAGTGGCGTAATGCTTAAGGCCATTAGCTTCACATCAGGAGGTCGTGGGTTTGATTCCCGGCGGAGTCTAACTCTGACTGTTGGTGGAAGGGCATTTTCTAATCTCGCCTGGCTAGCTACCACCATCTTATTTAAGTCCTGCCGCCAAACATCAGTGTTCACAACATTGATGTGTTCCGGCTTAAAGATAATATAGCCAGTTCCCCATTGCGTTGGGGAATCTTGGTAAGCCCGTTTCCATCTTCAGCATCATCGCCATTTACCATCAGATGAGATGATGCCAAAGGCTTACCAATTGTGAATAAAAAAGAAATCATCTTGACTTCATTGAATGCAGACTACACCCTAGACGATCGTAAGTCAGAGATGCCCATTAAACTTGCAGCTTTTCTGCGTTGAATAATAAAGGACAACCTTCGTATCAGGAAGCGAGCATCACCCCCTCTCTGTCTGATGCGACTCCCTATTTTGCCTCCGATCCCCTGCATCCTGCGGTCACGGCAAAAGCTACAAAAGGTATGCCCGAATTCGTAGGTACCCCAAAATTTATAAAATTCCCTTATAAATTCAGCTTCAGACGACGCAGTAACGCTGAATTTTTGCCATGAGCAGATCCCAATCTAGACTTGATCCGTTCAATGCACCTTACAGTTTAACCCCAAGAGTGGGGATACTATGGGTAATCATGAAGATGCCTCACCATATCAGCTCGTATACGCTCCCAGCGAGGGGCTCGAGCCTGCCCTTAATTAGGGCGACCGGACCTTAGTCGACCACGCGGGTCCAGTGCGGGTTGGTCGACTTCACACACAAACTGCGAGTTTCTTGGCAGGCGTGTGCAGGTTTCCTCACGATGTTTTCCTTCACCGTAAGAGAGTCATATAAACGTACATATGAAATCTTAATTTGAAATCACATTGGTACATGGCGGGATTCGAACCACGGACAGGAGGCGGCGGCCCTAGCCGTTACGCCATCGACGAAGATGCCTATAGTTTTAAAAATTCGGTTCACGAGAGGCAGTTAGTGTGTCGAAGCTTCCTCAGCAAATGACTTGTTCATCGAGTTTTAGGTGTGTAAAAAGCGGAATCTCGAATAACCAGAAGTGGTCCATTCAAGAATTTGTTGACAACCAATTAAGGGTGGCAGACAACACGTTACCAGTGGCAGCGGGGGACCAATTTCTTGATTTTGGTACCACTTTTGTTTCTCAAAAATCGTTGCTTATTGAGGCGTTACGTTTTTTCTGAGTCCACTCCATTGACAAAAGTGTTGATCGCAATAAAGTGATATTCACGTGAAAATAATTGAATTTTTTGCTTTGTGCCGCGGTTTCAAATCATGTTTTAGGGTTCCCTACCAGGAAATGCGACCCTTTCACTAAGCCTACGCTATGCGTCTGTTTGACTATCCGTCCGTCCGTGTGTCCGAGTTTTAGTATATAGCCTATATCTTTTGGACCGTGATTAGGTAGCCGGCTGAAATTTTAACAGAATATGTTCTACCAAGGTAGCCGACATAGCTCTCAGAATTGCTTAACTTAAGTGGAAGTAGGCACATAGCTCGTAGAATAGATGGCTCATGGGGTAGTAAAATTCTCGAGTGGCAACCGCGCACCGGAAGATGGGACCCATACAGAGGACCGAAGACTTGATGAAGGTCGTGGAGACCACTAGTTGCAGGCAGTGCAGGAACGGTCGTCGTGGAAAGGAAATCCTTGGATTTGGCCTTTTTTCGGCAGAGGATGTCTTTTGAGTGATATGATGATGTGTTATTATAGATATATATCCTACTAATATTATAAACGCGAAAGCTTTAAAGAGTGTATGGAAGTATGTTTGTTACTCTTTCACGCAAAAAACTACTGAATGAATCTGGCTGAAATTTGGTAGGTAGACAGATTAGGACCTGGATTAACACATAGGCACTGCGCAGCCTCGAAAAGTCATAGAAACGTTGTCCACGCAGGTGAAGCCGCGGGAAACAGCAAGTGTTATTAATAAAAATAAAAAAGTAAAAATTAACGGAGTCTCCATACAAGAAACATGTTTATTCAACGTTTTTTTTGCTATATCATAAAAATGTTAATATTTACAGTTTACACACAAGCGTAAAAATTGGTATGATTATACCAATTTTTACGCTTATAGTACTAATCCAAAATAAAACATAAAGCGCTAAGTACTTCGAACTGAATAAAAAAAAACGACGGGTTGCACTCCAGGAGTGCCGACAGAAGTGAAAACTTGAATATTAACGTTGTGCATTTTTGATATTTTGGAATGGTTAGGGAATAATTTTGCACGAATTGCTTTGATTATCAGTATAAAAGTACTATCATTTATGTGGTATAATACAATATTTATTTATTGTGCTTTCGTACACAAACATGACAATTTATATTACATTAAAAAGTTTATATCTCAGGAAAATCAACAAAAAATCAACTCCATCCGTCTTACGAATTTTCGATCAGGTCACGTGTCCTGACGCGAGTTTAACATTTTTTACCCATTACAAAAAAGTGCACAACGCCGCTAAAGAAGTTTTCACTTCAAAAATGAATTTTTTTGTCGCTTGCGTTGATGTCTTTTGTATGAAATGATATGAATAAAATTAATAATGAACCCTTGGTGCGCAAATTTGACTCGCACTTGGCCAGTGCTTCGGATCGGTAAACTCGTTTGGACTGACCCGGTAGCGTAATGGTTAACACTCCTTACTACCAGGCTGACAACCGTGGGTTTGATTCTCACCCAACGCAAATATTCTTGTAACGAATATATTTGTTAGCTCTGTGTCTGGGTGTGTTTTAATATCTTCATACGTGTTTATTTAATACTAGCTCTGCATGTGACTTCGTCGTCCCCGTGGAGGGTTTTAATTATCCCACGTGAACTCTTGAATTTTTCGGAATAAAAAGTATCCTATATAAGTATGTTAAGCCGTGCTATAAGGAACCGCTATGCTAAATTTCATCAAAATCGGCGTAGTAGTTTTTGTGTGATGCGCGAACATGCATACAGACAGACAGACAGACAAAAATCCCAAAATTTGTTGTTTTGGCCTCTATATCGTTAGTAATGTCCACAACAGTTTTTTTTTAATATTTCATGTACAGACACGGCCCCGATACTGTTTTATTACATGTATAGAAGTAATTATGTATATGTATAATTCTTTGGTTCCCATAGTAAATGAATTCCTAGTTTACGCAAGAGCAGTTTTGACGAAGGCTTCAGTAAAATATCATGTAGCCTGAAAGTAGAATCAAAGCATGGGAAAAAAAAATTTGCAGCTATTTAGCTTCATTAAAAATCACAGAGATATCAAAATTGAAGTAATCACAGGTATCCCGTAAAAGTATAGATGCGAGTACTCACCCAAAGGCCTTATTCGAAAACGGAACCCTAAATAATAAAATCAACTATTTTTTAAGCTCTAACCAACGATATCCCTCCCCCACACGACTGGTTTTAACGAGAAAAAAAAAACATTCCCTCTTTACTCGTGGGGGAGGTACCCTTAAAAAGTTTTTTTTTCCAAATTTTTTACAGTTCTCTTCGCGTTATCTTAATATATATAAATCTCGTGTCACAATGTTTGTCCTCAATGGACTCCTAAACCACTTAACCGATTATAATAAAATTCGCACACCATGTGCAGTTCGATCCAACTTGAGAGATAGGATAGTGCAGTGTAGGGTAGTGTAGTGTAGGGTAGTGTAGTGTAGTGTATGTAGGGTAGGGTAGGGTAGTGTAGGGTAGGGTAGGGTAGGGTAGTGTAGGGTAGGGTAGGGTAAGGCAGTGTAATGTAATGTAAGGCGGTACGAAGTTCGCCGGGACAGCTAGTTATTATATAAATCTTTGCCAAATTTCAGATCTTAACTACTAATAGCTAGCTACTAGGAGCTAGGCCGCGGACAGACAGATGGACAGTCAGACATGACGAAACTATAAGGGTTCCGTATTGTACTACGGAACCCTAAAAACTGACTTCCATCGCAACAATTTTGTACAATTTAGCATAATTGTTTTTGGTTTTTGTCACAGAGCACGGAACGTCATTCTTGCCTTTCCGTGCTCTATGGTTTTGTAATTTTCTAAAAAATTACTTCACCGATGTTTTTAAAATTTATATGAGACCAAGTCGCGAGCATATCCTATTGAATAAAAAAAGAATCATGAAAATCGGTCCACACTCTGCGAAGACATCGCGTAACAAACATACAAAAAAAAACCATACAATCCTTTTTGGAAGTCGGTGACTTCCAAAAAGGACTGTATGGTTTTTTTTGTATGTTTGTTACTGGACTGTATGGTTTTTTTTGTATGGCCAGTAGCCAAGTGCGAGTCAAATTTGCGCACCGAGGGTTCATTATTAATTTTATTCATATCATTTCATACAAAAGACATCAACGCAAGCGACAAAAAAAACATTTTTTTTATTCAGTTCGAAGTACTTAGCGGGTTATGTTTTAATTTTGGATTAGTACCATGTATAATTATACCAATTTTCACGCTTGTGTGTAAACTGTAAATATTAACATTTTTATGATATAGTTTATATATAGTTTTTTTTTGACTGTTTGGAAGTCGGATCGCTGATGCATCTTGGACAACAAGTTGTCGTAGCTTCGTGCGGGTTGCATGGTTGCGTCAAAGTAACCTAAATGGAATTGACTGTTAGTGGCATTTTTTTTGACCGTTTACGTACTTCGAAAGGCACGTTAAGCCGTTGGTGTCGGTTTTCATGATTAGCTGGCAGTTGTTGAACTATATCAGATGCTTTGTAGGTAGCTTGGAAAACTTGTGACAGTAGGGTTCGCCACTGGCCGTTTAAGGCTCCTCCGTCCCTAAAATTAGCAACTCGATTCACGATGTTTCAAACATAGAACGAAACAGCTTGGAAATAAAGTTCTTGTTAGCTCGTACTGCAACGTGGCTGTTACGTCAATCGCTACGGACGAATCGCGCGAAAATTGTGGTTTTTATATATATTTTTTTATCCACAATTGATAAGCCCTTGGCATCATCTGAGCTGTTTGTAAGTGACGATGAAAATAATAAAAAACATAAATAAAATAAGAAGAATTTCCAAAAAGTAAAAAAAAAACAAAATCATGTTATACTGTTTTGTTTAGAAGTTCATAAATTGTCAATATGTTTCGATTAAAATTGCAGCTTTTGTATAGTTACAACTAGAAAAAAAGGGCGTATTATGATATTTGTTTCTTTAGTTCTGTGTATTGAAATAGAATTCGAGGAAATCAGAATCACTCCTCATATCCTGTTAATTATAATTAATTATTTTTTTTATTAAAAATTTGAGTGCGTTTGGCTGCACCTCACCTGATGGTAAGTGCCGATGCAGCCGAGGATGTAACACGCAAGCTCAAATAGTGCCTATTCACTCTCGTCTTGAAGATTCCTAAATTATACGAATCGGGGAATACAGACGCCGGAAGGGAATTCCACTCATTTTTTCAATAAAAAATCCTTAATTGAAGTAAAAACTGGTTAAAAAGTTGGTCGTTTGCGGTGGTATAAGCCTTACGGATTCTCCCCTATCCCTACAACAAAGTACATATATACTAACATACAGTATGGACACTCCCTGCCGCTCTCTAGATTGTGACTTCACCCTCTCGTCACCCAGATTGATTTCGCCGCCATTTTGTTTGTTCCGTCATTCCTTTTTTTGAAATGTCGTTGTATTAAGTATCCAGGGTGTGCCTACAACTTCCACTAATTCGTACTTGGCCCCCATATTGTGTCAAATATGGCCGAACCTTACCGGGTTTGAAAAGAGACCGGTGTCCCAAACCCAGCGATAGGAAAGTTTATGTGTTGTTAACGAACTCGGTCCACAATAAAAACAAATTGAAACCCCTTTTATTTACGACGAATAATTGTGTTCCTGTCTAATTAAACGACATAACTTTTGGCATTGAGATGTCCATTAAACAGCATCAACGAGGGTTAAAAACATAACCTCAATGGTAGGCAGGTAATGTCCAACATAAGAGCTATCTTTGCCGATGACAAACCGCTCTAAAATTTTCTCTCAAATTGAAGATAATGAAAACTTTAAGACATACAATTAGTTCGTCCCTTGTTGTGCTCAATTTTCTCGTAATAACACATTTTAACTAAATTTAATTGTAGTTGAGTATTTTTTACGAGATAAAAAAAATAGTGGGGCATACTTGGAAGAGACAAGCGCAGAATCGCATTCGATGGCGAACTCTTGGGGAGGCCTATGTAAGACAGTAAGACAATCTTGACATACCGGTGTCAAACAATTAAATAAGACTTTTTTAACTAATTCGAGGAAAGTTTGGTAAATAAAGGCTATTATTATTAATTATTTAAATATATAGAATTTAAGCTACACTACTCACTTTGACGTTATTTTGTAACAGTTACAAAAAACGTTCGTTATGAACTTTGTTACAACAAAATAACGCTACAATACACCCGAAAAACATTAACCTTCTTTTTAGGCAGTCTGGTAAAAATGAAGGGTTTGGACCAACCATTACGCCACGGAGGCGGTCAAATTGATAAGCATTGATAGGTACCAGTTTGAATAAGTTAGCCAGTTCTCTACTGCGTTGGGGAATCTTGGTAAGCCCACTTCCATATTTATCATCATTATTACTTAACATCAACTGTGGGCAAAGAGATGACGTTAAATCAGACAAACCTTTAAAACCAAAACCCCTACTTGAATACATCTGGACACTCAAGGTGTAATTTTACAAACCTAATGATATCCCTCGCACTTAAAAATCAACCCAGCTGTTTAGATTCTAATATGGTATAATGAATCCTAAATACATAGACATACCGCGGACACTGCATACAACGGTCGTGAAATGACATTTCTAAAAACAAACGACGGAGCTAACAAGATCACGGCGAAATCCTATACGTTCGACAACCAAACTATAACCAATCTTATTAATCTGGGCGACGAGGGGGTGAGGTCGCAATTTAGAGAGCGGCTGGGAGTGTCCATACTGTATGTTAGTACCTTGACGTAGAGTAACATCACCATTTTTGCAGTTGTGGAAAAATGATCATTTTTTATTTTTAACAAAAATTTAAAAACGAAATAAAGATAAAATTAATAGAGATAACAAAAAAAAAGATTCGGTCAAAGAATCCATAGAATAAGAAAGTAGTCCAAAAGTTTCCGGCCTAACAAAGAAAACAAGTAGATATATTTACAATTTTATTTTTATTTTTCGATATAGTCCCCCTCTATTTCAACGCACTTTGCAGATCTCGTGATAAGCATTTCTATCCCCTTATAAAAATATTCTGGTGTTTTGTCCTCGAAATGGGTAAAAACTGCTTGGGCCACTTCATCATCCGAAGAAAATCGTCTTCCCCTTAAGTCTGCCTTAAGTCTCGAGAACAAGTAGTAGTCGCTTGGGGCCAGGTCTGGGCTGTAAGGGGGGTGGCGAATTTCCTCGAAGCCACATTTAGCTACAGCAGCTTTGGCAATTGCAGCAGTGTGAACGGGAGCATTATCGTGGAGAAGCCGAACACCTCTACTAAGTTTTCCACGTCGTTTCTGCTTGATCGCCTCTCGCAACTGCTCAATAAGGGTGGCGTAGTAGCTGCCATTTACCGTGGTATTCCTTTCTTTTATGTCAATCATTAGTATTCCGTGACAATCCCAGAATACCGTTGCCATAATCTTTTTGGTGGATTGCGTTACCTTGGCCTTTCTAGGTGGCTTTTCACCAAGACGACGCCACTCCATCGATTCCATTTTAGACAGGGGATCATAGTACAAAACCATGGTTTCGTCTCCCGTAACAATCGACTCCAAATAACTTTTTCCGTAACGCCTATACGCGTCTAAAACTTCTTGAGAACACGCTTTTCTCTCAGTACGCTGCAAGCTCGAAAGAAGTTTGGGTACCCACCTAGCACTAACTTTATTCATGTGAAGATGATCATGTAGTATCCTAAGTACTGAAGTTTTGGAAAGTCCGGTTCTTGCCGCTATTTCTTTAGTCTTTAGTCTTCGATCACTCAGAACTTCCTCTTCCACTAATTTAATACATTGCTCGGTGAGTACTTCTATAGGCCGGCCGGAGCGAGGTTCGTCGTCAATGGATTCCCGCCCCAATCGAAACTGTTTACTCCATTCTTTTACCGTGGAAAATGATGGAGAAGAATCCCCGTACACGGCATCCAACCTTTTTTTTATATCGGTCGGGCTGACCCCTTCCTTAGTCAGGAATTTGATCACGGAACGATGTTCCAATTTGATCATTTCGAAAGTTTTCCGGATTCGTATCGTTAAAACGCCGTAAAATCAAAACTACAACCAACAGAAACGCCAAAACCAGACTCGAAAAAGCAGACTAAATGACAATCGCGATGACATCTTTTTTATTTTTTTTTAAGCCGCCAAATTTTTCCAGCCAGAAAGTTTTGGACCGAACAGGTACGTAGGCTGTCAATTTTTGTATGTATGTATGTTTATTTAGCTCAAATCTTGAAATCGATTTTAGAGCGACTTGTAGGGCTCCGATTGAGCTGAAATTTGGTATGAATCTGCATTCCCGGTGACAATAGGTCATTTTGGTATTTTGAAATTTATCTGATGATGAACTTTGGAGGTGGAATCAAGGTCCGAGGATGGTGTTTTATTTTGAATAGAATCGTAGGAAATGCAGTTTTCTCCTTTTTTGAATTTGAAAACGTTTCGTGGCTTTCGAGCATAAAAACACTTTTCAAATAAAATCTGGTACCTCAAAGATTTTAAATTTTTTCAACTTATTTTCAATAGAATTGTAGATACAGTCTGTTCGGTTAGAAATGTCGAAACATGTAAACAAATCGTTGACCGTTTTTCATAAAAATAATTCATTTGCAGTTGGTATTTAAGTCTTAAATGGACTACACACGTTAATCTATAATATATATAAAAATGAATCCCTATTTACCTTGGTCGCGGCATCACGCGTGAACGGCTGGACCGATTTCGCTAATTCGTTTTTTGTCGAGTTCGTTATTGTCACGAGAAGGTTCTTATGTAGGGTAGGGTAGGGTAGTATAGTTTAGTGTAGTGTAGGGTAGTGTAGTATAGGGTAATGTAGTGTAGGGTAGGGTAGGGAAGGGTAGGCTAGTGTAGTGTAGTATAAGGTGGTACGAAATTCGCCGGGAATACTAGTTAAATGAATAAAATGCTCGTAAGAACATACTCGATGTGCAAAATATAAAATGTTTTGTTTATTTGTTTGACCATTTCCAAATAACTAGTCAGGGTTCCGTAGCCAAATGGCAAAATTCGGAACCCTTATGGATTCGTCATGTCTGTCTGTCTGTCCGTCCATATGTCACAGCCACTTTTCACTATGTCAATTTCCGAAACTATAAGAACTATACCGTTGAAATTGGTAGGTAGATGTATTAAGTGAACAGCATTAAGATTTTTACACAAAAATAGAAAAAAAACACAATAAATTTTTGGGGTTCCCCATACTTAGGACTGTAACTGAAAAATTTTTTTTTCATCAAACCCATACGTGTGGGGTATTTATGGATAGGTCTTCGAAAATGATATTGATGTTTCTAATTTCATTTTTTTTAAACTGAATAGTTTGCGCGACAGACATTTCCAAAGTGATAAAATGTGTCCCCCCCCTGTAACTTCTAAAATAAGAGAATGATAAAATTTAAAAAAAATATGATGTACATTACCATGCAAACTTCCACTGAAAATTGGTTTGAACGAGATCTAGTCCGTAGTTTTTGTAATACGTCATTTATTAATATTATAGATAATGGTTATAATTATAGATTACTAGCTGTTTCCCGCGGCTTCACCCGCGTGGACCACGTTTCTATGACTTTTCGAGGGTGCGCAGTGCGCGAGCCGCAAGCGGCTCGCGAGCGTGCTAAAAAGAAGCCTATGTCTTAATCCAGGTCCTAATCTCAAATAAATCCGTTCAGTAGTTTTTGCGGGAAAGCGTAACAGACAGACAGAGTTACTTTCGCATTTATAATATTAAGTAGGGATAGATTACGGTGAAGGAAAACATCGTGAGGAAACCTGCATACGCCTGCGAAGAAACTTTTTGAATGAGAAATGAGAAGATCCGCAGGAGAACCAAAGTAAGCGACATAGCTCACAGAATCGCTAAACTGAAGTGGCAGTGGGCAGGGCGTAGCATAGATCGTAAAACAGATGGCCGTTTTGGGATGGTAAAGTTTTTATTGTTTGTTTTTAACCGCCTCCGTAGCTCAGAGGAAAAGTTCACTGGCTTTACACAGGAGGTCGCGGGTTCGATTCCCGGCGGGGTCAATTGTAAGACTCGGTTTGGTTGGTGGTAGGGCATTTTCTAAGCCCGCCTGGCTAGCTACCACCATCTTATCTAAGTCTTGCCGCCAAATATCAATGTTGATATCATTGGTGTGTTCCGGCACGAAGATAAGATAGCCAGTTCCCCATTGCGTTGGGGAATCTTGGTAAGCCCGCTTCCATCTTCGGCAACATCGTCACTTACCACCAGGTGAGATGTTGTCAAGGGTTTACCAATTGTGAATAAAAAAAAAAAAAAAAAAAAAGTTCTCTAATGGCGACCGCGCACCGGAAAACGTAGCGTAGGCAGGCCTCCCAAGCGGTGGATGAGCATTAGGCTTTTTGAACATAAGAAATCTTCCTACTTAATATTATAAATGCGAATGTTTGTAAGAATGTATGGATGTATGTTTGTTACTCTTTCACGCAAAAACTACTGAACGCATCTGGCTTAAATTTGGTAGGTAGACAGACAAGGACCTGGATTGACACACAGGCTACTTTTTTCCACGCTCGCCGGCCGCTTGCCGCTCGCGCACTACGCACCCTTGAAAAGTCATATAGAAACGTTGTCTACGCGGGTGAAGCCGCGGGACACAGCTAGTTTCAAATAAATAATTTTTCAGAAACTTTTGCTGAAGCAAATTAAATTAATTTGAAGGCTCGTTTCAGACTAAAGTCTCAGCCTCTTATAAATTATTCGATTAAGCACAATAATGATGGTAAAGTAATTAAGCGATCGCTATCGACAAATAAAATGAGGGTTGATAGTGATCCGCCTCACCATAATTTAGCCGGTGTTGGTAACGCCCTGTGTAAGGTTTTTAAGTAGCAAATAATCCATCATCCTGAGAATGGTGGCGGAATCCGCCCACGTTGGGTAGAGGCGGCCTAATCGTTTGCAGGGTTAGCGAAGTGTTAGATGCAGTGGACAACTTCCTTTCATCCTTTTTAATAATTGAAAACGCTAAACACGTCAAAAAACGACTTTTTTTATTTATTTTTATTCACAATTGGTAAGCCCTTGGCATCATCTTACCCGATGGTAAGTAACGATGATGCCGAAGATGGAAGCGGGCTTACCAAGATTCCCCAATGCAATGGAGAACTGGCTATCTTATCTTCAAGCCGGAACACATCAATGTAGTTAACACTGATGTTTGGCGGCAAGACTTAGATAAGATGGTGGTAGCTAGCCAGGCGGGCTTAGAAAATGCCCTACCACCTATCAAACCGAGTCTTACAAGTTGACCCCACCGGGAATCGAACCCGCGACCTCCTGGTGTGAAGCGGATGGCTAACCATTACGCCACGGAGGCGGTTAAAACTTCTATCGCAACTACTTAGTAGATTTTTGCATTATTATTTTTGGTTTATGTTAATTTTCTAATAAAGTACTACACGGATTTTGATAAAATTAATATGGGACCACACGAAAAGCACTAGCTTTCAAATAAAAAAGAATCATCAAAATCGGTTCACCCAGTTATAAGTTACACAATAAAAATAAACAAAACATACATTTCAATTGACAACCTCCTCCTTTTTGTGAGTCGGTTGAAAAATAATAGGCCAGAAATAAAAGTGCTAACTTCATATTTACCAATTTTTCCATTGCCAGTAAAAATATTAAATGTAATACAAATAAGTATGTTTGACAGTCTCTGGTATCCCTAGGACAGGGGATACCAGTTCAAGGCCAGACAAGTGTGCGTGAGTTGTCCCTGGAATTATTAAAAAAAACCAGAAAGTAAAAACATTTTGCTATGGACGTTTGTGTCTAAAGTACGAATGTAATTGTGTAAGAGGTAAATATTCTGCTAAACGCGTTAATTTCTAAAGTACAAACGCAGTTATGTAAGAGAAAAATATTCTGCAAGATGCGTTCATATCTAACGTACGAACATAATTGTGTAACAGAAAAATATTCTGCTAGACGCGTTGATGTCTAAAGTAAGAACATAAATGTATAAGAGGAAAATATTCTGCTAGACGCGTTAATGTAAAACGTGATTATTTAAGATAAAAATATTCTGCTAGACGCGTTGATATCTAAAGTACGAACATAATTGTGTAATAGAAAAATATTCTGCTAGACACGTTGATATCTAAAGTACGAACATAATTGTGTAATAGAAAAATATTCTGCTAGACGCGTTGATGTCTAACGTAAGAACATAACTGTGTCATCATCATCATCATCATATCAGCCGAAAGACGTCCACTGCTGGAGACAGGCCTCCCCCAAGGATTTCCACTACGACCGGTCCTGCGCTGCCCGCATCCATCAGCTTCGCGCGGCCTTCACCAGGTCGTAACTGTGTTAGAACAAAATATTCTTCTAGACGCGTTAATGTCTAAAGTACGAACGTAATTGTGTTATAGATAGTATATAATTGAAAACGCTAAACACTTTGAAAAACCGACTTCCATCGCAACAATTTAGTAAAATATTGCATTACTATTTTTGGTTTTTGTTAATTCTCCAATAAAGCAATACACCGATTTTGATAAAATTTACATGGGACTACACGGGAAGAACTAGCTTTCAAATAAAAAAAAATAATCATAAAAATCGGTTCACCCAGTCAAAAGGTCTAAGGTAACACACATATAAAATATGTAACTAAAAAAAGTATTTAAAAACCCGACTGCATAAAACTTAACCCCTCTTTTTTAGTTAGTTAGATAAAACATAATATCCTATGTGACTCACGGGATCAATACGAATCTAACGACACCTAAATATATACATACACTAGTGGATGCCCGCAGCTTCGCCCGCGCAGATCCTGATTTATGCGGTTCCCGTGGGAATTTCCCAAAATCCTTTCTTAGCGGATGCCTACGTCACAACATCTACCTACATGCTAAATTTCAGCCCGATCCGTCCAGTGGTTTGGGCTGTGCGTTGATAGATCACTATGTCAGTCAGTCACCTTTCAGTTATATATATTTAGATACACTCGCAAAACATTAGCCTTTTTCTGGCGCAGTCGGGTAAAATCAAGTTCCTTGGAACGCCCTTTATTTATCACTTTTTTATTATTTGTTGGTAAATCCTCCGTGACATGAAATAGAACGTGCCCCGGTGCATGAAACGGAACGCACCTTGGCATCATCCACTCTAGTGTGTCTGTGGCTCCACATCATCATTTTGCAATTCGTTATGTGTTACCTTTATTATAATTCATATACAATAAAGTAAACTACAGTGTCATCTGAGTTATTTATTTGTTAATGTTACAACGTAACATTACACTCCATAATAACAAATATTCTGTGAAAATTCAGATAAAACCTTCTAAAAGTCGGACAAACAGACGGACAGCGTAGGATTGGTAATAGGGTCCCGTTACCTGGTATGGAACTCTAAAAAACTATGAAAAGAACAGTAAAACTTTTTAAACAATAAACTAATAATAAAATACCTATGGACGGACAAGATGTAACACCAAGCAGCTATCGAACTATCTAGGTGCATATTTGTAAGTAGAAATTTAATCACTTTGTCTATAGGGACACAACAATTACGAGAAAATTTTATTTTATTTATGTCTTTTTAGTTAGACAAGTTACGTACTTAATCGGTTAATTTATTTAAAGAGTTTACGTCATGTGGTTGATTAAGTATTTTTTAAGGGTCAAGAGAGCTAATAGCAAGGCCGGATAGAGATCTCACTCTGCTCAAAGCAACGTAAGCCTGACCTTTAGCAAATAGGTGACTGCTTAAATCAACAAATGCCCGGTCTAAATTTTTACTTATTATTATTTATTTGTGGCTGGCCCCGGCTTCGCACTTTGCAATAAATACTCTACCTAAATAACAATGAAAACCGCATTGAAATCTTTTAGAAGGAGTTCGGTTCGATTCCGGCGAGGGGCAACAACATGTAAGTACATTTGCGTTAGTGTTTCTAGTCTGGCTGAAGGGCATGTAAATATTAGGTCCCTTTTTCGCTTTCCCGGTCGTGTCACATTCGCACCCCACCGGTTTCAGAAAGTGAAAGAGCAAAGCGCATATTTTTTAACTTTCTCATTGTATTATTTACATCAGTATTACGTTAAAGATAATTTTGATATACTTTTTTGAAATCCCTGTGTCGAGCCCTTTAATTTGATACCCATATTGTGGTATTCGTAAAAAAAAATGTTTTTTCACTAAGTCCAATGGCGTCGCACAGCCGCCATGTTAATTTTTTTTAACGTCACCTATCTAAGAATACTTGGGCTGCTAAGACAAACCTAACGATATCTCAATTATGTAAATCTGTTCAACAGTTCTGGAGATATGAGGTAATAAAGAATATTACATACAAGATACGCGCGAAAAACAATACCCTTCCTTTGCAGTCGGGTAATAAAAAAAACACCTCTTCCTTTTTGGAAGTCGGTTAAAAATCACAAACAATTCATCAATGTTTACGCTGTAATATTTCAAATCGGTATTCCAACAAGAAAACATTTTACTACAGTTATTAACAAATAAAACCGAGCTGGTATTAAATTTATTTGTATAAAAAACAAAGCGTTATTTATCATACCGTGGCTTCCTTCAAACTACGAAACCTACAATTAGAAGCTCTGTGGTGAAACTACCTTTTCATCATAGCTCATAGGGGATTATGGCCCGTTCGACACCGTTTGATTTGCCAATGATTTATGCGTCTATGGGTAGCTTAAGTCCGCATTACCGCTGAGATAATTACAGGTTCAAGAAACGTATGTGCGGCAGCTTTTAATGGGCATGCGAATTAAATTTGCAATGTGAAGTAATGAAGATAACGCAGATTGGACGTGGGCTGATAAGGTTGTGACGGCGCTTCTAGATATCTATATGCAACGAAACGCAATGTGAAAGAATCACTTGTACCGGTGAGTTAGTGTATGCAAGCAAAAAACGAACAAGGTTTTAAAATAATGATAAAAATATTTAATTAAAAATTTGAGTGCGTTTAGCTGCACCTTACCTAATGGTACGTCCAGGTGCATTCGAGGATGTAACACGCAAGCTCAAATAGTGCATATTCACTCTCGTCTACGAATCGGGGAATACAGACACCGGCAGGGAATTCCACTCTTTGGCCGTTCGCATGATGAACGATGAAGCAAAACTCTTAATGAAATAGTTAGTCTTCAGAAAATAATCAAATCTTTTTTGTCATATAGACAGTTTATGAAAAGAGTTTTATTATCTTCTGAAAATGATCAAATCTTTTTTTATCTTATATGTTTGTCTTGACAACCGATATTATTGCCTTGGCAACCGATATTGTTGGTAAACAAAAATAAATAGTATCTCTCTATCTATCTTTACTAATTTACATATCCCTCTCGACTTCCGTTCGCCTCACCCGATCTCACTTCCGTAACGCTCTCGTCACGCATCCACTAGCTTACTCCCCAAGTCAGGCGAGCGTAAAGAACTTTTCCTTCAAAAAGAAATTGACATACAAAGTCCGGGTTGGTGATGGCCGTAGGGCTAGTGGCCGGCCTTACTGTCAGAAATTTTCAAACCGCCTACATAGCCTCTGACATGGCTAAACGACCATTTAGGGATAGCAGCGCCCCGGGCACAAAAAAATCCGGCCAAGTGCGAGTCGGAGTTGCGCGCTAAGGGTTCCGTACTGCCACACGATCAACGTCACCTTACTGTAACCTTCTTTTTGTTTGTTCGTAGTGGTTCGTCACCCTTATTACCGCTAGTCGTCGGGTTTGGCTAGATTTATTATTTTTCGGTGAACCAAACGGATCCCTAAAAAAATTCTACTACGGCTTTTTGCTAGTACGAATTTTTTCTACTACTACTGGTGAAAAAACAACCGAAAAAGGCCGCCCCTCACCTCAAGCCCCCCTGGACATAGGGTAAATACGCCTCAGACATCAACGGTTTAACGTGGCTTGCCAAGCACGAAAAGATAAATGCCACTAGAAGTCAAACCTATCCAAGTAATGACAGTGCTTCAGGTCACTTAACCGATGCGACCAAGCCAGTCACACTGAGCCACGATCGTTTTAGGTACTTAAATGCTGAAATAAACTCAAAGCAGCATTCAATAAATGAGGGTAGGTTCCTCTAACTCAGAAGCTAGTTAAAAAGATAACGAACCGTTTTATTACAGAAACTTACACGAGTTGTGTTAAATATGATTTAGATGAAATTTGAGTAAATAACAATAAGCCATCAATCTTACAAGGATTGTGTGAAAAATGAGACAGACCTTCGACAGACCTGAACAGACGCCTGATTTGCTCGCCGACTTGCGAAATGTGTTTATAACGACTCTGAAATACACCCACGACGCTAACGAAATCTTTTATTGCATTCCTAGTTAACGAACACGGTCATGATAATGATTAATGGATCTAGATGAATTTAAAGTTGTGCGAATAAAATTAGTTTTACATGTGACATAATGATTGTATCTTTTACCCACATCATATAATTAATAATTATAAAAGCATTAATCTTTGCTGTTTAAAAAAAAGCTGTTAAAAACCTCATAGGTAAGAAATAAATAGGTCTGATGCAGGAAATGTCTTTCCTCTATTAATTAATCCTTACTTAATGTTATAAATGTGAAAAAGGAAAAAAATATAAGATTTATTTATGACTAGCTTTTGCCAGCGGCTTCGCTCGCATGAACATAGTTTCTATGACTGTCTCCGAGATTACTTATAATATAAAATAACAAAATAGCGTCTTTTGTCTGGTGAATTAAACCCATTCGCTACTCCTTATGACATAATATGCGTCACTACTGCTTACGGCAAAGAAGCGGAAAACTCGCATTCGCGCAGCGCACCGGACACAACAGTAATTATCATCATACCAGCGCATATAGGTACATCCACACCGAAGGGCTCGAGCCTACCCTGAAAAAGGGCGATCGGGCCAGGCCAGTGCGGATTGGTCGACTCCACACACAACCTTCGAGTTTCTTCGCAGGTGTGCGCAGGTTTCCTCACGATGTTTTTCTTCACTGTAAGAACGTCGGATAAACGTACATATGAAATCGAAATTTGAAAACACTTCGGTACGTGGCAGGATTCGAACCACGACCTCCCAGACAGGATGTAGCGGTCCTAACCGTTACGCTATCGACGCTCTATACAACAGTGCGAACTGAAAAATCCAAAAACCCACAACGGGTGTTATAACGTATTCAATAGGGATTGAATAACTTTTTTTAAGGTCCCCGACCAGAGGAAAATAGGAAACGAAAGGATAAATTTAAAAAACTACGAAAATCCGTGGGTTGTGATAAAAATGAATCTGCCCAATGAACTGTTTTTTTTTTCATATTTATCAAAAAACAACACAAATAATACTACTATACAGTACAGGTAGAATAGTAAAATGTTTAATCTAAGTCTTAATACAGTTTGACAGTTTTGTTCGAAAATGGATCCGATATCTTATGATATGTACGATTAGTTTTTTTTTTCAGAGGTAATGTATAAATTTAATTTATTTACTATATTTATTATCAGAATTTTATACAGTCGTAACAGAAATTGAAGGAGTTTTGAATTCTAGACCATTGCTTTCCATGAGTTCAGATGTTTCTAATTCTAAATAGCTGACACCTGGACATTTTCTTATATGTACCACAATGACTTTCTATCTTGAGTTAAACCTATCAGATGTGAATATTAACAGACTAAAATTTTGGAATGTCTACACTAAATTAAAGCAGGATTTTTGGAAAGTCTGGTCAAAAGACAATCTATGTCAACTGCAGAATCGACGTAAATGGAGCTGCACCCATGCTAATTTAAAGGAGGGTGATTTAGTTATCTTAAAAACAGATAACACTCCTCCGCTGGCTTGGCCAATGGCTCGCATTGTAAAAGTTTATCCAGGACCCGATAATAAGGTGAGGGTTGCAGAATGCAGATGTTCCAAACTTCGGAAATCGTATTTATCGAAGGTCATATAAAAAGCTTTTTATTAATTTTCATGTGAATATCATGGTTAACATGCACTTACGTAATGTGCTTGGTAAATTTATGCTGTAAATGAAGTTCATTATTTAAATTATCTAAAATGAGATATAAATTATAGGTAATTAAGTTTCATTAATTTATTTTTAATGAAGTATGATTATTATTAATGGAAAATAATCTAGTTTTAATGCAATCTAATTTGATTTTAATGTGATTTAAATTGTTTTGATGAAATTTCATTTGTTTGTGATGTCATTTCTTTTTTTTATGGATTTTCATTTAATTTTAATGAAATTTAATTAGTTTGTAATTTGATTTGATTTTAATGTAATTTAAGTGCCCTATATGGGAATTTAGGTTCTTTTAAGTCAATTTTGTGTGCTGGGAACTATGTTCAAAACTCCTTTCACAAATTGCTATTTTTTTCTCTTCTATTCATTGTCATATTTGACTTTCGAGTGATAATTATGTTTTTTTTTCACAATAAATAAATAAATTACAAATTTGAATGTATATCATTTAACATTTATATCTTATACTATAAGTTTAAATACATATATAAGGTCTAACAAAATTAGCTGAAATTATTTTAACTGGTGCTTCTACCCATGAAACTGAACAACTTTCCCCATGAAACCCATAGTCAAATCTCAAAAAAAATGTGTACTTCCCATACTAAGTTGGCTGATCAGCTGATCAAGTTAGTATGAGAGCGCCAAATTTTTTTTAGCGATTTGATTATGGGTTCCATGGGGAAAGCTGTTCAGTTTCATGGGTAGAAGCACCAGTTCAAATAGTTTCAGCTAATTTTGTTACACCTTATATATTCAGAAAAAAAACACTTCGTCCAAAAACATAATCATGCTCTAAACCAGTGTTTCCCAACCTGTGGTCCGCGACTATATGTATGTTGGACCAAGGTCTCATCTCTGGACCCTTTAACAATAGTAAAAAATGCCACCAAATATCTTAAATTAATCCTAATCTACTCCTTATCCTAAACAAAAAATATTAGTAAAAACTGGCCAATCGCAATACGGACTCGCGTTATAGGGGTTCCGTACCACCAAATCTCTCCATACAACTATGAAAATAGTACCTTTTCCCATTACAAACAAAGGAAATCAACGCGAGCGATAGAAAAATTATGTTTTTTTTTTATTCAGTTCAGACTCCTTAACGCGAGCATTACACACTTTACCAGTTTTTATTATTTAGTGTTATATTTTATAATAAGCACTACACAACCACACCAAGTTTCAAGCTTGTGTGTATAACCGTTTTTACGATAGAGCAAAAACAAAAAAGCCTTAAAATACATAATTCTTATAGTATGAGAGCCCCATTTAATTTTCACTTTTTAGGGTTCCGTACTTAAAGGGTAAAAATTACTGAGACTTCGCTGTCCATCTGTCTGTCTGTCGGTCTGTCCGTCCGTCCGTCCGTCCGTCTGTCACCAAGCTGCATTTCATGAACCGTGATAGCTAGACAGTTGAAATTTTCACAGATGATGTATTTCTGTTGCTGCTATAACAAATACGAAAAAACAGAATAAAATAAATATTTGAGGGGGCTCCCATACAACAGACGACATTTTTTTTGCTCGATATTAATAACCTAGTTATATATATATTCATTTCAAAAATAAATAATTTAATTAATACAAAAACAAATAATTAAAGGGTGCTCCTAAAGAACAAACGTGATTTTTTGCTCGTTTTTGCTCGATATTGATAATGGAAACAGTTAGACCTAGTAGGTAGGAAGTTAGTAGGTAGGTAGGAATAGTAAAATGATTGATCTAACACTTATTTGATACTTTTGTTCGAAAATCGATCTTAAGTCATATTATATGCTATTAGTTTTTTTTCAGAGGTAACGTTTAAATTTAATTTATTTATTATAAGTATTTTGTACAGTCGTAACAGAAATTGAAGGAATTATGAATTCTAGACCATTGCTTTCCATGAGTTTCCATTAACTTAAAAAAGAATCATCAAAATCGGTTTACCCAGTCAAAAGTTCTGAGGTAACACACATAAAAAAAACAGTCGAATTAAGAACCCCCACCTCTTTGGAAGTCGCGTTTGTCTTGTGACACGTTATCACGTAATATTATCGTCCGTAAACCGTCTTTCCAGACAACCAGTTTTTTCAGAAATTGAATTGGGAAAAATCCTAACAAAATTAAACGTTTGAAAAGAATAAGCAAAGGACGGTTACGAGGCTAAATGTGGGTAAAATTAGCAGCTAACTTTTGAATTCTTAAAGAAAACATACTCAGGAAGCAACCATAACAATATTTAAACAATAAATAACACAACGACAAGATAAACCTACCGAATTGAACAAACGCCCTCACCTTTGGGGCAAAAGTCCCTTTCTACATTTAATTGGCGTCCTGTTTCAATTGCAAATAATTACAAAATACATCCTATAAATCTGAGATGTCAGTTTTAAAGAAACCTTTTATTTATTCCATCTTTATAGCTGAGATTTATATCACTACGGGAGCTAGTTATTATAAGAGACGTCGCAAGGACGGGAGCTATAACTGAAACTATCAAAGTGACATCACATTTGTATGTATATAGGAAAGACTGACAGGTAAATGGGGACTGCGATATGATGACAAATCTGCAGTGCTTTGAAAATAATAAGGGACTATGGTCCAGTAATTAATTGAGAAAAGCGATCAGTTTAAGGAGTAATTCTATCGGATGATACATCAACATTGCGTGATAAAACAAATGTCGTATCCTCCCACGACTGGTCAGTAGGATTCCTAGGGCTTCTTCACATAAAATCTCGTTTTCAAGTTATATATCAACCAACAGTGTGAATTTACTAATTACTATACTTTGTTTAGAAACCCGGAGGCTTTTCTCAATGAGTGTCCCTTTGATTCTAGAGCAATTTGAGAGCGTTTTAAAAATTGTAATTTCTGTGAGAGTCACTGTCAGCTATAATAAATGGGATGGGAAGACCAATTTCGCATGGGAAGTTCGGAAGCAGTACGTTTGGACTAGTTTCTTTAGCGCAACTTCACAGAAACACTGGATATGATAGGATTATATTTTTTTATTTACACGCATAAGGACCAATACAAATAGACCAATTACATATAAAGACCAATACGCATATAGACTAATACGTTTAAGAACCCATACTACATACAATAATTAAATAATTTTTATGTCCAGCCTCTATTGAAAGTCGATAACATACGATTTACATTGTAAAAGGGAGTTGAAAGAGTTTTTAATGTGACAGATGCAAGTACTTGAATAAATACTCTTTGATATAGTACTGGCCACTTCATAATTATCTCTACTTTCTAGTGTATTGTAAATGGATTCATTTGAAATCCGAAAATAATCCGAAGTTTTGGCATCATTTCACCTGATGGTAAGTAGTGGTTATGCCGAAATTGGACACGGACTTGCTAGGATTCATAAACGTGAGGTGAAATGAGGTAGCTAACTTAAATAATGTACACATAAATTATAAAAAAAATGACGCAAAGCCACATTATTTAAGCTCAGTAAGTCATCGTTTACTATAAGTATCATTTGTATACGTTGAAGTACTCATATCGTAGACAGTTGAATTATTTACAGTGTGTATTTTATTTGCTGCTGTAACAACAAATAATAAAAATAAAATTTAAATTAAAGGGACTTTTTTAAAACTTGTACGATGATACGAAACCTTTCATGTGCAAGTTTGACTCGTCTTAGATGGTCTTTTTTCAAGTAAGTCAAGGTATAAAAGAAGATCCGTAAACCAAAGCAACCGACATAGCCCTCAGAATCGCTAACCATAAGAAGCAGTGGGCAGGACACATAGCTTGTAGAACAGACAGCGTTCAGTGGCGAACTGGCGATGAGCACTGGGTCGTAAGGCGTAGCGTAGGCAAGCCTCCCACTCGGTGAACCGAGAGGTCATGGGAAGCAGGGCAGCGCAGGACCGATCGTCGTAGAAATCCTTGGGAGAGGTCAGTAGTGGATGTCTTTCGGTTGATATGATGATGATGATGAATACCTAAGACTCATCCATAGTTTAACATCAATGATACCTAGCAGTACTTACGGCGTGTGAGTCCCTTCGTACCCTGCGGCGGCAGGCTAATACCCCTGTTAATATATCAGTATTGATTGCTGGACGGGACACGTAAGTACCTTTATATTTATTTCTTGTGCCAGAAGTGACATGAGAAGTGTATTTTTAATGGTAATAAGTGAATCTGGCAGTTGTTTAGATGAATCTTCGGAAATCTTTCGGAATCTTCGGAATAGGAAAAAAAGTAAGTGTGTGGTTTTATGAAACCACGGTAAAAGTGAAACTTTACAGAGGACGAAACGATCATGGTTGCTCTCGCTACAGTACAGAGGACGAAACGTTCATACCGTCAGACGAAAGCGACCGTCACGCGACATGCAACACACAGACGAAAAAAAATGTGACAATGAAATAAAAGTTTCACTTTACTAAACTTCAAGTAACTTATACCGGACTTCGCAAAATCAATAAGTCCTTTGTGGGTGAATGCACACTCATGTACAACAAATTACCCGATGATGTCTTAAATTTGTCAGAAAAACAGTTTAAAAATTGTGTCAAAAGAACTCTTTATATAAAAGGTTATTATGAGACATCCGAATATTTAAATAACAAAAATGTATGAGTAGAGTAACATGTTTAATAGTAATAAAAATAAAGATCAAACTAAGAATTGACGCGGAAGCGCCAAGACATGACAAGTATAGTACTTCTTATAATTAATAATTATTTTTATTTTAGCATTGACATGAGTGGTGCATGCTCGCTTAAATGTTCTTGCGGATGGGGGCGCATCGGGAGCCGGGTCATTCCTTTCCCACTAATATGGTTCAGAGTAGCGATGACTGACTCTCGCATTATACTCGTGACCAGGTGCTGTCCGTGTGAACTGGCCTACACTTGTCAAAGGCGTTCATGACTCAATGATTTTAATGTATAACTTCTCGTGTCATGTTGTTTTCATGTTCTAATGTCATTTTTTTATATTATATATCATGGATTGGATTTCGACGTTATTAACTAATGATTGTTTATTTCTTGATTATGTAAACACTATTTTATGATTAGGTATCAGAAAGACTGTAATTTGCACCTATTTTGAATAAATATCTTAAATATTGAATCTTGAAGCTATGCAAGTAATTAATGAGTACAGGATGTAACAAAATTCGTAAAACATGCGTTAACTGGGGCTTCTGTTCATCATACGTAAGTGATGATGCAGTCGAGGATGGTACACGCAAACTCAAATAATTCCTTTTCACACTTGCCTTGAAGATCCCCAAATTATTGCAAAAAACAGTTTTTTTATAATAAGTATTTTGTCCAGAGTCATGAAATAAAAAGTAAAATACAGTCGAACATCTCTATTCTATGTTTCATTTTACAGCTGATAGTCCAATACTAATTTATTTGTTCAATATTTTGATGTGAAGTCTACAAAGGAACAAAAAAGTATGCATTTCACAAATTATGTGTTTTTTCAGTGAATATTGGATACATATTGCAATAAAAATAAGGGAAACAATACACTGAATACATGTAATAATCAATACTTCCTTCAGTTTACTTCCATGAAGTCCGAATTCCTTCACAAAATTACACAAATAACTGCACTTCGCTGCCGCTAAGCACACCAAAGAGCACAAACGGAAATTTCTAATTTTTTGGCTAAGAACGAGTTGAATTATTATCTGGCAAAATTAAAAAGTACATATCTATCTCATACTCTCATATAAAACACCATAGGAGAGAATGAACTCTAATACATGTCCTTGGTACTTTTGTATTTGGTCGTAGCGCGGCGGCACATGTGCCGCCTTCCCGAGTCAGCGGGTGTAGGTATTATAACGGCACATGTGCAGCCTTCCCGAGCGAGCAGGTTAATGGCTCTGGGTAAAAGACCTATTTATTCAAGTTTTCTTTTCTGTCTGCACTACCGGAGTGGTTAGGTTAGATTTTTTTTTGAAAATTGACTACTATTTCTAATCAATGAAGTCAATCAATGAATTAAGCGAGGATGTGTGTTACACATACACAGAAACAGCTTTTTAAAATCCACACTGGATAAGCCAAGAAGGAAGCGATTTTACCAATATTCTCCAAGTACTGGATATCTTATCATCAAGCCGGAATACATAAATGCTGTTAAGATTGATGTTTATCAATGAAAACATAAACGTTAAGAGCATTGATGTTTGTCGGCAAGAATTAGAAAAGAACCGAACCAAGTCTTACAAAGTTAGACCCGTCGAAAATCGAATCCACGACCTCCTGGTGTGAAGCAAATCTAACTTCTCTGCCACGAAGGCGGTTAATCTGAATGAAATTTTGTAAATAGAGAGATCATGACCTGTCTTAACATAGTAACACCATCATCATCATCATATCAGTCAAACACTGCTGGACAAAGGCCTCCCCAAAGGATTTCCACGACGACCGGTCCTGCGCTGCCCGCATCCAGCGGCTTCCGCTACCCCTTTACCAGGTCGTCGGTCCACCGTGTGGGAGGCCTGCCTACGCTACTTCTTCTGGAGCGCGGTCGCCACTCAAGAACTTTACTATCCCAACGGCCATCTGTTCTACGATCTATGTGCTCTGCCCACTTCTGCTTAAGTTTTGCGATTCTGTGAATTATGTCGGTTACTTTGGTTCTCTTTCTGGTCTTCTCATTTCTGATTCGATCGCGCAGGGAAATTCCGAGCAAAGCTCGCTTCATCGCCCTTTGGGTGACCTTGAGCCTTCTTATTATGCCCATAGTAAGCGACTATGTCTCAGCCTTAACATATTTTATTCAATGGGCTACTAAAAGCTAAAAGTAACTATAAATAACCAGATTTATAGATGTAGATTGCGCAGTGTCTCAGTTCTCAGTACCGACCTCTACCAGCATTGTTCCGGCTGCGCACACGCAACAGGAAGCACTAGCGGCTTTTTGTACTTCCAGTAACGCACAGCTTTTGGGCTAATGAGCGGATAGAAAGGACGTTTCTCGGTACCGCGAGGTATGTTAAATGTTATAGTGCCAAGTGTATTTAAGTACGAAAATTTGCGTCACCTTGGGCGGTAATGTTGTAGCTACATTTTTTTTACATCAAGGTTTTTCTGGAATTGAATTAAAATGATTCCAAATAAAAAAAATAAAAAAAGCTAAACACGTTAAAAAACCGACTTCCATCGTAACCACTTAGTACATTTTTGCATTATAACCGCTTCCGTAGCTCAGAGGCAAAGTTCACTGGCTTTACTCAGGAGGTCGCGGGTTCGATTCCCGGCGAGGTCAATTGTAAGACTCGGTTTGGTTGGTGGTAGGGCATTTTCTAAGCCCGCCTGGCTAGCTACCACTATCTTATCTAAGTCTTGCCGCCAAATATCAATGTTGATATCATTGGTGTGTTCCGGCATGAAGATAAGATAGCCATCAGTTCCCCATTGCGTTAGGGAATCTTGGTAAGCCCGCTTCCATCTTCGGCAACATCGTCACTTACCACCAGGTGAGATGTTGTCAAGGGTTTACCAATTGTGAATAAAAAAAAAATATTATTTTTGGTTTTTGTTAATTTTCTAATAAAGTACTAAACCGATTTTGATAAAGTTTACTAGCTTTTAAATGAAAAAAGAATCGTCAAATGATTTTGATGATGATTTTGTTCACCCAGTCAAAAGTTATGAGGTAACACACATAAAAAAAACATACAGACGAATTGAGAACCTCCCCCTTTTTGGAAGTCGCTTGAAAATATATTTAAAGTGTTTATTTATACACACTTATAATAAGTGGAAAAAAAAACAGTGGCACACCGGGAGTGTCGACAAAAGCGAAAACTATACAGAGGCACAGATTACTAAACAGAGGTGTCGGTTAAGGTAACGGTAATAGTGTCGCGAGTTCAATGGCTTTTTCCTATCTTAAAAAAATGCCAATGTGCGTGTGTCTATGTAACTATACTGGGGTGTCGATTACGGTAACTGTAACAGTGTCGCGAGTTCAATGGTTTTTCCCATCTCAAAAAATGCCCAACGCGCCTAAAGAAGTTTTCACTTCAAAAAACCCTTAATATGTTGACATATAATGTCACAATTTAGATTACAGTCTCAAGTACGTTGCTGGAGGATCATTACATATTAAATCCAATGAAATCCAGAAATTCGAACAAGATTCTTGTTAGTTTTTATTTTTTGATGAAATGTATTAGTTGTTTATCAGTAAAGCGATAGTAGCTCAGTGTGATTTGCGTCCCTCTAATATGGTTGATTAGAGCGATGGCTGACTCTCGCGTTACACTCGTGACCGGGTGCTGTCCGTGTGAACTGGCCTACTCTTGTCAAAAGTATCAATGACATTAAATGATTTTTATGTTTAACTTTTCGTTTCATATTGTTTTCATGTTCTAATGACATAACCTGGTTTATTTCAAGGATTGCATAAACTAATGATTGTTTATATGTTGATTTTCCACAAATGAAATTGTGTTATTATTATTTTATGACTATCAGAAAGAGTGTAATTTGCACCTATTTTGAGTAAATACTTTGAATAGTGGTTGGGTTGATCACGCAGGTTAACTGACCTGTAGCACGGTCATTACCTAGATGGGTTTGACTGTTGGTGGCATTTTTCTCAACCGTTTTCCTGCTTCGCAAGGCACGTTAAGCCGTTGGCGCCAGATGGTATCACTAGAAGGTGCCTTACACGGGGGGAAAAAACTGGTGTAGGTCCCATTAACTCGAGGTTCTATACTCATCAAGGCCCACATAGTAAATTCTCAAAAAAAATGTGGACCCTACATACAAAATGCACAAAATTGGTTGATCAGCTGATAGATTTATATTAACAGTCAAATTTCGCAATAGGAATTTCAGAAAAGTCATAGAACAAAAGTTGTTCAGTATGATGAGTCATAATCATCATCATCATATCAGCTGAAAAAAGTCCACTACTAGACAAAGGCTTCACCTAAGGATTTCCACGACGACCGGTCCTGCGCTGCCCGCATCCAGCGGCTTCCCGCGATCTTCACCAGGTCGTCGGTTCACCACATAGGAGATCTGCCTACGCTTCGTATGACGATTAGAAGCCCCAATTAACAGGACATACACCAAAACGCAATGTACCAATGAGTTTTTCGAAACTTATGTACATATACTCACCGATTGCTTTAACGGTGAAGGAAAACATCGTAAGGAAACCTGCACACACCTGCGAAGGAACTCGAAGGTTATGTGTGAAGTCGACCAACCGTCGACTAAGGCCCGATCGCCCTAATTCAGGGTAGGCTCGAGCCCCTCGGTGGGGACGTATATGAGCTAATATGATGACACCAATTTTGTTACATCATGTATAAGCGGCTTGAAAAACTTCTGATAGTTGGTTTTACCACTAGCCCTACAACTACCGCCAACCGGGGCTTGGCCCCCGTGTGTGGAGTATAGCCTAGCCTTCCCGATCTTGGGAAGAGCCCCAGCGTGGGGACCTTATGCGTTGCTACCGAAATGTATTACCAGTCCAGTCTTCGGATTAAATTACCGAAATACTGTATATTTATACAACTATATATATTCTTATAGTATATATTATGTCGCAGGCATACTGTATAATTTGTCATTAAACATACGGTCAGGCAAATGTCAGGCAAATAATATTCATCATAATATCAAAACCTCCACACGGACATAGTCGCGGGCACAGCTAGTAATATATAAAAGAGCTTTTAAAATAATGCCTGCAACAACGTGTTTAACTTTTCAATATTTTTGAAAGTTAGAAAGTCAGAACCATTCAAAATTATCCCTATTCATCGACAAGCAGTGAGGGTATTTATTCACTATTTTAAATAGAATATTGTATTCATAGTGAAATTCGAGGGGATTTGGCGAATGGCGCGTGGCGGTGCGGCATCGGCGCGTGCGCAGCAGTTAAGCACAGGTGCTGGCAACCCTTTCAGAGGGAGAGGGCGAATGATTCATACTATATGTAGGTAATAACGAGCAACATTATAATAATTTTTAACAAAAAAAACCCGACTTCAAACAGAAAACTAAGGTTCCCCTCGTTTTCTCTGGGATGCCATAATGAGATCCTGGTTTCCTTATCATGGTACCACCCTTGGGATATCTCCTGTCCAACAAAAAAAGAACCATCAAAATCGGTTCATAAACCACGAAGTTTTCCGCGAACACACATAAAATATACGGTCAAATTGAGAAACCTCCCTTTTTTTGAAATCGGTTAAAAATGCGCGTGACAGCAATATGAAACAGATATCTAAACGACGGTGCCTGACTTAAGCGGATATCACATGACATGAAAACGTACCTTAAGCAGGCCTCCCACTCGGTGGACCGGTGACCTGGTTAAGGTCGTGGGAAGCTGCTGAATGCGGGCAGCGCATGACCGGTAGTTGTGGAAATCCTTGCAAGCTATATTTATTAAGAAACTAATCATCATCATCATATCAGCCGAAGGACGTCCACTGCTGTACATAGGCCTCCCCCGAGGATTTCCAAAGTTTCATCAACTTCACAATACCAAAAGGATATATTATGGTCACCGGAATCATTCCAACCTTAGCTCAATGGACCCCTGAAAGTCGCTCTAAAATCGATCGGAAGATTTGAACTAAACAAATATATATATTTTTCTAATATATATAAATCTCGTGTCACAATGTTTGTCCTCAATGGACTCCTAAACCACTTAACCGATTATAATAAAATTCGCACACCATGTGCAGTTCGATCCAACTTGAGAGATAGGATAGGGTAGGGTAGGGTAGTGTAGGGTAGGGTAGTGTAGGGTAGGGTAGGGTAGTGTAGTGTAGGGTAGTGTAGAGTAGTGTAGGGTAGGGTAGTGTAGTGTAGTGTATGTAGGGTAGGGTAGGGTAGTGTAGGGTAGGGTAGTGTAGTGTAGTGTAGTGTAGGGTAGTGTAGGGTAGGGCAGGGCAGTATAATGTAATGTAAGGCGGTACGAAGTTCATTACAAGCTTTTAAAATAATTCCTGCAACAACAAAACTTATAAAAATTAATAATAATAGATTGCAATATTATGTAAGTACATAACGGCAGTTAATTATACAACCATTTTATATAGGTACAGCTTGAAAAGTTGAAACAAACCGTGAAATCATCAAAAATTTTTTTGGGACAAACAAAAAAGGCATTTTTTTTTTATTTAAAGCTAATTAGAACGTCTTATAAGATATTATAATAGATTCAAGATTCAAGGTATTGATTGAAAATAGGTGAAAATAAACTCTTTCTGATAGTCATAAAATAATAATAACATAATGTCATTTGTGAAAAATCAAGAAATAAAGAACCATCAGATAATAACGTCAAAATTCAATCCTTGAAATAAACCAGATTATGTCATTAGAACATGAATACAATATGACACGAAAATCATTGATAGCATTAATGCCTTTGACAAGAGTAGGCCAGTTCACACGGACAGCACCCGGTCACGAATATAACGAGAGAGTCAGCCATCGCTACCATCAACCATATTAGAGGGAAAGGAACGACCTGTCTAATATAATAGGCTAAGTACGTTTATCCGACGCTCTGACGCTTTGAGCGATACGTCCGCCCAAATTGTACTGCTATAGTACATTTTGAAACGCAAACTATCGTTTCGAGCCAATCTCCTTTTTGCGTTTCATAATTAAATTCTCGTTAGATTTTGTTCGTCTATGGAAATTGAATTTGAAAAAATTTGTTTCTTTTTGACAAGAAGATGAGAGATTAAAAAAAGAACAATGGAATGGTGGTCACCGCAAACCTATTTTTGACCGAAAATAAGATTATAAATTTAATAAGTTGCCTTTTGCTGTTTTTCAAAGTTGTATGGTGCAGTTTTTTAGTATATTACAGATCCTTTGCCGATATTTCAAGGGTTTTTACCTAGTACCTAATGGACAACTAATATAATAACGGCGAAATAGCCGACGTATTGCATCAGCAGGCTAAGCAAATAACTGATCGAGTCTTGGCTGGTACAGCTCGAACACCTTTTTCGTCAGCCTGAGCATCTACCACCGTCGTGCCACCTGCGAAGGGAAGTAGTCACCTTTTTTCTTCACATTTCCCTATTCCCCGGTCAAGATTCCTTTTGGTTTTCATGAACTTTAGAAATTGAACAGGGTTATTATTTTATGTGTACCATTTTACATTTCGCGGTGACCAATTCCTTTTGATACTAGATGTTATTAAATGCATATTTTAAATTATATTTTAATTTATTACCTCTAAATATATATTTTAATTTATTACCTCTAAATCTTACGTATCATGTGTGGCAAATTCCCCAAGGGTTTTTATCCCTAGTTCCCATTATTTTTGTCACACTATGTAAGTTTCTTTTTTTATATTGTGTTTGTTTTTTTTATATATTTTTTGAGTTAAGATTTTTAAGTTTTTAAAATGTGTTTATATTTTTTTTTTACTAGAGTGTACAATAAAAAGTATTTATCTTATCTCTTACGGTTAATGAAAACATCGTGAGGAAACCTGCACACGCCTGCGAAGAAACTCGAAGGTTACGAAGGGAGGGGTAGGGTTTTTTTTTATAAAATGAAAATACGTGTTCACCAGCAGTACTTTAGTTTTTAGAAAATATAACGAACATATAAAAAGGTATGAGAAGATGAAGGAAGAGTCGAAGAATATGGAAAAAGACAGTGTGGTCAAGAAGGAAATGACAATTCCAAAAAAACAACACATAATTTTGAACAAAAAAAACCGTCTTCAAACAGGAAACTAAGATTTCCCTCGATTTCTCTGGGATGCCATCATCAGATCCTGGTTTCCTTTTCAACAAAAAGAGAATCATCAAAATCGGTTCATGAACGTCGAAGTTATCCGCGAACACACATAAATATATATATACGGTCGAACTGAGAAACCTCCTTCTTTTTTGAAGTCGGTTAAAAAAGTAAAAATAAGCAAAAAGATGATATAAAAACAGGTCAAAAAAAAAAAGATTGACTTCGTCACAAGGTTGTGTGCGAAGTCGACCAACTCGCACTGGGCCGACAAAGGCCCGATCATCGCCCAAAATCACGGTAGGCTATGACCTCAGAGTACAGAAGCTATGACCTGATAAGATGATACCGTAGGCTCCAAAATCCGTTAAATATTAATAAAAAAACGATTTGATTTTAATGTTCATATCTCACACACGTGCTCTAATTTATTTGCTTTTAAAATTAATAAAAGCAGAACAAGTTACGCAAATAAGTCCACATTGAATTACAATACAAATCAGTTGAATTAACCTTGTTGTTAATAATACTAGCAGGGCATTAAAAAACTTGTCCAATTATTATTCTAACTCACCGCACCAGCAGGCGCATTACTATACAAAATACAAGTACACAGATTTCGGGGTAATATCGCCACCCTAGATGTTATCGACCAGTTATGCGAGACCTATGATCGTTGGGTTAAAATTTTATAAGTGCTTTTTTAAAGACATGTAGAGTTTTTTTGACCATGTTTCAATCGAATAATCAATTGAATTGATATCAATTTATTTATTATTAAATAGTTTTTGTATATAATACGTCATTACAGAGTTTTTGTTTGGCAATACATTTTAATTTTATTCTTCTTTAACTTTTTGGTAAATCCTACTACATAATATTATAAACGCGAAAGTTTCTAAGAATTTTTGGATGTATGTTTGTTACTCTTTCACGTAAAAACTACTGAACGGATCTGGCTGAAATTAGGTAGGTAGACAGATTAGAAACTGCATTAACACACAGGCTACGTTTTACAACGCTCGCGGGCCGCTTGCGTCTCGCAAAGTCATAGAAACGTCTACACGGGTGAAGCCGCGGGAAACAGCTAGTATTTTAATAAAACCTAACCTGATAAAAGATTTCTGGGATCCTGGTGGGATAAAACGGTCAGCTGATGAGGACCAACGTTTTGTAGACACTTATTTTTAGGGGGGGCCTCCATACAAAAAACGTGTTTTTTGTAGGTCTTTAGAAGGGTTTTTGATTTAGCTCTATCGTAAAAATGGTAATACACACAGGCTTAAAACTTGGTGTGAATGTAGTAATAATATTGATGTAAAATAAAAAATAATAAAAATTGGCCAAGTGTGAGTCGTACTCGCGCTAAGGAGTCCGAACTGAATGACAAAAAGCATACTTTTGTCGTTCGCGTTGATGTCTTTTGATTGTAATGTGAATAGGTATCATTTTCATTATACTACTCGTATGTAGCTGTGTAGAGACGTGTGGTGGTACGGAACTCTCGAAGTGCTAGTCCGACTCGAACTTAACCAGTTTTTTTTATTCGTTTCACATTTTTTGGGTATAGGTAAGTGCAATTGTTAAAATTGTCAGGATTTAAAACGTCATTTATTCCTTACAGACACAATTCATCTTTCAATTTTATTATTTACCTATTTTAGTACCACTTATTATTGTAAAGCTATGCAGAGCTCAACTTTTACTGGTTTTCGTGCATGCGCGTGCGTCGCGTGTGGCGAGGGTGCCGGACAGGTGTGACGCACCCCTTATTTTAAGGGGTTCATGCCAACAACGCATAACTATACGGCTCGCATAACGGGTCTATTGTCATTTGAACTGTCCACGATAATTATTATTATTTTCACCACATTTAACTTGTCCGACACGAAATTTCCAGAAACAATTGTTTCACTAATGTATGAACACACATGTAAGACACAGAGACTAAAGGAGGTAAAAGGTAGCCGTGTCAGATGGTTTGGTCATATCAGCCACACGCTGCCAGAGCATGTCGATATCTGATGACGCGACCTAATAGTTAAAGGCGGTAATATTACAGTTTTTCGTTATTTTTGACGTCAATTACTCCTAAACGATAGAAAACCCAAGGTTGAAAAAAATACCCTTATTGTTGATGATTCCCTTATTGATGAAGTCGAAAACTAGAGAAACACGATTGAGCAGTTTTGGCTCGATAGAAAAGTCCCAAAGATAGGTCTACACCGTAACTTTCAACTCTAGTTATCAAGACTAATATTTTCAAGTGTAAATTTTAAAAAAAAAACTACTAAATTTTTTATTATAATACAAAGTGAGTAATATTATTATTTTTTATACTTTCATTGTAATTTTTGATTGAAACGAAGAACAATTAAAAAAGTGTGGTTATTCAATTCAATATATTTATTCAAAATAGGTGCAAATTACACTCTTTCTGATCGTCATAAAATAATAATAACAATGGCATTTGTAAAGAATCAAGAAATAAACAATAATTATAATTAGTTAATAACGTCAAAATTAAATCCTTGATTATATGTAGATAGATTATGTCAATAGAACATGAAAACAATATGACACGAAAAGTTATACTTAAAAAAATCATTGAATGCATTTAACAAGAGTAGGCCAGTTCACACGAACAGCACCCGGTCACGAGTATAACGCGAGAGTCAGCCATCGCTCCCATCAACCATAATAGAGGGAAAGGAACGACCCGGCTCCCGATGCGCCACCATCCGCACGAACATTTAAGCGAGCATGCATTATTTTCTTTACTCTTTACACGTAAAGAAAAAGACAGAGAAAACTGTTCCATCCTTTTCTACTCTTCACCGTCCAACTCAGCTTTGGTTTCGCTTGAAGACTAGGAGACTAGTTCATTAATCTCTCCGTTTTTCAGACTAAGCCGAAAAAGATCTGCCTGAAAGTCTCGGAGATCAAGATCCTCTTCGGGTCACTGAACCAGCGCAGTAAGTAAATAAATTAAACTATTTAAGCGCTTCCGTGGCGTAATGGTTAGTCCATTCGCTTCACACTAGGAGGTCGTGGGTTCGATTCCCGATAGGGTCATCTTGTAAGACTCGGTTTTTTTGGTGGTAGGGCATTTTATAAGCCCGCCTGGCTAGCTACCACCATCTTATCTAAGCCTTGCCGCCAAACAATAGTGTTAACAACATTGATGTGTTCCGGCTTAAAGATAATTTGGATTGGTAAGCCCGCTTCCATCTTCGACATCATCGTCACTTACCATCAGGTGAGATGATGCCAAGGGCTTGCCTATTGTGAATAAAAAAAAATACTAAGAATATATTTGGCAGTAGTGAAAAATAAAATAAGGCATATAATCTTTTGCTTGGAAGGGACTAGTTTCTGAAACACAGGCGCTGCCTAGTACAGATTCTAGGGTCTGAACACCCAGATAATAAATAATAAATAAATAAATAAATATTCTGGGACAAATCACACATGGTCATCTGGCCCCAAAGTAGGATTCCCTGTGTTATGGGTTACCAGAGACTGATATACATACTTATATACGTTTAAATACATACATATATAGATATTTAACACCCAGACACAGAGCAAACAAATCTGCTCATCACACAAATGCTTGCCCTGGGTGGGGATCGAACCCACAACCCTCGGATCAGTAGTCAAGGGCACTAACCACTGAGCCACCGAGTCAGTCTAAGTCAGTCAGATGTTCCTAAACAATTTAAGAAACTTATATGATAAGACTTCTTAAAGTGAATAAACATTTTATTATTTATTTATTATATTGTCAGAAAAAAGCAATTGAAACACAAAATATATACTATAAAAAAAATTCTGCAGCAATTTTGAATTATTTCCACAAATGCTTCCACGACTTGAAGTTGGTTAATCTTATCGATATTTTATAAGAAGAAATCTGTCACAACAGGGCTATTCTTTGAATATCAGATTAACACCGATCAGTATCTTATCGCCAAAAGCAGTTATAAACCCAAAATCGCCAATGTTTGGCTTTACTGACCACATGGTACTTTCTTAGACACGCAGCTATTATATTCAATTTGATTCACGTTGCTTTATATCGGCGATGACATCGATCCAACGTCTATTGTTATAGATATTGAAAGTGTGAGTTAGGAATGAGATACCTATATTGAAAGGGAATTGATCAAAGATAGGATTCATATATTTCGACAGCATTGTAAGAGTCATAGCTTTAAAATTGTGATCGGAGCCGTCTATTCAGATTCAGACTATGTGAGTTTACGCCATGATGGATCTCTCTTTTGTAGCATTAGATTTTTTACTAGGAGATGATGGAAGTGATTTTTTATGACAAACGACTATGTTTTCTGCAGATTTTTTAAAATTTGGTGACGATTACGGTTAAGTGCCTTCAACCTGCGTTTAAAGTCTTGATGGATCTCTCCTTTGTAGCATAATTTTTTTTACTAGGAGATGATGGAAGTGCCTTTTTATGACAAACGACTATGTTTTCTGCACATTTTTTAAAATCCGTAGAAGATTACGGCTAAGTGCCTTCAAACTGCGTTTGAAGCCTTATTTAACCGACTTCCAAAAAGGAGGCGAGGTTCTTATTTCGACTGTATTTTTTAAATGTTTGTAATTTCGGAACTTTTGACTGGGTTAACTGATTTTTAAAAGCCAAAAATCCGGACAGACATACGAAAGCATTTTTGCCGAAGCTAAAAGGAAGACGCTTCGTTCGCGCTTCGTGCTCACACGGTCAATTACTTTGAATCAGATTTTAAATGCACTGAAGACTGCTTTCGTACATAGATTAAGCATAGACTTCTTGATACTTTATGCAGCCGATACTCCATGCTATATGGATTTCACTTAGCCCAAGTATAGATGTGAATAATAGACAGTTGTATTTTTCCCGTGTAATTGACACTGCCGCGCATGCGTCGCGATGGGCGGCACTATAGGTGTCTGATGCGTAGACGCAGACAAAGTACAAAAAGATAAGATATTGTATTAGGCCTGTCAATAATACATTCTATCTATTCTTTCATTTTTGGCTTCTCTGAAAGAATTTTGCCAATATGTCGTGTCAGTCATGGGTGTGACACTTTAGCATACAAAGATAGACTAAGAACAAGACAACACAAATATAACATTTGATTGACATAACATACTGGACCTTGAGTGTTGCCAGATGTAGTTTTAACAATGACTTTCTATACGTTTTAAAATGAATTCTATTTTTGTTTACCTTTAATAAAAAAAAAACTGTACTTGATTTAAGTAAATTGACACCTTTGTCATATTATGTCTTTATCATAACTTCTATACGGATACTTATAAGATAAGATAAGTTAATACAAGACAAGACGAGACGAGACGAGATAAGATACGATACGATAAATACTCTTTATTTTACACACTAATTAAAAATAAACACAATGTAAAACTTAAAAAAAAAACACAATATAAAACAAAATCTTTAATCATCTGATGAGGCAAAAGGAGGAAAAAAATGAGGTGCGGTCGGCGTAGCTTAGAATACAATGTCCATTAATACCTTGTCTTATTGCACCATGCGTAGACGCAGGTATGCTATGCGACTTATGACATAGTTAAAACGATTAATCTGCCACGGTAGGTGGTAGAAGTAGACCCACTCAAATAATGAGATGAAACCCAACGTGAGAATCACCCCGTGCGTGCCAATTATTGACGTAATTATTTTGAAAATATGGCCGCCCTTTTGCAATATTTAACATTGTCGTTTAAAAGTGGCAATATTTTAAAATCATACGCAGGCCGCATTTAAAACGTGCCCTCAGTTAGTTGTCAATGAGGTTTTACTAACAGATGAAGTTGAAAGTTAGTCAATTAAAATTGCTCTTGATGTATGTTTTTGACTTTGATAGTTTAATGAACAAAATGCAAAAATGTTATTATTTTAATATTTTTGGGTTTTTTGTTCAGTTAACGGGACTCTATTACTCTAACCCTGCCCAGTCCGTCCATACATGTGACTGCCGGACTTTTAAAAACTGTATCTTTTGAACTGTGACAGATAGCAGACTGAAATTTTCACAAAATATGTGTTATCTTAGGGTTTTTCACTAACAAATCATAAAATATAAAAAAGTTGAAAATTTATAGGAGAAATGTGTTTCTTTAAAGTTTGTTCACAGATGATGTATTTCTGTTTTTTTTGCACAATTGGTAAACCCTTGACAACATCTCACCTGGTGGTAAGTGACGATGTTGCCGAAGATGGAAGCGGGCTTACCAAGATTCCCAAACGCAATGGGGAACTGGCTATCTTATATTCATGCCGGAACACACCAATGATATCAACATTGATATTTGGCGGCAAGACTTAGATAAGATGGTGGTAGCTAGCCAGGCGGGCTTAGAAAATGCCCTACCACCAACCAAACCGAGTCTTACAATTGACCCCGCCGGGAATCGAACCCGCGACCTCCTGTGTAAAGCCAGTGAACTTTGCCTCTGAGCTACGGAGGCGGTGTTGCCGCTATAACAACAAATATGTACTAAACAATTAGAAAAAATGAAAGTCTTCATACAAAAAAACGTGTTTTTTTTTTAAACGTGACGAATCTAGCGCCATCTAGTAATCATACTTACTTTTGTTTGAAATTAATGTAAGGTGTCATTATTACACTTGTGCGAGTCCGACTAGCAGTCATACACGTAACATAATTATGTATTAGATAAAGTCACAGTTACGTTTATAAAGAATGGCTAAACAAATCAAGAAGTATAAACGTCAAAACACAACTTATAATATTTTTTTAACTTTTTGAAGTGAAAACCTCTTTAGGCGCGTTGGGTATTTTTCGAGATGGGTAAAAACCATTGAACTCTGGAGTCCCGAGTTCAAATGGTTTTTACCCATCTCTAAAAATACCCAACGCGTCAGGACACCGTTACCGACACCGTTACGACACCGACACCGACACCTTACCAGGATCACTCGCAGGGTCAAAACTTCGTCAACCTAGTCGTTCACCAAGAATACTCGGAGGGTCAAAACTTATAAAACTGTAAAAAGTTTTCACTTCTGTTCCCGGACTGGTTAGGTTTTTTTTATCCACAGTTGATAAGTCCTCTGCATCATCTCGCCTGATGTTAAGTGACGATAATATCGAAGATAGAAGCGGACTTACCAAGATTCCCCAACGCAATGGAGAACTAACCATCTTATCTTCAAGCCGGAACACATCAGTGCTCTTAACGCTGATGTTTTGCGGCAAGACTTAGATAAGATGGTGGTAGCTAGCTAGGCGAGCTTAGAAAATAGTCTACCACCAAAAGTCTTACAAGTTGACCCCACCGGGAATCGACGGGCAACCTCCTGGTGTGAAGCGAATGGACGAACTATTGCGGCATGGCGGTGGTCGAGGCGAATGTTTTTAATGTCTCTCCCGTATAAGTATAGTAGTTACAAAGTACACTTAGTATTTTACTATTGTAAATGCGAAAATGTGTTTGTTTGTTACCTTTTCACGCTTCAACACCTAGACCAATCTTGATGAAATTTGGCACGCTCGTAGCCAATGTCACTAGAAAAGACATAGGCTTCTTTTCATCCCGTGAAAATAGCAAATTCCGATGCAGTCCTTGTGGTAACTGAAGAAATACTCTTGTTTTGGTTAATTTCTTTAGCAACGGAACAATGGATTGTTGTGATTTTTTTTACAGAGATGGTTAAGGGGATGGGAAATGACATAATTTAGTAATAAGCATATCCTGACAAAGTTCCCGAGGGATCTGGGGAAAACTAATTTCCACGCTCGCGCACGTCGGCGTCGCAACAGAGCAAGGGATTGAAAAGATTTTTTTGTTTAGAATTGGTTGACCCCATCAACCAATTCTATACAAAAAGGTGATGCGTGACATAAATTACATTTCAGAGAGTGTGCTCAAGAACTTCACGACCTCATTCGCTCAGCTCCATTCCACCTTTGATGAACGAGACGCAGGAGGAGGTTCCACCCCTTTGTTGTTGATATTCAGGCTATCATTATCATCAACATCATCATCCTATCAGCAAAAAATCGTCCACTGCTGGACAAAGGCCTCCCCTAAGGGTTTACACGACAACCGATCCTGCGCTGTCCGCATCTATCGGCTTCCCGCGATCTTTACCAGGTCGTCGGTCCACCGGGTGGGAGGCCTGCCTACGCTAAGTTTTGCGCGGTCGCCACTCTAGAACTTTACTGCCCCATCCGCCATCTGTTCTACGAGCTATGTGCCCTGTCCACTGCCACTTCAGTTTAGCGATTCTGTGAGCTATGTCGGTTACTTTATTTCTCCTGCGGATCTCCTCGTTTCTGATTCGATCACGAAGAGAAACTCCGAGCATAGCACGCTCCATTGCCCTTTGGGTGACCTTGAGCCTTCTTATGAGGCCCATAGTAAGCGACCTGTCTCAGTTCCGTAAGTCATCACTGGAAACACACACTGGTCAAAGACCTTAGTCTTGAGACACTGCGGTATTTGGGACGTAAAGAGATTTCCAAGCTTCCCGAACGCTGCCCAGTCGAGTTGGATTTGTCGATTTATATCTTTCTTAAATTTCGACCTGCCTAGCTGTACTGTTTGTCCCAGGTATACATATTCGTCAACAACTTCCAGTGTAAAGTCTCCAATCTTTAGAAGGGTGGTAGTACAATTCAGGCTATACGCACGGAGTATTACGATTCCTCATTTATTATGCGGACAGCGATAGAGTGGAACTCCTTGCCTGCGTCTGTATTTCCCGACTCCTACAATTTGGGGATCTTCAAGGCGATAGTGAAAAGGCATTATTTGAGTTTGCGTGTACCATCCTCGACTACATCATCACTTACCATCAGGTGAGATATAGTCAAACGCACTTAAATTAATCAGAATAGTCCAATATAGTTCTTGAGGAATCTGGAGAATACTCATAACTACGCTCGCAAGCCGCATGCGGCTCGGGCACCTCGAAACGATGTCCACGCGGGCGAAGCCGCGGGCAAAAGCTAGTTCAAAATAAAAAATAGCAACCGATAAACACGGACCACAAACCGAAGACTATGCCAATTAGCGACTCCACGTCATGGCACGCACTTCAATTTGAACGGAGTACTTAACAAGGGCTGGTGCGAAAATTAAACCGTATAGCGCTTATTTGTACAGTCAGTGCCCTATTTTTACTGACTCTAAACTTCTGACCCTCCTTCTTCGGGACCCTCCTGGGGAAAGAGGCTCGAGTTTTCATACAAATGTAATTCCGCTTTAAGGCCTTAAGATAGGTCAAATGACAATATTCAATTCAAATTATTGAAAGACTGTGTAAAGCTATCACTTTGGAAAAAATATATAATATGGGTAAAATTACCATATTTTGGCACTCCACTAATTACTATCACTTCGCGGGTTTATTGCCGATTATTTATTTCTTACTAGAAAAAAAAAAGATGTTGCAACTTGTCCACAAATAATGGTACGATTCTTATTTATTATACTGACAACAAAGAAAAAAAAGTCATCTAATGGCATCTAAAGTTCGATAAAACAAAACGTGTTTCGACTCGACCAGTGAAAATAAGTTGTTTTGTCTTAAGTACTTTAGTAAGAGCTTTAAATCTTATCAAATCTCAATAATTTAAACGTGATTTTTACGTTTTTGATTTTGAAATGAATTCCTAACATGTTATTCGAGCTATCTGAGAATTAATATAATTTTTTTTTATTTGTTTTCATTAGTATATTGCTTTGCCAATATTTGGTACAGTAAAACATCTTTAATCCAAGTTATTGGCACTTATGTCGATAATTGGTTTTGTGAGGTATATTATTTCAAGGTTTATTTTGTGTCAGACATATTAATTGGTTGTACGTACGTACGTAGATAATGATGATTATATCGAGGCTATTAACGTAATGATTCAAAACCTTGGACCCGGTGCCAACTATGAATTTACTATTTATTGGCACATGGGCCAATAATAAGGACTTAAGTATGCTAATAATTGGTCTAACGTAAGGTTTTGTACTTTTCAGACTACCCACAAACCCTATTCAACATGAAACCAAAAAGTAAGAATAGGAAACAGAAGAACAAATCAGTACTTTGACAGAACGCATAGAACCCAGACAACTTGACTGAAGCCCTTCGAGCCGTAAAAGAAGGAATGAACAAAAAGTTTGCGGCAAAGACTTATCACTATATAAGTTATCAGGTACGACGGGCTACTTTACAATATAGAATTAAGTATCCTGAGCATCAGACACGGTCAGGTCCTCCCACAATTTTGTCGTAAACGGAAGAACAAAAGCTGGAAAACTGGCTTATACTTAGAAGCAGAAAAGGCGATCCAAAGCGTAAAGAGGACTTGATCAGGAGTGTTTTAATTTTTCTAAAAAAATAACAGGGCCAGCGCCTTTAAGAATGGAGAGATATGGTACAAACTTTAACGTCATCCGAAAATCTCTGTTCGTACAGCTAATGCTGCAGTTTTAGAAGACAATGTCAAAGGATGGTTTAAGCAAATAGAAGATTACCTCTAAGAAAAAAATATATTTGAGTTGCTTGAAATGAATGGCGATGAAACGAACTTTCTTTTATGCCCGAAAACGGATCTCGTGTTGGCTCCTAAGGGCGAAAGCAATGTTTACGAAGTGGATAATGCACAGGCAAAAAAATCTCTTACTGTAATGTTTACATTTTGTGCTAACGGAGACCTAAAACCCCAAACCCCCGGTGGTCATATTTCCGAATAAGCGACTATCAACTTACATCATTTCGAAGATTTCCTCAGAGTGGAGAACAGGACTAGGTGGATACCGGGTGGATAAAAGCCGAAATCTTTCATGATTATATTTAGACAATACTCTACACCCGCAGTTGGTCAGAAAAGGAACCCAATTCCCCATGATATTCTTTTTGGACGGTCACACGACTCACTTAACTTATGCGGTTAGTGAGCTTTGCATAAAATTGGAAATCATACTCATCGCTCTGTACCCAAATTGTACAAAATTTCTGCAACCACCAGATGTGTCAGCTTTCAAGCCACTCAAATCTATTGCGAAATTGTTATAGGTAAATTCAAAGATTTAATGTATTTTATTACTTTAAATTGCAATAATGACATTCGCTATTGCGACATTGTTATAATTGTTTATATTTAGATATATTTTTGTACACTAGATTTCGCAACCTGACCTGCAATACGAAATTTGTCAATAAAATTATTGTACTGTATTGTTTTGGACTGGAGGCGAAATCATCGTGCAGAAGCTCTCACTAAAAGTAGTTTTGTATCACTTCTAAATAAAATAATTAAAAGCAGGATCACACTGTCTACAGTTATTAACGGTTTTCGAGCAACAGGTCTCTGTCCATGGAATGTAAATGCTGTGGACTTTTCATAATGCATGGGAAAGTCGAAAAGTCTACGTTCTGAAAACATGAAAGAAACTAATGAAGAGGAAGGAAGAGTATATCCAAAGAAGACTTTAAAAATGTCATAGGGACCAGAAAAAACGTGACAAATTGAACGTAATGAGAGAAGACCTGCAGAAGACTTGAAAAAGATTTAGGAGTTTTTCACGATGGGCACAAAATTTGTGACTTTGAACCAAGATGAAATAAATATGACATTGGATGGAAATGATGCAATGTTTATTGAAAATATGCCAGTTATTATTAATGGAGTCCTCAGTGCAGAGATGTCTGTTTGTATAGTTCCTGAATTTTTTACTGCAGTGGTTGTACATACATCAGTTTATGAAGAGCATGATTACAGTGATCTCTTTCAAGAACATGGAACTCTTGATTTACATAATAATTCACAAAAAGCTATAAACATAACTCATAAAGCCGAAGTGTACACTGCCATAACTGACAATACAAGAAATTATATTGATCCGCAAAGGATAGAATGCCCCAGGAATTCAGTACAAGTAAAAAAAGAAAGAGAAAAAAGAAACAAGAAGCTAAAACAAAACGGACCAAATCAAAAAAAGCCATTGAAACCAAAAATAAGAAGGAGAAAATTAAAACAGTAAAAAAAGATAAAACAAAACAGATAGAACTAAAAATAGCCACAAAAACCAAAAAAGAAGAAAGAAAATGAAACAATTAACATTTTGTAATATTATATCCCTTAGATATAAAGTTAAAACCATCTCTGTCTGTAAATGAAGACTCCAATCCGAACGGTAACTTCGATGAAAAAGAAAATTGTTCTGAAGATGCTAATGTAGCAATAAACAGAAATAAAATATTGTCTGATGCTGAAATTGATTCAGAAGAATATTTAGATTTAATTATTAGAAGACTAAATTTGTTACGGTTCATCATCATCATATCAACCGAAGGACGTTCACTGTTAGACATAGGCCTTCCCCAAGGATTTCCACGACGACCGGTTCTGCGTTACCCGCATCCAGCGGCTTCCCGCGACCTTCACCAGACTACTAAGAACTACTTCTAAGAAGTTTAATAACAATAACTCATCAATTTGGTTGTTGGTTGCTGCGGATTTAAAATGAATATTTTCAGTACCCAGTTAACTTGAAGGTGTGACTGTACGCCTTGTTCCAGGATATTAAGTGGGCAGCCATCGCGCTAGTAATAAGATTGGTCGGTAATCTCTGGTCCCCACTCTTATATGTATAGAAGTAACACTCGTAGTAACTAATATTAAATCTGTAGTAACACTGTCACTAGTATTGACATCAAATCTATCATTTATTATTACACTAGCTGTTTCCCGCTGCTTCACCCGCGTGGACAAAGTTTCTATGACTTTTCAAGGGTGCGCAAGCTGCGTGAACAGTAGCCTATGTGTCAATCCAGGTCCTATTCTGTCTACCTACCAAATTTCAGCCAGATCCATTCAGTAGTACTTGCGAGAAGAAGTAACAAACATACACACTCACAAACTTTCCCCTTTTTAATATTAGTGTGATATAATAGCGTAGGTGGTGTACCGGCTAGGGCCGCAGCCTCCTGTCCGGGAGGTCGTGGTTCGAATCCCGCCACGTACCAATGTGATTTCGAATTTAAATTTCATATGTACGTTTATCCGACGCTCTTACGGTGAAGGAAAACATCGTGAGGAAACCTGCACACGCCTGCGGAGAAACTCGCAGGTTGTGCGTGAAGTCGACCAACCCGCACTGGGCCCGCGTGGTCGACTAAGGCCCGATCGCCCTAACTCAGGGTAGGCTCGAGCCCCTCGGTGGGGACGTATATAAGCTAAAATGATGACATATAATAAAACTATAACGGGGCCGTCTCTGTACATAAAGTATTTTTAGAAAATAATAACTGTGGTGGACATTACTAACGATATAGAGGCTAAAACAACAACTTTTGGAATTTTTATCCGTCTGTCTGCGCATCCCGCAAAAACTACCAGGCCGATTATGAATAAATTATATGATGAAATTTTGTATAGTGGTTACTTATAGCCCGGGTTGACATATAGGATACTTTTATCCCGGAAAATTCAAAAGTTCCCGTGGAAAAATTCAAGACCCGTATATTCTTACTAATATTATAAATGTTAAAATGTGTTTGTTTGTTTGTTTGTTACCTTTTCACGCTTCAACGCCTTGACCAATCTTTATGAAATTCGGCATGCTGGTAGCCTGAGTCACGGGGAAGGACATAGGCTACTTTTCATCCTGGGAAAATAGCATAATATGATGCAGTTCCTGAGGGAACTTAAAAACTACTCGATTTTTGTGATTTTTTTGCACAGAGATGGTTGAGTAGGAGGGACGACATAATTTACTAATCACCCTTAAATACAGTAATAAAAACGATGTCTACGCGGGCGGAACCGCGGGAAAAAGCTAGTATGAATATATGTTATCATCACAAGACAACTGAAAAGTGGTTTCCGATTAAGATTCGTTCCCACCGACCGAAGGCCTATTAGCTCCAAGCAGCAACCAAGGGAACACATTCATTTCGATTATCAATTAGTCCTTTAACACCTAGACGGGAGATAAAGCCAGTTACATCGAGTTAATTAAGAGCGAATTAAAATGAAAAAGGCTCTCGTTACGGTTCATAATGAGATGAGGAAAAAAGGAGAAGGATGGCCGACTTAACCCTTTAGTGCGATCGATAAACTAACTTCATAATATAGAATTACTAGCTTTTTCCCGCGGCTTCGCCCGCGTGGACATCGTTTTTATGACTGTCTTAGAGGGTGCGCGGTGCGCGAACCGCTAGCGGCTCGCGAGCGTGGACATGGGTTTTCTCCAGTCCCTCGGGAACTATGTCAGGATATGCTTATTAGAATAAATCATGTCATTTTCCACCCCCTCAACCATCTCTGTGCAAAAATCCATTGTTCTGTTGCAATTTTGAAGAAATTAACCAAAATAGAGTATATTATTGCCCTTTTTATCCCTTAAAAATAGCAAAGTCCGATGCAGTTCCTGGGGGAACTGAAAATATACTCTTTTTTTGGTTAGTTTCTTTAACATTGCAACGTAACAATGGATTGCTATGATTTTTTGCACAGAGGCTGATGGGATGGGAAATGACATAATTTACTAATTAGCATATCCTGACATGGTTCCCGAGGGATCTGGGAAAAACTCATTTCCGCGCTCGCGCACGTCAGCGTCGTAACGGAGCTACGGACTAAAGTGGTTTTTTGTATAGGTAGAATTGGTTGAGGGGGGTGGGAACTGACATAGACTTCTAATCAGAATAGCCCGATATCTTTCCTGCGGGATCTGAGGAAAACTCATGTCCGTGCTCCCGTCGCAAGCCGCTTGCGGCTCTCGCGACACTCACCCTAAAAGACAGTCATAAAAACGATGTCTAGTGATCTTTGTTAAAAAGCTTTAATTCAAAAGTCATTAGTCTATAATTCAAGTAAGTTTCGAGACACCTATTACAAGATAATATTTTTGACGAAAACTAATAATTACATGATTTATAGCATTAGCATTATTATAGCATTACCAAAGTTTATAATATAACAGGTTACAGGCCTGCTTTGTCTCGGGTCCAATATTGTCAAGATAAATGCTGCCCCTTAGACGCCGTTGTTATTATAATATAATAATAAAATAAGTGAATAAATGGCGAAATGAACCATTTTTATGACTTATATTACTGTTTTCCCACTTAAGTAAGTGCACTTGTGACCACGAAAAATTTTTTTTCGAGTTTAGTAAGATTTTTTTAACCCACCACGTTTCGTTTCTGTTGGTAATCTTTCTATTTCAGTATTGGTAACTGAACAATGTGGCCTTTTTTCCCAGTGCAAAGTTGGCGGGCGTGATTAAGTGGGAATAGACCATTTATCCAGGTGCTGGAATCTGCCACCTGACTTTGATCAAATGGACAGTATGTAGCACTAGGAGTCTGCATGTTGTTTTTTTCGCTGGATTCTCCCATTAGCCCATCGAGGCTAATGGATTGGGAATTTCATGGTCCGAAGGTCGATTTAAATTAATTTACACATTAAAAAGACTAACTGGTGTGTTTGCGCAGACTCGCAGGAGTTAAAGTAAATATAGCGTTAATCCGATTCGCAACGGATGCCGCCGAAGTATGTTGCAATTCTACTTTTACGAGTCATTTCTACTTTTAAGATTATGTATAAATTCTGTATGAGAGACATATTTATAGATTAGTATATTTTGCCCGTGGCCTCGCCCCCGTGGACTTCGTTTTTATGACTGTCTGTTATGGTTAATGGTGCGCGAGTCGCAAGCGCTCGCGAGCGCGAACGTGAGTTTTCCTCAGATCCCTCAGGAACGATATCGGGCTATCCTGATTAGAAGTCGATGTCACTTCCCACCCCCTCAATTAATTCTATACAAAAAACCACTTCAGTCCGTAGCTCCGTTGCGATGTTGACGTGCGCGAGCGCGGAAATGAGTTTTCTCCAGATCTCTCGGCAACCATGTCAGGATATGCTAATTAGTAAATTGTCATTTCCCACCCCCTCAGCCATCTCTGTGCAAAAAATCACAGCAATCCATTGTTCCGTTGCTGTCGGTGAGTGGGGACGCTATATCATAAACCTGGTAGTTTAGCGTATCTGGTAGATATACGAAAGGGAATGTTCCGTTGCAATGTTAAAGAAAGTAACCAAAAAAAGAGTATATTTTCAGTTCCCTCTGGAACTGCATCGCACTATGCCATTTTCACGGGATAAAAAGTAGCCTATGTCCTTCCCAGTGACACAGGATACCTGCATGCCAAATTTCATCAAGATTGGTTAAGGTGTTCAAGCGTGAAAAGGTAACAAACAAACAAACACATTTTCACATTTATAATATTAAATAAGTAAGGATTAATTTTCACATGGCTGTAGATAGTCTCGGTATGTGAATAGTGAGAAATAGGCGTCTGGGTTGCAGAGGAGTGGCGAAGGATGACTAGGAGAGCCAATTCCAAATGAAATGGGATAAGGCCAGGCAAAGAGAGAGAGAGACAGAGAGAAAAATGACTGCATATTTGTGTTATGTGGTTAAGATGATGATTTCTTATATCTTCTTCTTTCCCTCTATTATGGTTGAGGGGATATACTAGGAGGTAACGATAACGGAAATGGATAAATTTAGGTTGAGAGGATAAATGGCAACCCTCTGATGTTAAATATGACGGTGTTTCTGCGAAAAGTGGTTGCGTTATGTACTTATAGAACCTAAAAAATTAGTTATCGTGACCAAAAAAAACGATAAGGGAAATGGCTGAACTAAGATATAAAATGAAAGTACTTGTTGTACTCATGACAATTATGCAAAAACTGACCAAATATTCGGTTGCGTTATGGAGAAAAGCCCTTTAGTAGTAGGAATAACGAGAGTTCTGGACCAGAATCCCACCCCCTTGCCGGAGGCCCAAAGTTGCCTGAATTCCTATCTCGGAAACGCTTGAAGATAGCGAAATGGGACTTTGCGCAAACGATTTAAATGCGAGCGACACCATTTTTTTGAATGCTTTTTTTTTGGAATTATTGTCCGCCGTTTCCAATTTTGGTGCTCGGGCAGGGGGTGGGGGCCTGGTCCAAAATTCCTTATACCTACGCAAAAAAATATAAACTTTTCATTCAGAGTTGACTGCTTTAATTAAAAACCAGACTGTATAAAAAATTATCCCTCTTTTTTGGACAGCCGATTAAAAATGTATCCTATGGTACTCACTGGATCAACTGTAACACGACTTCATAGGTAGTGGGCGTGGGTTTAAAAAGAAGTTCGTGAACAATTTAGTTTATTGGTACTTATTATATAAAATAAGAGTAAAAGAACTGAAAATAACATCATCATATCAGCTCATATACGTCCCCACCGAGAAGCTCGAGCTTACCCTGAATTAGGGCGATCGGGCCTTAGTCGACCACGCGGGCCCAGTGCGGGTTGGTCGACTTCACACACAACCTTCGAGTTTCTTCGCAGGTGTGTGCCGGTTTCCTCACGATGTTTTCCTTCACCGTTAAAGCAATCGGTGAGTATATGTACGTAAGTTTCGAAAAACTCATTGGTACATTGGCCGTCCGGATTTGAACCCGGCACCTCTGGTGCAAACACAACATAAAAATTAGAAACATAATATACACTAAAATTTAATACACAGTTCACAAAATATAAACTAAAACTTACCCAAAATGGGTCTTTTATAACATAAATATTTTATTTATTTCATTGAAAAATATGATGGATGAATGGATCGGAAGAATTTTGTTTTTTTAAAATAATAATGTCAGATGGATGCTCGAAAAAAAAAATAGATGGAATGAAAAAAGATGGAATGAAAGGAGAACGAATAACTGTGCACCGAGCTACACAACAAAAATGTAACGACACCTCACACGCCAAAATCCATGAAGCCGTTTAGGCTACATGCTCAGCCAAAGAAACAGACGTACAGACATACATACACACACCCGAAAAACATAAATCTTATTTTTTAGGCAGTCGGGTAAAAACATAATATGAACTTTTAGCAAAGATGTTGAATAATATTTGTTCATCATCATAAGTTGGTAGAGTTACACATAATCCATCATCCATTTATTCATAATTTGTAAATTACATGTCAAAATCACATTTTAAAAATACTTAAAAACGAATAAAATAAAATAGTTAACAAAAATAAAATTATGAATGTCAAAAATTGCAATGTAAATACATGTCTGTAGGTAAATAAATCGCATTACACATAATAACAATTTACAATGTCAAAAAACAATAATAACAATTTTATGTAAAACTAGCTGTCCCGGCGAACTACGTACCGCCTTACATTACATTACACTGCCCTACCCTACCCTACCCTACACTACACTACACTACCCTACCCTACACTACCCTACACTACCCTACACTACCCTACACTACACTACACTACCCTACACTACACTACCCTACCCTACACTACACTACCCTACCCTAAAATAAAATAGATGTTGGCCGATTCTCAGGCCTACTCAATATGCTCACAAAATTTCATGAGAATCGGTCAGGCCGTTTCGGAGAAGTACGGGAACGAACATTGTGACACGAGAATTTAATATATGATAATTACTATAGAACGATTTTTTTTTATTATTCACAATTGATAAGCCCTTGGCATCATCTCACCTGATGTTAAGAGACGATGATGCCGAAGATGAAAGTGGGCTTACCAAGATTCCCCAACGCAATGGAGAACTGGCTATCTTATCTTCAAGCTGAAACACATCAATATTGTTTACACTGATGTTTGGCGGCAAGACTTAGATAAGATGGTGGTAGCTAGCCAGGCGGGCTTAGAAAATTCCCTACCACCAACCAAACCGAGTCTTACAAGTTGACCCCACCGGGAATCGAACCCGCGACCTCCTGGTGTGAAGCGAAGGGCTAACCATTACGCCACGGAGGCGGTTAATTGCTCTATAAGCCAGCGCTTTAAATGAAATTTGAACGACTTCACCAAAGGGATTTCTGGTTTATTACACAAAGCCCTGATGATGGCGACAAACAACGGATGAACACGGCTCGGTAAAGTGTATTCTTTTTCAATTCAAAAAAAAAGTGTTTGTGATATAGGAATTACAACGGATGAACCAGAAGAACAGATGGCCGTTTGGGCAGTCAAGTTCTCGAGAGGCGACCGCGCCACGGAAAACGTAGTGTAGGCAGACCTCCCACTCGGTTAACCGATGACCTGGTGAAGGTCGCGGGAAGCCGCTGGATGCGGGCAGCGCAGAACCGGTTGTCGTCGTAGAAATCCTTTGGGGGAGGCCTATGTCCAGCAGTGGATGTCCCTGGCTGATATGATGATGATGATGATAGAAATTTTTGATTTCGTAAAAACGGTAATACGTACATGTGAACCTTGGTGTAATTAAGTAAAACAAATAAATAATAGAAACTGGCCAAGTGTGAGTCGTACACGCGCTAAGAAGTCCGAACTAAATAACAAAAATTTCCTGTCGCTCGTGTTGATGTCTTTAGTTTTTAATGTGAATAGGTATCATTGTCTTTGTTAATTAGAGAAGTCTGGTGGTACGGAATCCTAGGAACGCGAGTTCCACTCGCACTTGGCCTGTTTTGATTAATTAAATATCAGTTTTACATTTAATCAAATCACAGAATGAGATCATCGCAAACTTAACCTAGGCACCTATTTGTGACGTCACATTTGTGTAACACGAATAGTTGTAGAAAGAAATAGCGTTTTTGACAAATATAATAAAAACCAGACTACCTAAAAAGATTACTCCTCTTTTTTTTGGGAAGTCGGGTAAAATGTATCTCCTATGTGATTCGCGGGATCAAGGCGAATCTAACGATACCTCACATTCTAAATTCGATCAAGATGTTTAGAAGGTATCGTGGAATAAAGAAACATACATACATACATTAGACCTGAAAAAAATACACTCCCTTTTCGTAGGCAGTCGTGTAAAAAGTAACATTTTGATTTGTCTAAGAGGAAAATATCCTTGTACAAATGACTTCTGCTCATTATTCGTATCGCAAAGTATACAGGGTGCAAAAAAATAGTGTGGGACCCGTTAACTGAGGGTTCCACTCATTATATTGAACACCTTTCCCCAAGGAACCCATAGCCAATTCTCGGAAAAAATTTTGACCCTCCGTAATAAAATGCACAAAATTGATTGAAAACATTTTATTGCACAACATACGAAGAAAAAAAGATACTATGATTGAGGAAGTTGTACACATAGGCGGTCTTATCGCTAAAAAGCGATCTCTTTCAGACAACAGACTCTTCTTGGTGATCGATTTGTATATGAAGAGTAATTTTTTTTGAGATTTCTGCAAAGTCGTAGAACAAAAGTTGTTCAGTATGATGAGTAGAAGGCACAGTCAACGGGACCTACACCAATTTTGTTACACCCTGTATAGGCTTGAACTAGAACCTGACAGTTTTGCAATATCTCTGTGAGAATATCTACTTGTATCGTGATACGAATGATCAGGATAAGTATCAAATGTTATCAAAATTAAAGTTATGGCAAAATTTAATCAATTTTCAAGACCCAATCGCCCTGATTCAGGGTAGGCTCGAGCCCTTCGGTGGGGACGTACATGTGCTGATATGATGAATAGAAATAGCACTTGCTAACCAACTTGGATTGACAGCTACACTTGAGATGTTTGCAAAGAAAACAAGGGTTCACTGGAATTCTAAACGGAAGCTAGTGGCTTGACCCTTCGGAGACCCTTGTCCAAACACAATGAAGTTAAAAAAAATAAAGAGAGAGTGAGATAGAGCACTCGCGAGCCGATGCATCTGCCGGCCACTATCGAATAAATCTACTACAATAATATTTTTATTTTACATGCGCACGGGTTAGGCAGATGTTAGAAATGTGACACACACGGGCTTATAGAACGTGAAGTATTTAGAGTTAATGTGTCAAGAGATGTAATACATCATCATCATGATATCGGCCGAAAGACGTCCACTGCTGAACAAAGAATTTCCACGACGACCGGTCCTGCGCTGCCCGCATCCAGCGGCTACTTGCGACCTTCACCAGGTCAAAGAATAAAAACTATTTATTACGTAAAAGAAGGTCAACTCCGCCAAATCATTTGAATGAATGGCGACTCTTGCTACGACACAATAAAGTGCAATTTCAGGTCGCACAGTGCTAATTACCTACAGTTATATTCACCTACAAGTTGCCTCTCTATCTATCGCGTAAGTCTTATCTCTTCTGACTTCTGAATTTGCCCCACTCAGGGGGCCGCGCGGCGTAGGCGTTAGTACTAATATATATACTTTGGCGTTGGTACATTTTCATGCCTACAGCGCGGAGTGCGACAGGCCTGACCAGGTCGTCGATCCACCGCGTGGAAGGTCTTCCTACGCAACGTCTTCTGGTGCGCGGTCACCACTCGAGAACTTTACCGTCTCAACGGCCACCCGTTCCACGAGCTATGTGCCCTGCCCACTGCCCCTTCAGTTTAGCAATTCTGTGAGCTATGTCGGTTACTTTGGTTCTCCTGCGGGTCTCCAAATGTCTGATTAGATCGCGTAGGGAAATTCCGAGCATAGGCTACGCTCGGAATTTCCCTACGCGATCTAATACATACTTCAGTATTATTATTATTACTATTAAATCTCCTGGCTCTTTAGGTGGTAGGATAAAGTTGCATTTTACAATTGGACTTAGACTTAAAGCGGTTGCAGCTCAGTCAAGCGATTGCAGCTCAGTATGACTTACGTGTTTGCGTCGATCACGCAGGTTAACTAACCTGAAGCTCGGTTATTACCCGGATGGGTTTGACTGTTACAGTGCTTCGCAAGTCACGCTAAGCCGTTGGTGCCAGTTGCTATCACTAGATGGCAGTATTTAAGCCGTGCCAGATGCCGATAGGCGGCTTGAAAATTTTCTGACAGTGGTGTTCGTCATTAGCCCTACAACCACCACCAGCCCGGACTTGGCACCCCTGTGTGGAGTATGGCCTTCCCGAGTTTGGGAAAAGACTTGTGATCCAGCAGTGGGGAAGTTTGACGTGGGGAGGTTCTCATTTCGGTTGTATTTTTTAAAATGTTTGTCACCTCAGATCTCCGTCGTTTATAGACCGATTTGCAAATTTATTTTTTTATTAATCCTGATTTGTGATTAATCCCACATGGTGGCGCATCGGGAGCCGGGTCGTTTCTTTCCCTCTAATTTAGTTGATGGGAGCGATGGCTGACTCTCGCATCATACTCGTGACCGGGTGCTGTCCGTGTGAACTGGCCTACTCTTGTCTAAGGTATCAATGACATTCAATGATTTTTATGTTTAACTTTTTGTGTCATATTGTTTTCATGTTCTAATGACATAACCTGGTTTATTTTAAGGATTGCATAAACTAATAATTGTTTATATGTTTATTTTTCACAAATGAAACTATGTTATTATTATTTTATGACTATCAGAAAGAGTTTAATTTGCACCTATTTTGAATAAATACCTTGAATATTTCATCAAAATAGGTTTACTGATTTTTTAGATATTAAACCTAGAATATGTACTTAGCTACAATTGAACTTGGTTGACACGTTTGATTGAAGTCGGGTTTTTATCGTGTTTAGAGTTCTCAATTATTTAATTCGGTTAAAAGTAAGAAGAGTTTAATAAGCTCCCGAAAAAAAATATTCCAAGTTCTAAATTGCGTTGAGGAATCTTGGTAAGCCCGCTTCCATCTTCGGCATCATCGTCACATACCATCAGGTGAGATGATGCCAAGGGCTTACCAATTGTGAATAAAAAAATGCATGGCCAATACATATTTTTTAAAATTATTATACTAATTCGAAGAAAATTAAAAATATTTTATCCTTCTTGATGATGCTTTTTTCCCTGGAAGAGAGTTTTGAGAAACTTTCATCAACTTTCGTTAGACTGACTTTTTTTAAATGTTCGATGAACTTGCGGACACTGTGTCAGACGTTCTAAGGGCGGTTTTAAGTCGCCAGTCACCGACCAGGCCGATACTGTATTTAATAGGGTGCGTACATTATCAACAGGTCCACTATCGACCGAGTACAAAGTGTTAAACTGTTTGTATCCTAATGTACCGACGATGGTAAGAGCTATAGATAATGAATCTGTAGGCCTTGTATTTCATTCGTTTGAATCGTACTGCTGGCTCACAGGTCCCAAACCGCCTCCGTGGCGTAATTGTTAGTTCATTTACTTCACACCAAGAGGTCGCAGGTTTGATTCCCGGCGGGGTTAAGACTCGGTTTGGTTGGTGGTAAGGCCTTGTCTAAGCCCGTCTGCCTAGATACTACGATATGGGTATCAAATGAGAGGGTTTTCTGAGATGAATGTACGAAAAAATTAAAATTATTATCATATTAAAGGTTTTTAGAATTTTCGAAAATTGTTATTATTATTTCACTAGCTGTTTCCCGCGGCTTCACCAGCGTGGACAACGTTTCTATGACTCTTCGAGGGTGCGCAGTGCGCGAGCCGCAAGGTCGCAATCTAGAGAGCGGCAGGGAGTGTCCGTACTGTATGTTAGTACTAATATATATACTTTGCTCCTGGTGTGAAGCGAATTGACTAACCAATACCAAAGTATATATATTAGTACTAACATACAATATGGACACTCCCTGCCGCTCTCTAGATTGCGACCTCGCTCCCTCGTCACCCAGTTTGATACAGATTGGTTACAGTTTGGTTGCCGAACGTATAGGATATCGCCGCCATTTTGTTTGTTCCGGCATTTCTTTTCTGAAATGTTATTTCTGGCCCGTTGTATGAAGTGTCCAGGGTGTGCCAATACGCCACGGAGGCGGTTCACGTAAGATAAGTACTGATCATAAGAATTTTAAGCAGATGACATACAAATCCGCCCCCAACAAGTGAGTAGTGTAAGAAAACTTTTGCATGTTATTTTAAATAACTTTTAACCGCCTCCGTAGCTCAGAGGCAAAGTTCACTGGCTTTACACAGGAGGTCGCGGGTTCGATTCCCGGCGGGGTCAATTGTAAGACTCGGTTTGGTTGGTGGTAGGGCATTTTCTAAGCCCGCCTGGCTAGCTACCACCATCTTATCTAAGTCTTGCCGCCAAATATCAATGTTGATATCATTGGTGTGTTCCGGCATGAAGATAAGATAGCCAGTTCCCCATTGCGTTGGGGAATCTTGGTAAGCCCGCTTCCATCTTCGGCAACATCGTCACTTACCACCAGGTGAGATGTTGTCAAGGGCTTAGGTACCAATTGTGAATAAAAAAAAATAAAAAAAAATGCGTATAATATGCTTACAGGTACTTTTATTGGTGTCACTGTCACGTTTACGACACGACATACTTTACTTCTCATTTTTAGGGTTCCGTACTCAAAGGTTAAAAACGGGACCCTATTTACTGAGACTTCGCTGTCCGTCCGTCTGTCACCAGGCTGTATTTAATGAACAGTGATAGCTAGACAGTTGAAATTTTCACACATGATGTATTTCTGTTGCCGCTATAACAACAAATACTAAAAATTTTAAAAAGTGACAAAATAAGGGGGGTCCCTATACAACAAACGTGATTTTTTTGCTCGTTTTTGCTTGATATTGATAACGGCAACAGGTAAACGCTTGTAATATTCACAGAATATTTAGTTATGTATTCACTTTAAAAATAAATATTTAAATCAAAATAAAATTAATAGTTAAGGGGGCTCCCATACAACAAACGTGAATTTTTATGCTCAATATTGATAACGGCAACAGGTAGACGTTTGAAATATTCACAGAATATTAAGTTGTATTATTCACTTTAAAAATAAATAATTAAATTAAAATAAAATTAATATTGAAAGGGGGGCTTCCATAAAATAATCGTGATTTTAATAGATAATGACACGGAACCCTTTGTGCGAGAGTCCGACTCGCACTTGGCCGGTTTTTTACCAACCCAACTCTAAAAACGAAATCGATTTGACATACAGCGGTGGCACAAATGCGCACGCGCACCGCCCACCGACCAACAAAATGTCTATTCCGCAATTTGACGTGTAATAAAAGGTGCTAATAAATTAAATTTGACGTGTAATAAAAGGTGCTAATAAATTAAATTAGTGTCGATTGACGAAAACAAAAAGACGGCGACTTGCAAGGTTTTTCGTTATGGAGCTGGCTACGAACAGTAGAGGGCTGTCCATTAATCACGTGATGTTTTTGTAGCATTTTTAACCCCAACCTAGGTGATACCTAGGTTATTTTCTAAAATTATTGAAGTATTTGCGTCTGGTAGTCATCATCTCATGTTGATAAGCTGATGAAGGAAGGTACAACTCCTTAACGGTTAGGAGTTGGAGGATAATTATTCAAATATTTTACGTAGGTACGTATAGTATAGACCGATAGTTGTATTCTTTCAGATTATTCAGATGAGCTGATGATGGAAGATTTAACTCCGTAACTTTCAATCTGTTGAGATGATGATGGAAGCTACAGGAATCTGTATCTGCTAATGAAACACATGCATTATGATTTGATGGTTCCTATTGCCGAGTGGGTGATTGGGTTTAACGTTGTTAGATAGAATATTACTAAAAATAGATATAGAGATAGACAGTTGTTAGATAGAATATTACTAAAAATAAAGAAAATAAAAACGAATTAAATTAGGGGATTAAAGTTTTTTTCGAGGTCGGTGTCAGCAATGCCATAAGTAATAATATGTGAGTAGCTGTGTGCTGGTATCGACTTCAAAAAAAACTTTAAGCCCTAATTTAATTCATACCCACCTTTGATTTCGTTATTGTTGGTTAATATCGTGTATGTAAGTTTAATAATATTATTCCATACTTTTAAGTGAATTTTATTCTGAAGTCGGTTTTTAGTTTTTTAAAGTTACTCAGAAATCGGTTTGAACGATTTGGATTTTTTTTTAAATTATGAAACGATGATTTTTTTTGTAAAATTATACATTTAAAGCCTATCTAGATAGTTGCCATACCTGTTGAAATTCGTTTACACACAAAAAAATAAAAGTAATATCAAAGTGTATCAAACTACTACCTAGCAATAAGGTCGCATATTGTATAGGCTTTCTTCTATTTGTCAATTTCTTTTTTTTATGTTGTGATGCAATAAAGAATATTTTATTGTATTGTAAGTGTAGGAGAACATTTTTTAACTACAACGTTAAATTAGTCCTTTAATCTAACTTGTTGGAGGGTTCCGTACCTCAAGAGGAAAAAACGAAACCCTTATAGGATCTCTCGTGAGTCTGTCTGTCCGTCCATCTGGTACAGCCGATTTGCTCAGAATCTGCTGGACCCATTGAGTTGAAATTTTGGTACACACGTGAGCCAAAGACGGATGTGTAACGTAAATAAATTTGTTTTAATCTTGGGGGCCACTTTTGGGGGGTGAATTAGAAAATGTAAAAAAAAGTTTTGCAAACTATATCGTGTGACATATCAAATGAAAGAGCTTGTTGTAAGAATCTCAAACAGCTTTTTTTTAAATTTAATATAAATAGTTTCAAAGTTATTTAAGGAAATGAAAAAAAAAATTATAACCTAGTAAATGAACATACCGAGATTAATCTTTTTAACACCTCCATAACTAGTCCGAGGCGTGCACTCGCAGCTAGTTTTTTCGATTTCCAAGATTATTAAAATAGTAACCTACCAAATTTTTATAATAATATACGTATTATATTCTATAGCACTATCTACTTATATTGTTTTACTGTTTCGATTCTTTGTTTCGAGTTTCGTTACATTTTGAGTTCTTTCTTTTTTTATTTGTCTTATAATCTTTTACTGCATGTGTGAATCTATTTTGCGAAAACTTCATAATGGCTTCTTAGATACCTACCATTCTCCTATATACTTATGTTAGTAAAGCAGTATGTTTTCCGAATTGAATAAAATAAAAAATAAAATTCACTACTCCTAAGAACTTATCTACAAAACAACTGTGCATAAATTTCTTGAAAATATCACAGTTTTTAGGGCGTAAACATCGTCACTTACCACCAGGTGAGATGTTGTCAAGGGTTTACCAATAGCGAATAAAAAAAATGTATAGATTACAGAAAAATCTATGAGAAAAGCTAGTCCTTCCGTTCTTACAGGAAAAATTAAATTTACAAAGTCCGATTGTTAGTTTGTCGCTAGTTTATAAATTAATTAATTTACATAGTAATACGACAACGACACAAAAAAAAAAGCGTCGGTGGCTCAACCGGTAACGACTCGGTCCCCCTAACCAGAGGTGCCGGGTTCAAATCTGGACGGCCAATGTACCAATGAGTTTTTCGAAACTTACGTACATATACTTACCGATTGCTTTAACGGTGAAGGAAAACATCGTGAGGAAACCTGCACACACCTGCGAAGAAATTCGAAGGTTGTGTGTGAAGTCGACCAACCCGCACTGGGCCCGCGTGGTCGACTAAGGCCTAATCGCCCTAATTCAGGGTAGGCTCGAGCCCCTCGGTGGGGACGTTTATATGAGCTGATGTGATGACGACAACGACAATGACTTCCCTTTCACCTTCTCGTATGTCTTATGTCGCAGGATTTTGATAAAATTAGGTTTTTGATCAAAAATCTAGGTTTTTGATCAAAAACCGGAAGATGACACAATTTAAACTAAATTTTATCATAAACCTGTAACAATCTAGATTTTTGATCAAAAACCTGAACAAGTTTGGGTTTATGATCAACCTGATGTAGATTTCTATTGACAGGGACTTCGGGAATATAGACGGCGCTGTAGATGAATCCAAATCAAAAATGATTTATTTTTAATAGGTGTTTACACACACTTTTAAACAGTCAAAAAAAAAAACTTATTGTATATATTACAAATAATGTCATGATTCAGATCACAGTCTCAGGTTGGTATTTGTTATAGAATCAACATATATATCTTTTTCATTTACATAATATATTATTTATTTATTTACTAAAATAAGTTTTTGGTACGGAACCCTTAGAGCGCGAGTTTGACTCGGACTTGGCCGATTTTTGTGCAAGCAGAACAATATATTATATTGTGTGGTGGTACGGAAACCTTGGTGCGCGCATTTGTTAGATTTTTAGGGTTCCGTACGAGTGACTAACGGGACCCTTACTTAGCCTCCGCTGTCTGTCCGTCTGTATTTCATGAACCGTAATAGGTAGATAGTTGATTTTTTTTACAGAATATGTATTTCTGTTGCCGGTATAACAATAAATACTTAAAATTAGAAAAAGTAAAAAAGGGGGGTCTCATTACAAAAAACTAGTTTTTTGAAGTGAAAACTTCTTTAGCGGCGTTGTGCACTTGTTTTGTAATGAGTAAAAAATGTTAAACTCGCGTCAGGACACGTGACCTGATCCAAAATTCGTAAGACGGATGGAGAGTAGACAGCCGGAAGTTATGGATGAAAGTTGATTTTTCTGAGATATAAACTTTTTAATGTAATATAAATTGTCATGTTTGTGTACGATAGCGCAATAAATAAATATTGTATTCTACCACATAAATGATAGTACTTTTATGCTGATAATCAAAGCAATTCGTGCAAAATTATTCCCTAACCATTCCAAAATATCAAAAATGCACAACGTTAATATTCAAGTTTTCACTTCTGCCGGCACTCCCGGAGTGCAACCCGTGTTTTTTTATAGGTCTTTAGAAGTATTTTTAATTTAGCTCTATTGTAAAAACGGTAATACGTACAAGGTGTGATTAACACTATAAAACAACAAATAATGAAAATTGGCAAAGTGAGAGTCGTACTCGCGTTAAGGAGTCCGAACTGAATGACAAAAAAACTTTTTTTTGTAGCTCGCGCTGATGTCTTTTGTTTGTAATGTGAATAGGTATCATTGTCATTATATTGGGTGACTTTTAATTGGTTCTTGATAGCAAAGGATATGAATGTACTCGTGATTACAAAAAAGTTTCCCTAAGAAACTATATGTCAAGTATGAAAAAATAAATTGGTCCTCGATACATAATAAGTTATCAAATCGACAAAAATGTATGAAGGACCAATATTTTTTTTTCATATTTGACATATAGTTTCTTTAGGAAAGTTGTTTGTATTCAAGAGTACATTCATATCCTTTGCTATCAAGAACTAATTAAAAGTCACCCTATATTAAGTAGTTGTGTAAAGAGGTGTGTAATGTTGGTACGGAACCCTCGGAGTGCTAGTCTATCTCGCACTTGGCCGGGTTTTTTTGTTTGATGTAACGTACTATGTAACTTGTAAGCGATATAGTAAATAATTCGTATGTGTATCATTACCACATATAACTTTTTTCACCACATAACTTTTGATATAATATGACATTGTGTCATAAAGTAGATATTCAAAGATTAATCAATTGACACCATATCCAATTGTGTAAATAATTCAAATTTTAACCACCTCCGTGGCGTAATGGTTAGTCCATTCGCTTCACACCAGAAGGTCGCGGGTTCGATTCCCCGCGGGGTCAACTTTGTAAGACTCGGTTTGGTTGGTGGTAGGGCATTTCCATAAGTCTTGCCGCTAAACATCATTGTTAACAGCATTGATGTGTTCCGGCTTGAAGATAAGATAACCAGATCCCCATTGCGTTGGAGAATATTGGTAAGCCCGCTTCCATCTTCGGCATCATCGTCACTTACCATCAGGTGAGATGATTTTAAGGGCTTATCAATTGAGGATTTAAAAAAAAATCCAAACGTGTTTCCAGACGTAAAGTAGATAGATAGATAGATGAAGCATTTATTCTTTACCACAACACGAATACAGTACAGCTAATTAACATAAGTACACCTATATAACTAAAAAGCTATAGTAATAAATTTAGTACTTCACCAGTGGAAAGTGTTCAGTGAATAACATTACTGTGCCGTAGCAAAGAAAAGGCTCCGACTCATCATATACTGTGTCGGAGCACAGCGCTGATATTCTGTCGGACAGTACAGTATGGAAGACCACCATGTCGAAAATGAGACGTGAAAGCAATCGAAGTGGATCAAAACGGAATAGAAGCTCGTGAGAGCATTAGAATCGAAGCCTGCTGCGCGCGCGCAAGCGATTCCAATTCCAAATAAACAATTCCACCGATATTGCAAACATTAAACGGTGAGCGAGCACCGACGAAAGTTATACAGGCTGATGGAAAACAAATTGTATATATATTATAAAATATTTAATTAATTATGTTCCTTAACTGGCAATGCTAAAAACATTAACTAGGTTTTTAGAATAGTAATTCTCACCTCATAATTTTCAACAATGTAGCCAAGGAAACGTATTATTTCTAAACAGAAGGACTTTATTATATATACTAATTAGTACAAACTAAGGTAAACGAATGTTTACGTATGAGGGAGTGCAACTTTATAATAGGTTACCCTCATCCATCAAAGAGATTGACTCATTTAATCAATTTAAGCGCAAATTAGCTCAACATATCTAACTAAAAATAATTACTATTTTCTTATTTTTTTGTTGTGGAAAGCCAGTTTGTAATAATATATAATTCATTGTAGTAATTATATTATTAATTATAACCATGACTGTGTGTGATTCATATTTTTGTGATCTGTGCGGTGTGAACGACTATAAACCAATTACCAATAACTTAAAACTTATATTTAAGTCTTCTTCTCATGTAAGTGAAATTTTGTCTTTTATGAGAATAAATATCTTTAAACCTATATTAATGTAAATTAAGAACTTTATATATGTTATCCTACTAATATTATAAACGCGAAAGTTTGTAAGAATGTATGGATGTATGGATGTATTTTTGTTACTCTTTCACGCAAAAACTGCTAAACGGATCTGGCTGAAATTTGATAGGTAGACAGATTAGGACCTGGATTAAAACACTGGGTCCTTTTTTCCAAACTCGCGAGCCGCTTGCGGCGCGCGCACTGCGCACCCTCGAAAAGTCATAGAAACGTTGTCCACGCGGGTGAAGCCGCGGGCAACAGCTAGTATTTAATATAGCGTAATTAATATTATTTAATTTTGATTTATTTTTATATACCTACACAGTTATATATCTAAACATCCTCTATTTCTGAACTTAATATTTTACAAGCTTAATACAAGTTAAATTTTAAGCAGCCAAATAATTACTTAAACTAACCAGTGCTGCTATACATTGCTTTCACCATACAAAACCCAATACACCACTTAAAACTCAATTCTTTCCCTAAACCTTAACCGAAAAATAAAACACACTGAACGCAAACTGTCCTGAAGTTCAATCACAAATCGGACCCAGCCCACCCGTCACTGCTGCCCCTGTGGTCCAACCTTCAATCCCAAGATGATTAAATTAGGCTTCGGCTGATACAACATGCAAAATGATATACAATGAGAGGGCAGGCCGCATAATGAAGCAATCACTAGAATTCATTGTATTGGACGATTTCGATTTGTATGAGAGGGTTTGGAGTTGTTTGATGTTGATTTTGGATGAAATAATAGTTTATGAAACTTTTTTTTTATTAAATATTTGAGTTCGTTTGACTGCAACTCACCTGATGGTAAGTGATGATGCAGTCGAGGATAGTACACGCAAAATCAAATAATGCCTATTCACTCTTGCCTTGAAGATTCCCAAAATATAGGAATCGGGCAACACTGTTGCATAATGAAGGGCATTAAAACACGAGTATGAGTTTAAAAACCAAGCCTTGGCGAGGTTTTTAATAGTGTCATATGAATGCTTAAAGATCTAATTATGTGTACTATTTTACCTAATCTCATACATGGGGATTGAATCAACTAAACAACAAAGATCAAAGTTAAAAGAGTAAGAAAAAAAATTCCCACGAAATTCAGTACCTACAACAAAACGTGATATAGCGCCAAATCCCAGCACATCACCGCGCTTGCGCTGAAGGGGACGCTGTCACAGACAGGTAAAAACAATGCTTTCACTGATCTCAGACAGTTTTAAGCAAGAATGAAAATTATCCACGAAATTCAGTAACTTCAACAAAATGTAATCAATGAATGGCGCCAAAACCTAGCACATCACCGCGTATGCGTTAAAGCGGGCGCTGTCACAGACAAGTAAAAATTGGAATGAAAACTTTTTGTGATGCTGTAAAAATGGCGCGAACCGCATGAGCGTTCCAATAAAAAAAAATTGCTGTGGAACTTCGTTGGTGTTATTAACTTTTTGGATTTACTTGTATCGTAATGGAAAAAATACTTTATAACATTATTTTGTTACAGAAATAATGTTATAAAGTGTTTTCTTTTTAATTTCGGTATTGTGTTTATAAAGTATGCCAATATAAGTTAGTTTTGAAGGTCATAATTCGAACTTTATGATATGAGAGTAGATAAATTTGATACTTGGTATTCGGTAACGTAAAAACTGTTTTAGAAAGAGCAATTTAATCAGTCTAAATTATGACACTGATACTTTTTTTTATTCTTGGCATCATCTCACGTGATGGTTAGTGACGATGATACCGAAGGTGGAAGTGGGCGTACCAAGATTCTCTAACGTATAATAGGGAACTGGCTATCTTATCTTCAAGCCGGAACACATCAATGTTTGTTAGAATTGATATTTGGCGGCAAGACTTAGATATGCCCTTCTACAAAGTCTTAAAAAGTTTGACTCCACTGGGACTCGAACCTGCGAGATCACGGTCATTAGTCCTTAACCATGGAGGTGGTTAAAAAATCCAGGCTACAGAAAACAGACTTTTAGATAGTCTAATGTAAATACTAGGTAAGGTGAGATGAGATGCAGCCAAACGCACTTTAATTTTTAATTAAAAAAAAGAACAAAAAACCTAATAGGCATTGTAATGATTTCCTTGGTCATTACAGTAAGTAATAAATTAATGAAAGTAGATTATTTAAATTTTCGTGGCTCGCGTTTGGAACTCCATCAGGTTTCTTCTAGATTTATTATTCATAATTATCAAGCTTTTGGACTGGAAATACAACTTAATCTTTTACCAGCACTACCGCAGACACTAACTAGACTAAGCAGAAAATAATAATCGGCTATCCAGCACAGTCGTAAAAGTTACTAACACAAAGCTAAAGAAATAACACGAAAAGTGGATAAATATTAATAATTGTATATGCCTCTATGTACACGCAATTTATATGTTTAGCAGATTCAAGTCTCTTTAATTTTGCCGCGTTACGTAACTAGTTTTCCTGTTTCATCCAATTTCTATCTGACAGACATAAAGTAATGTCAAAAAAGATCAAGTTATAAAAAAAAATTAAATATCGTTGTAGTTTCTTCTTGGTAATTTTTTTTTAATTCTCTATTGGTAGGCCCTTCGCATCATCTCACCTGATGGTAAGTGACGATGATACCGAAGATGGAAACGGGCTTACCAAGATTCCCCAACGCAATGGAAAACTGGCTATCTTATCTTCAAGCCGGAACACATCAATGTTGTTAACACTAATATACTAGACTTAGATAAGATGGTGGTAGCTAGCTAGGCGGGCTTAAAAAATAATTTAAAAATCTGATAGATTCTCGAAATAAATTCTGTGTTATAGCCAAAGATATGCTATATATAAGGGGAGATAGATAGGTTACATGCGTCCTAAAAGTGAAGCAACAAAAAAAGATGCCAATTGGTATTTCTTTTCTTAGCAGCATTCGGTGCAACTAAAGTGAACTAGGGTAGACTGGGTACGGTTGTAACAATTTTCCTTTGATCACTCACAGCAATATCAATATAAATTTAGACAACTATTAAAGCACTTGTGATAAGAGTCTAGTAATTTTTCTTTCAATTGATATCGAAATTAATAGCACATGTAAAACAGTTTGGCAGAAATGAGTCATTTTATTGAATATGTGCGTCTGTTACAATCGACCCCATGCCAGGGGCGGTTGTAACAATGTTGGGAGGTAGTTGTAACACTCAGAAATAATAGTCAATTCCAGTATTTCAGTCAGTTTAGAGCTAAATTTAAATTAAACAACAAAAGTAATGTTTTTCTCTGTAGGAACTTAATCAGACTCACAAAAAAAAACTCAAACTACAAAACTAACAAAATCTGTGTTCAAACAAAAATCAACAAAAAAATCAATTTCAGTAAATCAGACTCACTGCAGTTATGGCAAATGTAATATCGACTCCCATCAGTACAGGCTACGTGTGAACACAGTCTATAGCCCCCCTGACATTGAATCCAACTGTCTCCAGAACAACTTGCTGAGTAAGATTCTAGACAAATAAGGCAATAATAACGCCTAGTTTGACCTCGTCATAAGCGTTTTTGTATAATAATAATATGTCGCATTCACCTCTTGACGTCTTTCTTATGCGTTTTCTAGGCATCTGCAATACAAAAATAACAAAAATAATGTTACAACCGTACCCACGAAAATTGTTACAACCGTACCCTTCCTCCCATTTTGGAAATCAAACTGTCACAGGTATGAGGCTTGATATTTTGGATGACATTAAATTCAAAGATAGAAAAAAATATATTAGAAAATTCCAATAACTTTCCGAATCAATCCTACTAATATCTGTCTGACGCCTCCACTTAAGGCCCATAGTTCTGCATTTACTGTGATAAGCGTTATCTAATTCAAATTAATACTTTATGTTTAAAAATATACCTTAATGTTGCATGCTGTGTTTACCTGTAAAAAGTGGTTGCACTTAGACAATAACTAAGAATTATTCTGTAAATGAATGTGTTGGTGTAAATTACTGTTGGTAGACCTAATAAATAAATAAATAAATAATATTATAAATGTGAAAGTTTTTTTTTGCTGTTTTTGTTTCACGCAAAAACTACTGAACGTGTCTAGAAGATTAGGACCTGGATTAACATATATGCTACTTGTGGAAACAAGCCGTCAATTCAGCCGCTTGCGTCTCGCGCAGTGCGCACCCTCGAAGACAGTCATAGAATCTATATGTACACGCAAGCGAAACCGCTGGCAAAAGCTAGTTTATATTATTTGCACTTAATACAGTATGAGTTAGATGGGTGTTGCATTGTGATGATATTAAAATGATGTGTTGCAAATTTTCCATTCAAAGTAAATTAAATGTACAGAATCCTGTTTTTCTATTTGCAAAAGAAATGTTTGTTTCCGTGACGTGAGGTTCAGTTGGGCCATTCCCCATTCGTTTTGCATAAGATAATCCTGTTCGGATACTTGCACAAAAAGCTGTTGCATTTTAAAATCCTTTACGAAAGCGAACATTTGACGTTTCTCTGGGGAAATTGAGCGGAAGGCTTTTTTGTTGGTATGTCCAATTGAATACTGGATTTTTGTTGGATTAGCAAGCGAACGGGCACGAGCGGAGGAAAGTTAAAACTTTCATTTAGTTGCCTTCATGTTATCAATGTATATGTCACCGGGATACTGTGAAAACCGCGATATTACAATTTCAATAGTTAGATTATGATGTAACGGTAAATTGTGAATCGGATCACAATATCACGGCCTATTCTTGTACCTCCAAATAAAACCGATGATTTTTTCTGCTGCGAAGCATTCTGCTCTTTGACTGTTCAATCAATAAAACCTGACCGACCGAACCTAACATCGCTCGCTTCGCGAGCTCATTTATTTAGTGGTTTTGACTTCGCTTAGTGTTATTGTAATGTCACTAGTGAGTTTACAATGTCACTAGTGAAATTGTAAACAATATGTTACAGTTCACAATCTCGCGAAATAAATTCCGTTAGATTATAATCTAACGGAATTTACAATCTTACGGTGACTTATGTAAGCACATAAATAAAAATTTTTTTTGTATCATAGATATGCCTGTTAGGTGCAATGCGTTAACAACCATCCCCACTGTTGGGGCGCGTTGTGGGGCATTGGATTAAATGTTTATTTTGCCGGGTATTCCACGATTGCTCTCTATGCCATGGTACAAGTTCTTAGTGTCAGAAAACTATTTGTGCTTAGGCTATGTATCTTCACTCACGCTAGGATCACTAGCAGGTAATCATAATTTCAAAACAATTTCTTCAAAAAGAGTTTTCAAACTTGACACCCCGATTTTAAGGACAACTTATGCACAACGCTTTCGTCAGTTTCTGTTCCCTTTTATACACAAATAAATGAATAATAAACTTTGCATCTAGGAAGCCTAGGTCACTGGGAAGGATATAAGCTACTTTTTATCCCGTGAAAAGAGCATAGTCCGATGCAGTTCCTGAGGGAATTGAAAAAATACTCTTTTTTTGTTTAATTTATTAAACATCGCAACGGAACAATGGATTGTTGTGATTTTCTGCACAGAGATGGCTCAGGGAGTGAGAAATGACATAATTTACTAATTAGCATATCCTGACATAGTTCTCGAGGGATCTTGGGAAAACTCATTTCCACGCTCGCGCACTTCCGCGTCGCTACGCTAGTAGTACTCTTTATTATACTGTGGCGTCACAACGGAGCAACGACATGAAGGGATTTTTTGTATTGAATTGGTTGAGGGTGTGGTAAGTGTCACAGACTGCTAATAAGAGTAGCCCGATATGGTTCCTGAGGGATCTAGATAAAACGCATGTGCCCGCTCGCAAGCCGCTTGCGGCTCGCGCACCACTCACCCTCAAGGACAGTCATGAAAACGATGGCCACGTGACCGAAGCCGTGGGCAAAAGCTAGTACAGAAATAATCATTAAATGTTAAAGGCCTCCCCCAATACTCTTACCTAGTATAAAAAGAGGGGTAGAAGATTAAAAAATATATATATATATACTTATATTAGGTATTGGGTTTGAATGGGAGTTACCTTTTTATATTTTTACAAGAATAATGTAGTGCTCATTATCGTAGGTGTGATTTAGTTCTAGTATATCACTAATTTTCATAAAAGTTACAGCTTTCTTAGAAACGAGGAGATCCGCAGGAGAACCAAAGTAACCGACATAGCTCACAGAATCGCTAAACTGAAGTGGCAGTGGGCAGGGCACATAGCTCGTAGAACAGATGGCCGATGGGGCAGTAAAGTTCGTGAGTGGCGACCGCGCACCGGAAAACGTAGCGTAGGCAGGCCTCCCACGCGGTGGACCGACGACCTGGTGAAGATCGCAGGAAGCCGATGGATGCGGGCAGCGCAGGACCGGTCGTCGTGGAAAGCCTTTGTCCAGCAGTGGACGATTTTCGGCTGATATGATGAAGTGATATAAAGTGCATTTTCGTCAAAATCTCGAAATTGGTTTTTCGGACGATAACATAACCTTTCTTTTGCTGCTTCGTCTATTCGTAAAAACGCACATATGTATTAAAACGTAGTGTACTTAGTGGTTATGTCTTTTTGGACTAATCCTAATTCTTTGCACTACCCACAATATATACCTTCTCGGTGGAGTTTGAATATTATAAACGCGAAATTTTGTAAGAATGTATGTTTATTACTCTTTCACGCAAAAACTACTGAACGGATCTGGCTGAAATTTAGTAGGTAGACAGATTAGGACCTAGATATAGGCTACTTTTTTCCACGCTCGCGAGCCGCTTGCGGTTCGCACACTGCGCACCCTCGAAAAGTCATAGAAACGTTGTCCACGCGGGTAAATCCGCGGGAAACAGGCTACAGCTATTTACACATAATTTTTCACATCGCTGGGTAAAAGGGATAAAAATTCTTAAGGCTTCTCCGTCCCTACAGTTCGTAACTCGATTCACGATGATTCAAACATCGAACGAAAAAGCTTGGAAAAAAAGTTCTTGTCAGCTCGCACTGCAACGTGGCTGTTACGTCAATCTCTGTGGACGAATCGTGCGAAAATTGAGGTTTTTAATTTATTGGAAATAAAATAAGAAGAAGAAAACAAAATCATTTTATATTGCTTTGTTAAGTAGTTCATTAATTATTATAATGTTTAGATTAAAATTGTGGCAGTTCTATGGTTACTACTAAAAAAAAGGATGCATTAGGATATTTTTTCTTTACAGAACTAAAGAATAAAATAGAGTTCAAAGAAATCACAATCACTCCTCATTTCCTTTGAATTACAAAAGTTTTTTTTTATTCATAATTAGTAAGCCCTTGGCATCATCTCACCTGATGGTAAATGACGATTGTGCCGAAGATGGAAGCGGGCTTACCGAGATTCCCCAACGCAATGTGGATCTGGCTATCTCATCTTCAAGCCGGAACACATCAATGGTGGTAGCTACCCAGGCAGGCTTAGATAATGCCCTACCACCAACCAAACTGAGTCTTACAAGTTGACCCCACCGAGAAACGAACCCGCAACCTCCTGGTGTGAAGCTAATGGACTAAACCATTACGCCACAGAGGCGGTTAATATAGTTTCTATAAGTGCAGAAAAAAGTTAGTTGTTTAATAAGTATAATCAACAGTTAAGAGTCATGCAATGTATACCAGTAACTCTGTACGAAAACATGCCTGCTGTCAAAAGTTCAAAATATTATTTGGTTAAAATCTCTACGTCTACCCTCAAAAGAAAGGAGAAGAGCTCCACTGCTTGAAATCCATATTTAATTCTTTGATATTTGATAACTAAGAATTGACGTGGAAGCGACAAGACATCAAAAAAAGTACTTCTTTTAATTAATATTTTATTATAGCATTGACATGAGTGGTGCATGCTCGCTTAAATGTTCGTGCGGATGGTGGCGCATCAGGAGCCGGGTCGTTCCTTTCCCTCTAATATGACTGACTCGGTGGCTCAGTGGTTAGTGCCCTTGACTACTGATCCGAGGGTTGTGGGTTCGATCCCCACCCAGGGCAAGCATTTGTGTGATGAGCAGATTTGTTTGCTCTGTGTCTGGGTGTTAAATATATCTATATATGTATTTAAACGTATATAAGTATGTATATCAGTCTCTGTTAACCCATAACACAGGGAATCCTACTTTGGGGCGAGATGACCATGTGTGATTTTGTAAAAAAAAAATATGGTTGAGAGGAGCGATGGCTGACTCTCGCGTTATACTCGTGACCAGGTGCTGTCCGTGTGAACTGACCAACACTTATCAAAGGCGTTCATGACATTAAATGATTTCAATGTATAACTTCTCGTGTCATGTTGTTTTCATGTTCTAACGACATTCTTTGTTTTTTGGATTTTAACGTTATTAACTAATGATTGTTCATTTTTTGATTATGTAATCACTATTTTATGACTATCAGAAAGAGTGTAATTTTCACCAATTTTTAATAAATACCATCTTGAAACTTGAATCCAGTATTTTCCAAAAGATTCGCTAACAAATTTTGCATTCTCTGTCGGATCGCCGATGATATAAATCATACCATTTTTTTTACGTCATTCCCTCAAAAGCTATATTTTAATATCACATTCTGTGTCACCGACCGTCCATTCATCTATATTACATTTGGAGACATTGTCAATACGGCGGCTTTGTTCACGCAAAACTGTAATATATGTTAGACGGTCTTTTCTCTGACAAGGCTTCAAAGGAATCACAATGAGGTGTATATCATCCCGACCATCTTCTGCTGACGTGCGGTCAAATGTGGCGATCGATGTGTTAAAGATTTATTTGGCAAGTGAGACTTACTGACCGACTCTGTTTTTAACAGACTTCAAAATAAATTCCTTGTAGGTACATACTTGATGTCCAAATGTAAGTGATTAAGCTATAATTTGGAACAAAAAAACCTACTTCAAATAGGTAACTAAGGTTCCCCTCGATTTCTCTGGGATGCCATCATCAGATCCTGGTTTCTTTATCATAGTACCAACCTTGGGATATCTTCTTTTTAAGAAAAAAATAATCATCAAAATCGGTTTATAAACGACGAAGTTATCCGCAAACACACATAAAAAAAAATAAAAAATATATAGAGTCGATTTTGATACTCCGTTTTTTGAATTCGGTTAAAAAGGAGGAGGTTTCTCAAATCGACCGCATACATATTTTTTTCTATGTGTGTTCGAGGATAACTTCGTCGTTTATGAACCGATTTTGAAGATTCTGTTTTAGTTGGACAGGTGGTAAGGCAACCAGGATCTGATGATGGCATCCCAGAGGAATCGAGGGGAACCTGGCGACTAGTGCGTTTGAAGTCGGTTGTTTTTGTTTAAAATTATCTGTGTCCTAAGTAGGATTGGATTTAAGTCTTCTTATAGTCCATTATTTGCCTTGAAGTAAAGAAGTTATATTATATCTGAAGCTAATGACTTGAAGTAAATAAAATAACTCAGCAGTTATTCTTTTACTGATTTAATAGTAAACTTTCACTCTCGTCACGAGGTCAAAAAAAGTTTGAAATGTAAAAAAAAATATTACCAAGAGCATCGTTATGGCGTAATGGCTTAGAGCCGCTACCTTCAGTCGTGGTTCGAATCCTGCCCCATACCAATATGTTCTGGAATTTCGATTTCATTTGTAGGTACGTTTATCCGACGCTCTTACGGTGAAGAAAAACATCTTGAGGACTATGTCTATGAACAATTTCTTCAGCTTGTCAATTGATTATAAATATAGGTTTTTTTATTATGTATTTTACCCCAACTTGTAAAAGAATGGTAGAAAATCATTTTTTTTAAACGTTTTAAAGTTTTAGGAGTTTCATTTTTGTACAACTTAGGGTTGTTATAAGAGCAACGGAAGTACAAATATAACCTCTAGGTCAGGAATGAGTTTTATCTTTTCAGTTAACTACCCACCATGTTTCTTGCGTAGCAACTGTTTATTACCAGTTTCGGAGAAAAACTCCATTGCAACGTTTGTAATAATAGATCTGTAGCCATTAAACATAAATAATCATTTTACAGACGCCCGTTTAGCAGACGCTTTATAAAACATTATTCTAAATGTTCACTTTAGCTTTATACTTAAGGCTCCTCCGTCTCTAATATTAGCAACTCAATGAATGAAATGAAATGAATGAATGAAATGAAATGAAAATTTATTTGCATAAAACATGGTTATAAAGCTGTTAACATTATATAGGAAGTTCTCATATTTCACCAGATTTGGCATGCAAATATCAATCTTATCATAAATATTACTTTTAAAATTCACACACAGTCACAAAAAAAATACTACAAAATAATTTAATAAAACGCAATTGTCATAGTCAATGTTAATTGTCAAAAATGTCTATCTAGGAGTTCATTTACGGAATAAAATATTTTTTCTTTTAGAAATGTCACAAGTTTGCGTTTAAATGGTATAATATTAGGTATTGATTTTATGTCAGTAGGTAAAGCATTATAAATTTTAACACACATTACTACACACTGTCTATTGTAATGAGTCAGTTTGGGTATACTGTTTAAAACTAATTTGTTTGGGTCTCTTACAGTCCTTTTGTGCACATCTTTCGTCTTTTTAATTATATGTAGGTTATTTTTTACGAAAGTAGCGACCTTTAAAATATACATACAGGGCAAGGGTAACAGTCCTAACGACTTAAATAATGGCCTGCATGACTCACGGAATGTTTTTCCACACATAGCTCGTATGCATTTCTTCTGTGCAATGAAAACATTATTAAAATGAACAGAATTTCCCCATATTAACAAGCCGTACTTCAGAATAGACGCTACGTAACCATGGTATGCCGAAAGCATAGTCTCAACCGTTGAAATATTTCTTAATCTGCTTAAGACATACACATAGCGATTCAGTTTTTCTCTCAAAGTCTCTGTATGTTTTTCCCAGCTACAACTATCGTCCAATACAACACCTAGAAATTTTGTATTAGTAACCTCTTGTATATGTGATTCATTGCTACGTATGGTAAGTTTTAATTTGTTATGTCTATTTGTGCCGAATTGTATATAATTAGTTTTATTTATATTTACAATTAAGTTATTTTGGTCCATCCAATCAATTACCTCCTTAATTTTATTATTTATGTGAGTTTCATAATTATGCGATTTAATATTATGTATATGGTATTATGATGGAAATATCGTCAGCAAATAAGATACTTTTTTGTGGTGTTACCTCAGGAAGGTCATTAACGTATAGCAAAAACAACAATGGACCATGTACACTTCCTTGAGGCACACCACATTTAGTTACCATAAATTCAGATTTGGTTGAAGTAATACAATTTTTTTCATCCAAATGTCTTATTTCTACAGCCTGAATTCTATTGCTTAAATAAGATTGAAACCAATCAAGCGCTAAGCCTCTTATACCTAAGTTTCTCAGCTTTTCGATCAGTAGGTCATGTGATACAAAATCGAAGGCACGAGTCATGTCAAAGAATACAGCTACAGTAGGGATTTTGGCATTGATATTCTCCACAACTTCACGCACTAAATAGAACATTGCCAAAGTTGTGGACTTTTTTGCTTGAAATCCAAACTGTTGTTGGCTTATAATGTTATATTTGTTGCAAAAATCTACTAACCTTATCTTCATGGCTTTTTCAAAAATCTTGGAAAGCACTGGAACTAGTGTGATAGGTCTGTAGTTTTCCATAGATGTTCTGATTCCTTTTTTAAATAAGGGTTTCACAATAGATTTCTTTAAAAAATCAGGGAATACACCGTTTTGAAAGGAAAGATTTACCAGATATACTAGCGGTGCATTGAGTTCACGAGCACAATATTTAATCACTTTAGTGGAAAGTTCATCAAACCCAGTTGCGTTTGTATTATATAGAGAATTAATTACGTTTTCTAGTTCTTTTTCAATTAAAGGTTTTATAAAAAAACTATTTGTAAGATTAATTTTATTTGTGTTTTTTGTTGGCTTCTCTCGAGAATTTGTTAAATTTATAAGGTAGTTATTAAATTTGTTAGCTATAATTACTGGGTCTTCTGTTTCTTCATCTCCTATTATTATTTTATTTATAAATTGATGACAGTTCAGAGTGTTTGTTTGGTTTTTTATTATCCGCCAAGAAGTTTTACACTTGTTTTTAGCGTTTTGGATAAGTTTTTTATTGTGTATTTTTTGCGACGCATGCAGACACCTACGTAAAAGCTTGGAATAGGACCTCTACTGTTCTTTTTTGTACTCAATTTAAAATGTTTCAAACATCGAACGAAATAGCTTGGAAATAAAGTTCTTGTCTGCTCGTACTGCAACGTGGCTGTTACGTCAATCGCTGCGGACGAATTGTGCGAAAATTGACGTTTTTATTTCATTATAAATAAAATAAGAATTTCTGAAAGTTAAGAAAACAAAATCATCTTATATCATTTTGTTAATAAGTTCATAAATTATCGTAATGTTTCGATTAAAATTGCGGCAGTTCTATGGTTACAACTAGAAAAAAAGGTTGCATTAGAATATTTTTTTCTCAAGTTCTATGTATTAAAATAGAATTGGAAGAAATCTACATCACTTCTCATATCCTGTAAATTCATCATATCAGCTCATATACGTCCCCACCAAGGGGCTCTAGCCTACCCTAAATTAGGGCGATCGGGCCTTAGTCGACCACGCGGGCCCAGTGCGGGTTGGTCGACTTCACACACAACTTGCGAGTTTATTCGCAGGCGTGTGCAGGTTTCCTCACGATATTTTTCTTCACCGTAAGAGCGTCGGATAAACGTACATATGAAATTAAAATTCGAAATCCCATCGGTACGTGGTAGGATTTGAACAAATACATCTAGGACAGGAGGCGGCGGCCCTAGCCGTTACGCCACCGACGCTCTTATCCTTTAAATTACAAAACAATTTTGTTTTCTATAAAAATATCCTTAATCGAAATAAGTGGTTACAAAGTTGGATGTTTGCGGCGGTATAAGCCTTAAGTGACACTGTGATTTCTAACATTTAAGTGAATAAAGGACCATGTCCAACGACCGTAAAATATCATTATACAAAATCACATGGTCAATAAAACACTACTAAAACGTTTAATGGTGTAAAATTCAAGGTTATATCAAGCTTTTAGATACATTGTACTGTACTAGTAAAAATGAAAATAAAATGGCCAAGTGCGTGTGTGACTACGCGCTAAGTATTCCTTACAATAAATTAAAGTTTACTTACCCATTCCCGCCCATTGTACTCAGCTGAGTACAGAAAAATACAGGTAATTTTGAACCTTATTATACTCAGTGTATATTTAAAGAAATCTACTGATCACGTGCATTATACTTTATTTAAATTTATTTTTGTATTTTTTTAGGAAATTTTTATGTTTTTTTTATTCACAATTGGTTAGCCCTTAAGTGACGATGATGCCGAAGATGGAAGCGGTGTTATATATAGGCACACCTCGGACACTTCATACAACGGGCAAGAAATGACATTTCAAAAAACGAATGACGGAACAAACAAAATCACGGTGAAATCCCATACGTTCGAGAACCAAACTGTAACCAATCTGTATCAATCTGGGTGACGAGGGGGTGAAGTTGGAATCTAAACCAATAACGGAACAAACAAAATCACGGTGAAATCCCATGTGTTCGAGAACCAAACTGTAACTAATCTGTATCAATCTGGGTGACGAGGTGGTAAGGTTGGAATCTAGAGAGCGGCAGCGAGTGTCGATACTGTATGTTTGTACTAGTATAAATATACTTTGAAATATTGTGCTGTGGTCATAGAAAAATCTATGAAATCTTTACAAATTCAAGCACATCTTGAATTTTTCGTCTTTAACTCCTAAACTAAGAAAGCCTAATGGCCGTGATAAATTACCTTGTAAATGATTATATGCCCCACTATTTCATTTTTTTTAAAATATCCTGAAATAGTAGTGTATTTAAAAGGCTTATCGAACTACATCTCTCACCATGGAATATACGAGAAAAAAAATCATATCCACTTTATGTGTAGGGGAGGTAAATTTTTTTTTAATTATCTCTTTATCGGCGTTATTAATATACGAGTATATTAACCTCTCATATCAGCTCATATACGAAAAAAATACGACAAAAGTAAATTAAAGGAGTGACTTCTGGAGAAACAATTCTATGACATAAGAAAATTCTTAGATACAAAACTCCAGCCTATGTAAAGTGTCAGAATGTTACTAGTCACTATTTATAGTTTTAATTTTATTATTTTATGACATACAAGATAAATCTAAGTTATTTTTTTTGACATTGATTAATAAAATTAGTGCTATTACTAATAATCATTAATATATGCATACGTAATAATAATATTATTAATACTATCAATTACTTTGTACTTCAATTATATTTTTAGTACAATAACGTGCAACAGAACATGTTGTTAATAAAATTTTCATTTTCATTTTCAATTACAATTTTCTATTACTAAGATTTTCTGAGCTTAGACGCGAACAGAAAGACGGACAGACATAGCGAATCTATAAGATTTCATTTTTGTTTACTACACAACCTTGAAAATTGTCTCAGGTGGGAATCTTTTCTACGAGCTATGTGAACATAGCACGTAGAATAGATGGTTGGGGTAGTAAAGTTCTCGAGTGGCGATCGCGCACCGGGAAACGTAGAGAAGGCAGGCCTCCCAGTCGGTGGACCGATGAATTGGTGAAGGTCACGGGAATCGCTGGATGCGGGCAGCGCAGAACCGGTCGTCGTGGAAATGCTTGGGGGAGGCCTATGTCCAGCAGTGGACGTCCTTCGGCTGATATGATAAGAAACCTTTTGTCATTTCTTAGCTTTTTTTAATCCACAAGTGATAAGCCCTTGGCATCAACTCACCTGATGGTTACCATCGGTGTAGTACTTTACTGGAAAATTTACGAAAATCATAAATAATGATGCGAAATTTTAAAATTGGACTAAGTTGTTGCGATGGAAGTCGATCCTTTTAACGTGTTTAGCGTTTTCAATTATTGAAACATATAATTACCGAGCCAGTTAACTATTATGAATGTTAAGTATAGTGAGTGTTATTGCGCATTAAAGTTAGCGTCTAGACAAAACGGACATATGTTATTGTTTTTAAACTACTACTACTACAGGATGAGGCGATTAGGAAAAAGCGTCGGTGCCTCAACCGGTAACAGCTCGGTCCTTCTAACCAGAGGTCCCGGGTTCAAATTCGGACGGTTAATGTACCAATGATTGTACCAATGTACTTACCGATTGCTTTAACGGTGAAGGAAAACGTCGTGAGGAAACGTGCACATCTATTTCTAGATGTGTATGAAAGTCGCGTTGCAAACGTCATCATCATCATATCAAAGGGACTCGAGCCTACCTGAATTAGTCGACTACGTGGGCCCAGTGCGGGTTGGTCGACTTCACACACAACCTTCGAGTTTCTTCGCAGGCGTGTGCAGGTTTCCTCACGATGTTTTCCTTCGCCGTAAGAGTATCGGATAAACGTACATATGAAATCGAAATTCGAAAACACATTGGTACGTGGCAGGATTCGAACCACGACCTCCCGGACAAGAGGTAGCGGCCCTCGCCATTACGCCACCGACGCTCTCACATGTTGCAAACGTCCTTAGGTGTAAATCTAAATGCCCTACACGTGACCGCAGGTGATGCTAAGAGTAACACCAGGCAACCTCCGTCTATCCCTTGAATAGCACGGTAAATTGTGCCACAGGATAAGAGAGAGAGAGTCGATGAGGAACCGCGGACTGAAACTGCTCTAAGAGACGTAGTGTTCGACGGCCCCCATCACCAGACTGTGAAAACAACCGGCTACCTATCACAGTTTAAGGCGAGGTACTGATTGGAACAGTTGTCTCTGTCTTTTTCTTTACGTGTAAAGAGTAAAGAAAATAACCACACTTTTTATCTTTTTCAATGGGTTTTCGTTTCAATCAAAAACTACAATGAAAGTTTAAAAGATAATAACATTACTCACTTTGTATTATAATAGAAAATATTGTTGTATATTTTTTTAAATTAATACTTCAAAATATTAGTCATGACTGGGGTTGAAAGTAACGATGTAGACCTATCTTTGGATTTTTTTCTATCAAGCCAAAACTGCTCAATCGTGTTTCTAATAGCTTTTAACTCTAAGAAACATCATCAATAATAAGGGTATTTTTTTATCTTTGGGTTTTCTATCGTTTAGGAGTAATTGACGTCAAAAATAACGAAAATCTGTAAAATTACCGCCTTAAAGTTTACACCGCCGCCATGGACCAACTTTGTAACCACATTTTACTTCAATTAATGTTTTTTTTTATAGAAAAAAGAAATTGTTTTGTGATGAGGAGTGATTTTTATTTCCTCTAATTCTATTTTAATACACAAAACTAAAAAAAATACCTTAATGCACCCTTTTTTTCTAGTTGTAAACATAGAAGTGCTGCAATTTTAATCGGAACATTATGATAATTTATGAACTTCTTCACAAAACAATATAAAACGATTTTCTTTTATTACTTTTCGAAATTATTTTTATTTTATTTAAAATGAATTAATAACCGTAACTTTCGCACGGTTCGTCCGTAACGATTGACGTAACAGCCACGTTGCAGTCATCATCATCATCATCATATCAGCCGAAAAACTTACACTGCTGGACAAAGGCATCCCCCAAGGATTTCCACGACGACCGGTCCTGCGCTGCCCGCATCCATATTATTATAATTTAGTTATTTCCGCGTTGCAGTACGAGCTGACAAGAACTTTATTTCCAAGCTACCTATTTCGTTCGATGTTTGAAACATCTTGAATCGAGTTGCTAATTTAGGGACGGAGGAGAAAACGAGAAAGTCAGTCGCTTTTAATATTTTTCCAACTCCCTGTGAACTGTACATAATATTAAGCGAGTACTTAACAGAATGATATTTTTATAGCTTTTCCGAAGCAAGCCTACCGGCGATTTAGTTTAATGATCCATAGCTCGTAATGGAAAATTATTCTATCGCCGTGTTGGGAGTTTTAGTTGTATTATTATTTATGTAACATATAGATATGACATTATTATATGATACTAGCTGTCCCGGCGAACTACGTACCGCCTTACATTACATTACACTGCCCTACCCTACCCTACCCTACCCTACACTACACTACACTACACTACACTACCCTACCCTACCCTATCCTACACTACACTACCCACCCTACACTACCCTAACCTACACTACCCTACCCTACATACACTACACTACCCTACCCTACACTACCCTACACTACACTACCCTACACTACACTACCCTACCCTACCCTACACTACCCTACCCTACACTACCCTACCCTATATACACTACACTACCCTACCCTACACTACCCTACCCTACACTACCCTACACTACCCAACCCTACCCTACCCTAAAAAAAAATAATTGATGTTGGCCGATTCTCAGACCTACTCAATATGCTCACAAAATTTCATGAGAATCGGTCAAGCCGTTTCGGAGGAGTACGAAGGGAACGAACATTGTGACACGAGAATTTTATATATTAGATTATTGTTATCTAACGTTTAGATATATCATAATTTTATATTCAGATACGACATTTTATTATAACATTTTTCTGCTTTTTCTTTGTGTTATTTGTACATTATTTTTTGTTATTTTTATGTTCTCTGTGTGTATTTTTGTCGAATAAATGTTATCTTATCTTTATATCCGTTTATTTTTCTGTTTGTTGACTTTTAATAAATTAATTATGAATTGACATATTGTTATTATAATTCTTACATAAATTATAAATATTAAAATGTATTTGTTTGTTTGTTACCATTTCACGCTTCAACACCTCTAACAATCTTGATGAAATTAGGCATGCAGGTAGCCTGTGTCACTGTATCGCATAGGCCGGTGCTGTTTCTAAAGGAACGGATTTTTTTTTGATTAACTTCTTTAACATCGCAACAGAACATTCCCTCTCTTATACCTACCAGATACGCTAAAAACTACCAAGTTTATGATGTAGCGTCCCCACTGACCGACCCTTAGCTAGCTAGCTATTTGTCCCGCCTACTGCCAGTTAAGCTAAGCGATTGTTTGAGCTAGGTATGGTATGTCAGTTACCTTCTTTTTTTTAAAAAAAATTCTCTACCTCACGAATATTCTCATTTTCTGACCCTGATTTAGAAATCTTGACATGTAATGATTAGTTCCAGAGAGAACACACAGTGTTCAATAATTAGGTATGTGCCTATATCTGTAGGGGTTAATAATACATTATTAATTGAGCCACACGATACGAAGAAGAAAATGACGATGATGATGATCTATCCGACCGATTTCGGTCATGGCGACCACTTCGACTCCTAGTCGGTTTGCCGCGCGTGCGCTCGAAGATGCTTTATGTAGCCAATCTTCGCAGGGAAACTCCTCGCGCACTGAGGGCATTTAAGTATGCCTCCCTCGTAATTGTATGAAATGGTCGCAGGTTGTCAGGCCTTTAACTGGTCGCGTTTGGTATCAAGGTCAGCTTTACGCTGATTCTCGAACAAGAAGAAAATAATGCAATAGGATAGGTAAAATCGATGACTTTCTAGTGTAACTCATGGGACAAAATAAAAGTTTAAAAAAACTAAAAACCGACTTCAAAATGAAATTCACTCAAAATTATGAAATAATATTATTATTTTTAAATACACAACATTAACCAACAATAACAAAATCAAAGGTGGGTACGAATTAAATTAGGGGCTTTAAGTTATTTTTACGTAATGAGTAATTTGAGGGTTGCTCTCAATTTCCCTGGGATCCCATCATCAGATCCTGACTTGGTGACAATGGGACCACTTCGGGAGTATACTCTGTCGAATGAAAAAATAATTTTGAAAATCGGTCCACAATTGACGGAAAAATCGGTGAACATACATAAAAAAAAATATACAGTCGAACTTAGTACCTCCTCCTTTTTGAAGTCGGTAAAAATAGAACACATTTTACAAGCTTTTATTTAGTTTCACCTATCCCGGTGTCTGTACTGAAATCTTGCAAGTTAAATTTGACCCACTTCCCGGTTTCCGATTAAGCTGAAATTTTGCATGCATATGTATACCGCGTGACAATGTAATATTATTGTGACATGGAGCTGATCTAATGCTGGAGCTGGAAGATGGCCATAGCAACTCTTCACCTGTGCCGGTGTCTGTAGTGAAATCTTGCAAGTTAAATTTGGCCCACTTCCCGTTTTTCGAGCTGAAATTTTGCATACATACATAATATGTATATCGCGTGACACTAAAAGCTTGTAAGTACCAAAAAGCTTTTAGGTTTTTTGAAAATTATTTGAGAGGTATTTGTAGTTGTACTCATGAAACTGAACTATTTTTGTTCTAAAACTTAGTTGAAACTTTTTGACTCCCTATAAAAAGCTGGCGAATCAGATAATCGATTTTTATCATTAAAAAGAATTAAAATGATAATCGATTTTTATCATTAAAAAGAATTAAAATTTCTACAAAGAGAAGTTGTTCAGTTTTAAGAGTAGAATCAACCGACTACTATCATAACAAAATATACAATGTATTTTTTTTCGTGAGTTATTTCCTAAAAAAAGTACTATAACTGGGTTTTGAAATAATTTATATGAGACAAAAATGATGGCTTAATTAATCTATCAAATAAAAAAATAGTCAATTAAATCGGTTCACAATCGGCGAGCAAATCATGTAACACTTACAAAAAAGTCGAATTCAGAACCTCATCTTTTTGAAAACGGTTAAAAATGTGTTAAAACATTATTTTTTTATTATTAAAAACTAGTTTTTGCCAGCGGCTTTGCTCGCGTGACCGATTTTTCCGTCAATTGTGGACCGATTTTCAAAATTATTTTTTTATGACTGTCATTGAGGGATGCGCGTGGAAAATGTAGCATAAATTATGTTAATCCAGGTCCTAATCTGTCTACCTACCGAATTTCACCCAGATGGGTTCAGTAGTTTTTGCTTGAAAGAGTAACAAAAATCCATACATACAAACTTTCGGATTTATAATACATATTAGTAAGGATTTAAGTGCGTTTGACTGCAACTCACCTTAAGGGAACTGACTATGCTTACTAGGATGGTACACAGAAACTCAAATAATGTCTAGTTAATCTCGCCTTGAAGGTACCCAAATAATTGGAATCGGGAAACACTGACGCAGGCATGGAGTTCCACTCCTTCACTGTCCGTCTAATAAATGACGCGTAACGCTTCGTGCAGATAAGTGGAACATCAACAACAATGATCATTACCTTGCTATTCTGCTGTTAAGTTTCTGCGCAAAATGGAACGCAAATACTTTGGGAAACGCGTACACACACACACACACACACACACACACACACACACACACACACACACACACTGCTGCACAGAAACATTGAAAACACTCGACACGTGTTTCACCTGAACACGAGGCATCCTCATAAGATATTGACCGTTTAATTTGTTTATGGAGTTTCGCAACGCTTGAATCAATAAATTTTATTTGTAACAAACATCCCGTATTCAAAGTATCTACTGCTGTGCAAGGCAACGTATATTAGTACTAACATACAGTATGGACACTCCCTGCCGCTCTCCAGATTGCGTCCTCACCCTCTCGTCACCCAGATTAATACAGATTGGTTACAGTTTGGTTGTCGAACGTATAGAATTTCGTCGCTATTTTGTTTGTTCCGTCATTCCTTTTTTGAAATTTCATTTCTGGCCCGTTGTATGAAGTATCCAGGGTATGGCCTAACTATCTAGCAAGAAGTGGTGAATGATAGGGACGGATGGCGCCTAGAAGATGATATAAAAACAGAGTAAAAAAAAAAGATTGACTTCTTCACAAGGTTGTGTGTGAATGTGAAGTCGACCAACTCGCACTGGGCCCGCGTGGCGACAAAGGCCCGATCGTCCAAATTCAGGGAAGGCTATGAGCTGATATGATGACATCGTGGGCAAAGTATATACTCGCCGCTCTCTAGATTACGACCTCACCCCCTCGTCAACCTTAGCATTTCGCCGCCATTTTGTTTGTTCCGTCATTCCTTTTTTGAAATGTCATTTCTGGCCCGTTGTATGAAGTGTCCAGGGTGTGGTGCAAGGAGTGCTTCTGCTCGTCAGACTGAAGGCGACGCATTGGAAACTTTGCTCGCAGGGATCTCGATTTTTCTCAGTAATTACAAAACATATTATGAAAGTGATATTTCGTAACCAGATTCTTCATTTCAATGACTTCATTTTGTCAGTTGCAGAAACACGATTCATTAAATTTTTTATCAGAAAAAATATATACTAATATTTTTTAAGTGGAAATTTGCATTCTACAGGCAAACCAGACAGAGATTTATACCTCTAAATTTTATAAGTCGAGTAGTCGAAACACACACTTTAATATACCAGTTAGATTTTTTTTTTTTAAATTAATTGTAGTTTTTAATTGAAACGAAAAAACATTGAAAAAGTGTGGTTATTTTCTTTACTCTTTACACCTGATGGTAAGTGACGATGATACCGAAGATGAAAGCTGGCTTACCAACATTCCGCAATGCAATGGGAAAATGGCTATCTTATCTTGAACCGCCTCCATGGTGTAATGGTTCAGTCCATAAACTTCACATCAGGAGGAGATGTAAGAGTCGGTTTGGTTGGTGTAAGGGCATTTTCTAAGCCCGCCTGGCAGTTACCACTAATCACTATCTTGCCGTCACATATCAATGTTTACAACATTGATGTGTTCCGGCTTAAAATAAAAAAGTCAATTATCTAAGTTTGATGTGCCCCGACGAGGTACTTTTACATTTGGCGCCTCCGTGGCGTGGTGGTTCGTCCACTAACATCACACCAGGAGGACGTAGTTTCGAATCTCGGCGGTATCTAACATTATAGGACTCGCTTTGATTGGTGGTGTGACGAAGTCAATCATTTTGGTATTTATATTCAACCTGTTTTTATATCATCTTTTTGTCTATTTTTACTTTTTGTGTTTTGTTGTTTTTTTTAAATTGTGATTCCTGATCATTGATACCATTCTGTTTGTTTTTTTTTCTTTTTAAACGACTTCAAAAAAGGAGGAGGTTTCTCAATTCGACCGTATATTTTTTTATGTGTGTTCGCGGATAACTTCGTCGTTTATGAACCGATTTTGATGATTATATTTTTGTTGGAAAGGAGATATCCCAAGGGTGGTAACATGATAAGGAAACCAGGATCTGATGATGTCATCCCAGAGAAATCGAGAGGAACCTTCAAAAGTCGTAGTGGCGACTAGTGCGTTTGAAGTCCTTTTTTTTGTTTAAAATTATTTCATGTATATTCAGTTTTTGTGGATTGTGCCTATTTTTTTAAAAAAGAAACCTTCCCCTCCCTCCAGAACCTACTTTATTTTTTGTGCATGCACCGGTGTAATTGGAGGGTGCGCCGACGCTACAGAGGTAAGGCGTTTTCAAGCCTGCCTGGCTCGCTACCACCTTCACCTAAGCCCTGCAGCCAAACATCAATGTTAATAGCATTGATGTGTTTCATCCGGCAGAGAAGATATTCTGAACGGACTGGAAACATGCTTGAAATGGTAACCTAAAGACAATATGAAGGCTCTGAAGAAGAATCACATCTTAGATTGCCTCAGATTAAAAATAATGTACCTAGATATTGAGTTTCATACAACATCATCATCATCATCATATTAGTCGAAGGACGTCCACTGCTGGACATAGGCCTCCCCCAAGGATTTCCAGGATGACCGGTTCTGCGCTGCCCGCATCCAGCGGCTTCCCGCGACCTTCACCAAATCATCGGTCCACCGAGTGGGAGGCCTGCCTACGCTACGCTTTCCGGTGCGCGGTCGCCACTTGAGAACTTTGCTACCCCAACGGCCATCCGTTCTACGAGCTATGTGACCCGCCCACTGCCACTTAAGTTTAGCAATTCTGAGAGCTGTGTCAGTTTAGTTCTCCTACGGATCTCCTCGTTTCTGATACGATCACGCAGAGAAACTTCGAGCATAGCACTTTCCATTGCCCTTTGGGTGACCTTGAGTTTCATACAACAATCATAACAAAAAGTCGGGTAACGTTTGTTTTATTATATACGTATAACGTATAACGACCCATTGTATCTTTTTTTTCTTATGTTGTGCAATAAAGTGTTTTCAATCAACGACTCGGTCCTCTTAAACAGAGGTCCCGGTTTCAGATCCGGACGGCCAATGTACCAATGAGTTTTTAGAAACTTACGTACATATAATTACCGATTGCTTTAACGGTGAAGGAAAACATCGTGAGGAAACCTCCACATCTGCTTCCAGATGTGTATAAAGGTCGCGTTGCACACGTCCGTCGGTGTAAATTTAAAAGCCATACATGTGACCGCGGGTGATGCTAAGTGCTAATGTTTCGACACGTGTTGGCCTATCCTTCACTGTAATTGAGACAGGTGCATTTGAGACATGTCACAGCACATTACGGCATGTTGACGGTAAGTCTGCCAACGCATGACTGTAAGCAAAACTCTGCTCCGTCGTGATTGGAGCACAGTTTTTTATACTCAGTTTTCAAAGCGCTAACACTACATCTATCTTATATTTTTGATCTAAGTAGACTGCATCTTCGCAGAACCAGTCGTCGTTGAAATCCTTGGGGGAGGCCTGTGTCCAACAGTGGATATGATGATGATGACGATTAGACTGCATTTATGAGACGAGCTGATTGGCCTAACCTTATCTAATTCATAATTCATTCATTCATTATAATAATTACATGTCGAAATAAAAAATAAAAAAAACGAGACCTACAGTACTCGCATATGATGTGTAACATGTGACAAAATACTTATTAATTTAATTAATTATCGGGTCGTACATTCACGGGCCGACCCTTCGAATAGTAGTATGTCATCTTTGCCTTTGTCATCACACTAGGCGGAATGGCTATGACAACTTTAGTTATCGAGAATTAAAAAACGTTCGCATTTCCTGTTACACATTTCCGTCCTATTTCAAGAAATCACTCCCACAAATTGCAGGAAAGCGAGAGCAAAGATGTTACACATCAAAAATAAAAAATATAAAAAATATGTGAAAACTCAAAATATTATGTCAAGTAATACAATATTTATTACTAATTTTAGGTTACATACGAACATGTAGTCTAGGAATTTAATTTTAAATTAAAAAATTCGTTGATATTATAAAACGCCTGCTCGACGAGCCAACGTTTTAGTAACGACTTGAAGCTCCTCAGACTGTGGGCATTGGTTATGTTGTCCTGCAGTCGATTATACAGTTTAGGGCCCATAACATGAGTCAATTTTCCGGACGTAGTAAGTCGGTCTATAGGTATAAGTATCGATACTCAAAGTGCCAAATGTCCAAGCACTTGAGCACCCAAAAAAAGTGTCACAAAGGGAAACATTAGTCCAGCATAACGTGCCGTGAAGCAGTGTAACATTACACCCGTGCAATGTAACAGGCATGACAATGGATGTTGCATCGTTTCGCCGAAGTCACGAGCCGAGCAAAGCCGCCGAAACGTCTGTTGCTTGTGTTAAGTTAAATTTAGCGGCAGTGATCCCATCTACATTCTGAACTTTCGTTTTTGCATTGAAGAGCGTATAGAAATGTGTAGATACCGATTCTGCAGTGGCCAGTAGCTTATCTGTACCTGGTAACTGGATTACGCCTACAATAATGGATACAGTTGTTGCGCAAGAAATACGTGTAAGAGAGATGTTTTATTTGTGATGGATGTATGGTTTTTGCATCTGTTTGTGTGCCAAGATTTTTGCCGCGTCCAACTTACTAGGGTAAAAGCCGGACAGTTGCCACACTTTTTGTAATCACTCTATATCTCTCAGTACGAAAAGAAAAATACTTTATTTGTAAAACTGGCCGGTACTTTGGTTTTTTATCTACAAATTTATGAAAGTAAAAAACATAATAATTAATATTTATCTATTTTTTAGACTATTAGCGATTTTTGCGGACCTCTATATTTTAGGACATCTATCCCACATAGTGGATAGTTGCCTAATCCATGTAAATAACGTTTAGAATAGATGCCCCGCCGAGAAACAGGACATATACCCCGCAAAAACTTTGTTCGCATTTCGCCTTTCCATGCAATCGCACAGAGACATGAGACACGGTCAACTTAGTGGTAATTGGAGAATCTTCACATATATTAGTATAATAGCATGCGGTTCACCCGAGAAACTAGAGTAATTAAAATCGGGGCAACTATCCTGGTTTTACCCTATATCTTATCTGTAGACCCTGTCCGGAACTGAACGCATTGTATTTCATCTATCCTTGCTAATGTTATAAATTTGAAAATGTATTTGTTTGTTTGTTAACTTTTCACGTTTCCACACCTCAACTAATCTTGACAAATTTGGTATGCACGTAGCCGGTGTCATGGAAAAGGACATAGGTTACTTTTCATCCCGTGAAAATAGTATAGTCCGATACAGTTCCTGGGGGAACTAAAAATAGGCTCTTTTTGGTTAATTTTCTTAACATCCCAATAAAGCAACAAATTGTTGTTATTTTTGGCACAGAGATGGTTAAGGGGGTAGGAAATGATATAGATTGCTAATTAGCATAGCCCTAAATAGTTCCCGAGGGATCTGGGGAAAGCTCATTTCGACTCTCGCGCACGTCGATGTCGCAACGGAGCCACGGATTGACGTGTTTTTTTTGCAAAGAATCGACATACATGGCTAATCAGAATAGCCCGATATAGTTCCCAAAGGACCTGGAGAAAACCCATGTCTATGCTCACCGCCACTCATTCTCGACGGCACGGTACAGGCAAAAGGTAGTTTACACATATGATGGGCTCATAAAAAGGCTCAAAGTCACCTAAAGCACACTTTGGACGCTTCACACAACTGGCCAGAAATGTTATTTCAAAAAAGGAATGACGAAAGAAGCAAAATAGCGGCGAAATCCTATACGATCGACAACCAAACTGTAACCAATCTGTATCAATCTGGGCGACGAGGGGGTGAGGTTGAAATCTAGAGAGCGGTAGGGAGTGTCCATACTGTATGTTAGTAACCCCTACTAAATGCGAAAGTAACTCTGTCTGTCTGTTACGCTTTCCCGCAAAAACTACTGAACGGATTTGGCTGAAATTTGGTAGGTAGACAGATTAGGACCTGGCTTAAGACATAGGCTACTTTTTACCACGCTCGCGCACTGCGCACCCTCGAAAAGTCATAGAAACGTGGTCCACGCGGGTGAAGCCGCGGGAAACAGCTAGTTATATATATACTTTGCCTAAAGGGTAATTCAGCATGCTATGCTTGGAGTTTTCCTACGTGATCGATTCAGAAATGAGGAGATCTGTAGGAGAACCAAAGTAACCGACAAACCCCTTAAATCGCTTAACTTAAGCGGTAGTGGGGGCACATCGCATAATTCATAGAACAGATGGCCGTTGGGGTAGTAAAGTTCTAGAGTGGTGACCGCGTACCGGAAGATGTAGCATACGCAACCCTCGATGACTTTGTGAGAGACGCTGAAAGTCGTTGCGGGCAGCGCAGGAACGGTCGTTGTGGAAATCCTTGGGGCGATGAAAACACCGACTTTAATAGCAACAATTATTTTGCAACTTTTTTGTTTTTGTTAATTCTCTTAACAAGTACTTAACCAATTTTGATAAAATTTTTATGGTGGTGGTATGAAGGCTTAATTTATCCTACAAAAAATAACATTTGAAATCGGACTCCTCTGTAGAAAGAGTGGTGATATCGTCACCCTTCACGCTAACTGTACCATCCAGCAAGTGATACTTTTCCAGGGACAACCGTTTTTCAGTTTGGCGCTACAATAATGTTACTGTGCATAAGTTAGCTTCAAGTTTATTCATGAATTGATTACATTTTATTGTAGGATTTAACTTACCCTTTAGGTTAGTATTAGCCATAAGGCCCTAATGTATATATTTATTTACTTATACTATTTTAAAACAGATAGGTCAGTCTGTGAGAACTTTGTTTTGTTTATTGTTAGTTAGAACGTCAGTTTTTGATTTAACAATAGAAATAAAATACTATAAGATAATATTGTCATTTTCTTTTATTATAAAGTGCTTTGTAAGATATTACAAAAATAATGTTTTAAACATTTTTTCAACTCAGCTCAACTCAGTCCTTTATGTGCTAACTATTATTACTAACTATATCTAATGAGATTCGTAGAAAATTGAGTTCTTTGTAACAATAAGGTATTAGTTTCATTATCACAATCACAGTCTTATTTTTTTTATTGGACTGTCTTTATTTAGAGTTAAATCTTTAGTACAATCATATGTGTTTCGTAAGATATTACAAAAAATAATGTTTTAACCATTTTGACAGTGTTAACTATTTTACTAACTACTTATTATTATATCTAATGAGATTCATTGAAACTTAAGAGTTATTTATAACAATAAGGTATTTGTTTCTGTATCACAATCACAGTCTTAATTTTTTTTATAGGACTCTCTTAGAGTTAAAACTTTAGCACAATCTACCAGTCTTTTTAATTAACCATAGGAATTAAAATGAGTTTAGAAATTAGTTTTTAGTGGTAGACAACGTCTACCAAAGGAACTTAATAAAAAAGCAACTAGCTAAATAAAACTATCAATAAAAGTAATAAAAAGGTCTCATGATACGAATCTTATTTAAGTATGAGAAAGTAAATTATAAAATGCCACATGCTCTGGCAGCCTAATAACTGGAGTGTCTCCTCTTGTTAGGGACATCAGATCATTGTACTTTTCTACCGAAATTTTCGGAGGTGTCGGATTTAGAAGTCCTATTTCTTCTCTCAAGAAACCAGAAACATGTCGCCCGAGAGAGAGAGAGCGTTGAGTTTCTGATTGTCCAGTCTTAAAAAAAATCTTTCCAGGTTCGGCTTTCTTGACAGAAAATTCCCTCATTTCTGTCCAGTTTAAGCAGCGGCCTTCGTCGTCTTTTCGGATAGAAAGCAATCTAAGATTGCTTGATAATTTTTTGAAATCAAGGAAATCGGAGTATGTAAAAACATTCACTTGGTACGGTTTGTTTTTACGGGCCAGTCTGAAAATTGGAGGAAGCTGACTGGGTACAAAAACATCTCCACTTGTTTTGAGAGCATAGCTGATGGTACTGTGTGCTGAATCCCCTTCGCTTTGTCCATGGCAGGGCACAGAAAAACGCAAAGTTATTTCCTGAATATTTATCGCATTGCTTATGACATACAACAAGGTCGATGCCACAATAGAATTTTTGTTCTGGCCACTGCATCCATCAGCAAAAAGGTATACAGTGGTGATGCCTTTTGCGTCACTTTTTTGGAGAAAGTCATAGAGAAAACTTGAAATTTCTGACGACCCCCTCTTGCTCGCCCCTTCATGCCATGTATAACACGAACAGTCTCCAGATGTCATATCGTAGATGGTGAAGTTGTATACTGACAGACGACGTTTATAAAAAACTGCGTTTTCTTTGCTAATAGGCAAACTTATCACTTGTTGTAAGTCAAATGTTGCACACTGTATTTTGGTTGGATTTTGTTGAGATGCTAGTTTACATGCCTTTCTTTCTGATCTAAATAAAGCCTTCTCGCTTTGATGCTTCCAATATTTTTCGGAAATCCTTAATTTCTCTTCATCAGAACCTTTCAGATAAGTCATGCACAAACTGCACTGATCTTTTTTCGGACGATGGAACGATAAATTTTTCGATTTAAATACCCTCCTGTACGACGAAAAGCTAGGCTTGATTGAACTGTCTTTAATCTCTTCTTTGAACATATGGTACATTTTTGGTAACGTCAGGTCACAGTGTAGGTATTCTTTAGTGGAACTTTCTCTGCAGTAATGGGATTCAACCTTCGGAAATCTGTCAATATGTTCTTCTATCAGTTTACGAATTTTTGCATCATTCTCTATAAAGCATTGTTTGCGTCCTCCTCGTTTTGCTTTTTCTATGGTACCGGATTCTGTAACTTTTTCAAGCGATGTTCTAACGGTTCGAATACTTATACCTAAAGTATTTAGAAAGAACGTTTGACAAACTTGCATACTCTGGCCCTCGAGAAGAAAGAAGTATTTAAGAGTGGCTTGCCTCTTAGACTCGGGTCCTGCAGTGCGACGCTTTATAGCTTCTTTCTTTACATGCCTAACAATGAATTCACGCTGTGAGTGCAAATTCGCTTGTCCCCAAAAACTTTCGAATATGTTTTTTCGATTCTCTTCTGTAAATCGAAAACAATTACGTTTACAATCGAAAACTCGACAAGATGGCCCAATTGTCCTCTCCGGTACAATTCTTTTAAGTACTTGAGTAGTGTGCTGCTTGCCCGTGTTTTTCATTAGCTGATTCAATTTTCTTTTATCTTGTTTTTTTGTTTTAACTCTGTCAATCTCACGTGGCGCGCCTTCAACTTCAAAATCTTCGGGAAATAACTGTATATTGCGGGAATTAACATCTTCATTGTCATTTGCTAGTTGCATTATACTTGGCGACAATTCTTGACGGTGGTTATCACAGTTCTCTTCACTAAAGTGATCCAAGCACACAAGAATTCTGCATTTAAAACAAGAACTGTTTACGTCTTTATTGCAGCCAGTCACTTCGCAGTATTGGATTAGTGCTTCTGTTCTCGAGCCATTTGCTAGTTGCATTATACTTGGTGACAATACTTGACTATGGTTATCACAGTTATCTTCACTAAAGTGTTCCAAGCACACGAGAATTCTGCATGCAAAACAAGAACTGTGTACGTCCTTATTACAGCCAGCCACTTCACAGTTTTGGATTAGTGCTTCTGTTCTCGAGCTATCGATATCAAATTCTTCTAACTGATTGTGTATTATACCGTCACCATAACCTGTATTTTGGTCTTGTAATATGTCTGACGCCGAGCAACTTTGTATTTCTTTCGAAATTTGTGTACAATTATGGTCAGGAACATCGTCTTCCAGAAAATTTGCATGTTCCTCACAACATAAATTATTTTTGAAATGTTCCCAGCATAAGAGTATAAAGCATCTATGGCAAGAGCTAAACACTTCAGAATAGCATCCTTTAACTTCGCAATGTTGTTCACGATGACAATCCTTGTTTATCATAGTAAATTTACAAATACTAGTTAAATCTGATTCATTTGGTACGTCTTGTATGCAAATGGAATCATTACTGGGCGACGATGTTCTTTTATTTCTTTTGGGTTCTATTATAAAATCAGGATCCTTTGGGTCCTCTAAGTCAATATCGCAATAAGGATCTATTTTTTCATCGTTAGCAATATGTCGGTAGACATCATCATTGTTTGTCTCTACCGTTTGATTATCTTGCTCTGTCGTTGAAACCTCGCCATTATCATGATTGTTTTTTACTCCTGTTTGAGAATCATTGACTGCAGTCATCAATAGTTTTTCCTTGATAATATCAATTAAAAGTTCGTCATCTGAAGACCCTTCAGTCAGGACATCATCATGCTTTTTCTCGTCTCTTTTTATATCTTGCTCTGTCATTATTACCACCCCGTAGTACCATTTCTTATTGTACATCATTTTAACTTTTGAACCAATGCAGTCTACTTTCTCTCCTTTACGTAAGCATTTCAAATCTTTTATTTTCACACAATTTTTAGAGCCATCTCTCCACTTTACGATTACATCCTTTTTAGACTTATGCCGCATTATTTAAATAATAATCTGAAACAAATAAATATACCCAGTTTAAAACAAGCTATAGTTTGCGCCATTAACGGAGACGCATGAAACATTCAAATTTGAGTCATAAGTCAATGATATAAGACCCACACCGTGCGTCTTCGTGAATGGCGCGAACTATAGACAACGTCGTACAAATTGCTTATGTATAAAATCTTGTTTTGTTAGTTATTTATTGATTAAATTTTAGTAACATACCCAGACTTCACAAATCATTAGAAATTTACAAAAGGCGAGTGAGAAAGCTATAAAAAGTAAAAGCCCCATTATGGGAAAAAGCAATTTTTTCTCATCCGTCATTGCATTAATAACCAATCATCCCAATACCTAAACTTAACTACAATCATCATCATCATTTCAGCCGGAAGACATCCACTGCTAAACATAGGCCTCCCCCAAGGACTTCCAACGTGACCGGTCCTGCGCCGCTTGCATCCACTGGCGCCCAGCAACCTTCACTAGGTCGCCTGTCCACCTTGTGGGAGGCCGTCCAACACTACGTCTTCCGGCCCATGGCCGCCACTCGAGAACCTTTCTTTCTTCCCCATCGGTTATCGGTTTGTCGAGCTATACGGCCTGCCCACTGCCACTTCAGCTTGCTTATCCTGAGAGCAATGTCGGTCACCTTAGTTCTTCTGCGAATCTCCTCATTTAGCATTCGATCACGCAAAGAAATCCCAAGCATAGCTCTCTCCATTGCTCGCTGAACGACCTTAAGCTTGTGTATGAAGCCAATAGTTAGGGGCCACGTCTCTAACTACAATATACTTATTATTTACTAGTAGGATAGTTCCATATTATGTATAACAACATTTAAAGTTTGTACTTACGAACAAAGTCCACTAGTTCTGGAAGCTCCGACCGATACAGCCCGCGATCGTAAGTGCTGGTGACCTGTCACTATCCGAGCAATTCGATGACTGAGTTACATTATTTTGATACGCTTCGCAGATGGCGTGACATCCACCCCCCGCACGTCGCCCCCGCCAAAGATGACTTCTTTACGTAATGGTGATAAGCTTCAAATTAGAAGAAACACTTTTGTTTCATAAGCAAAAGCATGTAAACATTGAAGAAAAAAATTCTATCTAAGAGTCCTATGTACATATTTCGGATATTTTTTTGAAGGACATGAAATTAAAAGTCTCGCTAAGTGTAGTATGTTCATAAGTCAGGTAGCGAGAATATTTTTTGCCTCCTTTAGCAGATAGGCAAAACAAAAACTGCGATTTTCTTCTAAACGGTAGACGATAGAGATACGCCGGTTAGAGAGAACTTATTCAAAATGAGGCGATGAACTTGTATGTGTTGTCAGTGTAGATAGGTCAGTTTGTTAGATCGTACAGTTAGCGGGGAGGGTGACGATATATATGTATACAGGGTGTAACAAAATTGGTGTAAGTCCGGTTAACTGTGGGTTCTACTCGTCATACTGAACAACTTTCTCCAAGGAACCCATAGTCAAATCTCAAAAAAAATTAGACCCTCCATACTAAAATGCACAAAATCGGTCGATGAGTTAATCGATTTGTATGAACAGTAAAAAAAATCTTACGTTTAATCTGTTTAAAGTCGCAGAAGCCCCAGTTAACGGGACGTACACCAATTTTGTTACACCCTGTTTAAAAAAGAACTTCTTTATTTTTTGAAGTCGGGTGGTCGGAAATCGTAGTGCATATTATGTAAAGTTGTTTTTATGGGTGCGACGTTGCTAAGAAAAAAATATACTGTTCCCCGGACACTTCATACAAACGGTCGTGAAATAAGATTTCTAAAAACAAATGACGATCAAGATCGCGGCGAAATCCCATACGTTGGAGGACAATATCAATCTGGGTAACGAGGGGGTGAGGTCGCAATCTAGAGAGCGACAGGGAGTGTCCATACTGTATGTTAGTACTCATATACAGGGTGCGATGCGAGGGACCAAGTGTTACTACGGATAGACTCCATAACTCCGTCAAATGTTGATATTTCTATTTGAAATTTTATGGTAATTGGGAAAATTTACCTATTTTATAGAGTTAGACACAAAAAGTGCAAAACTTAACTCCGGAGCAGAAAAAAAACGGTTGGAGAGAGCCCAGGCACTAAAACGCTTGCACGCTAGTGAAGCTTTGTCAAACATTGTCTTTTCGAATGAAAAAAAATTCACCGTCCAGCAAAACGTGAACAAGCAAAATGACCGTGTTTGGTTAGAGGGGAAGTCGACCGATAATCTCGAGCAAAGAATAGCTGTCAGAAAGCAAGGACCAGCTTTTGTTATGGTTTGGGCCGCAGTGACTGCTGAAGGTCACTCTCCGGTCGTTTTTATTGACCAGGGTGTCAAAATTAACAAGACCGTGTATCGCGAAAAGGTCTTAAAAGAAGCGTTAATACCGTGGGCATATAAATAATTCAGAATCAGGACATGGACATTGCAGCAGGAGTCAGCACCGTCACATAAAGCCCTTGAAAATCAACAATTTCTTCGTGATAATATTCCAAAGTTCATTTCGGCGCAACAGTGGCCCCCTTATTCACCAGACGCTGACCCGCTGGAGTTTTTGGTGTCCACTATGAAATACCATAGTTTGGATACGCTGAAGGCATGTCTTCGTCGAGAATGGCAGCGAATCCCGCAGGCCCACATTCGTGCAGCGTGTGATGCGTTCATCGGCAGACTCAACGCCATAATCAAGGCTAAAGGCGGTTATATCGAAAAATGAGTATATAAATAGATAAAATTTCCCAATAACCATTAATTTTCAAATAGAAATATCAACATTTGACGGAGTTATGAAGTATTTCCGTAGTAACACTTGGTCCCTCGCACCCTGTATATACTTTGCCTTGCACAGCAGTAGATACTTTGAAAGACTTTGACTTGAAAGTCTAATGATTCAAAGTATAAAAACGGCCAAGTGCGAGTCGGACTCGCGCACGAAGGGTTCCGCACCATTATCTATAATAAATGACGTATTAAAAAAAACTATTTACTAGATCTCGTTCAAACCAGTTTTCGGTGGAAGTTTGCATGGTAATGTACATCATATATTTTTTTTAGTTTTATCATTCTCTTATTTTAGAAGTTACAGAGGGGGACACATTTTACCAATTTGGAAGTGTCTTTCGCGTAAACTATTCAGTTTGAAAAAAATATATTAGAAACCTCAATATCATTTTTAAAGACCTATCCATAGATATCCCACACGTATGGGTTTGATGAAAAAAAAAATCGTTGCTGTTCTAAGTATATGGGGAACCACCAAAATTTATTGTTTTTTTTTCTTTTTTTTTGAATCTTAATGCCGTTCACAGAATACATCTACTTACCAAGTTTAAACAGTATAGTTCTTTTAGTTTCGGAAAAAAGTGGCTGTGACATACGGGCGGACAGACAGACAGACATGACGAATCCATAAGGGTTCCGTTTTTTTCCATTTGGCTACGGAACCCTTAAAAAGTCGGGTGGGGCTGTGTCGGGACACACTGCCGTTAGTTTAACGTAAAATGTGAAGCAAATAGACTAACCATTACGCCACGGAGGCGGCTAAAATCGATGTTAATTCCAAATTTATTATGAAGAGTTCATTTTGTAAAATTGATTATAGATATCGATTAACCATTACGCCACGGAGACGGTTAAATATGAAAATAAAATATGAAACTTTATCTAATTTATAGACAGACACAACCCTAAATAAAACGTCTGGGAACTCACACGATTTATTTAAAGGCGACCGATTCATCCAACACGCCGACTACAAGATTGATGGCACAATAAAATCAGGTTTTTATGACTAACATTATTACTTTATAATCTAAAATTTGACTTTTATCTCTTAGAAAGCTTGTATACAGATAACAAGCTGTATGAGACACGATCGTGTTTGATAAGTTGATAATGATAACCCTTGTCTCATCGACACACAAGTTCCGTATCTAATTAATATGTTTGTACATAAAATTTTAATAAAATAGGCGATAAAACACTTCTGTAATATATTTTGTTGATCGATAATACAAAGGTGTTCAAATTCATGAGTTGAAGCCTCAGATTCGGGCATTTTTGAAAAATTTACAGCAGGCAAAATTTAGAGCTTGTGCACAAATCACGTGAAGTTCGATTGGGGGTCACGAAAAAATCACGATAGTCACGTTAGGGGAGGGGGGGAGGGGGAGGAGAGGTATAAGATAATCTCTTGTGTATTTTTCTACAGTGAACGAACAAAGAAAAATATCTACCACAATTTCAAAGTAGCGAGTCTACTTTACGGAATTTTGGCGTGTGTGTCCTTGACCGCGCTTGAACCCGACCGCTTTATACAATACTATTATTCTTAAATTTACGTTAAATTAAAAAAATACACTTGAGGTTGTGATGGGGAGGGGGTAGCGAAGAAGCTTACCAAAAATCACCGGGAAGAAAGTAATCGAAAAAACCTCGCGTGATTTGTGCACAAGCCCTTACCTAAGCTTTAATACAAAAACTACATGCCGGATTGAATCCAAACTTTGCGAATGTATTGAGTAGACACACGTCGATGTTTGTAATTAGTTTTAGATGTACTAATATAAAACTGAAAAAAATATGAAAACTTTCAAACTTTCAGTACAAATATCTCGCGTTATACTCGTGACCGTGCTCTACACTGCTAAAGGCGATACTGACATTCAATGATTTTTATGTATAACTTTTCGTGTCATATTGTTTCATGTTCTAATGACATAATCTGGTTTATGTCAAGGATTGAATTTTGACGTTATTAAATAATTATTGTTTATTTCTTGTTTATTCACAAATGACATTGTTATTATTATTTTATGACTATCAGAAAGAGTGTAATTTGCACCTATTTTGAATAAATATATTGAATCGAATTGAATAGCCTTCGATACGTTATGTTTTAATTTACTACAACGAAAATTGATTACAAACATCGATATGTGTCTACTTAATACATTCATAAAGTTTGGATGCAATCCGGAATGTATAGTTTTTGTAGCGGAACCTCGTTTGTATGGATACTCGAGCCTTCTGGGGACCCTAAAATACCTAAGTAAAAACATAAAATATGTACAACTTTCAAATGCGAGAAAATTATAGTACCCATTTTCATCGCGAAAATAAAAGTTTTTCTAATTTTATCCAAAATGTGATCTATATCACTAGAATAAGCAAAAAAAACATGTTTTCTAAAAACGTCCGTCCGTCCGTACTCCGTTCATCCGTCTGTCTGTCCGTTATACGCTTTCCTTAGCGGCTAAACTAATGGTCCGATTGACATCAAATTTTGAAATTAAGAGTTTTATAGTTTTATTGCCATTTAAGGATAGCTGCTATACTTTATACAATAAAAAAATGAAAAAATCTCTAATAATATGTTTCACTTTTTAGAGAATTCTTATGTAGCAGAAACTTAGACAAGTTAGAACCTTGTCTAAGATAGAAAACCGATCAATTTACATACTATATATTGTCAAGGGTTCACCAATTGTGAATAAAAAAAAATTAAAAAAAAAGCGACAGTATTGATTAATCTGACAAAATCCTTAAAGTTAAGCCCCGATTGATTTGGTCTGAGGCCCCGGTACAAATGCTATTTTTTGTTGCAATTTTCTATAAGAATTATTCTGCTTTTTATTGTTGCTCGCCCAATTGAAGCTACTATAGAAATCAAATGCCAGTGTAGTTTTTATACGTCTTAGTGACTGTACGTTTTCGCGAGAAAGTATGACGTGCTGAACTCCTTTACAACTTATTTCTTTTTGTTATCTTGTGTACAAACACGAAGCACAAATTATTAGGTCTTTACCTATGAAATTGCCGATTGTATAAAAAAGTTTAAAGATGAAAATTAATATTAAGAACAATACAATAGTTATTAAAACAAAATTTATTCTCAAAATAGCATTAGACTATAAGAAATAAAATGGTTGTAAACATATGCCTATTGTTTAGATATTTTGAGAGCACGGTGACTTTAACCCCATGAAGTCGGGTTTTTACACCTGAAAAAATCGCCTTTATTAAGGCATAAAATACACATGTTTAATTTTATAGCTCTAGAGTTATCGCAGCAGTTTCTTCGTTACTAATGTCATATTTGGGAATACCCCGCATTAGATTTCCTCACTTTCAAGAAAATTCAAGACTACTAGTCTAAAAAATTGCAATGCTACATAGCTCAGGGGATTGGAATATGAAAGACATGGCACTAGTTACTAATAAAATACCATAAGTTGTGTCACCATAAGTTCAATAATAAAAAACAACAACTTTTTTATTTCAATAAAAATTGGCATTGAACTTCAATAATTTTAAACAAAAAAAACGACTTCAAACAGGAAACTAAGGTTCCCTACGATTTCTCTCGGACGCTATCATCAGATCCTGGTGTCTTTATCATGGTACCACCCTTCAAATATCTCCTTTCCAACAAAACAAGAATCAAAAAAATCGGTTAACGTCACTTACCACCAGGTGAGATGTCAAGGGCTTACCAATTGTGCATAAAAAAAAAAGAAGTTATCCGCGAACACACATAAAAATATAAAAATATATACGGTCGAATTGAAAAAACCTCCTGCTATCGGCAATTTCATAGGTAAAGACCTATTATTTAATCTTGTAAGCCAATGCTACCTGCATTTTATAGCTAAAATCCTGTAAACTTTTTATCCGTTCCGTCTCAGTGTAGCGGCCACGCATGCGCCGTGCGCCGTGCGCCAGCGCATGCCTATCGCTCATTTTTATGGTGTACCATTTATTGCTGTTAGATTTAATCGCATTGCACCTCTAGTGCATTTCCTATGAAGATTTATACCTGGCATTTTAAGAAATGTATTTATTAATTAAGGCCCCGTGGTCCTTAAAAATCTGTCTTTGTCTTTTTCTTTACGTGTAAAGAGGGAAGAAAATAACCACACTTTTGCACTTTTTTTGGATGTTTTCGTTTTTATTATCATCATATTTATCTTAAATAAAAATCCAATCGACGTTTTCCCTTCAGTCACCTATGAACTTTATTTTAGTAAATAAATCATATTATCAAATTACTTATTTTAAGAATAAACCCGAAAATAGACGATAAAATGGCTCGAAAAGAGGTACCTTTGCGAAATTATTCTATCGAGCCAACTGTGTTTCCATTCGATATAGTCCCTCGTAACTATTCACAATAATACCAATATGTTTTCCTAGATTTTAAATTTACTGTTAACTACTTCAAAAATGAATTCTAAAAATCTGTTTATGTGAATTTTTGGGTACCACTGCGCCTTAAGTACAGATACTATAGTTACTGGCTACACTTACGTATGATATTATTTCCCCTGAGCAACCGTTGGATCAATCACGCAGGTTAATCGACCTCAAGCACGATCATTACCTTGGTGGTTTTTGTATCCACAATTAGTAAGTATTTGACATCACCTTACCTGATGGTAAGTGACCATGATGATTTTTGTACTACTTCAAGAATAATATAAATTTTTTCCAGAGTGATAGCTTTATCCAGTCTTTCAATAATTTGTATTAAATATTATGATTTGACTCTTGTTAGGGCCTTAATAGATTGCAATTATGTACCATAGACACCCTGTATAATAGTAATACTCCATTAGACTATGCAGACCCAGCTAAATACGGTAAATACAGTGTAAACTCTATATAGCGACGACTTCACCGTCTATCGCTTGCGGTGGACGTGTGCTAGACAGTCCGCTCTCGGCGCCCCGTCGCCGCCCGCTATCCGCGCTACTCTTCGAGTATCTCCGTGCGTCGTCGTGCCCGCTCGCCGGCCACGCCCCCGCACGCTGCCGACATCTGCCTGCGCCGCGCGCAACGCTGCCAGTCGGCCATCCCAGCCCAGCCACGTGGTGTTTACACGACGCGACTACGGCCAGTTTCTGACGATCGATACAAGTCTCCTCGCGCGTTTTTCTAAATCCACCGTTTTACGTGGTTGTCCGGTGCACCTCTTTAAGAGGAAGGCTGCCTCACGGCGCTGCGCGTTAAAGTCGGACAGAGTGTGACCCAAGCCCTCACGGTTCCCTACTGGGAAACGGAAATTCTTGGTTGGGTCTGGAACCACCGGCCTTGGGGGCTTCCCTCGCCGACGCCAGATATCTCCCTCCCACCCTACCCATCCCCTTTCCTATTCTTGTTGTGTTGTTTGGGCGTCTGCGCTGGTTCCAGCTCGCACAGGCTACCCTCGACACTTCAGGCAGCTAGGGCCGTTAGGCTACCCGAACCCATTGCACTAGGGCTTGCCCAGGGGTGACGGTTAGGGACACCTAGGGCTGTTAGGTCCCAACATGGCGGGTGCTCTTGCACCCGCGCTACCCCCCGGCGTCACGCCGGAGAAATTTCGAGAGTTTATAGCTCTCCTTAGGTCCGACCCCCGTGTCATGACTGAATTCTTCCGAGCTATCCCTCGCGAAGCGATTATAGCAAGCCTACAATCCGAGCAAATCCCCGACTCGCCCGCGTCTCCCGAGCCGCCGTCGCCCGCGCCTGCATCTGAGCAAGCGTCCGAGGTCGACGGCGGTAAGGACGACAACTTTATGGACGCTGACAACTCGTCAGTGACCTCCTCCCGTCCCAACAAACGAGGCCGTCCAGCGGATTCAGACTCGTCAAAGTCATCGGAGGACACCGCCGTGGTATTCTTCTCGTTGCCCCCGAAGGGGGCGACGGGGAAACGTTCCCGAGGCGAGGCCTCCTTAACGTGGCTGCTTCCGCCGCCCATCACGATGGGCGGGTCCTTGGGTGGGCGCAGGGCCCTTGGCAGCCACTCCAGCCCCGGTTGGGGCGAGTAACTGCTGAAGTACTCCCAGAGCTTGCAGGAGGTCACTCTGGGAGGGCACGGTGGTGGTGTTGGCAGCGGTGGGGGCGGCGGAAGCGGGGGCTAAGGGCCTCTTCCTCCTCCGGCGGGTTCTGCGGCGTTTCTGACGTGTCACGGGTGCGTCTGCTGAGCCGCTCAGCACGGCGGATGCTGCCGGTGCGGCGCGCTCAGCAGTGGCAGCGGGCGCTGCGGGGCGAGGGGCGGTGGTTGTCCGGGCGACTGTCCCGGCCTGCTTGTTCCGGAGCTCCCTTCGGAACACCGGGCACGAGACATGGTTTGCGGGATGCGGGCCCGCGCAGTTGGCGCAGGTTGGAAGGTCCTCCCGCGGCCGTGGGCAGTCCTTTGCGGCGTGAGGATCGCCGCAGCGGACGCAGGCCAGCGGGCGGTGGCAGCCGTGCGATGAATGGCGGAATGCTTGGCACCTGTGGCACTGCGCGGGTCCGCGCTTGCCACGCCAGGCCTCTATCGTGATGCCCGGCATGTGCAGGAGCTCCACGATGGCGTAGAGGGCTGCGATGTTAGATGTCCGCCGGATCTGCACGTAAAAGAGGCACCCAGGGCGTCCTGCGCGCGCCCGGATGGCCTTTACGTGCTCCGCCTCGAAGCCGTGCTCGGCTAAGGCGGCGACGATCTCGGCGGGCTCGGTGGTAGAAGGGAGGCCACGGATGGCCGCCTTGAGGGGTCTCTCGGCCGGCAGTGTGTAGGAGAACCAGCTTATCTCCGGCAGCGTGGACAGGTACCGCTGCACCGTGCGGTACTCGTCGCCGTCTTCCGGGGAGAAACGTAGTCCGTTGCCGTAGGGGCGGGCGTTGGGAGCTCGCCCGAGCTCCTCGGCAAGCTTCTCGAAGTGGGTCGACCAGTTTGGGAGGGACTCCACTACCAGAGGCGGGTAGCGGGCCTTCTTGGGCTGGCCGACGGCAGCAGCGGGGGCGGTAGCAGCGGCGGAGGGCCCCGCGGCAGCGGGGGCTGGGGCGCGCGGGGGCGCGGGGGCGCGCGGGGGCGCGGCGGCGGGCGCGGCGGCGGGCGCGGGGACGCGCGGGGGCGCGGCAGCAGGCGCGGGGGCGCGCGGGGTCGCGGCAGCGGGCGCGGGGGCGCGCGGCGGCGCGGCAGCAGGCGCGGGGGCGCGCGGGGTTGCGGCAGCGGGCGCGGAGGCGCGCGGCGGCGCGGTGGCGCGCGGCGGTGCGGCGGCGCTGAGCGGCGCGGCGGCAGCGCTGAGCGGCGCGGCGGCAGCGGTGGGCGGGGGCGAGAGGGGCGGCGTCTTGGCTCGGTCCGCATACGTGGGCCGGGCAGGGGGTGCGGCGGCGGTGGGGGGCGCTGCGCGCCTCGGGGCCGGTGCGGGCGGTTGCTGACGCGGCTGCCGGCGCGGATCGCGTTGCGACCACGGCGGCAGGGGGTCTCCAAACTCGCCGCAGAGGCGCTTCGCCAGCTGCTCTGGCGAGTCCTCGGGGCTGCGGAGGCGTCGGGTGGGCTTCAACTGGAAGTCCGGCACCGTGTCCCTGACGACGGCGGCACAGACCTCCAGGTCTGCGGGTAGCTGTTGCAGCTCCGAGCTCGCTGCTTGGAGGCAGGCAGCGGCGAAGCTCTCCTCGGCGTATTGTGGCTCGGCGGGGGTCTCCAGGTGGCGCTCGCGCTCCATCAGGTGCGCCGCCATCGCTCTCAGCAGCTCCTCCGACCCGATCCGTGATTGACACAGGCGTGCGACAACCACGGTGTCGGCGTCCAGCGCCGACCTGGGCGAGAGGGGCTGCGGTGGGCGAGTACTTGCGCTCGCTGTGGGCGCGAGGTCCTCCGCCGGGGCATCTTCTTTTGGGATGCCGTCATGCGACGATGACGGCCGGGACGCGTGCGGTGACCCCGAGTCGGAACCCGAGGCCATCACGCTGTGGTTGGGGCTGGCGCTCGTAGGCAGCTCCACGGGATTTCGCGTGCGCGTGCGACCAAAAGCAGCGAGTAGAACGGGTGCCGCACTGCGCGGACTTACCCGGGGCTTGCCGCTGGTGGCAGACCGGGCTTGCCCACGCGGTGACGGCATCTACTCGCCGCGGCGCAATTGAGGGTAGGTGGTCCCCTCCGACGCGATGAGAAGCGTCGGGTGCTGCTCGGAGGGTAGTTGCGTCAGCAACTACCTCGAGAACGCGGAGTGAGGGTAGGTCCGGGCACAGTGACGGTAGGCGCGGGACACGACTACCACACACAAACGAAAGACGATCCGGAGGACACCGTCACGAGTGACTCCGTTTTTGTATCCGCCTGCGACAAAAAGGCCGCTAAGAAGGCGAGGAGGCTCGCGAAGCGTCAGCTAGCAGAACTCGAGAGAGCAAAGCTAGAGTCGCTAGCGCTGTCTCGCTCTACCTTGCCCAGCCCTCCCGCTAGTACCGCGCCGCCGCCGGCCGCTGCTATTACCCCCCCCGCCCGCGCCGCCCCGCCGCCCGCGGCATTAAGTCAGTCAGGCGAAAACACCACGGCGAATAAGCCGAGTCGGTGCGCCCCGGTCCTACCGAGATCCAAGCCCCCACCTAACGTGTTCCTTAGAGATAAGAGCAAGTGGCAGACCACTAGCAATCTCTGTAAGGAGCACAACGTCAGGTATACCAAAGCGTCTAACTTAGGTGAGACGATAAAAATCGAGGTCCCTACGACCGACGATTTTAGGAACCTTACCAGGCTCCTTCTCACAAACCAAATACCGTATCACACATACGCTCTCCCTGAAGAGCGTAAGATACGCGCGGTCCTCCGAGGCATTCCCTACGAATTGCCAAACGAGGACGTGCACACGGACCTTGTAAAGTTAGGACTGCCAGTAGAGGGTGTGCACAAAATGCACAGCCGCTCAGGCAAAAACTTCCCACTCGCCCTCGTCGTCTTGTCTAACAAGCCGGAGGCGAAAGACATTTTTAGAATGGGTAAGCTCACCATCTGTGGGCTATCCAATGTAAAAGTGGAGCCTCCGCACAAACGCGGCTACCCCGGGCAATGTCACCGTTGCCAGTTATACGGTCACGCGTCGGCCAACTGCACTGCCACCCCGAGGTGCGTTAAGTGCCTAGGGTCCCACGGCACCAAGGAGTGCACGCGTAACCGCGACTCTGACTCATCTCCCCCAGCCTGCGTCCTATGCGGCCAGGAAGGCCATCCGGCCAACTACCGTGGTTGCCCGCGCGCACCAAAACCCAAGCCGCCGGCGCCTCTAAGAGGCAAACCCACCCCGCAACCCAAACAGGGTGCGAAGTGGGCACCGGCCCCAACAGCGGCTAATTTCCCCGCATTAAGGACCCCTAGGGTCCAACCCAACACGGCCCCCAACAACGCCTGGGGTAGGGCTATCCCAACAGCCCCCTCTAAACCGGCTCCTAAAGCCACCCCTCCCCCACCACAACCGCGTCCCCAACCGGGCGACTCTCAGCCGTCCCTTAAGGACGATATGCAAACGGTGGCCGCCACCATCGCAAACATAGATATCAGCGAAATTTCGGTTTTAGCTGGTAAAATACGCGCCTCACGCACTCCCCAAGAGCGCTTACTCGCTCTTGTGGAACACCACCACCTCCTTAGTCTGTTTTAGTAGTGCCCTTAGGGCAAAACAACATCAGCCCCGAGTCTCGTAGTATGGTCCGCAGACCAAGGTATGTCCCCACTGATCCTCCCGATAAAATATCAGCCGACCTGAACTGTCTCCTGGCAGCTCAGGGAGACTGTCAGTGTTATTATTTGAATAACACCGTCCCCTCACTTGCACACTTAATGTGATAAACCAAACGGCCCTCCCTTCAGGAGCTCGCCGCGCTGTTCTTAGGTTAGCGTGTATTTTTCGCACCCCCCCCCTCCCTAGGGGGGGGCGTCGCTCCGATGTACTTTTAGGGTGGCTCTGCTGCCAAAGTTCTTCGGGGGGTGTTAGTGGGTAGTGCGGCTCGACAGCTGTGAGTCCCACATAACCGGTGCTAGCTTTATCGCTGCACAGGTATACGTAAACGTATTCACCTCTCTCCCCACCAACCATCTTTCGGGGAAAAAAAAAAAAAAAATATATATATATAGCGACACTCAAGGGACCGGGCATTTTGTGACGTTATTGAGAGTTTTCGTTATACAGAGAGAAATTAGCGTTAAAATAAACCAACTGGAGTCAGAAAATATTGACGTTTTAAAGAGTGAATCGTTATATCGAGTGACGTTATACAGAGCTTACACTGTATTTGATTCATATTAGAATTTGTAGCAACCACTAAAACAACCCAGTTAAGATGAAATACGCTGCCAGTTCTAAACATTCTTAGTTTCCAGGCCTATACTTAGCAAACACCTTGTATCTTCACTAGCATCATTCAGAGATTTCTCGAGCGAAGTATCTCACAGACCGTTCACAGTTTTTACTCCAATAATAATCTGTTCCTGGTTGCTGACGCTGAATTCGGAACGTTTTTGCGAATATCGATACGTCGAAACTATAACATTGTATTTATTACATAACTTCTAAAGTCCTTTGCTTGTAGTGATTAAAAGGGAAACCTAGATTTTTCCAAAGACTATTTCTTAAAAGGTTATAAAGCACAACAAAAAACTATCGTATTAAAAGAATTTTCCAGGTTTAAACACGAATATCGGATGCCATTCTTTAGTAATATTATAAACGTGAAAATGTGTTTGTTTGTTACCTTTTTACGCTTCAACACCTTAAACAATTATGACGAAATATGGCATGTAGGTAGCCTATGTCACGGGAAATCACAAAAGCTACTTTTTATCTCGTGAAAATAGCACAGTCCGATAAATTTTCTAAGGAAACTAAAAAAAAAATACTATTTTTATTTTTTTTTAACATCGCCACGAAGGAAAGGATTGTTTTGATTTTTTGCACAAAGATGATTAAGAGGATGGTTAATAGCATAGACAATTAGCATAGCCAGAGATAGTTCCCGAGATATCTAGGTAAAACTCATTTCCAGGTTCGCGCACACAGACGTTGTAACCGAGTAACGGTTTGACGTGATTTTTTGCATAGAAATAGATGAGGGGGTAGGAAGTGAGATAGACTGCTAATCAAAATAGACCAATATAGTTTCCGAGGGATCTGGAGGTTGACTGGAAGAGATCCCAAAAGGGATAAGTCCGCCTTTGCTTTATCGACATTCTTTTGTTAACATTTTATTTGTTTTTTAAATGCAATAAAGAACTTACAAATAAACAAACAAATAAACTTCTGCCTATGCTCGCGAACCGCGTGCAGCCGAGGACAAAAGCTAGTTGGCTAGCCCAACATGGGCAGCTAAGTTCTTGATGGTGTCTTATGTGGATCATCAGGCGTGGGGAATTGAGATAAAATTTTTGCTGATCCCCAACATGTTAAATGCTGAAAGTGTTATATAAATGTATCATTATGTAAATAGGTTTTTACGGTTTTTTTAATTATGTACCATTGAATGCTTACGACCAGTAACTACTAGCGAACTGGTAACACTTTAGAACCATTCTATTTCGACAACTTTTCGGTGTAGTATGTTCGATGTCGTGAAGTTCGACACAACATGGACCTCTGGCGTTCCACTCACATACCTGCCCATCATAAAATGTAAATGCTTCCATATCACTCGCATAAGCTCAGCACAATTACAAATAACTTCGTTCTATAAAAAAAAATGTCGTCTCAACATGAATGAAAACGTGATAACTGTGCGTACGTGTGGTCAACGGTTCCACTTTTTTATAAGAAAAAAGTTTGCCATAATCAATTTCAACGGTAAAAACAGGTGATTTTATTAATTAATATTTTTTTACACCTGGTATCACTGGAAAAGTGAAATTTTCAGTGAGGCATCTGTGACAGACAGGCGCCGCCGCAAAGGACCTTACATAAAATTCATGGAAAGAAAATTTATCTCATATTGCAAAAAACTTGTTTTTTTAATTATTTTTTTATTCACAATTGGTATAAGCCATTGGCATCGGTGGCGTAATGGCAAGGGCCGCTACCTCCTGATCTGGAGGGAGGTCGTGGTTCGAATCCTGCCACGTACTAATGTGTTTTCGAATTTCGATTTCATATCCGACGCTCTTACGGTGAAGGAAAACATCGTGAGGAAACCTGCATACTTGCGGAAAAACTCGCAGGTTGTGTGTGAAGTCGAACAACCCGCACTGGGCCCGCGTGGTCGACTAAGGCCCGATCGCCCTAATTCAGGGTAGGCTCGAGCACATCGGCGGGTACGTTTATGAGCTGGTATGATGATGATGGAAGCCCTTGGCATCATCTCACCTGATGGTAAGTGACGATGATCCCGAAGATGGAAGCGGGCTTATCAAGATTCCCCAACGCAATGAAGAACTGTCTATCTTATCTTCAAGCCAGAACACTTCAATGTTGTTAACACTGATGTTTGGTTGATAGTTTGCTTCTCCAAAAAAACGTTAGAAATGCCATATAAAAACGTCAGAAATGCCATATAAAAAACAAAAAAAATTGAGAGTTTACAAAATCACAAATATAACTATGGTGCAGATGAGACAGAAATCATAATTTCTTTTGGTTTTGTTGCTTTTGTGTAGACAAAGAAAATCGAAGTTGAGATTTTGCTAGGGATCCATTGTCTTAGACTAAATAGTACAAAAAACCTAAAAATAAAAATGTCTGCGCAGGCGCTTGTGTGCGTGTTTGTGTGTGTCCCGACTCTATATTCTGAACTGCTCAGATCAAATTTAAATGAAATTTAAATTGTAATCTATCTGTATCAATCTGGGTGACGAGAGGGTGAAGTGAGATGTTGTCAAGGGTTTACCAATTGTGAATAAAAAATAAATAAAAATAAAGTTGTAATCTAGAGAGTGTCCATACTGTCTGTTAGTACTAATATATATACTTTGAGTTAAGTATGCGCAGCATGGTTGTACAATTAATTTTACTTCACTCTGTCGAAAGTAAGTACAGTGTAAACTCTATATAGCGACACTCAACGGGACCGGGCATTTTGTGACGTTATTGAGAGTTTTCGTTACAGGGAGAAATTAGCGTCAATGTACACCAACTACAGCCAGGAAATTTTGACGTTTCAAACAGTGAATCGTTAAATCGAGTGACGTTTTACAGAGTATACACTGTATATCTACCTAAATGACGTTAATAATGGGGTTATATGTTGTGATGACTGTGTTCATTTTAAATATTGACTTAAAACAAAAGTGAAAGGCCGTTGACAAAGGTTAAACGTTGAATGTTTGTTTTCCAACGAAAGGGTTACCATTCACCAGACTGTGGGCATTTCACGTAACATTAGACCACGTATCCGGTTGTTGAGGGACCAAGTTGGGAACCGTTGACATCCGTACAAACATCAACTGGTTTCTGGCTACTGGAATTTGGTAAAGTTACTTTGGGAAGTGAAGTCATTGGTTTATGGATCTTCTTTTTACCCGACAGCGTCTATTTCGAGTGTTATGTATGTAAGTCATAGATTTTGTCAGCGACTTCGCTCACGTAAACATAGTTTCTATGACTGTCTTCGACCGTGCGCAGTGCGTGAGCCGCAAGCGGCTCGGGAGCGTAGTAAAAAGTAACTTAAATGTTAATAATCTGTCTATCTATCAAATTTCATCTAGATACGTTTAGTAGATTTTGCGTGAAAGAGTAACAAAGATCCATATATACATAAAAACTTTCGCGTTTATAATATTAGTAGGAAATTGTGCTCGCCTTTTTAGGGTTCCGTAGCCAAATGGCAAAAAACGGAACCCTTATGGATTCGTCATGTCTGTCTGTCTGTCTATCCGTCCGTATGTCACAGCCACTTTTTTCCGAAACTATAAGAACTATACTGTTGAAACTTGGTAAGTAGATGACGTATTCTGTGAACCGCATTAAGATTTTCACACAAAAATAGAAAAAATCAACAATAAATTTAGGGGGTTTCCCATACTTAGAACTGAAACTCAAATTTTTTTTTTATTAAACCTATGTGTGGGGTATCTATGAATAGGTCTTCAGATGAGGCTAAGTACGAGTCGGACTTGCGAAATTAGGGTTCCTGTACCACTACTATTTATCAAAATTATAGACTATTTCCAGGGGTTAAACGTTTGCCCTGATTCAGGGTAGGCTCGAGCCCCTCGGTGGGGACGTATATGAGCTGTAATGATGATGATGATTTCCAGGGGACTTAGAAACTGATTTGGCACCAAGTGTTCGGTACCACCAAAAATATCTTACATGTATATCTATTACTTGAATAAGGATTAGAAATTACTATTAGTACTTTACAAAAATTAATGATATCCCAACAAAACATAAATGTGAAATGGGGCCAAGTTCGATATAAAAGAATTACAGCGATCTAAATGGGTAGATACCAAATTCTATATAGGTTCCTAAATTATAAGCTACGAAACTTAAAATATAAATATTTATTTTAGACTTCTCCAAATAAAAAAAAGTACAACGGTTTTCAGTTGCTAGAAAAAATGTGTATGTTCTGTGCTTTTACATTGTGTAACTTGGCAAGTTTAAATGATCAAGGTGCCAAGCAAGCAAAGCTTACTTTCTAAAAGTAAATATCAATATATAATAAAATTGTGTAGTGAAAACTTGTGTAGTTACACAATGTAGAAGCACAGGCCATAACAGTTTTTTAAGCAATTGAAAAACGTTGTACTTTTTCTATTATTTGGAGAAATCTAATCGAAGTGTCGGTAGCTCAACCGGTAACGACTCGGTCCTCCTAACCAGAGATTCCGGGTTCAAATACGGACGGTCAATGTACCAATGAGTTTTTCGAAACTTACGTACATATACTCACCGATTGCTTTAACGGTGAAGGGAAACATCGTGAGGAAACCTGCGCACGCCTGCGAAGAAAATCGCCCTAATTTAGGGTAAGCTCGAGCCCCTCGGTGGGGAAGTATATGAGCTGATATGATGAAAATATAATAATATATTTCTATTTGAAGTTCCGTAGCTATGATTTTGAAACCTACACAGAACTTGGTATCTACGCATTTAGATCGCTGTAATTCTTTTATATCGAACTTGGCCCCATTTTACATTTGTGTTTTGTTGGGATATCATTAATCGTCACTTACCACCAGGTGAGATGTTGTCAAGGGTTTACCAATTGTGAATAAAAAAAAAAAAATTATAAAGTACTAATAGTAATTTCCTATCCTTATTTATGTAATAGATATACATATATAAGATATTTTTAGTGGTACCGAACCCTCGGTGAATCTTAATAGATGAACCACATCTGTGGCGTAATGGTTAAGGCCATTAGATTTACATTAGAAGGTCGCGGGTTCGATTCCAGGCGGAGATTAACTCTGACTTGGTTTGGTTGGTGGAAAGGCATTTGCTAAGCCCGCCTGGCTAGCTACCACCAACTTATCTAAATCCTGCCGCCTCCTGTCCTGTGTTCCGGCTTGAAGATAAGATAGCCAGTTCCCCATTGCGTTGGGGTATCTTGGTAATTCCGCTTCCATCTTCGGCATCATCGTCACTTAACATCAGATGTGATGATGCTTAAGGATTACCAATAATGAGTAAAACAAAAATTAAAAAAAACTTTACATTCCCACAAGTAGACAGCCAGCCACGCGACCGAACCTTCCACAAAAACTCCATCGTCATTGCGCAAGCGCATAATAAGCCCTATTCACACGGCACCCGGGGGTTATTTGTTATTTTTTCGCTGTCAACTCTCGGGACGGGGCGAGGCATGCAATTTTGTACAAAAAACGGCAAAATCAATAATAGCTTTGCCTGTGCACGTGTATTCGATGGATTATAGATTACGATTTGGGTGATTCTCTCAGCGCTTCGTGCATCGTCTTCGTGCAAAGGTCGAGTCAGGTACGCACTGACTGGAACTGAGAAGTCGTGGAGTTACTTTGTCTTTGTTTTCTTTCAACCTTTGCAAATTATTTGATAACTTTTTCTTGCAGAATATTTTTTATTGGGTAGGTACAATGACATAAAACATAGAGTTTTCCTACGTTTATTTAAAATACATTAATCAAATTTAAAAAAACAGGTCAAGTACGAGTAGGATCTAGTAGCTATAAAATAGAAGATACTACTAGTTAATAATAGATAAAATTATGTTTCTTGTATAGGGGCGACCTCTGATTTTTGTTTTCATTACTAGCTGTTTCCCGCGGCTTCACTCGCGTGGACAACGTTTCTATGACTTTTCGAGGGACAAGTAGCCTATGTATTAATTCATGTCCTAATCTGTCAACCTACAAAATTTCACCCAGATCCGTTCAGTAGTTTTTGCGTGAGGAAGTAACAAACATACACACTCACAAACTTTCGCCTTTATAATATTAGTGTGATCTCCTATTTAGCGGCCATAGATAAAGGTACACACTCTGAGAAAATTTCAACTTCCTACCTATTACCAGTTTATGAATTACAGCCCGCTGACAGATAGACAGACGGAAAGCGGAATCTTAGTAATAGGGTTCCTTTGGTCACCCTTAGGTCACTCTGAAAAGACTCATCAATCCAGATTTTGTCTTAGTTTGAGGAGGAAAAACTCATTGCAGTTAGTGGTTCAACAGTACTAATTATTATGGTATTAACATATCAGCCGAAAGACGTCCACTGCTGGAGGACAAAGGACCAAGGATTTCCACATGGACCGGTCCTGCGCTGCAGCTTCCCACGACTTTCACCAGACCATTGGTCGACCGAGTGGAAGGCCTGCCTACGCTACATCTCCCGGTGCTTGGTCGTCACTCGAGAACTTTATTACCCCAATGGGCATCCATTCCATGAGCTATGTGATCTGCCCACTGCCATTTAATTTCAGCAATTCTGAGAGCTACGTCGGTTACTTTGGTTCTCCTTTGGATCTCCACGTTTCTGATATGATCACGCAGCGAAATTACGAGAAGAGCATGCTCCATTGCACCGTTGGGTGATGTCTACGAGCGTGTCTTGCGCGGTAACTTGTAACTTTCGATTCAAGAACTTAGCTAGCGCAGTTGGTTATGATCTCGACATTCAATCCGGCTCGAAGGACCAGTTTGAAGATCCTAATCTAAGATCGTTATGAAGAAAACAGTGGACTGTAATAACTGTTGTTTTAAGGCACTGACATGGTTTTTACAAGGTAAGTAAAGCAAAATCAGCGTACGATACGCTCACAATTTGCAGTTTCAATATGGAATGGCGGTAAAGGAGAATATAATACACTAGTTTAATGGCGGTGGTGCCGTGGTCCCTTCACACCGCGATAGACGCGCTCGTAGACAGGTGACCTTGAGCATTCTTATGAGGCTCATAGTAAGCGACCATATCTCGGTTCCGTATGTCATCACTACAATAAAGCGTTTGACCGGGTAGATAACTTGGTGAACTCTCGAATATTGGATTCTCGCCTTTGCTTTTAAAGTTATTTAGCAGTTACTTAAAGAATCGCTTACAGTTTGTTCGTCATGGCTGCTATGTTTCTCGATTCTATGAAACTAGATCTGGAGTAAGTCAGGGCTCAATATTGGGACCTCTCCTTTTTGGAATCATGGTAAATGGTATAAGCACAGTTCTAAAAAATGCTTCCTGCTTACTTTATGCGGATGATCTCAAGCTCGTGCAAGTAGTAAAGACTACAAACGACACAGTTTTACTACAACGAGACATCGAGGCAGTTTTGCAGTGGAGCAATGAAAAAAAAATAACATTTAATACGGCCAAATGCAGTATGATGACTTTCACCCGCTCTACAAACCCGATTTGTGCCGATTATCTCCTTGGAACAGATACACTTCTACGAGTGTACACAACCAAAGATCTGGGGGTCATATTCGATCCACGACTTACATTTCATGATCATATAAGATATCTCACCAAAGACTGTTTCCGCAAATTAGGTTTTATAATTAGGAGTGCTCGTGATTTCAATGACATCAAGACCATGAAACTCTTATACACTGCTTTTGTCAGGAGTAAAGTTGAAACAGCGTCTTTAGTATGGAATCCCTACGAAGTAACCTATTCATTGCTTCTTGAAAAAATACAGAAATCTTTCTTAAGATTTCTGTACAAAAAACAATTTGGTTACTACCCTTTTTTGTACCCAACAAATTTTCTGCTCGGTACATTAGGATTCAATTCTTTAGAGGTGAGGCGTAATCATTCGTTGCTCACCTACATCTGTCACATTCTACGAGGAGAATCTGATTGTCCGGAACTGGTTTCTAAAACCGTGAGGCTTGCTGTCCCTACTATCCCGCGAAACGAAATCAGCTCGCGGCGCCCCCGTAGTTTGCTAGCGGTTCCGCCTTGGCGCACTGAGGCCAGACGCAACTCACCCTTAATACGTGCCTTGGTACTCCTCAATAACTATTCAATATCCAAGAACACTCAGTTTGATATTTTTAGTGATTCATGGCGAAGTATATCTGATGCTTGCCTAAGTTTATGTGAGAGCATTGACAATAGGCCAACAACCTGTATCTCTTAGTTAAGTTTTGTTTTAAACATACAATAGCGTTAAATTTAATCTTAAGTTAGAATACAGTGCTTTGGAAGTTTTCTGTAAGCTGTATTTTTCTTGAATAAATAAATCACTGGCAACACACACTCGACAAAGACCTTAATCTTGAGACACTGTGACATTTGGAACGTGAAGATCTTGCGAAGCTTCCCGAACGCTCTTATATTGGGATACTATAAATAGTTGTTACGCTTATTAAATTAAGCGTAGGTAAACCCACTCGGTGAACCGCGTACTAATGAACAAACCGTGATCTGGTGAAGGTTGCGGGAAGCCACTGGATGAGGGCAGCGCAGGACAGGCCGTTGTGTAAATCCTTGGGGGACGGAGCCTTTGTTCAGTAGTGGAAGTCTTACGGCTGGATGACGATGATGATGTTCATGATGAATTAAAAGAGCTTACACAGCATGACATTGTGTGACAAATTAACGTAACTGTGTCATCATCATGTCAGCTCATATACGTCCCCACCGAGAGGATCGAGCCTAACCTGAATTAATGCGATCGGGCCTTAGTCGATCACGCGGGCCCAGTGCGGGTTGGTCGACTTCACACACAACCTGCGAGTTTCTTCGCAAGCGTGTGCAGGTTTCCTCTCGATGTTTTCCTTCACCGTAAGAGCGTCGGATAAACGTACATATGAAATCTAAATTCGAAATCACATTGGTATATGTGGCAGGATTGGAACCACGACCTTCCGGGCAGGAGGCGTCGTACCTAGCCGTTACGCCACCGACGCTCGTAACTGTGTAAGTTACTTTTAACATATATAAGACCTAATACTCAAAAATTACATTGTATGTAACAAAACTTCCTCCATCTGTTATGTTTCACATCAGCTCATATACGTCCCTACCGAGGGGCTCGAGCCTACCCTGAATTAGGGCGATCGGGCCTTAGTCGACCACGTGGGCCCAGTGCGGGTTGGTCGACTACACACATAACCTTCGAGTTTCTTCGCAGGCATATGCAGGTTCCTCACGATGTTTTTCCTTCACCGTATAAGAGCGTCGAATAAACGTACCTACATATTATGAAATCAAAATTTAAAAACACATTGGTACGTGGCAGGATCGAACCACGACCATATAGTAATACCATTATTACTTATAATAACTTAAAAGGTATTTTTGAAACCTTAATTCAATTTAAAGGCAGCGTAGCTGTTACTTGTGAACATTTGACTTTTAGACCTTCTTGCCACGATGCGCCATGGTTGACGAAATTAAAGAGTTAAATGAGACCATTAACCCAACATCGCCAGAAGAATGGTAACGTTTTCCGATGTATGTATGTACATTTATTTCTTTGGCACGCTCTGTAGCTCAAACGGCTTGATAGATTTTGGACTGCCAGGTGTCGTTAGATTCATCTTCATCCCGTGAGTGACATAGGATACATTTTTATCCGACTGGCCAAAAATAAGGGGTTAAGTTTTTGTGTTTTTAATTTTTAATTAAGTCGTGTAGTTATTATCGGGAGACGTCGTATGAAAGTGCTGCTAAATAGTGGTCACGGCACGGCCACATATTTTTTAGTCCGTTACTCGACTCTCAAGATTTCTATGTTCTGTTCCCTAATTCTTGAGCTTCACAAAGAAATTCTATACAATTATAACGGCCAAAATTGTAACTGTCTTTTACAAAATGTAGTTATTGTATACCTGTAAAAAACTTCTCTAAAGCAGGTAATTTTACAGGCCATTTTCGTACCTTTCAATGGTTTATAAAAAAAATCTATACAGTTATGCCATTGAGATAGACACGATAAGTTGTTTTTTAATAAATAGATCAGCAGAATATTAGCCTAAATTCGTGTTATTAGGCTTTCGACAAAAGGTACTTAAGTAAAATTTATTGCTTTTTAATCAATAGATTTTTATCGTAAAAATGCAACCCAGCGAAATGACGAGACATTAAAAAAATATAGAGATGATCATAGAGTTTTGTCTATGGCTGTAATTTAGAAATTTCCATGTATTATATCACCACTATGTCCAGAAGTGGAAGTCTTTCGGCTGATTATAGAAGTAGTTTTGACAGCTTCAGTGGCGTAATGGTTAGTCCATTCGCTTCACACCAACAGGTCGCAGGTTCGATTCCCGGTGGGGTCAACTTTTAAGACTCGGTTTGGTTGGTGGTTGGACATTTTCTAAACCCGCCTGGCTAGCTACCACCATCTTATCTAAGTCTTGCCGCCAAACATCATTCACCATTCCCCCCTTTTCTCCGCAACTACGGGGCGTGAATCTTGGAAAAATCACAGTATAGTTATAGTTTACAGGAAAACCTATGAAACAAATGAAACTTATAGTTCAGAATAAGTAGACACCTTGTACCTAGAGCAAAGTATGTACTGAGAGGTCTTTTTCTGTTGGTAGTAAACTTTTGGTGCGGAACCCTTTTTGTGACCCCTAGTCGCACTTGACCGTTTTTTTTGTTCTTGTTCTGAACATAAGTACAAAAATGACGCCTACTTTTTTATTTAAATCCAAAAACATCAAAGATAACAACACAGTTTTTTATTGTTCAGTTTGGGATATTTAGCGGAAGTACGACTCACACTTGGCTAGTTTTTTTTTTAAAAAGTATCACATTTTATTTTTATTATTTGTTTGTAAATTCACTATAACAACACATACTAATAAAAAAATCTATATTACGTACGACTCACACACATGGTAAGTTTTTATTATAGTTTTATTGGAGGTTATGTAATATAATCACACCATTTTTGAAGCTTCTATTAATATTACCGTTTTCAAGATAGAGCAAAAAAAACCGACATAGTGCGAGATTTAAAATCCTCACAGTAAGACGGAATTTAACTACGACTAGCGCTGAACGTGTTATATTGAGTTTATCACTTTATTTTCAAGAGATAGAATTCTTATACGTTTTTCTTTAATCTGCAAGCAATGAACTATATTTGGTATTTTTTGGCTCAGTAGTTTCGGAAATCACGGGGGTCAATTGGAAATTGGTCAATTTTCGTCTTTTTTCATGAATAAAATAAAAAGTAATAAAAAAAATATATTTGAGATCCTCATAACGAGCACTTTCATTTGATATGTGACACAGCAAGGTCATTTACTGTGGTAAGGTTTACGAAGTAACTATTTAGTAATCTGTGGTAAGGTTTTCAAAAGTTTTTTTTTTTATATTTTCTAGTTTGTACCCGAAAATGATCCTTATTTAAAAAAAAATGTTTACTTTCCACATCAGTTTTTAAGCCATAGGATTACATCATCCTACCAAATTTCACCTGATTTGGTCAAGTAAATTCGGACCAAAATTGGCTGTGACAGACGGATGGACAGACAGACAGACGCACGAGTGATCCTATAAAGGTTCCGTTTTTTGTATGGAACCGTAAAAAACACGTATCATGTAAGGGGACTCTTCTTATTTTTTTTTCCTTTTATTTTATTACTTGTTAGTAAATCCACTGTAACAACACATAGTAAAAAAATCTATATTACGAGTCACACTTGGCTAGTTTTAATTATAGTTATATTGGAGGGTTTGTATTAAAATCACACCAATTTTGAAGCATATAATAATGTTACCATTTTCAAGATAGAGCAAAAACAAAAAAGTTAAAAACATGTTTCTTGTATGGGGACCCTTCTTTTTTTCATTTTATTATTTGTTAGTAAATCCATTATAACAGCACATCATTTGTAAAAAAATCTCTAATTACCTGTTACAGTTCAAAAGATACAACCATTAAAAGGTCGAGCAGACGGACGGACAGTAATAGAGTTTGGAACCCTAAAAAACCAGCCAAGTGCGAGTTAGACCCGCACACAAAGGGTACCGTACTATTACACTAGATGGCGCTAGTACAAAGGGTTCCGTAACATCATATTAGAGGCGCTAGTCTGTTCACGTTTTATAAAAACACGTTTTTAGTATGGAGAGGGATCTCTGTTTTTTTGTCATTTTTTCTAATTTTTAGTATTTGTTGTTAAAGCGGCAACAGAAATACATCATCTGTGAAAATTTTAACTGTAAAGCTATCGCGATTTATGAAATACAGCCTGGTCACAGACGGACAGACAGACAGACAGACGGACGGACAGCGGAGTCCTAGTAAAGTTTTTACCCTTTGGGTATGGAACCCTAAAAATAACACGTGATTGTTAAACAGACACCCATACAATTTTCTTCAGTGTAATGACTCATAATAAAATGAGAATGAGGCAGCCAGGTTCAGTGCACCTGTAAATAAGGAAGACTATACTTAGCCCAAAGTACGTATTTTTAACAAGCCTGTTTATAATAAAAAATAAATAAGCATCTTTACCTTAACTGCCTCTTTTTACTCAAGGATGATCACATTAATTGTTATTACTAAATTAATTGGACAAAATAATTAACTATGAAATAATTAACGCGAAGAAACTCGCAGGTTGTGTGTGAAGTCGACTAAACCGCACTGGGCCCGCGTGGTCGACTAAGGCCCGATCGCCCTAATTCCATATTCGGCATGATCGTCACTTACCATCAGGTGAGATGATGCCAAGGGCTTACCAATAGTGAATAAAAAAAACAGGTTAGGCTCGAGCCCCTCGGTGGGGACGTATATGAGCTGACATGATGATGAATTAACTATAAAAGTTTAGCAATTTTTTTCTTAATCCATATTTGATAAGCCCTTGACATCATCTTACCTGATTGTAATTGACGATAATGTCGAAGACGAAGAGGGCTTACCAAGATTCCCCAACGTACACTTAATTTAGTGTATTGTGGTAATGGAAAACTGTGTATCTTATCTCCAAGCCGGAACACATCACTGCTGTTAAGGTGGTAACATTACAGAACTTAGTTATTTTTGACGTCAATTACTCCTAAACGATAGAGAACCCAAGGTTGAAAAAAAATACCCTAAATTATTGATGATGTTCCTTAAAGTCAAAAGCTATTAGAACTACGATTGAGCAGTTTTGGCTCGATAGAAAAAAAACTCCAAAGATAGGTCTACACCGTTACTTTCAACTCTAGTTATGACTAATTTTAATTTTTTGATTGATACGAAAAAATTTAATCGAAAAACCATTGAAAAAGTGTGGTTATTTTCTTTACTCTTTACACGTAAATAAAAAGACAGAGACAACTGTTTCAATCAAAACCTCTCATTAACACTGATGTTTGGCAGCAAGGCTTAGATAAGATGGTGGTATCTAGCCAGGCGGGCTATGAAAATGCTCTACCACTGACCAAATCGAGTCTTACCAAGTTGACCCCGCCGGGAATCGAACCCGCGACCTCCTGGTGTGCAGCGAATGAACTAACCATTACGCCACGGAGGCGGTTAAAAAAATATGATCTTCTAGATATAGTTACTTCACCTTGTTTTAAGTTGGTTGTGGCAAATGATAATGGCAACGGAAAAATTGCTGACAAATTATAAAGATTAAGGATGGTGGTGCAATGCTTAAGCTAACTACAATTAATGATAGTGGCTACAATTAAAAGTTTCCTTTATACAGTTACAGTAATTACGGGAAATATCATAAACATCTTGAAGTGAACTCAAAGGCCTCAGTCAGGGTGACAGCGGGAAGCGAGAGCGACTTACAATTTATCAGAGCGTTTCAACCGCCTCCGTGGCGTAATTGTTACTCCATTCGCTTCACACCTGGAATACCAAGAACACCTGTTAGGATACGACCTTTTGGAATAGAGTGGCATATGATGTCAACTGACCATTAGCAACGCTGTCGGGAAAGCGCGTGACACGTTAGTGACGAATACAATGTAAGTACGCCGCTCCATTCCAAAAGGTCGTATCATATAAGCATATAAGCATTTGAACCGGTTAATAGACTACAATTATATGGACGACGGTAGTAGTTATTCCTTTAAAAAACATAATAAAGTATCTCCCGTACAAAGCCAAATTATTAATAAATTCATCAAGTTGTGATACATCTCTTTTCTTTACTACGAGGTAAGCGTGTTTTGTTAGAATGGCAGAGGGTAAAGGATACGCGATAAAGTATACACAACACAGCCAAAGAATAAATAATATTTACTATTACGTATAAGAAGGTTAACCTCGCAAAATCATTTGAATGAATGGCGACTTTTGCTGCGACACAATAAAGTTCAAATTCAGGTCGCACAGCACTGATTACATACAGTTATATTCACCAACAAGTTGCCTCTCTTTCTATCGCGTAACTCTTATCTCTTCTGACTACTAAATTGACGCCTTGCAAGGGGCCGCGCGGCTTGGCGCAGCGTAGAGCGCAGCGTAGGTAAAATTTTAACTTATACCTACAGCGCAGAGTGCGACAGGCCTGACACAGCGTGACTGTATTATTTATTTTGCTCCCGCTGCCGTTTCCGCACCCGTTTCCGCTACTTCTGCCACTCTGCCACTCTCATTATCTCTGTGAATGGGGGGAGGTACTGTTGTGTTGTACAATCCTTGGGAGCGAGTGTTTGCAATGCATCTGAATGACGTTTTCCTGTCACCACTTTTTTCGTTCACCAACTTGATGAGATATGTATCCTTGATCTTAATAAACACCGGTATTCATTATATAGCCTGCATTCTCGTGGAGATTGTAAAATGTATGTATGTTCACTTGTCCTTGTGAATGACCACCATAAATCTTTTCATTTCTGGATGAGGAAAGCAAAGGTTTTTACGGATGTTGCAACTAGTTTAGATTACAATTAGTTAGATTACAGATTATTAGATTTAGATTACAGTTAGTTTAGATTAGTTTGGTTAGTGGTAAGGCATTTTCATAGCCCGCCTGGCTAGCTACCACCATCTTATCTAAGTCAGTTAACACATTTTAACAACATTGATGTGTTCCGGCTTGAAAATAAGATAGCCAGATCCCCATTGCGTCGCGGGTTCGATTCCCGGCGGGGTCAACTTTGTAAGACTCGGTTTGGTTGGTGGTAGGGCATTTTCATAGCTCGCCTGGCTACCGCCATCTTATCTAAGTCTTGCCGCCAAACATCTGTGTTAACAACATTGATGTGTTCCGGCTTGAAGATAATTTAGCCAGATCCCCATAGCGTTGCGGAATCTTGGTAAGCCTGCTTCCATCTTCGGCATTATCGTTACTTAACATCAGGTGAGATGATGCCAAGGGCTTACCAATTGTGAATCAAAAAAACCTCAAAAATAAATTGCGCTGTTTCTGTTTTTTCCTTCAAGAATTAAAATTTTATAAAGTTTTACATAACTTAACAGTATGCATTCTGCAAAAATAATAGAAAAACGAAGCAATTCAAGCACTGATCCGGATTCTTGTTATCATCAAGTAGCCCAATCATCATCATCATCGTATCAGCCGAAAAACGTCCACTGCTGGACAAAGGAGGATTTCCACGACGACCGGTCTTACAATACAGTATAATATTTTATTGGTAGAAGCAAATTTACTTGAAATTATAATTAATTGAATGATTATAATAAAAAATAATTAGGTACATAAACAATTATTTTATTTTAATTATTCACTTTGTAATAAGTCATTCATAGCATAAAATTGCTTTTCTAGCCACCACGACTTGAGTTTTTCTTAAATTCCTGGTGTGATGGTGCATCCTTCACTCGGTCTGGTAGCCGATTGTAAACGATCGGGCCAAGGACATATTATGCAGACTTTTTTATATTTTTTTAATTCTCGATTGGTAAGCCCTTCGCATCAGATATTTACTTACTTCTCAGATTTGGCCAGACTATACGGCACAGTGGCGTCGGGGGCGTCACGGCTAGGGCCGCCGCCTCCTGTTCGGGAGGTCGTGGTTCGAATCCTGCCACGTACCAATATGATTTCGAATTACGATTTCATATGTATGTACGTTTATCCGACGCACTTACGGTGAAGGAGTAACATCGTGAGGAAACCTGCACACACCTGCGGAGAAACTAGCAGGTTGTGTGTGAAGTCGACCAACACGCACTGGGCCCGCGTAGTGACTAAGGCCTGGTCGCCCTAATTCAGGGTAAGCTTGAGCCCCTCGGTGGGGGGCGACGTATATGAGCTGAGATGATAATGCGACACAGAGCATATTTATAGCCCTTTATAGTCTAGACTTAGTTAACATAATTTGTATGACACCTATAGATAAAAGATTCGGACTAATTAGCTCTCAATCTGGTTAATATAATTAATAAAATCTGTAAGCGAATCATGAAGAGAGATCAATATCAATATCAATCAAAAACAAACCTCTGGTGCTCCACAAAAATCAACAGAAACAGGTAGTGTCAGCTCGCGTGCGTGCGACGTCATCTGAAGTGGCGGTTGAGGTGCGCAGACGCAGTGCGGAATAACAATAATCATGAATGAATTGTAATGGCGGTCGGTTTAATTGATGCGGCGAGCGGTCGGACCTGTCTCCGAGCATGTGTAGGGATGTAGCTGAGCGGTTGTATATGTTGTCGATAAGAATTTAATTAAGAAATCTGGGATATTTTTTTTTATTCACAACTGCTAAGCCTCGTCCCACCTGATGGATTATACCGTCTACAAACAAAAGCCAATATTTTCAATCCAACTTCAAATAATCATCAATTAGTTTAAAAAACTAAAAAACACGCTTTTAGTAAACACGTTAAGTAGTTATCTTGGATGTCCGCCATGTTGGATTTAAGTCACGTGCCTATTCCTGACAGCAAACCCTTTCATTTGATACCCATATCATGGGGGTGCATTTCAAATAGCCTGTCCGCCATCTTGGACGTCCGCCATATTGGATTTAAGTCACGTGACTATTTTTTTTCGTATTCCTGACAGCAAACTCTTTCAATTGATACCCATATCATGGGGGTGCATTTCAAACAGCCAGTCCACCATCTTGGGGAGGCCGCCATATTGGATTTGTAATGACGTTTCTTAGCAAGTCATGTATTGTCATCAGAACTCAGAGCGTGTGCAAAATTTCATCCTAATCGAAGACCGGCAAGTGGGTGAAATTAAGATTCCAAGATTTTCTTACATATAGTTAATTACAAGTGAAGCTAATAAAAGCGTGAAAGGAGAAGATTCCTAATTCGACTGTATGTTTTTTTCTTTTTTTTGTGTTTGTTACTCGATATCTTCGCCAATTGTAAACCGATTAAAATGATTGTTTTTCATTGAATAGTTTAGGGCATTTTCTCGAGGTTGATCCCATTTAAATTTTGTCGAAATTGGTTCGTTCATCGTCGTTCGTTTGTTTATGTTTAGCTTTTCTAATTATACAGGGTGGCTGGTAAGATGACAGATGCATTTCAGTTCCGGAGGTGAGTCAGAAACCAAAAATAAACAACCTTTTTCAAGAAACATAATGATCAATTCTCAAAAAAAATTAGACTTCTTATACAAATATCAGGTCATTAGCCAACTGTATGAGAAGTCCACTTTTTTTGTGAATTTGACCACTGTTTTCTTGGGGAAAATTATCATATTTCCTGTATGAAGTAGCTAAGCAATGTATTCTTTTTTTTACAATTGGGAAACCCTTGGCATCAAAATAAAAATTAAAATTAAGAAACAAAAATATTTCCCTTCATTTCATTAAAAAAGATAGAGTAAAAAACAACCAGCCAAGCGCGACTCGGGGTCACACAAATTGGGTTCCGCAACAAAAATTTAACTTCAAGACCTTTCAATACATAATTTTCTGTAAAACTCCAATAGGGGCTACTTATTCTGGACTTTATGGGAACGGAAGGTTTTAGATTAGATTTTTCATAGATTTTCCTGTAATCTATGAATTTAACCTCATATACGTAGGTAGGGATACCCAAAAGTCACCAGACTAAAATTCTGGAGGTCGTAGTTTGCTTAGTACCAACTTCTGCCACTAGAGGCGTGTAGAGCTACCCTTTTCGAGTTAGTATGCCAAGTGTCTTCTCTGGGGAAGACTACGCTCTACTTGTATCTATTTTGCAGTAAAAGCTGTTTTGCACGCTCGTCATTTTTGCAAGTCGTCAAGTGAAATCAAACATCAAGAAAATGTTAATTTGTTTTTTTGATAAGAGAAGTGTTTTCCATTTATAGTGTGTTCTACAGAGTCACACAATTAATCAGGCTTTTACCTAGAAGTTTTGAAAAATTGCACAACGGTTTGCTGCAGGCAAGGCCTGATTTGTGGCAGATGAAAACGCGCCCGCGCACACCGCCATGTCTGTGCCCAAATTTTAGGATAAAAACGGCATAGTACCATTGGGTCATCGATTTACATTAAACGTGTGCCAAATTTTAAATCAATCGGTTTAGAAATTTCCGAGTAATTTAACTGTTACAGATGGACGGACAGACACACGAGTGGTTTTATAATGGAACCGTTTTTACTTTCGAAGGTTCGGAACTCTAAAAAATACTACTAAGTTGATTTTGATTTTTAATGTATGTATGTGAGATAATAGGTTATTAATTTATAGCTATACATAATTTACTGTCATTATATAAAGCCTTGGAAGATTTGCTGTTTTTTAAAAAATATTAAGTCATATGGAAAACTATTTCTAATTTCTTATTTTAAGTACATATTTTGTATAGATTATACAAACAAATATGAATATATAAGAGAAAAATGTACTCAATTAAATAAAATATCACTTAGTAATTAATAAAAATCATTCAAGTGTTAGTTATTGATCGATCAAAGAAGTCATTTTTAAATTACAACTCCACAAAACAAAACCTTTATTGAAAACGTTACAACACTAGCGAAATTCACATCGCGTGCGCGTTCACTTATCGAAGCTTCATTCTCATGAAGTTCATAATGACAAGAATCTTACCGAAAGCTAACAGCAATTTCACAAAACTGTTGCTTCCCTGAAAGCTAATATAAAAGACGACAATCATCATACTTCCGTCTATTGATTCATCTTCTGCTGATTGTTCAATTAAAATAAGTTCAACGCTGTTGACACTAGCACAATTACCCTTGACACTCAATCGGAAGTAGTATCAATTGGAGACGCTTCTGCATAACAGTAGTGATGTTTAAAGACAGTTGCATCATCGTGGTCAGATGTCGAGTCATCGGCCGCACGCCGGGCGGATGTTGTTAACCAACCCTTGATTAGCTGAGACGTTAACAGCAGTCCAGGCAAGTTCAAACAATTAACTGTATAGAAGTGTCCGACTCTAATGAATGATGCAGACTTGCTCCATTTAATTATACAAACACCGTGACAAGACGCGGCTTACAAATTGAGATTAATTCAAGATGCTAGGTATCCCTGCTAAACAGAATTATAAAAGCACAAGTCATATAGATAGTACATGTAAATTTAAGCTTTAGCGTGATCCGGTTAAGGTTTTATATAAAAAAAAATGTTGATAGGAAACAATTGAGAAATGCTTCTGATAATAGTAACTTGCGCAACAAAAGCGTTTAACCTTTGGCAATTCAATGTCCTGCGGCTATTTATATGCTTGCTCTTGAGAGGCTTTTACTTTTAATTTTTCTCTTCTCTCTTGTGTGATGTATTTTAACGGTTTCTATGCAGGAACCTTTAACAACGGCTCTTTTGTTAAGGAGACTAAATCAACGTTGCTATAGATTTTGCAAGTATGTAAACATTGCACAAGATATTTTCTCATTATAAGTATTGCTCGGCCGGCAGCGGTGTTCTTTGAGTCGTTGCCATCCTAAATCTTCTCATACATTGTTAAAGGAATTTGGTTTGAAAATGTTTGTTTTGGATTTGTTTGCATTGCCGTACGATGTAGATTTTCCAGGATTTGTGACAATGTTAGTTTTTAATTAATGTAATATATTACATTTAATCGGTTAATTTTAAATGTTTTCTTCCTGGTTTCATGAAATATTATGTTAATATGTAGTTTGTAATTCTTGTTTTATAGTCATCTTTACATTATTTTCTTCTAAATTTTACTTCAATTATTTTTTTTATGTCTGTGTATATGTCTTTACTGAACTTACTTATCTTTTTTTATTCACAATTGATAAGCCCTTGGCATCATCTCACCTGACGGTAAGTGACAATGATGCTGAAGATGGAAGCGGGCCTACCAAGATTCCCCAACGCAATAAAGATGTGGCTATCATCTTCAAACTGGAACACATCAATGCTGTTAACAATGATGTTCGGCGGCAAAACTTAGATAAGATGGTGGTAACTAGCTAGACGGACTATGAAAATGCCCTACCATCAACCAAACCGACTCTTACAAAGTTGACCCCGCCGGGAATCGAACCCGCCACCTCCTGGTGTGAAGTGAATGAACTAATCATTACGCCACGGAGGCGGTTAAATCTGAGGCTTACTACGCAGCTTCAATATTTTTGTTTTAGCCTTGACGTGATTCATAACGGGATATGTATTCATGGTCCGTTCCTTTAATCATTCAGAGTTTTTCGTAAAGCTAAAGACACGTCAATAATCGTCATTATCTATGAATATAAAAGAAAGTCGTGTTAAATACACCATTTATAACTCAAGAACGGCTGGACCAATTTTTATGAATTTTGTGTTTTTGCATTTGTCTTCGTCGGGAATAGGATAAAAAGTATTGAAATATAATATTCATAAATAAAAAAAAATAACAGTCAAAAAATTATTGATTTTAGGGTAGGCTAGGGTAGTTTAGTGTAGGTGTAGTGTAGTTAGAGTAGGTTAGTGTAGTGTAGGGTAGGGTAGGGTAGTGTAGGGTAGGGTAGAGTAGTGTAGTGAAGGGTAGTGTATGGTAGGGTAGTGTAGTGTATGTAGGGTAGGGTAGTGTAGGGTAGTGTAGTGTAGTGTAAGGTGGAACGAAGTTCGCCGGGACAGCTAGTTTTAAATAAAATGATGTCACACGTACGCTTCATAATCGATACTAAAATAAAACTCTATAATAATATCTACCTTTTTGATTTTTTTAGACCAGACTAAAAAAAGTTCAAAGTCCAATAAATATTTCCGACACATATTTTAACATGAGGGGACTTTATAATATCGTTCAGTGAAGGGTCAGGGTCATTTTATGTTCGTGTCGACATTGCTACCGGGCCGGCGAAGTGTGTTAGGAATACAACAAATTTTATTTTCCCTCAGATTAAAACATTTGTAGTGTATGCGACAGAAACTTATTAGGTATAGTGTTTGAATGTTAAGAGTCTCCAGGAGGCTCGAGTTTCCATACAAACGTAGTTCCGCTTTAATACAAAAACTACATGCAGGATTGAATCCAAACTTACTAAATATATTGAGTAGACACATTATCGATGTTTGTAATTAGTTTTAATCGTAGTACATTTTAATGTAACTAAATGAAGGCTTAAATTGGTTATATACTGCTCTTATTTTTTTCCGTTTTATATTAGTACATCGAAAACTAATTACAAACTTCGATATGTGTCTCCTTAATATATTTGAAAAGTTTGGATTCAATCTGGCATGTAGTTTTTGTATTAAAGCGGAACTACGTTAGTATGGAAACTCGAGCCTCCTGGCGGCCCTTAAGTTCAGTTTTAATATTTTTATTAGAATATTTAAAAAACCACGAATAAACAGTGACGTAGGTCCAACTTCGAGAAATAAATTAAGCGTCATATCCAACTCGGCTGCGCAGCGCTCGGGAAACTTCGCAGTATTTTTACGTCTCAAATACCGCAGTGTCTCAGGACTAAGGTATAAGGTCATTCAAAGAGCGAGCTATGCTCGGAGTTTCCAGCGTGATCGAATCAGAAATGAGATCCGTAAGAGAACCAAAGTAACCGACATAGTTCACAGAGTTGCTTAACTCTTGTGGCAGTGGGCCGAACATATAGCTCATAGAACGGACATCCGTTGGAGTAGTAAAGTTCTCGAGTGATGAATGTGCAGTAGAAGATGTGGCGTAAAAGAGCCTAACACTGAGTGTACCAAGGAAGCCGTTGGATGCGGGCAGCGTAGGACCGGTCGTTGTGGAAATCCTTGGAGGAGACCTTATTTGTCCACGTACGTATACAGGGTGTAACAAAATTAGTGTAGGTCCCTTTAACTGGGGCTTCTACTCATCATACTGAACAACTTTTGTTCTACGACTTTGCTGAAAACATAAAAAAAAATTTACTCTTCATACAAATCGATCAGTTGATTAAACGATTTTGTGCATTGTATGGAGGGTTCACATTTTTTTTTGAGAATGGGGTTCCTTGGAGAAAGTTGTTCAGTATGACGAGTAGAACCCCCAGTTAACGGTATCTACACCGATTTTGTTACACGCTGTATATATGAGACTTGATAAAAAAAAGAGTTTGTATGAGTGGTACCTTACTCAGATTTTTAACTATCCAGTCTTTACTTACACAGTACAGGTCTCATTAATTCTTATTTATTTACAAAAAATTCACTAAAATCGTTAGAGACAATCCTTTTTAAGACTTGGTTTGGTTGGTGGTAGAGCATTTTCTAAGCCCGCCTGGCTAGCTACCATCATCTTGTCTAAGTCTTGCCGCCAAACATCAGTGTTAACAACATTGGTGTGTTCCGGCTTGAAGATAAGATAGCCAGTTCTCCATTGCGTTGGGTAATCTTGGTAATCCCGCTTTCATCTTCGGCATTATCATCACTTACCATCAGGTGAGATGACGCCAAGGGCTTAGGTAACAATTGAGCTTAGCAACTTCATACAACGGGCCAGAAATGACGTTTCAAAAAGGAATGACGGAACAAAGAGAATGGCGGTGAAATCGTATACATTCGACAACCAAACTGTAACCAATCTGTATCAATCTGGATGACGAGGGGGTGAGGTCGGAATCTAGAAAGAGGCAGGGAGTGTCCATACTGTATGTTAGTACTAATATATTTATTATGTACTTTGCTACAGTAGTGGCATCTCCCAGTGGTTTCCACAACTACCCCTTTTATAGAAATTATCTACCTACAGTGCCCAGAAATAGAACTCCAAGACTGATACCGAGGACATAAGCCAGTTAGTTGGTGTAGCGTCACACATATCGTTATACGTCGTGCAAAATGCTAAATAGCATAATGAATTATTTATGATTCAATAAGTCTACTCGTAACCAACATAGCTCACAGAATCGCTAAACTGAAGTGGGAGTGGGCAGGACACATAGCTAGTAGAACAGATGGCCGTTGGGGCAGTAAAGTTCTCGAGTGGCGACCGCGCACCGGAAAACGTAACGTAGGCAGGGCTCCCACACGGTGGACCGATGACCTGGTGAAGATCGCGGGAAGCAGGAAGCGGGAAGTGCAGGTCCGGTCTTAGTGGAAATCCTCGGGGGAAGTCTTTGTCCAGCAGTGAACGTTTTTCGGCTGACATGATGAAGTCTACTCGTAATGGGAGGCCCACTTCTGGTCATCTGATCACCAACAAAAAGGTGATGGAAACATCTAAGTACTTACTTGTGGACAGTCAAATTACAAGATCGATTTGTCACCTCACGCGTCGGATAAACACTCGTGTCTACAAGGTGTTATCATACGCTATCAAGTTGATTCCATAAATGCATGATCCCAGTTGCCTTGTCCAAGATATTGACAAATGGGAAAAAAGTGTCAGAACCACTGCACAGTTAAAGTATAATACAGGATGTAATAAAATTGGTGTACGTCCCGCTTAACTGGGGCTTCTACTCATCACACTGAACAACTTATGTTCTACAAGTTTGTTGAAATCGCAAAAAAAAATTTGAACTCTTTACACAATTTGATGAGCTTATCGACGAATTTTATGCATTCTTGTATGGAGGGTCAAATTTTATTTTTGAGAATTAACTATGGGTTCCTTTGGAAAGTTGTTCAGTATGTTGAGTAGAACCTCCAGTTAACGGCTAAACCAATTTTGATACACCTGTATAATTAGTACTAACGCAGCATACGAGTAGTAGTTCGAGGAATGAAATCACACGGTCAGCTGACCTTAACATTGCTTTTAATCTTAATAATGCTGGTTCAAGTGAGATTGAGATGAAAGACCACCATGAGAAGCATAACCATAATTGTATCAACCATAAGATAATATTTATTGAAAAGATTCGTTTGTTCAATCGTAACTGTTCGAAAGTTGTTCACCAATTTCGATTAAACTTACTACCTACAGATCTTGTGAGCAGGCAAGCGGCAAATTCTGGTAAAAAAGTAATAGAAAAATAAAGGTTTAGGTATTAAGTAATGACACTCAGTGGGTGGGGTGCATAGCTCGTAGAATAAGTGTCCGTAGGCGTAGTAAAGTTCTCAAGTGGAGACCAAACACCGAAAGAGAAGACAAAGCGTACGCAGGGCCTTTACTCAGTGGATTGACGATATGGTGAAGGTGAACGTTAGCCGCTGGATACGGGCAGCGCAGGACCTTAGTAGAAATCTTTGAGGAGGTCTATGTCCAGCAGTGGACGTTTTTCGGCTGATATGATGATTATGAACTAATGGCAATAAATCAAAAACCATAAAAAGTGTTTCTAAAAGTGTTTTTGATGAATAGATGGCTGCCCTTTCATGGCTTATGGCTATGACTGGAAGAGATCTCTCTTAGGGATTAGTCGGCCTTTGTAGTACATGTGTACTTTTTTTAAAATTCGCGTGATATGTTTTGTAAAATAAAGAATATACAAACAATCAAAAAACACATTATTGGCAACTGGGAACCCTAATGTGGCTTTATTTATGGGTTAGTGAGAATGAATATAGGTATATTATCAAGTTGATTCTAAATTGATTGCGTCTAAATCGGTACTTCCACCCACGCTCCACCAATATTGACTCAAGATAGGAGCATCGGCGAAGGAAGTATTTCTAGGTACCTTGGTAGGTACTTTAAAATTATTGATAGCACCTTTTAACGTTACGTCGTCGTCGCGACTTCTGGTAAAGTTATTCAATGGTTCTATTGTAAGTGTTGGTGTGTGGTGTGATGGTTTACTGAATACTTTTAAATGTTTATGTTAAATGGAATTGTGGATCATATGTTTTAAAATAAAACGAGAAAAACATTTTAATTTTACATGAACAAGGAAAAAAAACATTAAAAACTTCTACAAATTACTTTAAATCAGCCACTAACCTTCCAACCTTCACTAAACCGGACTTGACTCCCGGGATGAAGTAAGTATAGCATAACCTTTCCAAGTTTGGAAAGAGACCCATGTTAGTAATTACCTACCCTTATTCTGTACCCTTGTCCAACAGTGGGGATAATCGGTGGCTTAGTGTATTGTCATAAGTAGGTAGCTTTATCAAGGTACCTGTCTGACCTTGGTCGCAACTAAAATTCTTTCACTGAATTAGGTGCACCTTTGATAAACGCCGCTCGCCGCTGCGGGCTCGCGTCAAATGGTTCTGTCAAAGGAGCCGCCCTGAGTTCAATCGCAGCGCCACCGACGACGTTACACCCGCTTGAGGTCGCGCGAATCTACTTCAGTCTTTAATTATTAATGCAAGTAAAGATTCTGAAGAAACTTAGTCCAGTAGTGAAAGTAATTAAAATGTATGATAAACTAGCTGATTCCCGCGGCTTCACCCGCGTGGACATTTCTATGACTTTTCGAGGGTGCGCAGTGCGCGAGCCGCAAGCGGCTCGCGAGCGTGGTAAAAAGTAGCCTATGTTTTAACCCAGGTCCTAATCTGTCTACCTACCAAATTTCAGCCAAATCCGTTCAGTAGTTTTTGCGGGAAAGCGTAACAGACAGACAGAGTTACTTTCACATTTATAATATTATAGTAGGGATTATATAAAAAAAAACTTATCTAATTTTTTTTTGTAAAATTATTTTATCCTTCAACCCATTTCCAGAACTCCGTTCGAGCCTACCCTGAATTAGGGCGATTGGGCCTTATTCGACCACGCGGGCTCAGTGCGGGTTGGTCGACTTCACACACAACCAGCGAGTTTCTTCGCAGGCGTGTGCAGGTTTCCTCACAATGTTTTCATTTACCGTATAAGAGCGTCGGATAAACGTACATATAAAATCGAAATTCGAAATCACAGTCGTACGTGGCAGGATTCGAACCACGACCTCCCGGACAGGAGGCGGCGTCCCTAGCCATTACGCCACCGACGCTCAATATAATTATATACATAGCTAAATCATATTATTAAATTAAAAGAGTGTACCATAATACCTACCAATCCTACTATGTAATTTTTAAAACGAGAATGTTCACTTTTGATTGCAGATTCGAACATTTTCGGAGAATGTTTGTCTGCGACAGAGAATTCACGAATTTGGCGTATTCCTCCTTCAGTAATTAAATCAAGGTAATCTGCATCACATTAATAAAGAAAGACTGTAGGATTTATCCAGGCGTTGATCCGGAGTAATTGTTTTCATCCCAAATGGCAAATTGGAGATAATTGTTACAGTTTATTTAAAACCCGTGTAGCAGGCATTCGGACTTTGTAGATTTTTTTTCTTCAAATTTTATAAGTGGACATAAATTTTGTCTTGTAACACCTGAACTAAAAAAAAACACGTACTTGGAAATTATTGAATAAATATTGTAATGTAATAGTAGCGAGTGGCCACATTGTACATACTGACATCTATTATTCAAGTACTCCACTTGTCACGTGACAAAACCTATTCATTCACAATTTACACCCAGAAGACACAATTGCAGAAGATGATAAGTCCAAAGAACATGACTAACAAATTGGCAGCTTCAGTCAAAGAAGTAAGACTCAGTTTTCAGTCAATGTTTTTTTTTCCAATAGTAACGTGCAAAGCGGTATCAAAGCAAACATGACGCCTCCGCAAGGGTTACCAGATGTTAATAAATTGAAAAGTCCTGACAAAAAGCCTGATTATTATCAAAATTCCCTGACATTTCACTAAAACGGGGCGCTCGGTTACAGGACGAAAAATCATACTAGTAAAATACCACTTATGGAAATTTCTTTTGAGTGCCGACCGGTCACTCACCGACTCACAATCTGCCATTGGGGCTACTTTTACTCTCTATTCAATGAAAAAGCACTATTCATTTAAGTTCATGAGCAACAGTACCTTGATGGAGACCTAAAAATACGTAAATAATCCAAAAAAACCCTAACATTTTCAAAGTCCGCCCGGAATCCTGACAGGTGCCTAAAAATCCTGACATGTTAGGACAAATCCTGACGTCTGGCAAGCTTATCCGCAACGGACTCCCCTCTGTGGAAAACAATAATGGCATATAAATGGCCAACTTGACGCCACAATGGTCAGAAAAGATAAAGCGAAGAATTATACGGAAATTTCAAGGCGTGATCTTTTGTCAACAAAAATTTTGGACGTCCACTAGATAACAATTTGCACTTGGAGTGTGTCAAGCATTGTGTTGGCGATATTATAAATAAACATTACAAAGGCTACCAGATGTGTGAAGATGCTTTCAGTTTGCTCAAAGCGACGCAAGCGCAAGCCTTTGACAAAGCACTGGACTCTGGTAATGGTGAACAGCTGATTGATCCTTTTATTAAAAGGTCTTTACCTATGAAAGTGCCGACTAGACAAAAAAGATTTAAAAAAAAGTTATTGAAACAAATTTTATTCTCAAAACATCATTAGACTATTGGAAATTAAAAGGATACATATGCCTATATTTTGTGAGCGCCATGGATTTAAACCCACGAATGTGATGAACACTGTTTTTTTTTTCACCTGAAAAAAGTTGCCTATTATAGAGGCAAGAATACACATTTCTAATTTTAAAGCTCTAGAGTTATCGCAGCATTTTCTTTGTTACTAATGTCATGTTTGGGAACACTTCGTCACTTTCAGAAGAAAAAAAAATTGGTGAAAATTGCCCCAATTGACCACTAATTAGAAAACGCTTTTGTTCCATTCAATGGTACGCAGCTCTGAGGATTAGAACATGAAAGACATCACACTGGTCACACATAAAAGACCATAAAGAAGTGTCACTATATGGTGAGGTGATAAAAAAAAAGTCAATAGTTAAAAACAGGAACTTTTTTTTCTATAAAAATTGGCATTGAAGTTTGAAAACTGAATCGGCAATTTCATAAGTAAAGAACCTATTACATTGACAAAAGGGACCGCAAAAGAATACATAATTAAGTAACTGCATATGAGTTTAACATGGAGTTAACCTGTAAAATAAACTTAGTCGTAATTTAGATTTGGTTGACATAATGAATTTCAAATAAGTGATCAAAATTTTTCAATTCGTTGCAATTCCACAATTATTTAAATGGTATGTAAAGATAATCCTTTCTAATACTATAAATGTGAAAATGTGTGTGTTTATTTGTTTATTAGTTTGAAACCTTTTCACGCTTCAACACCTTGACTAATCTTGATGAACTTTAGCATGCAGGTAGCCTGTGTCACGGGGAAAGACAAGGGCTACTTTTTATCACGTGAAAATAGAATAGTCCGATGCAGTTCCTGAGAGAACTGAAAAAAATACTCATAGATTGCTAATCACAATAGCCCGATCTGGGATAGAGATTTGGAGAAAACTCCTTTTTACGCTCGCGAGCCGCAGGCGGCTCGCGCATCACTCATCCTCAGAGGCAGCCATAAAAAGTATGTCCACGCGGGCGAAGCCGCGGGAAAAAGCTAGTGTTTTATAAAAGTAATGTCATTGATAATTCTAATCGGCCTGATTCAGGGTAGGCTCGAGCCCCTCGGTGGGGACGTATATGAGCTGATATAATAATATAATGTCATTGATATAAAAAAACAATTTAGAAAAGAGTTACAGAAGTCGACAAAGATTTCGCATATATCTCGCAACTAACAACAGGAACCTACATTTCGTAACACTTGTCACTAATTGTGCAAAGAGCAATAACAAATTATTTCCGGTTACATCGAATAAGTACATCCGAGGGAAGTAAAGCTAACAATGAAGCTTGTAAAACCATCATTCTGTTGTAAAATATTTATGGTGCACAAGTTGCAGACGAAAAAGCCGCATCATACAAAACAAATTGCCATAACGATGCCTTTACGACCATGATTTACACAAAGCTTCTCGGTAGCTCTCGAAACGATATTGAAAATTTTAATAAAATGCACATATAAGAGGAAGCGAATTGAATAACGTAATATGATGTACATACTCTGTAATTTATATCACGAAGTATTGTTGTAAACTTACGCAACATAATTCTGTCGGTCATGGCTTAACAAGGGATATAAAAACAAAAACAAAGAGGATGGTACAAAAACACGCATACATTATATAAGACTGGAAGATGAAGATACGCGTCTTCATTAAGTAGGTTCCAATCATCGGTAGATTGTGCCTTGTTGTTATTAAATTGTAGAAAGTCATCGTGAGGCCATTAGTGGAGATAACCATATTGATCTGTTAGATGTAACTGATGACTTAGATATGGCTGGTGGTTGCATCCAGCCCTGAGATCGGGTTCAAGGTGCAACAGATACTTCTTTATAGATATTGTGTCCATTCTGCTAGCAGCGACAGTTACCGTGTAAATTAAATAGATTACAATGTAGGACTCGCGAAAGTAGGGTTCCGTAGTCTTTTAGAAAAATAAATGTATAATTTAAAAAACAAAATTTATTTTTACAGTTGGTAAAAGGACATTTGGTATGGAAAATCGATGAACTTTTTACAAATCACATCCTTAGTTGGTCGACTATTACTAATAAACTAAGAAAGCCTACTAGGCCGTGATAGTTTTCCTTTTAAATTGATTATATATCCTTCTATTCTCAATTATTCTCAGATGTCACAATTTATCTGGTAGAAGGGGGGGGGAGAGGGCAGTGGGACGACGACACTTGACTCTAATAAAAAAATGTACTTTAAAGCTTATTATTTCGTAAACGGATCGTAATCGAAAAATAGTTCTGTTAAAATCTCAGTAATTTTAAAAGAGCTATTCAACGATATCTCACACAAAAGGGTACGTCATGAAAAAAAAATCATCCCGTCTTTACATGTAAGGGTGTACCCTAAAATTATTTCTTCAAGATTTTATTTTACTACTTTATCGGCGTGATTAATATGTACGTTTACTCATGCCAAATTACGGATTTCTAGTATACTAATAGTCTCTGAGAGTCTCTAAGCCGCGGAAAGACTGACACACAGACATGGCGAAGCTATAATATAGCTCCTTGTTGGCTACGGAACCTTAAAAAATGCTCAATGTGGAGATAATAATATTGATTTGGAAAGCAATCCCTGGCTCAGGTTTGGTTCGCTTGGTAAGAGAAGAAGTTTGTCTGAATGTGTATTTCAAGGAAGATATCACGTCCATATAGAAGCATTCGTTTAAATATTTGTGAGTAGTAAAAACGTCAAACCTGGGTGATTATGTAGGGTAAAACCAGAACCCGATTGTAATTACTCTAGTTTGCGGATGAATCGCATGCTATTTTATTAATCTATCGAAAGACTCTCCAACTACCACTAAGTTGACCATGTCTCATATCTCAGTGCGATTGCATGAAAAAGCAAATGCTATCAAAGATTCTGCGGGGTGGATGTCCTGATTCTCGGCGGTACATCTATCCTAAACGTAATTCACATGGATTAGGCAATTATCCCCTGTACGGGGATAGATGTCCCAAAATATAGAGATTCGTAAAAATCGCTAATACTCTGGGAATATTAAAGATAAAATTTTTTACTCGACATAAAAAAGTAGGTTAAAAATTAAAGAACCGACCAGTTTTACAAATAAAGTATTTTTCTTATTGTACGGACGATGTAGAGTGGTAGAGTGATTTAAAAAAGTGTGGCAACTATCCGGCTTTTACCCTATATTAAACAAATTGTAAGCCATACTGTTCATAAGTACTTTCCTACGTAAAATTAAAAATGTGGTGTGGTAGAGTACATACTACTGAACAATTAATATAACATTGAATTATTATTATATTAGCCACGAATATAGGTACCATAGGACACATACATGGTTTGTATTAGATGTACCATAGTCAGATGATTTTTCCTGGAATATTGCACTATATATGCCCTTCTATTTACTTGCTTTTTCAAATGTCCTGAAACAGCGATTCAGCTAGCAGAGGGGAACACTTGACTCTAACAAAAATTATAAGCACTTTAAAGCTTTACATTTCACACAAGGATTACTGATATTTTTGACACATAGACGAGGGAAAAAACTTCAACACTTTTACGTGTAGGGGAGGTCAAGTTACAGCATTCTAGTACTAAGTGTCTTTGACGGAAAGACGGACATGACGAAACTACAAAGTTTGTACATGGATTTTTATAGGAGGAACCTTAAACAGATTTTACCATGAATAACGAACTACTGTGTATGGTAGACCATACAAAGTAATAGAAGTTAAAAAGTTAGAGGGGGGACAACCACAAAAAGTACTTTATTTGTCAGTATATAAAAAGTGATAATAGCTTTATATATTTTAGTATAAATTTAAATGTATAATTTTTGATTTATTATTTTTAAAGCGTCTTTATCCAGAGACGTGGTGGTACGGAAGCCTCGGTGAGCGAGTCCGACCCGCACTTGGCCGGATTTTTTTATTAGGCTATTTTAACTGCAGTGGATCCTGAAAACATTCTGTCAAGATTATTATATTTTATTTGTGGTAGCATTCGTTGTTACTTTCGATCTTATACGAGGGTCGGATGCAACGAAGCTTTAGAGATAGCTTCTGGCTTTGTCTGTGATTGCTCTAATGATCACGTGCCGCTTGTTAGCGATCAGTGGCCATTACTATTGACGATTGATTCTTTATAACCGCCGCTGCATCGCTAGATTTATTACTTTCACACCTAATGGTGCTATTATTAGCCCCTATAGGCTAAGTGGAGTAAGCTTTATAAAATAGCGACGGCTTTAATTAGTAAGAGGTAAGATATTGTTGGTGTTTAATGAATCCGACAGAAAGCCTAAGAATGAGTGAGGCCCAGGATTGCGCTTAGTGCAAGTCAACGGAAAAGCTTATTTTAGGACCAATGTCAAAGTATATAATTAGTACTAAAATACAGTATGGACACTCCCTGCCGCTCTCTAGATTGCTACCTCACCCCCTCGTCACCCAGATTGATACAGATACGTTAGAGTTTGGTTGTCGAACGTATAGGATTTCGCCGCCATTTTGTTTGTTCCGTCATTCCTTTTTTGAAATGTCATTTCTGGCCCGTTGTATGAAGTGTCCAGGGTGTGGTTCGGTGATGGGGGCTGTCGAGCACTACGTCGTACACCAGTTCCTCATCGAGTCTCTCTCTCTCTCTCTTATCGTGTGGCACAATTAACCGTGCTATTCAAGGGATAAACGGAGGTTACCCCAAGGTTATGTGGAAGTCTTTCCCCAAAAATGGTAACGATGATGAATAAAATGATGATTTTCGAGAAGATATACCTACTTCTTGACCGAATGGTTCCTGGCTTAGAATAGGGCCATCCCATCTCTTTCAATGGTTGTCGTAAAAGACGACTAAGGGACTTAAACCGGAAGAAAGGCAGCAGCGTCTATTTCGCGATCTGCAGTCGACCTGCAACAACACTGCGATGGCCAACCCGCCTGCCAAGCGTGGCAATAACGGGAAAACCCCCTTATGATTAACACAGCTAAAAACGGCCCTTAGTCACGGCGGCCCCGCTATGCTTGGCCCTGGTAGCGGTCACGGGGTGCGAAGAATCCCCGGCAGATGCCAGGCTACCAAACCAAAAGAACATAGCGCAGGCAGGCCTTCCACTCAGCGGACCGATGGCCTGGTGAAGGCCGCGGGAAACCGCTGGATGTGTCGTGGAAATTCTTGGTGGAGGCCTCTGTTTAGCAGGGGACTTCCTTCAGCTGATATGTGATAGTTTTGAACTGACGAAAGACTCAGTGAATCTCAATGACAATAATAACAAGTACAGGCAGAACAACGTGGTTTTGAACAACCTTTTTGTTTTTTTATCTAGCGTTTTTCCGGCCTGGGCCAGGTTCCGCTTTCTGTCTCAATCTTCTAAATTTTATTTTATTGTCATCATCATATCAGTTCATATACATCCCCACCGAGGGGCTCGAGCCTACCCAGAATTAGGGCGATCGGGCCTTAGTCGACCACGCGGGCCCAGTTCGGGTTGGTCGACTTCACACACCAGAGTTTCTTCGCAGATAATATATGCATCCTCACGATGTTTTCCTTCACCGTTAGAGCATCGGATAAACGTACATATGAAATCGAAATTCGAAAAAAATTGGTAAGTGGCAGGTTTCGAACCACGACCTCCCGTACAAGAGGTAGCGGCCCTTGCCATAACGCCATCGGCCCTATTTTGTTGTATCTTCCTTAATTATACTCAGTTTTCATTTAACGGAAGGTAATAAATATAAGAAATCAAAAGTCACCAGTTAGTGTCAGCGTGATAGCCATCCTCACGTGACTATCGCCGCTTTATCGGTGAGATCTTCATTATCTCCACAAAAATCTTAAAAATTAACTCTCCAACACGTCATTAGTGTCGAATTAAGCCTCATTTACAAACTAAATGCAAATCGAAGTGACGGTATTGGACGAGCATTCTCATTTAGACCATTTCATTTTCTCAATCAACATTCATTTAATCGTTGTTCCGTGGCAAACTCAACAGTTTTTGGACGATATAAATTGTATTCGGTACCTATTACACAGTTCGGTCGCTTTGTTATTTAAGGTATCAAGATCAGTCGTATATTTTGTTTGTAACTTTCGATGGAGCCACTTTTTATCCTGCGTTCAGCGTCTTAATTAAGGGTCAAATGTTTTACGCTATAAATTTAACGTCGAATCGTTTGACTTGAAAACTATTGGTGTCATATATCAGTCGTTTAATTGAAATTTTTCTATTTTTAGGTTTCCGTATTAACATTGAAATTTTTCTATTTTTAGGGACCTAATTCAGGGTAGGCTCGAGCCCCTCGGTGGGGACGTATATGATATGATGATGACAATACACCCAACGGGACCCTCTTACTAAGCCTCCGTCGTCTGTCCGTCTGTAAGCGGGCTGTATTTCATGAACCGTAAATAGGTAGACAGTTGAAATTTTCACAGAATATCTATTTCTGTTGCCGTTATAATAAAAATACTAAAAATTAGAAAGAGTGAAAAGTTAAGGGAGGCTCTTCATACTAAAAACGTGTTTTTTTAGGTGATTACAAGTATTTTTGATTTAGCTCTGTCGTAAAAACGGTAATACATACATACGTCAAACTTGGTGTGATTATAGTACTAACACTGAGGTAAAACAACAAATACTAAAAATTGGCCAAGTGTGAGTCGCACTCGCGCTAAGGAGTCCGAACTGAATGACAAAACAAGCATATTTATGTAGCTCGCGTTGATGTCTTATGTTTGTAATTTGAATAGGTATCATTGTCGTGCAACGTCGACCAACCCGCTCTGGGTCCGCGTGGTCGATTAAGGTCCGATGGCCCTAATTCAGGGTAGGCTCGAGCCCCTCGGTGGGGACGTACATGAGCTGATGACAATCACTGTCATATTACTATGTAGCTGTGGGGAGAGGTGTGAAGGTACGGAACCCTCGGAGTGCTAGTTTGTCTCGCACTTGGCCAGTTTTTGTTGATCACGGCGTTGCATTGAAGTTATTGTATTGATGCCATGTAAAATGTGAAATGAAGTTCGCGGTTAATCAAATAAACTCTTATTGATACACGGATTCAATTCGATTCAGCGAAGAATAGGAGTTTTTTAATCTGTACTGTCTGTGTACTGTATCAGATCTCGTTTCTTTGGGAGGGGTGGTAACCGATTGCATTAATTGGAATTAAAAATAACGATGGCATTTACAAATGAATGACATGATAGCAATTAAGCACTCAGGCATTATGTGTGCGCAGGAGTGCCAGGATTATAATGTGGTTGGCGATTCTTGGCTTCGTCTCGATCCCTATCACGAAATGGGATCGTGGATGCGCGTGCGACGGCTGACTGGCGTGCCCGGTATGTTGTGCTGGGTATAAGCGCGTGGCTTGACTGGACTCATTAAATCGTGATTACCATGATAACTTATTTATGCGGTGTAATTAATTTTTGTGTAACGAATATCTAGTTCAGAAATAAGGGCGTTACATACTAGTAATAATAGAATAAATAGAGTTTAAAAAAAACTAAAAATCACGCTTTTAAAGTACATCAGACTAAAAAGTAAAAAATAATTCTTAATATAATTGAAAATAATAATTAACAAAAAATACTAGTATTATTGTGAAAAAGCGCGGGGCGCTCTGTGCCATATTTTTCGTCTATCGAACAAACCACACTTTTTCACAATAATACTAGTAATTTGTTAATTGTTATTTTCAACTTAAATTAAGAATTATTTTGTACTTTTTAGTCTGATGTACTTTAAAAGCGTGTTTTTTAATTTTTTTAAACTGTATATATTTTTTAGTTCAAACTTATAAAATTATTATATTGTCGCTGATTCTTGATAACTCTACAAAGTTTGAATTAAATCTGTCCGTTTAAAGTGGGTCAAAATCGAGTCCAAAGGAGTCGGTTACATACAAACATACAGGTGAAGCTAATAAAAGCGTGATAAAAACGACTTTCAAGGAAGTGATCAGAGAAGTTTACTTTTCGGGAATGGACGATGGAAGCAACTGAATTAATTTAACCGCCTCCGTAGCGTAATGGTTAGCCCATTCGCTTCACACCAGGTGGTCGCGGGTTCGATTCCCGGTGGGGTCAATTTGAAAGACTCGGTTTGGTTGGTGGTTATAATACCAGTGCTCGGAGAAAAAGCAAGGAGGTACGAGTACGCGAGCAACAACAACAGCAAAAAAATAATTATAGTTACTAATTTTAAATTAAACTAAAATATATTATAGTTTTAACTAAAAAGCGTCGGTGGCTAAAAAGCGTCGGTGGCAAAAAGCGTCGGTGGCTCAACCGGTAACGACTCGGTCCATCTAACCAGAGGTACCGGGTTCAAATCTGGCCGGCCAATGTACCAATGAGTTTTTAAAACTTACGTACATATACTTACCGATTGCTTTAACGGTGAAGGGAAAACATCGTGAGGAAACCTGCACACGCCTGCGAAGAAATTCGAAGGTTGTGTGTGAAGTCGACCAATCCGCACTGGGCCCGCGTGGTCGACTATGGCCTGATCGCCCTAATTCAGGGTAGGCTCGAGCCCCTCGGTGGGGACGTATATGAGCTGATGTGTGTGTGTGATATTATAGTTTTATCACTTTTTTAGATATTAAGAGATAAAATACCATATTCTTAATAAATTTATTTATTTATTTATTTACACTTAAAGTACACCAAAACAATTTAAACATTTTAACAACAATTTTTAACCATAAATAAAATCTACTCGGTCTATAAAATAAATAATTATACAGGGTGAAAAAAAAATGGTGTAGGAACCGTTAACTGGAGGTTCTACTCGTCATACGTCATACATCTAACTTTCCCCAAGGAACCCATAGTCAATTCTCAACAAAAAATTGAACTTTAAAACCAAACATGCACAAAATTGGTCCATCAGCTGATAGTTCTTTTTTTTGTAATTTAAACCGTTTCTTCGTTTACACTGTATTATGGTCGGTCACTTACAGGTCAGTCACTTACAGGTTGGTCAATCAGTCAGTAAAAAAATCTCCAATTAAACATGTAGCTAAGAGTAATAAAAAAAATAAGGCTGTTTCAATTTATTACAACATTACAATTCAGAACACTGTTTTTGGTTTCGTCTTAATAGACGTAATCACCTGTAATAGGTCTAATAGGTTGATTGGAGTCATAAAATACAGAAACGATACACCAAAATGCCCTACTTTGGTTCTGGACAGTGTAAGGAAAATTAAATTAGGGGCGATTAATGGTGCCTTAATAATGGGTATACCTACGTGTGTTGACCCTTTATCGAAGCGGAGTTTTAAGGAGCCTAGGGAAACAGAAATATGGGATCTTTAAACAAAAGAAAATATATGGGAATAACTGCAAGAGATTATTATATTGATACAGGACGTTACAAAAATGTTTGAATAAAATTAAACTATGTAAAAATTAAAAAAAAAATCCCGGCAGACCCATTATTTTAATTTTTTAACTGTTTGATCAGCTGACTAGCTAACTTAGTATGAACAAAGATAATTTGAAACATTAATGTTGAAATTTCTTATTAGAAATAATTAAACCATTTGTTTACATTTTCTTTTATGCCTTTTATGTTATGTGTCTATGCAGAAAATAAACTGTTAGATAAATAAGTAATTAGCAATCAAGTTACCTATTTCAATTTCAATATTTATAATATAATAATAAATATTTAAGAAAGTAAAACATTTTAAGTACTAACAATGTAAACCCTATACATTAGATTACATAAAATTTATTTATTTCATATTGTCAATGTCATATTACAATAAAACTTACTAAAAAATATTACAGGATAATAATGATCGTCCAAATAGTAATCCTTACTAATGTTATAAACGCAAAAGTTTGTATGTATGGATGTTTGTTACTCTTTTACGCAACAACAGATAAACGGCTACAATTAAACACATAGGCTACAATTGTAAACGCTCGCGAGCCGTTTGCGGCTTGCGCACTGCGGACTGTTAACGACAGTCTTAGAAACTATGTTCACGCGAACGAAGCCGCTGGCAAAAACTAGTAAAAAATAAAAGTATAAAAGTCAAACATAAAAAGATTATCAGATAAAAATTCAAAATGACACATTGATAACAATGTCAAAAAAACGTAATAAATCTAAATTAAATATGCTTTTTAACACGATTATTTAACTTCACCTGTATGTATGTATGTATGTTTGTAACCGACTCCTTTGCACTCGATTTTGACCCCACTTTAACCCTCCGCATGCCGATACAAAATCTGTCATAGCTTAACAAATACAAAGTTGAGTAACCTGTGACTCTCGGTAGATTCCGTTAATGAATCCTACGTGCTAATAATCCCCTCCCTGCAGTCTTAAGCCAGCTTTCTTCCGAGTCAGACGCGATCAAAGTGATCAAAGTGTAGTAATTGTCTCCAAAACGTCGGTCAAGAACATGATGAAGAATGATTTCGAAATTTTGAAGGTTTTTTCTCAAGGTTAATAAATATGCTAATTTGGTAATTTTTGATTAAAGTTTTGACTTATTCATATAAATACATATAAAAATAATCGTAGCTAATAAAAAATATAATATTTGTATATTTTTCTACTTAAAAACAGTCATTCTAATTGGGGTCCAATCCACCAGGCATGCGGACAAACATGCGGTTAAACGGACAGATTTAATTCAAACTTTGTACATTACAATAAATTCAAAATCAAGAATCAGTGACAATACAATAAATTCATAAGTTTATCTCATTATCCTGAACTAAAAATTGAAAAATAAATATAGTTAGAAAAAACACGTTTTTAAAGCACATCAAACTAAAAAGTGAAAAATAATTCTTAATTAAAGCTAAAAACAATAATAAACGAAAAAAGCGTGGGCGCTTTGTGCCATATGTATCGTATATCGAGCAACCAATTTTTCGTTCATTATTGTTTTCAGGTTATATTAAGAACTATTTATAACTTTTTAATTTGATGTGCTTTAAAAGCGTGTTTTTTAGTTTTTTTAAACTGTATTTATTGTTTTCATTATCTTGTTCTTATGTCTAACTTGCTTACGGTATACTGCTAGTTTGATGTTATGCAGGCAAATTGTATGATTAGTTATTTTACATACGGTCAGGTAAGTTGTATAATTCGTCCGTATATAAACGGCCAGGCAAAATGTAAAATGGTGTACGCCGAATCAGGCAATTTGTAATAATTCGTCCATATGTAAACAGTCAGGCAAAATGTTAAATTCTCTAAGCAGATTGTAAAATGCCGAGCCAGGCAAAATGTAATAATTCGTCCGTATATAAACGGTCAATGCCGAGTCATGCAAATTGTCAAAATGCCGTACGGCAGATTGTAAATGAGCTATATTAGGTTTCGTTAGGTTTGATTGATTTAATTGTCAAAGAGCCTCGCAAAGCGAGGCGCACCGCACTCGCTATTACATAATTTGTCTAACCGTATGAAAAATTACGAATTATACAGTATGCCGGTGACTAATACACCTGCTGTACAAGATGGATCAATACTATTTTTGAAGTGAAAACTTCTTTAGCGGCGTTGTGCACTTGTTTTGTAATGGGTAAAAAATGTTAAACTCGCGTCAGGACACGTGACCTGATCGAAAATTCGTAAGACGGATGGAGTTTTTTTGTTGATTTTTCTGAGATATAAACTTTTTAATGTAATATAAATTGTCATGTTTGTGTACGATAGCGCAATAAATAAATATTGTATTCTACCACATAAATGATAGTACTTTTATACTGATAATCAAAGCAATTCGTGCAAAATTATTCCCTAACCATTCCAAAATATCAAAAATGCACAACGTTAATATTCAAGTTTTCACTTCTGCCGGCACTCCCGGAGTGCAACCCGTCGTTTTTTTTATTTATTTCTTCGATAGGTTCTCAACACAGATTTTACAAAACCTACCAAGTGCGAGTGGGTGCCACACCACCCCACCACACAATGTAATTTGTGTTAATGTATTTCCAAAACATAAGGTGAATTCAAGGATTAACATATAAGTTTGTAGTTGAAAAAATGTTCTTTTCATCTCTCCTGCTCAGAGATTTGTTACCATAGATGGGTTATGCACTAACAAAAAACATTTGAAAATCGAAGCCATTTACACACACAATGTTATAGGTAGTTCCCTTCTATTGCACCGAATGTTACTAAGAAAAGAGATGCCAATTGGCATCTTTTTTTTTGCTTCACTTTTTAGACGCATGTAACCTATCTACCTTCCCTTATATATAGCATATCTCTGCTCCTGCTCGGAAAGTTTAATTTTCATGAGTAGATAGCCGGGTGGAACATTGCTTTTCCATCCCTAGGGAGGAAAGTATTTTCATCCCTAGGGTGGAAAGTAATTTTTTTTTCGAAGATAATTGAGATACATCATATTATTAAATTACATTAAAATAAGAGGTTTTTATATACTTTAACTCAACTATACATTGAACGACGTGTTTATTACGATCTATGGGTTGATATTAAATCATTTTATAGTTGGTCTATTTTTTAACAATTACAGAAGATTAAAATTTAAAAACATTTCTCTATCTGCTGCACGCCATAATGCCATGATAACATGACACTTTTTTTTTCAATTTTCGCCATGGCCACCTAGATGCACGTCGTGACCAACTCGATTAGGTACAATCTAGTCGGCCGTGGCAAGCGGCCATTGCAAAAAGGTTGGAGGCTCGGTTGGGTATAGGTAAACTTAATTTATTGATATCTGATTAATATTTTATATCATATAAATAATACATTTCCTCACAGTCGAAATGAAAAGTAGAGTGTTTAACTCGGGTGAAATGACCCATTCCACCCTCGAAGTATTGGCGCTCTCACTTCGTTCGAGCGCCAGAAATATCTCGAGTGATATGGGTCACTTTCTTCCCTTGATTAATAATCTACTATTCCTGCATTCGTTAGAATGTATTCGAAAAAAATAATTAATGATAATATTACAAATTTACGATATTCGAATTTTTGCTGTGAGACGTTCATCATAGAGCTGATGAACGTCCACTGTGGACATAGACCGCATACAGCGCGAAGTTCACCAGGTTATCGGTCCTCTGAGTGGCCGGCCTGCCTACGCTACGTTTACCGGTGCACAGTCGCCACTTTACTTTACCACCCCAACGGTCATCTGCTGTACGAGCTATGTGCTCCACTGCCACTCAAGTTAAAAAATTCTGAGAGCTATGTCGGTCACTTTTTTGATTACTAGCGAGTGTCGAATATGCGGCATAAATGGCCGTATTTTTTGATTTACTAGCGAGTGTCGAATATGCGGCATAAATGGCCGTATTTTTTGATTTACCAGCGAGTGTCGAATATGCGGCATAAATGTCCGTATTTATTACCGGACTGCCCAAAAAAGAACTTGATTTAGAATCTTGATTTTATACACCTCCAAAGGTCCGGAGATGCCCTATATAAGGTGTAACAAAATTAGCTAAAACTATTTTAACTGGTGCTTCTACCCATGAAACTGAACAACTTTCCCCATGAAACCCATAGTCAAATCGCAAAAAAAAAATGGATCTCCCGTACTAACTCAATCAGCTGATCAGCCAACTTAGTATGGGAAGTTCAAATTTTTTTTTGAGATTTGACTATGGGTTTCATGTGGAAAGTTGTTCAGTTTCATGAGTAGAAGCACCTGTTAAAATAGTTTCAGCTAATTTTGTTAGACCTTATATACATATGTAATGTATGTATATGTAATGTAATGTACGTATATGATATTAATTTCAACTTGATAACTTCATGCGTGCCTGAGAAAAAGGGTCTTGACGGACAAACACAGATAGACAACGAAGTGATCCTATAAATGTTCCTTTTTAGGGTTCCGTAGTCAACAAGGAACCCTTATAATTTCGTCATGTCTGTCTGTCCGTCCATCTGTCCGCGGCTTAGCTCAGAGACTATTAGTACCTACTAAAAAGCTGTAACTTGGTATTATACAGGGTCTTCGGCAGATGGTTGAAAATACGAAAATGGGGGATAGGTGGGGTCGCCTCCCACCTATTTTGAGAATAAAAAAAAATCTAGGACTTGTAATTTTTTTTACAGGATTTTTTTTCCTTTTTTTAGAAATTTTGCCATTTTTATACCTTTGAACACATGTAACTTTTTGTTTTTTAAAGCTAGCTCCAAAATCTTTTTTTTAGTAGACTTTTATAAGATTGTCGGCTCTAAAAAAAATTATGTTTGTTTCAAGTTATTGCTAAAAACAAAAATGTGGGCCCCCGAACTTAAAAAAAAAATTGAACAAAAATTTAAAAGTCAACTTTGCGATGCATTTAAAAAAAAAATAATGGGGCTGGAAGGCTTCTGTTTTTTTTAAAACATCTCTAAAGCTTAGGCTTTTGAATGGTATGTAATTTGTTTCGGTATCTTTTTTGTAACCGGAGTTGTTAATTTTTTTTACTCAATTGGACCATGTTGACGAAATTCCACTAGTTACATGTTTTGTGAAATGTATCAAATGCAAAGTTGAAAATAATGTAAATACTTACTGTTGGGACGGTTACAAAGAGCAGGTACGTTTTTTTACATTCTTGCACACACATAATGGCTATCTTTTGTCATTTATTGGCATATTGGAGTTAGCACTTCCATATGCCAATAAAATGTCCGCATATTCCGCATTGGTAAATTGAGCCATTTTAAACCACAACAAAGTCTTAACAAAACGTCTGATAATAACAAAAAGTGACAAACAACAAAAAAACTTAACAAAATCACAAACGTTAATAACGTTAACGTTTTTTTTGTTTTCGTTAATTTCACTTTGCTGTGTTTGTGATTTTGTTAAGTTTTTTTTAAAAAAACGTACCTGCTCTTTGTAACCGTCCCAACAGTAAGTATTTACATTATTTTCAACTTTGCATTTGATACATTTCACAAAACATGTAACTAGTGGAATTTCGTCAACATGGTCCAATTGAGTAAAAAAATTAACAACTCCGGTTACAAAAAAGATACCGAAACAAATTACATACCATTCAAAAGCCTAAGCTTTAGAGATGTTTTAAAAAAAACAGAAGCCTTCCAGCCCCATTATTTTTTTTTAAATGCATCGCAAAGTTGACTTTTAAATTTTTGTTCAACTTTTTTTTTAAGTTCGGGGGCCCACATTTTTGTTTTTAGCAATAACTTGAAACAAACATAATTTTTTTTAGAGCCGACAATCTTATAAAAGTCTATTAAAAAAAAGATTTTGGAGCTAGCTTCAAAAAACAAAAAGTTACATGTGTTCAAAGGTATAAAAATGGCAAAATTTCTAAAAAAAAGGAAAAAAATCCTGTAAAAAAAATTACAAGTCCTAGATTTTTTTTAATTCTCAAAATAGGTGGGAGGCGACCCCACCTATCCCCCATTTTCGTATTTTCAACCATCTGCCGAAGACCCTGTATATCTACACATTAATTACGCCGACAAAGTGGTACAATAAAATCTATAAAAAATAAATTTTTAGGGTACCTCCCCTAAATGTAAAGAGCGGGTGTTTTTTTTTGTTTATGTACCCTACCGTGTGGGTTATATTTTTTTTTTATTAAAAATTTGAGTGCGTTTGACTGCAACTCACCTGATGGTAAGTGATGATGCAGTCGAGGATGGTACACGCAAACTCAAATAATGCCTATTCACTCTTGCCTTGAAGATCGTTATACATAGTTAAATAGGTCTTATAAAACTTGTAAAGGTTTGCTAACACTGTTTTTCGATTAAGGGATCAGTCTTTAAACTGCTAATTTTTGTAAGTCAAGTGTCCGTCCGTCCTACCAGCTAATTCGCTATTTAAGGACATCTGAAAAAAACTGTAAATAGTAGTACATATCTTATATATAAAAATGAATCGCAAAATGTGTTGGTAAGCGCATAACTCGAGAACGGCTGGACCGATTTCGCTAATTCTTTTTTTGTCGAGTTCGTTATTGTCAGGAGAAGGTTTTTATGTAGGGTAGGGTAGTGTAGTGTAGTGTAGGGTAGGGTAGTGTAGGGTAGGGTAGGGTAGGGCAGTGTAATGTACCTAATGTAAGGCGGTACGTAGTTCGCCGGGACAGCTAGTAATCAATATAAAAGGAAAACTTTCACGACTACGTAAACTTTCTTAGTTTAGGAGTAATAGTCGACCAACTTAAGATGTGCAGTTTGATTTGTCAAAAGTTCATAGATTTTCCATACAAAATGTTCTTTTAACAACTGTAAATAAAATTGTGTTTTTAAAATAAACATTTACTTTTTGAAGATTTGGGTTCCGAAAGCCTATTTTGCGCGATTCCGACTCACATTTGGCCTGTTTTTATTTTTGATGTCGGAGCCCTAAAAAGCTTAATTTTTTTTAATGACTTCATTTAGGTATTATTTGTGCCGTTATTATTTCTTAAACTTTTACGACTATCTACTTCATAAATTCCATAAAACTATAGCCCTGTTTTGCAGTGAATTGCGTATCAAACGGTTAAAGTTGTTAATTTAGCGGTGGATCAAAGACGGCACCTGTACCCCTTGCTGTTAAACAAATAAAAAAAACGCCCGTTTAACTGTTATTATAAATATTAATAACGCGATTTCAAACCGTTATGCGAATAGCTAGGATGACCATGATTAAGGACTGCAGATTTTCTTTTTATACTGTGAGGGTGCTATCTCAATATTCGTGACAGATGTCAATAGGCTATTTGACTACTACTGGAAAATAGTTTTGTATTATTTGTTATTTCATAAAATGCAAACCATTTTAATAATTCCTGGAGATCTGTCGTATATACGGAGTATAACAATGTTAAAGTTTGAATTTAAAAAATACGCGCCAAAACGCAATTTTCGCTATGGCGTCTGGTTGCTTCACACATAAGTAAACAACAAACTGCTGTAATAGTGAAAGCACGCACTGAACCTAATGTTTACTTCTGTGTGACGTCATCAGAGTTGCGACCAATCACAGAGCGTTTTCAAACACGTGATCAAACCACAAAAAAATTTCATTTATGTTTTTTATACAGAAAATGACCTTATTTTTTTCAAAACATTAATAAAATATGCTTTTTACATTACCATTTATTAGTATGACAACAAATTGTTACATATTTAAAACATAGTCAAAATGCCTATTCAATTCAATTCAAGTTTATTCGAAAAAAAATTTAAATTGTGTAATAGCAACACTTGTCCAAAATAAGTGCTTTTAGTGCGCTGAATGTGTGACTCCAATTTTAATTCAACAGGCAACTTATTAAAAAGTAATACTGCTTGGTTTCTTGCGATGCGTTACAACTCTAAGTTGTGGTTTAAATTTGTTCTTAAGGTCTTTTCTCATTGTTTCCAACCTGACCTGCATCTCAAATTCAGTTTCATAATTTTGTCTTTTTTAATACGTCTGTCAGAAGGACTAAAATATAGACTGGGAACTGTTAGTATTCTGATTTTTTTAAAGTATTCCTTACAAGAATCCCATGCAGGAATACGTGCTATAGTTCTTATTGCCCTTTTCTGAATAACAAATGCTTTATTTATGTTATATTTGTAGCTGTTGCCCCAGAACCTTATGCTGTACCTCAGCTTTACTTCAACCAGAGCATAGTAAACCAGTATCAAGTGATCAGTTCTCATTGTCTACAAAGCATTGTCGCTATGATCTCTCGTTAAAACCTTCTCTCTTATGGTGTTGCGCCGACTCCTCCTTTCCTCGGAAGACTGCATAACATTATGGATATTGGATTGTACTGCGGTGCTCCTATAGCTATCCTACATGCGTACTTGGATTCAGCCCAAGGGTTCGACTGTATTCATCATCATCATATCAGCCGAATTGATAATTTGGTTGACATTTAAAATTTTATTTTTATTTTATTTTGTTTTGACATCTTATTTTATTTTTCTGTTTTAACACCTCATTTTAATTTAGTATTGACATCTTTTTTTGAAATATTTTTTTCAATATTTTTTGTTGTGACATGGATTTTTTGTATTTTTTGACGATCGTGTTACACTTCGACATTTTTAATATATTTTTTATAAATATGTAACTGGTAACATGAAATAAATTATCTAATCAATCATGGTCACCCTACGTTTCTTTAAACATCTCTACAGTTTTGACAAACTGCAAAACCAATTATAGTTCACGAGTCAAGGTGCCGCAGGCGCGCCCACAAAATTAATCAGCACGCCCTTTTTGATCTGTTTGTTTTAATCGACATACCTATACATCTACTTTTTGGCCCCTTGACCGCTGATTGAGATTTTATTCATGGGATGTTATTTTTTGTCAGATGCGCTTATCACTATTGATTTTTTAAGCCAAATCGATTATTTAACTGAGCATGAAATCATATTTTATGATGTCAGGAGCTACAAAAACTACTTTAATTAAATAGTTTGTTCATTGGAATTTTTAAATCATTTTTGCGTTGTCTTGTCAAAGGCATTATTTTTTATGCATATTTTTTCGTGTCATATTGTTTTCATGTTCTTATGACAAAATCTGGTTTATTTCAAGGATTGAATTTTGACATTATTAACTAATGATTGTTTATTTCTTGATTTTTTACAAATAAAATTATGTTATTATTATTTTATGACTATCAGAAATAGTTTATTTTGCACTTATTTTGAATCTTGTATCTTGTTTTTATTAAAATTTGAGTGCGTCTTCCGACCGAAACCGACTTCAAACGCACTAGTCGCCACTAAGATTTTCGATTTCTGTGGGATGCCATCATCAGATCCTGGTTACTTTACCTTAGGATATCTCCTTTCCAACAAAAAAATAGTTATCAAAATCGATTCATGAACAACGAAGCTATCCGCGAACACACATAAAAAAGAAATATACGGTTGAATTGAGAAACCACCTCCTTTTTTTTAGAAGTCGGTTAAAAGTTATTCATTTGCAGGCTATCTTTGGATACTAGATGATCATTCTCACCATTTTGATACTAAGTGGATGATCATTTTCACCATGTCGATACTAGATGCTCATTCTCACCATGTTGATACTAGATGATCGTTCTCATCATGTTGATACTAGATGATCATTCTCACCATGTTGATACTAGATGATCGTTCTCATCATGTTGATACTAGATGATCATTCTCACCATGTTGATACTATATGCTCATTCTTACCATGTTGATTCTAGATGATCATTCTCACCATGTTGATACTATATGCTCATTCTCACCATGTTGATACTAGATGATCGTTCTCACCATGTTGATACTAGATGATCATTCTCACCATGTTGATACTAGATGATCATTCTCACCATGTTGATACTAGATAATTATTCTCACCATGTTGATACTAGATGATCATTCTCACCATGTTGATACTAAATAATCATTCTCACCATGTTGATACTAGATGATCATTCTCACCATGTTGATACTAGATGATCATTCTTACCATGTTGATACTAGATGCTCATTCTCACCATGTTGACACCTTTTTCTCAAACATTAATTAAATGCAACAACAATGAACCAGCGTCGGTGGCTCAACCGATAACGACTCGGTCGTCCTAACCAGAGGTGCAGAGTTCAAATCCGGACGGCCAATGTACCAATGAGTTTTTCGTAACTTACGTACATATTATACACTCCGATTGCTTTAACGGTGAAGGAAAACATCGTGAGGAAACCTGCACAACACACCTGCGCAGAAACTCGAAGGTTGTGTGTGAAGTCGACCAACCCGCACTGGGCCCGCGTGGTCGACTAAGGCCCGATCGCTCTAATTCAGGCTAGGCTCGAGCCCCTCGGTGGGGACGTATATGAGCTGATATGATGATTAATTAGTTAGGTGAATATATTTTGATTTGCTATTTGACTATTATTAAATTTTGGAAAAGTAATTCAGTTTCATGTACAGAGGCCCGTACATCAAGCTAGACATTCGTAGTGCGATTCTGCTCCATAAGCGTACGGCATAAGAACGGTTAAAAGTCCAAAGTGTTTAGCTTGAAGTGCTGGCCTCTGTACAATGCGTAAATATTATAGTGTGTGGTCAGAGTTCTATAAACTTAACCCTGCATACAGATTCCAGTTATCATGAATGAGGTATTAAGCGTTAATAAGCGCAGTAACTTATGAAAAAACCGGTCAAGTGCGAGTCGGACTAGCACTCCGAGGGTTCCGTACCACCACGCCTCTCCACACAACTACATAGTATAATGACAATGATACATATTCACATTTTAAACAAAAGACATCAACGCGAGCGACAAAAATATGCTTTTTTGTCGTTCAGTTTGGACTCCTTAGCGCGAGTACGACTCACACTTGGCCTAATTTTATTGTTTTTTGTTTTGTTTTAGTATTAGTACTATATCGACACAAAGTTTAACCGTTTTATGTATTACCGTTTTTATGATAGAACGAAATAAAAAAATACTTCTAAAGACCTATAAAAAACAAGTTTTTGTATGGAAACACTCCTATATTTTTAATATTGTGTAATTTTTAATATATGCTGTTATAGCGGCAATATAAATACACATTCTGTGAAAATTTCAACTTTCTACCTACCTATTATGGTCCATGAAATACAGTCCGCTGACAGAACCCAGAGACCGACGGACAGACGGAGGCTTAGTAATAGGGTCCCAATGGTCACCCTTTTGGTGTACAGAACCCTAAAAAATACCATACACCTATTTTGTAGAAAGTTAAATATTTTCGTTTTGAATTGTCCAACCACTGCGCGTAAGTAAATAATTAAATATCCAATCACAAGTTATGCTTAACTGCTGCTGCTATGCTTGATAAATGTGCAAATTAGCATCTGTTAAGGCGAAGCACCATAAATAGTGAACATAGGTATGGCCCCCGGATAAGATAAATAAGGTTGGATTGGAAATGTGCGCTGGGCAGGCGCGCCTCAAGTATGATTAGACAATCATACTTAACCAAAACACGCGTTCATACTTTTTTTGCGTGTGGTTGTGTGTAACGTACAGACTCTCGAAATGGTGTGAGATACAATTGCAGCCCTGTGTTCTAAGTGTGTTTTGTTTATTAGTGCGCGCAATTCGTGTATATATATTATTATTGCTTGTGTAGTGGAGTTGATGGGTGGGAGACAGACGGCGACGCTGGTTTTCAAACAAAAGTGTGTCTTTTTTTTATTCACAATTGGTAAACCCTTTAGAACATCTCACCTGGTGGTAAGTGACGATGTTGCCGAAGATGGAAGCGGGCTTACCAAGATTTCCCAACGCAATGGGGAACTTTATATCTTATCTTCATGCCAGAACACACCAATGATATCAACATTGATATTTGGCGGCAAGACTTAGATAAGATGGTAGTGGCTAGCCAGGCGGGCTTAGAAAATGCCACACCAACCAAACCAAGTTTTACAATTGACCCTGCCGGGAATCGAACCCGCGACCTCCTGTGTAAAGCCAGTGAACTTCGCCTCTGAGCTACGGAGGCGGTATATATGTATTATTGCCAATAGAGGCGGACTATTGCCAATCCAACCTTATTTAATTGATCCGTGGTATGGCCCATCTGCCTGCGCCTGTGCCTGCGACTCTCTGACCACAGGCACAAAAAGTGCAGATATGATCAGATCGTGTTACACGTGGCCGACCCTGATAGCGAAAACCACAAAAACAGGCTCCCGTGTAAACATCGGCATTTACTAACACTGTTTTAACTTCTATAAACCTTCTTTGAAGCGTTTGAAATGTGGTGCTGGAGAATTGGTTGGAGAGAAAAGAAAACGAACGTAGAAGTACTTGAAATAATTCAAGAAAAAAGAAGCCTATTGAAGACCATAGAAAATAGAAGAGGAAATATGCTGGGACACCTAGTACGACACGACAGTCTACTGAGAACAATCATAGAAGGAAAGATAGAGGGAAGGAGAAGTAGAGGAAGGCCAAGGTGAAATTACCTAGAACAAATTAAGGAGAAGGTTGCTGTCGTGTCGTATCGTGAGGTAAAGATGTTGGCCGAGGATAGAAAAAATTGGAGATTACTCCACCGACAAGAGCATTAGCTATTAAATTTGAAGAAGAAGAAAGCTTCTTAGTTTGGGAACCTTTTTTGTACAGAGGCCAGCACATCAAGATAGACACTTTGGTCTTTGTACCATTCTTATGCCGTATGCCTATGGACCAGAATCGCACTACGAGTGTCTAGCTTGATGTGCTGGCGTCTGTACACAGATACAGGACAGATATTGCGAATATTTTTGCATACTTTTGAAATTAAATAAATTTTGCTTCGGCATTAACTGTTTTTAGGATCCCGTACACAGAGGATGCCATCATATCAGCTCATATACGTCCCCACCGAGGGGCTCGAGCCTACCCTAAATTAGGGCGATCGGGCCTTAGTCGACCACGCGGTCCCAGTGCGGGTTGGCCGACTTCAGATACAACCTTCGAGTTTCTCCGCAGGCGTGTGCAGGTTTCGTCACGATGTTTTCCTTCACCGTAAGAGCGTCGGATAAACGTACATATGAAATCTAAATTCGAAATCACATTGGTACGTGGCAGGATTCGAACCACGGCCTTCCGGACAGGAGGCGGCGGCCCTAGCCGTTACGCCACCGACGCTTGCAGAGGATGCCAACAGGACCCTAACTAAGCCTGCGCTGTCCATCCGTCCGTCTCTATGTCAGCGGGTTTATTTGTTAATTTGATGTGAAAAAACGAGTTATTTGAAATTAAATTTAAACAATATTAGATATACAGTTGAAATTCTCACAGAGTGAAATAAAACAAATTGCAAAAATTTAAAAAGGGGGGCCATACAAAAAATATAATTTTTTGAACGGAACCCTTCGTGTGAGTCCAACTCGCACATTGCGGATTTTTTATTCAATTCAATATATTTGTTCAAAATAGGTGCAAATTTAGGATAAGCTCGAGCCCCTCGATGGGGACGTATAAGAGCTGATATAAGATAAGGTGCAAATTACACAAGTCTGATAGTCATACAATAATAATAACAATGGCATTTGTAAACAATCAAGAAATGTACAATAATTAGTTAAAAACGTCAAAATTCAATCATTGATATAAACCAGATTATGTCATTAGAACATGAAAACAATATGACACGAAAAGTTATACATAAAAATCATTGCATGCCTTTAACGGTCACGAGTATAACGCGAGAGTCAGCCATCGCTCCCATCAACCATATTAGAGGGAAAGGAACGATCCAGCTCCCGATGCACTACTCATGTCTATGCTAAGATGAAAATATTTATTAATTATTTACAATTCATCTACCATGTGTATGCCCCTTGGCATCATATTCACCTGATGGTAAGTGACGATGATGCCGAAGATGGAGGGGGCTTAACAAGATTCCGCACACCCATGGCAAAGTACATATTAGTACTAACCTAACCATGAGGAACTGTTTATTTTATCTCCATACCGCAAAACATCACTACTGTTAGCTTTGATATTTGATGGCAAGACTTAGATAAGATGGTGGTAGCTAGCCAGGCGGGCTTACAAAATGCCCTTCCACCAACAAAACCGAGTCTTACAAAGTTAGACTCCACCGAGAACCGAACCCACGACCTCCTGATGTGAAGGTAATGGAATCAACCACTACGCCACAGAGGCGATTATTTTTTGTAAAATGCGCCCGTTTTACGTCAAAATCCTTTTACTGTCACTCGTGTTAATGTCTTTTGTTTGAAATGAATAGGTAATAGGTATCATTGTTGTGCCTACTGGTGTGGAGAGATGTGATGGTACGGAACCCTCGGTGTGCAAGTCCGACTCGCACTTGGCCGGTTTTTTTTAGAATTATATCCTTAATCATAAAGAGATATATGTTATGTCCAGAATATAAGTGATATGACTACAACGTTGAAAGCCTTAAATTCTTGAGTTTTTAGGTTCTTACGGGACAATTTATAATTGTTCATTGTTATGAAGAAGCGTAGGTGTTTCAACCGGTAACGACTCGGTCCTCCTGACCAGTGGTGCTGGGTTCAAATCCGGACGGCCAATGCACCAATTAGTTTTTCGAAACTTAAGTACATATACTCACCGATTGCTTTAACGGTGAAGGAAAACATCGTAAGGAAACCTGCACACACTTGCGAAGAAACTCGAAGGTTGTGTGTGAAGTCGACCAACCCGCACTGGGCCCGCGTGGTCGACTAAGGCCCGATCGCCCTAATTCAGGGTAGACTCGAGCCCCTCGGTTGGGACGTATATAAGCTGACATGATGATGAAGAAAGCCTTACATTAGATAAATAGCATCGATTTTTAATGTGGCATCCTGCATTCTAGTTTGATTCAGAATTATATGTGTACGATGGTCATCGCTTTGATGGTAGCCGGTCAAAACTTGGAGACATAAATAAAATTATCGACGCCAAAGATTCCTGCATTCTTCCTTGAATGTTTATCAATTTTAACGGTTTTTAGCGTTAACGAAAAATCCTCTGTACGCGATATAATACGAACCTAATTTCGCCACCGCATTCGACCCGCGAACAAAGCGCATTCTCTACGGCTTTTAAACCTCAATAGGACGGTATTTAGATGATGTTTTTTCAGCAAGGTAGTACATACTGTTCTCTTATTTGCCTTTTGTCAAGTCGTGGGCGCGACAAAGCCACAAACATACCCTGCTGAGCGACCGACAGATTTTTTGTCGAAATTTCGTATTTTATTTCATTTATGTGATGCACCACCTCCGAGGTACGCAGAAAAAATTTCGCACATAAAATGAGTGGTGAAAAAAATGTTGAATTGAAGATGCACCATGATATATCGTCGTGTAGGTAGTAATCTTTTATATGGTGGTGGCTTTGTGGTGGGATTCTATCGGAGTGGACGAGGGTGATGGTCAATTTCGAATATTGCAAGAATTCGTGGGTAATAAAATATGCATTTCATTGGCACTGATGCGTATGAATTGTGTTAATGTTAACCATAGAAAATTATAGAAAAACTATCAAATTTTAAAGTGTTTTAAATTCAGCCATTAGTGAGAACTTGCTGATCAGTTATTTATCACTGATTAATATCCTACTAATATTATAAACGTGAAATTTTGTATGGATGTATGTTTGTTACTCTTTCACGCAAAAACTACTGAACGGATCTGTCTGGGTTAGACAGATTAGGATCTGAATTAACACATATGCTCCTTTTTTACACGCTCGCGAGCTGCTTGCGGTTCGCGCCCTGCGCACCCTCGAAAAGTCATAGAAACATTGTCCAAGCGGGTGAAGCCGTGGGAAATAGCAGGTAGTGATATAAAAATAGAGATTTTAAAAGAAACATACAATTAACTCTATAAGCCATAAAAGATACAAATCTGTATTTAATGAAATTTAGTTACAGAAAAACATAACTAAAGCAAATAATCTCTACTATATAAAAATAAGTCGGGTTTTCCTTCCTGACGCTATAACTCCAGAACGGCTGGACCGATTTGGCTAATTCTTTTTTTGTCGAGTTCGTTATTGTCAGGAGAAGGTTCTTATGTAGGCTAGGGTAGGGTAGGGTAGGGTAGGGTAGGGTAGGGTAGTGTAGGGTAGTGTAGGGTAGGGTAGGGAGGTGTAGGGTAGGGTAGGGTAGTTTAGGGTAGTGTAGGGTAGTGTAGTGTAGTGTATGTAGGGTAGGGTAGGGTAGAGTAGGGTAGGGTAGTGTAGGGTAGGGTAGGGTAGTGTAGTGTAGGGTAGTGTAGAGTAGTGTAGTGTAGGGTAGGGTAGTGTATTTAGGGTAGGGTAGTGTAGGGTAGGGTAGTGTAGGGTAGTGTAGTGTAGGGTAGTGTAGGGTAGTGTAGAGTAGTGTAGTGTAGGGTAGTGTAGTGTATGTAGGGTAGGGTAGGGTAGGGTAGTGTAGTGTAGGGTAGAGTAGTGTAGGGTAGGGTAGTGTAGGGTAGGGTAGTGTAGGGTAGGGTAGTGTAATGTAATGTAAGGCGGTACGTAGTTCGCCGGGACAGCTAGTATCACACTAAAAATAAAACACCTAAATTATTAAATATCTAAAATGAAACACCTAAAACACCTAAAATAAACCACCTAGAATAAAACGTCCCTCGTCATCCCCGGTGCTAAGGTGCTCATAACACTAGACGCATTTCCGCACTGAATGGCTATGCTTTAATGTAAATACCCCAGATTCGCCCTAGTTCGGGGTAGGCTCGATCGTAATCTAGTCTAATCTGAAAATAATCTGATTTCTTTGCACCGTAGTGCTGGGAGTGACCATGTTAGCACACTATTAAGGGTGACGAATGCTAGTCATCTGAGTTACTTTTTATAAAGTGTCAAAAACGACATTTTGTTCTAAAAATGTTAGAAATACCTAGGTGTGACGTCATAGTTTAGCAGCGTCATTTACGAGTATGTACTGATTTTGGTGAATTAAAAATCGAAGACTTCATGAAAAACAAAACGAGTAAGATTTTCCGAAGTTTTAGTAGGAGGGCAATTTAGTGATAAAGAGTTCATAATTTATTTATGATGCTGTCGTCATCCCTATTTGAGCTTGTTAATAATATGTGGCACTGTTACTAAGGAGTTCTGAAAATAGACATGGCATAAGGAATCGCATTGCAGGCTTTCACGGGCGTTTCATGCGGAGGGGAGCCGCGCAGGCCGCGCAGCACAGCCATTCCGGAACACGTGCAGGTTCGCACAATGCCTGTTTGCATTTCCGCCCGCCGTGCACTTCCTTTGCGCCGATTTTACTTTTATTTTTTGGATTTCGAACGCTTTTGTACCGTCGCTTGCGCGGTCTGACCGCCATTGTAAGTACAGTCAAGCGAGTATTGTCTGCGGGACGTTTTATTCAGTCGAATAACGCATGGGAGATTTCGATTTCGTTAATGATATCTGATTTTGATCGCGGTTGAAATCGAAATGTTAAGGATATGGAATGAGGAACTAGCGTGGCATAGAATAATAGTGGATGAGGTTTCGTTCCGTTAGGGTCGCGGCGCGCATTGAAATGGAAGGTTTTGTATTATTTTATACTGGAAAAAGCGTCGGTGGCTCAACCGGTAACGACTCGGTCCATCTAACCAGAGGTACCGGGTTCAAATCTGGACGGCCAATGTACCAATGAGTTTTTCAAAAACTTACGTACATATAATTACCGATTGCTTTAACGGTGAAGGAAAACATCGTGAGGAAACCTGCAACACGCCTGCGAAGAAACTCGAAGGTTGTGTGTGAAGTCGACCAACCCGCACTGGGCCCGCGTGGTCGACTAAGGCCTAATCGCCCTGTTTCAGGGTAGGCTCGAGCCCCTCGGTGGGGACGTATATGAGCTGATATAATAATACTGGAAAAAGTAGTGTGTGGTTTTATGAAACCACGATAAAAGTGAAACATTTTTTTTAACTATAGACACGATCGATCGACGAAACGATCATGGCTGAGCTCTCGTCTTGGAGCTACGGTACAGAGGACGTAACGATCATACCGACCGTCACGCGACACACAGGCGAAAAAATTTGAGACGATGTAATAAAAGTTTCACTTTAAAAACCGGCCAAGTGCGAGTGAAACTTGCGAACCGAGGGTTCCGTACTACACAAGAATGAAAAATATAACGAAATGGAATATTTGATATTCAGTTAATTACAAACAAAAGAGTTTTTACGCCAGTGACAAAAAATAACTTTTTAAAATTCAGTTCAGACTCCTCAGCGTGAGAAGTACGTCTCAGATTTGGCCCGTTTTTTTTTGTTTTTTTTTGTTTTACTTTAAGATTTATATAATCACAATAAGTTTCGAGATTTTGTGTACCTTTAACCTACCGTTCTTACGATGGAGCAAAAACAAAAAAAAACATTTCTTGTGTGATAACCCCTTAATTTTTCACTTTACAGTAATATTTTTTTATTATTTGTTGTTAACACATAATTCTTCTTATAAAAATTTCAGCACTTGGCATCACCTAACCCGATGATAAGTGACGATGATACCGAAGATGGAAGCGGGCTTACCAAGATTCCCAAACGCAATGAGGAACTGGCTATCTTATCTTCAAGCCGGAACACATCAATGTTGTTATGATTGATATTTGATGGCAAGACTTAGATAAGATGGTGGTAGCAAGTCAGGCTGGCTTAGAAAATGCCCTTCCACCAACCAAACTGAGTCTTAAAGTTAAAGTAAGACTCCGCCTGGAATTGAACCTGCGACCTCCTGATTTGAAGCTAATTGACTTAACCACTACGCCACGAAGGAGATTAATTTTTAGGGTTCCGTACCCAAAGGGTAAAAACAGGACCCTATTACTAAGACTCCGCTGTCCGTCCGTCTAACTGTATGTTCGTCTGTCACCAGGCTGTATTCCATGAACCGTGATAGCAATGCAGTTAAACTTTTCACAGATGATGTATTTCTGTTGCCGCTATAACAACAAATACTAAAAATTAGAAAAAGTGAAAAAATAAGGGGGTCTCCATACACAAAACGTCTTTTTTTTTAAACGTGAAGAAACTATCGCCATCTACGATGATGACTCCGAACCCTTTGTGTGAGGTTCTGTCTCGCACTTGGCGGGTTTTTTTAATTATTTTTTTCGACACTCACTTTAATTGTCTATTTTTTTAAATGAATATGTATCATTGTTGTACCTAACACGGAACACTTTCAATCGCAGATATACAGCTAAGACTCTGTTTATCTTTAAAATAATTTTAGTTTTTTCTTTAATCTAAATAACTGTCACCAAAGTTATCTTTTTGATATTGAATCCCGTTAGGTATTTGACCAATTTTAATCTGGTAACAACGAAAACATATTAAGTTAGAATTTAACACTTCTAATCTCTTGACCACCATCATTAATGTCGATAAGACTGTCAAGCCCCTATGAGAGAGTTTTTGTGCCAAATTTATTTGCACTCCCATCTACAAAGGGATTAAAACAAAAAGTCAAACACGTGAAAAAAGTAAGTAGATCTGATAGCCAACAAACAAAAGGTCTGTTTTGGAAGATAAATTGTTTTTCTTGCAAATGGTGAGACTAGGACTATTTGGCATCGTATTTTTGTTCGGCTATAAGTTTATTTATCGCAAGTTGTCTGTCTACTACGTCTGTGGTCAAGCTCTGATTATTTTTATCTATGGTTTATCTGTAATGGCGTCAAAATTCGTGTCCGGCGCACCGCGTGATACAGGAAGGTGACAGACCAGGGGGCCTGCCACACACCTTGATGTCTCATTTTCCTCAGAATTACTGCAATAAGGGTTGCTATTTGACAAATTGAGCCGTTAACTGCTACTAGGAGGTCCAAAATATCAATTGTTCGTAGCAAATAATCTTTTGACACGTCCAAACAATCAACATTTTTGGAGACGAATTTATTGTCACAAAATGTCTCGTGATCGGAAGTAATCTTGGAACTTGCGTGTCTTTTAAGGCCTTAAGATATGTCAAATGACAATATTCAATTCAAATTATTGAAAGACTGTGTAAAGCTATCACCGTGGAAAAAATATATAATATACCTACTTAAAGTAATAAAAAATCGATTTAATCAATTACAATTTCAAAAATATTTACCACTTCGATGAAAAAAAATATACTGTAGACCCTGTTTTTGGCATTAATTGCAAAATTTCTCGAAAACAAATAGTTAATGTTGAATGAAATCAAAAAACAAAAATCAGTGACTAAGACCTTTTATTTTAATTGAACACATTTTTTTAAACTTATTTGAAAGTGATGAAAAGTAATAAAAACATGTAAAAATCGACAATTGGGTGTTTGGTTTTAACGTAACAGCCGAGTTGAAGCCCGCATTGATTTGAACTTAAAATGAATAAACTTACGTTCGATATTATTTAAACACGTATCAACCTGCTCGGATTAAGTGATCTTAGTGCCTTAAATTACGATGTAACCCACGCACTTTGTCTATAACGACCATCAAAGATTTTATTTATAAAATTTCTACAGCGTATGAGAAATAAGCCCTGAATATGTTGTGATAATCTAATTTAATAAGTAACTATATACCTAGATGATGCAAAAAAACTACAGCTTTCTCGCCTTTCATAATAATTGACTAGTGTTTAATCTTCAGAGGTAAGTTAAACAAAATTGGTTTTGCCTGATCATACCTCAAGGTACAGATTCGATGAGCACACGCCCCCATCAATTTACGTCATAAACTGCGCAAAAATACCATATGACATTACAAACACTGACGCCCGTCACCTGAGGGCGAATTAAATAAGTATGTTTTTCTACGTTGACAAATGACTCCCGCGCATACTCTCAAGTAATTAAATTTAAAAAAGAACCTCGAGGCCATTCCCTTGGAGCACAGTAGCTAATAACACTTGTTAATTAAAGATTAAATTAAAAATGCAGCGGGACTTGCTAACTTGATTAATTACAAATTGCAAGTATACTGTTTCTACTTGATCTTAAAATGCGCGGGTTTTTTTTAATAAAACTTGATACAAGTAAATCAGCATAGTTATTTTCCTTTCATTCAATAGGCAAGCAAAATTGTTTGTGTCAGGACCTTTACTTATTTAAAAAAAAGTGTAATTACGTATTTACAGGAGTATCTTTTACAAATTCCACTTGCTCTTAGTAATTGGGCTAGGTAGGTACGTAACTTTGTACTAAGTAAGCCTTTTGCATACATTTTAGTAAGTATAATGATAAACAGTATCTTCTATATTTTACTTTATGATAAACTAAATTATACGATGTTAGTAAGTTTTATAACTTTTGTAAGTGGATATTTAGGTAGGTAACTTTTTTTAATAAAAATTTGAGTGCGTTTGGCTGTACCTCACCTGATGGTAAATGTCGATGTAGCCGAGGATGTACACGCAAGCTCAAATAGTGCCTGTTCACTCTCAAATTGAAGATTCCTAAATTATACGAATCGGGGAATACAGACGGCGGCAGGGAATTCCACTCCTTGGCCGTTCGCATAATGAACGAAGAAGCAAAACGCTTCGTGTGTAAAGGTGGAACATTCACGACAAAGGGGTGGAGTCGTCCTCCGCACCTGGTCGTCCAATAATGAAATGGAGAGAGGGAAATGAGGTCGTGAAGCTCTAGGGCACACTCTACGAAATTAATTCTGTATATAACACCGATAGACAGGCGACTTTGCGGCGATGCTCGAGGCTTTGTAGCCTGTATGATATAAGTTCCTCGTCGCCAATGTATCTCCTGGCGCGTCGGTCGATAGAACCCCAGGGAACTAGCTGGTAACGAGCTGATCCGTGCCAAAAGTGAGAGCATAAAAGAACCTAAAATGCACTTTAGATTTGGCGTAAGTATTTATTATAATATAGTAACTGTTATCTGTGCAACAAACTCCATTTCATCCATCCGCATAGGAAGTAGGCCAAAATTGATGACTGTCCCTTTTTTTTTTGGATAGGACAAAAGCGGGATAGTTGGCACACTTTTTGAAATCACTCTATATGAGATAAATATATGTACATTGTACAAACAGCAAAATACTTCATTTGTAAAACAAGCCTGTACTTTGGTATTTTATCTACAAATTTATGAAATTAAAAAACATTATCTCTCATATTTTTATAGAGTATTAGCGATTTCTGCGGACCTCTTTATTTTGGAGCATCTTTCTCACATAGGGGATAGTTGCCTAATCCATGTAAATTACGATTAGGATAGATGCCCTGCCGAGAAACAGGACATATCCAGAAAAAACTTTAATCGCATTTTGCCTTCTCATGCAATCGCACAGAGACACGATTCATCTGTGGCGCACAACACTAGTCCACATCGTGCCCAACACTATCCGCGAACCCGTCCAGACCACAACGGCGGAGAGGAAGGCGCGCGGGGCAATCGTCGCGCCACCGGCTCCCATTCTCCGGCGGCCAGCGCAGTGTGTGCTGCTAAACCGTTCTCGCGAAAGACCTACGTCAGCTGATTCATCAAACCTACCTATAATCTTCAGTTTTCTCTATACTATTGTCTTTCTCAAATTCATCTAATATAGACCTATTTCAAAGTGCTATCAGTTAGTTTTATTTGTGTAGTGAACAGACAATCCTACATTATTGGTGACCGCCGCGTTTAACATGCCAAACGAACACGATACGAACAATAGTGCTAACGGCGATAACAAGATTGCAATGCAGAATAAAGATGTAAATGCTTGTGGTACTAGCGTTGAGCGCGTTTCGGTTAGACTACCCGCATTTTGGCCAGAAGAACCAGATGTTTGGTTTGCGCAAGCTGAAGCCCAGTTTAAAATCTCTGGAGTGAAGGACGAGTCAACAAAGTTCTACCATGTCATCGCACAGCTGGACCACAAGTATGCCCGTGAAGTGAAAGACATTATCAAAAATCCGCCTAGGGATAACATGTATGACAAGCTTAAGCAAGAACTTATCAAGCGTCTTTCGAGTACCCGCGAACAGCAAATGCGTCAACTTCTAACCCACGAAGAGTTAGGTGATCGGAAGCCGTCGCAATTTTTACGACACTTACGGACATTAGCAGCAGATGGCGTTAGTGACGATTTTCTTCGAAGCCTCTAGTCAAGCCGGCTACCTACGCACGTTCAAGCCATTATTGCGTCGCGGAAATCCGCGAGCCTTGATGACATTGCAGAGCTAGCGGACACAATTTGTGAAGTCGCACCTACCCTCAATAATCAAGTAGCGAGTACTTCTGCGGATACCTACGACGGTTTGTTACAAAGGTTGGATGACATAATTTCCAAACGCATTCAGCATGAACTATCCAAGCAGATATCGCAGCTCAATATTCGCAGCAGCCGTCCTTCTCGTCGCGACAGTTCAAGGTCAAGGTCGGGAAGCCGCAAACGAAGCAGAAGCAGGACCCCAGGTATGTGCTGGTTTCATAGTATGTTCGGAAAGAAAGCCAGGAATTGCACACAACCTTGCAATTACCAATCGGTAAACAACCACGGCAGTCAATAGAGGCGGCAAACGACTGTCGATCCGCTACCAGCCGCCTGTTTGTCACTGACAAGAAGACTAAAATACAATACCTGATAGATACCGGCTCCGACCTTTGCGTACTACCACGCCAATACCTACGCCATTTTAGAGAGGCGACTGGTTACAAATTAACTGCTGCAAATGGCACTGTCATAGATACCTACGGAACATTCACGATGCACCTGGACCTTGGACTAAGGCGTGATTTCGTATGGAACTTTGTGGTGGCCAACGTGAACAAACCAATCATCGGCGCTGACTTTATCTCACACTACGGCCTTCTTGTTGATTGCAGAAACAGACGACTTCTGGACAGCCTGACTACTTTATCTTCTGCTGGATCGCTCCGAAACTGTCAACTGTCTAGCATCAAGGTCATCACAGGGATAGCGAGTATCATAAGCTGACGGCTCATTTTCCGAATCTTACGAAGCCTTCTGGATTACCACGTGAGGTAAAACACTCAACAGTTCACTATATCAGAACTATACCTGGACAACCTGTATTCTGCCGTCCACGTCGCCTAGCACCTGATCGTAAGAAGATTGCACAGGAACAGTTCGAGGAGATGGTACGTAATGGTACAGCTCGTCGATCAGACTCACCTTGGGCGTCTGCATTACACCTGGCACCCAAAAAGGATGGTTGGAGACCATGCGGTGATTACCGTGCCCTCAATGCACGCACAATACCCGATCGATACCCTATCAGGCACATTGAGGACTACTCACACCGGCTTGCTGGCTGCACTATCTTCTCCAAGATTGACCTGGTAAAAGCTTATAACCAGATCCCAGTTTTTCCCGAGGATATTCCGAAGACAGCAATCACAACTCCTATCGGTTTGTTCGAGTTCCCCTTTATGTCGTTCGGTCTGCGGAACGCCGCACAGACTTTCCAGCGTTTTCTCGATGAAGTCCTGCGAGACCTGGACTTCTGCTTCTCCTATATCGACGACATATTGGTGTTCTCAGCTAATCAAGACGAACACCTGGAACACCTGGAACAACTTTTTCAACGTCTGGAAGAATATGGCATGCTCATAAATGAAGGCAAATGCTCTTTTGGACAAAATGAGGTAACCTTCCTTGGATTCCTTGTTTCTGCAGAAGGTACCCGACCAATACATGTCAAAATAAAGGTTATTCAAGAATTTCCACCTCCAAAGACGGTGAATGGCCTGCGAAGATTTCTTGGGATGTTGAACTTTTATCGTCGTTTCATCCCGCACGCTGCTATTGTCCAAGCTCCACTTCACGGCATGCTGTCAGGACCTAAAATAAAAGGTACACATCCACTTACCTGGTCTCCTGAACTTTTAGAAGCCTTTGAAGACTGCAAAACCAGTATAACTCGGTCGACTCTTCTCGCACACCCTGTGATGAATGCACCGCTTGCCCTCGTGACCGATGCCTCAAACACGACCTTGGGTGCGGTACTCCAACAACTAGTAGAAGGATGTTGGCAACCCCTCGCATTTTTCTCTAAGAAGATGAGTAAGTCACAGCAGTTATATAGCGCTTACGATAGACCACTACTCGCTATCTATGAGAGTGTAAAGCATTTTCGATACATGGTCGAAGGTAGGCACTTCGTGATTTATACGGACCACAAACCCATTACCTTCGCCTTCCAACAGAAAGACCGTCAATGCTCCCCGAGGCAGTTCAACCATCTGGATTTTATCTCCCAATTCACCACGGACATCAGATACATTGCTGGCAAAGATAATATACCTGCCGACACCCTCTCCAGGATAGAAGCCATATCTAGTCCACCTGAATTCTCTACCATAGCAAAAGCACAACAGAATGACTCCGAACTCCAAGATCTTCTGTCTTCTGGATCCTCTTCTTTGAAGTTGGAGCAGGTACCAGTACCAGGTACAAACGTTACGCTGCACTGTGACGTTTCTCTGCCGAGGCCTCGTCCTTTCATCACAAAGGAGCTGCGTCGCCAGATATTCAATGCTCTTCATTGCCTTAGCCATCCAGGATCCAAATCCACCACGAAGCTCATCACTGAACGGTTCGTATGGCCTTCAGTTCGTAAAGACATTCGTACGTGGGTTCAACAATGCTCAGACTGCCAACGTTCAAAAGTGCAGCGTCATACTTCATCTTATACTGGAAACTTTAAGCTGCCTTCTGCACGATTCAACCACGTTCATATCGACCTGATTGGTCCATTGCCGCCATCCAGCGATTTCAAGTATTGCTTAACAGCAATTGACCGATATACTCGATGGCCGGAAGTCAAACCTTTGCAAGATATCTCTGCTGACACTGTAGCCAGGGCGTTCTACGAGATGTGGATTTCAAGATTCGGTTGTCCAGAAATCGTAACGACCGACCAGGGACGACAGTTTGACTCACGTCTATTTAAATCTTTGACAGATCTCTGTGGAATCCAGCTTCGCCACACGACTGCTTACCACCCCCAAGCGAACGGCATGGTGGAGCGTCTTCACAGAACCCTAAAAACTGCTATCATGGCCCACGGCGAAACGAGATGGACTGACATTTTACCAGTAGTCCTCCTCGGCGTCAGGACTGCTTGGAAAGCTGACTTGCAGTGCTCCGTAGCAGAGATGGTTTATGGTGAGACCTTGAGAATACCTGGTGAGTTCTTTAAAACCACACACACCCAAGACACCATACAACCACCAGATTTCGTCGTTCAGCTCAAGGAACAAATGTCTCGCTTACAACCACAGCATGCCTCAAGACATGCGAAGGACACAATTTTCGTAAACAACGACTTAAAGACAGCTACTCACATTTTCCTAAGAAAAAATGCACTTCGCAGAGCCTTGGAACCTCCATACTCTGGACCTCATCGAGTCCTTAGCAGAACAGATAAGACAGTCACTGTGGAATTGCCTAGAGGACCAGTGCCCGTTTCAATTGACAGAGTAAAGCCCGCCTACATCCATAATGAAAACAAAGATTCGCCCGCCAACACGCAACTAACCAATTTGCCTACTCCAGCCAAAACCACACGTTTTGGCCGAGTAGTCAGATTCCCTGATTACTTTTCGGCAGGTCTTTCCATCTCCGAGGGGGGTGGTGTGGCGCACAACACTAGTCCACATCGTGCCCAACACTATCCGCGAACCCGTCCAGACCACAACGGCGGAGAGGAAGGCGCGCGGGGCAATCGTTGCGCCACCGGCTCCCATTCTCCGGCGGCCAGCGCAGTGTGTGCTGCTAAACCGTTCTCGCGAAAGACCTACGTCAGCTGATTCATCAAACCTACCTATAATCTTCAGTTTTCTCTATACTATTGTCTTTCTCAAATTCATCTAATATAGACCTATTTCAAAGTGCTATCAGTTAGTTTTATTTGTGTAGTGAACAGACAATCCTACACATCCACAAAACTGCAGTAATTACAATCGGGGCAACTGTCCTGGTTTTACCCTACAACTTTTAATAAATTAAATAACCATGATTATTTTTCTCACTATTGGTGTTATATTATGTTTTTAGTTATAGTCTACTCTTAATTTGGGATATTGTGTTTCGCCACAAAATTGCGTATCAGCTGTATAAGAATAAGGCATTGTATGAAATCTACTAATGTATCTAACCACTACCATTGTATCTAACCACTGTTGATCACAAGTTCAGAGATCCTGCAACATAATTGCACAACATCCTTCAATAATATAGCCTTTATGACTAAACAAATAAAGTATTTACAACTGCAGTTTTATCTTTGTAACTACATAATGCGTGTAATCAGCCCCTGATTGGATGAATTAATCGTAGTAAGCTAAGGCGCATGCGTGACGACGACAATTGCGAGTCACTGCATGAACAAGCGAGCTTTTATGAGAAATTGTCCAAGACTACCAGATGAATTAAAAGTAATGGTGTAATTAAACACTGAAATGCCGTTTGATATTACGTTTGTTCAAGTCGATGACTTTCATCAAGATAAAGCTAAGAAGCTGTGCTATGCTTGTGTTTTTTGTACAAACATAAAACAATTTATGTGAACAAAAAATACTAGCAAATCTAAATATATATAACTCAAAGGTGACTGACTGACTGACATAGTGATCTATCAACGCATAGCCCATACCACTGGACGGATCGGGCTGAAATTTGGCATGCAGGTAGATGTTATGACGTAGGCATCCGCTAAGAAAGGATTTTGGGAAATTCCCACGGGCACCGCAAAAATCGGGATCTGCGCGGGCGAAGCTGCGGGCATCCACTAGTACACAATATACACTGACCAATATAACCTATCTTTCTTAATGTTTTTAGAATATGCCCTATATAGCAATGGCAAATAGAAGAGAGGGCTCGTGCGAATTATGTACAGAACCTTTAATTCGTAAGTCCTATTGGACTTGCCAGATTGTTTCACTATTGTTATTAATATTACTAGCTCATAGAATCATGACATTATTTGTAATATTCAATAAAATTTTTTGACTATTTAAAAGTGTGTGTAAACACCTATTAAAAAAAAATATTTTGATTTGATTTGAGCTGTTTCATCCGCGTGCACTACGTTTTTATTAAGCGGCTTGCGAGCGTGGAAAAAAAGTATCCTATGTGTTAATCCAGGTCCTAATCTGTCTACCTACCAAACTTCAGTCAGATCCGTTCAGTAGTTTTTGCGTTAAAGAGTAACAAACATACATCTAAACATCCATACATTCTTCCAAACTTTCGCGTTTATAATATTAGTAGCATTAGCCGTTTAATAGTCATTTCAAGCACGGATCAGATAAATAAGGTTGGATTGAAAATGTGCGCTGGGCAGGCGCGCCACAAGTATGATTAGACAATCATACTTAACCGAAGCACGGGTTCATACTTTTTATTTGCGTGTGTTTGTATGTAACGCACAGACTATCGAAATGGTGTGAGACACAGTTGCAGCCCTGTGTTCTAAGTGTGTTTTGTTAATTAGTGCGCGCAATTCTTGTGTAGTGCTTGTGTAGTGGAGTTGATGGGTGGGAGGCAGGCGGCGACGCTGGTTTTCAAACAAAAGTGTGACTATTGCCAATCCAACCTTATTTATCTTATCCGTGATTTTAAGCGTCGTTTCTTAAGATAATATAATCGTACCTAAAGCAATAAATCGATTAAGTTAATAGCGGCAGGCGGCAGGCGGCGCATATGTCCATTCGTCACCGTAATTAAATCGAAGACTACCGGTCTATTGGGCCACTAGAACTTTAACCGCCTCCGTAGCCCAGAGGCAAAAGTTCACTGGCTTTACACAGGAGGTCGCGGGTTCGATTCCCGGCGGGGTCAACTGTAAGACTCGGTTTGGTTGGTGGTAGGGCATTTTATAAGCCCGCCTGGCTAGCTACCACCATCTTATCTAAGTCTTGCCGCCAAATATCAATGTTGATATCATTGGTGTGTGGTGGTTTGAAAATAAGATAGCCAGTTCCCCATTGCGTTGGGGAATCTTGGTAAGCCCGCTTCCATCTTCGGCAACATCGACACTTACCACCAGGTGAGATGTTGTCGCCAATTGTGAATAAAAAATATAGGTTAAAATTACATACATACACTGCTCAAGATTACCTACAAAGATGTTAATTGATAAGCTTTTAAAAATTAATTAGGCCATGTGCAGGGTAGAAACTAATAAGATGTGCAAGTGCTAGAATTACCCTATCAGTTCTTATGAAATACAGTGTAAACTCTGTAAAACGTCACTCGATATAACGATTCACTCTTTGAAACGTCCAAATTTTCTGGCTCCAATTGGTTTACTTTGACGCTAATTTCTCTCTGTTAATCGAAAACTCTCAATAACGTCACAAAAATGCCCAGTCCCTTGAGTGTCGCTATATAGAGTTTACACTGTAATTTCGTTGAAAGTGGTTTTTAGGGTTCCGTCATGATATCAGCCGAAGGACGTCCATTGCTGGACAAAAGCCTCCTCCAAAGATTTCCATGAGAACCAGCCCTGCGCTGCCTGCATCGAGCGGCTTGCCACGACCTTTATCAGGTCATGGGTCCACCGAGTGGGAGGACTGCCTTTACTACATTTTCCGGTGCGCGGTCGCCACTCGAGAACTTTACTGTCCAAACGGTCATGTGTTCTACGAACCAAACAAAATTCTTAATTTGGTCATCGCTATACAGGATGTAACAAAATTGGTATGGGACCCGCTAACTTGGTTGTCTACTTATCATACTGAACAATTTGCCCTGAGTAACCTATAAAGTAAAGCGTCGGTGGCGTAATGGCAAGGGCCGCTAATTCCAGTTCGGGAGGTCGTGGTTCGAATCCTGCCTCGTACCAATGTGTTTACGAATTTCGATTTCATGTGTACGTTTATCCGACGCTCTTACGGTGAAGGAAGATGAAGATGTTGTCAAGGGTTTACCAATTGTGAATAAAAAAATAAAAAAAGGAAAACATCGTGAGGAAACCTGCACACACATGCGAGGAACTCGAAGGTTGTGTGTGAAGTCGACTTACCCGCACTGGGCCCGCATGGTCGACTAAGGCCCGATCGCCCTAATTCAGGGTAGGCTCGAGCCTCTCGGTGGGGACGTAAATGAGCTGATATGATGAACTATAAAGTAAATGCTCGAAAAAAATATCGACTCTTCATACTAAAAAGCACAAAATTCGCCTGTCTATCGGTGTTCTACAGGATTCATTTCGAAGAGTGTGCCCTGGAGTTTCACGACCTCATTCCCCCTTCTCCATTTCATCATCAGTCGACCAGGCGCGGAGGGCAATTCCACCCCTTTGTCGTTAATATTCCACCTTTACGCATGAAGCGTTTTGCTACTTCGTTCATTATGCGAACGGCCAAGGAGTCTGCCGGCGTCTTTTGTGTTTTTCGATTTGCATAATTTAGGAATCTTCAAAAGTAATATTCGCTATTTGAGCTTGCGTGTAATATCTTTGGCTGCATCGGCACTTACCTACAGGTTGACAGATCTCCATTGCGTGGGGGAATCTTGGTAAGCCCGCTTCCATCTTCGCTGATATGATGATGATGATGAGTTACTGTCACAAAGCAACTGGTTAGACAGGTATCACTATAAGATAAGTTTTTTACTGATTGACTTTATATACTTTTTGACCACCGACACAAAACGAGGGGTGTAGCATGTCATCTGTCTTTACATATCAGTTCCTACACGGGTAGACCAAGACGGGTAAGAGTATTATTTGAAAGCTGAATTTATAGAGATATGATTCCAACCGCCTTTGTGGCGTGATGAACAAAATATTTCTTTTTGGCAGTGGGCAGGGCACAAAGCTATTAGAACAGATGGCCGTTGGGGCACTAAAGTTCTCGAGTGGCGACTAGGAAGGCCTCCCACGCGGTGAAGATGGATGGATGCGGGCAGCGCAGGACAGTACCATGTTGTAGGTAGGCAGATTTTAGGTGCAATAAATAAAATGAATTTTTTTGGCAGTGGGCAGGGCGATTTTTGTTATGATTTAGTTGAACTTTGCTTAATTTCACTAGTAATTGATATCTTCTTTTAACGAAATCTCAGATATAAAAACGTCATTTCTGGCTCTTTGTATGAAGTGTCCTGGGTGTGCTTCAGGTTTTCAATTTGAATGATTCGCTAATAGACTTCCACGGGTACCAATAGAACACCATGCGCTTGCAGAAGCACCTCCTATGTTCTTTATTAACTAGGTATATATATCATAATTTATAGTAAATGCTATTGCAGCCAATATACATGCTACATATCTATCTATTTAACTTTTTCTTCAGAGGTTTTGTTAAGTTTGATCCAAGAAAAGGGTAAAAGCTTGGCTCGCTTAGATTGTATCTATTCCGATTGGTTCCGCGGTTCTCCGATTGTCGCATTCGTTATGCGACTACCGCCCATTAACCGCAGCTCCTGATGCCTCAACACCGCATTCTCTATGGTCTACCTCACTGACACCATCAACTTAACGACAATTATAACCATCACCATTCGATGCACTACATTTTTTAATTAGAATGGAGACATCAAGGTTTTGATTTATTTTTTCTGCTGTCAAGAAAGTTCTTTTAAATAAATTGTGTAGATACACCTATATGAATTATACTACTCTTAATTTAGAAATGCTTCACATCACATCACATCAGCTCATATATACGTCCTCACCGAGGACCTCGAGCCTACCCTTAATTAGGGCAATCGAGCCTTAGTCGACCACGCGGGCCCAGTTGGGGTTGCTCAACTTCACACACAACCTTCGAGTTTCTTCGCAGGTGTGTGCAGGTTCCCTCACGATGTTTTCCTTTACCTTAAGAGCGACGTCGGTTGAACGTACATAGGCTTGCCAAATGTGAATAAAAAACCGGTAAAGTGCTAGTCAAAACCGCGCACAAAAGGTTCCATACCATTATACTAGATACCAAAAACACGTTTTTTGTATCTAGACTTTATTTTTTTCTAATTTTTAGTAGGTATTTGTTGTTATAGCGGCAACAGAAATATAAAAATCTGTGAAAACTTCAACTGTCTAGCTATCACGGTTCATGAAATGCAGCCTGGTGACAGACGGACAGACAGCAGAGTCTTAGTAACAGGTTCCCGTTTTTACCTTTTGGGGACGGAACCCTAAAAATAGATAGAAAACCGCAAGATCATATTGATCGCTTAAAAGTAGTTTAAGTCACTAACCTTGACCCGTGCCATACTTTGTTTTGCGCAATCAAACGGAAAATCGGTAAGAAAATTGGTGCGGTCAAACCTAGACTAGTCATTTGTTGTGTTAATATTTTTTCTCAGAAATGGTATGACTGTCAATGTCATTGACACGGTAGCAAATATAATCTAAACATAACAAAACTAGAGGAGTGAGTTAAGTGTAATATTAACATAATTGATTATGTATAAGTAAAAACAAAACACAACTTAATTCCAATAATCATCATTATAATATCAGCCGAAAGACGTCCACTGCTGGACAAATGCCTCGTCCAAGGATTTCCACGACGACCGGTTCTGCGCTACCCGCATCCAGCGACTTCCCGCGACGTTCACCAGGTCAACGGTCCACCGAGTGGAAGGCCTGCCTACGCTACGTTTTCCGGTGCGCAGTCGCCACTTGAGAACTTCACTTTTAATACTTATAATTGATTAAATGAATAATAAAAAAAAAGTAAAATCAAAACTAAATTTTATCCCAATACCTAAAATAAATTTAAGTAATAATTTTCTGTTGTCTAAAACTAATGATATAAAATAAAGTATTTCTAATGTAGGTAGTACGGATAGAGACACAAATATAAAATTAAGCTTTAAGAAAGATAACGTTATCTATATTTGAAGAGAAGATAATATATGAAAAGGGGTTTTAAATTAGTAGATCTTCTACGATATCTGGACAGTTTGTCAAATGTGCCTCGGACAAAAATTTAAACTTAGAGAAGATATAAATAAATTAAAATGACTTAACGATGAGGCGCTACCTTTTGGTAATGACCAGCAACAAATTGCTCTGGGGATAGATATTTCTGTAATGTCACTTGTTTGTGAATGACCTTATCTTTAGTGATCAATTTATCAGGTCGTTAGTGACTGATAAATGAATCTCGATTGCTTTATGATTAAAATGTTATTTATTAAGATGATAGCTAAGATTAGTACTGTGGGAATGTTCTATAATGTTTAGGATAACATAGGATAAGATATTTTAAGCGTGGGTGACGTCGCATGTTTTATAGCTTACCATTAAGGCGAGGCACCGGTGGAGAAGCTGAGAAACCCTTTTGCTAGATCAATTTTTTTGGGTAATTACTACTTAATATCGGTCTTGCAAAAAATATTGGACATACTTTAGGATATATTGTCTGAGGAATGTGCTAATAATTTTACACTATAGTGTATACTTTACTCAATCATAAAAAATCCCTAAAACAGGTCTAAAACGTCTAAAAAAAATCTAAAAAGAATTGTTTATTAATAAAATTTCTAAATTTGCACATAGTTTTTATATGGATACTTCTTTTTAAAGTACTACAGAGAATCTTCTAAATTTAGTTTTTAAATTGAAGTCTTCAGAGAAATAACAACGTAAAACATTGAAAAAGTGCAAAAGTGTGGTTATTGTCTTGACTCTTTATACGTAAAGGAAAAAATCTATCAAGCCGTTTAAGCTACAGGCTCAGCCAAAGAAACAGATATATAAACACATATACCTACATATAAACATCCGAAAAATATTTCTCCCCATTTTAAACAATAAGAGTCACGGCTAATAAAATTATGGCTAACTACGTAATAATAAAGATACAGGTTGCGTACGATTGCGTGATCACGGAAGAGCAAGTTGCCCTAAGATTACTCGAGGGCTATCTGATCCTGGCTTATAATCGAATATTTCATCGCTTGCTTTAATTCAGGGCTGCAATGCTTTAATAGGGGCCTACTGCAAGCTACCGACACATTACCTTAAGATGCGATTTTAAGTAGCGGACGCTTAAATTACATCAAGCAAGGGTTCCTTTAGTGTTATTAGCAGATTTAGGATATCGAATCGATGTAACAAGCTTAAAAGATGAAATCAGATATAAGGAGGTTATGAATTAAAGGTTGGAAGCCGAAAATGAGTATGACAGTCTTGCTAACTTGAATCTTGTTAAGCGCAGATTTTTTGTTTAGAAAATTACGAGAAAAAAAAATTATTATCCATATTAATTGGTAAGTCCTTGGCATCATCTCACCTGATTGTAAGTGACGATGATGCCGAAGATGGAAGCGGGCTTACCAAGATTCTCCAACTCAATGGAGAAATAATAAAAAAAAGGCAAAAAGGAGGTAATCAGGGGCCGTACTCTGTGTATTGAAATATTACGATTAATTGACGACACAGCAAGGGAAAGGATTTTTTTTAGTCCGAGTATCTTGTATTCCTAGTCCAGATGCTGTCAAAGCATAAAGTAATTCAGATCACAGTATATTGGAGATGCATAATGACGAGAGTTCTCACTGAGCGGAGTGACAGTGAGACCACCGGCGGCGGTGGTTTTTTGACCGGCTTCATTAGCGTGGAACAACTGAATGACATGGTGTTAGCGGAAGCCTTCCTTGTCTACGTGTTTTTGCCCTTTTTAGGGTAAGAAGGGTTGTTTTGTCTTTCATTAAGAGTTTTCTTGATGAAGCAACAGGTTTTGTACCTTTAAAATTCATCTAAAGAAGTCTTTAACTATCAAGTCGCCTTTGATATCAATCAAAACGTTACTTCAAATTTTAAAGGCGTATAATACAGATGTCAATACTTCTAACAGCTGTCCAAACCAAATTCTACGATAAATTTAATCTTATTGTGGACTATATTGAAATGAAATATAATCTAAAGCATATTATGAAAGGTCAGTATAATATTGTATTGACAGAATCAGACGATAGTAAGGTAATTTCTTCCGTTATTGATAAACCTGGTGATATTTACCGGCCATCACCTGGCGGGTCAACGAACTGCATTGTTGCTTGATGCAGACATCAACAAGTTTCCTTTAAACGTAACATCGCATCGAGAAAAGCCGAGTTTGGGAGTGTGAATGCAATTGATGTAATGAGATGTTCTTGAGCAGTTAACGGAAATTTATTGAGAAATGAGTATAATAAGACACCTAACCATTATTTTTGCACTCCGTAAGTCTTTGTTTTAACTTTTTTTATATTTACACGATGATCGCCAGTTGGCAGAGTCAATATATCACCCAGGCAAACTTTTTACGGCAAGTCAGCTCGGCCATTTTTATGTGGTTTAATTTGATCGAAGCCAGTGGCGGAATACCGCCAATAGGCTCTAATTATTTGAATAGCGCAACACAAATTCCCCTTTGACTAAAGCCGATAATTTCTTTGAACAGAGTAATGCGTGGAGAATTTTTATTGAGTTTTCTTCTGTTCATCGAATCTGATTTTTAGGTAAAAGTACTTCAAGCCTTTGTGTAAAATTATCTTTTTTGACTTTAATATATTTTACAATTTTTGCCAAAAAAAAAACTTAATCATGACCTTTTTATTAGGGTTCCGTATCCAAAGGGTAAAAACGGGAAACTATTACTAAGACTTCGCTGTCCGTCCATCTGTCTTTCCGTCAGTCACTAGGCTGTATTTCATGAACCGTGATAGCTAGACAGTTAAAATTTTCACAGATGATGTATTTCTGCTGCTGCTATAACAAATATTAGAAAAAGTGAAAAAGGGGGTTCTCCATACAAAAAACGTGTTTTTTTTAAACAAGAAGAAACTAGCGACATCTAGTATGATGCGGTTCTGACTCGCACTTGGCCGGTTTTTAAAGCTTGTATTTTCTCAGTGTCAAAAGTGCATGATAAAGAAACCAAAATATACAGGATGTAACAAAATTGGTGTAGGTCCCGTTAACTGGGGCTTCTATTCATCACACTGAACAACTTTTGTTCTATGACTTTTTGAACTCTTCATACAAATCGAACAACTGATCGACCAATTTTGTGCATTTTTGTATGGAGGGTAAAAACATTTTTTGAGAGTTGACTATGGATTCCTAGGGGAAAGTTGTTCAGTATGATAAGTAGAACCCCCAGTTAACGGCTCCTACACCAATTTTATTACACCGTGTATAAGGTTCTATTCTGTTGTTCGTTCAGCAAAAATATTTTCATTACAATTTGACTCCACAGTTTTCTTTACTATATAAGTTTGAATGAGCAGTTTTTCTCTGAACCATACATGTCCTTTCGATATAAAAATTATTGGCCATGTCTTATTTTACGTAGACAACTGTTTAAGCTGAACATTAGGTACTTTCGCACGCTTTTAACTTACCAAGCATACCTACTTATTTTTAATGATTCATGATCATGATCATTACTTTTATTTTATAATTCGGCTTGTATTCATAAAAAAACTAATTTTAAAGAAACTTTTATGTGTGTCTTTATTTTTAATTCATTATATCAACCGAAGAATGTCCACTGCTGGACATAGGCCTCCCCCAAGGATTTCCACGAAGACTGTTCTGCACTAACCGCATCCAGCGGCTTTCTGCGACCTTCACCAGCTCCTCGGTCCACCGAGAGGGAGGAATTGATACAAATTGTTTACAGTTTGGTTTTGTCGAACGTATAGAATTTCGCCGCCATTTTGTTAGTTCCGTCATTCGTTTTTTGAAATGTCATTTCTGGCCCGTTGTAATATGAAGTGTCCAGGGTGTGGTAAAAGTACAATTTATTAGGGTAATAGCGGAATGTGGGGCATTCAGAGTGACGCAATTAAATGCAAAGTTTTACGGGACACCATCGAAAACAAACATGGTCGCATCCTTCGTCGCTGTCAGTGCCGCTTCTTGCCTATTTCGACAAAAATTTCGGGAAGTATTCGAAATATTCTACCTGCCACCGAGACCTGGTTCAGATTCAATTCATTATCGAACATTAATGAACTTTATTGCGGTTTAAAATATATGACCTCACCAAGCCGACTGATTAATTTAATTGTCAGTGAATGCGACATTTATGCTATGGTGAGCACAAATTTTATCGGTTTTGCTTTGTCGTTTTGTTTTTCGTAAATAATATGTTTCTTTAAATGAATGACGTAAGTGCTAGGAGGGAATTTATATTTTTTTTTTCCATAAAGTTGTTTTTGGAAAAGTAGTACTTTAATGATGCTAGTTAATTATACGCAAAATTGATTTACCGCAAATGTGCTTTTTACTTTGCCACCATTTAATTTATACACCATGTAACAAAATAATAACCAAAGATATACAATATTTTTCTTGCAGCCCTTTGAAAGGGAAATTTTAAAAAAGATAGTTTATAAATCTGAGAAGTAAGAAGATTGCACTACTCAGAAGGAGAAGTAGATAGATATATCGATAACGCATCAAACGTACTAGAAAAACTGACCAAGTGCGAGCCAGACTCGCGCAAATTAGGGTTCTGTAGTCTTTTCAAAGAACAAATTAATATTTTAAACAACAAAATTGTTTTTGCTGTTGGTAATATAACATTTTGTATGAAAAATTTATGAACTTTTTATAAATCCAACTGCACATCTTAAGTTGGTCGACTATTACTCCTAAACTCAGAAAGCCTACTTGGCCGTGATAGTTTTCGTCCATAAAAATGTTCTATTACTAACTGCAAAAACAGTTTTGTTTTGTAATTATTTTTGTTTTTGAAAAGTCTACAAAATCTTACTTTGCACGAGTCCGACTCGCACTTGGCCAGTTTTTTTACCTGTTTTCTCACAACTGCATTGTAAAACGTAGTATAATACATGTGTAGTAAAGGATACAAACGTCACTCGTTTGCCATTAATCTATTCACCACCCGCATATGTATCTTCTCTACAGATTATAAAAGGAAATCACCCTCTGCGTATGTCTGTCTGTTTATTCGCTAACTCCTTTTAAATCACGCAACGAATTTTGAAACGGTTTTCACTAATAGAAAAAGCTATAAACGAGGAAGGTTTATACATATACTCTCGAAAGCTGCTCACGGCTCGAACACCTATTTCAAGCGACTGCTGTGATTCCAGTATGGATTGAACATCAAATTAACCAATCTGGATTTTATGTTATACATAGATTATTGCTGGAATCTTGACTTAGGTCTTTTCTACACATTGTTTTTTTTTCCAGCAAAACCATTAAAAAAATCTTCCTTATTGTAGTCTGCTAACTAGACTAAGACCAATTTTAGTACTCTCTGTCTCTCTCTTATCGTGTGGCTAGGTGATAGGGATAGACGGCGGTTGCCTGGTGTTGCACTTACCATCACCCGCGTTCACGTGTAGGGCATTTATATTTACACCTACGGACGTGTGCAACGCGACCTTCATACACATCTAGAATCAGATGTACAAGTTTCCTCACTGTTCTACTTCAATCTGTAAGTATTATGTACGTAAGTTTCAAAAAACTCATTGTTTCATTGGCCGTCCGGATCTGAACCCGGGACCTCTGGTTAAGAGGACCGAGTTGTTACCGTTTGAGCCACCGATGCTTCTTAGTACTATTCAGAATACATATAATAATATCATAGATTCTAAGGACAAGAATACAATTACTTTACTAAAATTATCTGATATGAGGATACACTTTAAAATATTGAAGAGTTGATAATTTAATGGTCTCGCAAGTCTCTTGCTTGCAAGACAAGTGCTGCACTTGAGTTTTTCTCGAGTTATTATCAATAATCAGCGCTACTTGTTTTAACGTCCCTTGAACTTGTTTGGCGGGATGAACTTGTCCTATAGCGATGTATTGAAACCGGGCTGTACACATGAAAGGTATACTAAACTCGACTGTATTTAATATCCGAAATGATTATATATTTGCAGTAATTTTATCCGAATTGATTACATATTTGCAGTAATTTTAGCCGCCTCCGTAGCGTAATGTTTAGTCCATTCGCTTCACACCAGGAGGTCGCGGGTTCGATTCCCGGTGGGGTCAACTTGCAAGACTCGGTTTGGTTGGTGGCAGGGCATTATCTAAGCCCGCCTGGTTAGTGTTAACAACATTGATGTGTTCCGGCTTGAAGATAAGATAGCTAGTTCTCCATTGCGTTGGGGAATCTTGGTAAGCCCGCTTCCATCTTCGGCATCATTGTCATTTACCATCAGGTGAAATAATGCCAAGGGTTTACCAATTGTAAATTTAAAAAAATGGAGTTGTGTTACGTAAAAAATAGATAAGTAATGTTTTGTTTGAACCTATTTTAATAAAAACTAATGTAATAAAAGCAGATATTAATTAAAGACATATGATCCTTGGTGTAGCATATTTTTTTGCAAGGGCTGAAACGGAAACCTTTAAATTGGCGCTATTTTGTAAATCCGCGCGATCTGTGGCAGATGCTGCGTTGTGTCGTCAGATTAGAATATTTCATACAACCAACCCCTTTCTCAAATCCCCCTTCCTCAAAGCCTTCTCCTCAGCACACCTAGACCTCATGCCACAACCCCGGACACTCACAACCCCTCACTACTGAACCCTTGCCCCCTCACTATCCCCTGACTCTCCCCTCTCTTTAACACTTTAATAACCCCTCCAATTTAAGTACGTCATTAATTCATGATCAATTCAGTACAGATAGCAGTCTCAATAATAATGGCCAACACGCACGCGCACGAGTTCGCATCGCATCGATAATGCGACTTCGTTTTGCCGATTTATTTTGAGCCCTAAGGTCTTTGAATTAAATAGATATCAAACACACATACAAACACCCACACCCACACCACACACACACAACACACACACCACACACACACACACACACACACACAATCATAAATTCACACATACTCAATCACATGCACACATAAATACTTCGCGCGCGTGCTTATTAATACGTAGCGCTTTGTAAAGTATTGTTGTTTTTAATTTTTTTATTGTATCTCTGTGTTGTTTATTAGTTATGGAAGAGCAGATTCTTCTGGCACCAGTATTCTTATACTTAAAAGAAGTCTCCTGCAACATGTATTATTTTTTACTATGAGATACCGCAATAAACTTTTTTCACTTTATTCATTTTCATTTTTGATATATGAAACTGTGTCCAAAATCATAGAATTATGTATCCGAACCATTATTAATCCGTATTCAAACCCGTAACCTCATACCAGGTATACAGCCCTAAAGTACCAAAAATAGTATTGATCGTGTGCGCAGGCGCTTGCTGGCAAGGAATTGAGGTTACATGCGTGTTGTCGGCATTTCTTGAGGCCAAGGGCAAGGGTCTTGGCTTCTGGTTTCTTGGTGTTTTAAGTTTGCGCGATTAAGAGGACTTTTTGTGGGCTTTGCCTGGTGTTTTTTCTTGACTTTACCTATGTGTAAGCTTAATGCTAGAGTCAACACAATTCTAAGGGTTCCATAGTCAAGAAGGAACCTGTCTGTCTGTCCGTCCGTTTGTATGTCCGCGGCTTAGCTCAGAGACTATTAGCATTAGAAAGCTGTAATTTAGCATAGATATACATAAGAGTATTAATGACGCAGACAAACTGGTAATAAAATCTTGAAAAAATAATTTTTTTAGGGTACCTCTCCTACTTGTAAATAGGGGGTAATTTTTGTCATTGATGTACCCCCTATCGTCTGAGGTATCCTTGAATAGGTCTTTGAAAACTGCTGGGGGTTTGCAAAGATTATTGTTCGATTCAGGAATCTTTTTGCGACATATTTAGCTTTAAAGTGCAAATTTTTGTTAGAGTCAAGCGTGCCATCCCCCCCCCCCCCCTAACCAACTAAACCGTTTTCTAGGACACCTGAAAAAAATTGTAAAAAGTAGGAAATATAATCAACTAGCTGTTTCCCGCGGTTTCACCCGCGTGGACAACGTTTCTATGACATTTCGAGGGTGCGCGAGCGTGGTAAAAAGTAGCCTATGTCTTAATCCAGGTCCTAATCTGTCTCTGTCTACCTACCAAATTTCAGCCAAATCCGTTCATTAGTTTTTGCGGGAAAGCGTAACAGACAGACAGAGTTACTTTCGCATTTATAATATTAGTAGGGATAGGGCTATAGTAGGGATAGGGATTTAAAAGGAAAACTATCACGGCTAAGTAGGCTTTCTTAGTTCGACCAAATTAAGATGTGCAGTTGGATTTGTAAAAAGCTCTTAGAGTTTCCACTCAACATGTTCCATTACCAACTGACAAAACCATTTTGTTTTTTAAAAGATACTCACTCATCACTGGGTGATATGATGCCAAGGGCCTACCAATTGTCAATAAAAAACAGGCCAAGTGCGAGTCGGACTCGCGTAAAGTAGAGCGTCGGTGGCGTAACGGCTAGGGCCGCCGCCTCTTGTCCGGGAGGTGGTGGTTCGAATCCTACCACGTACCAATGTGATTTCAAATTTAAATTTCATATGTACCTACGTTTATCCGACGCTCTTACGGTGAAGGAAAACATCGTGAGGAAACCTGCACACGCCTGCGAAGAAACTCGCAGGTTGTGTATGAAATCGACCAACCCGCACTGGGCCCGCGTGGTCGACTAAGGCCCGATCGCCCTAATTCAGGGTAGGATCGAGCCCCTCGGTGCGAACGTATATGAGCTGATATGATGATGATGATCATAGAATGATCAACCATACGAGAACGTATAGGTATATATTTTGTAGCAAATATAACTGAGAGACAACATTTTTATGTTGTGGAAACGGTTTTGAATTTACAACCTTGAGCCAGTTGGCAAAAAATTTACGATTTCATTGTTTCCTCAACAATCAATGCCACCACAAAACAATCCCTGCAACTCGAGTGGGTGTCAGTTTTCTTAAGCCTTGACCTGATTCCGAGTTTTCTGTATCAAAACACATTCTGCTGGGTTCCGACCACGCTACCCCTGATGTACTTTTCTTTAGTTCGTTACTTAAATTTATCAATTACTTATCTGCCTATACGTACGATATAATTTAATTAATTAAATTAACTTAACACTGAACCCTGAGCTCGTAATTTAAGTATATTTATTATTAGAGTTTCTCTGCGTGATCGAATCAGAAACGAGGAGATCTGTAGGAGAACCAAAGTAACCGACATAGCTCTCAGAATTGCTAAACTTAAGTGGCAGTGGGCGGGGCACAGTAGAACAGATGGCCGTTGGGGCAGTAAAGTTCTAGAGTAGTAACCACGCACCGAAAAGCGTAGTGTAGGCAGGCCTCCCACTCGGTGGACCGATGACCTGGTGAAGGTCGCGTGAAGCCGCTGGATGCGGGCAGCGCAGAATCGGTCGTCGTGGAGATCCTAGGGGGAGGCCTATGTCCAGCAGTGGACGTCCTTCGGCTGATATGATGATGATTATTATAGGTGTAAAAAAATTAGCTGAAACTATTTTAACTGGTGCTTCTACCCATGAAACTGAACAACTTTCCCCATGGAACCCATAGTCAAATCGCAAAAAAAAAAATTGGCTCTCCAATACTAACTCGATTAGCTGATCATGATCAGCCAACTTAGATGGGAAGATAAATTTTTTTTTGAGGATTGACTATGGATTTCATGGGGAAAGTTGTTCAGTTTCATGGGCAGAAGCACCAGTTAAAATAGTTTCAGCTAATTTTGTTAGACCATATATAATGTTTATTGTATTTATTGTATTTATATTAGTATTGTATATTTATTCATAAGTATACTACTAGGCATTCATATGTAAGTGATAGATAAGGTTAGGTAATTACTTTTTAATTATCTTGTAAAGATGTAAAATTACCCTGTATGTATAGATCATAGAAAGTCGTGTTTTTAACTTTTGCAATTACTATTTTTCCTTGTTTTAAATCTCAAATGTCACCAGTAAGTTGACTGGAACAGATCCCGTAAGCGATAAGTCCGCCTTTATATATATTTTATGTATTGTAACAAAAATTCAATAAAGTGTTTAAAACAAACAAAAAAAAATTATTATTATATTTTTTAGCGTCGGTGGCGTAATGCAAGGGCCGCTACCTCCTGTCCGGGAGGTCGTGGTACAAATCCTGCCACGTATCAATGTGTTTTCGAATTTAGTTTTCATATGTACGTTTATCCGACGCTCTTACGGTGAAGGAAAACATCGTGAGGAAACCTGCACATGCCTTTGAAGAAACTCAAAGGTTGTGTGTGAAGTCGACCAACCTGCACTAGGCCAGCGTGGTCGCCCTAATTCAGGGCAGGCTCGAGCCCCTCGGTGGGGACGTAATATGAGCTGATATGATGATATTTTTTTCGCAGCAATAATTGTCCGTAGAATTTGGCATTGGAAAACTAATTTTACTTGACTAATTTTCCAGGGTTGGTTAGTTTCTATATATCTAGTTTTAGAACACCCAATAAAATCATCTCGTTTTAGAATTCCCTTCGCATTTACATCAGTCAAATGTTCAAAAACAAACAGAACCAATTACAGGTTTTGACCACAACCTAATTTACATTTAAATTTTCCTCTAAAGACACGGTTCTGCGCAAGTGGCCACCGGCCCGCGGACCACAGATCGTCGCCGGTGCGCAAACGCCAGCTGTTTCCCGCGCACGTCGGGCGCGTGCGCCGTAAACGCACGAGTGGAGCCGAGCGCTCCCGAGCGGCTGCGCGGACGCACGCCGTTTGAACAAGCCGCCTGAAGGTTCCCTTGAAACAATTTATTTGTAATTTTGGTAGGGATTGGTATGTTATGGTATGATTTGGTTTGTTTGCAATTTCGATATACATACTTTGTTTTTTTGATACCTAACTACAATTATGTAGTAAATGTTTTAAAAACAAAAATATTGTAAACTAGCGGTTTCTCGCGGCTTCACCCGCGCGAACAACGTTTCTATGACTTTTCGAGGGTGCGCATTGCGCGAGCCGCAAGCGGCTTGTGAGCGTAGAAAAAAGTAGCCTATGTGTTAATCCAGGTCCTAATCTGTCTACCTACCAAATTTCAGCCAGATCCGTTCAGTAGTTTTTGCGTTAAAGGGTAACAAACATTCATCCATACATTCTTAAAAACAATCGCGTTTTTAATATTAGTAGGATGACAAAAATAATGAGGATGTTCTCATGAACCTCAAGAAATAATCAGAATACGAAAACAAGCCGACCTTAGGACCATAGATTATGAACCAAATTACCTTTTTAGTTGTTCAAAGCACAAAATATGTATTTATATATTTAATAGTTTACTGTACTAAAGAAATTAAACACGTAATACTTAAGGTAGTTCAGCAATCTAAATATATATAACTCAAAGGTGACTGACTAACTGACATATAGTGATCTATCAACGCACAGCCAAAATCACTGGACGGATCGGGCTGAAATTTGGCATGCAGGTAGATATGTTATGACGTAGGATTTCGGGAAATTCCCACGAGAACGCCAAAAAACGGGAAGTGCGCGAGCGAAGCCGCGAGCACCCACTAGTCCATAATAAGCTCCGATACCCGGAGAGAAGCGTCTTGGCGGCCAGACCTAGCGCTTACGGTCCTTGTCTTCGCCTCATGATGTTGTTAAGAACAGCAGCCCTCAAAGATACATACATACAGGTAACCGGAAGGTTAGATTAAAATGTGTTTGTTTGTTACCTTTTCACGTTTCAACGCCTTGACCAATCTTTATGAAATTTGGCATGCAGGTAGCCTGTGTCACGGGGAAGGACATAGGCTACTTTTTATCCCGGGAAAATATCATAATTTGATGCAGTTCCTGAGGGAACTAAAAAAATACTCGATTGTTGTGATTTTTTGCACAGAGATGGTTGCGTAGGTGGGAAACGACATAATTTAATAATCACCCTTAAAGACAATCATTAAAACGATGTCCACGTGGGCGAAGCCGCGGGAAAAAGCTAGTATCTCATAAACCAGAGTTGTTTAGCGCCATCATCATCGTCATTTTTTCAACCTGTGAGACGTCCATTGTTCAACTTATACCTCCCCCACCTCCAGTCAGCACATTTCGAGCCACCTGCATCCCAGCGGTAACCTGGGAGTCGTATCATACCGTCAGTCTGCCTGGAGGTAGGGGGGTTGGGGGTCCAGCGCTATGTCTTCCGGCGCGTGGTTGCCACTCGAGAAGCATCGCGCCCATTGCCACTTCAGCTTGTTTATTCTATTAGCTATGACTTGGTTAGCGCTTTTAGTAAGCTGGCCACGTATTTAGTGTATACTGTAAGCTGGCCACGTATTTTGTGTATACTGTAAGCTTGGCTACGTATTTTGTGTATTCTGTAAGCTTGGCTACGTATTTTGTGTATTCTGTAAGCTGGCTACGTATTATGTGTATACTGTAAGCTGGCCACGTATTTTTGATAAATAAATAAATGAGATAAGCGTAACTAGTAGATTACGAGAGGGCAATCACACTAATATTATAAAGGCGAAAGTTTGTGAGTGTGTATGTTTGTTACTTTTTCACCCAAAAACTTCTAAACGGATCTGACTGAAATTTGGTAGGTAGACTGATTAGGACTTAAAAATAAAATAAATAAAATAACAATAAATATTCTGGAACAAATCACACATGGTCAGCTGGCCCCAAAGTAGGATACCCCGTGGTATGGGAACCAGAGACTGATATACATGCTTACATACGTTTAAATACATACATATATAGATATTTAACACCTAGACACAGAGCAAACAAATCTGCTCATCACACAAATGTTTGCTCTGGGTGGGGATCGAACTAAGGACTCTCGGATCAGTAGTCAAGAGCACTAACCACTGAGCCACCGAGTCAGTCACATAGGATTACCACATAGGCAAATTTTTTTCACGCTCGCGATCCGCTTACGGCTCGAGCTCTGCGCACCCTCTTAAAGTCATAGAAACGCTGTTCACGCGGTTGAAGCCGCGGGAAACAGCTAGTCCTTAATAAGTCTGATCCTGTCATTGCACACACTGTATTTTTTTTTAATAATTAAGACACACTAGCAGGTTGGAATAAAACAAACAGTTGTTCTTGCATCAAATAGCTACTAATCCATCTTATTATTAAAGCAATTATAGAAGACAAGTAATTGACGACTTACTTATATATCAAACAACAGCATTCTCAATATGCAGGCTAGTCGGGCACTGTAATGAGAAGCAATTCTGCTCAACGGATGCAGCTTCGCATAGTAACCGACAATTAATATAAAGGGAATTAATAACGAGACTTACGGGTTCTGCCGACAAACGATTGGCGAATACAGGTGGGCTTAAAGAGTTTCCGTCGCACCGAGATCTAGTTGACTAGTCGATCCCGTTCATATTAAAACAGGTTTTCTAACAATCAATATAAGGACGGAAACCGCCAGACATAATATCCAGAGCTTCCCTTGCATTAACAAAAATTATTATTGCAATTTTCATTTTGATGGGCGGAGACGAGGTTTGGAACGTGATCGCACTCAACTGCTAGGGTAAAAGCCGGATAGTTGCCACACTTTTTGAAATCACTCTATACTCGTATCTCTCAGTACAAAAAGTAAAATACTTTATTTGTAAAATTCGCCGGTTTTCTAACAATTTTTAAAACAGGTTTTCTAACAATCAATATAAGGACGGAAACAGCCAGACATAATATCCAGAGCTTCCCTTGCATTAACAAAAATTATTATTGCAATTTTTATTTTGATGGGCGGAGACGAGGTTTGGAACGTGATCGCACTCAACTGCTAGGGTAAAAGCCGGATAGTTGCCATGCCACACTTTTTGAAATCACTCTATACTCGTATCTCTCAGTACAAAAAGTAAAATACTTTATTTGTAAAATTCGCCGGTAGGTAGGTACTTTGGTTTTTTATCTATAATATTATGAAAAGTAAAAAACATTATCTTTAATATTTTTAGAGTATTAGCGATTTTTGTGAACCTCTATATTTTGGGAAATCTATCCCACATAGGGGATCCTAATCCATGTAAATTACGTTTAGGATAGATGCCCTGCCGAGAAACAGGACGTCTACCACGCAAAAACTTTTTTCGCATTCTGCCTTCCCATGCAATCGCACAGAGACATGACACACGGTCAACTTAGTGGTAATTGGAGAATATTTCGATAGATTAGTAAAGTGATTCATCCGAGAAACTAGAGTAATTACAATAGCGGCAACTATACCCCTGGGGCAACTATCCCGGTTTTACCCTATGTGCAATATAAAATATTGTCTTTTCAAATTAAATGCTACCCTATAGTGTGTTTAAGGTCCAAATTTCGCGCACCTATGTTATTATTAGCAACAATGTAATCAGAGAGCAGGCACGTGTAGATAAAGCTGTTATTATAATTTTTGTTTCTTACACCCGTTTTGAATAAAACATTGGCAATTCATCTGATTAGTGCAAAAGTTATTGAAGAAATAATACTAATGATATAGGACTATAATATGTTGCACTAAACTCTAGTTGTTTAGAAATGGCCAAACATGTAAACAAGATAGATAGATAGGTAGAGAACACGTTTAAGAGCCCGCCGGAGTTCATAAATCCCATACAAACGTAGTGTTTGATTCATTTGTTAACCAAACAACCGATTTTGAAATAAATTTATATCGATAATCGGATGACGTAGGTACTCGTATATCTGTGTCGGTATCGCAATATGTACTTTTTTGAAAAACGAAACAGGAATCCATTATTAACCAATAAAGTTATTTGCCGTTTTTTACCTTGAAAACAAGTTTATTAGGTAGTTAAAAATGGATTCCTGTTTCGTTTTCCAAAAATTAATGCAATACCGACACAGATATACGTCATCCGATTATCGATATAAAATTATTTCAAAATCGGTTGTTTGGTTAACAAATGAATCAAACACTACGTTTGTATGGGATTTATGAAATTCAGCGGGCTCTTAAGTGTCATTGCAATCACACACATATTATTATAGGTAGACTGCTTAAATGAGTCTTCGCCCGCGCGGTACAGGGGCGCGGGGGGTAAGGCGACAAAGGGGATCAAGAGAGCAGCGGGCGGCAGGCGCATTTTTGCAACAATGCACCTGCCGCCCGCTCCTCTCTTGATCCCTTTATGCACTTACTAGCTTTTGCCCGCGGCTTCGCCCGCGTAGACATCGTTTTTATGACTGTATTTTAGGGTGATTGGTGCGCGAGCCGCAAGCGCCTCGCGAGCGTGGACATCAGTTTTCCTCAGATCCCTCAGGAACGATATCGGGCTACTCTGATTAGAAGTCTATGTCACTTCCCACCCCCTCAACCAATTCTATACAAAAAACCACTTCAGTCCGTAGCTCCGTTGCAGCGCAGACGTGCGCGAGCGCGGAAATGAGTTTTCCCCAGATCCCTCGGGAACCATGTTAGGATATGCTCATTAGTAAATTATGTTATTTCCCACCCCCTCAGCCATCTCTGTGCAAAAAATCACAGCGATCCATTGTTCCGTTGCAATGTTAAAGAAACTAACCAAAAAAAAGAGTATATTTTCAGTTACCTCAGGAACTGCATCGGGCTATGCTATTTTCACGGGATAAAAAATAGCCTATGTCCTTCCCAGTGACACAGGCTACCTGCATGCCAAATTTCATCAAGTTTGTTTCAGGTTTTGAAGCGTGCAGTGTAACAAACAAACAAACACATTTTCACATTAATAATATTATACACTTATATCTCGGTCTACTTATACACTTGTATATTATAAAATAAAAAAATAAAACAAAATCAAATCGTGAGGAGTTTTCTCAAAAATATACTAGTTTTTGGTTGATATTTAATTATTTAATAAAATACACACAGCGATTAAGTGAATAAAATGCTTGCAAGCTCATGCTCGATGTCCAAAAATATGTGAGTGATTAAGATATAATGTTTTGTTTACATGTTTGGCCATTTCAAAGTAACTAGGCTTTATATTGATATTGCACAAGACACGAGTAGATCTTGAATTAACTCTTCATCATGTTTCCTTCCAGAGATGAAGGATCGGTTTGATCTGTCATGTCAATACATAAATGCATACTTCGGCAACTAAGTATCTTCAGTTTATTTAACTTGTTTTAACAATTAGTATTTGTTAGCAACAGATAAACAACAGTTACCAATTTTTGTTGTTGCTTTATTATCATCATCAATCATCATATCAGCCGAAGGATTTCCACTGCTGGATATTATTATAGGTCTCCCCCCAAGGATTTCCACGACGACCGGTTCTGCGCTGCCTGCATCCTGCGGCTTGCCGCGACCTACACCAGATCATTGGTCCACCGGCAGGCCTGCCTATGCTACGTTTTCCGGTGCGCGGTCACAACTCGATAACTTTACTGCCCCATCGGCCATCTGTTCTTTTAATTTTTTAGTTGCTGGTATGTAACTAATAATTATCGTTAACAACACATAAAAGTGTCCACTGGTGGGGTGCTGGTACCCAAACTCGGGAATGTATGGCTATTCTCCACACCAGAAGGCCAAGTCCGGATTGGTGAAGGTGAAGAAGAAGGATAAGATTTTTAAGCCGCCTTTAGGTATCTGACACGACATATCTTACTACTACCATCTAGTGATAGTAATCAGTACCAAAGCCTTCATGTGCCTTGCGAAGCACGGAAACGGTCGAGAAAAATGCCACCGTGGCGCAATGGTAACGTCCATTAGCTTCACACCAGAAGGTCGCGGGTTCGATTCCCAACGGGGTTAACTTTGTAACACACGGTTTGATAGGTGGTAGAGCATTTGCATAGCCCGTCTGGCTAGCTACCACCATCTTATTTAAGTTTTGCCGCTAAACATCAGTGTTAACAGTATTGATGTGTTCCGGCCTGAAGATAAGATAGCCAGATCTCCATTGCTTTGAGCTTAGAAAATGCGCTTCTACGAACCAAACTGAGTCTTACAATGTTAAGAATCGAACCCGCGACCTCCAGATGTGAAGGTAATGAACTTAACTATTACGCCACGGAGGCGGTTACGATAAATCCAAAATATAAGGCTATAACTACATTCTTATGACACTTCTTTACACTTAGTTTTTCTTTTAATAATTATTGTGAGTTGTCCATTAACTATAATTTCATTTTTGGTACCAAGGTACTCTCTGTATTTCATACTTACAATGTTTTGAGACCTTAAACTTACAGTTTTTTGAGACCTCTAACTTACTTACACTTTTTTGTTACCTCTCCTTTTAGTACATAATTTACAACGCTAAAATAACTTTAACCGCAACAAAATAAAAAAAAATACTTTTTTTTTGTAACCGCTAGAAGCATACGTATACCAAATAAAAATTGGCAATGATATCGCGTAAAACCATACAAAGAAACATACATTCAAATAGATAACCTCTTGCTTTTTTAATCGGTTAAAATACATCTAATTGCTCATCAAACAACTAATCACCTATCAATTTATTTACATCATTTATTTATGACAATCATATAAAATAAAATACTGATTGCACATTAAATTATCTATCTTTCTCAACTGGACTACGAGCGAAGCGAGCGATGATAGGGTCGGTTAGGGTTGGCGTACTGGTTGGCAGATCTGACTTACGAAATAATAAAACAGTTTAGCTTAAAATACTTCTAGTTAAATAGTTGTGCTCCACGAACCTAAATTGCTGCTTAATTAATTATATTTTGAGGTAAGTATTTTGCTGTGCAATCAGAAAAACTTTGATGGGAATTCGGATTCTTTTATTATACAAAAAGTAGTTTCTTTAGATTTCCGTTTAGCTACTGCCCTTTTTAAGTTCCGTTTCCTTCGTATTGAAACCAAGTGAAGTAAGTGGGTAGGTGCATATCCTCAATTAGCGTTCTTTGTTCAATGGTGACGAGATCACACGACCACTGCCGTAATTATAGCCCCGCGTTGTCCCTCGATCAGTAACTTAATAAATCAGTGAAGATAGAATGGTATTTTCAACCGAATTTAAAAAAGATGGAGGTTCTCAATTCGACTGTATGTTGTTGTTTTTTTTGTATGTTTGTTACGCGATATCTCCGCAGGTTGTGAGCAGATTAATTTTTTTTTTATTCCAAAAAATATACTCCCGAGGGTCACCAAGTCTGATGATAGGATCCCGGAAAAATCGAGGGCAGCCCTCAAATTTAATAGGTACGTATTACGTGTTTCACATATTTTCTAAAGCTATTAAAGTATTTGCGTCTGGTAGTCATCATCTTATGTTGATGAGCTGATGAAGGAAGGTACAACTCCTTAACGGTTAGGAGTTGGAGGAAAACTCGTTAAATATTATACATAGATTATTATTATACATACATAGATAGATACGTAGGTATTGGGTTTAACGTTGTTAGATAGATAGCATTATCACTAACAATAAATGAAATAATAATAAAAGTTTAATAAACTAGAAACCAACTTCAAAATTAACTTCATTCAAAAGTATGAAATAATATTATTATACTTAAATACACGACATTAACCAACAATAACGAAATCAAAGGTGGGTACGAATTGGTTTTTTCCATCTAGTTCTACTGGCATATTGGCAGTTCAACTGGGCTTAAAACTTTTTTGAAGTCGGTGTCAGCCAACCATCGAATCTAAAACATTTGAAACGTAAGTAAATGTGCGCTGGTACCGACCTAAAAAAAAACTTTAGACCTCTAATTTAATTCATACCCACCTCTGATTTCGTTGTTTTTGGTTAATGTCGTGTATTTAAGTATAATAATATAATTTCATACTTTTAAATGAAGTTCATATTTTTTAAGTGGGTTATTAGTTTTTTTACCTTTTTTATTTTTTTTGCATATCCTTAATCTTAAATAAATAATAAATTATTTTGACAATTGGTAAGCCCTTGGCATCATCCCACCTGATGAGTTTATTTTATACTATTGCCTAGTGCCTAGGCTAGACTGATATTAACTCTTAATGAAAGACAATGCGTAAACCCTTGATTATTCATATCTTGTTCTTCATATTGAAACTGGTATGCTATGGACATCGCATAATTTGTTTTTTTCACTATTGGTAAGCCCTTGGCATCATCTCACCTGATGGTAAGTGACGATGACGCCGAAGAAGTTTGATGATAAGTGAAAGATAAACAATTGCAAATATTGATGTGTTCCGGTTGAAGATAAGATAGCCAGATTGCGTTGGGGAATCTTGGTAAGCCCGCTTCCATCTTTGGCATAATGGTCACTGACCATCAGGTGAGATGATGCCAAGGGCTAATCAATTGTGAATAAATAAAATAGGTCGTCAAATGATTTCAACTTTAGTTTCCATTGTTGGAGCAGTGGTCAGCGCCGCTGCCTGCTGAGTCGAGGGGCGTGGGTTCGGTCCCCAACCAGGTTAAATTCAATATCTATAGGTATATGTACGATTTAAAAGTAATAAACGTGTTTATGAATGTAAATCTGTCTCTGGTTTTCTTAGAACAGAGAATTCTAGTTTGAGACCAGAAGACTGAGTTTATTTGTCCCTAATATTTTTTTTCACAATTGGTAAGCCTCGCTGAGATGAAAGCGGGCCTACCAAGATTCTCAACGCAATGGGCAACTAGCTATATTATTACCTACCTTCTAGCTCTGGCGGCAAGACTTAGATAAGATGGTGTTAGCTAGTCAGACGGGCTTAGAAAATGACCATCTTCCAACCAAACAGAGTCTTAGACAAACAGAGTTAGACTGCGCCGGGAATCGAACCCGCGACCCCATAGTGTGAAGCTAATGGACTTAACCATTACGCCACGAAGGTGGTTAAATTAGTAATTATGCATTGTTAAAGTTGAAATTTGTAATTGCGTTGGGTTTTCTTATGTAAGTATTACAAATGTCGGAGTTACGATAATATATTAATGGCTCCGTCTTACGGAACAATAAAAAAAACTAGCATATTGTATAGGTATTTTAATAATTTATTTACAGAACAACCGAAATTATCTGGTTTCACTGTAATTATACAATTTTGTGCAAATGTTTCTTTCTACTCAGTACATTTTAGGAACTATTCATATTATTTACAATAGCATGTCTTTGTAGGTACCTACCATTGGAATAAACTAATACTCAACATTTATAAAAAAAGTATAAAATGTAGCGCAGGTATTCACAACACTTAAATAATTAGGCAAGTTTTCATTTCATCAAAAATCTTAACAAATTGCTCTTAAACATATGACTAGACAACAACTATAAAACTAATTAAAGACTACATCTTAAAGAAATATAATATCAACATAAGGCCACACTAAGGCACAGCGATATAATCTTATCACTTAAGGCGCAGTGGTACCTAAAAATCCACTTAAACAGGTTTTTAGAATTCATTTTTGAAGTAGTTAACATTAAATTTAAAATCTAGGAAAACATATTGGTATTATTGAGAATAGTTACGAGGGACTATATCGAATGGAAACACGATTTAATCAATTTGGCTAGATAGAATAATTTCGCAAAGGTACCTCTTTTTGAGCCATTTTATCGTCTTTTTTCGGTTTTATTCTTAAAATAAGTAATTTGATGATATGATTTATTTACTAAAATAAACTTCATAGGTGACTGAAGTGATTTTTATTTAAGATAAATATGATGAAAATAAAAACGAAAACATCGAAAAAGTGCAAAAGTGTGGTTATTTTCTTCCCTTTTTACACGTAAAGAAAAAGACAAAGACAGATTTTTAAGTACCACGGGGCCTTAATAAAATACTAAATGCTCATGGAACATAGAGTGATGGAATCAGTCTTGGTGCGCTATTCCGTCGGAATACCACGCGCAAGCGCAATCACCGCAGCAGTGGCTTTCGAGCGGAATGCATCGATGGGTCGTTATAGTCCACCATTATCTCCTCTCATTAGGAATATACTGATTGCGGTTAATTGGAGGTTGTCTCGTCCATCGGCAGCGTTCGGTCCTCGCGAGGCGAATGATCCTTTTTTCACAATCACCAAGCCGCTGAAGGCTCACTTTGATTACCGTAATGCACGGTTCCTGCGAAAGAAGAGAAAAAAGGTTTAAATAACTGCGATTTTTTGGGACCAACATCGACAGCCATCGGGGCTTTGATAATCGAGGGTTTTTTTAAAATTTACAATTGATTAGCCCTTGGCATCATCTCACCTGATCGTAAGTAAAGATATTGCCGAAGATGGAAGCGGGCTTACCAAGATTCCCCAACGCAATGGAGAACTGGCTATCTTACCTATCTTCAAGCCGGAACACATCAATGTTGTTAACACTGATGTTTGGCGGCAAAACTTAGATAAGATGGTTATAGCTAGCCAGGCGGGCTTAGAAAATGCCCTACCACCAACCAAACCGAGTCTTGCAAATGACCCCACCGGGAATCGAACCCGCGACCTCCTGGTGTGAAGCGAATGGACTAACCATTACGCCATGGAGGCGGTTAAAATAGAGGGCTTATAGAAACCTAAAGAACGGCGTCGTCTGCCGCCTGACGCGATTACTCCCACGAATCACCAGATGTTTGCCTAAAGCTCAGCAAATATTGCAACACGTGTGCCGCTCATCGCCCTTCTATTTCCTCTTGAGATTTCGTCTTCCGGCACAATAAATTAATAGCCAACGATGCGGCCCTAGTTTTTTTGCATGTTTAATTTTAAGTTTTTTGAATGGTTTTTTTGGTTTCACTAGCTTTAAGGTCCATGTGGTCGATAAATGGAGGGGCTAAAATCTCCGTGACCGGATGTATTATATTGACTTCAGAAACATATCTACCTATGTGAACTTGTTTCCACATGTAACAAATTAGGTCTCGTAAGACTACTTATTATTAGAAAAAGCCACTTTTTATGTGCAATTTTCTCGATGCATGCGGGGCAAACCGCAGGATTGTTAGAATAATTGCTATTTGGGTAGTGAGAATAATAAGAAGGCAGAATGCGGGCTTCTTCTATCCACTAACACTGCAAAGGAGAGAAATATTCATCTATACGTGATGTAAAAAACGTCTACCTAGCTAAGAGAACTTTTATGAAGCGACATATTTTAAGATTTACCATTGTTGGAGACGCTTTTGTGCCATCCTAATTTCACAATGAATAGATAAAGTCTATCCCATGGTTCAATGCGCGACCATAACGTGTTTGCTTTTTGCCTGTAGGACGAGGATCGTGAATCTCCTTTGAAATTGTGCAACATAAAAGCATAGTCACCTCGCTGGGTAGGTAGCCGAGACGAAATAAAGGGCCTCACAAAAAAATCGATCCCGTACGTAGGTGAACTTTGTTTATGTAGGTAGCCAGCTTTGTGAGTTTGATTCGTGCTCATACCATAAAAGATAAAAGTTCTGAAAGAAGCTAGGGTCTAAGCTATGTATGAATCTAAAGAACTCTAGTGTTCAGACATTATATCCTCTATATTTTGTAGCACAATTTGAGCGACCACATAAAGTTTAAAATGAAGTTTTTGATAACAGTCAACAAACAGTCGCGACAATTGTAAACACATGATAAAAATTATCAAAGCTCTGGTGGTTTACGCAAACATTTTTGAAGAATCCATTCATATATTTTTTGATACGTAGGTGTAATAATAAAATAACTAGTGACAGTTTGATAACCTTGGAAAAACTTATTAAAAGTGGAAACTTACATAAATAAGTTGGTAGTCTTGAAAAAATTAAGATAATATTTAAAATCGGAAACTAACCTTCATTCATTGCTGCTGCCACCAGGATATGACGTCTAGAAGCTCCTCATCCTCAGGACTCATGGGCTCGTAGGAATCGTAGGCATCTTGACAGTGGGGACCTGCTGAGCTTTCAGACAACAGGGAAGGTGCTGGCGAGTGAGATTCTTCTGAAGTAGGTGGGGTCTGTGGTCCATTACTCGTAAGTCCCAAACTCATCTGCCCCTCCGAGCACCCGTCTTCACTCTCCTCCAGTAAACGTTTCAAACTCTTTATGTATTCCACTGCTAGTCTCAAAGTATCAACTTTGCTGAGTTTTCTTGAAGATCCTCTGCCTCCAGCCAAAGCTGCTGATACGGCTGACGGGATGTGCTGACGAAGAGCTGCAAATCCATTGTTGACTTGCTTCACTCGGTTTCTCTCGCGAGCGTTTCTACGAGCTACAGAAGCTGGTTGTGTCGGATACGGCTGAAGATAAGTCCTCTTCTTACATCGGGAAGGGTCAACCGGTGCGGGGGCGAGTCGTCTCGGCGTAGCAGGTTGTTGTGTCAGCTTCTGATTGACACCGAGATTTTGGTAAGCGTGTATGGCTGCCATGGGCATCGCGCGTGACGTAATATTCGGTAAATCTAGAGTCGGGAGGCACGTGCTCGCGGCGCGGAGGTTGCCGGTGGATTGGCGGAGGCGGCACGCACCCCCGGCGATAAGTAGCGCGCGCACCGTGCGCGGTGCGCGGTGCGCGGCGGGTGGGGCGCGTGGCGGCGCACGCGCAGGCACGGGCCGCGCGCGCAGCCCCCCGCGTACCGTTGCTACTTGTTGCGCTTGCGCTAATCAAAATACACCGTTTATTGACATTCTGGAGGTAGAGCTTTCTCACTAAAAATATGACCTAAAGTAAAATTATTTTATTTTTTTCTCAATATTTTTTTTAGGTTCTGAATGTTAATTAAGTTCCAGAATCTAGACCATTTCTATGAAATTATAGCTTCAGTAGTTTACTTATAGGATATCTAAAATTTTGTTTAGGAAGCCAGCAAACTCAACAGAAAATTTAAGAAGATAATTCACTCTAAACTCGTTCTGTTACAGTGAAGTTGTCATCATTACCTAATTAAAATCATTTCACTTTCTCGTCTACTCCATTCGCCAAAAGTTGGCTGGAATAAATCGCTTAAAGCAATAATCCGCCTTTGCACATCATTGTATATTTTGCTAGTTAATATGTTTTTCATTTCTGTATATTTGGTGTGATTTGAAAGATATTTATCTCATTTTATCCTAAAAACATTAGCCCTCCATTTTATTAGTCAGGTAAAACAGAAGGTATCTGGGTACAAACTTGCAGCATCCACACATCCAGTGTTTAGGTATAAAGCCTTTATAAAACCAGCACTGTTGTTGCACGTCGTTTCGCATAATTATCCTGTCCGTTGCCTTGTCCAGGCTACCTCCAGCGACTTCTATTTAGAACTCGTTACACTGTAAAACTACAATACAACCTTATCGACAACGTTATTGTGTTGTGAGACCTTATAAACTGTTTTTTGCTAAATAAGCTTTATAATAAGACTCTATTAAGTTCAGAAGCGTTTATAAAAGTATCTTCACATCGATATCAAGTTAACGCTATTTAAGTATACCTATATAAAACAAGAACTGCCTTATTCAAAATAGGGATGACGAATGCTAGTCATCTGATTTACTTATTATCATCTGTCAAAAACGACATTTTGTTTTAAAAATGTTTGACACACCTAGGCGTGACGTCATAGTTTTACAGCGTCATTTATGTACTCATTTTGTGATATTGGTGAATTAAAAATCGAAGACTTGATGGAAAACAAAACGAGTAAGGTTTTTTCTAAGTTTCAGTAGAAGGGCAATTTAGTGATGAAGAGTTCATAATTTATTTCTGATGCTGTCTTCATTCCTATTGTCTTTAATTTGTTTTATTTTCGACGTTATGTTTAATGCATGCAATGCAATGTGGGTTTTTTTTTTCACATTGACGAAGTGACGGAGGATATCGCAGATGCACTATAGCATCTACTAAGAAATACCTGTATACTATATTTAAGCATATTTTTTAGTGCTTTAGTACCTACCTGACGTAGTTACGTTTGGATTGTGTATCACATAGAAATATACTTGTCATTTCTTCGAGTAAAACCGAAGTACCTACCCTACTCTCTCTCTTTTATCGTGTGACACAATTTACTGTGCAATCCAAGTGCATGTTGTTGCACTTAGCATCACCCGCGGTCACGTGATTTTTTATCATTTAGATATACATCAAAGTATGTATGAAACGCGATTTTCATACACATTTGGAATCAGGTGTGCAGGTTTCCTCACTATGCTTTCCTTCACCCTTAAAGCAATCGGTAAGTCTATGTACGTTAGTTTCGAAAAACTTATTGGTACATTGGCCGACGGGATTTAAACCCGGGACCTCTAGTAAGGAAGAACGACTCGTTAGCTTTGAGCCACCGACGCTTTTTTACCTTACTTATACCGTTATATACCTAGATTTACATAAACAGACCACTAAATAACCTGTAATATATACATTTAATATTGGACGTCTTGCTTTTGTTAGGGACTCAACTTTTTGTCATCAGGTCTTGCCTCAAAACACGATCTTTTATAGATCCTTATAGGACCATTATTGCACCAGAATAGGCTACTGGGTAATAGCCGGTGTAGTCACACTGGACAGGTGCGTATCAACAGGTAGCGGCTATGAATAATATTGGTAGGGTAGTAGTGACTTCAGCTAGGAGCCTGATTGACCATGAAGAAAACACTTTTGTCTCGACTGATGAGAGTCTTCAAAGCTTAGTGTTAGAACGAGACAAGTGCTTGCTCGTCTAGACTCTTGAATCGAGCTCGAGAAATGTCATCTTGGTGCTAGAGCAGTTTCATAATCGCCCGCAGCTACGGTTTACTGGGAATAACGTAGTTTTGTGCCTTGTTTTGGAATCACCGATAAGTTTGATAGATGCTGTTTATAAAAAATAGAGTAAGTATAAAAAGTTAAAGATAAAAATGTACGAGAAAGTTGGCTTAGCAAAGAGACGATCGATATAATACTCACGGTAAAAATGTTAGGTTTTTCATATAAATTGTATCTGTTAACTTTTACGATCTGTATGCACGCGGTTTCCAAAAAAAGTTATTAAAATTATATCATGTGATGGTTTGAATACAAAATTAGACAATGAGAGAGTGAAAATTCTTATAAAATAAAAATCTGAAGACATAACTATATGTTTTAAGACACTGATAATTAATTAAAAATGCGAAAGTTTGCAGTATTTCAAACTTAAAAAAAAACTATAATATTATGAATGCGAAAGTATGAATGTTTTATTCCACTTTTACGCCTAAATGGCTGAAATGATCTGGATGAAATTTCCTAAGTAGATAGATCAAGCACTGAATTAACACATAGGCTACCGTGCACCCTCGATTACAGTAATAAAAGCAATAACCACACAGGCGAAGCCGCGGGCAAAAGTTAGTGCGTCATAAACTAACTTTCAGCAGTCCCTTCGATTTCACCAGCCACCGCCAGCCAGTGCCAGCCAAGTGCTAAATATAGGGGTGCGCACACGCAGACGGCCGGAGTCAGGTTATAGGCAGGTGTGACCATGCGTAGGACATGCGTGCGACACACTTCCCGTTAAGATTCAGCCAGAGATTTTTTTTACGTTCACTGTGAGAAAAACTACAGTCCTTATATAAGGTGTAACAAAATTAGCTGAAACTATTTTAACTGGTGCTTCTACCCATGAAACTGAACAACTTTCCCCATCTTTGGCATTATCTTATCATTTATCTTTATCATTATCCATAGTCAAATCTCAAAAAAAATTGTGATGTTCCCATACTAAGTTGGCTGATCAGATATCTGATCGAGTTAGTATGGGAGAGCCAAATTTTTTTTTTCGATTTGACTATGGGTTCCAAGGGGAAAGTTGTTCAGTTTCATGGGTAGAAGAACCAGTTAAAATAGTTTCAGCTAATTTGGTTAGATCTTATATATGATCAGACCATCATCATCATCATCATAGCAGCCGAAAGCCATCCACTGCTGGGTAAAGGCCTCCAAAAAGATTCCCACATCGACGATCCTGGATCCTGAAACTGCAAGAGTGAGTACATACCTATGTTTTTTTTTATTCACAATTGGTTAGCCCTTGGCATCATCTCACCTAATGGTAAGTGAAGATAATGCCAAAGATGGAAGCGGTTTTATCAAGATTCCCCAACGCAATGGAGATCTGGCTATCTTATCTTCAAGCCGGAACACAGCAATGTTGTTAACACTGATATTTGGCGGCAAGACTTAGGTAAGAGCGTGGTAGCTAGCCAGGCGGCTTATGAAAATTGCCTACCACCAACCAGAGTCTTACAAAGTTGACCCCGCTGGGAATCGAACCTGCGACCTCCTGGTGTGAAGCGAATGGACTAAACATTTCGCCACGGAGGCGGTTGTAAATCTGGTAGTTTTTGAAATTGTCGCATTCAGATAGACAGTCGCGGCGGGAGCCTTTGTTTTTTAATTATGTATTGATAGTCAAGGTATTCCAAATACAAAGGCAATATTCCACTGGAGACCTAACAATGAAGGTTGTAATGATAATCTTTTGTTAAATTATTTTACTGCCTCAACACGCATCCGTTGTAAGACACGCATTTGTTTTCCCTATATCTCTCTCTCCCTAAACATATTTTGTCATACCTAAATCTTTTTTCATACACCTAATGACTGTCTCAAGTGTAATGTGGCCTTTGATGCTATTATTATTTTAAAATCTGATCGAAAGAGAGAAACATCGTTATCTTCGTGAATACGTTGTCAATCAGTATACCTACAATGTGATTTTAAATACATCCACGTTGTGATTCGGATGATACATATCTATGTGTCAGTTCTCCATTGCGTTGGGGAATCTTGGTAAGCCCGCTACCATCTTCGGCATCATCGTCATTTACCATCAGGTGATATGAAGCCAAGGGCTTACCAATTGTAAATAAAAAATAACTTTTCATTCAAATCCTCGCTGTAATTCAGATGATATGTTTCAACTTTTTATTTTACCACTTTAAAAAAAGTTAAAATCTTTGGAGCCCCCATACAAATTTATCAGCTCATTATGTATATTTAAGAATATTTATTGTGTGTGTGTGTCTATAAACTGTTTTGATTTATGTACCTAATTTATTATTACCTGTCTAATATTTCAAAATTGTTACCAACATTTTTGAGTAATATAATTTAACAACTTTTTGGTAACTTAATTTAACATTAATTCCTAATCAGATTTTTTTTATATTTTTTATTCACAGTTGGTAAATTTAAATTTGGTTTTATATTTAATTTCATTCATTTGTTTTTAACTTGATTTTTTTTTACCTAATTTATTATAGAATGAATGTGATCTTTTTATATTTTTTTGTATTTTTTTAGGTAAATGTGATTTTCAAATTTTGTACCTTATGGATTTTTAGTCTGACAATAAACGAATTATATTATATACATAATTATATAAGTATTTTTGTATATATGCAGAGGCCAAAAACTTTGACCTCATCATTCATAGGTAAATATACTTTTTCGCCATTAATAAATCACCCAGTCGTTCTGAAACTCATTGGTTCCTTCACCAGTCACTATTCAACACCAAGTGCTAAATATAGGGGCGCAGATGCAGGCTCAAGCGGCCAGAGTCAAGTTAAAGGCAGGTGTGGCCGTGAGAGCCACGTGCGACACACTTCAATCGAGTCGAGATTGAGTCGGCTGCGCGGGCGCCTCTTTCAGGCCTTTGTTTGGACCTTGTGCCCTTGAGGATAAGTTAAGCAGGAGATAAAAAACACCCAGTAGGTCTGAAACTCATTGGTTCCTCCACCAGTCACTATTCAACATCAAGTGCTAAATATAGGGGCGCAGGCGCAAGCACAGGCGGCCGGAGTCAGGTTAAAGGCAGGTGTGGCCGTGAGAGCAACGTGCGACACACTTCAATCGAGTCGAGATTGAGTCGACCGCGCGGGCGCCTCTTTCGAGCCTTTGCTTGGACCTTGTGCCCTTGAGACTAAGTTAAGTAGGTGATAAAAAAATCACCCAGTAGTTCTGAAACTCTGGTTCCTCCACCAGTCACTATTCAACATCAAGTGCTAAATATAGGGGCGCAGTCGCGGCAGGCACAGGCGGCCGGAGTCAGGTTAAAGGCAGGTGTGGCCGTGAGAGCGACGTGCGACACACTTCAATCGAGTCGGATTGAGTCGGCGGCGCGGGCGCCTCTTTTAGGCCTTTGTTTGGACCTTGTGCCCTTGAGAATAAGTTAAGTAGGAGATAAAAAAAAGGTTTACAAAAATTCCGCTGACCTGTTTTGAAATGATCAACAGTGAATTAGCTTAATTAGACATAGGAAACTGTGGCTAACACATAAATAAAATAAAATAAATGAAAAATAAAAAAACATTTACAGTGTAATCTCACTCATCCGGCACTATTAAAAACCGGAGGGTGCTGGATTATTGGAATATTCGGATTACTGGATTATACTGAATAAGTCATAGGTAATGAATAAAGTTAAGCATTTCATAGAGGGAATAAATGTAACTAATGTATTAAATTAACATGTAGGTACGTAATTACCTGGTTAAAATTAATCCTTAATTGAGGTCTGCTTTTGTGCAACTTGAAGTCCATGCTTAAAAACCTATTCTCGCATGATGAGGGAGGCGTAGGCGGAGGGTGCCGGATTATTGGACGTGCCGATCTATCGAAGTGCCAGATTAGTGAGATTATACTGTATTTATCCACTAGCTTTTGCCCGCGGCTTCGCCCGCGTGGATATCGTTTTTATTACTATTTTTGAGGGTCAGTGGAATACGTGTGCAAAATTTTAAGTTTCTATCCCTAAGGGTTTGGCCTGTGCGTTTCATCCAATATTTAACCCTCTTTGGAGTAGAATTTTAGAAAACGCTGACATACGTAACTCATTATTTTAGCCTTACTCAATTCATACAAAATTTATTTTAACCGCCTCCGTAGCTCAGAGGCAAAGTTCACTGGCTTTACACAGGAGGTCGCGGGTTCGATTCCCGGTGGGGTCAATTGTAAGACTCGGTTTGGTTGGTGGTAGGGCATTTTCTAAGCCCGCCTTGCTAGCTACCACCATAAGTCTTGCCGCTAAATATCAATGTTGATATCATTGGTGTGTTCCGGCATGAAGATAAGATAGCCAGTTCCCCATTGCGTTGGGGAATCGTGGTAAGGCCGCTTCCATCTTCGGCAACATCGTCACTTACCACCAGGTGAGATGTTGTCAAGGGTTTACCAATTGCGAACAAAAAAAAATATGTCCAAGGAATAAAAAGTGTCATAGAAACTTGTTTCCCCTATTTTACCCCATTGGGTGTTGAATTTAAAAAAATCCTTCCTAAGGCTTGGGATTTTGAAAAGCCTTCGTCATATGAGGAATACGTGTGTGAAATCTCAACTTTCTAGCCTTAAGGGTTTATACATGGCGGTGATACATCAGTCACTTTTGCCTTTTATATACCAACAACAAAAAAAAATCAATAATTACAATAACACTACAATACAACATAGCATGCTCATGAGCATATAGCAATAAAGGTTAGTTTGATTAGAGTTAAAAATTATATCACTATTATATTTTTTTTCACAATAATACTAGTATTTTTCGTTAATTATTGTTTTGACCTTATATTAACAATTATTTTTCACGTTTTAGTTTGACGTGCTTTAAAAGTGTGTTTTTTGTTTTTTAACTTATAATGGAAACTTCATAATGTAATAAATAATTGAAATTTTTTCTAGGATTCTAGTCATAACCTCTTCTGTGATACCCATAGTAGAAGTTGATTGTTTTGTTTCGGCTGGTGGTATTTCTTGTAATAAATATCCATCAAATTGAAAATTCCCATCTGCATCACGATAAACTGCATCTATCTCTGGTGTCACAGAAATCCAAACTTGTCTTTTATCATGCCTTTTCTGTAATGTATTTTTTACTTTTTGAAATGTTTGTGTTTTTTTCAAAATGTCATGTGATGTAGTCGGTTGATATTTTTCCGGAATCAAAAAGGTACTTCCTTTTTCATCTGTGATTGATGTCACGCATATCACATTTGTTTTTGGGTCTTCAGCTGCCTTCACGGCAAATTCAAATTTTAATTTTTCCATTGTGTTGGCAAAAATGTTGTTTTATAATGTCCTTAGACAATAGGAATCTCCAAATGAAACTAAGTTCTGTTGTTGCTCTGAAATACAAGGTATTTTATTTAGAACTTAAGTCTACTAAAAGAAACATAAAGTAAATTAACTTATGAATAGGTTTTACTCACCTGAAATACAAGAAACAACATTTTAAGCACTTAGTTACATTAATTAAATTCTGCAAATCATACACGGTTTTATAACCTCACATTCCACACATTTGATATAAGTTGATGTTTCAATATTCGTTCAAAAATACACAGACTAAGGATACGTTCGAAAATAAACAATATTAAATGAGTTCTTATAAGGCTCATTTACATTTATTTTTTAATTTTTATTAATGAGACAAAACTATGAAATTATATTGTCACTGATTCTTGATAAATGTACAAGGTTTAAATTAAATCTGTCCGTTTAAAGTGGGTCAAAATCGAGTGCAAAGGAGTCGGTTACAAACATACATACATATAGGTGAAGCTAATATATAGATGTTTATATAATCACCAGAGACAGATCAACCCCAAATGAGACACACAGACGCCATCTATATCCCACCCCTAATATAGAGAATTAAAATCGATAGCGAAACTCGACCTCCATCGTGTGTTTTCTTCTATTTTTCACAGATGGCGCTACTAAACTAACACTGAGGGGTTGGGGTAGTTGCGAGCTGGTTACATACAAGGGATATTAGGGGTAGTTTTTAGTTGCTTCCATTAAATATCTATAGATGGCGTTCCTATTTTTACTTCCATAGAACTTTTTAAATGGTAAGTACTTATCGAATAAAATTATGACTTATGAAAGTTTATACATTTACTTATTTACTAGCTTTTTCCCGCGTGGAAATCGTTTTTATGACTGTCTTTGAGGGTGAGTGGTGCGCGAGCCGCAAGCGGCTCGCAAACGAGAGCATCAGTGTTCTCCAGATTTCTATATCCCAGATCGTGCTATTCTTGTTAGCAGTCTATGTTACTTCTCAACCCCTCAACCAATTTTATAAAAAAATCACTTCAATCCGTTGCTCTGTTGCGATGCCGACGTGTGCGAGTGAGGAAATAAGTTTTTCCCAGATCCCTCGGAAACGATGTCAGGATATGCTAATTAGTAAATGATTTGTTAGCCGTTGGTCTTATATCATTTCCCACCTCCTCAACTATCTCTCTTCAAAAAATCAGAACAATCCATTATTCCATCGCGATGTTAAAGAAATTAACCAAAAAAACAGTATTTTTTTCGATTCCCTCAGGAACTGCATCGGACTATGCTATTTTCACGGGATAAAAAGTAGCATAGTTCCTTTTCTAACACACAAGATACCTTCATGCCAAATTTCATCAAAATTGATCAAGGTGTTGAAGTGTGAAAAGGTAACAAACAAACAAACCCATTTTCACATCGTAACTATCCTACTAATATTATAAACGCGAAAATTTGTAAGAATGTATGGATGTACGTTTATTACTCTTTCACGCAAAAACTACTGAAAGGATCTGGCTGAAATTTGATAGGTAGACAGATTAGGACCTGGATTAACACATAGGTTACTTTTTTACACGCTCGCGAGCCGTTTGAGGGTCGCGCACTTGGCACCCTCGAAAAGTTATAGAAACGTTGTCCACGCGGGTGAAGACGCGGGAAACAGCTAGTTTATAATATTAGTTAGGAAGAAAGTTTATATAAGACTATTACTCACTAGGTTGTCTGTAGTACTATTAGGTATCAATGACATTCAATGATTTTTATGTTTAACTTTTCGTGACATATTGTTTTCATGTTCTAATGACATAATCTGGTTTATTTCAAGGATTGAATTTTGACGTTATTGTGATATTGTTTGATTTATGTCTTGATTTTTCAAAATGAAATTATGTTATTATTATTTTATGACTATCAGAAAGTGTGTAATTTGCACTTATTTTGAATATTGAAAATTATTGCCTCTGTAGTGTTTTTTTTTACTTCGTAGTTTACTTTTAAGCGATGAGGAGCGAGCGGTATAAGCGACTGAGGAAAGAGTTAGAAGGTATTGTTATAACTAAAATAATTCGGGTTAGGATAATGTTTTTTTTTCCCCGCGACCTCCACCAGGTCATCGGTCCACCGAGTGGGAGGCTTGCCTACGCTACGTTTTTCGGGGCGCGGTCGACACTCGAGAACTTTACTGCGCCAACGGCTGACTGAAACGCCATCTGTCGCGGGAAGCCGCTGGATGCGGGTAGCGAAGAACCGGTCGTCGTGGAAATCCATTTTATTTCCCGCCATTTTTTAGCATTTCCACGATTTTGACGCAGGGTGCCAATAACCAAATAACCACTAAAGTTTTCTTACATGAAAAAACACATTTATTTTATTTTTTCCCAAAAGGGCTCTTATGATTTTTATAACATTTTGCAAACCCTTATAACTTTATCATCATATCAGCTCATATGTTATGTCCCCACCGCTGGGCTCGAGCCTATCGTGAATTAGGGTGATCGGGGCCTTAGTCGATCCCGTGGGCCAGTAACTTTATATGACCTTCTAAACTAAACTATGTTCGTTACTAGGTTTGGTTGGTGGTAGGGAATCTACATAGCCCGCCTGCCTAGCTACCACCATCTTATCTAAGTCTTGCCGCTAAACATCAGTGTTAACAGCATTGATGTGTTCTGGCTTGTAACATTGAACTTACCTACATTTATCCTTTGTCTCTATTATAGCTTGTATTGTATTCCACGCGTCGGGAAAGGCGTCCCCTGGCCAGGGTTTCATCCGGGATAGCTTCTTGTTTATTATTTTAGGGCCTGTGGTGAAGATATAGAATCAATGGAACACTTACTGAGTCACTGCGATGTCCTGGCTAGCAAGCGTATGTACCTCTTAGATGATAGCTACCCAAAACCGGAGGACTAGAAGCACCTTCCAATCAGCGGAATTGCTGCATTAATGCAGCACATCTTCGAGTAGGTTGGGGTGCAAAGGTTATAGGGGTAGACACAAAACAGGTGTTGCTGCAACTGCAGCCCCCACTTACAAAGATAAGATATGATAAGATAATGTAATTTTAAATAAACAAACCTATTCAATCCAGAAAACTTTCAATCAAAGAGTAGTATTATATCTTTCAATTCAAGCAGATAGATCAAGATTTTTTATAGATATTCTTTTAAATTTAGTACCTCTCTATGGTACACATCAATAGATACTCTTTTGCTCTTCTTCTAAAAATATTGTGCATACCATCTCTTTTGGACCTTCACCCATAGAGATGTAATGTTACAGGCTTGAAGATAAGATAGCCAGATCCCCATTGCGTTGGGAAATCTTGGTAAGTCCGGTTCCATCTTCGGCATCATCGTCACTTACCATCAAGCGAGATGATGCCAAGGGCTTACCAGTTGTGAATATAAAAAAAAATCCAGAAAAAGTCTGAATTAAGTAGATACTTACAATTTAATACTAGACCAGGTATTTTCTATCTTTCATTTCATTTCGTTTCATGCTTATTTCTTACTTCATTGTTGCCATGTTATTCTTGAAGTTCCTCCTCTACATACATTTCTCGGTAGTTAGTTTACTGGTGTTTTTATTTATCTACCAGTATTATTCATTGTCATATTTTTAGGGTTCCGACCAACGGGACCCTATTGCTAAGCCTCCGCTGTCTGTCCGTCTGTCAGCGAGCTGTAATTTATGAACTGTAATAGGAAGTCTGTATATTTCTTTAAAAACAAATACAAAAAATTAAAAAAAAAACTAAGGGAGGTCGCCATACAAGAAAACATGTCTTTTATAGATCTTTAAAATAATTTTTGATTTAGCTCTATCGTAAAAACGGTAATACATACAAGCGTTAAACTTGGTGTGATTGTAGTACTCAGTACTGAAGTAAAACAATAAATAATAAAAATCGGCCAAGTGTGAGTCGTACTTGCGTTAAAAAAACATATTTTTGTCGCTCGAGTTAATGTCTTTTGTTTGTAATGTGAATATGTATCATTGTCATTTTACTATGTAGTTGAGGAGTGGTGGTACGAACTCTCGGAGTGCTAGTCAGAATCTGACTTGGCTGGTTTTTTTTAATGTAACAGGGGGGAATGATCAATTTTCGTCTTCTTTCATTAATAAAATCAAAACCATTTATTTTACAATAAGAACAAAAATATATTTAAGATCCCCATAATGACCCCTTTTATTTGATATACAGGGTGTCCCAGAAATGAACCGACAGACTTTAGGTGATGATAGCTTAGATCAAGACCTCCCAAATAAACACAACTTATGTTCCGCAAAATCTTATAGTTTTGAGTTAAACTAGATTTTTGAAAAAAAAAAACCGCATTACGTCATTCTTCTAGCTCTCTTTTGTAAAAAGGTAACTATTATCAAAACCTTTTTTGATTAAAACACTACGAAATAGTTACTATGTCAGTAATAATCATCAAACCTCTACAGAAAATAGTAATTTTATCAGAAAATCACTACCATTTTTTTAATTTTTTTTCTGTCAATAAACTTTAAACAGTGGTGGTGAATAAAAAATGTATCTTATAATTATGGCAAACATACTCAAAAACTTACTTGATTTATGCCAATTTTAGAAATGTACAACACTTCCACATTTTCTTTGTAAACTACGAGTAAATTAACTAATTAATTAATTAATTAACTTCGTGCCTGCGTCTGTGTTTCCCGACTCCTACAATTTGGGGATCTTCAAGGCGAGAGTGAATAGGCATTATTTGAGTTTGCGTGTACCATCCTCGACTACATCGTCACTTACCATCAGGTGAGATATAGTAAAACGCACTCAAATTTTTAATAAAAAAAATAAAAAAATATTGCTATTTATGTTCGGGAGGGGCTGATTTTATCCAAAACTCAAGTGACGAGTTTTTGTCAAAAACTCTTAAAAAATTATAAAAATATTAAAAGTAACAGGTGTACTGTGCTGTGCTGCACATCAAGCAGTACACTAGTTTATATTATGTGCCAGGCTTAAGTAAAGTTTGCAAAAAGATTTTTTTTAAGTTTCTAATTTTTTCCCCGAAAATGACCATAATTAAAAAAATATATATATTTTACACATCTGTGTTTGGGTCATAGGATTACACCATCCTACCAAATTTTTACTGATTTGGTCCAGTAGATTCGGGGCAAATTGTCTGTGACAGACGGACGGACAGACAGACAAACGCACGAGTGATCCTATAAGGGTTCCGTTTTTTTTTTTGTACGGAACCGTAAAAAGTATGCACGGAATGTCTTTCAAATTTTAATTTAGGTACCTATATTATTGAAGATCTCAAGGTTTATTGTTATTGATTCTCGGGAACACATCATCGATCAATTGCAGGCTTCCCGATTAATTGAATCAGGTTCTGTATTAATTATCGAAACAGTAGCTTTAGTCCAATTAGCGATCCCGATACATTAAAAAGGTTATTGGCCAGGTTTTTTTCTATTTTTTTTTATTAAAAGGTAAAAGTGTTATCGGTTCTCAGCATCAATTAAAATGTAAGAATAAGATCATCTCTGCTGATTCGCTAATTATGCAAGCACTAGCTTTTGCCAACGGCTTCGCTTGCGTGATCATAGTTTCTATGACTGTATTCGACAGTGCGCAGTGCGCGAGCAGCAAGCGGCTCTCGAGCGTGGAAAACAGTAGCCTATGTGTTAAACCAGGTAATAATATGTTTACCTACCAAAATCTGCACACGCCTGCGAAGAAACTCGAAGGTGTGTGTGAAGTCGACCTATCCGCACTGGGCCCGCGTGGTTGACTAAGGCCCGATCGCCTTAATTCAGGGTAGGCTGGAACCCCAAGAAAGGAACATATATGAGCTGATACGATGATACCCGCCGCTCCGCCAGCCTGGATATCGAGGATGTGCGGTGGGCGAGCCGCCTGCGGCTCGCGGGCCTTTTTTTGTTTTTGACCTTCCCTAGCGTGCGGACAACAGTTCACCATAGTTTCATCAATAACGCTTTTAACCACCTCCGTAGCTCAGAGGCAAAGTTCACTGGCTTTACACAGGAGGTCGCGGGTTCGATTCCCGGCGGGGTCAATTGTAAGACTCGGTTTGGTTGGTGGTAGGGCATTTTCTAAGCCCGCCTGGCTAGCTACCACCATCTTATCTAAGTCTTGCCGCCAAATATCAATGTTGATATCATTGGTGTGTTCCGGCATGAAGATAAGATAGACAGTTCCCCATTGCGTTGGGGAATCTTGGTAAGGCCCGCCTCCATCTTCGGCAACATCGTCACTTACCACCAGGTGAGATGTTGTCAAGGGTTTACCAATTGCGAATAAAAAAAAAAGATGATTTGGAGTCCACACATTTTTTTTATTATAATTATAAAGATGTTATCTAATACCTTTAAATGAGCATTTCCTGTATATATGTATGTATATGTATATATAATCTGAATCTCGGAAACGGCTCCAACGATTTGCTTGAAAATTGGTATATGGGGGTTTTTAGGGGCGATCAATACATCTAGATAGGTCTCATCTCAGGAAAAATACGAGCATAGCTCGGTCGCCCAGGTAATATTACTTAAATAAATAGAAAAGGCAAATATTATTAGATACTTCAAAAATAAATGATATCCACCAAAAATAATCATTTAATAAAAAAACTGCAAAGATCTAATAATACCATTTAGATCTCTGCACATCTGCAATCTCTTACACAGTGTTTTTTTTTAAACCGTAAGCTAAGGAAATTCAAATCAAAATATCTCTTTCAGAGTTTTTCATAGGTGGAGAAAGCCACAGGTCATCAGGAGCGCAGTTAGCCTTTTTTTAACCACCTTCGTCTCGTTATCGCGAGTCCATTCGATTCATACAAGTAAGTACAACAATAATACCTATTCATTTCAAACAAAAGACATTAACGCGACATTTGCAAAAACATCTTTTCATAATTATTTTCCGAAATTTTCAGATTCACATTACGTAGCTTTTTATTATTATTATTATATCAGCTCATATACGTCCCCACCGAGGGGCTCGAGCCTACCCTGAATCAGGGCGATTAGGCCTTAGTCGACCACGCGGGCCCAGTGCTGGTTGGTCGACTTCACACACTACCTTCGAGTTTCTTCGCAGGCGTGTGCAGGTTTCCTCACGATGTTTTCCTTCACCGTTAAAGCAATCGGTAAGTATATGTACGTAAGTTTTTGAAAAACTCATTGGTACATTGGCTGTCCAGATTTGAACCCGGTACCTCTGGTTTAATGGACCGAGTCGTTACCGGTTGAGCCACCGACGCTTTTTGGCCACCGATTTTACGTAGCTTATGTTGTTATAATTTAAATTTTACTTGTAGATCCTGGTTGCTATCACTAGATGACAGTAGTAAAGCCGTGTCGGAGGCATTATAGGCGGCTTGACAACTTCAGTCAGTGGAATCTGCCACTTATAGAGCTATAACCTCTATGTGTTCCGGCTTGAAGATAAGATAGCCAGTTCTGCATCGCGTTGGGGAATCTTGGTAAGCCCGCTTCCATCTTCAGCATCATAGTCACTTACCATCAGATGAGATGATGCTGATGGCTTTCTAATCCTACATCATATCATCACATCATAAACGCGAAAGTTTGTAAGAACGTATAGATGTATGTTTGTTACTCTTTCACGTAAAAACTGCTGAATGGATCTGACTGAAATTTGGTAGGTAGACAGATTAGGACCTGGATTAACACATAGGCTAATTTTTACTACGCTCGCGAGCCGCTTGCGGCTTGTGCACTGCGCTCCCTCGAAAAGTCATAGAAACGTTGTCCACGCGGGTGAAGCTGCGGGAAACAGCTAGTTGTGAATAAAATAAAAGAAAACCTCCACCAATTCGGACTTACCGCCCGTGTGTGAGGAAGAGACCCGTACCCCAGCAGTGGGAAAGTTGTAAGTTGCCAACGTTTTGCTTTATTTTTAGTGGATAAAGCGTACTTTACCTTGATTATCCTTACTATCCTTACTAATATTATAAATGTAAAAATGTGTTTGTTTGTTTGTTACCTTTTCACGCTTCTACACTTCAACCAATCTTTAGAAAATTTGACATGCAGGTAGCCTGTGTCACGGAGAAGGACATAGGCTACTTTTTATCGCAGGAAAATGGCATAATCCAATATAGTTCCTGTGGGAACTAAAAAAATACTCTTTTTTGGTTAAGTTCTTTTACATCGCAACGGAATAATGGATTGTTGTGATTTTTTGCACAGAAATGGTTGAGGAGATGGAAAACGAGACAATTTACTAATCACCCTTAAAGACAGTCATAAAAACGATGTCCACGCGAGCGAAGCCACGGAAAAAGCTAGTAATATTATAAATGTGTTTGTTTGTATATTTGTTACCTTTTCACGCTTCAACGCCTTGACCAATCTTAATGAAATTTGACATGCAAGTAGCCTGTGTCACAAGGAAGGACATAGGTTACTTTTATCCCGTGAAAATAGCATAGCCCGATGTAGTTCCTGAGGGAACTGAAAATATACTCTTTGTAGGTTAATTTCTTTCACATCGCAACGGAACAATGGATTGTGTGATTTTTTGCACAGAGATGGTTGAGGGGTTGGGAAATGACATGATTTACTGATGAGCTTATCCTGACATAGTTCCCGAGGGATCTGGAGAAAATTCGTATCCACGCTCGCGAGCGAGCCGCTTACGGCCACTGCGCACCCTCTAAGACAGTCATAAAAACTATGTCTAACGCGGGCGAAGCCGCGGGCAAAAGCTAGTTATTATATAATTATTCTTTTGATTTGAAGATAATATGAGTTTGAATTATTTAATTGTTTTTTTAAATAACTCTAGACATTTAATGATTGATTAGGTAGTATAATTGTATTTTTTTATTTGGATGCTATAGACTATGGCTAAGCATGTTTTACCATTCTTCCTACCCTATAAATGCAAATACATAGTAGTATATTATGCAAGTAGTGAATAAAGGACGGATTTAAAGCGAGGGCCATAGATGAATCACGAGCAAGAGAAGGGTTCTAATGACTGAAGCACGACCGTAGGGAGTGATTCATGATGATTGAATAACGAGCGTAGCGAGTGATTCAAGTATTAGAACCCTGAGCGACGCGAGTGATTCATGGCCCTCGATATAAATCCGTTTTATTCAAGAGTTGCATACTATACTTTATCCATGACTCCGAGAAAAAGTAAAATTTAAGGAACATAGACATTTATTGAAGAAAAAAGGAATGTTAAATTAATTAAAATGTTCATTAAAATTGGAACAATTACTAAAACAAAGAGTAATTTTCTTTGTGTTCGTACAACTTTCGAAAATATCGAACAATCAAATCTCGAGGAGTTATTTGCACAAGGAGTTTGTATGTCAAATATTCTTTGGATTATAGGAGTTTGTATCGAGTATTTTTTGCGCAAGGTTGTATACCATTGAGATGGAGGTCTAATATATTGGTGTGTTCTAAATTCAAACACCAAAATAGTGATTAAAAGAGCTTTTTATTCACTGTTTTGAGTATATACGAGTATAAGTCGAGAGTTACGTAATAGAGTATTTTAGCATAATTAATTGGTGTCGTAGATAATTAAGTACACCTACACGTTAAAGAGGACAATACTCTATTTCAGAGTATTTATTTTATTTATATATTTTATTTTTATTATTTTATTCTTGATCTTACTATCAGTTGAACAATTAACTTGTATTTTTACAATTTAATTACAAGCAAAACTAAAACTGTACGCTCGGATCAACGACCCACTCTAGTAGACATTATTAAATTAATTAAAATAATTTTATCTCCATAGAGCTGCATTTTAACGCGTCTTGCAGCTTCTTAGAAACAGCTGTCAATGTCGGTAGCTTTTGTTTTTTTTACATACCCAGTAGCATTAAAGCCTGTCAAAGACAACACAGTCTTAATCAGAAAAAATGCAATTTTAATCTTGATTGATAATTTAATTGGCTTCTTTAAACCTAAATGGAATGGGAAGAGTAAAAACTGCACTGTAGATGTTGGTACGAAGCCATTTGCATTGAAGCTTCGTAGTGATTACGCCGTCCATACAAGAATTATTGACATTTTTAATAACAGTATTGGTATCTGAATTATTAATCCAATGTACCTCAAGCACAAGACAAAAAAAAACCTTATCTCGGTGAGTTTAAAAGCCAAGACAAAAACATAAAAGGTAAACAATTTTACATAAAACTACCTCGTTTGTCATTTTATTGGTAAAGTGCTTTATGTTCTTAAAGATAGATGACAAGTTCACGCGTAAAGGTTATGGCAGCTACCTCCTGTCCGGGAGGCCGTGGTTCGAATCCTGCCACGTACCAATGTGTTTTCGAATTTCGATTTCATATGTATACCTACGTTTATCTGACGCTCTTGCGGTGAAGGAAAAACATCGTGAGGAAACCTGCACACGCCTGCGAAGAAACTCGCAGGTTGTGTGTGAAGTGAACCAACCCGCACTGGGCCCGCGTGGTCGACTGAGGCCCGATCGCCCTAACTCAGGGTAGGCTCGAGCCCCTCGGTGGAGACTTATATGAGCTGATAAGAAGATGAATAAGAAAACAAGTACATAATATTTTTTTGTTATTTTTCCATTTTTTTTATTCACTATAGGTAAGGCATTATCTCACCTAACGGTAAGTGACGATAATGACAAACGTGGAAGCGGGATCTGGCTATCTTATCTTCAAGCTGGAACACATCAATGTTGTTAACACTGATGTTTGGCGGCAAGACGAAAATGCCCTACCACCAACCAAACCGAGTCTTACAAAGGTGACCCCGCCGGGAATCGAACCCACGACCTCCTGGTGTGAAGCGAATGGACTAACCATTACGCTACGGAGGCGGTTGAACTATTTACTCCAAACCTGTATATGCTCACCGTTTTGAAAATACTTCAGATCTAAAAGAAAAAAGGATTGTGACTGAAAAAAGAAGGGTAAATCCCCACCATGTATAGCAAATAGGCCCGACAATATATCACGATGCGCGCGCGGCTGCCATACAGCATAATTCGTGTAATTTATAGGCTATCTCGACTAGTAGCGAGAGAGGCGCCCTGTACGTTTATAGCGCGTAACCACGCGACATTTACATCGTTGTGTGGCAGGGCAAGTGGGGACAAGGGATTCTTATGAGAATCCTAATGGACTTGGGGTCTGCGTTTAGGCACAAATAGGGTAGAACCTAAAAACGTAGGGGTTTCTGCAACTGCTGCAAATAGGGTACAACCTGAAAACGTGGCGGTTTTCTGCAGCTGCTGCAAATAGGGTACAACCTGAAAACGTGCCAGTTTTCTGCAGCTGCTGCAAATAGGGTACAACCTGAAAACGTGCCAGTTTTCTGCAGCTGCTGCAAATAGGGTACAACCTGAAAACGCGCCAGTTTTCTGCAGCTGCTGCAAATAGGGTACAACCTGAAAACGTGGCGGTTTTCTGCAGCTGCTGCAAATAGGGTACAACCTGAAAACGTGCCAGTTTTCTGCAGCTGCTGCAAATAGGGTACAACCTGAAAACGCGCCAGTTTTCTGCAGCTGCTGCAAATAGGGTACAACCTGAAAACGTGGCGGTTTTCTGCAGCTGCTGGAAAAGAGTACAACCTGAAAACTTGGCGGTTTTCTGCAGCTGCTGCAAATAGGGTACAACCTGAAAACGTGGCTGTTTTCTGCGGCTGCTGCAAAAAGGTAACAACCTGAAAACGTGGCGGTTTTCTGCAGCTGCTGCAAATAGGGTACAATTTGATAGCGAAGCGGTTTTCTACAGCTGCAGCAAAAAGGGTACAACCTGAAAACGTGGAGGTTTTCTGCAACTGTGGCTTTCTGTAACCCCACTTTACAAAGGATTACGGACAGGGTAGACCAGTAAGGCCTAAGGTATTACAGCTTTAACCCTACGACCCTAATTAAGACACTAAAGCCCTAACTTAACCATGGAATAAGTGCAGGACATCTATTACCAGGAGACTTGAAATATTAGATGGATGGAGAAGGATCAAGGTTGTTTTGGATGGGTATTTTCTCACTGTCAGTCAGGCAAACTCACCAACGTCGACTGACCAACTAATGGCTAAAGGTGTCTTGGCTACAGTAAGAGGACGCTACGAGGCAGCGTGTGGTGGAGAACAGTTAGGACTCCACACCTAGTTAATAATCAAAAGTGTCTGAAGAGAAAACAACACTTCTGCTACACTGACTAAATCGTCTGTTATAGACGTAAAAGAGAACTGAGAACAATCATAGAAGGAAAGATAGAGGGAAGGAGAAGTAGAGGAAGGCCAAGAAGAAAATAACTAGAACAAATTAAGGAGAAGCTTGCTGTCGTGTCGTATCGGGAGGTAAAGATGATGGCCGAGAACAAAAAAAATGGAGATTGCTCCACCGACAAGAGCATCTCTTAAATTTGAAGAAGAAGACGCAAAAGGCCTACTTAAACTTACAATTACAAATGAGAAAAATTTAAACTAAGGTGATGTCATTTTGAGATAGCGACGGTACTGCAGGACTGTCATTAAAATTTTCTTACAAAATGTAAGAACATTTTAATGTCAAGTTGTTGTACACGCACACACTGTAACTTTTTACCACTTTCAATCAATTTTGATCTTCATGCTGGCATCTATGTGTGATTCTCGTTTGTGAGTCGTCGCCTGTGGATAAACCTGGGGTGCTAAATCCAACAATAAGGCAACAGCAGATATTAAATCTTACAGCATCTCATTGCGGTTTGGTGGGGTTTTGTCTCCCGAGACTTTTAAGTAAACAACATCTTAGTTTCTTTTCCAATAAGACAATAATAAATGCCATAGACTGCTGAACGATGCTAAACTTTGACAGATGCTGCTTTATCACATCATTTTTTTAATTGCGAACGTCTCTATTACTTTTAATGTACCCTTTATTTCTTTAGTATGTGAATTTAAGAAGTATCCAAATACGTAAGCATCGGGGGCCGAAACGCTCGCTTCGAACGAAACCGTTGTAGCGTATATGCCACACGACAAAACATTACCTGTCTGTACATAAAAATCACAATTAATAGTTAATATGTCAAGCTTCACATAGTGGAAGGGATGCCTACGCTACATCTTCCGGTACGCGGACTCGAGAACTTTACTACCCTAACGACCATCTGTTCTACGAGCTATGTGCCCTGCCCACTGCCAGTTAAGATTAGCAATTCTGAGAGCTCGGTAGATCAACGAACCTGGTGAAGGTCGCGGGAAGCCGCTGGATGCAAGCAGCACAGGATTGGTCAGTGTGGAAATCTTTGGGGGAGGCCTTTGTCCAGCAGTGGACGTGTTTTGACTGATGTTACGATGTTATGCTTATTCCTGTGATGTGCCTTGATCTGTATGATATTAGTTTAATCAAATTTGGGAGTTTCAAAATATTTTGCCAAAAATAGACAATATATAAAATAGACAGATTTTTATTTGACATAAACGCACACCGATTATTTAAGATACGAAAAGAGTAAAACTTAAAGAAACAAAAAATAATTACAAAGTAACAAATAAAGTTAACGGAATCGGTGTCAAAGTGGACTTGACTTAGCATAAGCTGCAGGAGAAGTGCAGCGCTGGTTTTCAGAATAGCCCCTGGTGTCGTGTCCTCCAAGCGATCGGCTCAGGAGTGCGATAATGTCATCAATATAATGGTAATCAAAGAAATAAAATCAGTATATTTTCGTCTTCCCGCAACATTCACTACACTCAGCGTCATACTCATACGTAAGTGCCTAGCCTCACACAGGCTCGCCTCAGGCTCGCATATTGCGCGGGAGCATTTGATTAAATGACCCTACATGATAGCTACCCAGTCATCTACGATGGGATGACTGAGCTAGATGGCCACTTAATTCTCTACGCAAACGCAATTTTCCTTTTTTTTTACCGCGTATACGTAGTTGATGGAAACTCGCCAATTATTCAGCAGAATAGAATTAGTTAACGTTACAACTGGTAGTGGAAAGTTATTAAAAATCTTGACATGGCTATATATTTTAATAGTTGACTGTACTTTTTAGACCGCGCTTATAAAAGGCGATGTATTTTATTTATTTCATCTTTGTTTACAAAGTGCGCTTTACACTTTTGCGCCTTTTGAAGTTATTTTTATGGATTTTTGCACCCAACGGGACCCTATTACTAAGCCTTCGCTGTCTTTCCGTCTGTCCATCTGTCAGCGGGCTGTATTTCATGAACCGTAATAGGTAGACAGTTGAAATTTTTACACGATGTGTATGTCTGTTGCCGCTCGCTATAACAACAAATACTAGAAATTTTAAAACGTTGATATAAGGGCAGGTCTCCATACAAAAAAACGTGTTTTTTTAAAGGTCTTTAGAAGATTTTTGATTTAGCTCTATCGTTAAAAGGGTAATATATACAAGAGTGGAACTTGGTGTCATTGTAGTACTATAATATTGAAGTAAAACAACAAATAATAAAAATCGGCAAAGTGTAAGTCATACTCGCGTTTTGAAGTCCGAACTGAATGACAAAAAAAGCATACTTTTGTCGCTAGTGATGTGTTTCAATTGTAATTTGAATATGTATCATTGTCATTATACTGTGTAGTTGTGTGGAGGTACGGAGCCCTCGGAGTGCTAGTCCGACTCGTACTTGACCAGTTTTTCTTTCGTTTTAAGTACTCTTATGCTGATTATTCATATATCAAATAAATGGCAAAGCTTCATCAAACCAATACCTTTCTGATCGTTCATGTTGGATCGTATTTAATATTAATTATTGAATTAATTTTGAAATGCCGATAGAGGAAATATTTATAAGGTACATTGTACATAAAGTTAATATTGTTTAAGCTCATCGTTGAAACTTCGACGCCTCGTTAATAATCCTTGTTGTCGAATGGTTATTTTAAAGCACAACGAACACTTTTTGCGAGGTTGTTACTCTCATATTCATTGTTTTTACAAGCTTTTATTTTGTTTCACCCGTCCTGGTGTCTGTAATGAAATCTTGCAAGTCAAATTTGACCCACTTCAATTGAAACTGAAATTTTGCATGAATAGTATTATCGCGTGACAATGCAATATGAAAAGATTGTACCTAAAAGTTTTAAGTTTTCAAAGTTTTAGTTTCTTATATTCATTGTTTTTTTTAGTTTCTCATAATATATAAGGTCTAACAAAATTAGCTGAAACTATTTTAACTGATGCTTCTACCCATGAAACTGAACAACTTTCCCCATGGAACCCATAGTCAATACGCAAAAAAAAATTTGGCTCTTCCATACTAACTCGAACAGCTGATCAGCCAACTTACTATGGGAGGTTAATTTTTTTTTTTGAGATTTGACTATGGGTTTCATGGGGAAAGTTGTTCAGTTTCATGGGTAGAAGCATCAGTTAAAATAGTTTCAGCTAATTTTGTTAGACCTTATATAAGGTGTTGTTTTATGGTGGCAAAGGTCGAATTTACCACGTTTTTGTTGGAGGAAATTTATGCCATTCCTGTACAAGATACATATTGATACCTTATAATGTAAGTACCTACTCGTGTGTAATGCCACTCCGTTCTTATATTTAAATCTTTTTCCTAAAAATTTATAACTATGTTATTTAGTACCTAACTTATGAAGATATTTCCTTTAGCCAGGAGTACGGAGAAGGTATCAGCGGCACATTGTTTCTAATTAAAGGCTCTGAACAATTACCCATATTTAATTAGCGGTTACATTGAAGCTCAAAGGGATCGCCTCGGGCCTGAAGATGTCATACTTCGAGTACCAACTGTGATACCGTATTATTAGAGGCACGAGACGATATTTATTGAGTTATCTTTTCAAAAATAAGTGAAAAATTAAGTGAATTCTCACCTAAGTACAACTGCACAATGTAATTTAATATTTTTAATGAGAAAACCTTTAAGCTTTTGATAGATTCTGTTATAGGTAATGGACAAGCCGTTGGCAACAGCTAGTTATTAATTAAAAACCAGCCAAGTGCGTGTCGGGCCACGCGCAATGTACGGTTCCGTAGTTGCCATTATCGCGTCCATATCTAATTTTCAAATTTCCAAATACAGGGGTTTAGTTGTGAGGGTGGGGACACTCCACTCCTACAAAGTAAAGCACTTTTAAGCCTTTTTTTCTATAACGGAACCGTTACTTATAAAATGGTCTTAGAAGACTCAGAACTATTTTTTAAGCTCTAACCAACGATACCCCACACGACTGGGTTTGACGAGAAAAAAAAATCATCCTCACTTTACTTGTAGGAGAGGTTACTTGTTAGTGGGGTTTACTTGTTACAATGTTTTTTTTTCCAAAACTTTTTACAGTTCCTTCCGCGTTATTATTATATATATATATATATATATTGCTAAATTTCAGCTCTTAACTACTAATAGTCTAGAAGCTAGGCCGCGGACAGACAGGCGGACAGACGGACAGACAGACATGACGAAACTATAAGGGTTCCTTGTTGTGCTACGGAACCCTAATAAGTGAACATAAATACATACCTAAATATAAGTGTTTGCACATCACACAAACATCCACACAAGAAATCAAATAGAATCTTATTAGAAAACATCCGTGGATCCCACTTCCATTCAACATAAGAACATCTTTCAAACAACTTTATTATAGCTCTTAAAGTCGTCATTACGTCACAGAAACCTATTAACTGTACTTGTGCTAAGCCAGGGCCCATTGCAGGCGGTTCTAACTGCGGTTCTAACTGGCCTATTGTGACGGCGAGGCCTCGGATTGGTGACACGATGCCCTCTCCACTGCCCCCCTCCTCCAATCACGGCGAGCAGGCTCTAGCTATTCATAGCTAGGTGACCTCGGAGGCTTTTTGCAAGCGCTGTTTATTTGTTTTAATTATAACGTACCCTATTCATAGTGCACTTAAGGCTCCTCCGTCACTAAAATTGGCAACTCGATTCACTATGTTTCAATAAACATCGAACGAATTAGCTTGGATATAAAGTACTTGCCATTATAGTACTGCAACGTGGCTGTTACGTCAATCGGTGCGAACGAATCGTGCGAAAATTGTGGTTTTTAATCTATATATATATATATATATATATATATATATATATATATATATATATATATATATATATATATATATATATATATATATATATATATATATATATATATATATATATATATATATATATATATATAAAAATGAATCTCTATTTCCCTTGGTCATCGCATAACGCGTGAACGGCTGGACCGATTTCGCTAATTCTTTTTTTGTTGAGTTCGTTATTGTCAGGAGAAGGTTCTCATGTAGGGTAGGGTATTGTAGTGTAGTGTATGTAGGGTAGGGTAGGGTAGTGTAGGGTAGGGTAGGGTAGTGTAGTCTAGGGTAGTGTAGAGTAGTGTAGGGTAGGATAGTGTAGTATAGGGTAAAGTAGTGTAGGGTAGGGTAGTGTAGTGTAGGGTAGGGTAGTGTAGGGTAGTGTAGGGTAGGGTAGGGTAGGGTAGGGTAGGGTAGTGTAGTGTAGTGTAGGGTAGGGTAGTGTAGTGTAGGGTAGTGTAGAGTAGTGTAGAGTAGTGTAGTGTAGTGTAGGGTAGTGTACCTAGTGTATGTAGGGTAGGGTAGGGTAGTGTAGGGTAGGGTAGGGTAAGGCAGTGTAATGTAATGTAAGGCGGTACGTAGTTCGCCGGGACAGCTAGTTATAAATAAAAAAGGAAGAATTTCCAAAAAGTAAGAAACAAAATCATTTCACATTGTTTTGGAAGTTCATAAATAATGATAATGTTCGATTACAATTGCAGCAAATCTATAGTTACGACTAGAAGAAAAGGCTGAATTAGGATGTATTTTTAGGTCTGTGTATTAAAAATCACTCCTTATATACCGTAATCTTCATCTTATCAGCTCATATACGTCCCAACCGAGGGGCTCGAGCCTACCCGGAATTAGGGCGATCGGGCCGTAGTCGAGCACGCGGGCCCAGTGCGGGTTGGTCGACTTCACACACAACCTTCGAGTTTCTCCGCAGGCGTGTGCAGGTTTCCTCGCGATGTTTTTCTTCACCGTAAGAGCGTCGGATAAACGTACATTCGAAAACACATTGGTACGTGGCAGAATTCGTACCACGACTTTCTGGATAAGAAGGTTTCGGTCGTAACCGTTACGCCACCGATGATATAACGTTAATTACAAAAAAAATCGATAAAAAATAATTGAGATTTTTTTTTTTTATGCACAATTGGTAAACCCTTGACAACATCTCACCTGGTGGTAAGTGACGATGTTGCCGAAGATGGTTACAAAGTTGGTTGCTGGCGGCGGTATAAGCCTTAAATACATAAATACAATACAAGTAAGTGTGATGTGAAACAGTTATATTTACGTGCAGTGTGTAGTCTACCTTTATTGTATAAGGGAAAATTTACTTAAGAGTACATACTTAACTGCCGGATTTAGATTTCGAAAATTACGTACATATACTCACCGATTGCTTTAACGGTGAAGGAAAACATCGTGAGGAAACCTGCACACACCTGCGAAGAAACTCGAAGGTTGTGTGTGAAGTCGACCAAACCCGCACTAGCCCCGCGTGGTCGACTAAGGCCCCATCGCCCTAATTCAGGGTAGGCTCGAGCCCCTCGGTAGGGATGTATATATATGAGTTGATATGATGACTTATCTGCCGTGACTCTTAAATGTGTGTGCTATTGTGATCTTGCTGACTAAATGGTTTTATAAAGGACTAGCTTTTGCCAGCGGCTTCGCTCGCGTGAATATAGTATTTATGACTGTCTCCTAGGAAAAAAGTAGCCTATATGTTAATCCAGGTCCAAATCTGTCTACCTACCAAATTTCTTCCAGATACGTTCAGTAGTTTTTGCGTGAAAGAGTAACAAACATCCATACACACAATTCTCGCGCTTATAATATTAGTAAAGATGTCTCACCTGCAAAGCTGTAACATTAAGGTGCAGTGATACTTTAAACTGAGCTTGTACTTATCAAACTGAACAACTTATGTTCTACAAATTTTCTGAAATTGCCATATTATTTTTCATACAAAACCGGTCAATCAGCTGACCAATTCGTAAGAACAATCCAAAATAAATCGCGATTTCGGCAAATTTTTAGAACAAAAGTTGTTCACTTTGTTGAGTACAAGCCCACATTTAAGTTCATCACTTTACATTTTGTTACATCCTGTATATTGTAATCAGTGCCTACTTTTAATTTTAGTTAAGATTTAGTTTACTTTTATATTTCTCTAATTATTTTTATATTTATTGCTGCGTATTGAATAAAACTGTCATGCCTGCGTCAGTGTTTCCCGATTCCTATAGTTTGGGGATCTTCAAGGCAAGAGTGAATAGGTATTATTCGAGTTTGCGTGTACCATCCTCGACTGCATCATCACTTACTATCAGGTGAGTTGCAGTCAAACGCACTCAAATTTTTAATAAAAAAATAATAATATATCTAACTGTCTTTTGCAAGTCGAATCCTACACAGCTGTAGCAGTTGTAGGAATATTATTTATTGTGGTAAAAGCTTTTTATTCACAATTGGTAAGCCCTTGGCATCATCTCACCTGGTGGTAAGTGACGATGATGCCGAAGATGAAAGCGGGCTTACCAAAATTCCCTAATTCTGTTTGGGGATCTTCAAGGCAAGAGTGAATAGGTATTATTCGAGTTTGCGTGTACCATCCTCGACTGCATCATCACTTACTATCAGGTGAGTTGCAGTCAAACGCACTCAAATTTTTAATAAAAAAATAATAATATATCTAACTGTCTTTTGCAAGTCGAATCCTACACAGCTGTAGCAGTTGTAGGAATATTATTTATTGTGGTAAAAGCTTTTTATTCACAATTGGTAAGCCCTTGGCATCATCTCACCTGGTGGTAAGTGACGATGATGCCGAAGATGAAAGCGGGCTTACCAAAATTCCCTAATTCATTTGAAAACTGGGTAAGTACCTATCTTATATCTTTATACGGAACACATCTTTTCTGTCAACATTGATGTTTGGCGGCAAGTCTTAGATGAGATGGTGGTATCTGGCCAGACGGGCTTAGAAAATGCCTTTTTTTTTACAAAAAACCGAGATTCAAGATTCAAGATATTTATTCAAAATAGGAGCAAATTACACTCTTTCTGATAGTCATAAAAAAGTGATAACATAATTTATTATGTAAAAAAAATCAAGATATAAACATTCATTAGTTAATAACGTCAAAATCCAATCCGTGATATAAAAAAAAACAACTGATGTCATTAGAACATGAAAACAACATGACACGAGAAGATAAACATTAAAATTATTGAATGTCACGAACTCCTTTGAGTGTAGGCCAGTTCACACGGACAGCACCGGTCACGAGTATAACGCGAGAGTCAGCCATCGCTCCCATCAACCTTATTAGAGGGAACAGAGTCCTACAAAGTTAGACTCTGCCGGGAATCGAACCCACGACCTCCTGTGCAGCTAATAGTCTTAACCACTACGCCACTACATTTATAACTTTATGATAAAATAATGGAAAATATAAAAAGGAATATTTTTAGTGTCTCATGAAAAAATTATTAATCACCTATCAATCTATTTTCATCATTTATATTTATGACAATTATATCAATAATACTGATTGCACATTAAATTATTTATCCTTCTCAATTGGACTAGAGTTGAGCGATCGCAGCGAGCGATAATAGATTCGGTTAGGTTTAATTTATTATACGTACTTCTACCCGAAGAGAAGCTTCCCCCCACCCCCCCTTCAGGGTGGCGGATCTAAATTACGAAATATTTAAACAGTTTTGCTTAAACCAGATAAACGCTTTACTTATAGGTAAATAATTGTGCCCCACGAACCTAAATTTGTTGCTTAAATAATTACATTTTAAGATAAGTATTTTGCTGTGCAATCAGTCACTTTGATGGGAATTGGGATTCTGTAATTACACAAAAAGTAGTTTTTTAAGCTATTGTATAGCTTTTATCGCAGGCTTTGAGGGGATCGAATCAAGAAATTTCGTAACGAAAATAAAACCTGACAACCCAAAAAAAAAAATTTAGTTCTAAAAAACTTACAGTGCCATCATCTATCTATCATCATGATGATGATGGCGATGGCGATTGATGATGGCGATTGATGATAGTGATTGATGATGGCGATTGATGATGGCGATTGATGTTGGCGATTGATGTTGGCGATTGATGATGGCGGATGATGGCGGATGATGATGATGATGATTAACTTTCTTAGTGTTAATTTATTACATAAACATCCCGCGCCCCAAGGACTAGATGGTACTGGTAAATACTGCATAAATAAAAAAGAAATAAATAATTATAATTGCATAAGTTGATAAAAAATGCTATGCAATAGCTTTACCGCGGCAGTCAACGAGTGCCACACGCTTTTTTTTATTTGCTTTTAAATAATTCCCTTTGAAAAATACTAACGTTTACGCCACAATTTAAATAGTTATTTTATCTTATACAAACTACGCATAATATTGACACATAAAAAATATTGCCATACTAACCTAACAAAAGTAAGTTAAATTTTAATTTGCCTGTTTTAACCGTAAAGCAAATACTGTTTAAGATTTTTAATGTGTTCAATGTTCATACAGTATGAGTTAAGGTTTGCCTTTAAAATAGGATCAAAGATAGTAGAAACTGTGTTAATATTCCAATTGGAAATTAAAAACAGCTGGTTCAGAGTACCTTAACATTTTTAGGGTTCCGTAGTCAAAAGAGAAAAACGGCACCCGATTACTAAGACTCCGCTGTCCGTCCGTCCGTCTGTCACCAGGCTGTATTTCATGAACCGTGATTGCTAGACAACTGAAATTTTCACAGATGATGTATTTCTGTTGCTTCTATTACAAAACATGCTAAAAATTAGAAAAGGTGAAATAATAAAGGGGTATCCATACAAAAAACGTGTTTTTTTTAACATGAATTTAATTTAAACTAGCGCCGTCTAGTATGATGGCACGGAACGCTATGTGTGCGATTCTGACTCGCAATTAACCGGTTTCTTTCTTCTATTTTCTTTACAATCATTATTATTTTTCAATAATAGGTCTTTACCTATGAAATTACCGATTCAGTTTTTGAAGTTTAATGTCAATTTTTATTGAAAATTAAAAAGTTATTATTTTTTTTTTTTTTTTTTTTATTCACAATTGGTAAACCCTTGAAAACATCTCACCTGGTGGTAAGTGACGATGTTGCCGAAGATGGAAGCGGGCTTACCAAGATTCCCCAACGCAATGGGAAACTGGCTATCTTATCTTCATGCCGGAACACACCAATGATATCAACATTGATATTTGGCGGCAAGACTTAGATAAGATGGTGGTAGCTAGCCAGGCGGGCTTAGAAAATGCCCTACCACCAACCAAACCGAGTCTTACAATTGACCCCGCCGGGAATCGAACCCGCGACCTCCTGTGTAAAGCCAGTGAACTTTGCCTCTGAGCTACGGAGTTATTTTATTATTGACCTTATGGTGACACTACTTATGGTATTTTATTAGTAACTAGTGGCATGTCTTTGAGTGATCTAACACATACCTATATTAATGAGAAATCTATTGGTGTTTGTATGGTTTTTGATAGCTCAAAGTAGAAGCTATAAGTGGTAGCTGTTTTACCATTGTTTATTCTCGACAAGTCAGTAATCGAAATAAATACGAAAAAATGCCTGTAAGTATGATTTTATGAATCATGGAATAAATAATTGTGATTATGTAAAATATTTTGTTTGCCAACCTTTTTTCTTCAAATTTAAGAGCTAATGCTCTTGTCGGTGGAGCAATCTCCAATTTTTTCTGTCCTCGGCCATCATCTTTACCTCCCGATACGACACAACAGCAACCTTATTCTTACCAAACTTATCATCATCATCATCATATCAGCCGAAGGACGTCCACTGCTGGACGTAGGCCTCCCCCAAGGGTCTCCACGACGACCGGTTCTGCGCTGCCCGCGTCCAGCGGCTTAATTCCCGCGAACTTCACCAGGTCATCGATCTACCAACCTAATACTTAAATTAAAAAATTGAGAACTAAAGTCAGGTGAAACAACTAGGGTAAAATTTAAATACAGCGTAACGGACTATGGTAATAATATACCACAAACAACCACATTGTACAAGTCCTACACAGACAATGGTAATATATTTACCACTGAAAATTCACCCCTTTCACCTCCTTTTTTCACCTTTTTTAAAAAAGGAGGAGTTTTCTCAATTCGACCGTATAATTATATATTTTTTTATGTGTGTTCGCGGATAACTTTGTCGTTTATAAACCGATTTTGATGATTCTTTTTTTGTTGGATAGGAGATATTCCAAGGGTGGTACCATGATAAAGAAACCAGGAACTGATGATGGCATCCCAGAGAAATCAAGGGGAACCTTAGTTTCCTGTTGGAAGTCGGTTTTTATTTTAAAAAATATTTAAAATCTTTTCCAAAAAAATAAAACCAGATGTGCCAATTTACCCAGGAACCTGATCCTCTTTTTACATATCATGACCAGGGGCTCGCGTTTGTTTAAGGGTTAAAAATTTTTTTTGCCTCAATAAAGGCGATTTTTTTAGGTGAAAACTATTTTTCTTAATAATGATTTTCATCTTTAAACTTTTTTATACAATCGGCAATTTCATAGGTAAAGACCTAATATAAAACCACGGCAGGATTAATTCCATTTATGGTCACGTACAATAATAAACATGGACCCGCTGTAATTATTATTTATTAAATTTTGTGTCGTAAGAAACAGTACCCTGTTAACTAATTCCATGCCATAAACAGACAGTCGACATTTCACAAACAAAGCCTTAATGAGTGCCTACTCAGAACCGTCCCATTCATAAAACCTATTATCCCCTTTCATTCATGATTCTTGTCACATTCAAACAATTGAGCTCCCAAATACGCGCCACTATGACACAGGACGGAACTTTTACTTTTGTGACAGCAAAAACAAAAGAGATTCGATTGTCACGTAGTGTCAATTTCAGTGTCATTATGGAGACGTGTCATAATCCGTGATGAGTATGGCGCCAGATTCTTATTGTCATCCCCTGTGCAACGAAGCTTTAGACGCGGTGTTGTTTTTTTTTGTGAAAAAGATGGCGTTCTACAAAATGTTGTTTACATCTCTTTCACTCGAGAGCGTTTCAAAATTTTAATTTGGTCGAAGATGTCGTCGATGGACGGGTAGTTGGTGGAATTTAAATGCTGCGTTTTAGAAATTGTTGATATAGGGACGTCCCCATACACGTGATTGGATTTTTAATGTGATTCTGTCACATAATGTAAGATTGAAGACCACCGATGCGCTAGGATCACGCTCTCCATACCAAAAACATCAACGAACGCTACACAGTGTTTAAGAATTTTCTATACGAATTATTGAAATGAACAAGACGTCTTTTCGTTTTTACCCGAGTGCGCCTTTTTGACTGTATGCATGTACATTTATCTGGCACGCGCTGTAGCCTAAACGGCTTGATGCATTTTGTAGTGCGAGGTGTCGTGTCGTTAGATTCGTCTTAATCCCGTGGGTGACATTGGATATATTATTACTCGACTGGCCAAAAAGATACAGGTTAAGTTTTATGCAGTCGGGTTTTTATTTTTTTATTTCATTCTTAATTTAGTTAGGGTAAATGGTAATATTTAAAAAACCAATTGATTTTATGGGGATGACGAGGGACGGGTTATTTTAGGAGTTTTATGTAAGTTATTTTAGGTGTGATTTTAGGTATTTTAGGTGTGATTTTAGGTGTGATTTTAGGTGTGATTTTAGGTATTTTAGTTGTGATTTTAAGTATTTTAGGTGTGATTTTAGGTATTTTAGTTGTGATTTTAGGTATTTTAGTTGTGATTTTAAGTATTTTAGGTGTGATTTTAGGTATTTTAGTTGTGATTTTAAGTATTTTAGGTATTTTAGGTGTGATTTTAGGTGTGATTTTAGGTATTTTAGGTATGATTTAAGGTATTTTAGGTATGTGTGATTTAAAATTATTTTAGGTGTGATTTAAGGTATTTTAGGTGTGATTTCAGATATTTTAGGTGTGGTCTCAGGTATTTTAGGTGTGATTTTAGGTATTAGACCGTAAGTGTTTGTTTATCAAATAAATAAATAAATTGTAGGTGTGATTTTAGGTATTTTAGGTATGATTTAACGAGTTTTAAGTGTTCCATTTTAGGTTTTTTATTTAGGTGTAATTTGTAATAAGTGAGATATTATATTTCGTACCTACTGATTATTTTATTGATTTTATTTAAAAATAAATACTTATACTAATGTTTAATGTTATACTAAAATTAATTTGAAGTGAAAAACTATTGTGATCTCCTAAGAGATGCAGTAGGTACCTCTTTTTCCCCGACTGCCAACAAAAATAAGTGTATTTTTTTCAGGTCTAATGTATGTATGTATGTTTATTCCATGATATCGAGTGCGATATATCGTTAAATTCGTCTTGATACTATTAACTCAAGGGAACAAGACGAACGACTTACCAAAAAAGAGGGGTCAAGTTTCTGTTGTAATCGCGATTTTATTACATTTTTATTTAAAGCTACTGAATGTCATTAGGAACTATTACACTCATTTGAGTAGGTATAGGATATACTAAATTTAATTTTATCCACAATTGGTAAGCCCTTGGCATCATCTTACCTGATAGTAAGATAGAAGCGGGCTTACCAAGATTCCCCAACGCAATACAAAACAAACTATCTTATCTTCAAGCCGGAACACATCAATGCTGTTAAGATTCATGCTTGGCGGTAAGACTTAGATAAGATGCCCTTCAACCCACCAAACAAAGTCATAACAAAGTGAGACTCCGCCGGGAATTGAACCCGCCACCTCCTGATGTGTTGTTAATGGACTTAACAAATACGCCACGGAGGCGGCTATATTCCGTCTTTTGATAAATCAATCAATCCATCAAGCTACAAGCGTGCTAAAGAAATATACATACATACACTCACCCGGTGGCCGACGAACTGGTGAAGATCGCGGGAAGCCGATGGATTTTGGTAGCGCAGGACCGGTCGTCGTGGAAATCCTTGCGGGAGGCCTTTGTCCAGCAGTAGACGTTTTTCGGCTGATATGATGATGATGATGATGATGATAACTATAATAATGATGATTTTAACCGCCTGTGTGGCGTAATGGTTAGTCCATTCGCTTCACACCAAGAGATCGCGGGTTCGATTCCCGGTGGGGTCAACTTGTAAGACTCGGTTTCGTTGGTGGTAGGGCATTTTCTAAGCCCGTCTGCCTAGCTACCACCATCTTATATAAGTCTTGCCGCCAAACATCAGTATTAGCAACATTGATGTGTGCCGACTTGAAGATGAGATAGCCAGTTCTCCATTGCGTAAGGGATTCTTGGTAAGCCCGCTTCTATCTTCGGAATCATCGTCACTTACAATCAGGTCAGATGATGCCAAGGGCTTACCAATTGTGAATAAAAAAAAAATCAATTTGAAACAAAATTTCCGTTGTTATTGCAGTACACACAAATATTATACTTACCCAATAATAACGAGAAAAACCTGCGTATTATTTTGTATTAAATAACTAAGCACTTATATCAATAAAAATGCATACCACAATTACCAAAATTGATACTGCGAGATGTGTATCTTAATGACAGGTCTCATTACGTCGAGATAAGTTGCAATTTGACAATGACTTTGTAGGCACTTGACAGGCGAGTAGGCATGTGATGACGTCATCCATGCATTGTACTCCATCGGTCGCAAAAAATAAATGGTACTCCCAAGGGAGGAAATACTTTCTCGCGATAACATTTAAACGACTTCAAAAAAAGAAGGAGGTTCTCAATTCGACCGTATATCTACGAATAACTTACCGTATATTTATAAATATGTGTGTTCGTGGATAATTTCGTCGTTTATAACCCGATTTTGATGATTATTTTTTGTTAGAAATGAGATATCCCAAGGGTGGTATCATGATAAGGAAACCAGGATCAGATGATGGCATCCCAGGGAAATCGAGGGGAACATTCGAAAATCGTAGTGGTGACTCGTGCGTTTGAATTTATGTTTTTTTTTGTTTAAAACTATAGCGAACTTGGTCTTGGTTAAAAATCTTTATTTCAGATTTCAAAAATTTAATAGGCTCATAAATGGAGAAATCTTGAGAGAATATTTTTAAAAAAACACTATAATATAAATTTCTCCAGGAGTATTTTTACATTAAGCAAATTTTTTTTCGAAGTGAAAACTGCTTTAGGCGCGTTGGGCATTTTTAAGTCTTACTTTTATTTTTATTCACAATTGGTAAGCCCTTGGCATCACCTGATGGTAAGTTACGATGTTACCGAAGATGGATGCGAAGAGACCATTGAACTCGCGACACTGTAACCGATACCGACACCGTATCAGGAACACTCGCAGGGTCAAAACTTTATCAACCTAGTCGTTCGCCAGGAACACTCGGAGGGTCAAAACTTATAAAAATGTAAAAATATTTCACTTCTGTCGGCACTCCCAGGGTTGTTTAGGTTATTTTCATTTTGTAATGATATTAATTCTAGCTACTTTTTTTACCTTTTTTTTTACTTTTATTCTCAGTTTACTTTTTTTAAAACTAAATAATGTATTGCGCCAACCGAAAGAGGACGAATGCCTATAACATAGGCATTTGCCTAGCTTAGGCTCTAGTTGTAATAATTTTAATACCGATCTGTTTCTTGCTGAATGTGGAGAATATTTTGTTAACATTTTTGGTCAATAATAATAATAATAATAAAAAAGTTTCATACAATCACAGCACTTTCTTGCTCCCTCACCACTTTTTAAGTCAAAATATATTTAACTGTTAGCATTGATATATAATTTAGAGTGATTACGAATCGTTTAAAAAGTTTTCGATTGTCTTGCAGGGAATCAAAAAAAAAAGAATAAATACCATCTCGAGGGTGGCAACAACGCCCCACGATGTCAATTCGATCTTCAATGTAAAATTAGAACCTTAAAATCATTATGGCCTTTCAGTGGTATAAAAGGGCCATAAAACTAATTAGCAATCTTAAGTTTTACGATGCAATAAATGAATAAAATAGGCCGGTTCCAAGTCCAGTTCACACAACTTTCCGCCGGCTGTTTTTATCCCAAAGCCCGATTAAGAATTGAGATATCTCCACTAATTAAAAGTCTGAAATGTATAAAAATGCGTAACATCAATATGGATAAGGATTGACTGACTTGGTGACTCAGTGGTTAGTGCTCTTTACTGCTGATCCGAGAGTTGTGGGTTCGATCCGTGGGGATAACATTTGTGTGATGAGCAGATTTGTTTGCTTTGTGTCTGGGTATAGATATATAATATTATATACATATATAATATGTGTGTATTTAAACGTATATATGTATTTATATCAGTCTCTGGTTCCTATAACACAGGGAATCCTACTTTGGGGTCAGATGACCATGATTTGTCCCAGAATATTTAGTATAATAAAAATTTAATATTATACAATCATTGATTGTTCGTTACAAACCATAAAAAAAGCTTATAAATAATAAATGCCGTCCAGTGCATCCCCACAAGGCATGGTACCCAGCATACTGGCAGCGTTTCCGCGCTGGATGGCGATGCTTATGCGTTGCCCTAAAAAGCTGCCAGCCTTGCGGTCACCAGTAGTCTCGCTGAGACGCACTGAAAGTTCTTTTACAAGTTTTTTGGCAGCGGGTCCCCAAAGACTTAAAGTCTCGAACCCTAATGGTGAGAACATGTAACTCCCGCCTAAACCCACGTATTTACGGGCCTTAAACACCTCAGCACTATCCGCAGCTGCTCCAGCCCGCCCACTAGTGGATCGAACATATGACGGTGCCAACGTATCCACACAGGTGACATCCCATACCAAGCACCTTCCGTGTTGCCAGGGAATGAGTGTCAACCCGTCGGCCCTCTTGCCGTCAGTGCGAACAATCCCGTGTGGTTCTAACTTTACCGGGATGTTCACCGAGGCAAGGGCCCGACGAATGACATCATTCAGGGCCGCGTGTCGTGGAATACGGCCGGCACTTCGCCGGCACGAAAGCCCGTGGTGACCCAAATCGTCGACCTCTGCGTCACATCTACATTGGTGCGGTTGATTTGTTTTAAGTCCCAACCGGAGGCTTATCGCTAAAGACAGCGTATTGTTATCTAACAAGGTGCCGATGTTCGGTGATGGGAGGGCGTTCAACCAAAAACCTGACTCCTTCTCAAACACCGCAAGAAGTCGCGCCCGCTCTGTCGTATTTGAAGAGGCAGCCAAGAGCCTTCGCTGCACCTCCCCGCAAAGTTGCTCGTCCCAATGTCTCTGTGAGTGCAAAGACGTAGGGATATCGCCGCCGCACAGAGTTCTCCACCTGTCGAGTGCCTCTACTTTGTGGGTGACTTCAGCGGAGTCCAAAGATGAACAGACAATGTCAGCAAAGAGATCACTGCAGCTAAAGGCAGATGCCAGAAATGCGGGCAGAGCAACGGAAGACGCCTTGCGTATGCCGAGACCCCCAAAACTTATTTAGTATTATTGTTATTGGCGAATTAAAAAAATAATCACCAGGATTAGTGCGAGAAGCGGTGCAGTGTGTTTTGCGTGGTTGGGTCGATCACGCAGGTTAACTGACCTGTAGCACGGCCGTTACCTTTATTTTTATTTTTATACACAACAGGTAAGCCCTTGGCATCATCTCACCTGATGGTAAGTGATGATTATGCTGACGATGGAAGCGGGGTTACCAAGATTCCCCAACGCAATGGAGAACTGGCTATCTTATTTTCAAGCCGGAACACATCAATGTTTTAATACTGATGTTTGGCAGCAAGACTTAGATAAGATGGTGGTAGCTAGCCAGGCGGGCTTAGAAAATGACCAACCTACCACCAACCAAAGCGAGTCTTACAAGTTGACCCCACCGGGAATCGAACCCGCGACCTCCTAGTGTGAAGCGCATGGACTAATCATTACGCCACGGAGGCGGTTATCTGGATGAGTTAGTGGTAGTTGCTATTAGGTACTAGCTGGCGATCGTTAAGCCGGCTTGAAAAGCCCTATTACACCCTCCACACCCGGACTTGGCCCCTGTGTGTGGAGTATGGTCTAACCTTCCCCCCTTTGGGAAGAGACTCGAGTCCCAGCAGTGGGGACGTTGTGGCATGTTAACGATTTGGGAGGATTAAAAACCGTGGCACCTTAAAATGGTTTTATTTTACCGGTTGAATCTTAACTTTACTGTTTAAGAGGCAGAAACCTAAACCACAGTAGTACAATATAGCGGCTCACAGTAGCGCAACGAATGTACTTACGCAGAGCAACAGAAGGGTACTTACGGGGCAGCGGGCGGCGGGGCACAGCCTGTTAAACTCCGTGAGTTTGCCAGGCTGACTACAGGCAAAGAACCTATAATATCAGTATGTACTAACGTACTACATGGTAGTATCACACCCTGGACTCTTCATACAGCGGGCCAGAAATGACATTTCAAAAAAAGAATGACGGAACAAACAAAATGGCAGCGAAATCCTATACGTTCGACAATCAAACTGTAACCAATCTGTAACAATCTGGGTGACGAGGGGGTGAAGTCGCACGCAATATAGAGAGCGGCAGGGAGCGTCCATACTGTAGGTTAGTACTAATATATACTTTGCTAGTATGCTAGTACCTACGCCGGGTGCGCATCGTGCGACATCAAAGGCGTTGCGCTACTGTAAGACATATCGTAATACTGTGCCTAAACAGTGCATTATAACAATGCGATTATTAATGAGAGGCCGATCAATTAATACCCGGGCGCGGCGGGGAGTCCCCTAAGAGTGATGCATAAATAACACAATTTCCCTATATTATACTTAAAATGCACACTAGTAGTCGCTCGCGACTTTACTTAGGGTAATTTCAGTATAGATGCCGCACTTTTTGTTATTGTTTTATAGCATTGTATCTAATCTCAAGATTAAAGAACTGTTTATGTATTCGGAAAGTATGGTATTTTGACTACATTTTGGTATAGCAGGTCAGAAGTCAAAGTCATAAATAAAGGAACAATAACCGTTTTTGTAAACCTCTAAAATTGGACGGACACCTACATGCGCCACCCCGGATAGTTGCCCTGTCGATCAAAACGGGCCCTAGGATAGACGCCCTTTTGAGAAATACATCACTAACCAAGTTAAGCGATATATAAATAACATCTAAAAGGCTCATATAATATGCCTAAATAAGTTAAAATAGTCTAAATAAAGTCATTTACTGCGTGTGAAGGCTCGGGATAGACGCTTCATAACAAAAAATATATTATAACTGCACTTCATGGGGCGTCTATCCTTCAAGCATTTGGTCTAAGGCCATTATGTAACGGCATCTACCCCAACAAAAAACAAGGCATCTATCCGATTAGTGAAGGATACATGCCTTCGAAAATACCTAAAAATCACACAAACTAAAATAATAATAAACAGAATTAAAAACAATTTTAAAAGGTTAACTTTATGATTAGTAACAATTAAAGTCAAAACACTCACCAGGACAAAAAATATCGCTTTTTGAAATCACCTCCGTATTATTTTGCCTAATATTTTCGCGCGCAATTTTACTCTGCATTACACTGACGCGCACATGTCGTTCCTGTAGGATGCCAAGCGGCACACCGGAGCGGGGCGGGGCGGGGCTAGTGCCAGCTTATAACGTGTATATTTTATTGTTACTTACCTATTTCGCATATTGGAGTTTTAGAATTCGTGGCAACTATCCCACTGCGGCGCGGGCGTCTATACTGAAATTACTCTACAGGACTTCTTCAGAAACTTTAAATCTGCATTTAAAACGACTGCAATCACAACAGCCAAGTACAATTTTGCAAAATTTTTTAGTTTAGTCAATTCCTTAGAAAAGCACTAAACCGACGTTGATGAGATTTTTACGGGACCAATGTTAAATTTTATATAATAAAATAAAACAAATCGTTTGATAAATGACGGAGTTCTAAGGTAATACGTAAAAAAAAATCTCCTCCTTTTTTGAAGTTGTGGTTGAAAAATAAGCAAATATTATGATACTCGGAGTTGTATTTTTTTAAGTCTTTTCAAAAATGGTTCAGAAATTTAACAGCTAGTATTTTATAAAGGATAATTGTAAAGGATATTTTTTTAAGGATCACACCACCAATTAAATGAATTTTCAGTTTGTCAAAAATGTGTTTGGTTCTTTATTATGTAGATACCAAAAGACACTAGTATATCTTTGTACCACATCTATTTAATGCTTTAAAAATATTAAGGTTCAAAAATAGTTTGGGTTAGTTTCAGCTCATAAACGTCCCCACCGAGGGGCTCGAGCCTACCCTGAATTAGGGCGATCGGGCCCTAGTCGACCACGCGGGCCCAGTGCTGGTTGGTCGACTTTACACAAAACCTTCGAGTTTCTTCGCAGATGTGTGCAGGTTTCCTCACGATGTTTTTCTTCACCGCAAGAGCGTCGGATAAACGTACATATGAAATTGAAATTCGAAAACACTTTGGTACGTGGCAGGCTGGATTCGAACCACGACCTCCAGGACAGGAGGTAGCGGCCCTTGCCATTACGCCACCAACGCTTGACATAACTTATTTTACAAAAAAATCTTGTAAAATTGTATTTCAAGTAGAAAATGCACAGTATTATTAATAATATAAATTTTGTATAAGGGAACCCTTATTTACTTAGTAATAACACATTCTCTATCAAATGTTAAATTCACGACTTTTCGTTGATCTAAACAGTTGGCAATGGGGATGACGACAGCATCGGAAATAAATTATGAACTCTTGATCACTAAATTGCCCTCATACTTAAACTTCGGAAAACCTTACTCGTTTTGTTTTCCATCAAGTCTTCGATTTTTAATTCACCAAAATCACAAAATGAGTACATAAATGACGCTGCTAAACTATGACGTCACGCCTAGGTATTTCAAACATTTTTAGAACTAACTGACGTTTTTGACAGATAATAAAAAGTAACTCAGATGACTAGCATTCGTCATCCCTATTAAAAGAAAAACAAGCAAACAAACAACCTTCCATATTTAAAATATAAGTTGAGAGAAATACTCGTAAAAGTGGCATATAGCCGGATTGTGCGGTAAAAACCGATTTGCCGGTGGTAAGGACTCCCGTTGCGACCAGCGGGGCGCGCGCGGAACGATGTGCTGGGATCGTAGAAAACGAGCGTGAAAGAAACGGTCATTAGCAAACATATGCAATTGTTACGAGATGCTGTGTAAAGGGTTTGCCGAAAGAAAGAGATCTAAGAGAAATTCCGAAATAAATATAAATACAGGGTATTAAAAATGTCCTGCGATTTATACCCCTGGGGCAACTGTCCTGGTTTTACCCTATACAATCAATAAGCTAATTGACCATTTTTTGTGCATTTTTTTTTAGTATTGACTATGGGTTCTTTGAGTATGACTATGGGTTCTTTGAGTATTGACTATGGGTTTTTTGAGTATGACTATGGGTTCTTTGAGTATTGACTATGGGTTCTTTGAGTATGACTATGGGTTCTTTGAGTATTGACTATGGGTTCTCTGAGTATTGACTATGGGTTCTTTGAAGAAAGTTGTTCAGTATGATGAATAGAAGCCCCAGTAACCCTTGTACAAACATGAGGACTTTACCTATCAAATTGCCGATTGTATAAAAAAGTTTAAAGATGAAAATTAATGTTAAGAACAATAGTTATTAAACCAAAATTTATTCTCTAAATAGCATAAGACTAATACTATAAATTAAATGGTGGTAAACATATGCCTATTGTTTAGATATTTTGAGAGCACGGTGGCTTTAATCCCACGAAGTCGGGTGTTTTCACCTGAAAAAATCGCCTTTATTGAGGCAATAAATACACATTTTTAATTTTAAAGCTCTATAGTTATCGTTGCAGTTTCTTCGTTACTAATGTCATATTTGGGAATACCCCGCATTAGATTTCTTCACTTTAAGGAAAATTCAAGAAAATTAACTAGTCTAAACAAATTGCCCCATCTGACCACTAATAAAACGCCTTTGTTACATTCAATAGTACATAGCTCAGGGAATTGGCACATTAAAGATATGCCACTAGTTACTAATAAAAGACCATAAGTAGTGTCACCATAAGGTCAACAATAAAAAACTTTTTTTTTTGCAATTAAAATTGGCGTTGAACTTCAAAAACGGGTAATTTTTAAAAATGGACGCACACTTTGAATCATTGGCCAGATGAGTATGTAGCCAGTAATTTTATTAAAAATGTAATAAAATCTATAAAAAAAAACATTATTAAAAAAAGTTAATGATATGAACAGTTACAGTAGTTAAACGAAGATGTGCAGTTTAACTTTAATTATAACGCATATAAGAGCTTAAAGTAATTATGAAATTAATGTACTTAACGGAATATTGTGAATTGTCATTAAAATTTTAATATAGATGACAGAAAGTCCTAAAAACTGTCCAATTATGATTTTAACATTAATTATGTGCGTTTCATCATCTTTATCATATCAGCCGAAAAACGTCCACTGCTGGACAAAGGCCTCTCCCAAGGATTTCCACGACGAGCGGTACTGCGCTGCCCGCATCCATCGGCTTCCCGCGATCTTCTCTAAGTCGTCGGTCCACCGCGTGGGAGGTCTGCCTACGCTTCGTTTTCCGTTGCGCGGTCGCCCCTCGAGAACTTTACAGTTCCAACGGCCATCTGTTCTACGAGCTTTGTGCCCTGCCCACTGCCACTTCAGTTTAGCGATTTTGTGAGCTATATCGGTTACTTTGGTTCTCCTGCGGATTACTTAATAACTTTCTTTAACTTCAATTAACTTCTAACTATACCTCGCACTCCAAAATCCATTAAGCCGTTTAGAAGATATTGTAGTATAAAGACACATACAGCATACATTAGTCCTGAAAACAACACACTCCTTTTTTGTAGGCAGTCTTGTAACAAACCTGTTCGTCATACGAATATTTACCGTGGGTGGGAATCAAACCCACGAATCTCAGCGTGGTAGACAGAAGCTGACCTATGGACCACCGGGTCAGTCAACCGCCAAAATGTGATAAACCAATATTTTTTTATCTTGTCAAAAATTACTTTTTTTATTTATTATTCACAATTGGTAAACCCTTGACAACATCTCACCTGGTGGTAAGTAATCGTAAATACTTTAAATCAAATGTGGGATTAAATTCTTCTTTAAGACCCAAAGAAATAATTGTAAAGTTCAAGGTTCCAGTATGAAGTTCAACCAGCTCCATTTGGATTTAAGTCTCAACCGTTTAGTGATGATAAGTTTTGATAACATAATTGAGCTTCGACGACTTATTTACTTAATTGAAATTACTTTATTTCTTTTAGTGAGCGTCGGTGGCGCAATAGCAAGGGCCGCTACCTCCTGTCCGGGAGGTCGTGGTTCGAATCCCGCCACGTACCTATGTGTTTTCGAATTTCTATTTCATATGTACGTTTATCCGACGTTCTTACGGTGAAGGAAAACATCGTGAGCAAACCTGCACACGCCTGCGAAAAAAAACTCGAAGATTGTGTGAGAAGTCGACCAACCCGTACTGGGCCCGCGTGGTCGACTAAGGCCCGTTCGCCCTAATTCAGGGTAGGCTCCAGCCCCTCGGAGGGGACGTATATGACCTGATTTGATGACTTTATTTCATTTGTTGTTTTTAGGGTTCTGTACCCAAAGGGTAAAAACCAAGTACCAAGTACCTAAAGGTTTATGTAATGACATCGAGACAATATATTACTAAGACTTCGCTGTCCGTCCGTCTGTCACCGAGCTTTATTTCATGAACCATGATAGAACTAGACAGTTGAAATTTTCACAGATGACGTATTTCTGTTGCCTCTGTAACAACAAATATTAAAAATTAGAAAAAGTAAAAAAAATAAGGGGTACAAAAAACGTGTTCTTTTTTAAACATGAAGAAACTAGCGCCATCTAGTATAATGGTAGGAAACTATTTGTGTGCGGTTCTGACTCGCACTTGGCCGGTTTTTGAAACTTCGCTCCATCCGTGCAATTTTTTTTTAAATGTGTAAATAAGCGAACACCGGAATAAAATATACAAGTGTTGAATTACAATTTTTCACACAATCTGCATGAACCTGCGACCACCTCGCGCGCCCGTGTGTGGCACAGAGTGTAAAAACCAACTTTTGAAACGTGAAACGATAAATCAAAGCAGAAAAAAACACGTGTTACCGAGGTCCGTTGTTTACACGTGCAGTCGCACTGACGACAATGTCATGCTCTCAAAACATTGGCTGTACCTTGTACTTGTAACGGTTAAGGAGAAGTCAATCGGCAACAAAGAGTTGCTCTATACGATACAATACAATAAAATATTCTTTATTTTATTTTACTAAAAAAAATAAAAAAATATTGCATCACAGCATAAAAAAAGAAGAAGAAAACCTATACAATAGACGGCCTAATTGCTAGGTAACAATTCCTTCCAGGCAACCTTTGGGTAGGGAAACAGCTATAGAATAAGTTAAGGGGCGGTATCTCCAAAAAGAGATTCTCACTTGGGTCCAAAGTGAAAAATATGCCTTGCCGTAAGTAAACCTCTTTGTAGGTTTATGTAATGACAGCGAGACGAAAAAAGAATTGTTTTTTTTAATTATTTTTAACCGTCTTCAATAAAAGGAAGAGGTTCTCAAATCAACCCCTATATATTTTTTAATTTTTATATATGACCACACATAATTTTTTACCGAGTGGTCCAATTTCTATATTTTTTTAGGGTTCCGAAGTCAACAAGGAACCCTTTTTAGGGTTCCGTACCCAAAGGGTAAAAACGGGGCCCTATTACAAAGACTCCGCTGTCCATATGTCTGTATGTGTGTCTGTCCGTCTGTCACCAGGCTGTATTTCATGAACCGTCATGACAGTTCACAGATGATGTATTTCTGTTGCCGCTATAACAAAAAATACTAAAAATTAGAAAAAAAAGGCTCCATACAAAAAAAGTGTTTTTTTAAACGTGAAACTAGCGCCATCTAGTAACCCTTTGTGCGCGGTTCTGACTCGTACTATACCGGTTTTTTATTCACAATTGGTAAGCCCTTGGCATCATCTCACCTCATCCAGCTAGGTCTAAAAAAAATTGAAAACTCCATACAAAAATGCACAAAATTGGTCTATCAGCTGATCGATTGTATGAAGAGATATTTTTGGCGATTTCAGCAAAGTCAGTACAAAAGTTGTTCAGTATGCCGAGTAGAAGCCCCTGTTAACGGGACCTATACGAATTTTGGTAGGTCTCATCTCTAGGAAACGTATATTTCCCAATTTTTACGCTCTTCGTCTTTTCCATGTAATAGAAGATCGGTAATTTAACAGAATATACAGGATATATATTCTGGTGAAATTACCGATCTTCGATCTTATTATTGCACGGAAAAGCCGAAGTGCGTAAAAATTGGGAAATATTCGTTTTCCTAGAGATGAGACCTACCAAAATTCGTATAGGTCCCGTTAACAGGGGCTTCTACTCGGCATACTGAACAACTTTTGTACTGACTTTGCTGAAATCGCCAAAAAATTTTGTGCATTTTTGTATGGAGTTTTCAATTTTTTTTGAGAATTGACTACGGGTTCCTTGTGGAAAGTTGTTCACTATGATGAGTAGAACCCCCAGCTAACAGGTCCTACACCAATTTCGTAACACCCTGTATAATGTATGTGAAGTATTCATTCATTCATCATATCAGCCGTAGGACGTCCGCTGCTGGACAATAATCTCCCCCAAAAAAATTCCACGACCACCAGTTCTACGCTGCCCGCATCCAGCGGCTTCCCGCGACATTCACCAGATCATCTGTCTACCGAGTGGGAGGCCTGCCTACGCTACGTTTTCCGGTGCGCGGTCATGTGAAGTATATAAGTATCTATATCAGTTTCTAGTTCCTTTAGTGCAGGAAATCCCAGTTTAGGACCAGATAACCAATTGAGATTTGTCCCCAAGTATTATGACAAAATGTGATTTCGAATTTAGATATTATATTTACGTTTATCCGACGCTCTTACGGTGAAGAAAAACATCGTGAGGAAACCTGCACTCGCCTGCGGAGAAACTCGCTGGTCGTGTGTGAAGTCGACCAACCCGCACTGGGCCCACATGGTCGACTAAGCCCGATCGCCCTAATTCAGGGTAGGCTCGAGCCCCTCGATGGGGACGTATATGAGCTAATATCGTCCATAGTGATAAAATTAAAAAGCTAAGTTAAAGCTCCTCCGTCCCTAAAATTAGCAACTCGATTCACGAGGTTTCAAACATCGAACGAAATAGCTTGGAAATAAAGTCCTTGTCAGCTCGCACTGAAACGTGACTATTACGTCAATTGCTGGGGACGAATCGTAAGAAAATTGTGGTTTTTAACCCTTACTAATATGTGAAAATGCGTCTGTTTGTTACCGTTTCCCGCTTCTACCTACACCTCAACCAATCTTGACAAAATTTGGCATGCAGGTAGCCTGTGTCACGGGAAACGATATAGGCTACTTTTTATCCCGGTAAAATAGCATAATGAGGAAACTAAAAAAATAGTCTTTTGGTTATTTTTTTTTACATTGCAACGGAACAATGGATTGTTGTGGTTTTTTGCACAGAGATGGTGAAGGAGGTGGGAAACGACATAATTTACTAATCACCCTTAAAATCAGTCACAAAAACGATGTCCACGCGGGCGCAGCCGCGGGAAAAAAATAGTTCATTATAAATAAAATAAGAAGAATTTCCAAAAAGTAAGAAAACATAATCAGAATGTTTCGATTAAAATTGCAGCAGTTCTATGGTTACAATATAAAAAAAGGGTGCGTTAGGTTATTTTTCTTCTTTAGTTCTATGTATTGAAATAGAATTCGAGGAAATCAAAATCACTCGTCATATCCTGTAAATTAAAAAAAAAAGTGAAAATATTCTTAATTGAAGTAAAAAGGGGTTACAAAGTTGGTCGTTAACTGCGGTATAAGCCTTAAGTAAATATTGATCAATTAAATAATTTTAATTAGAAATCATTTTACGAAACGAACGCATCACTGGGGCTTAACAGTGGCACATCGCGTTGAATTAAATACTTTTGTATCCTCATTACCTTACCGCCCAAAGACGAACAAAAACAGAAAATGACATTCGACAATACACGTACATCTGAATCACTTAGCGAAATTGAGAAATAAAAACGGTTTTTTCCTACCAAAAAGTGAATTAATTGATATTTTATTCAGTGCCTCCTTCTGGGTGGCGGCATATAATACAAGAGTACTTACTTTTAGTATGATAAGTAACGGGAAGCAATACAAGTACTTTGTGGCATATAATAATATGTCGCAGCCTTCTGGTTAAATCTGCCATTTGATTGAAAGGCTAGCCCGTTGATTGAATGGCGATATTCAATTGAATGACTAGGCCGAATGTTGATTGAACAAGCGTCATTCAACGTTCAACTAGTTGGCAGATTTTGAGCTTGTCCAAACGTTGATTGAACAAGTAGTTGGCTGATTGTAAGCTAGCCTTTCGAACATGGCGGTCTTAAAATCCTATACAACGAAAAAGGGGTTGGCAAAAATCAGTTTAAAATAAAAACTGTATATGAGCGAGCGAAGCGAGCGATATTAGTATCGGTTAGGTTTGATTGGTTATACAGTCAAAGATCCACGTAAAGCGAGGTTATAAAGTGAATGTTTTGAGATGAGAAAAGACAATTGAACTCGCGACACTGTTACCGTTACCGTAACTTTACCGTCAGACATACGGAACTGAGACATGGTCGCTCACTGTGGGCCTCATAAGAAGGCTCAAGATCACCCAAAGGGCAATGGAGCGAGCTATGCCCGGAATTTCTCTACACTTTCGAATCTGAAACGAGGAGATCCGCCGGAGGACCAAAGTAACCGACATAGCTCACAGAATCGCTATACTGAAGTGGCAGTGGGCAGGGCACATTGCTCGCAGAACAGATGGCCGTTGGGGCAGTAAAGTTCTCGTTCGGCGACCGCGCACCGGAAATCGTAGCGTAGGCAGGTCTCCCACGCAATGAACCGACGAACTGTTGAAGATCGCAGGAAGCCGCTAGATGCGGGCAGCGCAGGATCGGTCGACGTGGAAATCCTAGGAGGAGACCTTTGTCCAGCAGTGGACGTTTTTCGGCTGATATGCTGATGAAAGATATGGCGTAGGAAACTTAAAAAAAAGTGTGCATCTCAGATTTTACGCGCGACAGGAGTTTACTCATTAAACAATTTTTTTCGACCTCCAGCCTCGCATTAGGGGGCATGTCCATGTTTCTTTAGCCTTCGTGACTTAAAAAGTTACGATAACACGTTACCGATCAACACTAAATTTCACCTCTCACACATTTTTCATATCGGGCTCTATAAAGGGTCTTTACAAAGGTATGCACTTATTTTTAACTAGAGCTTGTACTCATGAAACTGAACAACTTTCCCCTAGAAACCCATAGTCAATTCGCAAAAAAATTGTTGGACTTCCCATGCAAATCGATCAGCTGGCGGGCAAACTTTGTATGGAAGTTTAAATATTTTTTTGCGAATTATCCATGGGTTTCATAAGAAAAGTTGTTCAGTTTCATGAGTACAAGCTCTAGTAATTAAAAATAAGTGCATACCTTTGTTAAGACCCTATATCTGAATTAACTATATAGGAGAAAACTCCAAAAAACATACAGTCGAACTAAGAACCTCCTCCTTTTTTAAAGTCGGTTGAAAATAATGAAAAATTACAGAGCTAAATAAGCTACCAAATACCTGAATCTAGGTTGTTTAGGAATGGTGTGTTCCTACTCTTCCAGAGCAAAGGGAGATATCTCCGCCAGGCGAGGTGGTATGCCTGGGGTCCGGCCGTGGACCAATCGTTGATGATTGGTATCTGTATATATACTCAGCGCTGAAGAAATTCTAATAGCGCGTTCTAGATGTCGTATTTATTTTGTTCTCTCGTCGCTTGTGTTAAGGTTCAGTGGCGGGTTGCTGCAGTTGCCGCCACAGTTGTATATAAGGGTATCTTAATAAATGCAAAGCAGCTCGTCAACTCTGGTAAAGAGCGGTAGTGTGCACGATATTTGGCGGTTAATACAACCTTACATACAGATAAGTATATAGTACTTGTTTTCCTTCGAGGCGAAGAAATCCTTCAAATTGTAAAATGACGCCTAAACGAATGGTATTTGGCACTAGATAGGACCTGGGTTATATAACTAAAGCCTACTTTGAAACATGAAAAATTTTTTAAGATACCATTAAAAAAAAGAGCGTCGGTGGCGCAACGGCAAGGGCCGCTACCTAGAATGCAGGAGGTCGTGGTTCGAGTCCTGCCACGTACATACCAATGTGTTTTCGAATTTCGATCTCTTATGTACGTTTATCCGACGCTCTTACGGTGAAGAAAAAATATCGTGAAGAAACCTGAACACATCTGCGAAGAAATTCGAAGGTTGTGTGTAAAGTTGACCAACCAGCACTGGGCCCGCGTGGTCGACTAAGGCCCGATCATCCTAATTAAGGGTAGGCTCGAGCCCCTCGGTGGGGACGTATATATGAGCTGATGTGAACCATTAAAAACGCATTTTAAATTCCTCGCAGACGAAGTTGTAGAAACTTAAAAGATATTTTTTTTTCATATAAAGAAAACAGAAACAAATAGACCAATTATAGGTGAACTCAATTTAATTTCCATGATCAATCCCCCACAAAAACCAGCCCTTCCAAACAAAACGATTGATTTGATGTCTTGTTTACCAAAAATGTTCCTAATTACACGTTACATTGGACGATAGGTCTTCGCCTCTTATTAACTTGTAGTTGTGTGTGGTATTATAATGAGATCTTATTAATTATAATTAGTTCCGTGACAACATGCATCAATATCATCTGGACCTTACAGAAATTAAAGAAACTCACCTTACAGCTCTTCTAGCTACACAAAAAGTAGTTACGTAAAGATAATCACATAGTTTCGGCATAAAAATTTGTTTCACCCCTTTCGGATGTCGGTTTTATTTTTTTGTCCACTATTTCTTGCGGTTGAACCAAAGCTAAAGATTCAAAAAGTAGAGACATGCCAAACCAAACAGCCTCTTCAAATCATATCTTATACCAGACATCCATCAAGACTCGTCAGAGGTCACGATTATTATGGACAAAATTTCTATGGGTTTTTGATTAGACACTAAGGCTTTTCACATCTATTTTTTACATAAATTAAGGATTTTTTAGAAAAAAATTGTTTTGTAATTTACAGGATATTAGGAGAGATTTTGATTTGTTCGAATTCTATTTAAATACAAAGGAATAATTTAAAAAAATATTATAATGCACCCTTTTTTTGCTAGTTGTAACCATAGATCTGCTGTTTATGAATTTCTTAACAAAACAATATAAAATGGTTTCGTTTTCTTACTTTTTGGAAATTCTTCTTATTTCATTTTTAATAATGAATTAAAAACCACAGTTTTCGCACGATTCATCCGCAGCGAATGACGTAATAACCACGTTGAACTACGCTGACAAGAACTTTCATCATCATCATATCAGCCGAAAAACGTCCACTGCTGGACAAAGGCCTCCCCCAAGGATTTCCACGACGACCGGTCCTGTGCTGCCCGCATCCATGAAGAACTTTATTTAGAAGCTATTTCGTGCGATATTTAAAACATCGTGAATCGAGTTGCTGATTTAAGGGACGGAGGAGCCTTAAGCGATGTGGTCTATCTGCGCATCGAAAATCATTCACCGTTGGCTTTGCACTCATTCCTAACTCTATCCTTGTCTTATCAAGGAGCTTTAGCAAACGTTAGACAGACGCAGCGATAGTTTTCGCTCCATACTCAGGTATGAAGTGAGTCGCTTCCCGCGTAAAGGGATCCGTGCAGATTCAGGCGTTTGACGTAAGCGTCAAATTCCCGCCCGGCTAGATAATGGTAGAAGACAGATCCGCATAATCTGCCAAAATGGCGCGCCATCGGAGTGGTTATCTGAAAGACTAAGACTTAAGACTTTTGACTCTTGAATTAGAACTTCCCGACTAAGCGTACGGGCCCCACTAACGCAACACAACACACGATTGAGTTTTAAATTTGTTGATAGTTTAAGAAAATGCAATAATTAGTAAGGAGGAAAATAAACTTCTTTGCTCTTTTTGGTGTGAGTGAAAGACTGTTGGCATTTGAGGACTACCACGATGGTGCCACATAGCACTGCGTTAGTCCTGTCTTCGCAGACATATATTAAATCAATGTCCCATACTCTGATTGGATCAGTTTAAACAGTGACAAAATACTTGGGCCTCTGTTCTTTTGTAAGAACGTTCGGTATTGTATGCCTGAAGATGTGTCTCACGATATACAAACTCATGTCATTATTAAGACATCACTTATTCGGTGGCGGGTGATCCTATCTCGAGATAAAATATCGGTCATTTATACTGTCTGTGGGGAAGTGAATGAATTGAACGTTATACCTTTGTTACAAGACGGAAGGTATTTTATTCTTTTTTAATCGCAGGAGAATTATCACAGAGCTTAATAAAAAAAACCTTAAACTCGACTAAAAAGTGACTGCTATGGATTATGCTGCATTAACGATAAAAAAAGTCATTTTTTTCTCGTCAAACGTCACATGTCGCGTCCAAAATGGAATTTCAAATTCAAACTCCAAAGTATCTATCGGCGCGTGATTGTCTACAAACCGTTGCTCGGCCAGTCGTGAACGAACAGATCGACCAAGGAGGTTTTAATTAGAGGCTTGCCTTTAATTAAATTGTAACGTTTCAGCGAATATACGCCGCATTGGTGGTCTGAAGGTACAAGGACTTTAGATAAGTCTACACTGATCTAACTAAATGGATTGCTAAACTTCATGATTCGTGTAAGAAGGCGTAGAATAGAATAGAAATTCAAGATAATTTCAATTTAAGCACACCCCGGGCACTGCATACAAACGGTCGTGAAATGACATTTCTAAAAACAAAAAAGTCACGGCGGATTCCTATACGTTTGAGAACCATACTATAACCAATTTGAATCAATCTGTGTAACGAGGGGGTGAGGTCGCAATTTAGAGAGCGGCAGGGAGTCTCCATACTGTATGTTAGAACTAATACATATACTATGATTTAAGCTTTAAGCAGTTTTGATAAAGATGAATGGACCTCCATGAATTTTGATGACAGACTATCGGTGTCGGTGATGCTGGTATGTACCTTTTTTTATCACAATTGGCAAGCCATTGGCATCATCTCACCTGATGGTAAGTGACGCTGATGCCTAAGAAGAAAGCGGGTTTACCTAAATTCCCCAACGCAATGGGAAACTGGCTATCTTACCTTCAAGCCGGAACACATCATGTCGTTAGCATTGATGTTTGGCGGCAAGACTTAGATTAGATGCTGGTAGCTAGCCAGGCGGCTTAGAAAACGCCTTTCCACCACGCAAACCAAGTCTTACAAAGTTAGACTCCGCCGGGAATCGAACCCCGACCTCCTGATGTCAAGGTAATGGCCTTAACAATTACGCCGGGAAGGTGGTTAATATGGATATTGTTGATCTCGATTTGGATGCCTTGCGTTAAAATGATGATGATGATCTATCCGACCGATTTCGGTCATGGCGACCACTTCGACTCCTATTCGGTTTGCCGCGCGTGCGCTCGAAGATGGTTTTTGTAGCCAATCTTCGCAGCGAAACTCCTAGCGCAATGAGGGCATTTAAGTATGCCACCCTCGTAATTGTATGAAATGGTCGCAGGTTGGGTTAAAATATAGAATAGATGATACCACGTCACTAAATAAGCGGACTAAAAAGAGCTAGATCACACAAACTAAAGCGGATACCATTGAACCAGACCCCGCTGCAAACAAACCCATGACCTTTCTATATGAAGCTAGTGACAGCCCTTTTTCAAGATTAGAGCTCATGTATGGGCTTTAAAAACAGACAACCCTACACATTTTGAAAACAACTGATCCTAATCGCAAAGATTACAATTTTGTAAATTTGTTTTGTTTTCTTTTTTCTAAAAAAGTACTAAACCGATTTGGATAAACCTTACCTGTATGGGACTAGACTATAGCTACGCTTTATCGAATGAAAAAATGTTTAAATCGGTTGACGAATCACTCACATTCGGCGGAGAAATCGCGTAAGATACTCCTATACACAAAAAACGTTAAGTCGAATCTCCCTGAATTTTGGAGTTAGTTTATAGCGCGAGCTCGCGTGGTATCGCTTGGTATCTTATGATAGACGGCGATGAAATCTATGAAGAGCGATAATGTAAGATATCTGTTATGTTAAATAATTATATCTTATAGTATAGCGCCCGTGTGTGACACACTTAAAAGACCTAGACGTACCTAAACCATGCATTTATCCCCACACTTAGTTCTCGGGTGATCTTGAGTAGTATGTGCAGTCCTGCGCTTGATTGGAAGCTAATAAATGTATGTAACATTGTAAGGCCGAGTCTTATTAATTAAAAAAATTGTTACATCATTTTTGTCGGTCATTTTCGGTTTAACAGTATGGGTCGTTCCTTTCCCTCTCATATTTTCGTGTCATATTGTTTTCATGTTCTAATGACATAATCTGGTTTATTTCAAGGATTGAATTTTGATATTATTAACTTATGTTTGTTTATTTCTTGAATTTTCACAAATAACATTATGTTATTATTTTTGTATGACTATCAGAAATAGTGTAAATTGCACCTATTTTGAATAAATACCTTGAATCTTGAAGAGAGTAAGAATGGGAAGTTTATATCCTTGTTCTTTGTCCAGAAGTGGACGTCCTTCTACTTATACTTATAATGATGATGATGACTTGATTTCAACACATAAATATTGAAATGAATTCGTTTAATTTATAAACCAATAAGCAATTGGAGCGTGCTATGCTCGGAGTTTCTCTGCGTGATCGAATCAGAAACGAGGAGATACGTAGGAGAACTAAAGTAACCGACACAGCTCTCAGAATTGCTAAACTTAAGTGGTAGTGGGCGGGGCACATAGCTTGTAGATGGTCTAGTTTCTTCACGTTTAAAAAAAACACGTTTTTTGTATGGAGACCCCCTTATTTTTACGAACAACAAGCAATAGAAATACATCATGTGTGAAAATTTCAACTGTCTAGCTATCACGGTTCATGAAATACAGCCTGGTGACAGACGGACAGACAGACAGACAGATGCACAGCGAAGACTTAGTAATAGGGTCCCGTGTTTACCCTTTGGGTGCGGAACCCAAATGAGTGTATAGGATGAAATAAAAAAAAAACGAGACCTACAGTACTCGCATATGATGTGTAACATGTGACAATATACTTATGAAATTAATTAATTATCGGGTCGTACATTCACGGGCCGACCCTTCGAATAGTAGTATGTCATCTTTGCCTTTGCCATCACACTAGGCGGCATGGCTATGACAACCTTAGTTTTCGAGAATTAAAAACGTTCGCATTTCCTGTTACACATTTCCGTCCCATTTCACGAAATCACTCCCACAAATTGCAGGAAAGCGAGAGCAAAGATGTTACACATCAAAAAAAACTGCGACAATGAAAGAAGTAAAATAACTAAATACCTAACAATCTTTGTCAATATCTTGAAAAGTCATTAAAATAATGATGCAATTATATCGTGTTGAATCCAATCTAAATTATGTTCATTAATTTAAATATTATTTGATACCAATGAGCGGCATCGAGTTTTTAACAAAAAAGGCGTTAATCACGAAGAATAGATTCATGTTTTTGTTTAATTAAGGAATTTTCATGCTATAAAGGTTGAATCTAATAAAAAAAACTACCCTCTTGCGCCCTACAGGGCGGAGCAAACAAAAGGTACAAAAGAATTCAGAAGCTTGACTAATAAAACTTTGATATTATTTTCGGAGACTGGTCAAGTTTATAATGCTACAAAATAGTTTTTATCGCATTCTAAAGTAGCAATTTTAGACACACTGTGCACCAAAACTTACACGACTTTGAAATAAATTTTTGATATCAAAGCAATTAAGGATGGAATTGAAAAAAATACTCATTTTTAACCGACTTCAGAAAAGGAGGAGGTTTCTCGATTCGACCGTATTTATATATTTTTTTATATTTCACAGTCATAAAAATGATGTCAACGCGGGTGAAGCCGTGGGCAAAAGCTAGTAATAATTATACAAAATATAGGGGGAGAATATTTTATTATTATTTACAATTGGTAAGCAATTGGCAACATCTCACCTGATGGTAAGTGAAGATGACGCCGAAGATGGAAGCGGGCTTACCAAGATTCCCCAACGCAATGGAGAACTGGCTATCTTATCTACTAGCTGTTGTTAACACTGATTTTTGGCGGCAAGACTGGTGGTAGCTTGCCAGGTGGGCTATAAAAAAACCTACCATCAACCAAACCGAGTCTTACAAAGTTGACACCTCCGGGAATCTAACCCGCGACCTCTGGATGTGAAGCGAATGGACCAGACATTACGCCACGGAGGCGGTTAATTGTAACAATTTTAGAAATTAGAAACACTGTGTACCAAAAACTTAAACGAATTTTAGGTAAATTTTTAATGTCAAAGCAATTAGGGATGGAACTGAAAAATACTCATTTTTAATTTCTTTAACATTGCAACGGAACAATGGATTGTAGTGATTTTTTGCATAGAGATGGTTGCGGAGGTAGGAAATGATATATTTTACTAGTTAACATATCCTGACATAGTTCCCGATTGATCTGAGGAAAACTCATTTCCACGCTCGCGCACGTCGGCGTCGCAACGGAGCATCGGATTGAAGTGTTTTTTTGTATAGAATTGGTTGATAAGGGGGTGGGAAGTGACATAGACTGTTAATCAGAGTAGCCTGATGTAGTAGTAGATCTGGAGAAAATTTTTGTCCACGCTTGCGAGCCGCTAGCGGTTCGCGCACCACTCACACCCAAGGACAGTCATGAAAATGAAGTCCACGCGGGTGAAGCCGTGGGCAAAGGCTAGTAATAATTATACAAATTAAAGAGGGAGAATATTTTATTATTTTTCACAATTGGTAAGCAATTGGCATCATCTCACCTGACGGTAAGTGAAGATGATGCCGAAGATGGAAACTCCAATGCAATGGAGAACTGGCTATCTTATCTACTGGCTGGAACACATCAATGTAGTTAACACTGATAATTGGCGGCAATACTTAGATAAGATGGTGGAAGCTAGCCAGGCGGGCTTAGAAAATGTCCTACCACCAACCAAACCGAGTCTTACAAGTTCACCCTACCGGGAATCGAAGCGAGTGGACTAACCATTACGCCACGGAGGCGGTTTAAATCGGACTTTTTAATTGTTTTTAATCTTAATTTTAAATGTTTTCCCTTTTTGTGGGTACTTAAACCTGTCTGTGTACCAAATTTCAAGTTTTTAGGTAAGCTAGGACTTTAGATTTTTGATAATCTTAGATTTTTTGATAATCGGTGATTAAATAAGGGAACTTTGATATTTTGCAAACTATAACAGGAACAAGCTTGTAATTTGGCAGTAAATGCAGGTTTAGTAAATACTAATGGTAACTAAAACTTTGGACTTTTACCTTTTGTCCAGAACGAAGATACAGGAGGTTTACAAGTACCGTGAGCTACTTTATAAAAAGTATGGTGCATTCGTGCTCGACTTGGCGGGGAACACCCGTGCCTCAGACACCTATACAACTATAACTTGACGAGAAAGCTCACGCAATGTCATTCCAACAAATTTCATCGCTATCCGAATCCAACGGATTTGCCTCACAGTGGCAGTTCAAAAGATGACCCTCACCCGTTAGCGTCATTACGTCAAAATGACGTATTGGTATCATCAGGTACCATCATTCTGCTGCTGTGTCCAATTTGCCTGGATGTCATGCTGAGCTTTTGTCAAAGAATATAAAATCATTAATCATGTCTTAATTAGGAACTTATTGGGAATTATCGATCGATAGAGGTACGAATCGAGATGAGATTTTGCTTAAAGATTGATTTGTATTTTTTCGTGTTTTAGTTATTTTTGATTTCATAAGACTCCTTTTTTTAATAAGACCTACGTATTGACCTAGGAAGCTAGCGTAGAAACTAAATAAAGCCTTAAGGCGGTAATATTACAGATTTTCGTTATTTTTGACGTCAATCTCTCTTAAACGATAGAAAACCCAAGGTTAAAAAAAATACCCTTATTGTTGATGATGTTCCTTAAAGTCAAAAGCTATTACAAACACGATTGAGCTGTTTTGGCCCGATAGAATTATTTAACGGTGTAGACCTAAATTCAACTCTAGTTAAGACTAATATATTTTGAAGTATAAATTTTAAAAAATGTAAAAAAAAATGTTGTGATAATAAAAAGTGAGTAAAGTTATTATTTTTTATACTTTAATTTTTATAGAAACGAAAAACCATTGAAAAAGTGAAAAAGTGTGGTTATTTTCTATACTCTTTACACGTAAACAAAAAGACAGAGACAACTGTTCCAATCAGTAGAGCGTATTCACAAAGTCGTTTTCCATAGAAACTTAAAATTTCTACTCCTTAAAAATGGACGGGCTGATTCTAATGAAACTTTATACACAAAAACGTAAGCAAGTCCTGAAATCCTAGTTTGTGGAAATCCTAGTCTGTGGAAATCCTAGTTTGTGGAAATCCTAGTTTGTGGAAATCCTAGTCTGTGGAAATCCTAGTCTGTGGAAATCCTAGTTTGTGGAAATCCTAGTTTGTGGATAGATAAAATTTTCAAAAAATAGTGTTGTCACTGAATAATAGTGGTTTAACGTGTTCATAGTAATCTTCAAATTCGGTAATCTCTTTAAAAATTAAGTATTTCGAAAATGTAACGTATTCCCAAACTAGAGTTTTCTGTGACTGCGTATACAGTTTCATTAGAATCCCCCCTCCATTTTCAAGAGGTAGTAATTTTCAGTTTGTATGGGAAACTGAAAGAAGAAAGTTAAGGTGAAAAATAGAGAAATGAAGGAGAGAGTGTGGGAGAGAGAGACCTGGAAAGAGCTACACCGACAAGAACACGGCTCTTAAATGATGATGATGATGATGATGGAAAACGATTTTGTAAAATACACTCTTATCAAATGATATCCACGTAGACGTGCTATGTCTTCAAAAGTGCTATCGCTTAAAAGTGTGCAATCTATTATAAGGGTAATATTCATTTCCACTGATAAATATTCCTAGACTAGCTGTTTCCCGCTACTTCACCCGCGCGGACAACGTTTCTATGACTTTTCGAGGGCGCGAGCGTGTAAATAACTACTTATTTTACTTATTTTTTTTATGTGTTAATCCAGGTCCTAATCTGTCTACCTACCAAATTTCAGCCAGATCCGTTCAGTAGTTTTTGTGTGAAGAAGTAACAAACATACACACTCACAAACTTTCGCCTTGTGATTACCAAATAAAAGTAAAACCAACAGTATTTTAGTTCTTATTTTGTTCGTCGTGGTCGGTGGGTGATCCGGCAAACGTTACATAAATTATATTGAACGGTCAGTACTTTGACCACGGTCCAGAACAACTAGCCAAACGTGTCTAGTCAAACATAGGTAGCCATAGACCGCGGACAGGATCGCGCCAGGCTTGAGAATGAGACCCGCGAACTATTTTAAAACAACCATTAACAAACAGGTCACACTTAATGTAATATGCAATGGCTCTTGCACTTTTACTCTGTCGGAATCAAAAGTTTTCTAAACAGAGATAGGTGATAGGAAGTCGTGTGGGTATGAAAGAAACAGAAGGAGTATAAGGCAGGTGTCACAATACATCTGCGCGCTGACCGGCGCGTGCGCCGCTAAGTCTCAAACCCATAGATTTAAGATCACTTTGTTACAGAAAAAGTTCAATAGCAATAGCAACTCACTGCCCCTATGGTGGAATAAGATTCTAACGTTTAACTTTTTATTAAAATTTAACGATTCAATCGGTCTTAAAACGTTTACGCCTTGCAATAAATTATACTTTGAAACTTTGCAGCAAAATGTGGGATTCAATATCTTTGAAAAAATAATCGCCATATTTATGTCTCAAGTCATATATAACATCCCAATATCTTATTAAGTCATACGTTAATAAAAAGCAAAGTTTATGTCACTTTTTTTTTTGGCGTAATCGTCGTCGTGTGCGCAGCACGAGTTTGCACGATCGGTGGCCAATTTTGGGGAGCAATTTCGTATAACCGGAAGCCTCCGTCCAAGTGCCTGATTTCAATATTAAATCGATGCTTCACAATTCAGTGGACAGAGTGGATAGCGTTTGTTCTCGTCACCAGTATGGTATTATCGATGTGGGCAGAAAACGGTCAGGGCGGGGACAACGGTTCCTTGAGGGCGCACAGAATTTTTATAGCGGTAGCTTTCGATTAGGGGGTTATTATCGTTTGGCACTTGTCCTGACGAACGGACACTTATATCTCTACAAGCAATCCGTCCACTTAAAACAAAGAGGTTGCCTGTCTTTAGCGTAATTAATGTATTGGTGACTTTTAAATTGCCTAATAATAAAGTAAAATTGATCTTGCGTGGAAAAGAAAACAAACTTAGAGGGTCTGTATAAGGTGAAAGAAAAGAGAAGTCTGCTGCAAATTATTGAAAATAGAAGAAGAAATATTTTATGACACCTAATACTCATAAGAAGGCTCAAGGTCACCCAAAGGGCAATGGAGCGTGCAATGCTCAGAGTTTCTTTGCGTGATCGAATCGGATACGAGGAGATCCGTAGGAGAACCAAAGTAACCCACATAGCTATCAGAATTGCTAAATTTAAGTGGCAGTGGGCGGGGCACAGAGCTCGTAGAACGGATGGCCGTTGTGGTAGTAAAGTTCTCGAGTGGCGATCGCGCACCGGAAACGTACCGCAGGCAGGCCTTCCACTCGGTGGAATGGTGACCCGGTGAAGGTCGCAGGAAGACGTTGGATGCGGATAGCGCAGAACCCGGTCATCGTGGAAATCCTTGGGGACGCTTACGTCCAGTAGTGGACGTCCTTCGGCTGAAATTATAATAATGACCTAATACGGCACGACAGCTTTCTGAAAACCATCATAGAAGGAAAGATAGAGGGAAGAAGAGGCAGAGGAAGATCAAGGCAAAACCACATAGAGCAAATAAAGTAAAAGGCTGTTGCCGTGTCCCATCAAGACCTTAAGACGATGGCTGAGGATCGAAAAGAATTGGTGATTACTCCACCCACAGACAAGAGCAGTGCTCTTAAAGTATATGATGATGATGATGTGGCACTTGCGAGGTATCGGAAGCGAAATCTCTTGTATAGTTTTTTTATCGTATTAAATAAACGTACATATGAAATAGAAATTCAAAGGTACCTCGACCTCCCGGATAGCGACACCGACGCTCTTACGCTGTAGAAGCACATCGTGAGGAAACCTGCACACGCCCGCGAAAAAACTCGAAGATTGTGTGAAGTGAAGTTGATCAACCCGCACTGGGCTAGCGTGATCGACTGAGGCCCGATCGCCCTAATTAAGGATATGCTCGAGCCCTTCGTTAGGGACGTATATATAAGCTGATATGATGATGGTATTAGAGTCTGCTTTGATACTTTTAAAACCGTGATTGGCATAGCTCCGGCGCTAGTACGATAATCTGGTGAGATAATACCAAGGTCTTATCTATTGTGGATTAAAAAAAATGTCGCCGTGCTCTGAATTAACTTCTATCACCCCAATCATTATCATCGAAGTGAGATTATCGAATGGCGATTATTTACGATCACCACAAAAGTGGAATTTAGAACCATTTTAAATTGAAACAATGAAAAAGCGGCAGAAAAAACTTTAGGTTCACACCTCAAATGATCCGTCGGCTTGTTAAAAAGCTATTAATTTTGGACGCGATATAAACGTTTTAACACCTTTTCCTTTAACATATCATTAGGGTGGTTATTGCATGATCGGTCTTCCGATCGTCCCAATTTCTTATTCGCAGAGAATTCTTCCATACCTGGTTAAAATTTACCGTTATTCCATTTTAAGCTATATTCAAATTGAAATTACATTGTATAAAGCAGTTTTTTTGTCCTTCATATTTTGGAGATTCATGTATCAATTTACCTAAATGACGCCTGGACTTAATTTCAGTGGCTGCTAGCTGCATTACTGTTATTGAGATATGCACATTATTTTTTAGCATTTTTTTTAAATTAAAAATTTGAGTGCGTTTGACTGCAACTCACCTAATGGTAAGTGATGATGCAGTCGAGGATGGTACACGCAGACTCAAATAATGCCTATTCACTCTTGCCTTGAAGATCCCCAAGTTATAGGAATCGGGAAACACTGACGCAAGCAAGGAGTTCCACTCCTGCGCTGTACGCATAAATGAAGAAGCGTAACAATTCGTGCGAAAAGGTGGAACATCAACAACAAAGGGGTGCAATGCAACCCCTCCCTGCCTCACGTTGACCGACGGTGGAATGGAGCATACCTGAAGTCGACGAATAGTAATCCCATGGGTTTAAAAAAATAAATTGTACAGATGAAAAAAATAGTGTAGATCCCGTTAACTATATAGGCATCATAGATGAGATATGTAAGACTAGCTGTTGCCTGGCTTCGGCCGCGAAGATCCCATTTTTGCCGTTCCTGTGAAAATTTCCCGAAATCCATTCTTAACGGATGCCTACGTCATAATTTATATTTTGTCGGGTAAGGGATCCGACATTCATCAGGGATTTATTATATTATCAGCTCACAGGCTCGAGCCTTTGATTCAGTCGAAACCTGGGCTGTGCTACAGTCTCTCCAGCGGTGCCAAATTGACCATCGATACATCGAGGTGTTGAAATGTCTGTATGAAAACGCCACCATGTCGGTTCGCCTCCAAGACCAGAACTCGAAACCTATCCAGTTGCAGCGAGGGGTGAGACAGGGAGACGTTATATCTCCGAAACTGTTCACCGCCGCCCTGGAAGATGTTTTTAAGCTTCTGGACTGGGGTGGACTCGGCATCAATATCAACGGCGAGTACATATCCCACCTCCGATTCGCTGATGATATCGTGGTCATGGCTGAGACTATGGAAGACCTAAGCACAATGCTCGATGGCCTCAGTAAGGTCTCTCAACAAGTGGGTCTTAAAATGAACATGGACAAGACGAAAATAATGTTAAATGTCCGTGTCGCACCCACTCCTCTAAAGGTTGGAGACTCTACACTGGAAGTTGTTGACGAATATGTATACCTGGGACAAACAGTCCAGTTAGGTAGGTCCAACTTCAAGAAAGAGATCAATCGACGAATCCAACTCGGCTGGGCAGCGTTCGGGAAGCTTCGCAATATCTTCACGTCCCAAATACCGCAGTGTCTCAAGACTAAGGTCTTTGACCAGTGTGTGTTGCCAGTGATGACTTACGGAACTGAGACATGGTCGCTTACTATGGGCCTCATAAGAAGGCTCAAGGTCACCCAAAGGGCAATGGAGCGTGCTATGCTCGGAGTTTCTCTGCGTGATCGAATCAGAAACGAGGAGATCCGCAGGAGAACTAAAGTAACCGACATAGCTCACAGAATCGCTAAACTGAAGTGGCAGTGGGCAGGGCACATAGCTCGTAGAACAGATGGCCGATGGGGCAGTAAAGTTCTCGAGTGGCGACCGCGCACCGGAAAACGTAGCGTAGGCAGGCCTCCCACGCGGTGGACCGATGACCTGGTGAAGGTCGCGGGAAGCCGATGGATGCGGGCAGCGCAGGACCGGTCGTCGTGGAAATCCTTGGGGGAGGCCTTTGTCCAGCAGTGGACGATTTGTGGCTGATATGATGAGGCTCGAGCCTACCCTGAATTAGGGCCCTTATTAAAAGTCAATGAACACGAATTCACAAATACTGTATTTTATACTAAAATCACAATCCACATTTAGTACCGGATTTAATCGGCATATTTGAAATTTAACATAATGATGTGCAATCACAACTAGTGATGTAGTTAACTCTACATATCTGTATGCCAAATTTCAGCTCAATCGGTCCAGTGGTTTGAGCTGTGCATTGATAGATCAAAAATCAGTCAGTCAGTCACGGTTAGAAAAAGTCCTTCTACCAACCAAACCGAGTCATCGAAATAAGCCAGGAATCAAACACGCGACCTTCTAATGTGAAGCTAATGGATTTAACCATTACGCCATGGAGGCGGTTGACTATAAAACACAATTAAAATATTGGGGAATTTAAAGCATAGATAATATTTTTAAAGTTCACATCAACCAAGAGTTTATTATTCCGATTAACGTAGGTAGGTACAGAGGCCAGCACATCAGGTTAGACATTTTGAACTTTGTACCGATCTTATGCCGTATGCGTATGGATCAAAATTGCACTACACGTGTCTAGATTGATGTGCTGGCCTCTGTTCATAAGGTTTTTTTTAACTCAACTCTCTGTACTTTATACTTTACTTCGTTTATTAGCTTAAGCTTTAAGATCTCTATCACGACAATCGCATGCGCATGGAAAGTCGAATATTTATAGCACTTCCAGTTAATAAAACAATCTGGGAGTTCATTAAACGGGTTAATTTTCGGTGCAGTTTGTGATTATTGGTCACAGTGCAATTTGGTCACAGAAATACGACATCTCACCACTAAACGCACTAGATTTTAACCGCTTCCGTGGCGTAATGGTTAGTCCATTCGCTTCACACCAGGAGGTCGCGGGTTTAATTCCCGGTGGGGTTAACTTGTAAGACTCGGTTTGGTTGGTGGTAGGGCATTTCCTAAGCCCGCCTGGCTAGCTAAGTACCACCATCTTATCTAAGTCTTGCCCCCAAATATCAGTGTTCCCAACATTGTTGTGTTCCGGCTTGAAGATAAGAAAGCCAGATCTCCATTGCGTTGGGGAATGTTGGTGAGCCCGCTTTCATCTTCGGCGTCATCATCACTTACCATCAGGTGAGATGATGCTAAGAGCTTGCCAATTATGAATAAAAAAAAAGATATCACAGTAAATTTTGGTCATTATTAATTATTTGTTATTAAGAATTGTCATAACAATCCTAAAACATCCATACTGATGGGGTTTGAGTATTTAACCAAACTCGGGAATATTAGGCCATACTTCACACACTAGGGTCAACTCTGGGCTGGTTGTTGACCCCAACGAAACTCACTGTCAGAATTTTTTAAAGCCTCTATGGCATCTGACACATCCATAACAACCGATACTCACGGCTGAACACGTAAAATTTCCGTTGAGACTGAGATGATTGTAACATAATTTCATTGTATATTTCTCATCTAAAAACACAAATTAAAAAAAAAATTGTAAACTAACTTAATCAATTCAGGCATTTTCAATTTAATTCCAAGCAAATAGTTCGACTCTTAGCTTTTGATAGATATGTATTCCTTTAAATACCTAAGTACCTCTCTATGGTACATATTATATATATATATATATATATATATATATATATATATATATATATATATCCTTTATTGTACACAAACATTTAAATGACAAGAACTTAGAGAGGACATGTACAAAGGTGGACTTATCTCTATAAGAGATCTCTTCCAGCCAACCTTACCGGGTGTTAGGAGACTTTAAAGTATGGGAGGTAAACCTGTGTGTACTTAATAATCATAATTAAAAACTAAATAAAATACAATCAAATATAAACTAACCTAATGTACGTAGATAAATAATACATACTTATAATATATAAATTAATAGCATAAATAATACATAACTAAAATTATAATAATTAATGTTATAGTTATTCTTCTAAAGATATTGTAAATATAGTCTCTTTTGGACCTTCACCCATAGAGACGTAATGTTACAGTTTGACACTGGGCCCGCGTGGTCGATTAAGGCTCGATCGCCCTAATTCAGAGTAGGCTCGAGCTCCTTGGTGGGGACGTATATGAGCTGATATGATGATGATTTATACATATAAAACAAAGTCGTGTTAGTTACACCCTGTATAACTCAAGAACAGCTCCACCGATTTTGCTAATTCTTTTTTGTAAAGTTATTTATTGTCACTATGTAGGGTAGAGTAGAATTGGGTAGAGTAGTGTAGTGTAGGGTAGGGTAAGGTAGTGTAGTGTAGGGTAGGGTAGGGTATGGTAGGGCAGAGTAGGGTAGGGTAGTGTAGTGTAGTGTAAGGTGGAACAAAGTTCGCCGGGACAGCTAGTTTTATATAAACAAAATAAATATCTTCTACCAAAAACTTGTGATCAAAAATCCTTTGACCAGTACACACCAACCAATTCGCATCCACCGTCGTGCGACCAAAACCAGTGCGTCTGCGCACCCAATGCCGAACGCTACTAATTGAAACTCTGTACCGACTAATTAGAATAAGTTGCGTCTCCTTTCGCCGAAATTTATTTTGTTCCTGTTGCATCAAAAGTGCGCCCTTGTGCCTTCATTATGGCAGGTAATAATGCCTTATTCGCTCGTTTGGTACAATTTGCTCTCTTTGTATACTGCTACTTTGTTTCAACTAATGCGATTCCATTATGGGTAATTTACAACTCTTGTTCCTTGGAACATAAAACTATCCAAGATTCAATATTCATGGTATTTATTCAAAATAGGTGCAAATTTCATTCTTTCTGATAGTCATAAAATAATAATAACATAATATCATTACTTATACTTACCGATTGCTTTAACGGTGAAGGAAAACATCGTGAGAAAACCTGCACACACCTTCGAAGAAACTTGCAGGTTGTGTGTGTGTGTGAAGTCGACCAACCCGCACTGGGCCCGCGTGGTCGACTAAGGCCTGATCGCCCTAATTCAGGGTAGGCTCGAGCCCCTCGGTGGGGACGTATATGAGCTGATATGATGAATATCATTAGTGAAAACTCAATAAATAAACAATCCTTAGTTAATAATGACAAATTGAAAACGGGGCTTAACGTGATTTTTTATAATTGATGTTGTTTTTACCTCAACGTTTCGACTATGCTTCGGTAGCCGTGGTCGCGAGTAGACCGAATTTTACAATATGAATAATGGTGAAAGTTTAAAGTGTTATATAAGTTAATAATATGAAGATTCAATCTTTGAAATAAACCAGATTACGTCATTGTAACACGAAAACAATATGACATGAAAAGTTATACATAAAAATCATTGAATGTCATTGATACCTTTGAAAAGAGTAGGCCAATTCACACGGACAGCATCCGGTCACGAATATAAGGCGAGAGTCAGCCATCGCTCCCACCAACCATATTAGAGGGAAAGGAACCCGACTCGAGCATGCACCACTTATGTCAATGCTAATGCTATTTGTGTTCTTATCATTGAACAATGGTACAGTGTGAAGAAAAGTGACATTGGTGCCGATGATGTAAAATTCAACACGCTGTACAAAATGTAAAATTCAACACGCTGTACAAAATGTAAAATTCCACACGCTGTACAAAATGTAAAATTCAACACGCTGTACAAAATGTAAAATTCAACACGCTGTATACAAAATGTAAAATTCAACACGCCGTACAAAATGTAAAATTCCACACGCTGTACAAAATGTAAAATTCAACACGCTGTACAAAATGTAAAATTCAACACGCTGTATACAAAATGTAAAATTCAACACGCCGTACAAAATGTTAAATTCCACACGCTGTACAAAATGTAAAATTCAACACGCTGTACAAAATGTAAAATTCAGCACGCTGTACAAAATGTAAAATTCAACACGCTGTACAAAATGTAAAATTCAGCACGCTGTACAAAATGTAAAATTCAGCACGCTGTAAAAAATTTGAAAATTCAGCACGCTGTAAAAAATTTGAAAATTCAACACGCTGTACAAAATGTAAAATTAAACACGTTGTACTAAATGTAAAATTAAACACGTTGTACTAAATGTAAAATTAAACACGCTGTACAAAATGTAGAAATGCGTTATTGCCTCATGCACTGAACGCAGGTGTTTAAGAAATGCTAAATATTTTTTTATTAAGTACTCACTAGCTTTTGCTTGCGGCTACGCCCGCGTGGATATCTTTTTATTAACAGTCGTTGAAGTAGGTGGTGCGGGAGCCACTAGCGGCTCGCGAGCGTGGACGACAGTTTTCTCCAGATCCTTATCCCAGATGGAGCTATTCTGATAAGCAGTGTATGTATTTCCCACTCCCTCAACCATCTCTGTGCAAAAAGACACAACAATCCATTTTTCCGTTGCGATGTTAAAGAAATTAACCAAAAAAGAGTATTTTTTCAGTTTCCTCAGGAACTGCATCGGACTATGCCATTTTTAAGGGATAAAAAGTAGCCTATGTCCTTCCCAGTGACATAGGATACTTGCTTGCGAAATTTCATCAGGATTGGTTAAGATGTTGAAGCGTGAAAAGGTAAACAAATAAACACATTTTCACATTTATAAAATTATATAGTAAGAGCTAGCCGTCCGCCCGATGCTACGCCCGCGTTGTTTTCGGTTTTCCCGTGGAAATAAGACGTTTTCCCGGGATATAATGTAGCCTTTATCCTATTCCAGGACCTTACCTATATGTATGTGCAATGTTTCATCCCGATCCATCCAGTGGTTGAAGCGTGAAAAAGTAACAAACATCTATGTATACCAACTTTCACATTAAAAAAAATAATTGAAGTAGGATTATAGTAGGTCCATTATAATATAGCAAAAAATATATGACTTAATTGCCTCCACACCCCAGTGACAGCGCTGTTTGACAGAATCTCTCACGACCCTTAATGACAGTCATTAAATCACGTGTCACTATTGTCACCAAAGGTCGAGGGCATAGGACATCAACGGACGTCGAGTTCCTGTAGTCATTGGGGTCGCACTTACATTTGACAAATAGCACTGGACCAAAGTATATAATAATATATTAGTACTAACATACAATATGGACACTCCCTGCCGCTCTCTTGATTGCGACCTCACCCCCTCGTCACCCAGATTTATACAGATTGGTTACAGTTTGGTTGTCGAAAGTATAGGATTTAGCCGCCATTTTGTTTGTTCCGTCATTCCTTTTTTGAAATGTAATTTCTGGCCCGTTGTATGAAGTGTCCAGGGTGTGACTTGACATCATTGATGTATTCCAGCATTAATAATAATATAAGCTACGTTGGGGAATGTTGATAAGCCCGCTTCCATCTTCGGCATCAACGTCACTTACCATCAGGTGATATGATGTCAAGGGCTTATTAATTGTGAATAAAAAAAAGCTATTTTTGTTTGAGGTCATTTCTTGTAAATTTTTTTTTATGATTAGTTCCTTATCTTAAAATGCGTTCATTGTTCAACCAGCCAACCATCCTGTATTATCATATCAGCTCATATACGTCCCCACCGAGGGGCTCGAGCTTAGCCTGAATTAGGGCGATCGGGCCTTAGTCGACCACGTGGGCCCAGTGCGAGTTTCTTCGCAGGTGTGTGCAGGTTTCCTCACGATGTTTTCCTTTACCGTTAAAGCAATCGGTGATTATACTTATGTACGTTAGTTTCGAAAAGCTCATTGGTACATTGGCCGTTCGGTTTTGAATCTGGTACCTCTCATTAGGAGGACCGAGTCGTTACCGGTTGAGCCACCGACGCTTAAAAGGTACAGATATTCTTTGTTATAAGTGTATATCCGGACGGCAAATGTGCCAATAAGTTTTTCGAAACTTACGTACATATACTTACCGATTGCTTTGAAGGTGAAGGAAAACATCGTGAGGAAACCTGCACATCAGATTCTACATGTGTATAAAGGTCGCGTCGTACACGTGACCGCGGGTGATGCTAAGTGCAACACTAGGCAACTACCGTCTTTTTCTTGGATAGCACGGTTAATTGTGCCACACTATACAAGAGAGAGAGAGAGATATTATGTGTAATGTTCATTCTTAATTATTTGTATACTGGACCACACCAGATATTGAATGCTACGTGAGAAATTATTCACAGCAAGTTTTTACATTTTATTTGGTGAAATAAAAACATTTGCTTGACATTATCCGGCACGAAATAAAGCACATTCCCACAGACATTCACGCGACGATTTTACGAATTGATAAAGCATTTAGCAATTACTCGACTAATAAGAGGAAGTGTCAACTTATCCACGCGATATATTTGTTTACGTAATTTTGTCACTATCATTGATCACCAGATTGTCCCCTAGTGAGGGGTGAATGATTAACTGTTCAACATAAAAAAACCAGGCAGCACCCCTATTTCCAAAGAATAAAGGCGAATATTCTGGAAAAAGGTTGATAAGTTTGTTTGGTAGTAACAATCGATTAAGGGTAAATCACAGCGTAAATAGCACTATCAATGGAAGGCATTCCCACACGTTACCAAAACGGATTGTACTATGACGAAAGGGGTTGTGACATGTTAGGGGCAATAATTGCTTCCGACTCGTATTTTTGCTGCACTTATAAAAGTACTAGTTCTTACCCGCGGCTTCGTCCGCGTGGATATTGTTTTTAGGACTGTCTTTGAGGGTGAGTGGTGCGCGAGCAGCAAGCAGCTCGCGAGCGTGGAAATGAGTTTTCTCCAGATCCCTTTCCCGAATCGGGCTATTCTTATTAGCAGTATATGTCACTTCCCACCCCCACAACCAATTCTATACCGTATTCCGTATCCCTCTGCCTAGAGCTACTTCCCTCTGCCTTTAAAACGTTTAATTCTACGATATGGCTGCGACATAACACATAACATAAATCTACAGAAGTATTCTGGTGACTTAGTTACATTTAAACAACAAAGTTTTCAAATATAATAAAAACAATTAAAAAATAATTCCAGAAATTAAAAATGTTTATCATCCAATCTGTACAAGGGCTGTCGCTTAGCATAGAGCTATCGATCCGCAATTTGCCTTTGAGTCCGCCGTCTCCAAGCTTTATCAGCGGCCAGAGACCAGACCTCAAGCTGATAAGATCTCATTTCGTCTGTGCAGCCTTCCCGTGACAATTCCGTCATTGTCCCGCCTATTAACGCCGATAAATGCCTATTAAAAATCCAATCAACACACACTTATTCATCTGTCTCTCTAGACTAAGGAATTGACAAGTGACAGCCCTATGTGGTGTCGTGTACTGAGAAATTAGCTGTTTAATTACCGGAATTTTAATTGAAAATACGAATGAGACCTTTTACCTGTACGAGTAGTATAAGCAAAATTTTTCTTCAAACACCTTTAATGTGTTCAATTTAAAAGAAAATTGTACATTGTTTATTTTTGGTATCTAAAAGCCTAGCGGAGTAACCATAGTATTTTGTCGTTCCTTTAATTTTTTTTTACCCATGATTGATAAACCCGTGGCATTATCAGCAGACTAGCTGTTTCCCGCGGCTGGGTGAAGCGTGGACAACGTTACTATGACTTTTTAAGGGTGCGCAGTGCGCGAGCAACAAGCGGCTTAATCCAGGTCCTAATCTGTCTACCTACCAAATTTCAGCCAGATCCGTTCACAAATTTTTACGTAAAGAAGTAACAAACATTGACACTCACACACTTACAAAATTTCGCCTTTATAATATTATTAGTGTGATAACTAGACCCTAATACTAAATCTACGCTGTCCGTCCGTCCGTCTGTCACACCAAAAAGGCTTTATCTTTGGAACCGTATCAGATAGCTGGCTAAAATTCTCATCATTACAGCTCATATACGTCCCCACCGAGGGGCTCGAGCCTACCCTGAATCAGGGCGATTAGGCCTTAGTCGACCACGCGGGCCCAGTGCGGGTTGGTGGACTTCACACACAACCTTCGAGTTTCTTCGCAGGCGTGTGCAGGTTTCCTCACGATGTTTTCCTTCACCGTTAAAGCAATCGGTAAGTATGTACGTAAGTTTTTGAAAAACTCATTGGTACATTGGCCGTCCAGATTTGAACCCGGTACCTCTGGTTAGATGGACCGAGTCGTTACCGGTTGAGCCACCGATGCTTTTCAAAATTCTCATAGACTGTGTATTATTATAAAGACCTGACAAAAAATAATAAAAAATTAAAAGTGAAAAATTAAGGAGGGTTTTCATACAAGAAACGAGTTGTTTTTGCTCTATCGTTAAAACAGCAATACATACCATCATGAAATTTGGTACGACAATAGAAATAATGCTGAAGAAAAACAAAAAATTTAAAAAAACTGGCAAAGTATGAGTTTTACTCGCGCTATGAAGTCCGAAACTCCGAATTAAATGAAAAAGAAAATGATTGTTTTTGGCGCTCGCGTTTTTTCTTTTGTTTGTAATCATCATATCAGCTCATATAAGTCCCCATCGAGGGGCTCGAGCCTACCCTGAATAAGGGCGATCGAGCCTTAGTCGACCACGTGGGCCCAGTGCGAGTTGGTCGACTTCACACACAACCTTCGAGTTTCTTCGCAGGAGTGTGCAGGTTTCCTCACGATGTTTTCCTTCACCTTTAGGTATCATTGCTGTACATACTTGTGTGGAGAGGTGTGGTTGTAAGCCCAACTCGCACTTTGCCGGTTTTTATACTAATACTAGCTGTTTTCCGCGGCTTCACCCGCCTGGACAACGATTCTATGACTTTTCGAGGGTGCGCAGTGCGTGAGCCGCAAGCGGCTCGCGAGCGTGAACAAAAGTAGCCTATGTGTTAATACAGGTTCTAATCTGTCTACTTGCCAAATTTCAGCCAGATCTGAATTACTGGTTTTTGCGTGAAGAAATAACAAACAAACACACTCACAAACTTTCGCCTTTATAAATTAGTGTGATAAGTTTAAGTCATCCATGGGGTACAGTCCATCTTTCACGGACCCCATTTTTTGCCAACCCAAGCTTCCAATTTCCGCCGAAGCTCACCCCGTGACCCAATAAGCCTTCATAACTCTCTAATATTTGTTTTGACTGTGACTAATATTGTTAGTTTAATACCGGTCGGCGCCGGCGCATTGAAAAAACCACGGATCAGATATATTTTAAAGTTGGATTGGAAATGTGCGCTGGGCAGGCGCACCTCAAGTATGATTAGACCATCATACTTAACCGAAGCACGCGTTCATACTTTTTATTTGTGTGTGGTTGTGTGTAACGTACAGACTATCGAAATGGTGTGAGACACAATTGCAGCCCTGTGTTCTAAGTGTGTTTTGTTAATTATTATATCAGCTCATATACGTCCCCACCGAGGGGCTCGAGCCTACCCTGAAACAGGGCGATTAGGCCTTAGTCGACCACGCTGGCCCAGTGCGGGTTGGTCGACTTCACACACAACCTTCGAGTTTCTTCGCAGGCGTGTGCAGGTTTCCTCACGATGTTTTCCTTCACCGTTAAAGCAATCGGTAATTATATGTACGTAAGTTTTTGAAAAACTTATTGGTACATTGGCCGTCCAGATTTGAACCCGGTACCTCTGGTTAGATGGACTGAGTCGTTACCGGTTGAGCCACCGACGCTTCGTTTTGTTAATTAGTGCGCGCAATTCGTGTATATGTATTACTAGTGGATGCCCGCAGCTTCGCCCGCGCAGATCCCGATTTTTGCGGTTCCCGTGGGAATTTCCCAAAATCCTTTCTTAGCGGATGTCTACGTCATAACATCTACCTGCATGCCAAATTTCAGCCCGATCCGTCCAGTGGTTTGGGCTGTGCGTTGATAGACCAGATCACTACGTCAGTCAGTCACCTTTGAGTTATATATATTTAGATTATTGCTTGTGTAGTGGAGTTGATGGGTGGGAGACAGGCGGCGACGCTGGTTTTCAAACAAAAGTGTGACTATATTGCCAATCCAACCTTATTCATTTTATCCGTGGAAAAAACAAACAGGAATTCCGTAGAACTAAATAAGTGTGTAATTTCGTTAGGGAGGTCCGTCCAGGAGGTCCGGTGTGGCTGTGTGCATCGAGATGTTTTATATTGAATTTATTTGACAAGTTGTTCCAAGCCTTAGTTAGTATATTAACCGCCTCCGCGGCGTAATGGCTAGTCCATTCGCTTGACACCAGGAGGTCGCGGGTTCGATTCCCGGCGGGGTTAACTTTGTAAGACTCGGTTTGGTTGGTGGTAGGGCATTTTCTTAGCTTGCCTGGCTAGCTACCACCATCTTATCTAAGTCTTGCCGCTAAACATCAGTGTTAACAGCATTGATGTGTTCCGGCTTGAAGATAAGATAGGCAGATCCCCATTGCGTTAGGGAATCTTGGTAAGCCCGCTTCCATCTTCGGTATCATCGTCACTTAACATCAGGAATGATGCCAAGCGCTCATCAATTATTGTGGTTAAGAAAAAAATTAAATTAAATGTATCTAACTGTTAATGAAAATATATGAAAAGACAATAAAACTGAATCTACTTCTACTAAGCACATTATAAACTTAGAAGGAAGTCCAAACAAGTCCTTTATAATTTATAAAGGACTTTTTTGGACCTCCTTTTCAGTTTTCCGGAGTCAAAATAACAAAAATAGAACACTTATATAATTTCGTCATGTTCGTCCGTGTGTCAGTATGTCATAGTCAATTTTCTCTGCCGCACTATTACCTAAACATACAGTAATGAAATGTTCTAAAAAACCGTTAAATTGCGAGTCAGAACCGCTCACTAAGGGTTTCCTACCATCATACTAGAGGGCGCTAGCTTCTTCACGTTTTAAAAAAAAACATGTTTTTTGTTTGAGACTTTTACTTTTTCTAATTTTTTGTATTTATTGTTATAGCGGCAACAACAATACATCATCTGTAAAAAAATAAACTGTCTAGCTATCACGGTTCTTGAAATACAGCCTGATGACAGACAGACGGACGGACAGAGGAGTCTTAGTGATAGGGTCCCGTTTTTACCATTTGGGTACGGAACCCTAAAAAATGAAAATGAAGTGGGGTCTCATTGAACAGGTCTCAAAAAATTTACTAGTTTGTATGAACACTCAATTAAAGTAACATTAACAAATGCTGAGCTCCAAAGTGATACATTTCGCCTTCGAACTTAATAATACCCAAAATTCTAAAAAAAAGAATATAGATTTTCTACTAGAATTTACTAAAATGAGCATATGAAAATAATTTTGAAGCTGAAAAACTATTTATTTACCAAATACAAGTTACTTTTGGCTTTACCACCTCGTCTATATAATTTACAGCTAAAAAAATTTGTAGGTATACATTTTAAATTATTACGCAGCATAAAAAATTTAGTTCTTTTGTCAACAAAATTTTTTAAGAGCTTCCTCCCATGTAAAAGTGGTATGAAAACGACTTAGGGTATCTTGAGACTTGAGTCTTTAATAAATAATAGCCAGATCCTCATTGCGTTGGGGAATCTTGGTAAGCCCGCTTCCATCTTCGGCATCATCGTCACTTACCATCAGGTGAGATGATGCCAAGGACTTACCAACTGTGAATAAAAAAAATATTTAAAAAAATGCCTCCGGAACCCTACATTGCGTGGTTCGACATCGACTTGGCCGATATTCATTATCATTATAATCTTAAAATCATGCGAAAGACGTGCACTGCTGGACAAAGGCATCGCCCAAAAATTTCCACGATGACCTGTCCTGCGCTGCCCCTATCCAGAAAGCACGTTTAGGAACAAATGAAAAAAATACACCTGTGATTCACTGACTGGCAATCCCTTTTCATTGCGTTCGGCTAGTGTCCATTAAACCTTCAGGATCATTGATGTAAATGTAAGGATTTGCCTATACGAGTAACAGCTTCAAACAAATTCGTCGTGCAAGACTATTTTTGGACCCCTGCCAAAACTTCTCAGTGACCTTTACTTGTGAAATTGATTAACTTTTTCTAAGCTAACAATGCATATTTAACAATTTTTTTTTACTTTCCCGCACAAACTTGGCCAATAATCTGATGAAATTAGTATGGGAAGTCCAGTCTACGTTGACTAGGGCAGTCACAAAGATTTTCAAAAGTACCCTCAAACTGATACCAAAAAAATGGAATCATTTTTAAACATCGATGGTCCTATTTTTACACTAAGGTCTGCGTAAGGAGTGTTTAAGGCGCTAAGCTCACTCAATCCGAGCAGGTTGATACGCGTTTCAATAATATCGAATGTAAGTCTATTGATTTTAAGATCAAATCAATGCGGCTTCAACGCGGCTGTTACGTTTAAACCGAACGCCCAATTCTAGATTTTTACATGTTTTTATTACTTTTCATCACTTACAAATAAGTTTTAAAAAAATGTGTTCAATTAAAATAAAAAGGTCTTAAAGTCACCAAATTTTGTGTGTTGGTTTCATTCAACATTAACTATTCGTTTTCGAGAAATTTTGGCAATTAATGGCAAAAACAGGGTCTACAGTATATTTTTTTTACATCAAAAGTGGTAATATATTTAAAACTAGCTTTTGCCCGCGGCTTCGCCCACGTGGACATAGCTTTTATGACTCTTTTTGAGGGTGAGTGGTGCGCGAGCCGCAATCAGCTCGCAAGCGTGGACATGAGTTTTCTCCAGGTACCTAAGGAACTGTATCGGGCTATTCGGATTAGCAGTCTTTGTCACTTCCCACCCCCTCAACAAATTCTATACAAAAAATCACTTTAATCCGTTGCTCCGTTGCGACGCCACCGACGTGCGCGAGCGTAGAAAACAGTTGTCCCCAGATCCCTCGGGAACTATGTCAGGATATACTTATTAGTAAATTATATCATTTTCCACCTCATCTCTGTGCTAAAAATCACACCAATCCATTTTTTCGTTACGATTTTAAATAAAACGAACAAAGAGTATTGTTTTAGTTTCCTCAGGAACTGCATCGGGCTATGATAATTTCCACAGATAAAAGGTTGACTATTTCATTCCCAGTGATACAGGCTACCTGCATGCCAAATTTCATCAAGATTGGTAGAGGTGTTGAAGTGTGAATAGGTAACAAACAAACAAACACATTTTCACATTTATAATATTAAGTAAGGATTTCTAAATCTTAAATAAAATATAGAGCGTCGGTGGCAAAACGGTTAGGGCCACTACCTCCTGTCCGAAAGGCCGTGGTTCGAATCCTGCCACTTACCAATATCTAAACGAATATCGATTTCATACTGGTATGTACGTTTATCCGACGCTCTTACGGTGAGAAAAACATCGTGAGGAAACCTGCACACGCCTGCGAAGAAATTCGAAGCTTATGTGTGAAGTCAATCAACCCGCAATGGGCCCGCGTGATCGTCTAAGGCCAGATCGCCCTAACTCAGGGCAGGTCGAGCCCCTTGGTGGGGAAGTATATAAACTGATATGATGAATATCACATATACCTATATTATCAAAAAACTAATTCAAATCATTATAGGTATCAATCTAGTAATAAAATTTCGTAACAATATTAATATGGGTCAAATCCTCGAGTCGTATCAGCTCCAAAGGAGCCCAAGACGCACTTCTCGTTGCCGCGCTGGATGGCAATAGACAACCTTAGCAGCAGGTAGGACCTCACGTCACATCTCCTCTCTCCAAGGCGAAGGCCAATCTCCTTTGTGAAGGCAAAGGCCTCTGAGGGTTCAGCAGCCGGTTGTCTCACAGACCAGCAGTAATTTGCCTCCAAGACCGAGTACTTATTATGCTTCTTTCTCACCGCAAATTGAGCAGCAGTACCGTACGGGTGAGGAGTGAGGCAGAAAAAGTGGCTTCCCAAAGCAGACGCGTTCCTCTCTGCCATAGCACCTGTTTAAACCCTCCGGCCTTTTGCCATCAGATCGACTAAAGCCCGGCCGGCGGCTGCATCAAAGATGGAATATTCCATTCTGTCTGGAATCAATTCCATCTGGCCGAGACCAGTGCCCTCCGAGTGAGGTCATTAAGGAATTGGTGACGTGGGAATCTTCACAAACACGACTGCAACTCAGTGAGTGATGGCCAATTGCCTCCGACGTGGACCCGCAAATACATTGATGAGGTTCACAGATATTGATATTGCAGGCGAAGAGCAACTGCCACACGCAAATAGTCGCCGTCAGAAGAGTTTCCATATCTGTGCCTCCTGTTAAAAGATGCTAAACTCGATTTATGTGTTTTTATTTTTTTACACGATTGGAATCTGTAAAAAAATACCTCTCTGTTCGTCTATGAAACACATCGCTATCGTACCATAGTTCCAGAGTTTAAAGTAGCGTATGCTGAAAAATACATAAAAGAAATCCACTCAAAAGTATGAAATAATATTTTAATGTTTTAATACAACTTAAGTGCGTTTTATTATCCCTGCAGTGCCATCTATTGACATTCTGCTACTATGATTATAATGTATGGTAAGTGTAGCTAATATATAGAAAAAAGTACTCTAGTGATATTATTGTAAGTATCGATAGATAATTTCCCACGGGACCTCTTTAGTTTTCCGGGATAAAGAATACCCGACTATACAATGATGGTCAAAAACACCCCATCCCAATGTAAAGGTTTCATATTGTTACGTTTAGTCATTCTAAAGATACAATTTTTTGCATTCCTGTAGGAATCCTATATTTTTTGGGATTCACAATGTCCCAGTTTTAGTTTGCGATAAGGGTATCAACGTGTAAAATTTGATTGTAATAGGTCAAGCCACACTTGCGTGGTGAGCCATTCTATAAATGAATACTTTTGATTTTCCCACGGGAACTCTTGAATTTTCTGGGATAAAAAGTATCCTATATGTTAACCCGGGCTATAAGGAACCACCATACAAAATTTCATCAAAATCGGCCCGGTAGTTTTTGCGTGATGCGCGAACATACAGACAGACAGACAGACAGACAGACAGACAGACAGACAAAAATTCCAAAAGTTGTTGTTTTGGCCTCTGTATCGTTAGTAATGTCCACCACAGTTATTATTTTCCGAAAATATTTCATGTACAGACACGGCCCCGTTACAGTTTTATTATATTATAGATTGTATTCAATTCTACTGATTTTTTATTACTTTAAGTATTTTTTATTTCCATGGTGATGGCTTTTCACAGTCTTTCAATAGTATGAATTGAATATTGTCATTTGATCCATCTAAAGGCTTTAATGAGACCATCCCGAATGGCTTTAGTGAGTAATCGTTTCACAAGCGCGAAGATCAATATCGTTCATTTAATTTAGAGCAGCACTGCCTTTCCTCAGCCTATAAACTTGAGCGATTAAATTGGACCATAAAGTCGTTACATTAACCTCTTACCAACACTATTTGTCGGGATAATTGATTTTTAACGATTTTTTATAGCCGTTGAACAGATTCAGCTTTCGGAGACCATAATGAAAGGCATTTCTTAGCGGAATATAATGATAGTTTCAAAAAAAACCAGAACCGCACACATAGGGTTCCGTACCATCATACTAGATGGCGCTAGTTTCTTCACGTTTAAGAAAAACACGTTTTTTGTATGGAGACTTTAGCTTTTTCAAATTTTTAGTATTTGTTAAAGCGGTACAGAAATACATCATCTGTGAAAATTTCAACTGTCTAACTTTAGGGTTCATGAAATACAGCCTGGTGACAGGCGGACAGACGGATGAACATCGAAGTCTTAGTAATAGGGTCCCGTTTTTATCCTTTGGGTACGGAACCCTAAAAAACCAATTTTAAAATGAGCTTGTGGTATATTACTGCTTTTAATAATAATTAAGTTAGAGACAACTTTTGGTAAACTACCGAAAAAATACTAAACTTACGAAATAAATTTAATACTGACTTACCGAAAAATAATGTTCCGCTTTTGAGAAATTCAGTCGGGATCAATGTGGGAGGTCAAGTTGGGGGTGGTTAACTAGCGCGGAACGAGGCGACAAGGGCTTAACTTGACATACACCTGGGTGACAGCTTGGTGACAGGCGGACAGACGGACGGACAGTGAAGTCTTAGTAATAGGGTCCCGTTTTTATCCTTTGGATACGGAACCCTAGAAAACCAATTTTAAAATGAGCTTGTGGCATATTACTGCTTTTAATGCTAAGTTCTAACTTCTTGTCTCTAGACAACTTTTGGTAAACTATCGAAAAAACACTAAGCTTTCGAAATAAATACTGATTTACCGAAAATACTAAACTTTCGAATACTGATTTGCCGAAAAATAATGTTTTGCTTTTGAAAAATTCAGTCGTGATCAAGGTTGGAGGTCAAGTAGCGTGGTTAAGTAGCGCGGAACGTGGCGATAAAGGTTTGACTTGACAGACACCTGGGTAGCGGATTGAAGCTGAGCGAGCGAAGCAAGCGTTATTAGGTTCGTTAAGTTTGATGATGATACTGTAGAAGAGCCTCGCGAATGCTCCCCATTTGGTGGCAGATATGAATGATCGCCCAGCACAGCAAAAAGTCATGTCTAGACGTTTTAGAAACATTTAATATTTTATTCAGTAGCTTTCGTGTAATTAATTAGCACAAACGTTTTCGGTAACTTAGTAGTTATTTAAAGCAGTAATATTAAATTACCTCATTTTTAGGGTTCCGTGCCCAAAGGATAAAAACGGGACCTTATTACTAAGCCTCCGCTTTCTGTCCGTCCGTCTGTCACCAGGCTGTATTTTATGAACCGTGATAGCTAGACAGCTGAAATTTTCACAGATGATGTATTTATGTTGCCGCTATAACAAAAAATACAAAAAAATGGAAAAAGTGAAAGTCTTGATACAAAAAACGTGTCTTTGTAACGTGAAGTAACTAGCGCCATCTAGTATGATAGTTTTTGAAACGTGAAACTAGCGCCATCTAGTATGACGGTACAGAACCCTATGTGTGCGGTTCTGATTCGCACTTATCCGGTTTTTTATTTAACTTTTCGGAGATTAAGTTTAATTTTAAGGTTTAAGGTTTTATTACTATCCTTCTTCAGTGTTCACCTGCAATTTTAATTTAAATCAAAAATTAAAAACCCGACTGCTTTAAATATATAGGTATACGATAACACGATAATATAGCGTCGGTGGCGTAACAGCTGGGGCCGCCGCCTCCCAGTCCGGGAGGTCGTGTTTCGAACCAGCCACGTAGTCACCAATGTGATTTCGAATTTAGATTTCATATGTACGTTTATCCGACGCTCTTACGGTGAAGGAAAACATCGCGAGGAAACCAGCACACGCCTGCGAAGAAACTCGAAGGTTATGTGTGACGTCGACCAACGCGCACTGGGCCCGCGTGGTCGACTAAGGCCCTATCGCCCTAATTCTAGGTAAGCTCGAGCCCCTCGGTGGGGACGTATATGAGCTATGATAATATGACGATAAAATGCATGATATTAAGGGAATGGTACCTCGAACTGTAAAATCTAGACACACAACCTATTGTACACCATATAACTACACGAATTATTTAAAAACCCGACTGCATAAAAACTTAACCCCTCTTTTTTGGCCAGTTGGGTGAAAATATATACTATGTCACTCATAGGGTTAAAGACGAATCTAACAACACCTCGCACTCCAAAATTCATTAAGCCGTTTTAGCTTCATAGCGAGCCAAAGATACAGTGTAAACTCTATATAGCGACACTCAAGAGCCGGGAATTTTGTGACGTTATTGAGAGTTTTCGTTATACAGAGAGAAATAAGCGTCCAGGCAAACCAACTGGAGCCAGAAAATTTTGATGTTTCAAACAGTGAATCGTTATATCGAGTGACGTTTTACAGAGTTTACACTGTACTTATACATACACAGGGTTAACAAAATTTCTGTAGGTCCCGTTAACTGGGGGTTCTACTCGTCATACTGAACAACTTTCCCCAAGGAACCCATAGTCAATTCTTCAAAAAAAAATTGGACAAAATCGGTCGATCAGCTGATCGATTTGTATGACAAGTAAAAAAAAATTACGTTGTCAGCAAAGTCGCAGAACAAAAGTTGTTCAGTAATTTGCGTAGCTCGGTTATGGGATGGGACTATAGAAGAAGAAGTACCTATGATGAGTGGAAGCCCCAGTTAACGGGACCTACACCAATTTTATTACTCCCTGTATACACCCAAAAAAAAAATGACCCGCCTTGTGGCGTAGTTGGGTAAAAACATAATAACACTCTTTCCTGGGTAATGTGGTAAAATCGAAATATTTCGCACGCTGAAGTGTGGATAACGAATGACCGACTCATAAAAAGATTCGATCAAATCCAACCGACCGATTTTAGTACTAATTGGATGACCGACAGTCATCGACGCTGATTGGCTGGTCAGATCTGTCTAAATTAGATGACCTTTACACTACTCTTAAATGAACGGCTTTATTGTTTTAATAAAACAAGGTAGGTTGATTCGTTTAAATTCAAATAACAGACGTATAATGAAGCATCGGTGGCGTAACGGCTAGGGCCGCGTTCTCCTGTCCGGGAGGTTGTGGTTCGAATCCTGCCACGTACCAATGTGATTACGAATTTAGATTTCATATGTAAGTTTATCTGACGCTCTTACGGTGAAGGAGGCTTCCGATCGCCCTAATTCAGGCTAGGCTTGAGCCTCTCGGTGGGGACGTATAAATGAGCTTATATGATGAAGAAAGACTAGTCTTCTGCCCGCGACTACTCCAGTGTTGTTTACGGTTTTCCCGTGGGAATAAGACGTTTTTCCGGGGTAAAAAGAAGCCTATGTCCTATTCCTTTTCTTGTGCCAAATTTCATCCCGCTCCGTCTAGTGGTTGAAGCGTGAAAGAGTAACGAATAACCATACATCCATTCATACAAACTTTCGGGTTTATAATATTAGTATGATTTTACCCATAAATAATACAAGTAGACACCTGGTTTCAAAGAAACACGGAATAGGGATGACGATCATAAATAAATTATGAACTCTTGATCACTAAATAGCCCTCCTACTTAAACTTCGGAAAACCTCACTGGTTTTGTTTTCCATCAAGTCTTCGTTTCTTAATTCACCAAAATCACAAAATGAGTACCTACATAACTGACGCTGCAAACAGGTATTTCAAACATTTTTAGAACAAAATTTCGTTTTTCACAGATGATAAAAAGTAAATCAGATGACTAGCATTCGTCATCCCTATTCGATTTTAAAGTGAGACTTTCTACAAATTGATTCAAAAGAACTTCTATCACAGCTATGTTTTATTGTTTACCTACATTTTATCTTTATCAGCGTAGAGCATCATATTTTTCCCTTCTACAAAGGAGTTGCGACATGCCTAAATCATTTTTATCGAACCCTAGCCGCGCTTGCGCAGAGTCACGCGGAGCAAGAATCCGCTGGGTATTATTTATTGTGATATAAAACAAATAGGATCAAATACCCGCTGCGTCTATAACTTATTGGATTGCTATAATAATATTATGGAGAAAGTGTCTAAGTAAGAATTAAATTTACAGTTTTAAAGCGATGGAAAAAAACAGGGTACTCCAAAGTCGATGCTTAGGTAAAAATCCTATCCTACTTATCCTACTAATATTTTATTACTATTCACAATTGGTAAGCCTTTAGCATCATCTCACCTGATGGTACGTAACGATGATGCCGAAGATGGAAGCGGGCATACCAAGATTCCCCAACGCAATGGGGATTCTCTTTTCTGTGCCAGTCTAAGCAGACTGGCACAGAAAAGAGAAGAGTTCCATGGGGCGTTAGCCGACATCCGATAGGATATGTCACCCCAAGAAGAAGGATGGATGGTGGCGCATCGGGAGCCGGGTCGTTCCTTTCCCTCTAATATGGTTGATGGGAGCGATGGCTGACTCTCACGTTATACTCGTGACCGGGTGCTGTCCGTGTAAACTGGCCCACTCTTGTGAATGCATTCAATGATTTTTCATGTCATATTGTTTTCATGTTCTAATGACATAATCTGGTTTATATCAAGGATTTTATTTTGACGTTATTAACTAATTATTGTTTATTTCTTGATTCTTCACAAATGACATTGTTATTATTATTTTATGACTATCAGAAAGAAAGTAATTTGCACTTATTTTGAATAAATATTTTGAATTGAATTGAATTGAAGAACCAATGACTGTCTTTATTCTTAAATATTATTGGCCTAGTGTCGCCGCCACTTTAAGATTAAATTACCGCCCATATTTAAGAATATTACCGCCCAACAAGTTAAGCTACCGTCCACGAAAGTACCTCCTTTTATTTTTTATACTATTGGGCCAAACATACTCCACCAAACAATGTAACCTAGTGTTAATATCACGATAGGGCTCCATAACAACTTCTCACAATATGTTGTCTGACAGTGCCCTGGCACTTGCCACTTGCCTCGTCAACTGTCGCTGCGCGCGCGCCGCTGCCGTCTTGTTAAACAGACATCGCTGTCAATCTTCGATCGAGAACAAATTTGCGTACGCGATAATCAAATTTAAAATTCTTAGTGAGAGCTTTTGCGTTTCTGGGTCTAGTGTTAGGGCTGGTAGCAAGAAAACAAAGATATTTATCCCATATAGTTTGTGGCGCAGCGAATCGAAATAAGATCTAGTACTGCATTCTTCCGTAATCTGCGCCGCTTTTGTTATTCCATCGAGTTCCATTCGGAGTTAGAAGGAGTTGATGTCTGGCTTGTAATAAATTCTACTGTACCGTACTTTTTTTTTAAAGGCTACATAAACAGTAGGTATACATGTTTCCTAACTGTTTTGTATGTCACAGTAAGATGGAAATAATTCATGTAAGAGCGTTGTAGAGCGTCGGTGGCGTAACGGTTTCAAATCAAAATAATTTATTTTAAATAGGTGCTTACACACACTCTAAAATAGTAAAAAAAAACAAAAAATACTTGTTGTCTATAACATGATGTCATGATTCAGATTACAGTCTCAGGTATTTGTTAAAGAATCAACAAATATATCTTTGTCATTTACATAATCTATTATTTTATAATATCCTCTAGAGCACAAGCATTTTTTAACATGAGACTTGAATTTTTTCACTGACAAACTAGTTACATTTTCTGGAATTTTATTGTAGAATCCTATACACTGCCCCACAAATGACTTTTTAACCTTACTCAGTCTCGAAAAGGCTATATCTATTTAATTTACATTTCTTAAATTCAAATTATGCCTGCCACTGTTTTTAGGAAATAAATGTAATTTTTTACGAACGTACATAATGTTTTTATATATAAATTGAATAGCAACAGTTAAAATATTTATTTCTTTAAACTTATTCTATAACGAGTCACGTGATCGCATCTGATAGATTGCGCGGATAGCTCTTTTCTGCAAGATGAAAATAGTTTCTATATCAGCCGTATGCCCCCACAGTAAGATGTCATAGGCCATAAGACATTATACTATGGAAGTAACTATAATACACTTGTCTCGCAGTACCTACATCCGTTAACTGTCTAATTTTCTTAACGGCATAAGCAGCTGAACTAAGCCTTCCCGCTAAAGTTTTAATATGTGGTCCCCATTGAAGTTAAACATCCAAAGTTATACCAAGGAACACCGTAGTATTTACAAATTCTAATTTATTACTGTCTAATATTACACTATTATTGACCTTTTTTAGATTAGGCAAACAGAATAATTTTATACATTTTGTTTTCTTAGAATTTAATAATAAGTGAACCAGTTCGGGACCTTTGAAAGAGTGTTGTTTACTTCGACAATTTCGTTTCTTTCCTATTCACTTTAAAAATAAGAGAAGTATCATCCGCAAACAACACAATACTTTACAGTTGTTGCACCATAAAAGGCAAATCATTTACGTAATTAAGGAGAAGAAAAGGCCCTAATATGGAACCCTGGGGCACACCCATTTTCACCCTAGATCCAGATGAGTTCGTGCCATTTACTTGTAATTTTTGTGTTCTGTTGTTTAAATACGAATTTAAAAGACTGAGAGCCCCATCCTCTACACCATAATGCTTTAATTTCACAAGTAATGTTTACGGCTGCTACCTTCTGTCCGGGGGGCTGTGGTTCGAATCCTGCCACTTACCAATTAAAGATTATTACAACTAAAGATTGCCTGGAAGAGATCGCTTGTTAGCGATAAGACCGCCTATATGTACAACTTCCTCAGTATACGTTTATCCGATGCTCTTGCGGTGAAGGAAAACATCGTGAGGAAACCTGCACACGCCTGCGAAGAAACTCTAAGGTTGTGTGTGAAGTCGACCAACCCGCACTGGGCCCACGTGGTCGACTAAGGCCCGATCGCCCTCATTCAGGGTAGGTTCGAGACCCTGGGTGGGGACGTATATGAGCTATTATGAAGAATCCATGTAAATACCCGTATATAACTGTATCACTAGGGTTATGCTGCATACCGGTACCCACTATATATCACGGTTTTTTCATTGTTACTGCGACAATTTTAAACTACCTTTTCAGAGATCGCTTAAAATGCCTTTTTCTTCATCTTTTCTCTCTCTCGTTTCGCATAAGAAAAATTCTTCGCAATTCCGCAATTATTGAGCGTACAACATTCATGCCCTACAGTCTATTCGAATATTGTTAGCGTAAGTGATTTGCATGCGCTCGTTAACGCATTGCTTGAACGACGTGTCTGCGTCTGCGCACCCGATTGTTCCTACTTGTAACACGACAACTGAGGTGATGTTTGATGGACGTGCCAAAGATGTGTCTCTTAATTAACTGATCTGTAAAAAAAACCTTGCACTCTGAATTTACGGCTCTCAAAACAAAGAATGTCTAAAATTTTGGTTGTTTTTATTTCACTTTGCTTGTCTATCTACATTCTACAGCATCACTATGTCAAATAAATATTTTTTGAAATTATAAAATGTCCACCCTCATCCCTAAGGAAGGTAGATATCGACTGTATTACCACACCCCGCGGACACTTCATATCACGGGCAAGAAATGACATTTCTAAAAACAAATGACGAAACAAATGTAATCACGGCGAAATCCTATGTACGTACGTTATAGAACCAAACCTAAACCAATCAATCTGGGAGACGAGGGGGTGAGGTCGGAATCTAGAGAGTGGCAGGGAGTGTCCATACTATATGTTAGTATACATAATACTTTGGTATTATTTAAATTATTATTATTTATTTTATTTATTATTTACTTTTTTATTATTAACACCCAGAACATACACATTGTAACAAAAATTTACCTACTGCATAACGTTTCTATTTCGGTTTTTTGGAACTCGTTATGCTGTTTCTGGATGTATTCTGTTAATACGATATTTTTTTTAATAACAATGTTTGTAAACTATAAATATAATTCTCGAAAGACCTACAAACTTTTAGCTACAAGCTTTTTCATTTCGTATTTGGTATTCTTCTTAGCTTACGTACATACTCACCGATTGCTTTAACGGTGAAGGAAAACATCGTGAGGAAACCTGCACACGCCTGCGAAGAAACTCGAAGGTTGTGTGTGAAGTCGACCAACCCGCACTGGGCCCGCGTGGTCGACTAAGGCCTAATCGCCCTGATTCAGGGTAGACTCGAGCCCCTCGGTGGGGACGTATATGAGCTGTAATGATGATTCTTCTTAGCAAACACTTTTATTTGATTCCAGGGGTCCGACAAAGCTGAATTCGGAATAAAGCCGTATTCCCGGTGACAAGGTTAGGTCCTTTTGTTATTTTAAAGTTGATCTGATGATGAACTTTGGAGGTGGAATCAAGGTCCCATGTATGTATGTATTATGTACTTTTGTGTAGCTCAAATCTTGGGATCGATTTTAGAGCGACTTCCAGGGGTCCGATTAAGCTAAAATTGTTTGCAATGCAATATTTGTATGTATGTGTGTGTGTTTGTTTAGTTCAAATCTTGCGATCGATTTTAGAGCGACTTCCAGGGGTCCGATTAAGCTGAAATTTGGCATGAAGCCTCTCGGTGACAATAGATCCTTTTTTTATTTTAAATTTGATCTGATGATGAACTTTCGAGGTAGAATAGTCCCGAGGTATGTATTATGTACGTTTGTTTAGTTCAATCTTGTGATTAGATTTATATTTTAATTCGAGCGAATCAAGACATATTCCCGGTGACAATAGATCCTTTTGTTAAATTGAAAACGATGTGATGATTAACTTTGAAGTTGGAATGAAGGTCCCATTCTGGGACCAGACATGAAAGATGAATCCGTCTTTTATTTTTCAATAGAATAAAAAAAAACACTACTGTGCTCACCTTTTTTGAATTTGAAACCGTGTATATTTTACTATCATTTAAGCATATTTTGGCTTTTTGAGCACGGAATCTCTTTTCAAATAAAAGCTTTTAGGATTTTCGAAAGTTTATTTAAGTCAAATATTAAGATAGGTAACAGATAACATATCAACAAATTTCATCACCTCTGGGTGGGCCTTACCTCCTGCTATTCCTAAACCAAAAGACCAAATTCTTTGCGTGATCACTGGGCATTAGTCAAACTTTTAAACACTTGTTTCAACCCCATTCTTAATAAATATGATAATTATCTTGGCTTTTGTGTGTTCCGATTACTCAGATCAAAGATCACTTTAGAGTACTGTGGGAATGAAATTTGGTTTCCTTTTCGCATGCTATAGCGCAGATAAGATGTTTGTTTGTTTGTTTGTGAAGTCTGTATTGTACAACAAAATATACAATTATAGATACAGAATAGCAGTAGCATGGACAATGACGGACTTATCCCAAACAGGAATCTCTTTCATTCAACCCTTAATTGCTGAAAGGATTTAAACTATAAGCAAAGAAACGAAATAATTAGTACACATTTTAAGAGTAGTGAAAACAATTGTCTTATGTTATACACAGTTGTTATATTGCAATTAAATACATATGTAGAATAAAAATGCTTACTTACATCATCATCATATCAGCCGAAGGAAGTCCACTGCTGGACATAGGCCTCCCCCAAGGATCTCCACGACGACCGGTTCTGCGCTGCCCGCATCCAGCGGCTTCCCGCGACCTTCACCAGGTCATCGGTCCACCGAGTGGGAGGCCTGCCTACACTACGCTTTCCGGTGCGTGGTCGCCACTCGAGAACTTTACTGCCCCAACGGCCATCTGTTCTACGAGCAATGTGCCCCGCCCACTGCCACTTAAGTTTAGCAATTCTGAGAGCTATGTCGGTTACTTTGGTTCTCTTACGGATCTCCTCGTTTCTGATTCGATCACGCAGAGAAACTCCGAGCATAGCACGCTCCATTGCCCTTTGAGTGACCTTGAGCCTTCTTATGAGGCCCATAGTAAGCGACCATGTCTCAGTTCCGTACGTCATCACTGGCAACAAACATTGGTCGAAGACCTTGGTCTTAAGACACTGCGGTATCTGGGACGTTATTGCGAAGCTTCCCAAACGCTGCCCAGCCGAGTTGGATTCGACGATTGATCTCTTTCTCGAAGTTGGACCTACCTAACTGGACTGTTTGTCCCAGGTATACATATTCGGTAACAACTTCGAGTGTAGAGCCTCCAACCTTCAGAGGAGTAGGTATGACACGGACGTTTGACATAATTTTCGTCTTGTCCATGTTCATTCTAAGACCCACTTGTTGAGAGGCTCTACTGAGGCCATCGAGCATTGTGCCTAAGTCGTCCATAGTCTCAGCCATGACCACAATATCGTCAGCGAATCGAAGGTGGGTGATGTACTCGCCGTTGATATTGATGCCGAGTCCACCCCAGTCCAAAAGCTTAAAAACATCTTCCAGGGCGGCGGTGAACAGTTTCGGAGATATAACGTCTCCCTGTCTCACCCCTCGCTGCAGCTGGATAGGTTCCGAGTTTTGATCCTGGAGGCGAACCGACATGGTGGCGTTTTCATACAAACACTTCAGCACTTCGATGTATCGATAGTCAATTTGGCACCTCTGGAGAGACTGTAACACAGCCCAGGTTTCGACCGAATCGAAGGCTTTCTCATAGTCCACGAACGCCAAGCACAGTGGCTTATTGTACTCTTCGGTCTTCTGTATAATCTGCCGCAGCGTATGTATGTGGTCTATGGTACTAAATCCTTTTCGGAAACCGGCTTGTTCGGGAGGCTGGAAGTCGTCAAACCTGCGCGCGAGACGATTCGTAATGACCCTCGAAAACAGTTTGTAGATATGGCTCAGAAGTGAGATGGGTCTGTAGTTCTTCAGCAGGGTATTGTCGCCCTTTTTGAAGAAAAGCACGACCACACTTCTGTGCCATGCCTTAGGCGTTTGTCCCTCAAGTATAACGGAATTAAATAATTTCTGAAGAGCTTTAAGTACCGGTGTTCCACCTGCTTTCAGAAGTTCAGCCGTAATTCCATCATCACCCGGTGCCTTATTGTTTTTAAGCTGTTTAAGAGCCATTCTAATCTCGTACAGGCTGACGTCCGGGATATCTTCGGTATAGTGTCGGGTAAGTCTAGCTCTTGGGTCTTTAGCCAGATCGCTGACAGGCGGACGTGTGGTCGTGTACAATTGTCCGTAGAACTTCTCAACTTCTTCCAGCAACTTACTTACATAATTAAATATAATATAATAATTCGCGTCCTCTTACCTAAGAAGCACACAGCGGACACCCGGATCAGCGGCCGAGACAGCAGCCGCCCACAAACACACAAAATATGCCTGTCTGGTGCCTAAATATAAATTCCTTCCGATTGCTCTCGAGACATCGGGGCCTTAGTGCTCTGAGACCAAGTCTTTTGTAGACGATTTAGGGCGTTGTATGAGGGAAAAGGGCTTCAACTCGAGATCGGTGCATGGAGCCTTTCACTTTTTTCTAATTTTTAGGTTTGTTGTTATAGCGGCAACAGAAACCCATCATCTGTGTAAATTGTAGTGGAGTGGAGTAGAGTGGAGTAGAGTAGAGTAGAGTAGAGTAGAGTAGAATAGAATAAATGTTTATTCAGTGATTTCAGTGAGTCACAAGTGAAATATTGCGTATATAGTTTTTAAAATACAATAGTTTGTACCTATCACTGAAAAAAAAGTAGTAGACCAGCATATGCCATCATCACAAAGATCACAGCGTTGATTTTCAGCTTCTACCCCTTCAGGGAAGGGGCGTGGACCTAAACGAAGTACACATCGTATTTTTTTTATTTAAACTAAATAAAATTTTAAACATAGTAAACAAAAAAGTAAGTGTGTGGTTTTACGAAACCACGGTAAAAGTGAAACTTTACGATCATGGCTGCTCTCGCTAAGGTACAGAGGACGAAACGATCATACCGTCAGACGAAAGCGACCGTCATGCCACATGCAACACACATACGAAAAAATGTGAGACGATGTAATAAAAGTTTAACTTTAAAAGTAAAATTAAAAGTGCTAGTTTAACTCGCTTTGGCCGGTTTTAATGGATTACAAACAGAAGTTGTCAGCGGCAGAGAATGTGAATGCAATGAAACACTCACATAGATCGGAACTTACCGCACCTCATACCCAACTGCCATTGTTTGTTAAAAACAAGCGTAAAATAACTCTGAGGACAATCAGCTTTAATGACATTGCTACCGTCGAAGCACACATCGCCTATAATAAAAAGAAAATGATTGATCGTAATTTCCATAACACGTATCCTATCATTTTGAGACGTCGCAACAAATTTATTGCTCACCTCTGAAATGGTCGGCCCCTACCTTTTTAGGGTTCCGTACCCAAAGGGTAAATACGGGACCCTTTTACTAATACTCCGCTGTACGTCCGTCTGTCTGTCTGCCTGTCCGTCTGTCACCAGGCTGCATTTTATGAACCGTGATAGCTACACAGTTGTAATTAATACAGATGATGTATATTTGTTGCCTCAATAACAACAAATACTAAAAATTAGAAAAAGTGAAAGTCTCCATACAAAAATATTTTTTTTTTAATTCGTAAATAAGCGCCATCTAGTATTTTGTACGGAACCCTTTTTGCGCGGTTCTGACTCGCACTTCATCACAGATGATTTATTTTTGTAACCGCTATAACAACAAATACTAAAAATAAGAAAAAGTAAAAAAGCAAGGGGTCTCTATACAAAAAACGTGTTTTTTTTAAACGTGAAGTAGCTAGCGTCATCTAGTATGATGATACGGAACCCTTTGTCCTAGCGCCATCTAGTATGATGGTACGGAACCGTTTGTGTTCGTTTCTGACTCGCACTTGACCGGTTTTATTATATCATGATAGCTAGTCTAGATCTATAGGCAGTTGTAGGCAGCAAACGCTCTATACAATACCGTTCATGTGGTAAAAAAAAGCACTGTCTAGATACACCGTATAATTTAGCAGAAGGGAATAAAATACAAGTAACAATAAATATTTATAGAGCCTGTTTTTCATCTCAAGTAAATTGAGGGTAAGTGAGTCGAATGTTGATCACAACAATGTTTTAGCCGTGTCGAACATAGTGGGGGCAATTTAACAACAACAAAGTACCCTCAAAATGCTGTAAAACAATGAGAGCGTCAGAAAATAAGCCAATTAAGTTACAGTAAACAGTTTTATAAGTAATGTGTGTCGATCGTAAATTAATAAAGTTCGAACAACGTCGAACTACCTACGCAATAATTAAGTTGTAAATTATCGCGAATATCTTTAATGAAGACTGTCGGTGAAGGAACAAATCACAATAGCTTTTTTAATTCACCTGATGGTAAGTGACGATGAAGCCGAAGATGGAAAAGGGTTTACCAAGATTCCCCAACTCAATAGGGCATTGGCTAATTTATCTTAGAGCCGGAACACATTTATGCTGTAATGTTAACATTGATATCCAGCAGCTACACTTGTAGAACGACTTCGTAGGTAGGTGTAGTGAGGGTGGGTTTTAAAAAATATGCATGCTTACCGATGAGAGGAATTTAATTGTGAAATAAAGACCTGAGAAGGGTCTTTTAAGAAAGCAGCAGGTTAATAAATTTATAAAGAAATACACTTGGATAATAGAAGTTGGATGTTTAAAGTTGGACTATAGAAGTCCGAATTTTTTTTTTTGCGAATTGACCATGGGTGTCTTTGGGAAAGTTTTTCAGTTTCATGAGTACAAGCTCTAGTTAAAAATACCTTTGTGTGTGTGTGTGTGTGTATATAAGACAGATCACAGATCGCGAATGTTACTAATGCTACTGGATAGGACTCGAGCCCACTACCACAGTATTACAATATAGCGGCTATATTGTAATACCAAAGTATATATGTTAGTACTAACATACAGTATGGACACTCCCTGCCACTCTATGGATTGCGACCTCACCCCCTCGTCACCCAGATTGATACACATTGGCTACAGTTTGGTTGTCGAACGTATAGGATTTCGCCGCCAAGTTGTTTGTTCCGTCATTCCTTTTTTGAAATGTCATTTCTGGCCCGTTGTATGAAGTGTCCAGGGTGTGGTATTACAATAAAGCGGCTTTATTGTTATATAATGCCACTATTCTCCGTCGACCTAGCAGGCTGGGGCGCTAACTCCTACCTATATTGCACCGAGTCAGTCAAACGTCAGTCAAACCACCATTCACAAACCACCATACACAAACCACCATTCACAAACCACCATCCACAAACCACCATCCTGATTGCGTAGTTTTGTTGTCCAAGATTCAAAATATTTATTAAAAACCGACTTCCATCGCAACAACTTAGTACATTTATGCATTATTATTTTTGGTTTTTGTTAATTTTCTTATAAAGCACTACACCAATTTTTATAGGAAATTTTATATGGGACCACACGGGAAGCACTAGCTTTCGAATAAAAAAAGGATTATAAAAATCGGTTCACCCAGTCAAAAGTTCTCAGGTAACATACATAAAAAAACATACAGTCGAATTGAGAACCTCCTTCTTTTTGGAAGTCGGTTGATAATAGGTGCAAATTACACTCTTTCTGATAGTCAAAAACTAGTAATTACATAATTTCATTTGTGACAAATCAAGAAATTGACAATCATTAGTAACGTCATCATCCAATCCTTGACATAAAACAAATTATATCATTTGAACATGAAAACAATATGACACGAGAAGTTATACATTAAAATCATTTAATGTCATTAATGTAGGTCAGTTCACACGAACAGCACCCGGTCACGAGTATAACTCGAGAGTCAGCCATCGCTTCCATCAACCATACTAGAAGATAAGGAATGAGCCGGCTCCCGCTGGTATCTACACTCACTAGCATAGATGTTCTTTTGACATCCTCGCCACAAGACAGACAGGTACGTCAGATTTGCCGAAAGCTTTCTGAATACTGTTTTTATCCACCGCTAGTGTATAAATATCAGCATGATGATAAATGGTAAATAGATTTTCAGCATGGGCTGAAATTTGGAAAACAAGGCTAAAATCACATTTTACACAACACACAACCATACTTTTAGTTACACACAGTCCATTTTAAAAGAAAAACATTATTTTTGATTATGTCTATTTTATCCAATTATCAGCAAGTGTGCTAATAATTGGAAAACTTGAAATTTCTGTATCCAGATATTCATATTCATATTCATATTCAATTTATTCATAATATTTTCAAATATTACATGTCAAAGTGTGTAATTATTATAATTATTATAATAAAAAAATAAACACAACAAAATAATAAAATTTAACAATAAAAAATTAAAATGATAATAATTGAGTCACAAATGTCAGAGAAATTAAAATAATCAAATTGTATTTACTAGTTAGTAGTCAAATTATAATTTACAAACTCTGTATAGCTATAGAAAGCGTGCTCGAGTAGCCAGCGTTTAAGTCTACTCTTAAAACAGCTCAGAGAAGGGGCTGCGCTGCGATGACGCGCTCGGGCAGCTTGTTGTAAACGGTAGGGCCCATCACGTGGACGAGCTTGTCCGATTTAGCGAGCCGCCGCGGCACGGGCAGGAGTTTGTACTCGTGTTGCGTAGATTACGCCCGTGAACATATCACCCGGCACCATATATATCTATATATATAACATTGTTACAATTTAGGATGCGAAAAACGTTAAGAATGTGTTTAAACACCAGTATTTCCAAATAGTTCATTACTTTAAACATAAGCAAAACCTTAGCCTTACACTTATAATTACGCAACGTTCACTTTTCCTCAATACTACGGTGCTATGATTAATGTCAAACTATATAAAGTGTTGCTAGTACAATAATTTAAAACTATCAGAACGCGTTTTTTACCTTTGCGACTTTGAAATCATAGACATTTATCTAATATTTGTAGTTTTTTTCGAGGTGCTGATACCCTGGTGCAATTCTAGCATTTGGGTCATGCACCCTAGTATGTTTTTAAGGTTCCGTACCCAAAGGGTACAAACGGGACCTTATTACTAAGAGTCCGCTGTCCGTCCTTCCGTCTGTCACCAGGCTGTATTTCATGAACCGTGATAGCTAGACAGTTGAAATTTTCACAGATGATGTATTTATGTTGTCGCTATAATAGCAAATACTAAAAATTTTAAAAAGTGAAAGTCTCTATACAAAAACGTGTTTTTTTTAAATGTGAAGAAACTAGCGCCATCTAGTATGATGATACGGATCCCTTTGTGAACGGTTCTGACTCACACTTAAACGGTTTTTTTAATCACTATAGCAGCATTGTCATTTGTTACTCTGTGTCAATTTAAACATCAAATACAATTTATTTGGTCTGTGTAATGAAAACATGACAACTACGAGTTACTAGGCATGCATGCGCAAATGAACTAGACGTTCAGTAAGATAAGATACATGATTGTCAGTCGGAGACTAGAGAATATGGTCTAAAAAAAAATTAAAACATTGGCACTGTGCGGTAAAGTATTTTTTTCGCACAGTATCTACTACGGTATCCTGAGGACCGTCGCCACAGTCACCGGTGCGGTAAAATTATACTTAATTATTTCCCTAAGTAGTTTTTAAGTAGTACCTACTGAAATAGGCATTTTTTTCATTGTCAGTAACAAACTTTATAAATTTCCGTGAACTGAAATAAAATTATTGATTAACAGTATTGAAACGCACAGCAGTGAATTGGACTATGCAGTAAAATCAATTTTGCGCACAGTGGCAAAGTTAAACGTCCTTAAGCAATATAAATTACGACTTTTTGAGTAACAGTTTTAAAAACAAATATAAAATAGTTTTTCCGCTGCTACATCAATACTATAATAGTTATTTATGATACAAGGGTGGTAAAAAGGTAAATAACAAAGTTGTCACGAGTTTGTCATTTACCTTTTACTCCTACGTATCATACGAATTTTTTCAATACAGTTGTGAGAAAACAGGTAAAATCATAAATTGCATTGCAAATCACTTTTCATAAACAAGAATGTACCACTGACAGTGTAAATGGCGCGAATTTGGTTGCTCCAACGATAACCATAAATTACTTGCGTACCATGCACTGCGCATTCGTAAGTTTTCTAGTGTGAGAAGGATGACTATAGAAACACTATATCGTTCTCTCTTTTAATCGTGTTCAATTTCAACATCAAATTCAATTTAGTGGGGTGGTTGCTATGTAAAATTCACAACTAGGAGGCAGAGATGACCTATTATTACTAGCGTACAAGAGGCATGTATGCGAAATCTTAGTGAAGTTAGGCCTATTGTAAAGACTGAATATACAGCCAGAGATGAGAATGTGGTCTAAAAATAAAAAAGTGGTAAAGTAAAAAGCACGTGTGCGCTAAAATCTATTCTACGCACACTTGACTGGCACATAAAGGACCACTTTTCGAGCAACCGTATTGAAAAATAAATTTTATCGAATCTTATCCCTGAATAAGATCAGCTTCACACTGAGCACTTAGCGCACAATATTTGCATCGACACGTTCGCAAACGAGAAACAAATATAAAGTTATGATCATTAATGAACCAGTTTTAATTTATGATCGCAGTACAGATAAATAATCAACTTCACATCGAAGTATGAAAATATAATCGGATGAACGTCGCCTCGCCGCTACATTCCTAAAGACTGCGGGAGCTGTTCCAGTATACATTTTAAAACATATTATTTATTTTTATTCTGACCTAAATCCTTACTAATATTATAAATGTGAAAATATGTTTGTTTGTTTGTTACCTTTTCACGCTTCAACACCTTGACTTATCTTGATAAAATTTGGCATGCAGGTAGCCTGTGTCACGGGGAAGGACATAGGCTACTTTTTAGCCCGTGAAAATAGCATAGTCCGATGCGGTTCCTGAGGGAACTGAAAAAATAGTTTTTTTTTGGTTCATTTCTAAAAAAGCAACTTTTTGCACAGAGATGTTTGAGGTAGTGGGAAATGACATAGACTGCTAATCAGAATAGCCCGATCTGGGAAATGGGTTTTTGAAAAAAAAAAATCTCCACGCTCGCGACCCGCCTGCGGCTCGCGCACAACTAAAAAGACGATGTCAATTCGGGCAAACCCGCGGGCAAAAGCTAGTCTGAACTAAAAGTTTTTTTAATCTACAATTGGTAAGTCCCCATCTCACTATGAATGATGCCGAAGTTCCCGACTTTAATCGCCTTTGGGGGAGGGTGGGGTTTCTCGTTTTCCTGCCTTCTGATGGTGCTTTGGACTATTTACGGACAATTCAGGACGCTAAACTAACGCGTCGTGGAAATCCTTGGAGGAGGCCTTTATCCAGCCCTTGACGTTTTTCGGCTGATATGATGATGATGAAACTAACGCAATTTCGAACTACCTATGTTATCTTTAAGCCGGAACACCTAAATTATATTAACATTGATGTTTGAAGGCAGTATTCAGGTACGATGGTGGTAACTAGCCAGATAGGTATATAAAATATTCTACGTCTACTACCAACCAATCAGAGATTTAAAAAGCTAGAGCCCATCGGGATTCGAACCCTAGTCTATAAAATCGGTTCTCGAAGAAATGTCGTAATACATAATTACGATACAGAATGTAACAAAATTGGTGTAGGTCCCGTTAACTGCGGGTTTTACTCGTCATACTGTACAAATTTCTCCAAGGAACCCATACACAATACAAAAAAATTGGACCCTCCATACTAAAATCACAAAATCGGTCGATCAGTTGATCGATTTGTATGAAGAGTAAAATTTTTTTATACGTTTTCAGCAAAGTTGTAGAACAAAAGTTGTTCAGTATGATGAGTAGAAGCCCCAGTTAACGGGACCTACACCAATTTTATTACACCCTGTATATACGAAAAATAAGGTATAATTGAAGACTTTTGGAGTCGGTTAAAATAAATCCAGCAGGATCATAAATAAGAAATTAATGATTGATTACTGCACTACTAATTATAACACTATCACTCCTAAGCTAATGGAAAAGGCTAATGTGTGATTATTTCAAACCGCCTGTATAAAGCCTGGCTTATAAACGTGACTTAAAATCTGTCTTGTGATAGCAACTGACAGTATCAAAGTCTTGACGCTACCTAGGTACAGTAATACCCCCACTTTACGCGAGGGATACCTTTCGCAAAAACTCGCGTTAAGTGAAATTCGCGTAAATGGGGGGTTTGCGTTTAAGGCGAGGCATTGATTGGAACAGTTATCTCTGTCTTTTTCTTTACGTGTAAAGAGTAAAGAAAATAACCACACTTTTGCACTTTTACAATGTTTTTTTCTTTTCAATTAAAAACTACAATTAATGGCATATTGAAGTGTGTGTTGAGACTAATCAGACTAAGAAAACTTAGAGGTAGAATGCAATTTTTTTTTAATGCACATTTTGTAAACCCTTGACAACATCTCACCTGGTGGTAAGTGACGATGTTGCCGAAGATGGAAGCGGGCTTACCAAGATTCCCCAACGCAATGGGGAACTGGCTATCTTATCATCATGCCGGAACACACCAATGATATCAACATTGATATTTGGCGGCAAGACTTAGATAAGATGGTGGTAGTTAGTCAGGCGGGCTTAGAAAATGCCCTACCACCAACCAAACCGAGTCTTATAATTGACCCCGCCGGAAATCGAACCCGCGACCTCCTGTGTAAAACCAGTGAACTTTGCCTCTGAGCTACGGAGGCGGTTAAAATCTAGAGCCTGTAGAATGCGAATCTCTGTTTTGAAAGAGGTTTCTTTGATACATTTTTTTCTGTTATGAAAGTTAACGAGTCGTGTTTGTGCAACACGTTACAAAATATCACTTTCATATGTTTTTTAATCGCTGAGAAAAATCTAGATCCCTGCGACCAAAGTTTCCAATGTGTCGCCTTAAACATAGCCAAAATCTAGATCCCTGCGACCAAAATTTCCAATGTGTCGCCTTAAACATAGCCAAAATCTAGATCCCTGCGACCAAAGTTTCCAATGTGTCGCCTTAAACATAGCCAAAATCTAGATTCCTGCGACCAAAGTTTCCAATGTGTCGCCTTAAACATAGCCAAAATCTAGATTCCTGCGACCAAAGTTTCCAATGTGTCGCCTTAAACATAGCCAAAATCTAGATTCCTGCGACCAAAGTTTCCAATGTGTTGCCTTAAACATAGCCAAAATCTAGATCCTGCGACCAAAGTTTCCAATGTGTCGCCTTAAACATAGCCAAAATCTAGATCCCTGCGACCAAAGTTTCCAATGTGTCGCCTTAAACATAGCCAAAATCTAGATCCCTGCGACCAAAGTTTCCAATGTGTCGCCTTAAACATAGCCAAAAGTTAGTACAAAATGCAAATTGACACTGTAAAAACATTGTGCAGCGTAACATTATGAATTATTGTTACTTATATTTCTGTCCACTAGCAACAGCTTTCAAAAAATCTTTTTTTGTAGAAATTTACTGTAAAATTCTTCACATTCGCGCGGGCTGCGCCTGTTACTTATTCGCATGATAACAATCCGGTCTCAACAAGAGTACGGCCTGTACTCTAAAAATCCGGTCTAGACCGGATTTATCCTGTCAGATGGTAACCCTAGCTGCGAGTCCCACATAACCCGTACAGACAGCTGTACGGGTATCCATGAGGATTCACGCATCCCTCCTGCATGGGGGTACCCTTTGCTGGGTGCAAAAAAAATTGATAACAAGAAATGTATAGATTTCGGATTTTTTCCTTTACTTGTGCTGTAAGACCTTGCTTCTTGCCAAATTTCATGATTCTAGGCCACACAGTAAGTACACAGGCCAGCACATCAAGCTAGACACTAGTAGTGCGATTCTGATCCATACGCGTTCGGCATAAGAACGGTGCATAGTCCAAAGTTTCTAGCTTGATGTGCTGGCATCTGTACATTATAGATTTTGATATGATTAAATGTCCGTTAAATGGTCGTATATTTAATTGCTTTGACTTACAAGCTTGAATTTTTTACAGTTGCAAGGGACTGTATTTGATACTAATTTCAACTTGATACCTACACGCGATCCTGAAAAAAAGGCTCTTAACAGACAGACAGACAGACCGACAATGATTTGATCCTATAAGGATTCCTTTTTTTCCTTTTAAGTTACGGTACCCTAAAAACGGGCTAAATATTAGGTTTCTCCTAAAAAGTATCAGAAATGTCCACTCTATCCTTAAGTATGTTCGTACATAACTTGCCACTGGCCAAACAGGCACGCGTCCGTATGTCCCCGGGCCTAGTACTGTCGCTGTGCCATTACCGGCACAGTCGTTAAGCTCATTAAATCGATTATAGCTAAGTACAGCCCTATGTTTCACTCTCGCTTCATTCTCATGCAAGGATACATTGAACTTGACCGACGATGGGTCTGTCTATTTAAAGTTATAGTCACCTATGGTTATAGTTACATATAGTTCTAGTTATCCATATTTATAGTTACATATAGTTGGTCACCTATAGTTATAGTAAGCTATAGTTATAGTCCTATATTTAGTTACATTTAGTTCTAGTTACCAATATTTATAGTTACATGTAGTAATTGTCACCTATAGTTATATAGTAAGCCATAGTTATAGTTAGATATACTTATAGTTACCTATACTTAGTTACATATAGTTCTAGTTACCAATATTTATTATAGTTATCTTTAATTATATTTACCTAAAATTTTATAATAATATAAAGAGTTATATGGTAAAAAAAAAGGTAAAAAAATGTTAGGTAAAAAATAACATATTTTTAAGGGGCTTATACTCGTAAAACTGAAGGGTAATCATAAGAATTTGCTGAAGTCCTGACTTAAAAATTGAAAAATAAATAAAGTTTAAAAAAAAAACACGCTTTTCAAACACATCGAACTAAAAGTGACAAATAATTCTTAATTTAAGCTGAAAACAATAATGAGTGAAAAAAGCTTGGGGTGCTTTGTGCCATATTTTTCGTATATCGAGCAACCCACGCTTTTTTCACAAAAATACTAGTATCCTTCGTAAAATAATTCTTAATATAAGATGAAAACAATAATTTTCATCTTATATTAAGAATTATTTTTCACTTTTTAGTTCGATGTGCTTTAAAAGCGTGCTTTTTTAGTTATTCAAAACTATATTTATTACAAGCTTTTATTTAGTTTCACCTGTCCCGGTGTCTGTCTGTAATCAAATCTTATAAGTTAAATTTAACCCACTTCTCGGTCTCCGATTGTGCTGAAATTTGGTATACTTAAGTAAGTTTGATGACAATGCAATATTTTGGAAACATCGAGCTGGTCTGATGATAGAGTTGGAAGGTGGCCATAGGAAGTAGCTCCTAGACTACACATGATAAACCGGATTATCCCACCCGTGACCCTTACACTTGGTGGTCGGTTAACTCGACGCAGTATCCACATCTAACGAAGTTTGGTAAAGTGTACCTTTAAGAGCCCGCTGGAGTTCATAAATCCCATATAAACGTAGTATTTGATTCATTTGTTAACCAAACAACCGATTTTGAAATAATTTTATATCGATAATTGTATGAAGTATATCTATGTCGGTATCGTATTACTTTTTGGAAAACGAAACAGGTATCCATTATTAACCAATAAACTTGTTTTCCGTTGAAAAACCGTTGAAATAACAAATGGATCAAATACTACGTTTCTTTTTTTTATTCACAATTGGTAAGCCCTTGGCATCATCTCATCTGAGGTGAGTGACGATGACGCCGAATGAAATTTATGAACTCCAGCAGGCCTTAAGCTTAAGTGCCTATAGCGAAAGACTGTTTTCTGAGGCAGGTCTGCTATATGAAACTTCACATACGCACCACAATTTGTCACTTATTGAAATATGAAATATTTCTTTTTAACTTGATAAAACAAGTTTTCGTGAGGTAGATTAGAGTGATTTGCTTTGTTTCAGAGATTTTGTAAGTTATATTTTAGTTGAATCACAGACGTTTAAGTAAGTTAATTTAAGTTTTTAAAAGGTTGTATTGTTAATGTAACTTGTGTTTTTTCCTTGCGGGCTGTTGTCTTTTTCATGTACGTTTTAAGGCGGTAATATTAAATATTTTCATTATTTTTCACGTCAATTATTCTTAAGCTACAGAAAACCGAAGATTGAAAAAAATACCCTTATTGTTGAGAAGTTATTAGAAACACGATTGAGCTGTTTTGGCTCGTAAGAAGTTTATTTTTGGTACTGCTACTTGCTATGTTTGGCTCCTTTGTGATCCTGTACCTTTTTGATAGGGCTTTACCTACCTGGTTTCACCTACCTGGTTTCAACTACCTGGTTTCACCTACCTGGCTCATCTACCTGGTTTCATCGACCTGGCTTCACCTACCTATTTTCTCCTATCTATCTTCTTCTACCTATCTTCATCTACCTACGGGCGAACTACACCCGTGACCTACCAGCGCAGGCAACCGCCTCCGAGCTGCCGAGTGGAAGGTCTACCCAGAGACGCAGCAGCCTGTAGAGTTAGCCGTTCGACGTAGGGCACCGTGCCGGGCGTCGTGCCGGTCGCATTAAGGGAAGTTCTTTATTTTTTTTAAATCATACGAGTACTACCTTCAACTGAATGCAGATCAAAGTCGTACAAACTTGCTTCTTGCCAAATTTCATGATTCTAGGTCAACGGTAAGTACATTGTAGGTTTTTATTTGATAGTGTCAAAATAAGTCCGTAAAATAGCCGTTTATTTCATTGCTTTGACTTACAAGCTTAAATTTTTTACAACTGCAAGGGACTGTAGACCTTACTCTTTGTTGTGAATTTCAACTTCACGTGATCCTGAGAAAAACGCTCTTAACAGACAGACAGACAGACAACGAAGTGATCCTATAAGGATTACAATTTTCCTTTTAAGTTACGGTACCCTAAAAACGGGCTACCCTAAAATTGTAAGGATCTGTACTTGAAACTTCTTGCCTGTATTCTTTAGGTATTAATTTTTATTTAGTAATTGTGTTGTGTAACGCTGATTACCAAATTCGGGGCAATTCCAACCTCAACCTTTCTAGATTTTAAGTTTCATTTCAAAATTTTAATATTATATTGTTATGCAAACCACGACCATCCCTTTTTAACCTATTTACCATTTTTTAAGTGTCCAAAAATATATAAATTCCGAATTACCCCACGAAATATTTTCATTTCAAAATCCGCATTTAGGCCAATTTTAAATCCATTTATCCAAATTTATAATTTACTAGCGACCCGCCCCGGCTTCGCACGGGTGCAATTCTGATACTAAATACACTACAGAAAAACTGAGAACGTTGTTTATAAAAACATAGCGGCCCGCTCCGGCTTCGCACGGGTATAAAATATATAGCCTATGTGATAAAAATCGATTCAGTAGTTTTGATTTATTCATTACTGCCCGTGGCCCGCACGCGTTAAATTTGGAGTAAAACAATCCCCCTTTCCCTATACCATGAAGATTTCCTGATATCTTTGGAATATCTAAATTCATACACTCCATTTTTACTTATTTACTTTTTACATTTTTAACTATTTATTTTATTTTTACAACATATTACAGAATGTCTTTATAAACAAAGTTCACAGCTTTCTTATCATTAGACAATACAAACATGTTTTCTCTGGAGGTCACTCTTGAAAGAGCGACATACAGTTGTCCATGTGAAAAACAGTCAACGCTCAAATCTAAGCCTGCAACGTTGAAGGTTTGACCCTGCGATTTATTAATGGTCATTGCAAAAGATGTCTTTACCGGAAACTGTAAACGTTTAAATTGGAAGGGTAAATCCGATGGTATCAGAGGGATTCGGGGAATCAATACATCTTCTCCGGTACCACATTCTGTGAGTATTGTGCACTCTATTATGAAAGTTTTCAATGATTTTACCAGCAAACGCGTGCCATTGCAAAGTTTAGGTGGATTCAGGTTTCTTAATAAAATAACAGGACAACCTACTTTCAACACCATTTTGTGAGGAGGGAGTCCAGACGGGTTCAAAGAATTTAGAAATTCTGTAGGAAAATAAACAGCTTCTTCCAAATCGAGAACAGTATCGACCGAGTAGTATATTTTCGTCGGCGCATCAATCTTTGAAAGAATCAAGTTATTTACTTTATCTACTTGTTCGTTAGTTGGTGACAAAATCGCTCTTTCTTTAAACCAAGATATTGTCTTATAACTTATGTTATCAATGTCAGGATAGACATTGTTGACTAACTCTTGGATGTTGTCTATCAAAACGCAAAGGTTTTCTAGGTCAATCCTTCCCTCACTTTGTGTTAACTCTCCATTGCCAACTTTTAGCAGCATCTCTGGAAATAGCCTGTTCTCACGTGAAGATGACGAAACCCGCATATTAGTTTTAAGCTCTAATTTATTGACATGTGGCCAAAGGTTGGATCTTTTTAGGCAAGCATTTATTTCGTCAGCACGTGTTCCTCGAGTCACAACTGGTAGGATTTGACGGAAATCTCCTGAGAACAGAATTGTACATCCACCCATAGGTGAATTTTTGTTGCGCAAATCGCGCATTGTCCTATCCAGTGCTTCCACAGACGTCTCGTTTGACATGGTAGCTTCGTCCCAGACTATTAATGAGCAGTCACGCATCAACTTTCCTGTATTGCTCTGTTTAGAAACATTACAGACGCAATGCTGTATTGGTTAAAATCGCTTCGAAAATTAGCCAAAAAAAAATTACAAAAAAAAGTTATTGTGGGTTATCCATAAGAGATAGACATATACCATCACGGACTTTTCTGTAGACCTTTTCAATGTGTACAATACTTAGTACATTATTTTGATAAAACTCGTAGGGTTCAGCCTGCGTTTGCAATTTAAGCGAAAAAAATGTAATTATTTACGACATCACATTAGAAACCTCAAAAATAACAGTACTCTACCACTATTTAATGGATGTTATTATACATATAAACCTTCCTCTTGAATCACTCTATCTATTAAAAAAAACCGCATCAAAATCCGTTGCGTAGTTTCAAAGATTTAAGCATACAAAGGGACATAGGGACAGAGAAAGCGACTTTGTTTTATACTATGTAGTGATTTTCGCTTTAACTGTCCGTCTATCTGTCCGTCCGGCACCAGGCTGTATTTCATGAACCGTGATAGCTAGACAGTTGAAATTTTCACAGATGATGTATTTCTGCTGCCGCTATAACAAAAAATACAAAAAATTAGAAAAAGTGAAAAAAATAAGGGGTCACCATACAAAAAAACGTGTTTTTTTCAAACGTCAAGAAACTAGCGCCATCTAGTATGATGGTATTGAACCCTTTGTGTGCGGTTCTTACTCGCACTTGGCCGGTTTTTTTAACGTGTTCAAATTTCCAATGAACTGGTAGAGTAACCGCTAGCGCTAACTCTACAAATACTTATAACAAGATAACTCAGACTAAATAAAAAGTTATTAGGTCTGAGCAAGATACGCGTGGTGGCGTCGGTGATTCGTTAAAAGTGGGACATATCTGGCCCTCGGCTGTCAGGATGTCATGCAGCGATGACAGCGAAGGCGCTCGATACCATCAGCCCAGTGATGAGGAATGAGGACCCACAATGGTGTCACATGAGACGACTAAATACAGTTTAGACAATCTGATTAACATATCTTACAAAAACAAAAAGGTATAAATCAATTATACACCAGTTTTATATACAGACATGTCATTTATGACATGTTCATCGTCATTATATCAGCTCATATACGTCCCTACGGAGGGGCTCGAGCCTACCCTGAATTAGGGCGATCGGGCCTTAGTCGACCACACGGGCCCAGTGCGGGTTGGTCGACTTCACACACAACCTGCGAGTTTCTCCGCAGGCGTGTGCAGGTTTCCTCACGACGTTATCCTCCACCGTAAGAGCGTCGGATAAACGTACTACATATGAAATCGAAATTCGAAATCACATTGGTACGTGGCAGGATTCGCACCACGACCTCCCGGACAGGAGGTGGTGGCCATAGTCGTTACGCCACCGACGCTCGTAACATGTTAATGTATGTCATTTACTCATGACACACGGTCATCTGGCCCCAAACAAGGAATCGGTGTTCTGTAGAAATCAGTGTCAGTGTTTCCCGATTCCTATAACTTGGGGATCTTAAAGGCAACAGTGAATAGGCATTATTTGAGTCTGCGTGTACCATCCTCGACTGCATCATCACGTACCATCAGGTGAGTTGCAGTCAAACGCACTCAAATTTTTAATAATAAAAAAAAACAGTGACATACATATCTACTTACATACATACATATAATCACGCCTCTTTCCCGTAGGGGTAGGCAGAGACCACTTCTTTCCACTTGCTACGGTCCTTACATACTTGTTTCGCTTCGTCCACTTTCATTATTCCTTTCATACATGCTCTCCAGTTTAGGGTACTCTTGATCTGGCCTTTTTTCAAGACGTCCCTGATTTGGTCTCGAAACGTCCGCCTTGGTCTACCCCTTCCAACACTTTCTACTTATACATGTATAAATATATAGATACCTTACTATATAAATATACTAGATATAGTATGTTTTCATCATTTTAAGCAAAAAGAAAGAGAGATATTTCAGATATCCAAAAGAGGTTTCAATGTCACAAATAAATAAACCTGCAAGGGAATGTAATGCGGCTCCTCCCCATCTACTTGTTATTGCAGTTTTGGGTGTTACCATATTATTTGTGAAGTATATCTTATATGTATTAAACTCTCGTGTCACAGTGTTAGTTGCCATAGTCCTCAAAAACGGCTGGACGGCTGTCCATTAAAATTTTCTGTGTATATTCGGTAGGTCTGAGAATAGGTATAGAATTTTTTTCACCGGGATCTAAGAGGGCGAAGCCACGGAAAGCAGCTAGTCTGTATACCTCTATAAAATTCTCGTGTCACAGTGTTAGTTACTATACTCCTCCGAAACGGCTGGACGGAATTCCATAAAATTTTCTGTGTATATTCGGTAGGTCTGAGAAAAGGTATAGAATTTTTTTCACCCAGATCTGAGTTATAGAAGCCGCGGGAAACAGCTAGTCTATACATATCAAATTCTCGTGTCACAGTGTTAGTTGTCATATTACCTCCGAAACGGCTGGATGGATTTCTAAAAAAAAATCTGTGTATATTCGGTAGGTCTGAGAATAGGTATAGAATATTTTTCGCGGGAAACAGCTAATTGTAATATATATTTGCCCTTGACTGTATATGTTGCCACATATCACTTTTATCTCCAGGATATCCTTTTCGCATTTCATCCAGTCTCAAACAGGAGACGTAGTAAATCCGATTATAAATCTACGTTATTCGCAACACTTCGGCTCGCTCGGTTCCCACGCCAGGCGTCGAGGCTCGGTCGTTCTGTGTGATGTAATGGATCGCTCGTGGTACGCTGACTGGCTGAGCGATCAAAGCGCCTCGCTTTGGCAGCAGCGGTGCGCCCGCGTCGCCGCCGCGCCGCTGGCGTGTGCTGTCAACCAGGGATGTAATCGGGCTGGAGGAATATGATTTCTCTGTTTAAAGTTGATAGCAAGTATTGTTAGGAATTATTTTGACACAGTAAATCAACAAATATAAAATCTATCACCTGATTGGTAGTAAACTTTGTATGGAAAGTTCATACTTTTTGAGATTGCAGCAAAGATGTAGAACAAAAGTTTTTCATTTTCATAAGTAGAAACTCTCTTAAAATTTCTTAAATCTCTTACCTGCTCTATTTTTTTTCCCCTGGACTGCGGTAGAGGGGAGGAGGTGAATGCATTTACGCATACACAGTAGCAGCCGGCTGCACTGGTTATGTGAGGCTCACAGCCCTGTGCCTATATGCATACATACCCGTTATATATGAATAAATTGACTGACTCGGTGGCTCAGTGGTTAGTGCTCTTGACTACTGATCCGAGAGTTGTGGGTTCGACCCCCACCCAGGGCAAACATTTGTGTGATGAGCAGATTTGTTTGCTTTGTGTCTGGGTGTTAAATATCTATATATGTATGTATTTAAACGTATATAAGTATGTATATCAGTCTCTGGTTCCCATAACACAGGGAATCCTACTTTGGGGCCAGATGCCCATGTGTGATTTGTCCCAGAATATTTATAAATATTTATAAATATGCACAGGCCCAAGACCACACTACCCACTAAGACACCCCCTAAACTTTGGCAGCATAGGCCACACCTTAAAAGTACCCCCCATTCGAAAATATCACGCTAAGGGGACAGCGCGGAGAGCTCCTGATGGAAGCGGCCGCTTGGTGATTCACATTAGGTGTGCTATTGAGAGGGGTTGAGTCATTCAAGAATTGACACTATCGGTTCCTTCCAGAGCTGCCAGGAGGCAGTTTAGGTCGGCTGAGATTTTGTCGGGAGGATCAGATAAGATATTTCTTGGTCTGCGGACCGTATAACTAGATAGTTGGAGCGGCGGGGAATAGTCTGCTGCCTCTCGAATTAACGGATTGGGATGCGACTCCGAGGACTTGAAGAAGTTCTCGGAGAGGCCTTTGATGAATTGTTGGGTGGTGGGTATGCCTAAATCTCTATGTAATTCCGCATTCCTGACGCACCATGGAGCGTCAAGCGCTCTACGGCAGAATATGCTCTTGACAGTTTGGATCATTTCCATCTTTTTTGGGGGCGCGCGTGCAAATACGGGGGCCGCGTATGTCATTACCGGTCGGATGCAAACCTTAAAGAGTGTTCGCTTATTGGTGGGGGACATTTTGCTATGCCTACCTATCATGCTGTTTAGCCTGCCCAGGTAGAAGCGGGCATTCCTGGTCACATTTTTGATGTGAGGTCCGAAAGTGAGACAGGAGTCGAGGGTGACTCCTAAATATTTGGCTGTGGGTTGCCAGGGGACGGGGGTGCCTAGCATGCGGATTGAATCTACGGGTTGATGGATCCTACGATGGTGATGGAAGCGGACCGCGGAACTTTTGCTCGGGTTCACTTCGATTCTCCATTTCCTAAACCATTTACCTAGCTCGTTAACTGAGGTTTGTAGTTTGGCTATTTGTTGTGTAAGAGCTTTGGACGGCCCTCTTACGTAGAGGGCAGTGTCGTCCGCAAATAGGGAGAGCTGTACTGCTGACCCTGATTTGCTTTGCTTTGGGATGGGGATGTTGCTTACAACACATAGAGTGTACAAAGTTGGGGAGAGTATGGACCCTTGGGGGACCCCGGCTTTGATGGGACGCGGTGCAGAGAGCACCCCTTCGTGTTTTAAAAGGAAAATACGGTCTCGGAGGTAGCACTCCACTATTCTTACAAGACATGCTCTATGTTGGAAAATCGCTTAAAATCTGTCTGTAAGGTACGTTTATTTCTCTCTCTCTCTCCTTCTCTATCTCGCGACATTGCAAATGCTGGTTGATTTCGGCCTCGAGCCGCTCTGGCATTTGTAATTGAAACTAACACTTTAAACCAAAGAGTAATTCGGCCGAGTTATTAGTCAAGCCCTAAGAATATTCAAGTAGATTAACAGCGTTATAGCAACTGCAAACTCCAAGTAGATCATCAGTACAAGCAGGATATACATATTACGGTAAGTGGGACTAATTGAAAACAAATAATATATTAGGTGTTTGATTTTAGGTATTTTAGTCGATTTATTTTAGGTTAAAAAGCGTCGGTGGCTCAACCGGTAACGACTCGGTCCATCTAACCAGAGGTACCGGGTTCAAATCTGGACGGCCAATGTACCAATGAGTTTTTCAAAAACTTACGTACATATACTTACCGATTGCTTTAACGGTGAAGGAAAACATCGTGAGGAAACCTGCACACGCCTGCGAAGAAACTCGAAGGTTGTGTGTGAAGTCGACCAACCCGCACTGGGCCCGCGTGGTCGACTAAGGCCTAATCACCCTGATTCAGGGTAGGCTCGAGCCCCTCGGTGGGGACGTATATGAGCTGATATAATAATAATAATAAATTTTAGGTATTTTAGGTAGTGTGCTTTATGTATTAATAATTACCGAATCATAATTTGGTAAATGTGATAAAACTGTGAAATTCATCATATTTACTGGCTGTAAATGCGTTTTGTAGAAATTATTCAGTTAGCACGGTTATCGAGCGAGCGAAGCGAGCGATTAGAAGTTCGTTAGGTTTAATGATGAAACTGTTTTCTGGTGTACTTACTACTAACTTAATCCCAAATGGTGATATGATGAGCTCTATATTATTCTTATCTATTTCCTCACGGTCATCGCTTGACTTTCCCACGTACCAAAACGTACTGAGTACGTATCTGTTATGAACTTCGCGAGTCGAATACCTTGTCCGACCCGATGGTCCATAAACACAGATGTGACACGACACTGTTAATTTAAATGGACGCAATCAATAAACTGCAATTATCACTTCATCGGCAAGCGACAGAGTTGATCAGGTAGGTAGGTACTGCAAATTACTACATTGTACTACCCTGTGTACTTTATCAATTACATGATGGGCAATAAAAGCAAACTTAAATTGATCGAATGGTAAGTTGAGTATGATATATCAGTCTTAACACGTTGCCTGTGTAAAAGAAAATTAGACATTGAACCCTCACGTGCAATAATCTTTTTTGGTAAACACATTCGAATATATGTACATTGACACACTATGACAAGAAAAACATTTTCTGAAAACCCCCTTCCGGTTTTTCTATTTTCCCGCAGTGCCCCACATATGGGTCATGCACGGATGAGTTCTTAAATTAATGCCATATACTAGTGGTGCAAGCACGTATGCGTCATTCTGATAAAAAGTTAACCGACACGAGTCTGTCACAGTTGAGGTGTTAGTGTAAAATAATTGACGCGATCAGTGACACGAGCGAAACAGTCGATCGTTATTTTTTAAATATTTTTTGTCCTATTTTGACAGTTAATATATTTCACCATTTTCAAAAATGTTCTTCCGGTACCCACATGTTTTTGTTAAAAAAATTATAGCCTACACGTGTAAGGCAGTTAGAATGCTCTAACTCATTACGTGCGTGACGTGTGGGTGCACTTACGCCTCATCTAAACCTCGAAATGCCCCACATGTGGATCACGCACAGGGAAAGTGTTAAATTACAAGTGAGAGTACACATGGAGGGTAACATTGAAACTCTTCTTCTCTGCATATATAAAAGGAAAAGGTGACTGACTGGTATATCGACGCACAGCTCAAACTATAGTTTTGTTACGATTCACATTACGCCACAATAATGTAGCAAATAATTGACAACGCTTAAAACGTTAAAAACACCCGACTTCAATCACAAAATTGCGGCGTTAAACCAACCGCCTCCGCAGCGTAATGGTTAGTCCATTCGCTTCACATCAGGAGCTCGCACCCGCTCGCTCGATTCCCGGCGGGTCTAACTTTGTAAGACTCGGTTTGTTCGGTCGGTGGGAGGGCATTTTCTGAACCCGCCTGGCTAGCTACCACTATCTTATCTAAGTCCTGTCGCCAAACATCAGTGAACACTGACAGTGTTAACAACATTGATGTGTTCCGGCTTGAAGATAAGATAGCCAGTTCTCCATTGCGTTGGGGAACCTTTGTAAGTCCGCTTGCATCTTCGGCATCATCGTTACTTATTATCAGGTAAGATGATGCCAAGGGCTTTTACCAATTGTGAATTGTGACTGTGTTGTTACTCGATAACTAGTTTACAAAACGGCGCAAAATCCGTCGTTTTCCAAAACACCGCCGTTTTGCGAAGCGGCGCACTGTCACAGTATATATGTTAGTACTAACATACAGTATATGGACACTCTCTGCCCATGGCCGTAGCTAGGGGGGGGGGCATTGTGGGACAATGCCCTACCTTGAAATCACAATGCCCTACCTTAAAAATACCAGAAACTAAGATAAATTATTACAATTAAATTGTTTTAGTTATATAGTTTGAGATAAAAAAAGTTGTAGCGATAGGTATTTAAACTTTTCCGAACATACCACAGTTTGTGTCATTCATTTCATATAATAATATCTCTGTATAGATTGCATTTGAAACGCCATAACATGAAGCGAGATGGGTCTATTTACTTATAATATCTGTGATGCCCTACCTCAAATTCGACTCTAGCTACAGCCCTGTCCCTGCCGCTCTCTAGATTGCGACCTCACCCCCTCGTCACCCAGGTTGATACAGATTGGTTACAGTTTGGTTGTCCAACGTATAGGTGGCTGGCAGTGTTTTGCAAACCGGCGGATTTTACATAACGGCTGCGACATATTGAATTATACATACGTGTCGTATTAAACACCTTCGTCTTTGAATTCAGTAATTATAATTAAGTCGTTAGAGAGTACGAGTAGCATGAATCCACATACAAAAGATATTTGGTGACGTCGACATGTAAAAAGTTGCTAATAATAAAACCGCTCAAGTGCGAGTCAGAATCGCGCACGAAGGGTTCCGTACCATCTATCTAAATATATATAATATATATAACTCAAAGGTGACTGACTTACTGACTGACATAGTGATCTATCAACGCACAGCCCAAACCACTGGACAGATCGGGCTGAAATTTGGCATGCAGGTAGATGTTATGACGTAGGCAACCGCTAAGAAAGGATTTTGGGAAATTCCCACGGGAACCGCAAAAATCGGGATCTGCGCGGGCGAAGCTGCGGGCATCAACTACTTATCTATAAAAATCCCGTTTGTTGTATGGGAGACCCCCTTAAATATTTATTTAATTATCTATTTTTAAAGTAAATATATAACAAAATATTCTGTGAATATTTCAAGCATCTACCTGTTGCCGTTATCTATATCGAGCAGAAAAATCACGTTTGTTGTATGGGAGCCCCCTTAAATATTTATTTTATTCTGTTTTATAGTACTTTTTGTTATAGTGGCAATAGAAATACATCATCTGTGAAAATTTCAACTGTTCAGCTATCGCGGTTCATGAAATACAGCCTGGTGACAGACGGACAGACGGACAGCACAGTCTTAGTAATAGGGTCCCGTTTTTAACCTTTGGGTACGAAACCTTAAAAGCATTCATCAAAATTTCATTTTAGGTTCAAAGACACGATACCGAATATCGAATAAAGGAAAGAGACAGTCCCTAACAACATCATAAGCTAACAAGCGTCCCTAATTTTGTTTAAGTCGCAATATTGGATTCGGGGCGTACCAAATTAGTAATTGCACTTGACCCACGTACTTTGCTTAGGTTTGTGCTCAATTTGAAGAAAAAAAAATGTTTGCACCTTTCACTCTTTTAGTGGTGTTAACAAGAAAATATATCGGACGAGCTGAATTATTAGTAACGGTCAGTGCGAGCTGCGTTGTTGGGTCGATCACACAGGTTAACTGTACCATAAGCACGGTCATTACCCAAATGGATTTGCTGTATGTTTGACTGTAAGTGGCTTTTTTTAAATAAAAAATTTTGTGTGTTGGTTTCATTCAACTTGTTTTCGAGAAATTTTACAATTAATGCAAAGAACAGGGTCTTTAGCAGTATTTTTTTTTCATCAAAAGTGGTAATATTTTTAAATTTGTATTCATTTAAATCGTTTTTTTTATTACTTTAAGTATATAATTTATTTTTTCCATAGTGATAGCTTTGTGCAGTATTTCAATAATTTAAATTGAATATTGTGATTTGTACTCGAATGTGTGATCTTAAGGGCCTTAAAATTTGTTATTTACCAGACTATAACACCACAACGAGAAGATAATTGAAGGTAATTGACTCTCAGAATTGCTAAACTTAAGTGGCAGTGGGCGGGGCACATAGCTCGTAGAACAGAGTGCCGTTGAAGCAGTAAAGTTCTCGAGTGCCAACCACACACCGAAAAACGTAGTGTAGGCAGGCCGGTTCGGTGAACCGATGACCTGTTGAAGGTCGCGGGAAGCTGCTGGATGCGGGAAGCGGAGAACCGGTCGGCGAGGAAATCCTTGGGGAGCCCTATGACCAGCAGTGGATGTACTTCGGCTGATATTATGACCACACCATCTTATTGGTCAGCTCATATTCGTCCCCACCGCGGGCCTCGAGCCTACCCTGACTTAGAGCGATCGGGCCTTAGTAGACCACGCGGGCCTAGTGCGGGTTGGTCGACTTCACACACAACCTTCGAGTTTCTTCGCAGGCATAATATGCAGGTTTCCTCACGATGTTTTCCTTCACTGTATAAGAGCGTCGGATAAACGTACATATTAAATCGAAATTCGAAAATATATTGGTACGTGGCAGGATCGAAGCTCGACCTGCCGGACGGGAGGCGGCGGCCCTAGCCGTTACGCCACCGAAGCTGTCTCTACATTTAAATAAATCCCTATCAAAATTTCTGTATCGCCTTGTTGGAAAAAGTAAACGAGTTAAAGTTGGGAAATAAAAAAATATATTAGAACTAATTTAGTTCTTTAAAACTAATTACGCATTTAATGTACTTAACATCACTTAGAGTTACGGTGGCAGTTAAGTAAGTTAATGTATCACGCAAAGACTGTTAAAAGGTTGATTACCGACTTAGATACGCGTAGTTAAATTGAAGTCAAGTCTGGGATAATAAAATTGGTGATTAATTCCCGACTTCGTGGCGGATTTACAAAATTACCTACATTGAACTTGTATTGAACAAACAGCAGAGTAGTCAGTGATTTTCAACCGACTTCCAAAAGGTTCTCAATTCGACTGTATGTTGTTGTTTTTTTTTGTATGTTTGTTACGCGTCATCTTGGTAGATTGTGAACCGATTTTAATGATTCTTTTCTTATTCAATAGGGTATGTTCCTGAGTTGGTCCCATATAAATTTTAACAAAATGTGTTAATTATTTATTTAGAAATGTAGTTTTTTTATTATTTCTTGTGAATAAAAAATAAAAATTATTAAAAAAATTACAAAACAAAAATAATAATGCAAAATTGTACTAAGTTGTAGCGACGGAAGTCGGTTTTTAACATGTTCAGTGTTTTTATTATTATTTTGGACTAATCTAGAATTGAAACTTGCTTCTAAATATTTAAAAATAATTTTAGAAAAACCTAAAAACTTATAGGTACAAGCTTTTAATATTACATTGTCACGCGATATACATACGCATGCAAAATTTCAGCTCAATCGGAAACCGGAAAGTGGGTCAAATTTAACTTGTAACATTTTACCCGAACAAACATACATACATTGCAAGTTAAATAAAAGCTTGTAACTTGTGCTTGTTTACAGTTCTGGTACTATTAAATTAGTCTTTTAAAACAAATCGACGTCGTAATGCTTATTAGATATCTGGGGGCACGGCAGTGCCCCCGCCAAGTCGAGAAAAAAAAGCGGCACGGCCGTACCATCCTTTTCTCGAAGCAGTTCAGGCCATTTTCGACCCCCCCACAACTTCGTTGTAGATAAACCTAGAAGCCTGAATTTTCTGTACCCAAGCAGGCATCATATAAGCACGGTATATTCCAAATTTCATTCAATTTGAACTAGTACTTTAAGAATTATAACTAGTCAAAGTTTCCTAATTTGTCACTCACTGACTGACAGATCATCAAAATTCCAAGGCACTTCTAGCCGACATAGAAGATTCAAATTTAGAATACAATTAGTCTTTAGTGTATAAAGCAAGGAAAAACTCAAACATTTTGCAATTTCGGTCCAGTTTTCTAGTTACACAAACTACTTAAATAACTTTGTAATCCCATATAAAATATATAGGATTACAAAGTTATTTATGCAGTCGCAGGACGGAATTCCTTGATTTACTAGTTTTTAAGGCGCAGTTCATGAATCAATGTAGTTTTCTACAAAAATAAGTGAAATCCCACCAAAAACATCCTGTAAAAACTAGCCAAGTCTCGATTGAGCTGCTTGTTTTTCTATAAAAAGTAATGAAATCTCTAAGCAAAGCCAAGCCTAGTCTAGGGTTCTTTACTGCGATTTCTTTATTATTATGGTTAGATTTTATGTGACTTGGCCGTTGACTTGGATGTCTCAAGGAGTAAATATGCATAAAGAATGTTCAACGGCAGGTCACATAAAATCTAACCATAATAATAAAGAAATCGCAGTAAAGAACCCTAGACTAGGCTTGGCTTTGCTTAGAGATTTCATTACTTTTTATAGAAAAACAAGCAGCTCAATCGAGACTTGGCTAGTTTTTACAGGATGTTTTTGGTGGGATCGTCTTTTCTTTTAATCAGTAGTTATAAAAGAAAAATCTGTACCTAACTATTAAAGTCTAAGGTAATGGTATTTGGTAAAGAATTAAAAAAAACGAGATCAGTTAAGAACTATTTTATTCAAACTTAAAATCCTAAATTGTTCACAGTTAAACAAATTGGAAACGGAAACTGGCTGCTTGCAAATCCGCCTTGTGAACAAAGCCAAATTATATCAATAATAAACTATTTATAATAAACTTACTTACATTTCTTAAATTCAAATTATGCCTGTCACTGTTTTTAGGAAATAAATAAAAAAAATAAAAAACGTAAAAAAAATAAAAATAATAATAAACTTTACTATACCTTAGATTGGCACAAGTCTTAATAATTTTTATTAATTTTATTCAGACATTTATTTAGTTGAACTAAATAAATGTCTAGATAATATTTTTAAAAATAAGTAACTATATGTATATACATTACTGCAGCGGCCAGCAAAATGGGCATTGATGGACGAACGTGTAAATGTGGGCCGAGGCGAAACCGAGGCACAAATACGTAAGTCCTTCATGCCTACTTGTGGCCAAAGCTTGTATAATAGTACTTTTCTCATATAATGCGCGGAAATTAAAACTTCAATAATTAGTTTTCAAAATAAATGACGAACAACGAACTACAATAATTTTTCACGACTTTGGTGCGTGAAAAATTATTGTAGTTTTTTTTTTCAATAAACAGTGTTCTATTTGCAAGATAGTTCGAAATTTAAATAAAACCTTTGGTAAGTTATCTCCTTGGTTGCCATATTTCGGAGTAAAATATAGTTCCATTTATAAATTACACAGTTCTTGTGAATAAAAAATAAAAATTATTAAAAAAATTACAAAACAAAAATAATAATGCAAAATTGTACTAAGTTGTAGCGACGGAAGTCGGTTTTTAACATGTTCAGTGTTTTTATTATTATTTTGGACTAATCTAGAATTGAAACTTGCTTCTAAATATTTAAAAATAATTTTAGAAAAACCTAAAAACTTTTAGGTACAAGCTTTTAATATTACATTGTCACGCGATATACATACGCATGCAAAATTTCAAGCTCAATCGGAAACCGGAAAGTGGGTCAAATTTAACTTGTAACATTTTACCCGAACAAACATACATACATTGCAAGTTAAATAAAAGCTTGTAACTTGTGCTTGTTTACAGTTCTGGTACTATTAAATTAGTCTTTTAAAACAAATCGACGTCGTAATGCTTATTAGATATCTGGGGGCACGGCAGTGCCCCCGCCAAGTCGAGAAAAAAAAGCGGCACGGCCGTACCATCCTTTTCTCGAAGCAGTTCAGGCCATTTTCGACCCCCCCACAACTTCGTTGTAGATAAACCTAGAAGCCTGAATTTCCTGTACCCAAGCAGGCATCATATAAGCACGGTATATTCCAAATTTCATTCAATTTGAACTAGTACTTTAAGAATTATAACTAGTCAAAGTTTCCTAATTTGTCACTCACTGACTGACAGATCATCAAAATTCCAAGGCACTTCTAGCCGACATAGAAGATTCAAATTTAGAATACAATTAGTCTTTAGTGTATAAAGCAAGGAAAAACTCAAACATTTTGCAATTTCGGTCCAGTTTTCTAGTTACACAAACTACTTAAATAACTTTGTAATCCCATATAAAATATATAGGATTACAAAGTTATTTATGCAGTCGCAGGACGGAATTCCTTGATTTACTAGTTTTTAAGGCGCAGTTCATGAATCAATGTAGTTTTCTACAAAAATAAGTGAAATCCCACCAAAAACATCCTGTAAAAACTAGCCAAGTCTCGATTGAGCTGCTTGTTTTTCTATAAAAAGTAATGAAATCTCTAAGCAAAGCCAAGCCTAGTCTAGGGTTCTTTACTGCGATTTCTTTATTATTATGGTTAGATTTTATGTGACTTGGCCGTTGACTTGGATGTCTCAAGGAGTAAATATGCATAAAGAATGTTCAAGGGCAGGTCACATAAAATCTAACCATAATAATAAAGAAATCGCAGTAAAGAACCCTAGACTAGACTTGGCTTTGCTTAGAGATTTCATTACTTTTTATAGAAAAACAAGCAGCTCAATCGAGACTTGGCTAGTTTTTACAGGATGTTTTTGGTGGGATCGTCTTTTCTTTTAATCAGTAGTTATAAAAGAAAAATCTGTACCTAACTATTAAAGTCTAAGGTAATGGTATTTGGTAAAGAATTAAAAAAAACGAGATCAGTTAAGAACTATTTTATTCAAACTTAAAATCCTAAATTGTTCACAGTTAAACAAATTGGAAACGGAAACTGGCTGCTTGCAAATCCGCCTTGTGAACAAAGCCAAATTATATCAATAATAAACTATTTATAATAAACTTACTTACATTTCTTAAATTCAAATTATGCCTGTCACTGTTTTTAGGAAATAAATAAAAAAAATAAAAAACGTAAAAAAAATAAAAATAATAATAAACTTTACTATACCTTAGATTGGCACAAGTCTTAATAATTTTTATTAATTTTATTCAGACATTTATTTAGTTGAACTAAATAAATGTCTAGATAATATTTTTAAAAATAAGTAACTATATGTATATACATTACTGCAGCGGCCAGCAAAAGGGGCATTGATGGACGAACGTGTAAATGTGGGCCGAGGTGAAACCGAGGCACAAATACGTAAGTCCTTCATGCCTACTTGTGGCCAAAGCTTGTATAATAGTACTTTTCTCATATAATGCGCGGAAATTAAAACTTCAATAATTAGTTTTCAAAATAAATGACGAACAACGAACTACAATAATTTTTCACGACTTTGGTGCGTGAAAAATTATTGTAGTTTTTTTTTTCAATAAACAGTGTTCTATTTGCAAGATAGTTCGAAATTTAAATAAAACCTTTGGTAAGTTATCTCCTTGGTTGCCATATTTCGGAGTAAAATATAGTTCCATTTATAAATTACACAGTTCTTGTGAATAAAAAATAAAAATTATTAAAAAAATTACAAAACAAAAATAATAATGTAAAATTGTACTAAGTTGTAGCGACGGAAGTCGGTTTTTAACATGTTCAGTGTTTTTATTATTATTTTGGACTAATCTAGAATTGAAACTTGCTTCTAAATATTTAAAAATAATTTTAGAAAAACCTAAAAACTTTTAGGTACAAGCTTTTAATATTACATTGTCACGCGATATACATACGCATGCAAAATTTCAAGCTCAATCGGAAACCGGAAAGTGGGTCAAATTTAACTTGTAACATTTTACCCGAACAAACATACATACATTGCAAGTTAAATAAAAGCTTGTAACTTGTGCTTGTTTACAGTTCTGGTACTATTAAATTAGTCTTTTAAAACAAATCGACGTCGTAATGCTTATTAGATATCTGGGGGCACGGCAGTGCCCCCGCCAAGTCGAGAAAAAAAAGCGGCACGGCCGTACCATCCTTTTCTCGAAGCAGTTCAGGCCATTTTCGACCCCCCCACAACTTCGTTGTAGATAAACCTAGAAGCCTGAATTTTCTGTACCCAAGCAGGCATCATATAAGCACGGTATATTCCAAATTTCATTCAATTTGAACTAGTACTTTAAGAATTATAACTAGTCAAAGTTTCCTAATTTGTCACTCACTGACTGACAGATCATCAAAATTCCAAGGCACTTCTAGCCGACATAGAAGATTCAAATTTAGAATACAATTAGTCTTTAGTGTATAAAGCAAGGAAAAACTCAAACATTTTGCAATTTCGGTCCAGTTTTCTAGTTACACAAACTACTTAAATAACTTTGTAATCCCATATAAAATATATAGGATTACAAAGTTATTTATGCAGTCGCAGGACGGAATTCCTTGATTTACTAGTTTTTAAGGCGCAGTTCATGAATCAATGTAGTTTTCTACAAAAATAAGTGAAATCCCACCAAAAACATCCTGTAAAAACTAGCCAAGTCTCGATTGAGCTGCTTGTTTTTCTATAAAAAGTAATGAAATCTCTAAGCAAAGCCAAGCCTAGTCTAGGGTTCTTTACTGCGATTTCTTTATTATTATGGTTAGATTTTATGTGACTTGGCCGTTGACTTGGATGTCTCAAGGAGTAAATATGCATAAAGAATGTTCAACGGCAGGTCACATAAAATCTAACCATAATAATAAAGAAATCGCAGTAAAGAACCCTAGACTAGGCTTGGCTTTGCTTAGAGATTTCATTACTTTTTATAGAAAAACAAGCAGCTCAATCGAGACTTGGCTAGTTTTTACAGGATGTTTTTGGTGGGATCGTCTTTTCTTTTAATCAGTAGTTATAAAAGAAAAATCTGTACCTAACTATTAAAGTCTAAGGTAATGGTATTTGGTAAAGAATTTAAAAAAACGAGATCAGTTAAGAACTATTTTATTCAAACTTAAAATCCTAAATTGTTCACAGTTAAACAAATTGGAAACGGAAACTGGCTGCTTGCAAATCCGCCTTGTGAACAAAGCCAAATTATATCAATAATAAACTATTTATAATAAACTTACTTACATTTCTTAAATTCAAATTATGCCTGTCACTGTTTTTAGGAAATAAATAAAAAAAATAAAAAACGTAAAAAAAATAAAAATAATAATAAACTTTACTATACCTTAGATTGGCACAAGTCTTAATAATTTTTATTAATTTTATTCAGACATTTATTTAGTTGAACTAAATAAATGTCTAGATAATATTTTTAAAAATAAGTAACTATATGTATATACATTACTGCAGCGGCCAGCAAAAGGGGCATTGATGGACGAACGTGTAAATGTGGGCCGAGGCGAAACCGAGGCACAAATACGTAAGTCCTTCATGCCTACTTGTGGCCAAAGCTTGTATAATAGTACTTTTCTCATATAATGCGCGGAAATTAAAACTTCAATAATTAGTTTTCAAAATAAATGACGAACAACGAACTACAACAATTTTTCACGACTTTGGTGCGTGAAAAATTATTGTAGTTTTTTTTTTCAATAAACAGTGTTCTATTTGCAAGATAGTTCGAAATTTAAATAAAACCTTTGGTAAGTTATCTCCTTGGTTGCCATATTTCGGAGTAAAATATAGTTCCATTTATAAATTACACAGTTCTTGTGAATAAAAAATAAAAAATATTAAAAAAATTACAAAACAAAAATAATAATGCAAAATTGTACTAAGTTGTAGCGACGGAAGTCGGTTTTTAACATGTTCAGTGTTTTTATTATTATTTTGGACTAATCTAGAATTGAAACTTGCTTCTAAATATTTAAAAATAATTTTAGAAAAACCTAAAAACTTTTAGGTACAAGCTTTTAATATTACATTGTCACGCGATATACATACGCATGCAAAATTTCAAGCTCAATCGGAAACCGGAAAGTGGGTCAAATTTAACTTGTAACATTTTACCCGAACAAACATACATACATTGCAAGTTAAATAAAAGCTTGTAACTTGTGCTTGTTTACAGTTCTGGTACTATTAAATTAGTCTTTTAAAACAAATCGACGTCGTAATGCTTATTAGATATCTGGGGGCACGGCAGTGCCCCCGCCAAGTCGAGAAAAAAAAGCGGCACGGCCGTACCATCCTTTTCTCGAAGCAGTTCAGGCCATTTTCGACCCCCCCACAACTTCGTTGTAGATAAACCTAGAAGCCTGAATTTTCTGTACCCAAGCAGGCATCATATAAGCACGGTATATTCCAAATTTCATTCAATTTGAACTAGTACTTTAAGAATTATAACTAGTCAAAGTTTCCTAATTTGTCACTCACTGACTGACAGATCATCAAAATTCCAAGGCACTTCTAGCCGACATAGAAGATTCAAATTTAGAATACAATTAGTCTTTAGTGTATAAAGCAAGGAAAAACTCAAACATTTTGCAATTTCAGTCCAGTTTTCTAGTTACACAAACTACTTAAATAACTTTGTAATCCCATATAAAATATATAGGATTACAAAGTTATTTATGCAGTCGCAGGACGGAATTCCTTGATTTACTAGTTTTTAAGGCGCAGTTCATGAATCAATGTAGTTTTCTACAAAAATAAGTGAAATCCCACCAAAAACATCCTGTAAAAACTAGCCAAGTCTCGATTGAGCTGCTTGTTTTTCTATAAAAAGTAATGAAATCTCTAAGCAAAGCCAAGCCTAGTCTAGGGTTCTTTACTGCGATTTCTTTATTATTATGGTTAGATTTTATGTGACTTGGCCGTTGACTTGGATGTCTCAAGGAGTAAATATGCATAAAGAATGTTCAACGGCAGGTCACATAAAATCTAACCATAATAATAAAGAAATCGCAGTAAAGAACCCTAGACTAGGCTTGGCTTTGCTTAGAGATTTCATTACTTTTTATAGAAAAACAAGCAGCTCAATCGAGACTTGGCTAGTTTTTACAGGATGTTTTTGGTGGGATCGTCTTTTCTTTTAATCAGTAGTTATAAAAGAAAAATCTGTACCTAACTATTAAAGTCTAAGGTAATGGTATTTGGTAAAGAATTAAAAAAAACGAGATCAGTTAAGAACTATTTTATTCAAACTTAAAATCCTAAATTGTTCACAGTTAAACAAATTGGAAACGGAAACTGGCTGCTTGCAAATCCGCCTTGTGAACAAAGCCAAATTATATCAATAATAAACTATTTATAATAAACTTACTTACATTTCTTAAATTCAAATTATGCCTGTCACTGTTTTTAGGAAATAAATAAAAAAAATGAAAAACGTAAAAAAAATAAAAATAATAATAAACTTTACTATACCTTAGATTGGCACAAGTCTTAATAATTTTTATTAATTTTATTCAGACATTTATTTAGTTGAACTAAATAAATGTCTAGATAATATTTTTAAAAATAAGTAACTATATGTATATACATTACTGCAGCGGCCAGCAAAAGGGGCATTGATGGACGAACGTGTAAATGTGGGCCGAGGCGAAACCGAGGCACAAATACGTAAGTCCTTCATGCCCACTTGTGGCCAAAGCTTGTATAATAGTACTTTTCTCATATAATGCGCGGAAATTAAAACTTCAATAATTAGTTTTCAAAATAAATGACGAACAACGAACTACAACAATTTTTCACGACTTTGGTGCGTGAAAAATTATTGTAGTTTTTTTTTTCAATAAACAGTGTTCTATTTGCAAGATAGTTCGAAATTTAAATAAAACCTTTGGTAAGTTATCTCCTTGGTTGCCATATTTCGGAGTAAAATATAGTTCCATTTATAAATTACACAGTTCTTGTGAATAAAAAATAAAAATTATTAAAAAAATTACAAAACAAAAATAATAATGCAAAATTGTACTAAGTTGTAGCGACGGAAGTCGGTTTTTAACATGTTCAGTGTTTTTATTATTATTTTGGACTAATCTAGAATTGAAACTTGCTTCTAAATATTTAAAAATAATTTTAGAAAAACCTAAAAACTTTTAGGTACAAGCTTTTAATATTACATTGTCACGCGATATACATACGCATGCAAAATTTCAAGCTCAATCGGAAACCGGAAAGTGGGTCAAATTTAACTTGTAACATTTTACCCGAACAAACATACATACATTGCAAGTTAAATAAAAGCTTGTAACTTGTGCTTGTTTACAGTTCTGGTACTATTAAATTAGTCTTTTAAAACAAATCGACGTCGTAATGCTTATTAGATATCTGGGGGCACGGCAGTGCCCCCGCCAAGTCGAGAAAAAAAAGCGGCACGGCCGTACCATCCTTTTCTCGAAGCAGTTCAGGCCATTTTCGACCCCCCCACAACTTCGTTGTAGATAAACCTAGAAGCCTGAATTTTCTGTACCCAAGCAGGCATCATATAAGCACGGTATATTCCAAATTTCATTCAATTTGAACTAGTACTTTAAGAATTATAACTAGTCAAAGTTTCCTAATTTGTCACTCACTGACTGACAGATCATCAAAATTCCAAGGCACTTCTAGCCGACATAGAAGATTCAAATTTAGAATACAATTAGTCTTTAGTGTATAAAGCAAGGAAAAACTCAAACATTTTGCAATTTCGGTCCAGTTTTCTAGTTACACAAACTACTTAAATAACTTTGTAATCCCATATAAAATATATAGGATTACAAAGTTATTTATGCAGTCGCAGGACGGAATTCCTTGATTTACTAGTTTTTAAGGCGCAGTTCATGAATCAATGTAGTTTTCTACAAAAATAAGTGAAATCCCACCAAAAACATCCTGTAAAAACTAGCCAAGTCTCGATTGAGCTGCTTGTTTTTCTATAAAAAGTAATGAAATCTCTAAGCAAAGCCAAGCCTAGTCTAGGGTTCTTTACTGCGATTTCTTTATTATTATGGTTAGATTTTATGTGACTTGGCCGTTGACTTGGATGTCTCAAGGAGTAAATATGCATAAAGAATGTTCAACGGCAGGTCACATAAAATCTAACCATAATAATAAAGAAATCGCAGTAAAGAACCCTAGACTAGGCTTGGCTTTGCTTAGAGATTTCATTACTTTTTATAGAAAAACAAGCAGCTCAATCGAGACTTGGCTAGTTTTTACAGGATGTTTTTGGTGGGATCGTCTTTTCTTTTAATCAGTAGTTATAAAAGAAAAATCTGTACCTAACTATTAAAGTCTAAGGTAATGGTATTTGGTAAAGAATTAAAAAAAACGAGATCAGTTAAGAACTATTTTATTCAAACTTAAAATCCTAAATTGTTCACAGTTAAACAAATTGGAAACGGAAACTGGCTGCTTGCAAATCCGCCTTGTGAACAAAGCCAAATTATATCAATAATAAACTATTTATAATAAACTTACTTACATTTCTTAAATTCAAATTATGCCTGTCACTGTTTTTAGGAAATAAATAAAAAAAATAAAAAACGTAAAAAAAATAAAAATAATAATAAACTTTACTATACCTTAGATTGGCACAAGTCTTAATAATTTTTATTAATTTTATTCAGACATTTATTTAGTTGAACTAAATAAATGTCTAGATAATATTTTTAAAAATAAGTAACTATATGTATATACATTACTGCAGCGGCCAGCAAAAGGGGCATTGATGGACGAACGTGTAAATGTGGGCCGAGGCGAAACCGAGGCACAAATACGTAAGTCCTTCATGCCTACTTGTGGCCAAAGCTTGTATAATAGTACTTTTCTCATATAATGCGCGGAAATTAAAACTTCAATAATTAGTTTTCAAAATAAATGACGAACAACGAACTACAACAATTTTTCACGACTTTGGTGCGTGAAAAATTATTGTAGTTTTTTTTTTCAATAAACAGTGTTCTATTTGCAAGATAGTTCGAAATTTAAATAAAACCTTTGGTAAGTTATCTCCTTGGTTGCCATATTTCGGAGTAAAATATAGTTCCATTTATAAATTACACAGTTCTTGTGAATAAAAAATAAAAATTATTAAAAAAATTACAAAACAAAAATAATAATGCAAAATTGTACTAAGTTGTAGCGACGGAAGTCGGTTTTTAACATGTTCAGTGTTTTTATTATTATTTTGGACTAATCTAGAATTGAAACTTGCTTCTAAATATTTAAAAATAATTTTAGAAAAACCTAAAAACTTTTAGGTACAAGCTTTTAATATTACATTGTCACGCGATATACATACGCATGCAAAATTTCAAGCTCAATCGGAAACCGGAAAGTGGGTCAAATTTAACTTGTAACATTTTACCCGAACAAACATACATACATTGCAAGTTAAATAAAAGCTTGTAACTTGTGCTTGTTTACAGTTCTGGTACTATTAAATTAGTCTTTTAAAACAAATCGACGTCGTAATGCTTATTAGATATCTGGGGGCACGGCAGTGCCCCCGCCAAGTCGAGAAAAAAAAGCGGCACGGCCGTACCATCCTTTTCTCGAAGCAGTTCAGGCCATTTTCGACCCCCCCACAACTTCGTTGTAGATAAACCTAGAAGCCTGAATTTTCTGTACCCAAGCAGGCATCATATAAGCACGGTATATTCCAAATTTCATTCAATTTGAACTAGTACTTTAAGAATTATAACTAGTCAAAGTTTCCTAATTTGTCACTCACTGACTGACAGATCATCAAAATTCCAAGGCACTTCTAGCCGACATAGAAGATTCAAATTTAGAATACAATTAGTCTTTAGTGTATAAAGCAAGGAAAAACTCAAACATTTTGCAATTTCGGTCCAGTTTTCTAGTTACACAAACTACTTAAATAACTTTGTAATCCCATATAAAATATATAGGATTACAAAGTTATTTATGCAGTCGCAGGACGGAATTCCTTGATTTACTAGTTTTTAAGGCGCAGTTCATGAATCAATGTAGTTTTCTACAAAAATAAGTGAAATCCCACCAAAAACATCCTGTAAAAACTAGCCAAGTCTCGATTGAGCTGCTTGTTTTTCTATAAAAAGTAATGAAATCTCTAAGCAAAGCCAAGCCTAGTCTAGGGTTCTTTACTGCGATTTCTTTATTATTATGGTTAGATTTTATATGACTTGGCCGTTGACTTGGATGTCTCAAGGAGTAAATATGCATAAAGAATGTTCAACGGCAGGTCACATAAAATCTAACCATAATAATAAAGAAATCGCAGTAAAGAACCCTAGACTAGGCTTGGCTTTGCTTAGAGATTTCATTACTTTTTATAGAAAAACAAGCAGCTCAATCGAGACTTGGCTAGTTTTTACAGGATGTTTTTGGTGGGATCGTCTTTTCTTTTAATCAGTAGTTATAAAAGAAAAATCTGTACCTAACTATTAAAGTCTAAGGTAATGGTATTTGGTAAAGAATTAAAAAAAACGAGATCAGTTAAGAACTATTTTATTCAAACTTAAAATCCTAAATTGTTCACAGTTAAACAAATTGGAAACGGAAACTGGCTGCTTGCAAATCCGCCTTGTGAACAAAGCCAAATTATATCAATAATAAACTATTTATAATAAACTTACTTACATTTCTTAAATTCAAATTATGCCTGTCACTGTTTTTAGGAAATAAATAAAAAAAATAAAAAACGTAAAAAAAATAAAAATAATAATAAACTTTACTATACCTTAGATTGGCACAAGTCTTAATAATTTTTATTAATTTTATTCAGACATTTATTTAGTTGAATTAAATAAATGTCTAGATAATATTTTTAAAAATAAGTAACTATATGTATATACATTACTGCAGCGGCCAGCAAAAGGGGCATTGATGGACGAACGTGTAAATGTGGGCCGAGGCGAAACCGAGGCACAAATACGTAAGTCCTTCATGCCTACTTGTGGCCAAAGCTTGTATAATAGTACTTTTCTCATATAATGCGCGGAAATTAAAACTTCAATAATTAGTTTTCAAAATAAATGACGAACAACGAACTACAACAATTTTTCACGACTTTGGTGCGTGAAAAATTATTGTAGTTTTTTTTTTCAATAAACAGTGTTCTATTTGCAAGATAGTTCGAAATTTAAATAAAACCTTTGGTAAGTTATCTCCTTGGTTGCCATATTTCGGAGTAAAATATAGTTCCATTTATAAATTACACAGTTCTTGTGAATAAAAAATAAAAATTATTAAAAAAATTACAAAACAAAAATAATAATGCAAAATTGTACTAAGTTGTAGCGACGGAAGTCGGTTTTTAACATGTTCAGTGTTTTTATTATTATTTTGGACTAATCTAGAATTGAAACTTGCTTCTAAATATTTAAAAATAATTTTAGAAAAACCTAAAAACTTTTAGGTACAAGCTTTTAATATTACATTGTCACGCGATATACATACGCATGCAAAATTTCAAGCTCAATCGGAAACCGGAAAGTGGGTCAAATTTAACTTGTAACATTTTACCCGAACAAACATACATACATTGCAAGTTAAATAAAAGCTTGTAACTTGTGCTTGTTTACAGTTCTGGTACTATTAAATTAGTCTTTTAAAACAAATCGACGTCGTAATGCTTATTAGATATCTGGGGGCACGGCAGTGCCCCCGCCAAGTCGAGAAAAAAAAGCGGCACGGCCGTACCATCCTTTTCTCGAAGCAGTTCAGGCCATTTTCGACCCCCCCACAACTTCGTTGTAGATAAACCTAGAAGCCTGAATTTTCTGTACCCAAGCAGGCATCATATAAGCACGGTATATTCCAAATTTCATTCAATTTGAACTAGTACTTTAAGAATTATAACTAGTCAAAGTTTCCTAATTTGTCACTCACTGACTGACAGATCATCAAAATTCCAAGGCACTTCTAGCCGACATAGAAGATTCAAATTTAGAATACAATTAGTCTTTAGTGTATAAAGCAAGGAAAAACTCAAACATTTTGCAATTTCGGTCCAGTTTTCTAGTTACACAAACTACTTAAATAACTTTGTAATCCCATATAAAATATATAGGATTACAAAGTTATTTATGCAGTCGCAGGACGGAATTCCTTGATTTACTAGTTTTTAAGGCGCAGTTCATGAATCAATGTAGTTTTCTACAAAAATAAGTGAAATCCCACCAAAAACATCCTGTAAAAACTAGCCAAGTCTCGATTGAGCTGCTTGTTTTTCTATAAAAAGTAATGAAATCTCTAAGCAAAGCCAAGCCTAGTCTAGGGTTCTTTACTGCGATTTCTTTATTATTATGGTTAGATTTTATGTGACTTGGCCGTTGACTTGGATGTCTCAAGGAGTAAATATGCATAAAGAATGTTCAACGGCAGGTCACATAAAATCTAACCATAATAATAAAGAAATCGCAGTAAAGAACCCTAGACTAGGCTTGGCTTTGCTTAGAGATTTCATTACTTTTTATAGAAAAACAAGCAGCTCAATCGAGACTTGGCTAGTTTTTACAGGATGTTTTTGGTGGGATCGTCTTTTCTTTTAATCAGTAGTTATAAAAGAAAAATCTGTACCTAACTATTAAAGTCTAAGGTAATGGTATTTGGTAAAGAATTAAAAAAAACGAGATCAGTTAAGAACTATTTTATTCAAACTTAAAATCCTAAATTGTTCACAGTTAAACAAATTGGAAACGGAAACTGGCTGCTTGCAAATCCGCCTTGTGAACAAAGCCAAATTATATCAATAATAAACTATTTATAATAAACTTACTTACATTTCTTAAATTCAAATTATGCCTGTCACTGTTTTTAGGAAATAAATAAAAAAAATAAAAAACGTAAAAAAAATAAAAATAATAATAAACTTTACTATACCTTAGATTGGCACAAGTCTTAATAATTTTTATTAATTTTATTCAGACATTTATTTAGTTGAACTAAATAAATGTCTAGATAATATTTTTAAAAATAAGTAACTATATGTATATACATTACTGCAGCGGCCAGCAAAAGGGGCATTGATGGACGAACGTGTAAATGTGGGCCGAGGCGAAACCGAGGCACAAATACGTAAGTCCTTCATGCCTACTTGTGGCCAAAGCTTGTATAATAGTACTTTTCTCATATAATGCGCGGAAATTAAAACTTCAATAATTAGTTTTCAAAATAAATGACGAACAACGAACTACAACAATTTTTCACGACTTTGGTGCGTGAAAAATTATTGTAGTTTTTTTTTTCAATAAACAGTGTTCTATTTGCAAGATAGTTCGAAATTTAAATAAAACCTTTGGTAAGTTATCTCCTTGGTTGCCATATTTCGGAGTAAAATATAGTTCCATTTATAAATTACACAGTTCTTGTGAATAAAAAATAAAAATTATTAAAAAAATTACAAAACAAAAATAATAATGCAAAATTGTACTAAGTTGTAGCGACGGAAGTCGGTTTTTAACATGTTCAGTGTTTTTATTATTATTTTGGACTAATCTAGAATTGAAACTTGCTTCTAAATATTTAAAAATAATTTTAGAAAAACCTAAAAACTTTTAGGTACAAGCTTTTAATATTACATTGTCACGCGATATACATACGCATGCAAAATTTCAAGCTCAATCGGAAACCGGAAAGTGGGTCAAATTTAACTTGTAACATTTTACCCGAACAAACATACATACATTGCAAGTTAAATAAAAGCTTGTAACTTGTGCTTGTTTACAGTTCTGGTACTATTAAATTAGTCTTTTAAAACAAATCGACGTCGTAATGCTTATTAGATATCTGGGGGCACGGCAGTGCCCCCGCCAAGTCGAGAAAAAAAAGCGGCACGGCCGTACCATCCTTTTCTCGAAGCAGTTCAGGCCATTTTCGACCCCCCCACAACTTCGTTGTAGATAAACCTAGAAGCCTGAATTTTCTGTACCCAAGCAGGCATCATATAAGCACGGTATATTCCAAATTTCATTCAATTTGAACTAGTACTTTAAGAATTATAACTAGTCAAAGTTTCCTAATTTGTCACTCACTGACTGACAGATCATCAAAATTCCAAGGCACTTCTAGCCGACATAGAAGATTCAAATTTAGAATACAATTAGTCTTTAGTGTATAAAGCAAGGAAAAACTCAAACATTTTGCAATTTCGGTCCAGTTTTCTAGTTACACAAACTACTTAAATAACTTTGTAATCCCATATAAAATATATAGGATTACAAAGTTATTTATGCAGTCGCAGGACGGAATTCCTTGATTTACTAGTTTTTAAGGCGCAGTTCATGAATCAATGTAGTTTTCTACAAAAATAAGTGAAATCCCACCAAAAACATCCTGTAAAAACTAGCCAAGTCTCGATTGAGCTGCTTGTTTTTCTATAAAAAGTAATGAAATCTCTAAGCAAAGCCAAGCCTAGTCTAGGGTTCTTTACTGCGATTTCTTTATTATTATGGTTAGATTTTATATGACTTGGCCGTTGACTTGGATGTCTCAAGGAGTAAATATGCATAAAGAATGTTCAACGGCAGGTCACATAAAATCTAACCATAATAATAAAGAAATCGCAGTAAAGAACCCTAGACTAGGCTTGGCTTTGCTTAGAGATTTCATTACTTTTTATAGAAAAACAAGCAGCTCAATCGAGACTTGGCTAGTTTTTACAGGATGTTTTTGGTGGGATCGTCTTTTCTTTTAATCAGTAGTTATAAAAGAAAAATCTGTACCTAACTATTAAAGTCTAAGGTAATGGTATTTGGTAAAGAATTAAAAAAAACGAGATCAGTTAAGAACTATTTTATTCAAACTTAAAATCCTAAATTGTTCACAGTTAAACAAATTGGAAACGGAAACTGGCTGCTTGCAAATCCGCCTTGTGAACAAAGCCAAATTATATCAATAATAAACTATTTATAATAAACTTACTTACATTTCTTAAATTCAAATTATGCCTGTCACTGTTTTTAGGAAATAAATAAAAAAAAATAAAAAACGTAAAAAAAATAAAAATAATAATAAACTTTACTATACCTTAGATTGGCACAAGTCTTAATAATTTTTATTAATTTTATTCAGACATTTATTTAGTTGAACTAAATAAATGTCTAGATAATATTTTTAAAAATAAGTAACTATATGTATATACATTACTGCAGCGGCCAGCAAAAGGGGCATTGATGGACGAACGTGTAAATGTGGGCCGAGGCGAAACCGAGGCACAAATACGTAAGTCCTTCATGCCTACTTGTGGCCAAAGCTTGTATAATAGTACTTTTCTCATATAATGCGCGGAAATTAAAACTTCAATAATTAGTTTTCAAAATAAATGACGAACAACGAACTACAATAATTTTTCACGACTTTGGTGCGTGAAAAATTATTGTAGTTTTTTTTTTCAATAAACAGTGTTCTATTTGCAAGATAGTTCGAAATTTAAATAAAACCTTTGGTAAGTTATCTCCTTGGTTGCCATATTTCGGAGTAAAATATAGTTCCATTTATAAATTACACAGTTCTTGTGAATAAAAAATAAAAATTATTAAAAAAATTACAAAACAAAAATAATAATGTAAAATTGTACTAAGTTGTAGCGACGGAAGTCGGTTTTTAACATGTTCAGTGTTTTTATTATTATTTTGGACTAATCTAGAATTGAAACTTGCTTCTAAATATTTAAAAATAATTTTAGAAAAACCTAAAAACTTTTAGGTACAAGCTTTTAATATTACATTGTCACGCGATATACATACGCATGCAAAATTTCAAGCTCAATCGGAAACCGGAAAGTGGGTCAAATTTAACTTGTAACATTTTACCCGAACAAACATACATACATTGCAAGTTAAATAAAAGCTTGTAACTTGTGCTTGTTTACAGTTCTGGTACTATTAAATTAGTCTTTTAAAACAAATCGACGTCGTAATGCTTATTAGATATCTGGGGGCACGGCAGTGCCCCCGCCAAGTCGAGAAAAAAAAGCGGCACGGCCGTACCATCCTTTTCTCGAAGCAGTTCAGGCCATTTTCGACCCCCCCACAACTTCGTTGTAGATAAACCTAGAAGCCTGAATTTTCTGTACCCAAGCAGGCATCATATAAGCACGGTATATTCCAAATTTCATTCAATTTGAACTAGTACTTTAAGAATTATAACTAGTCAAAGTTTCCTAATTTGTCACTCACTGACTGACAGATCATCAAAATTCCAAGGCACTTCTAGCCGACATAGAAGATTCAAATTTAGAATACAATTAGTCTTTAGTGTATAAAGCAAGGAAAAACTCAAACATTTTGCAATTTCGGTCCAGTTTTCTAGTTACACAAACTACTTAAATAACTTTGTAATCCCATATAAAATATATAGGATTACAAAGTTATTTATGCAGTCGCAGGACGGAATTCCTTGATTTACTAGTTTTTAAGGCGCAGTTCATGAATCAATGTAGTTTTCTACAAAAATAAGTGAAATCCCACCAAAAACATCCTGTAAAAACTAGCCAAGTCTCGATTGAGCTGCTTGTTTTTCTATAAAAAGTAATGAAATCTCTAAGCAAAGCCAAGCCTAGTCTAGGGTTCTTTACTGCGATTTCTTTATTATTATGGTTAGATTTTATGTGACTTGGCCGTTGACTTGGATGTCTCAAGGAGTAAATATGCATAAAGAATGTTCAACGGCAGGTCACATAAAATCTAACCATAATAATAAAGAAATCGCAGTAAAGAACCCTAGACTAGGCTTGGCTTTGCTTAGAGATTTCATTACTTTTTATAGAAAAACAAGCAGCTCAATCGAGACTTGGCTAGTTTTTACAGGATGTTTTTGGTGGGATCGTCTTTTCTTTTAATCAGTAGTTATAAAAGAAATATCTGTACCTAACTATTAAAGTCTAAGGTAATGGTATTTGGTAAAGAATTAAAAAAAACGAGATCAGTTAAGAACTATTTTATTCAAACTTAAAATCCTAAATTGTTCACAGTTAAACAAATTGGAAACGGAAACTGGCTGCTTGCAAATCCGCCTTGTGAACAAAGCCAAATTATATCAATAATAAACTATTTATAATAAACTTACTTACATTTCTTAAATTCAAATTATGCCTGTCACTGTTTTTAGGAAATAAATAAAAAAAATAAAAAACGTAAAAAAAATAAAAATAATAATAAACTTTACTATACCTTAGATTGGCACAAGTCTTAATAATTTTTATTAATTTTATTCAGACATTTATTTAGTTGAACTAAATAAATGTCTAGATAATATTTTTAAAAATAAGTAACTATATGTATATACATTACTGCAGCGGCCAGCAAAATGGGCATTGATGGACGAACGTGTAAATGTGGGCCGAGGCGAAACCGAGGCACAAATACGTAAGTCCTTCATGCCTACTTGTGGCCAAAGCTTGTATAATAGTACTTTTCTCATATAATGCGCGGAAATTAAAACTTCAATAATTAGTTTTCAAAATAAATGACGAACAACGAACTACAATAATTTTTCACGACTTTGGTGCGTGAAAAATTATTGTAGTTTTTTTTTTCAATAAACAGTGTTCTATTTGCAAGATAGTTCGAAATTTAAATAAAACCTTTGGTAAGTTATCTCCTTGGTTGCCATATTTCGGAGTAAAATATAGTTCCATTTATAAATTACACAGTTCTTGTGAATAAAAAATAAAAATTATTAAAAAAATTACAAAACAAAAATAATAATGCAAAATTGTACTAAGTTGTAGCGACGGAAGTCGGTTTTTAACATGTTCAGTGTTTTTATTATTATTTTGGACTAATCTAGAATTGAAACTTGCTTCTAAATATTAAAAAATAATTTTAGAAAAACCTAAAAACTTTTAGGTACAAGCTTTTAATATTACATTGTCACGCGATATACATACGCATGCAAAATTTCAAGCTCAATCGGAAACCGGAAAGTGGGTCAAATTTAACTTGTAACATTTTACCCGAACAAACATACATACATTGCAAGTTAAATAAAAGCTTGTAACTTGTGCTTGTTTACAGTTCTGGTACTATTAAATTAGTCTTTTAAAACAAATCGACGTCGTAATGCTTATTAGATATCTGGGGGCACGGCAGTGCCCCCGCCAAGTCGAGAAAAAAAAGCGGCACGGCCGTACCATCCTTTTCTCGAAGCAGTTCAGGCCATTTTCGACCCCCCCACAACTTCGTTGTAGATAAACCTAGAAGCCTGAATTTTCTGTACCCAAGCAGGCATCATATAAGCACGGTATATTCCAAATTTCATTCAATTTGAACTAGTACTTTAAGAATTATAACTAGTCAAAGTTTCCTAATTTGTCACTCACTGACTGACAGATCATCAAAATTCCAAGGCACTTCTAGCCGACATAGAAGATTCAAATTTAGAATACAATTAGTCTTTAGTGTATAAAGCAAGGAAAAACTCAAACATTTTGCAATTTCGGTCCAGTTTTCTAGTTACACAAACTACTTAAATAACTTTGTAATCCCATATAAAATATATAGGATTACAAAGTTATTTATGCAGTCGCAGGACGGAATTCCTTGATTTACTAGTTTTTAAGGCGCAGTTCATGAATCAATGTAGTTTTCTACAAAAATAAGTGAAATCCCACCAAAAACATCCTGTAAAAACTAGCCAAGTCTCGATTGAGCTGCTTGTTTTTCTATAAAAAGTAATGAAATCTCTAAGCAAAGCCAAGCCTAGTCTAGGGTTCTTTACTGCGATTTCTTTATTATTATGGTTAGATTTTATGTGACTTGGCCGTTGACTTGGATGTCTCAAGGAGTAAATATGCATAAAGAATGTTCAACGGCAGGTCACATAAAATCTAACCATAATAATAAAGAAATCGCAGTAAAGAACCCTAGACTAGGCTTGGCTTTGCTTAGAGATTTCATTACTTTTTATAGAAAAACAAGCAGCTCAATCGAGACTTGGCTAGTTTTTACAGGATGTTTTTGGTGGGATCGTCTTTTCTTTTAATCAGTAGTTATAAAAGAAAAATCTGTACCTAACTATTAAAGTCTAAGGTAATGGTATTTGTTATAGAATTAAAAAAAACGAGATCAGTTAAGAACTATTTTATTCAAACTTAAAATCCTAAATTGTTCACAGTTAAACAAATTGGAAACGGAAACTGGCTGCTTGCAAATCCGCCTTGTGAACAAAGCCAAATTATATCAATAATAAACTATTTATAATAAACTTACTTACATTTCTTAAATTCAAATTATGCCTGTCACTGTTTTTAGGAGATAAATGCAAATTCTTACGAACGTAAAAAAAATAAAAAAAATAAAAATAATAATAAACTTTACTATAGGTACCTTAGATTGGCACAAGTCTTAATAATTTTTATTAATTTTATTCAGACATTTATTTAGTTGAACTAAATAAATGTCTAGATAATATTTTTAAAAATAAGTAACTATATGTATATACATTACTGCAGCGGCCAGCAAAAGGGGCATTGATGGACGAACGTGTAAATGTGGGCCGAGGCGAAACCGAGGCACAAATACGTAAGTCCTTCATGCCTACTTGTGGCCAAAGCTTGTATAATAGTACTTTTCTCATATAATGCGCGGAAATTAAAACTTCAATAATTAGTTTTCAAAATAAATGACGAACAACGAACTACAATAATTTTTCACGACTTTGGTGCGTGAAAAATTATTGTAGTTTTTTTTTTCAATAAACAGTGTTCTATTTGCAAGATAGTTCGAAATTTAAATAAAACCTTTGGTAAGTTATCTCCTTGGTTGCCATATTTCGGAGTAAAATATAGTTCCATTTATAAATTACACAGTTCTTGTGAATAAAAAATAAAAATTATTAAAAAAATTACAAAACAAAAATAATAATGTAAAATTGTACTAAGTTGTAGCGACGGAAGTCGGTTTTTAACATGTTCAGTGTTTTTATTATTATTTTGGACTAATCTAGAATTGAAACTTGCTTCTAAATATTTAAAAATAATTTTAGAAAAACCTAAAAACTTTTAGGTACAAGCTTTTAATATTACATTGTCACGCGATATACATACGCATGCAAAATTTCAAGCTCAATCGGAAACCGGAAAGTGGGTCAAATTTAACTTGTAACATTTTACCCGAACAAACATACATACATTGCAAGTTAAATAAAAGCTTGTAACTTGTGCTTGTTTACAGTTCTGGTACTATTAAATTAGTCTTTTAAAACAAATCGACGTCGTAATGCTTATTAGATATCTGGGGGCACGGCAGTGCCCCCGCCAAGTCGAGAAAAAAAAGCGGCACGGCCGTACCATCCTTTTCTCGAAGCAGTTCAGGCCATTTTCGACCCCCCCACAACTTCGTTGTAGATAAACCTAGAAGCCTGAATTTTCTGTACCCAAGCAGGCATCATATAAGCACGGTATATTCCAAATTTCATTCAATTTGAACTAGTACTTTAAGAATTATAACTAGTCAAAGTTTCCTAATTTGTCACTCACTGACTGACAGATCATCAAAATTCCAAGGCACTTCTAGCCGACATAGAAGATTCAAATTTAGAATACAATTAGTCTTTAGTGTATAAAGCAAGGAAAAACTCAAACATTTTGCAATTTCGGTCCAGTTTTCTAGTTACACAAACTACTTAAATAACTTTGTAATCCCATATAAAATATATAGGATTACAAAGTTATTTATGCAGTCGCAGGACGGAATTCCTTGATTTACTAGTTTTTAAGGCGCAGTTCATGAATCAATGTAGTTTTCTACAAAAATAAGTGAAATCCCACCAAAAACATCCTGTAAAAACTAGCCAAGTCTCGATTGAGCTGCTTGTTTTTCTATAAAAAGTAATGAAATCTCTAAGCAAAGCCAAGCCTAGTCTAGGGTTCTTTACTGCGATTTCTTTATTATTATGGTTAGATTTTATGTGACTTGGCCGTTGACTTGGATGTCTCAAGGAGTAAATATGCATAAAGAATGTTCAACGGCAGGTCACATAAAATCTAACCATAATAATAAAGAAATCGCAGTAAAGAACCCTAGACTAGGCTTGGCTTTGCTTAGAGATTTCATTACTTTTTATAGAAAAACAAGCAGCTCAATCGAGACTTGGCTAGTTTTTACAGGATGTTTTTGGTGGGATCGTCTTTTCTTTTAATCAGTAGTTATAAAAGAAATATCTGTACCTAACTATTAAAGTCTAAGGTAATGGTATTTGGTAAAGAATTAAAAAAAACGAGATCAGTTAAGAACTATTTTATTCAAACTTAAAATCCTAAATTGTTCACAGTTAAACAAATTGGAAACGGAAACTGGCTGCTTGCAAATCCGCCTTGTGAACAAAGCCAAATTATATCAATAATAAACTATTTATAATAAACTTACTTACATTTCTTAAATTCAAATTATGCCTGTCACTGTTTTTAGGAAATAAATAAAAAAAATGAAAAACGTAAAAAAAATAAAAATAATAATAAACTTTACTATACCTTAGATTGGCACAAGTCTTAATAATTTTTATTAATTTTATTCAGACATTTATTTAGTTGAACTAAATAAATGTCTAGATAATATTTTTAAAAATAAGTAACTATATGTATATACATTACTGCAGCGGCCAGCAAAAGGGGCATTGATGGACGAACGTGTAAATGTGGGCCGAGGCGAAACCGAGGCACAAATACGTAAGTCCTTCATGCCCACTTGTGGCCAAAGCTTGTATAATAGTACTTTTCTCATATAATGCGCGGAAATTAAAACTTCAATAATTAGTTTTCAAAATAAATGACGAACAACGAACTACAACAATTTTTCACGACTTTGGTGCGTGAAAAATTATTGTAGTTTTTTTTTTCAATAAACAGTGTTCTATTTGCAAGATAGTTCGAAATTTAAATAAAACCTTTGGTAAGTTATCTCCTTGGTTGCCATATTTCGGAGTAAAATATAGTTCCATTTATAAATTACACAGTTCTTGTGAATAAAAAATAAAAATTATTAAAAAAATTACAAAACAAAAATAATAATGCAAAATTGTACTAAGTTGTAGCGACGGAAGTCGGTTTTTAACATGTTCAGTGTTTTTATTATTATTTTGGACTAATCTAGAATTGAAACTTGCTTCTAAATATTAAAAAATAATTTTAGAAAAACCTAAAAACTTTTAGGTACAAGCTTTTAATATTACATTGTCACGCGATATACATACGCATGCAAAATTTCAAGCTCAATCGGAAACCGGAAAGTGGGTCAAATTTAACTTGTAACATTTTACCCGAACAAACATACATACATTGCAAGTTAAATAAAAGCTTGTAACTTGTGCTTGTTTACAGTTCTGGTACTATTAAATTAGTCTTTTAAAACAAATCGACGTCGTAATGCTTATTAGATATCTGGGGGCACGGCAGTGCCCCCGCCAAGTCGAGAAAAAAAAGCGGCACGGCCGTACCATCCTTTTCTCGAAGCAGTTCAGGCCATTTTCGACCCCCCCACAACTTCGTTGTAGATAAACCTAGAAGCCTGAATTTTCTGTACCCAAGCAGGCATCATATAAGCACGGTATATTCCAAATTTCATTCAATTTGAACTAGTACTTTAAGAATTATAACTAGTCAAAGTTTCCTAATTTGTCACTCACTGACTGACAGATCATCAAAATTCCAAGGCACTTCTAGCCGACATAGAAGATTCAAATTTAGAATACAATTAGTCTTTAGTGTATAAAGCAAGGAAAAACTCAAACATTTTGCAATTTCGGTCCAGTTTTCTAGTTACACAAACTACTTAAATAACTTTGTAATCCCATATAAAATATATAGGATTACAAAGTTATTTATGCAGTCGCAGGACGGAATTCCTTGATTTACTAGTTTTTAAGGCGCAGTTCATGAATCAATGTAGTTTTCTACAAAAATAAGTGAAATCCCACCAAAAACATCCTGTAAAAACTAGCCAAGTCTCGATTGAGCTGCTTGTTTTTCTATAAAAAGTAATGAAATCTCTAAGCAAAGCCAAGCCTAGTCTAGGGTTCTTTACTGCGATTTCTTTATTATTATGGTTAGATTTTATGTGACTTGGCCGTTGACTTGGATGTCTCAAGGAGTAAATATGCATAAAGAATGTTCAACGGCAGGTCACATAAAATCTAACCATAATAATAAAGAAATCGCAGTAAAGAACCCTAGACTAGGCTTGGCTTTGCTTAGAGATTTCATTACTTTTTATAGAAAAACAAGCAGCTCAATCGAGACTTGGCTAGTTTTTACAGGATGTTTTTGGTGGGATCGTCTTTTCTTTTAATCAGTAGTTATAAAAGAAAAATCTGTACCTAACTATTAAAGTCTAAGGTAATGGTATTTGTTATAGAATTAAAAAAAACGAGATCAGTTAAGAACTATTTTATTCAAACTTAAAATCCTAAATTGTTCACAGTTAAACAAATTGGAAACGGAAACTGGCTGCTTGCAAATCCGCCTTGTGAACAAAGCCAAATTATATCAATAATAAACTATTTATAATAAACTTACTTACATTTCTTAAATTCAAATTATGCCTGTCACTGTTTTTAGGAGATAAATGCAAATTCTTACGAACGTAAAAAAAATAAAAAAAATAAAAATAATAATAAACTTTACTATAGGTACCTTAGATTGGCACAAGTCTTAATAATTTTTATTAATTTTATTCAGACATTTATTTAGTTGAACTAAATAAATGTCTAGATAATATTTTTAAAAATAAGTAACTATATGTATATACATTACTGCAGCGGCCAGCAAAAGGGGCATTGATGGACGAACGTGTAAATGTGGGCCGAGGCGAAACCGAGGCACCCATACGTAAGTCCATCTATGTCTAGTTGTGGCCAAAGCTTGTATTATAGTACTTTTCTCATATAATGCGCGGAAATTAAAACTTCAATAATTACTTTTCAAATCAATGACGAACAATAATACAATAATTTTTCACGCACCAAAGTGTTCATTTGTTTTTTTTTTTTCAATAAACAGTGTTCTATTTGCAAGACAGTTCGAAATTTAAATAAAACCTTTGGTAAGTTATCTCTTTGGTTGCCATATTTCGGAGTAAAATATAGTTCCATTTATAAATTACACAACAGATAATAATATGAGTTTACAACTTTGGTTTGGATTTTCATACATCTTTTGCCGGGTCAAAGTAATGCCCAAAATTCCAAGCATGTTTGAGAAAAAGTATATAAATATATACGTAATATCATTGCACCATCACCGCCTACAACAACTAAAGACAGATCTTTAGAGAGAAAAAAAATGAATAAGCCCATATATAATTTACTATTTTCAAGGGCCGTAACGTAGTCTTTATTTCTTAATACGAAAAGAACATCTCGATTGCTCAAACACAAGTACCATTAAACTAAAATACGACTTAAAGTCTACTTTAATCAGATCCAACGTACAATTAAATGCTCCGAAATTCGAATTGGTTTACGCTTCAAAATATCTTATGGGAGACATTAAAATTGTTTATCTTGGTTACGTGGCCCACCGCATGAATAAAGACGTAATTAAAAGAAAACTGGCAAGTGTGAGTGGGACTCACGCATTAAGGGTTCTGTATCACGAAATCCTAAAACACGACTGCCATGAAGGCCCTACAGATACAATTGCTTAGCAAGAAGTTCCGAAGTTTATGAATCTGTTTGTAGAAAGTAATCTCTGGAAGTACAGGACCGATTTCGAAAATTATTTCATGAAAGCTACATTATTCCTGGGTAACGTTGGCTATATCTACGTTTGCGCGCCGCTTGCGGCTCGCGCATCATTTACCCTCAAACCATAAAAACTATGCCCACGCAAGCGAAGCCCAGGGAAAAGCTAGTAACGATTAAAATTATAGAGCCCTGTCTAACACTTGCACTCAGGAGCAACCTAATGGACGCTGCCGATAGCGACATTATGGTGGCCACATACTGGGCAGGAGAGAGCGCCGTTATGGTGGCCACATACTGGGAAGGAGAGAGCGCCGTTATGGTGACTACATACTGGGCAGGAGAGAGCGCCGTTATGGTGGCCACATACTGGGAAGGAGAGAGCGCCGTTATGGTGGCTACATACTGGGCAGGAGAGAGCGCCGTTATGGTGGTCACATACTGGGCAGGAGAGAACGCCGTTATGGTGGCCACATACTAGGCATGAGAGAGCGCCGTTATGGTGGCCACATACTGGGCAGGAGAGAGCGCCGTTATGGTGGCCACATACTGGGCAGGAGAGTGCGCCGTTATGGTGGCCACATACTGGGCAGGAGAGAGCGCCGTTATGGTGGCCACATACTGGGCAGGAGAGTGCGCCGTTATGGTGGCCACATACTGGGTAGGAGAGTGTCATCGTAACGATAGAAGAAGAATAAATATACTTTAAGAAAACTAAAAAACACGCTTTTAAACACTTCGAACTAAAAAGTGAAAAATAATTCTATATATAAGCTGAAAACAATAATGAACGAAAAATACTACCTAGTATTATTGTGAAAAAATCGTGGGTTGCTCGATATATGGAAAATATGGCACAAAGCGTCCCACGCTTTTTTCATAATAATAGTAGTATTTTTCGTTCATTATTGTTTTCAACTTATAATAAGAATTATTTTTCACTTATTAGTTTGACGTGCTTTAAAAGCGTGTTTTCTCAGTTTTTTTAAATTATATTTATTTTTCAACATTTAGTTCAGGACAATGAGATAAACTTATGAAATTATTGTATTGTCACTGATTCTTGATAAATGTTCAAATTTTGATAATTCAAATCTGGTAGTTTAAAGCGAGGTATTAATTGGAACAGTTGTCTCTGTTTTTTTTTAAGTGTAAAGAGTAAAGAAAATAACCACACTTTTTCTTTTTTTTCATGGTTTTTCGTTTCAATCAAAAACTACAATGACAGTTTAAAATATAATAACAGTACTCACTTTGTATTATCATACCAAAAATCTGCATATTTTTTAAAAATTTTACTCCAATATATTTGTCATAACTAGAGTTGAAAGTAACGGTGTAGACCTTAACTTTGGGATTTTTTTCTATCGAGCCAAAACTGATCAATAGTGTTTCTAATAGCTTTTGACTTTAAGGAACATCATCAACAATAAGGGTATTTTTTCAACCTTGCATTTCCTTTCGTTTAGGAGTAATTGACATCAAAAATAACGAAAATCTGTAATATTACCGCCTTACTGTGTGTTAAAATCGAGTGAAAAGGAGTCGGTTACATACATAACAGGGTCATCCCATTGTCACCCATTGTTCACGGAACCTTAAAACGCCCTCATTCCACTTAGGATATTAATGTACAAATAAACATGGCGTAAACGATCAACATCAATGAAGGAAACAATTATATCAGTATATAAACATCTCTGTTTTATGACACTTCGTTTTCAATTGGAACTCGGTTTTAGGAACGAGTTTTAGGAATATTCTTCTATGTCTTGTTTACAGATATAAAAAAGAGATCATCAGTAATTTGTTTGTGAAGAAATGTTAACAAGATGTGACTTACCGCATCCGTGGCCTAATGGTTAAGTCCATTAGCTTCACATCAGGACGTCGTGGGTTCGATTCCCGGCGGAGTATAACTTTAAATTAGGTTTGGTTACCATACCACCATCTTATCTAAGTATTGCCACCAAACAACATTGATGTGTTCCGACTTGAAGATAAAATAGCCAGTTCTCCATTGCGTTGGGGAATCTTGGTGAGCCCGCTTCCATCGTCGGTATCATCATCACTTACCATCAGGTGAAATGATGCCAAGGGCTTACTAAATGTAAATGAGAAATAGACTTAAATGATACAATAATATAAAAAAAAAACGAGTGGCACTCGGGGACTGCCGCGGTAAAGCTATTGCATAGCATTTAATCAACTAATGCAATTATCATCATATCATATCAGCCACAAATCGTCCACTGCTGGACAAAGGCCTCCCCCAAGGATTTCCACGCATGCATTTTTTATCAACTTATGCAATTATAATTATTCATTATATTTTATTTATGCAGTATTTACCAGTACCATATAGTCCTTGGGGCGATGTTTATGTAATAAATTTACACTAAGAAAGTTACACCAGTAAAATTAATTGACTATGTCCTTTAGTACCGTAAATCGCTAATAGATGGCACTGTAAGTTTTTAGAACGCGGTACCGTTAGTTACGCTCGGCCTAGCTACATGGTAGGCGGAGGGGGTGGGGTGTTAGGTTTTATTATCGTTACGGAATTTATTGATTCGGTCGCCGCGCTCAAAGCTCGCGATAAAAGCTATACAATAGCTTAATAATAATAAAGGGTTTGACCGGAAATAAAGATGTACTTATTTATTATTTATTTATTTATTTAGCCCCACATTAGACCCACAAAACTGAATGATCAGTTTGTCGGTGGTTTTACGAACAAAAACTCAGTAGACTTTTACTTGTATAAATCTGTATTCATTTACAATATCCAAGCACAAATATTGAAACTTCCGTCGACTGATCTCATCGTAGACTGACTACCAACCGCTCAGTCCGTGAGCAGCAAACCTTGAGAGAGGTAGGGGTGGGGAAGATCCCACTCTTACCCCGAGCTGAGCTGATCACCAGCGCGTGACGGCCGACAATAGTGAGCAGTGTTGCCAATATAAAATTTGATTTTTCAACTTAAACAATAAATCACGACATTCGGCCATCCGCTTCAGTGCAACCCCCGGTGCACGCTCACAAAATAGTCAGTTGGTCTTCGTCAACAATCCTAACATTCATTGAAAGTCATATTTTACAATCTCACAAATTCTTAGATTTCTTACAACAATTATGATTTGAAATTAAAATCACCGAATCTCACAAATTCTCATATTAAACAGTTTTGTTTGGTGTAAATATATCTATTAAACTTTAGCTCATAGCATAGGAGAACCGACACTTTTACATTTTTTTTTTATTTACATTAATTAAATCACGACATTCGGTTAAGACACAAAATTAGATTCATAAAAATTTATACCTCCACAATCTACATTGTCTTTGTTATTCCACGGGCCTTCAGGAACTTATTTTTTTTAACAAGTCTTCCAGTTCTTCACAATTTAAGGCTATCTCAGATTAATGTTCTATAGTGTCATTGAAATACAATCTTAGACTGCTTCTTGAGATATCATAAACTATTAATCAAAGTAAGTTTGTCATAGACATATTCTGACCAATAATTAAAGCTGATGTAAAAAGAATTTCCGAATTTAAAACAGCAGTTAGAAGATTGAAGAATTAAAAAATAGTATAAGCCACGACACGATACCAGTAAACTTAATAAAAATAAGTAAAAATATATAGAGCGGAACGTTTAGTTTATTTCCAAAACTTATGTATTGATAAGATGTTTTCCCGGACGATTTAGAAATAGGCCATATTAATCCTAATTGTGTCTTCGACTGCATCAAAAATAAATTATGAGATAAAATATATCTAAGTAGCTGTCTTTCTGTAATTTCAGAAAAACTTGTTCATTCTTTTTACAACATTTTCTATTACTTATTTATAACAATCACATAAATAGTACGTCAATGGTAATTAAAAATTATGACGACATAGTTTAACATTTCAAACATTTTTAGAAATAGTCTCATTTTTGACAGTTGATAAAAAGGAAGTCAGATGACTAGTAAGAAGCAGCTGCCGGAATCCGGTATTGTTAAACTAATACAAACTATTATTTAAACAATTTTTTTTTATCACTGGGTATTTTTTTATAATCTTCGAATAAAATAGATGACGTCAACGGCCTAAATACTATGAGAAAAACCGTCACAGTACTAACGACGATTATGGAATGAATTCTGTTAATTTGTGTCATGTCACCAAAGAGTTTTTTATTTTATTTACATGCTTCATAAAAAACGGAACAATGCCAATTGTATTTTGTGTGATCTTACTGCTTTTAATAAACGTATTTTTTTTTGCTATTTATAAAAAAGGATCAAAAACAACTAAAGACCAATAGCAAAGTATTAGTACTAACGCCAATAGCGTTGTTGCCAAATTTCTCTAAAATACTTGAGAAACTCATATATAACTAATGTGATTTCTCAACTTGTAAAACATATTAAATTCTAATAATGAAACTAGTTACAAAATTGTCAAGGCCTAAACTAATGTCTAATTGTCATGAGTTAAAACAAACAAAAGCTTAGTTTCAGCTATTTTTTTTTTTATAGTGACCGCGGGTGATTTTTAGTGCAACACCTGGCAACCGGCGTCTATCATAATCATAATCATTTATTAATAAACAATAATTACACGTCAATTTCGATTTAACCAATTACATTAAAATACAAAATAAAAATATTAAAATACTTGATGTTAACATTAAATTAAAATACTGGATTGTAAAAACAGTCAGTCAATACAAAATAATAATAATATGTCATCATAAAATAAAAATTACCAAAAGATAATGTTATTTTAAATTTAGGAATTGATTCAAACTGTAAAAAGTGTGCTCGAGAAGCCAACGCTTTAACTTTGCTTTAAAGCTTGCCAGTGTGGGAGCTTCAGTGACATGAGTCGGCAGCTTGTTGTAGACTGATGGCCCCAACACATGAGTCGTCTTACCGAACTTAGCGAGTCTATCCCTTGGATAGTACGGCCAATTGTACCACACGATGAGAGATAGAGAAAGCGATAAAATAGAACAGACCTAGATGGATATGGAAAACAAAAAAAATAATGTATTAAACTCTTCTTAGATTTGTTCAAAGCTTTCGAGGGTGTATTATGTAAATCATTGTTCAATCAATTAATAACTATATGCACACGTGGAATGTGATGTTTAAAAGTTAACAAAATGAAAGTTATCGATTTTACGAAATTACTGTGACTTATGTGGACCTCGCGTAAATTAAATCTTTTTTTTGTTATGTTTACCCTCTGTTGACTAACATACAGTATAATATTTTGGGAAAATTCTGTAAACATTCAATCTATATTAGTGCTACAAAAGCAAGGTTTTCGAATTAACTTTAATAATTAAGCTGAAACACTGAGGACTATATTACCTACTTACTGAACAAAAAATATTATTGTTGAAGTCACAAACTATACAGAGGTAAGAGTGTATTTACATACTATTAGAAATTTGAATATTTTTAAGAAATAATAGTTTATATTTTAGGAAAACAAACTAAATTATGAGGAATTTACGTTCTAAATATAAATAATATTTATGTTCTGTTAAAGTGACTTCTTACATCTATTATTTAAATAAAAATTAAGTGCTGTCCCTCGGTAAACCCGAAAACAGCTGAACTGATTTGGCAAACTTCTTTCGAACATTTGCAACAGTTCAATCAAGGCTCCTATCCAGCATAATATATTTTGAAACAAATTTTTCATTTGTGGAGAAGGGGACAAAATTCACAATACTTCGTCGTAGGCAGAATCTCCACTGCCAATTTCTTTACTGACGTCCGAAAATCAATGAGGTGTTGACGTGGCTGATGTACTGTGACCGGCCTCTTCAACCATCCAAAAAGTCGTCGGAGAATCTGAGAGCTTTGACGGTATCTAGATATTTTGTCGTAACGTTGGTGACGGCGATGGAGACCTCCGCCGCCTCCGCTGTTGAGTCCGCCCTTGCTTATCAAGATCCTCCATTACCTCGGAGAGATTAAAAAAAAGCATTAGACGCTTGTTATATTATTATACAAGTAAGAAATGTGGCAATTGCAGGTATGTTGCCATTTCTGCCGAGGCATAATATAGGTATGGTGCTTCAATCAAACAAACAAACAAATAAATTAGAATAATAATAAAAAACTGAAAAACCGCAATTACCTCAGAAAACAGTTAAAGATATCGGAAATCTGACTGCATTTTTAAGGAAAACAAAGACTAGCCTATATTGGACGTTGTAACTACTAAGCAGTAATAGTGTACGGTTGACAACGTAATGTCAAGTTTTGTTCTATAGTAAGTATTTTATTATTCAGATTCCGATTCAACTAACCAGGATATAATGGGTTTCGCTTTGCGTATTTTCTTATCTTTCTCAATAACGACGGTATTTTCACGTATGCTCTAAAATAATCATTTATAACCAGGGGTTACTAGAATCATGATTGTTAATCTGTTCGTTTTGGACACGCTTGGCCTTGAGTTTTGAAATACTAAGCCTTTAAAACAAATCCGTAGGCGTACCAAGTTAGAAGTGACATATCTAGCCAGTTGATGCATATCCTACAGAGGCTCACTTGGCCCACAGTGACATACTTAGCCACTAGTTGCTATATAGGCACACTTGGCCCAAGGTGGCATACTTAGCCACATATCTACTTAGGCACACTTGGCCTAAAGTGACACATCTAGCCACTTGATAGATACCTACATATCTTATATAGGCGCACTTGGCCCACCACGTACGACGTGGGTACGTCACGACTAGGTAGTAATACCCTAGCTTCGATAAATAAATAAACATAATAAATCGATAACAGCAGTAATAAAATCGCAAGTATATTATAGTACATAAAATATTAAGTCAGTGTTGGCTGGAACAGATCCCCTTTTTGGATAAGTCTGCTTTCGTACAAATTTATATTTTGTTGTTCTTGTATTGTAATAAGAGTTTACAACCAAACAAACAAGTCTGACATACCTTCCGAGTATAATTTAATAAAATAATAATAAGTAATAGTAATGATGATTTACTATCTTTTTTTATATTGCAGTGTGGTACTGGAATTAAACTTTCCGACCAGAATAACATTCTAAAAGAGTTTCTATAATGATATACTCGTAGTCCACAAATGGCGGTTTATTAAACCAACGGGTTATACCTTTCCTTTTTAACCAATGCAAAATAATTTCGAAGAACAGTGATGTTTGTTAATTATTTTTTTGACATCGTTTTATCAAAACAGTTTTAACCTATCCTAAGAAATAGCTAGTTGTAAAGAAATATAATTTATTTTTGGTGTCCACGTTGACGAGCAAATATCACTTCACTTCCCACTTCCAATCTGTCGTGAGTCAAATCATTGTTTTCTCCGATACAGGTATTTACAATAGTTTCAAGAATTTTAAGAGACTGACTTTCCACTTCTAAGGTATATTTTGAGCCCATTAATTTTATTAGGTATCTTACTATTCTTATTTATACCACAGATTACTAAATAGTTACTTTTTATACTTCATTTTATTATCTTTCGACTGGTCCTGTCACAAGATGAAACTTATTAAAAATGAAACTTAAACGCGATAATTGTATAACAGGATTATTGCACATTACTTAATTCCAACTTCCAGCTATAAATAAAATAGGAACTGCCCACCTTTGACGAAGTCTTGGGTTTGGCATACATAGCCTTATACATGGGCACATTTGGCCCGTCTCAGTGACATACCTAGTCACTGTGACATCAACCAGACTATCTATGGGCTGCTTAGTTATATGAGGACTCACCTGGTCCGGTATGTACTCGTATGACACACCTGGTCAATATGAGGACTTACTAGGTCCAATATGTATGACACACCTGCTCATTGAACTCGTCTATGCTATGCCTAGTTATAAATAAACTAACTTTGAAAATAACCATCATTTTAATGTCACAATGTCTTAATTATTTGTCATACCCTCAGTTTAAAATTTCAAACAATGTGCTTTTCTCAAATTAACAGCAATGCAAGATGCTATTGAAGAACAGTGGCCCTTACAATAACATTTACATCGTTTTCCAGACTAAAATTGTCAAAGAGTAGCCTTGCGCAACGATAGTCCGGCAAGTAGCAATTTTAAATAAGTAGATTATTAGCCGCCATTCGAAGTTTGTGCAAGTTATCATTGAAGAACAATGGTCCTTGCAATGATATTTACATAAACCTACCAGAACAACGTAGTCAATAGAGTAGCCATGATCAACGCTGATCCGATTATGACGAACAATTACCCGTTTCTATGTTTGAATTCGAATAACTAAAATAAATTTATGCAATATATCATCGTAAGACAATGGTCGTTACGATCAAAATTGCAAAAACTTACCGGAAAAACGTTACCAAAGAGTAGCCTTGGCCAACGCTAATCCGATATTCGTAGTTATTCAAAACGTAACACTAAAGATTTTATGATTTTAACGCAGAAGGTATGACAATATAACTACTTAATAAAACACGTGCACTCATATCTTTTGTACAGTTTAAAAAGTTACATACCTTTATGGGCTGAGGGTAGTGTCCCGCTTCTGAGTTTTTACGAACAAAAACTCAGTAGACTTTTACTTGTATAAATCTGTATTCATATACAATATCCAAGCACAAATATTGAAACTTCCGTCGACTGATCTCATCGTAGACTGACTACCAACCGCTCAGTCCGTGAGCAGCAAACCTTGAGAGAGGTAGGGGTGGGGAAGATCCCACTCTTACCCCGAGCTGAGCTGATCACCAGCGCGTGACGGCCGACAATAGTGAGCAGTGTTGCCAATATAAAATTTGATTTTTCAACTTAAACAATAAATCACGACAGTGGGAATCTATTTATTTCATTACATTTATAAGTATTTTTAGGGTTTCGTACCCAAAGGGTTAAAACGGGACCCTATTACTAAGACTCCGCTGTCGGTGCCACTGTCCGGGGTGTGGTTCAGGTTTGCGTGTCAGCTCGGAGTTCGTCACAAAACAATCGACTCGGTTTGAAAATCCTATTAATGTTATAAACGCGAAATTTGTATGTATGGATTGTTACTGTTTCACGCAAAAACTACTAAACGTATCTGGCTGAAATTTGGTAGGTAGACACATTAGGACCTGGATTAACATACAGGCTACTTTTTTCCACAGCTTACGCACTGCGCACTCTCGGAGACAGTTAGGTATAGAAACTATGTTTATGCGAGTGAAGCCGCTGGCAAAATCTAGTAAATATGTTAATGTGTAGGAGTTGCCGTTGCCGAATGTAGCAAGGAGGATTGACATATGAATAAAGAGAAGGAGTTGAATGGGCTCCGACATTAGTGTAATCACTTTGTGCGGAAAGTGATTTTTAAGTGATAGGTTTTTCACACGCTCAGCCATTGCGGAAAATGATTTTCATACGTTATTTCGCACACTCAGTCCTTGCAAAAAGTGATTTTCATACATTTTTCCGCACGTTCAAACCTTGTGGGAAGTTTTTTCGTAATTTTTTTGGCACGCATATTTGTATGACCACAAAGACCTATTTTTTGCATTGTTCCCAAAAAAAAAATTGCTTTCCGAGCAGGTGTAGTAAAAATATTTCTATACTTCCAATACAAAGGTCATCAAAAAGTGGATTAAATTTTGCACACGATAAGATCGCGTAGGGAAATTCCGAGCATAGCTCGCTCCATTGCCCTTTGGGTGACCTTGAGCCTTCTTATGAGGCCCATAATAAGCGACCATACTCGATTGAATCAGAAATGAGGAACGAGATCCGCAGGAGAACCAAGGTAAGCGACATACCTCACAGAATCGCTAAAATAAAGTGGCAGTGGGCAGGGCACATAGCTCGTAAAACAGATGGCCGTTGGGGTAGTAAAGTTCTCGAGTGGCGAGCGCGCACCGAAAAACGTAGCGTAGGCAGGCCTCCCACACAGTGGACCGACGACCTGGTGATGATTGCAGGAAACCGCTGCATGCGGGCAACGCACGACCGGTCGTCGTGGAAATCCTAGGGGGAAGCTTTTTTCCAGCAGTGAACATTTGATGATGATGATGACACGATAAGAAAGAGAATGGATGAATGAATTATATGGGAAGCCCAATTATTCTGCAATTCAGTATATTCAGTATTATTCTGTACTTTATTTGTTAGTATCTATCTATCTATTTCTATTATAATATAATAAAACTGTAACGGGGCCGTGTCTGTACATGAAATATTTTTGGAAAATAATAACTGTGGTGGACATTACTAACGATACAGAGGCCAAAACAACAACTTTTGGAATTTTTGTCTGTCTGTCTGTATGTTCGCGCATCACGCAAAAACTACCAGGCCGATTTTGATGAAATTTTGTATGGTGGTTCCTTATAGCCCGGGTTAACATATAGGATACTTTTTATCCCAGAAAATTCAAGAGTTCCCGTGGGAAAATCAAAAGTATTCATTTATAGAGTGGCTCACCACGCAAATGTGGCTTGACCTATTACAATCAAATTTTACACGTTAATACCCTTATCGCGAACTAAAACTGGGACATTGTGAATCCCAAAAAAATTAGGGTTCCTACAGGAATGCAAAAAATTGTATCTTTAGAATGACTCAACGTAACAATATGAAACCTTTACATTGGGATGGGGTGTTTTGACCATCATTGTATAGTCGGGTATTCTTTATCCCGGAAAACTAAAGAGGTCCCGTGGGAAATTATCTATCGATACCTACAATAATAACAATAGAGTACTTTTTTCTATATAATAGCTACACATACCAAACATTACAATCATAGTAGCAGAATGTCAATAGATGGCACTGCAGGGATAATAAAACGCGCTTAAGTTGTATTAAAACATTAAAATATTATTTCATACTTTTTACGGATTTCTTTTATGTATTTTTCAGCATACGCTACTTTAAACTCTGGAACTATGGTACGTAGCGATGTGTTTCATAGACGAACAGAGAGGTATTTTTTTACAGATTCCAATCGTGTAAAAAAATAAAAACACATAAATCGAGTTTAACATCTTTTAACAGGAGGCACAGATATGGGAACTCTTCTGACGGCGACTATTTGCGTGTGGCAGTTGCTCTCCGCCTGCAATATCAATATCTGTGAACCTCATCAATGTATTTGCGGGTCCTCGGTGGTGGCAATTGGCCATCACTCACTGAGTTGCAGTCGTGTTTGTGAAGATTACCACATCACCAATTCCTTAATGACCTCACTCGGAGGGCACTGGTCTCGGCCAGATGGAATATTCCATCTTTGATGCAGCCGCCGGCCGGGCTTTACTCGATCTGATGGCAAAAGGCCGGAGGGTTTAAACAGGTGCTATGGCAGAGAGGAACGTGTCTGCTTTGGGAAGCCACTTTTTCTGCCTCACTCCTCACCCGTACGGTACTGCTGCTCAATTTGCGGTGAGAAAGAAGCATAATAAGTACTCGGTCTTGGAGGCAAATTACTGCTTTGTGCCGCTGGTCTGTGAGACAACCGGCTGCTGAACCCTCAGAGGCCTTTGCCTTCACAAAGAAGATTGGCCTTCGCCTTCGAGAGAGGAGATGTGACGTGAGGTCCTACCTGCTGCTAAGGTTGTCTATTGCCATCCAGCGCGGCAACGAGAAGTGCGTCTTGGGCTCCTTTGGAGCTGATACGACTCGAGGATTTGACCCATATTAATATTGTTAGGAAATTTGATTACTAGATTGATATATATTTCATCATATCAGTTTATATACGTCCCCACCAAGGGGCTCGACCTGCCCTGAGTTAGGGCGATCTGGCCTTAGACGATCACGCGGGCCCATTGCGGGTTGATTGACTTCACACATAAGCTTCGAATTTCTTCGCAGGCGTGTGCAGGTTTCCTCACGATGTTTTTCTCACCGTAAGAGCGTCGGATAAACGTACGTACCAGTATGAAATCGATATTCGTATAGATATTGGTAAGTAGCAGGATTCGAACCACGGCCTTCCGGACAGGAGGTATTAGCCCTAACCGTTTTGCCACCGACGCTCTATATTTTATTTAAGATTTAGAAATCCTTACTTTATATTATAAATGTGAAAATGTGTTTGTTTGTTTGTTACCTATTCACACTTCAACACCTCTACCAATCTCGATGAAATTTGGCATGCAGGTAGCCTGTATCACTGGGAATGAAATAGTCAACCTTTTATCTGTGGAAATTATCATAGTCCGATGCAGTTCCTGAGGAAACTAAAACTATACTCTATGTTCGTTTTATTTAAAATCGTAATGAAAAAATGGATTGGTGTGATTTTTAGCACAGAGATGAGGTGGAAAATGATATAATTTACTAATAAATATATCCTGACATAGTTCCCGAGGGATCTGGGGACAACTGTTTTCTACGCTCGCGCACGTCGGTGGCGTCGCAACGGAGCAACGGATTAAAGTGATTTTTTGTATAGAATTTGTTGAGGGGGTGGGAAGTGACAAAGACTGCTAATCCGAATAGCCCGATACAGTTCCTGAGGTACCTGGAGAAAACTCATGTCCACGCTTGCGAGCTGATTGCGGCTCGCGCACCACTCACCTTCAAAAAGAGTCATAAAAGCTATGTCCACGTGGGCGAAGCCGCGGGCAAAAGCTAGTATAAAATATGATAATAGCTTTATATGTTTTAGTATAAGTTTAAAATGATTATTGATTATTCTTTTTTTTTCTGTTGTTGTTGCTCGCGTACTACCTGGCTTCTTGTTTTTTTTTCCCGAGCACTAGGTTGTCTGGTAGAAATCGCTTTCAGCGATAAGACCGCCTAAATTGTACGTCTCTTAGTTTTAATTAAAATTTTGCATATGTATTTTGTATTTTGATGTACAATAAAGAGTTATTTGAATTTGAATTTGATTTTTTAGGAAGAGTTGTTCAGTTTCACAAGTAAAAGGCCCTATGTAATACTGCTACCCCCTTTGTTACGCCTTTTTTAAGTATGCTAGGTATCTACTATACTTAACTTATTTCTTAAAAATGTAACTGCAAGATCTGAAACAGAATGCCGTGCCGTGATGGATGCCAATAAGACATTATTGGCTGGGGTTTAACGCGTGCATTTAAAAGTACAATCTATGTACCTCACGCGATCAAAGCGATGCGCCGGCGCCTCTGACTGTGTCTCTCTCTCTCTGGTGATTCTTAGGTCGTGTTTATACTGAATATTGATTTTACACATTTTTTAAGCTATTGCATAGCTTTTATCGCGGGCTTTGAGCGCGGCGACCGAATCAAGAAATTCCGTAACAAAAATAACCTAACGCCCCACGAGTTCTAAAAAACTTACAGTGCCATCTATTAGCGATTTGCGGTACTAAAAGGACTTATTCAATTTTACTGGTGTAACTTTCTTAGTGTTAATTTATTACATGAACATCCCGCGCCCCAAGGACTATATTATGATACTGGTAAATACTGCATAAATAAATAATTATAATTGCATAAGTTGATAAAAAATGCTATGCAATAGCTTTAAAGCGGAAGTCCCCGAGTGCCACACGTTTTTGTTTTATTTTAAAAGCGTCGGTGGTGCAACGGCCTATCCGGGAGGTCGTGGTTCGAGTCCTGGCACGTACCAATGTGTTTTCGAATTTCTATCTCATAATATGTACGTTTATCCGACGCTCTTACGGTGAACACATCTGTGGAGAAACTCGAAGGTAGTGTGTGAAGTTGACCAACCTGCACTGGGCCCGCGTGGTCGCCTAAGGTGCGATCGCCCTAATTCAGGGTAATTAAGCCCCTCGGTGGGGACGTATATATGAGCTTATGTGTTTATTTTATTGAAATTCGGGAATCTTACAGCAAAATATTTTTATTTGTTACCAAACAATCTTTAAGGATAAGATTAATCCAACCCATTCAGGTATGACCGCAATGATGGTCAGTTAACCCAGTGATCGACGCAACATTGAAAGTTGATAAAAACGGAAGTTGTTAAAATCGTTAAGCCCGCTTTTATTAGACTCATAGTTGCATGTATAAACTTGACCATTTCCGTGCTTCGCAAGGCTTTCCTTGGTGACGGTTGCTATCGTTAGATAGCAGTCATTTAGTCACGCAAGACTAAACTAAACTAAATCAGCATTATATCAGACGAAGGACGTCCACTAGTGGACAAAGACGTCCCCCAAGTGTTTCGACAACGACCGGTCTCCAGCGGCTGCCCGCGACCTCCACCAGATCGTCGGTCCTATACTAAACTAAATACTTATCTTTATATAATCCTGTGATCGGAGTTTCCCTACGCGATAGAATCTTAGATGAGCAGATCCGTAGGAGAACCAAGGTTACTGGCATAGCTCACAGAATCGCTAAACTGAAGTGGTGGTTGGCGGGGCACATAGCTCGTAGAACAGACGGCCGTTGGGGCAGTAAGTTCTCGAGTGGTGACCACACAACGGAAAACGTAGCGTGGGCAGGCATCCCACTCGGTGGACCTATGACCTGGTGAGGGTCAAGGGAAGCCGCTGGATGCGGACGGCGCAGGACCGGTCTTCGTGGAAATCCTTGGAGAGGCATTTGTCCAACAGTGGACGTTTTTCGGCTAATATGATAAAATAAAATTAAGTGTCATAATAATTTGGACCTTACGCAGCGGGATAGCGAGGATTAGAAGCCTTTAAAATGTGGTGCTGGTTGGGTATGGAAACGATCAATGGGACAGAAAAGAAACTAATCAAGAAGGAGCCTAAAGAGATTTTTCGTTCATCGACGCGACAATCTGAAGCAACCCTTATAAAAGTCGTGTGCAGAGCCCTTTACATCTTTGGACCTCTATTTAATTGGCTGGTTTTGAGTGTTGTTAAGCCGCCTTCACACGTACATTTGCTCATACCTTAACGTATGGAATCCTTTTTCGATAACTCAAACATCTGGCTCGCATTAAAAATGTACACGGAATTTACGACTATTTTGAGAATATACCTGTGAAATAAAATGAACTGAAATTATTGTTATGACTGGTTACCGTACTTAAATATCATCGCACATAATAGGCTTTTAAAATTTAATTCGATCCTTAAGTACTTAATGAAGTTTCATTAAATGTTATGTCGCGACAAATTATTTTCCATGAGCGACTACTAATTTGTGGACTTTGTTTAAATAACTACTTACTAATTCTTGTCCTTAAACGTTTTTATTCCCATTCAAAATACTTTTTGCTCTTAAAACTTCACTTAAAAGCTTTTGATAGATATTAGCTTAATTTTTAGGATCAAAGATCAATCAAATTATGATAAATGTAGAAAAGAGCGTTCTATTAAACAAAAAAAAAGTAAAAAATGTTTATTTGCAGAAGGAACACCATACTTAGTTTTTTAACAAAAACCCCACACTAGGCAACTTGCCTGTATCATGGTAGTTGATTAAGTACGCTTTAGAGCACAGTATTACAATATAGCGGTTTACAGTAGCGCAACGAATGTAATTACGCGGAGCAACGGAAGGGTACTTGCGGGGTAGCGGGCGGCGGGGCACTGCCATACTGCAGACTTCGTGAGCTGGCCAGGCTGAGTACAGGCACACCCTGGAATGAGTAAACAAACCAAATGGCGGTGAAATCCTATAGGTTCGACAACCAAACTGTAACCAATCTGTATCGATTTGGGTGACGAAGGGTTGAGGTCGCAATCTAGAGAGCGGCAGGGAGTGTCCATACTGTATGTTAGTACTAATATATAGGTATATAGTTTGCTACAGGTATGGGCTAGTATGTGCGCATCGTAAGACATCAAAGGCGTTGCGCTACTGTAAGCCTTATCGTAGTACTGTAAGCGTCGTTTGCGCAATGGTTAGGGCCGCTACCTCCTGTCCGGGAGGTTGTGATTCGAATCCTGCCACGTACCAATATGGTTTTGAATTTCGATTTCATATAAACGTTTATCCGATGCTCTTATGGTGAAGAAAAACATCGTGAGAAAACCTGCACACGCCTACGGAGAAACTCGCAGGTTGTGTGTGATGTCGACCAACCCGCATTGGGCCCGCGTGGTCGACTAAGGCCCGATTGCCCTAGTTCAGGGTAGGCTTTTCGGCTGCAAAAGAATGGTGTTTTTGTCTACAGTATTTTCTTAATTAGTTAAATTTCAAGTTATTTATTTATGTTGTACTAACATAGTTTTTTGAGTAAAATTGTAAATTTGTAACTAACATATTATGGACTGTAATTGTCTGAAAGTAAACTGCATTTAATTTAATTTAATTGAGTCCCACGGTGGGGACGTATATGAGCTGATATGATGATGATGAATCCATTGAAAAGAAACAGTTCCTTTAATTCATGATTAAACGAACTTACCTAAGTTCTATCATAATTATATGAACTGATTCGTCCGAGGAGATTAGCAATGAGTATATTATAGGAACTGCTTCGTCCGAGGAGATTAGCAATGAGTATATTATAGGAACTGCCTCGTCCGAGGAGATTAGCAATGAGTATATTATAGGAACTGCTTCGTCCGAGGAGATTAGCAATGAGTATACTATAGGAACTGCTTCGTCCGAGGAGATTAGCAATGGGTATATTATAGGAACTGCTTCGTCCGAGGAGATTAGCAATGAGTATATTATAGGAACTGCTTCGTCCGAGGAGATTAGCAATGAGTATATTATAGGAACTGCTTCGTCCGAGGAGATTAGCAATGAGTATACTATAGGAACTGCTTCGTCCGAGGAGATTAGCAATGAGTATATTATAGGAACTGCTTCGTCCGAGGAGATTAGCAATGAGTATATTATAGGAACTGCTTCGTCCGAGGAGATTAGCAATGAGTATACTATAGGAACTGCTTCGTCCGAGGAGATTAGCAATGAGTATATTATAGGAATTGCTTCGTCCGAGGAGATTAGCAATGAGTATATTATAGGAACTGCTTCGTCCGAGGAGATTAGCAATGAGTATATTATAGGAACTGCTTCGTCCGAGGAGATTAGCAATGAGTATACTATAGGAACTGCTTCGTCCGGGGAGATTAGCAATGAGTATACTATAGGAACTGCTTCGTCCGAGGAGATTAGCAATAAGTATATTATAGGTACTAAATTGTTAAGCTCAAATCAAACAGCTAGAGATTCGCATAAAAAGCCTTCCACACGATTGTCTGTATTTTTCTCGTTTCCGGAGAGGAACTGATTCCCGCTTGCCACCCATACCTGTTCGCCAGGGGTCGCCGACGGACGCAGGTGGCCTAGTTAGGGCTCCGGCCGGCCAGGTGCCCTAGATGTTCTATAGCTAGTTAGCAACTTAATTTTATGATTTTTGTATGGAAAAGTTACATAAAACGTTTTTAACCGCTACCGTAGCATAATGTTTAGTCCATTCGCTTCACACGAGGAGGTCGCGGGTTCGATTCCCGGTGGGGTCAACATGTAAGACTCGGTTTGGTTGGTGGTAGGGCATTTTGTAAGCCCCCTTGACTAGCTACCACCATCTTATTTAAGTTTCGAGAATCTTGGTAAGCCCGCTTCCATCTTCGGCATCATCGTCACTATCAGGTGAGATGATGCCAAGGGCTTACAAATTATAAATAAAAAAAAGACGAGTGAGAGTGTTCTATTTTGAAGGAACATTTTTTTTTCCTTTTATGTTAGTGATTTAGGTAGTGTAAGATTTTTCTGTGTATCAAAGTAGGCCAAGGTCTTCTTTTGCAGTTTTTTTAAATGGAATTCCGTAGTTAAACTAGACACGATGTGTCCGTCTGTTTGTCTGTCTGTCTGCCCGTCGGTATGTTGCAGCCGTTTTTCTCAAAGACTATAAAGCTATAAAGATGAAATTTGGTATGGTCATACAAATCTATGAAACCTATTAAATTAAACAATAAAATATGTAAAAATTTGGGTACCTCCACTTACTACCCCTTAATACTAGATGTAAATACGGGCTAATATTTTTTGTTCATTTACCCTTTTTTGAAAAATGAATTTCTTTGAATGGGTCTCTCAAAACTACTGAATGTTTACTAAGGTAATCTTCACCAGTTCGTCGGTCCACCGTGTGGGAGGCCTACCTATGCTACGTTTTCCGGTGCGAGGTCTCTACTCGAGAGCTTTGGTGAAGATCGCGGGAAGCCTATGAATGCGGGCATCGCAGGACTGGTCGTCATGGAAATCCTTGAGGAAGGCCTTTGTCCAGCAGTGGACGTCCTTCGGCTTATCTGATGTTGATGATGATGATGACTACTAACCTTGGATAGCACGGTTAATTGTGCCACACGATAAGAGAGAGATGAGAACATATTTAGTTTCGAAGGATGGTGATAAATTCAATATCAATCTTTAGAAACATTTTATTATATATGTATTATTTCGTAACATTTTATTTTTATTTTTTTAATCTGCAGCCACCCGCATTTAGCCTTTTACCTACTAACTCCTACCGGTTACCTTACTTTTACCTACTAACTCCTACCGGTTACCTTACTTTTACCTACTAACTCCTACCGGTTACCTTAAGGTTGCCTGAAAGAAATCGCTAAAAGTTGCACTGTACATATTTATTAAGTTTCTTTAATGCTTTTTCTGGTATGCAATAAAGGATATTTATTATTATTTATTATTTTTATAGAGCCTTGCATCAAGAATCAAGACCGGACGCAGATGTATTCACGGCACGGATGTTACGGTCATCCCGTGCCCAAAACAATACATGTATACATGACAAGTGGGAAGTTAAAAATAAACACAGAAAATGAAAGTGAAGACTGGATAATTATCATGATCCACTTTCTTAGTATTGTTGTGATTTACTTTTGTTTTCACACAGAACAGCGGTACCAATAACTATAAATTGAAAATTTAAGGAGCGTCAGTGGCGTACGGCTAAGGCCGCTGCCTCCTGTCCGGGAGGTCGGGGTTCGAATCCTGCCACGTGATTTCGAATTTAGATTTCATATATACGTTTATCCGACGCTCTTACGGCGAAGGAAAACATCTTGAGGAAACCTGCACGCGCCTGCGGAGAAACTAGCAGGTTGTGTGTGAAGTCGACCAACCCGCACTGGGCTCGCGTGGTCGACTAAGGCCCGATCGCCCTTATTCAGGGTAGGCTCGACCCCTCGGTGGGGACTTATATGAGCTGATATGATGATATACAGTGAAGTAGATGAGATAGTGGCTGTGCTTCTGGTTTCTCTCATCCTGTCGTGTTACCCTTTTTTTTCTTCTTATTCAGGGTTTGACTCCCGCTCCGGATCCTTCCTGGTGCAAAGGATATCTACAGCGATGAAGCGTAGCTATCTCATAGGGACCTTTGCACTAGGAACTATCAAGGGTGGGCTATTTTTATTATGGACTAGCTGTTGCCCGCAACTTCGCCTGCGCAGATCCCGTTTTTTTTGCCGTTCCCGTGGGAATTTCCCAAAATTCTTCCTTAGCTGATACCCACGTCCTAATTGCTATCTGAATTCCAAATTTCAGCGAAATCCGTTCAGTGGTTTTGGCTGTGCGTTGATATACCAGTCAGTCACCTTTTCTTTTTATATGCAGGGTATAACAAAAGTGGTGTAGGTCCCGTTAAGGGGTTTTTGCTCATCATACTGAACAACTTTTGTTCTACGAGTTTGCTGAAATCGCAAAAAAAATATTTTTACTACTCATACAAATCGATCAGCTGATTGACCTATTCTGTACATTTTAGTATGGAGGGTCCAAATTTTTTTAAGAATGGTGTATGGGTTCCTTGGGGAAAGTTGTTCAGTGTGACGAGTAGAACCCCCAGTAACGGGTCCTACACATTTTTTTTACATCCTGTATACGGACAAATTGTATTTGCTTGATCATATTGTATTTTAAATATGCCTAATGAATATTATATTTAAACTTTTTTACAAGAAATGTATGTGGAATCAAGACATAAAAGAAATCTTACAGAATTAAAGTGATAATTCATAAGCCATGTTTCTTATGACAATATTTTAATCTTAATACTAATATAATTTTAAGCTTAAAGAAAACTACTTTTAAAATTATTTTAAATTTATTTTCCCTTAAGTGGGTAGGTACATTAATCACGAACTCTTTTTTTATTTTCTCATTAACTTTAATTTTTTTTTTCAAAAAAATATGTAATAATGGTATAGTATATAATCATTAAACCAATTCATATTATAAATACGAAAGTGATTTTTTGATTCAAAATCCAAATTAAACCCTTTTTTTACATGAAAAAGTGTCTCCCGCACAAAAAATGGTATTGGGGTTCAATCCGGAACTAACCGGCGCGCCGTAATTTGAAGGGGTGCCAATTAAATTTATAAAAATTTCGGAGGTACAAAAATGTGGGTCAAATAATACATAGTTTTATAACGCATTCACTCTCACATTAATTTTATATTTATGACACAAATTCCATAGTGATTCGGTGCGCCATATTTTCTTAGGTGAACTATACTTAGATTTCATATCGTTTGTACCTAGTATTTCTATAGATTAACAAGTTTTGCCTAGTAAAGTCTGTTTATATCTATTATAGGTACTAATCTAAATATATATAACTCAAAGGTGACTGACTGACTGACTGACTGACATAGTGATCTATCAACGCACAGCCCAAGCCACTGGACGGATCGGGCTGAAATTTGTCATGCAGGTAGATGTTATGACGAAGGCATCCGCTAAGGAAGGATTTTGGGAAATTCCCACGGGACTCTGCGCGGGCGAAGCTGCGGGCATCCACTAGTATAATATATACACACATCAACTTTACCTAATAGTGATATTTTTTGACTTTCCATACAAAACATGGTTTTTTGAAGAAAAATATAAAAAAATACTTAGGAGATGTGTAGGGTAGAAACTTTCGAGATGAGTAAGCTATATTTACCTTCTCAGTTCTTGTATTAATTTTTTTTCCACAATTGAATTACTTTTAAGTGGATTTTGTCAAAATATACGGAAAATGAAAATTGTGTTTTTATATTGTCACTAGCTGACCCGGCGAACTTTGTACCACCTTACACTACACTACCCTACCCTATACTACGCCTCCGGACACTACCCTATACTACCCTAAACTACAATTTCTTTTCAAGAAACCATGCATCAAAAAATTAAAATATCCCTAGGCAACGTTTAGCGGTTACTAGGCTATGCAATGGGCACTATACTTAACTGCTTTAACTATAGTTACTTTGCTGACTTAGAGCGCCTCAAAATACTTACATCTTGGCTTTTTCCTCAAGAATAATCAGCCAATCAGCTATCTGAGCGTCAGCGCAGGCGCTGGCCCTCCTCACTGCGATGACTGGGTTGTTCAACACTGCGTTATCGTCTTGGTCGTAGTTCTTTAGAACTTAATTAATTTGAGTGCATTTGTCTGCACCCCACCTGATTGTAAGTGCCGATGCAGCCGAGGATGTAACACGCAAGCTCAAATAGTGCCTATTCACTCTCGACTTGAAGATTCCTTAATTGTAGGAATCGGGGAATACAGACGCCGGCAGGGAATTCCACTCCTTGGCCGTTCGCATCATGAACGAAGAAGGAAAACGCTTCGTGCGTAAAGGTGGAACATTAACGACAAAGGTACATACCTCATGTCACTAAATAATATGAAACCAAGAAGACTTTAATTACATCTTGTACTGCAATATCTATCACTCCGTTTAGGCTAAAGGTCATACATAAAAGTTACATACATACATACACCCGAACAACACCTCACTTAAGAGCGTATTACGAACTGATTACGAAATCGTTTACCATACAAACTTAAGATTACTACTTCTTTAAAATGGATGGGCCGATTCTAATGAAACTTTATACACAAAAGCAAGGCACAAATTCTAGTTTGCGGATAGATTACATTTCCAAAAACATCGTGTTGTCAATATATAAAAGTGATTTAAGGTTTTCATAGTATTATTAAAATTCTCTAATCTTTTTTTTAAATAAAGTATTTTGAAAAAATAATCTACACAAAATAGAACTTCATTACTTGCTTATGTGTATAAAGATTCATTAGAATCGGCCCATATATTTTAAATAAGTAGTAATTTCAAGTTTGTATGGGAAACGATAATGTGAATATGCTCTAAAGGCGAGCCATCGATTAGAGCCGTTGTCTCTGTCTTTTTCTTTACGCGTAAAGAGTAAAGAAAATAACCATACTTTTGCCTTTTTTAATGTTTTTTTTAGTTTATTAAAAAAATACAATCATTTAAAAAACATCCAACTGGCATATTAAAGTGTATGTTTAGACTAATAGACTAAGAAAATTTGGAGATACTAAATCGGTCTGGTGCGCCTGTAGAATGCAAATATATGTTTTAAAAGAGGTTTCTTTGATTTGTTTTTTTCTGCAATAAAAGTTAACGAATCTTGTTTCTGAAACGGACAAAATAAAGTCATTAAAATGAAGAATCAGTTTACAAAATATTACTTTCATATTATCCCTGTGACCTAAATTTCCAATCCGTCGCCTAAAGTCTTTAAGATTATTCAATACGAGCAGGTTGATACATGTTTAAATAATATCGAACGTAAGTCTATTCACTTTAAGTTCAAATCAATGCGGGCTTCAACGCGGCTGTTACGTTGAAACCGAACGCCCAATTCTCGATTTTTACATGTTTTTATTACTTTTCATCACTTTCAAATAAGTTTTTAAAAATGTGTTTAATTTAAATAAAAGGTCTTAAAGTCACCGATGTTTGAGTGTTGGTTTAATTCAACAATAACTAGGTATTTGTTTTCCAGAAAATTTTCAATTTATGCCAAAAACTGTATATATTTTTTTTACATCAAAAGTGGTAATATTTTTAAATATATAAGGTCTAACAAAATTAGCTGAAACTATTTTAACTGGTGCTTCTGCCCATGCAACTGAACAACTTTCCCTATGAAACCCATAGTCAAATCTCAAAAAAAAATTGTGAACTTCCCATACTAAGTTGGCTAATCAGCTGATCGAGTTAGTATGGGAGAGCGAATTTTTTTTTGCGATTTGACTGTGGGCTCCATGGGGAAAGTTGTTCAGTTTCATGGGTAGAAGCACCAGTTAAAATAGTTTCAGCTAATTTTGTTACACCTTATATAATTTACTTAAAGTAATAAAAAAATGATTTAATTGAATACAGTCAATTAAATCAAGTTTTTATTACTTTAAGTATATTATATATATTTTTCATGGTGATAGCTTTACACAGTATTTCAATATTTTGAATTGAATATTGTCATTCGACCCATCTAAAGGCCTTGACCGCACTTTGGCAGTCTCGTAAAAATTGATATCATCTGCTCACATTAAGCAACCTTCCATCTAATGCAACTTTAACCGCCCATAAAGTAAACAAAACACGACTAATGACCAACGCCGTACATTTTGTGAAATTCAATTAGTACCGCATTCTCACTCGCGGCGGTATCTAGCTCCATCCATCAAAAATCACCGCCATAGACTACCATGTATGCTCTGTCCCTTTCTTGTAATTATCAAATTTCATACGAACGTAAGGGACAGAAAATTTTATTCTGATTTGATAGTACAGGCCGGTCACAAATCATTTTAAATCTGACTCTACAACAATCACCGCAGTGATATGGTAAACAAAATAGTATAAGATAGATAAATAATCTTCATAGTACACGTTATATTCATAAAATTATAAATAAACACAATATAAAACCAAAATATTATTTAGGTATTTTAGCTGAACAATTTGGGAGGTCTTATCGCTCAAAACGATTTCTTCCAGACAACCCGGCGTTTGGAGACAAAAGCATAATAACTTAAGATTAAAAATTAAATAAAAACACGACTGCACAAAAACATCACCCTTCTTTTTTGGGAAATAGGGTAAAATGTATCATAATATGTACGTCACTCATGGGATCAAGACGAATCTAACGGTATATCTTGGAATAAAGAAACATACATAAATTCATTACACCTGAAAACAGTACACACTTTTTTGTAAGCTTTCGTGTAAAAGTAAGTAGTGCACGAGTATCTGTAATAGCATAGAATAATAATTGTAAAAAATATTAGAAATAAACAAGTTAAAACGTTTGAACTTTATTTTAGAATTATAAAGTACAATAATTATAAATAATCCAAATACTTTACTACATAAAAAACTAACAACTTCGGAAGTGCCGACAGAAGTGAAAACTTTTTAGTTTTATTAGTTTTGACCCTGCGAGTGTTCCTCACACGGTGTCGGTTACATTACGTTACAGTGTCGCGAGTTCAATTGTTTTCCCCATCTCAAAAATTATAAGCTAAATATTTTTTTACTTCAATAATTATATTTATCACAATAACAACATAAAATAATACATGTCACCAACGTATAAGGTACTGTTTTTTATTATTATTCACAATTGGTAAGCCCCATGTCACAAAAACACGATATCAGAGCTAGTGAAGAAGTTTTTTTGATAAGTTTTCTAAAAAAATACTATGACACATTAGAATAGGTATTTCAGATAGTGCGCGCAATTTCATTACAAGCTTTTATTTAGTTTCACCTGCCCCGGTGTCTGTAATGAAGTCTTGCAAGTTAGCATTGTATGTCTCCAACCTAAGAAGGTAAGGGCAGGTTCACACGAATGCCTTGGGGAGGGACCGACCAGGAGCATAATCAATTTACCTCAGACCAGAATGTCGGTATAATTGATTTTTTTGACCCCATTGCTAATAGTTGAACCGTATGCCAAGTTATCTGACCATGTGTGTAACTGCTAAGTAATGAAGGGGATGTAGGGAACTTCCGAATCCAAGATTAATTATTCATTGTCAAAAATGAATTTATACAGGGTGTAACAAAATTGGTGCAAGCTGGAGATTCTACTCATCATTTTACTAAATTTGCAGAACCAAATCGATAATCTAATATATGAAAATAATGTTTGTTTGCTTTTTTTGTATACTCTTTATTGTAAGTACAAAATATAAACAAAAAATAATGATTTACTTGTGTACAAAAGCGGACTTATCCCTTGGAGGGATCTCTTTCGGACAACCTTTGTAATAACATATACAGAGGACTTAGCTAGAGCGTATAAATATATTAATTAAGGACGAGAAAGTAAAAGAACTTAATATAATTAATCTAACACTAAAACTTATGTAGCGTAACAAATTTTGACATTATTTAAAGCTTCACGTTAAAAAAAACACTTGTTTTGTACGGAGAACCCCTTATTAAATGCACATTTTTTATAATTTTTTGTGTTAGTTATTATAGCGTCAACAGAAATACATCATGTGTGAAAATTTCAACTGACTAGCTATCACGGTTCATGAAATACAGCCTGGTGACAGACAGACAGACAGACGGACAGCGAAGTCTTAGTAATAGGGTCACGTTTTTACCCTTTGAGTACGGAACCCTACAAACAGAGTCCCGTTGTATAAGGTCTTATCATCGCCTGGGCCTAGATAGATCCGATGCTCTGGTGAGTGTAGGCGCTAATTAAAACATAAAATTGCCGATCGCGAGATAAAACTCGTAGTTTCATTAAAAACTAATGAAAACTTCATGGAATATTAATTGGAAGCTGGCTGGTACGGCTAAACTATTACCACACGTAAACTTAATCATCATATCAGACGAAGGACGTCCACTGCTGGACATAGGCCTCCCCGAAGGATTTCCACGATGACCGGTTCTGCGCTACCCGCATCCAGCGGCTTCCCGCAACCTTCACCAGGTCATCGGTTCACCGAGTGGGAGGCCTGCCCACGCTACGTTTTCCGGTGCGCGGTCGCTACTCGAGAACTTTACGGGCCCAACGGCCATCCGTTCTACGAGCTATGTGCCCTTAATTTTAGCAATTCCGAGAGCTATGTCAGTTACTTTGGTTCTCCTTTTTCATTACATTTAATCTTAATAATAGCATCACACGATTTTCTAGAAATATTAAACGTCGTCGATGCGCTTTAAGAAGTTAGAACCTCGGTACAGGAATAATTAAATTAGTTGACCGAATGTATGTAAAAAAACCGGCCAAGTGCGAGTCTGACTAGCACTCCGAGGGTTGCGTACCACCACACCAGCTCTCCACACAACTACATAGCATAATGACAATGATACCTATTCACATTTTAAACAAAAGACATCAAAGCGAGCGACAAAAATATACTTTTTTGTCATTCAGTTCGGACTTCTTAAGCACGAGTATGACTCACACTTGGCCAAATTTTAATATCTTGTTCTTTTACTTGTGTATTAGTACTATAATAACATTTAGATTCACGCCTGTATGTATTAATTACCGTTTTTACGATAGAGCTAAATTAAAATCCTTCTGAAAACCTATAAAAACACGTTTTTTGTATGGAGAACCCATTATGTTTCACTTTTTTCTAATTCTTAGTATTTATTGTAATAGCGGCAACAGAATTATCATTATCATCATCATATCAGATCATATACGCCCCCACCGAGGGGCTCGAGTCTACCCTGAATTAGGGCGATTAGGCCTTAGTCGACCACGCGCGCCCGGTGCGGGTTGGTCGACTTCACACACAACTTTCGAGTTTCTTCGCAGGCGTGTGCAGGTTTCTCACGATATTTTCCTTCCAGAAAAACACATTCTGTGATAATTTCAACTGTCTACCTATTACAGTTCATGAAATACAGTCCGCTGACTGACCGACAGAGGAACAGACGGACAAACCTAGGCTTAGTAATAGCAAAGTATATACATTAGTACGAACATACAGTATGGACACTCCCTGCTGCTCTCAAGATTGCGACCTCACCCCCTCGTCACCCAGATTGATCCAGATTGGTTACCGTTTGGTTGTCGGACGTATAGGATTTGCCGCCATTTTGTTTCCTTTTTTGAAATGTCATTTCTGGCCCGTTGTACGAAGTGTCCAGGGTGTGGTAATAGGGTCCCGTTAGTACGGAACTCTTATAACATTCAGCTGTTCAAGTGACAAAGGTTAAATTTGAAATCATTGGCGTAATCTTAAACTCAGGATGTACTCATGAAGCTCAGGACTTACAAACAACAAAACAAAAAAAACTGAAAAACTTTCCTCATGAAATTCATAAAATTAGAGAAAAAAAAATGACTTTTTATACTCTGTTTAAAGTCTTTTTTTTTGATTTGATTGTTTAAGTTTCTGGGAAAAATTGATCAGTTTCTTAAGTGGATACTTTACTTTAATAAAACTCCTTTACAATTCTTGTTATGTGTTATTAGTTATTTTTGTAGTTTTTGCGTTTGTTGGAATTCTGTACTAAACAAAGGATTCTTTAGAATCCTATATTAAAATCTACAGTGAATTCCTGAGCTTAAGGCGGTAATATTACAGATTTTCGTTATTTTTGACGTCAATCACTCCTATACGATAGAAAACCCAAGGTTAAAAAAATCCTTATTGTTGATGATGCAAGTCAAAAGCTATTAGAAACACGACTGAGCAGTTTTGGCTGGATAGAAAAAAAAACCAAAGATAGGTCTGTACCACCGTTACTTTCAACTCTAGTTATGAATAATATTTTGAAGTATAAATTTTAAAAATATATAAAACAATATTTGTTAAGATAATAACAAAGTGAGTAATGTTATTATTTTTTTATAATTTCATTGTGGCTTTTGATTGAAACAAAAAAACCATTGAAAAAGTGTGGTTATTTTCTTTACTCTTTACGTATAGAAAAAGACCGAGACAACTGTTCCAATCAATAAGTGTAATTCATTATACGTCACCCGAGAACAAAATATTTTGGCCCCGGGTGACACATACAATTTTTCATCACAACCTATGAGAAAAAGAAATTTGTATGTAGGTACCTGTATACATTGTTTTGAGCGTTTTTTTTTCTGATTGGTCCACGTTCATATCAGAGCACGAACTTGGACCAATCAAAAGGGAGAAACAAAACTCCCTTCCTTTATGAATGTTGGAATTCCCTATTTTCGCAGAACAAATTAAATAATTGGCCACTTACTCTCCGGTTTTAGATAAATGACACGCAGCTCATCGTCCCCATGTAAACAAATCCTCTCGTAATTAGCCGGCTAAATTTAAAAACACGGTAATAACATAATTGGGCGGCTTGGCGCGTGTGCATCGCAATTTCGCAAGATTACCGTCGCTGGCCGAAGATGTCACTCGTATGGGAACGGCGAGAATCGCCGCAAAATGTATGTCATTAATTTTGAAACGAAACTAAACCTGTTCTTTAATTTTAGGTTTAATAGTGTGTGAGACTTTGAAGAGGTTATTAACTGAAGCACAAGGGAATCTACTATCTAGTTACTAGGCAATTAGTAATCTTATAGATTACTATCATTGTAAGTTGTGGAGTTTTTGAGAAATATACATTTTAATGGCAGTGAAGTTCGTGGCGCTGAATCTCAAAATACTTTAATTATGTAGCAATTCTTTTTACTTGGTTACTTTAAAAGTAGTCATTCAACGGTGTTTTTTTCTGTTTTAAATTTTTTATGGTCAAAAAATGATTTATATTTGGCCTCCCGCTATTCTTGTTTACAAAATGGTCGCGGAACACAAAGTGGTAAGATCGATATCGTTTACTGTAAATGCGTTCGGCATGATGCGAGATTTTTGACACCACACAGCGAGCGATAACATCTAAAAACATCCTAATGTTTTAAACAAACTCTTATATGTGGGCTAACTTAATTTCAAAAGAGAATAAAAGAGATATTTCCCATGCATTGTCCGATAATATTGATGAGGTGTATCAATTTGTTTTTTGTCAAATGCGGGAGCCATAAAAACTCTACCTTTTTCATATTTTTTGTGGGATATTTCATCAGAATACTCCTATACATGCGTGGTAGTGTGGATCACGCGCAGGTTAACTTATCTCAAGCACGGTCATTGCCTAGATGGGTTTGGCTCTAAGTGGCATTTTATTGAATATAAAACATGGTTGGTTTTTTTACTTTCTGTTTAATTTAATTTATTTTTTTACTACTTTAGTATTTTTTATTTAGCTGCCTATGTTAATAATTTTCCTTTTGTGCCACCTTACACTACACTACCCTACCCTACCCTATACTGCACTACCTTACCCTACACTACACTACCCTACCTTGCCCTGCCCTACACTACACTACACTACACTACACTACCCTACCCTACCCTATCCTTCCGTCGCTACCCTACCCTACATAAGAACCTTCTCCTGACAATAACAAACTCAACAAAAAAAGAATTAGCGAAATCGATCCAGCCGTTTTCAAGTTATAGCGTAACACGAAGATTTTTGATAGTTTGTCAAAAAAAAAGCAACCTGGCTTTTTTGGCAACCGATTTTTTTTTCATTGTAATTAATGAGTTCAATTGTATTGTCGTTGACAATGTTTTCGTACATAACTAATTTCGGCCATTATTTATTTATATAATTTCAATAATAATTTTAAAAAAAACGAAACCTATAAACCTAGTTTTTCTTCTGACTAGCAACCTATCAAAAATTGATTAACTGTCTTAAGTGGAATGTGGTCTTCGTATTTTAAATGAACTGTGACCTACCTTAGAAAGAATAATTAAAAACACTAAAAACGTAAAAAAACTACTTCCATCGCAACAACTTAGTACATTTTTGCATTTTTATTTTTGGGTTTTTTTTAATTTTCTAATAAAGTACTACATCGATATTGATAAAATTTATATGGGAGCTTTCAAATAAAAAAAGAATCATAAAAATCGGTTCACCCAGTTAAAAGTTCTGAGGTAACACACATAAAAAACACAACCGAATTGAGAACCTCCTCCTTTTTGGAAGTCGGTTGAAAATAAGGCAAGAGTGAACGAAATACAAAAAATTAGAAAAAGTGAAAAAACAAAAAACGTGTTTTTTTTCTACGTGAAGAAACTAGCGCAATCTAGTATGATGGTACGGAACCATTTGTACTAGCGCCATCTAGTATGATGGTACGGAACCATTTATACTAGCGCCATCTAGTATGATGGTACGGAACCATTTGTACTAGCGCCATCTAGTATGATGGTACGGAACCATTTGTACTAGCGCCATCTAGTATGATGGTACAGAACCCTTTGTGTGTGGTTCTGACTCGCACTTACCGGGTTTTTTAATATCGCAATGGAGCAAGGTGGGAAATGACATAATTTACTAATTAGCATATCCTGACATAGTTCCCGAGGGATCTGGGGAAAACTCATTTCTACGCCTGTGCGCGTGAAGTGATTTTTTGCATAGAATTAAATGAGGGGGTGGCATGTGATATAGACTGCTAATCAGAATAGCCCGATATAGTTCTGGAGGGATCGGGAGTAAAGTCATGTCCACGATCGCGAATCGCTTGCGGCTCGTGCACCATTCACCCGCAAACACAGTCATAAAAACGATGATCTCGCGGGCGAAGCTGCTTGCAAAAGCTAGTACCTTTAATAAGTTTGGTACCCACAGTTCAGTTTTCTGTCTCACTTTTAACAAAGTATATAGATTAGTACTAACATACAGTATGGACACTCCCTGTCTCTCTCTAGATTGCGACCTCACCCCCTAGTCACCCAGATTGATACAGATTGGTTACAGTTTGGTTGTCGAACATATAGGATATCGCCGCCATTTTGTTTGTTCCGTCATTCCTTTTTTTTGAAATGTCATTTCTGGCGCATTGTATGAAGTGTCCAGGGTGTGCTTTTAATATGATCTAGGTATTGCATCAGAGACTATATTATCGCCTACACAGCTTATGCTAATAAGCTAGGTAAAAAGTTGGATGACTGCCAGTACACCTGTAAGCTTATTTAGTATTCAACTGGCCTGGAATGTGCCCACAATATTGGAGTTACAATGTGGATATGCTTATTTGATAGCTGCATCTATAAGACTCGGTCCTCCTAACCAGAGGTCCCGGGTTCAAATTCGGACGGCTAATGTACTAATAAGTTTTTCGAAACTAACGTACCTATACTAATTGATTGCTTTAACGGTAAAGGAAAACATCGTGAGGAAACCTGCACATCTAATTTCAGATGTGTATGAAGGTCGCGTTGCACACATCCGTAGGTGTGAATCTAAATGTCCTTCACGTGACCGCGGGCATTTCGCGACCAACCAAATCGAGTCTTACAAAGTTGACCCCGCCGGGAATCTAACCCGCAACCTCCTGGTGTGACGCGAATGGACTAACCATTACGCCACGGAGGCGGTTTTTAAACACATTTTTGTTGGACAATCCGGTAGGTGACCGCTTATATTAAACAGAGCGAATCTTATCTAGGTTTCTGAGATCAATGTTCCAGACCTATAAAAGTACCAACCTTATGCAGACCAGAACACTGATTGTTAGTTACGTACTCGTAGTTCCAAGTGCAATATAACAATATTATTTATTCTATCTGTCTACTAAAACTATATTCTTCACCTCATCTCATCAAATCTCTCTCATCTCAAAAAGTTACGAGAGTAACAAATACTCCTTTCTTACAGTTTCATCTACATTTTCAAGCGACTTTCAAAAAGGAGGAGGTTCTCAATTCGTCTGTATGTTTTTTTTATGTATGTTACCTCAGAACTTTTGACTGGGTGAACCGATTTTTATGATTCTTTTTTTATTTGAAAGCTAGTGCTTCCCCTGTGGACCCATATAAATTTTATCAAAATCGGTGTAGTACTCTAGTAGAAAATTAACAAAAACCAAAAATAATAATGCAAAAATGTACTAATTTGTTGCGATGGAAGTCGGTTTTTTAACGTGTTAAGCGTTTTAAATTATAAAATACCTGTGTGTAGGTTATTGAGAGGCCAGCACATCTAGCTAGACACTTTGGACTTAGTACCGTTGTTATGCCGTGTGCGTACGGATCAGAATCGCACTATGATCTCACTAGGAGTGTCTCTAGCTTGATGTGCTGGCCTCTGCACATGTATATGAAAATAATTTAAAGTAGGTACCTTATCTGCGCTGCCCGCATCCAGCGGCTTCCCGCGACCTTCACCAGGTCATCTGTCCACCGAGTGGGAGGCCTTCCTACACTATGCTTTCCGGTGCGTGGTCGCCACTCGAGAACTTTACTGCCCCAACGGCCATCTGTTCTACTAGCAATGTGCTCCGCCCACTGCCACTTAAGTTTAGCAATTCTGAGAGCTATGTCGGTTACTTTGGTTCTCCTACGGATCTCCTCGTTTCTGATTCGATCACGCAGAGAAACTCCGAGCATAACACGCTCCATTGCCCTATGGGTGACCTTGAGCCTATTGAGAACCGGTCGTCGTGGAGATCCTTGGGCCTATGTCCAGCAGTGGACGTCCTTCGGCTGATATGATGACCTTTTCTAATTTTTTCATCTTATTTTACTTCATCTTATATCTTTTATTTATCTAACTACATGTCGTTCTTCAATATCCATAAAGCCTTTTAGGCAACATAGCGTGCTTATAAAGAAATATGGATACATGTACTGGAAAAACATAAACCTCTTTCTAGTGCAGTCGGGTAAAAACAAGGCTGATTGGAAATACGAAACTAGCTTTAAATCATCCAGCCATACACACCTGCACGCTGCTTGCATTAGAGCTTGTCTACACGAAGAAATTTTAACACTCTGAAAAATAAATGACCGATGACCTGGTGAAGGTCGCGGGAAGCCGTCGGATGCGGGCAGCGCAGAACCGGTTGTCATGAAAATCCTTGAGGGAGGCCTACGTCCAGCAGTGGACGTCCTTCGGCTGATATGATAAGCAAAAGATAGATAGATAACTCATTTATTTTTCTAGCAAAACAGCACCATAGAGCAAACAAGCGATAAAGATAAAACACTATAAGTACTTAATTCATAAATGAGTACACTGTTATTGAAAACACTAACACACCTAAAAACTAAAAGGTATAATATAACTGCCAAATGTAAAGGTTTGGTTTGGAGTGGGCAAAAAAGTTAGTGTGGTAGCAGAATATAACTTAAATTTAAATTATAATTTAACCGCCTCCGAGGCGTAATGGTTAGTCCATTCGCTTCACACCAAGAGGTCGCGGGTTCGATTCCCAGTGGGGTCTACTTGTAAGACACGGTTTGGTTGGTGGTAGGGCGTTTTCTAAGACCGCCTGGCTAGCTACCACCATCTTATCTTAGTCTTGCAACCAAATATCAGTGTTAACAAAATTAATGTGTTCCTGCTTGAAGATAAGATAGCCAGTTCTCCATTGCGTTGGGGAATCTTGGTAAGCCCACTTCCATCTTCGGCATCATCGTCACTTTACTATCAGTTGAGAGATGCCAAGGGCTTACCAATTGTGTATATAAAAAATGAATAATATAGATTAAGTCAACAATAAATACGTATACTTAATTCACTATAATACGATATTTCTGAAAGATGTGCTGATTGCTGTAGCATCATTTAAACGTCGTCTGCACAGACCCTTAGGATTCCGCTCGCCATAACTGCCCCTACCGAAGGCTCACCTACAGACCCCTTGCCCGTATTCTATTGGAACACATAAAAAAAAGAAGCTGGATAATGTTAGGATCTAGTCTTGATGGCGGTTAGGGAAATGCGTGGAGTCATTTCATGCTGCTTGAAAAGTGATCTGTTTTTTTACCGAATTTAAGTAAAATTTTGGATGTTTAAATTTTTGATTTGTGAAGTTGAATAACTCAGCCAGAAATAACAGATTTCTTTGAGTTAAGGTAAATTTAACTCTTATTTTTTGCTAAGATGTGACTTAATGATACTAAGCCTCACTTTTTGTTCTTCAGACTGTCCCCCTTTAACTTTTGACTTACAATAAGCTTTGTTGTTGTCGTCAACAATGGAACATAGACTTTATTGACCTCCACCAAACGTGACCCTGAGCCACGTAAGTCTAGCGGCTTCTTACGAGCCTCACTAAAGCATCAGTTCACCTGGCGGGGATGTCCAGTCCAGCTCAGTCAACAAACATGTACAAACACAAAGACAGACACACAGACAGACATAGTCTTTAAACATACAATACATCTTTTTGTGTAGGGGGTTTGAAATAAAAGATTTTTCATTCATTCATTCAAATCAGCTCATATACGTCCCCACTGAGGGGCTCGAACCTACCCTGAATTGGAGCGATCGAGCTTTAGTCGACCACGCGGGCCCAGTGCGAGACTAAAAGACTTTTATTTTTTTTAAATACAATAAATAACTAATCTAGACTCTCCATTCATCCCATGTTAAGTTTTGTCGCCGTTTTAGATGCGTATTAGTGGTTGATGCGGTCGGGCTTATGCAAAACCGAACCAGTCTGACGCAGGTGACTTCGATATGTAATTATATTAGTCAAGGCGCCATATACATGCTAATAGGGGTCCTATCCAGTATGCAGCTCTTATTAAGGCATTTCAACCACAATGTAAACAAAAAAAAATACATCCTACAGAATGTAGTTTTGTTGTAGCTAAAGAATTTGTCTTGGAAGGAGATCATTTAAATTTTAAACTGAAATAAATAAAAAATACTTGATTAGCATTTTTCTTAACGTAGTGATTGAATTTTTAAATTTCTTTATCAAAATTTATTCAATTTTAATTACATGTCGAGTATGTATATCTGAAACTACAACTGATTAACATGTTTGTAATTAATTAACATCTGTTTGACATATTTAGATTGGAGTACAATTATATAACATGTAACATATTAGATATGAGAGTAACCTGAACTATCATTACGTCCGTATAACAAGAAGGTTGTTTTACTCATGTAATGTGCAGGTATGACGCTCAGGGATGCACCTGTTAAAACGCAATAATTGGCCGGCACTAAGTTAATTATTAACAAAACCAGTTAAAAAAAACTTCGTCTAGTAATTAAACGAATTTAGATGGATTGTACCAATTCATTCTTGATACTCGCTCGCTCTATTATTTCGAATCGAGTCCGTGCTACGTGTAAAGACATACTTCGAATGCTTTTGTTGCAATAAAAATTACTGAATATTTGCTGCACTTTTTGTAATAGCAGACGCTAAAGCGACTTATCTGACGCGGCTTCATTATTTAGATCTGATTGCTTACACTTACAATATGAATATTAATAAGGCGATGGTATGCGTATCGAGAGGTTATTTATAAAATGTTTGATTTGTTTACGATTTAGTCTCACTTAATATAATGTTGTGAGCGTCGGTGGCGTAACGTCTAGGGCCGCCGCCTCCTGTCCGGGAGGTCGTGGTTCGAATCCCGCCACGTAACAATGTGATTTCGAATTTAGATTTCATATGTACGTTTATCCGACGCTCTTTCGGTGAAGAAAAACATCGTGAGGACACCTGCACACGCCGGCGATGAAACTCGAAGGTTGTGTGTAAAGTCGACCAACTCGCACTGGGCTCGCGTGGTGAAGTAAGGCCTGATCGCCCTTATTCAGGGTAGGCTCGAGCCCCTCGGTGGGCACGTATATGAGCTGATACGATAACATAATATACCTACTTACACAAGTTGTAACAAAATTTGTGTAGGTGCTGTTACCTGGAGCTTCTACACATGACACAGCAGCCACCAGCCCTACAACCACGTGTAAGCTTGAGCAGAAAATTACGAAGACTTGGAGGGCAAGCAGGCCAGGGTCTAAATAAATATAGATGGTACCACAAAAACTGATATGAATAATAATAAAAAAGAAAATAATGAGAAGGCGAAAAACACAAATGAAAACGAACAGACTGATAAAGATAATGACAGAAATATTGAAGACAGCAGAAAAGTCACAAAATTTGAAAAAGTAACAAAAACAAATTAAAGAGAAAATAATATAAATGTATGTTCCTTTTGTATGTTCTTATCTAGTTTAATGTTTGTTTGTCCCTATTTCTGTGTGCAATAAATTGTGAAATAAATAAATAATAAATAAATAATATAAAAATAATAAAACAAACCAAAAAGTATGACTTTGTCACAATAATCAATTTAGAAACAAGATTCATAACCAACTTACGAATAGAATTATAAAAAAATATTAGGTCACCCAAATGGCAATGAAGCGTGCTATGATCGGAGTTTGTCTGCGTGATCGAATCAGAAACGAGGAGATCCGTAGAAGAACCAAAGTAACCGAAATAGCTCTTAGAATCGCTAAACTTAAGTGGCAGTGGGTGGGGCACATAGCTCGTAGAACAGATGGCCGTTGGGGCAGTAAAGTTCTTGAGTAGCGACCACGCACCGGAAAACGTAGCGTAGGAAGGCCTCACACTCGGTGGACCGATGACCTGGTGAAGGTCGCGGGAAGCCACTGGATGCGGGCAGCGCAGAACCGATCGTCATGGAAATCCTTGGAGGAGCCTCTTCGGCTGATATGGCGTTGGCGATGATGATGAAAAATATTAAAAATTGGAAATAATCAGCTAATTGATCGATTTTGTTAACGTTTGTATGAAGAGCTTTTTTTTTTTTTTTTTTTTTTCCCCCCTGTTAAGGGAGAGCGGAGGTGAATGCGTTTACGCATACCAGGGGAAGCTTCGGCCGCAGGCCGAAGCTGCCGCTGGTTATGTGGGACTCATAGCTCTGCGCCTATATGCATACGTCCCCGTTACACTCGGAAGGTGTATGAATACGTATGCACAGGCCCAAAGACCACACTACCCACTAAACACCCCCTCGCGAAGTTTGGCAGCGGAGCCACCTTAAAACTACATCGGTGCGACGCCCCCCCCTGGGGAGGGGGGGGGTGCAAAAATACGCTAAAGGGACAGCGCGGAGAGCTCCTGATGGGAGCGGCCGCTAGGTTAGTCACATTAAGTGTGCAAGTGAGGGGACTGTGTCATTCAAAAATTAAACACTATCTGTTCCTCCCTGAGCTGCCAGGAGGCAGTTCAGGTCGGCTGAAATTTGATCGGGAGGATCAGACAGTACGTGTCTTGGTCTACGGACCATATTACTAGTTAATACGAGACGCAGGGCATAGTCCGCCGCCTCTCGGATCAACGGATTGGGATGCGACTCCGAGGACTTGAAGAAGTTCTCGGAGAGGCCTTTAAGAAATTGTTGGATGGTCTGAATGTCCATGTCTCGGTGCAGGTCGGCGTTACGGATGTACCACGGGGCGTTAAACGCTCTACGGCAGAAGATGCTTTGGACTGTTTGGATCATGTCTATGAAACGGGGGGACGCGTGTGCAAATACAGGGGCCGCGTATGACATTACCGGTCGGATGCAAACCTTAAAGAGTGTACGCTTGTTGGAGGGGGACATTTTACTATGCCTACCTATCATGCTGTTTAGCCTGCTCATATAGAAGCGGGCATTCCGGGTCACGTTTTTGATGTGAGGTCTGAAAGAGAGACATGAGTCGAGAGTGACTCCTAAATATTTGGCTGTGGATTGCCAGGGGACGCGGGTGCCTAGCATGCGGATTGAATCTGCGGGTTGGTTGATCCTACGATGGTAGTCGAAGCGGACCGCGGAGCTTTTGCTCGGGTTCACTTCGATTCTCCATTTCCTAAACCATCTACCTAACTCGTCAACTGAGGTTTGTAGTTTGTCTATTAGTGGCGACAGAGATACGGACTGCCCCCGTATATAGAGGGCGGTGTCGTCCGCAAATAGGGAGAGCTGTACTGATGGCCCTGATTTGCTACGTTTTGGAATGGGGATGTCATTTGTGTACAGAGTGTACAATGTTGGGGAGAGTACGGACCCTTGGGGGACCCCGGCTCTAATGGGACGCGGTGAGGATAGAACCCCTTCGTGTCTAAAGCGGAAATTACGGTCTTGGAGGTAGCACTCCACTATTCTAACAAGTCGGTCTGGTAGGTCCATGTGGTAGAGTTTGTATACAAGTCCCGCATGCCAGACCTTATCGAAGGCCTTTGCGACGTCGAAGAAGACTGCTACTGTCCTTTCGCGTCTGGGGTAAAATCCGTCCAGTATGTATTCGACAATGCGGTGGACTTGTTGAGGACACGAGTGTTTGGCGCGGAACCCAAATTGGTGGTTTATTATAAGGGGAGGTTTGTCCGGCGGGAAGATATGACTTTTAATTCGATTGAGTATGACTCTTTCGAATAGCTTCCCCATAGTCTTGAGTAGACTTATGGGGCGGTGGTTTGTGGGGATGTTAAGGGGCTTGCCTGGCTTTGGAATGCCTATTACTATTGCTTCCTTCCATGCTGTCGGGAAGTAACAGTGTTCGAAGCAGGCGTTTAAGATAATAGCTAGCAGTGCAAGTAACTGTTCCGGATAGCATTTAAGTGCTTGGTTAGAGATACCATCTGCTCCGGGGGCTTTTTTAGGTTTAAGACCTCTAATAATGGAGCGTAGTTCGTCAGTTGATACTGAGATGGGGTCCGCAGTTAGGGGGAGCGAATTCCTATTACGGACCTCATCCTCCACTGTTTTTATATGACCGGGATCACACTCTTGTGTGCTAGGGGTGCATTGGGAGGCAATGCTGTCCGCGAAGCATTCCGCTTTCTCCATGTCTTCGAAAGCTATGGTATTGTCTGGCCGCGTAAGGGGAGGGATGTGCGTGATTGCGTCTACGCGGAGAGCCTTGGCTACTTTGTAGTAGGCAGTATGGGAGGGGGTGATATCCTCCATGAGTTTACTCCAGTTGGAGTTTCTCAGTTCGGAAAGGTGCTTCCTAAGCTTACGCTGTAGGAAGTTGGCTTCCCTCCTATTGTCGGGTGTGGGATAGTCTGCGGCTCTACGGAGAGCTGCTCTTTTCTCTGCGATTAAGAGTTTAGTCTCACGCGGGAGTTTGCGGTCTTTGATGGTAACGACCTTTTCGTTCTCCTTAATCGCAGCCTGTACTAAGTGGGTGATACTGCTAACTGCGCTATCTATCTTGTCAGTACTGTCAAGGTAGTCGGGCGAGAAAGCGTATGCGGAGTCGGGGGCGTCAATGGCTGAGGTCAGTGAGTCAGTGATACCGTCCCAGTTGGTGAATTTTGTTGTCGTGGGGGCGGGTGTGCTACTTTGGGGGCCTAGTTTTAGGGAGACTGGGCGGTGGTCCGAACCTAGGTCGTCAAGGGTGTCGATTGCGCATACGTTAAGGGAAACTCCCTTAACTATGGCAAAGTCGAGTATGTCCGGGTCTTGGTCCGGGTTATCCGGGTAGTGGGTGGGGGCGTATGGGGAGTATACTGTTAGGTCTAGGTCTTCAGTGATTTTGAGGAGCTTTACGCCATTGTTGTTGGTTTTAAGGCAAGTCCAGTCAGTATGTTTGGAGTTGAAGTCTCCAATCATAATGGTGGACCCGCCCAGGGCTAGGATGGCCTCGAAATCACTTTGTAAGGGAATTTTTTTGGGACTGATGTAGACTGAAGCTATGACTATTGACTGATGTCCTGTCATAGCTAGTTTGACTATAGTGGCTTCCATGTTGGTGAGTTGGGGGGTGGGGATTTGTGAGCAGTGGATTGCTCTCCTATAATAGATGGCTGTTCCACCCTTTAGTCCGGTAAGCCTATCGTTTCTAATGAGGTTAAATTCGGGGATTCTAAGACCTTTATCTATTTTGGGTTTGAGGAAAGTTTCCTGCACTGCTAGTATGTCTATGTGCATACATTTAACGAAAAGTTTAAGCTCGGGGATATTACTACATAAACCGCGCGTGTTAAAAGTGATGAGCGAGAGCCCTTTAGGCTTCACCCGACCGGTATTGGCACTTAAAGTTGGGGTTTTGTTTTGCCCTAAGGGCATTATTAAAACAAGCTTAAGAGGTGGTGGTGTTCCACAAGAGCGAGTAAGCGCTCTTGGGGAGTGCGTGAGGCGCGAATTTTACTAGCTAGAACCGATATTTCGTTGATGTCGATATTGGCAATGGTGGCGGCCACCGTTTGCATATCGTCCTTAAGGGACGGCTGGGAGCCCCCCGGTGGGGGTCGCGGTTGTGGGGGGGGAGGGGTGGCTTTAGGAGCCGGTTTAGGGGGGGCTGTAGGGAGAGTCCTACCCCAGGCGTTGTTGGGGGCCGTGTTAGGTTGGACCCTAGGGGTCCTGAGCGCGGGGAAGTTTGCCGCCGTTGGTGCCGGTGCCCACTTCGAACCCTGTCTGGGTTGCGGGGTGGGATTGCCTCTTAGTGGTGTAGGCGGCTTCGGCTTTGGAGCGCGCGGGCAACCACGGTAGTTGGCCGGATGGCCTTCTTGGCCGCATAAGACGCAGGCCGGGGGGGATGTGTCCGTGACGCGGTTACGCGTGCACTCCTTGGTGCCGTGGGACCCTAGGCACTTAACGCACCTCGGGGTGGCAGTGCAGTTAGCCGCTGCGTGGCCGTACATTTGGCAACGGTGACATTGCCCGGGGTAGCCGCGTTTGTGCGGGGCCTCCACCTTTATATTGGTTAACCCACAGATGGTGAGTTTCCCCAATTTAAAGATGTCTTTCGCCCCCGGCTTGTTGGACAAGACTACGAGAGCGAGGGGAAAGTTTTTACCAGAGCGGCTGTGCAGCTTGTGCACACCCTCAACTGGCAAACCTAACGATGTCAGGTCAGTAAATATGTCTTCGTTCGAGATTTCGTAAGGGATACCGCGTAGGACAGCGCGAATCTTACGCTCTTCGGGGAGAGCGTAAGTGTGATATGGAATCTTGTTAGTCAGTAGGAGCCTAGTGAGGTTCCTAAAGTCGTCGGACGTTGGGACCTCTATTTTAATGGTCTCACCCATGTTTGACGCTTTTGTGTAATGAATCTTATTTTCCTTACAGAGCTGGCTAGTGTGTGACCACTTAGTCTTGTCCCTAAGGAAAATGCTCGGGGGGGATTTGATTTTCGGTGGGACCGGGTCGCACCGATTTGGTTTGTTGCCAGAAGGGCCGGTTGCCGCGGGCGGCGGGGCGGCGCGGGCGGAGGGGGTAACAACTACGTCCGACGGGCGGGGGCGGGTCGACTGTGACGCGGAATTAGCGGGAGGGTTGGGAACGGAAGAGAGAGATGGCGATAGCGCCGCTTGCTTCGCTCTTTCGAGGTCAGCAAGCTGTCGCTTCGCAAGCTTTCTAGCTTTTTTGGCGGCTTTCCTATCGCTAACCGATTGGAATTGGGAAAGGGAGTCGGAGTCACCCGTTACGGTGTCCTCTGATGACTCAGATGAGTCTGAGTCCTTGGGACGGCTACGTTTGTTAGCGCGTGCTGAGGACACTGACTCGGAGTCAGCGTCCATGAAGTTGTCAGTCTGTCCATGGTCATTGCCGTTGTCGACCTCGGACGCTTGCACAGGGGCAGGCGCGGTCGATGAAGGCGTGGGAGACATTGGTGAGTCGCGTATCTGTGGCGGGGGCAGGTAAGCCACTAAGGCTTCGCGGGGGACGGCTAGAAGGATTTTCTCCAAGTAGCTAGGCTCGGCTTGGAGAAACGCGACTAGCGCAGATGCTAGTTGGGCGGACGAACAGTTATGCGCCATTGCGCTAGGAGGCAGTGGTGGTACGGGGATAACCCCGACCGAGCGAGACACGGACAAACAGAACACAGGGACACAAAATGACACAGTATACAAGAAAAGGAATAAAAACAATAGTGAAAATAAAAGAGTCTTACTCAAACCAGCGGCAGGAAAGCCGCCCGCGAGAGCGCGGGCGACAAACACACACACACACGCGAGACCCTTACCGACCGACGCTAGCGACGATCGATAAGAGTGCGAACGAGATAGTTGTCGGCGGGGTGCCGAAAGCGGGGGTACTGTGCGCACACGTCCTACCTGGACGGCAGACGGTGAGCGAAGTTTTTGTATGAAGAGCTGTTTTGTTTAGAATTTATTGTTCACAGCTGTCCCGGCGAACTTCGTTCCACCTTATATTACACTACACTACCCTACCCTACCCTACCCTAACTACACTACACCTACTCAACACTACACTACCCTACCCTACCTTAAAACCAATTATTTTTATTAATGAATATCATATTTTAATGTTTATTATTCTATTCCCGACGAAGACAAATGCAAAAACACAAAAAAATATAAAAAGTGGTCCAGCCGTTCTTGAGTTATAATTGGTGTAACTAACACGACTTTCTTTTATATATATAAGATTTAAGATAAGGAGAAGTTGTTCATAACACCTGTAGATAATATTGTTGTTGGAGCAAGCATAGTGCGACCGTCCTTCGAAAGGCCGCTCGTGTGACTGACCGGATTCTGCGCCTGCACGCGCTTGCCATGCGCCTGAGTTGCCGCCGATCTTAATTACTACTACCAATAAGGCGCCCCGTCAACATATTTATTTTTTTAATTTATGAATTGTTCACAGAGCCGCTTCATTAACTCGGATCTGTATCGCGTCCAGTCTTTTTTTCAGGCGCTATTGACCTTAGCGAAATGCCAGGATTAATTCCGAACAAGGTTTTAATACCACGCGACGTGACTTCGCAGTACTCGCCACGAGTTTTCCCATGCAAGCCTTTTTCGGTAAAGCGCTTGTTGATATTCGAATTGTAAACGTTATATAGAATAAAAGTATCAAGGTCAAAGACCTTTCGTGTAAGGACCGGGCCTTGCGAAAGTTTTGGATCTGCTAATTTCTAAATTTTATTAGAGACTAGCTGTTTTCCGCTGCTTCACTCGCGAGAACAACGTTTCGATGACTTTTCGAGGGTGCGCAGTGCGCGAGTCACAAGCGGTTCGAGAGCGTGGAAAAAAGTAGCCTATGTGTTAATCTAGGTCCTAATCTGTCTACTTACCAAATTTCAGCCAGTTCCGTTCAATAGTTTTTTCGTGAAAGAGTCCTTTTGCGTCTTTAAGAAATGATTAAGACAGTTTTGCTGAAGGGTTTTTCTCCCCACAAACACTGTTAGCCTAAGAACTGGCCAGGACTTTGCTTCACCCTCTCATAGTAGTAGTAGCATTCGGATCTTGGCGACGGCGACAAGCGACCGCGAACAGGTCGCGCAACCCACTTTTTTAGGGTTCCGTACCCAAAGGGTAAAAACGGGACCCTATTACTAAGACTCCGCTGCCAGTTTGTCACCAGGCTGTATTTCATGAACCGTGATAGCTAGACAGTTGAAATTGTCACAGGTGATGTATTTCTGTTGCCGCTATAACAACAATAACAACAATACCAAAAATTTTAAAAAAAGTGAAAGTTTTCATACAAAAAACGTGTTATTTTTTTAAAACGTGAAGAATCAAGCGCCTTCTAGTAAGATGGTACGGAACCCTTTGCGCGGTTCTGACTCGCACTTTACCGGTTTTTCTTATAAATACTGACACGCAAACCGGTCGCTCATATTCGCCAGTGCTTCATATCACACTAATATTATAGGCGAAAGTTTGAGTGTGTATGTTTGTTACTTCTTCACGCAAAAACTACTGAACGGATCTGGCTGAAATTTGGTAGGTAGACAGATTAGGACCTGGATTAACACATAGGCTTCTTATTTTCACGCTTGCGAGCCGCTTACAGCTCGCGCACTGCGCACCCTCGATGTCATAGAAACGTTGTCCACGCGGGTGAAGCCGCGGGAAACAGCTAGTTAATTAATATAAAGCAGTGAGTTAAGCTGCCTATACGGCATCTGACACAGATTATAACTCCCATCTTGTGACAGCAACCGACACCAACAGCGTGCCTTGCGAAGCACGGGAATAGTCGACAAAAATGCAAGTTTCACTGAGCTACAACCGCTTCTACTGTGAATCACTGCTTAATTGTTAATTCGAACTGACAGATGTGTAATTTTTTGAAAACTATTAAATTACTGAGCACTATGTTTAAAGTTGGCTATGTCAAAATGGGAAGTGTCTTCTATAACTATTTACACAAGTATTTCAAATGCAAAGACGAGATTGTGGCAAACGCAGGAAGACACTGGGTGACCAGCGCGGCGCCTCAGACAGAAAAAAATTGAATTCTTTGGAGGAGGCTTTTACCCTGGAGGGTTCACAAATTAAACATGCATAAATATTTTATTAATTCAATTTTTAATTTACAATTCCCATATTATTATTATTTTATTTTAACAATCAATGTACCGCTATTGTAATTATTTAACAACTAGCTTTTTCCCGCGGCTCCGCCCGCGTGGACATCGTATTTATGACTGTCTTTAAGGATGATTAGTAAATTATGCCGTTTCCCACCTACTCAACCATCACTGTGCAAAAAATGACAACAATCGAGTATTTTTTAGTTCCCTCAGGAACTGCATCAGATTATGCTATTTTCCCGGTATAAAAAGTATCCTATGTCCTTTCCCGTGATACAGGCTACCTGCATGCCAAATTTCATAAAGATTGGTCAAGGCGTTGAAGCATGAAAAGGTAACAAACAAACACATTTTCACATCTAAAATATTAGTAAGGATTTGCAATTTACAAACTGATGTTTTTATGATTATTTTTTCTATTGTTATTTTTTTTTGTGGAATGAAAATAAAGATATTTTATTTATTTATTTTAAATGCTTAGTATAGGTATAGAGATGTAATCTGTAAGACATCAAATTATTCTTCAAAAAAAAAAAAACAGATATGAACGCTACCAAAGAGATAAAACTTTGACGTCAAGGGCCCGGTCTATAAGAATAAGTTTTTGCACAACACAGGGCGCTTACCGAATTCCCACTCCTTATATGCAAAGACAAGACAACGTTTTAATATGCGATCGAAAAAATTATGGAACTGTTCGAGCGTCTATAAACTAGTCTTAAGGTTTTACTCGTAATCTTTTTCGCATACTTGCTTGGCTTGAATTTTTCGAATAATTAAAGTGTAGTTAGCGTCCTGCTGTGAATGTGTTTAATATTTGATCGTAGGAAATGCTTTATGACACTATGGTCCGCGATCATCATACTTTTCACATAAAGTAAGTACGTGAAATTGGTGCGGCTCATTTATCTGCGTCTTTATAGTTAATTTGAATTTCGAACAATATTTTGATTGGTCATCGAACTCGTCGATACGAGGAGATCAAAAGCCCCGCCGCCGGTGGCGTTGACACCGCCGTCGCCTGCGCATATCGATCGAGGAATCTTTGTCATTCTCGAGCGACCGAGAAACAGACGTGAAAACGTCACAGGCACCGCTTGCCGGCAATTAATGTTACTGAAGATCATCAATAAACACCCTTATCACTTCATCGCCTTGACACACGCGGCGCTCAATAACTAGACACCGTATACCTCGGCAATATTCAGTCACGCGAACCTCTCAACATCCAAGACATGTAAGACACTGTGTGTGTTGAGTTGAGACCTTTTTATTATTCCACAACAGTACACAACACACATAAGATGTCGTTTATAAAAATGAAGTCATATTTTAATGTAGACCGAGTGCATAAAACAATTAAGGCGACTACTGGCCGTGTATCACCGCCCGAGGCGCGCCGGAGTTATGTTCTAATGACCAAGTGCTGTGTATGAAAGCCCGCTTGACCAATTATGACCATTTAAACGAATGGTCGGTAGTATGAGGACCCGCCGGTCTAGCCGTCAGCCCATCTACGGTAATCCGATGCTCGATCAAAGCCGGCTTTGATATTGTTCTCTGCTATTTGGACGCGTTTGGACGCATCTATCCGCGTAATGCGACACGAAACAGAACTCATTGAATATGATAATAACAGTATCGCTATTATGTTTGTCTCAGACTAAATATTTATGGAAGAAAGCTCCGGGCACAGGAATGATGTTAAGATTTGATATAGCTACTCGTTAACTTCGCTCAGATTGCCGATGACATTTAAGAGATTTTTCAGTGGTGGCAAAATAAATTGTAGTTAGCTTGCCCGTTCATTTAGATGGTGGGAATTAATCATAGTTCGTTTATGGTTTACAAACGAGATGTGTAGGTAGCTCGCGCTCGCGCACCGATCGATCGATCGATTGGAGCTGGGATGCGTTCGCGCAAGGTTTGCGTGTGCGCGCAGATAGGCTCAAAGAGATTACGTGTTGCTGATCACGGGCATGGATAAATTAATCACATAATATTAGTTACTCGTTATGTAGTTAGGTATTTTTGTCGTCTTGGGAAAAACTTGGAATTTAATACCAGTTCAATGTTTTTTTGGCAACTTAATACGAAGTTATATTAAAGCTTTTCATTAATAAGGGAAATGTTTTAGCAATGTTTTCTCGATATGGGATTATGGGTACGAAAAGGGTGCCAACAGGACCCTAAGACTATACTTTTTATTTTTTTGTTTAAGCTATAATTGATTTAAGCCAACAGTAATTAATATTTATATTATAACTTCAAAGTTATTACCAGAACCTAATCTTTTCGTATAAATGTTTTTTTTTATCCACAATTGGTAAGCCCTTGTCATTATCTCACCTAATGGTAAGCGAGGATGATGCCAAAGATGGAAGCGGGCTTACCAAGATTCCCCAACGCAATGGGGATCTGGCTATCTAATCTTCAAGCCGGAACACATCAATGCTGTTAACACTGATGTTTGGCGGCAAGACTTAGATAAGATAGTGGTAGCTAGCCAGGCGGGCTATGAAAATGCCCTACACAACCAACCAAACCGAGTCTTACAAAGTTGACCCCGACGGGAATCGAACCCGCGACCTTTTGGTGTGAAGGGAATGGACTATCCATTACGTCACGGATGTCAAAGATCCTGAATGGTCATTTGAAATGAAAAATGATAAGATAAACTATTGATAATTTTTAAAACCTACTTATTCAATGATACTCCATTTTTGGTCGACTTTCATTTTCTAGAGTTCCATATCCAAAGGGTAAAAACGGGACCCTAATACTAAGACTCCGCTGTCCGTCCGTCCGTCTGTCTGTCTGTCTGTCCGTCTGTCACCAGGCTGTATTTCATGAACCGTGATAGCTAGACAGTTGAAATTGTCACAGGTGATGTATTTCTGTTGCCGCTATAACAACAAATACAAAAATTAGAAAAAGTGAAAAAATAAACAAAAAAGTGTTTATTTTGAAACATGCAGAAACTAGCGCCATCTAGTATGATGGTACGGAACCCTTTGTGTGCGGTTCTGGCTCGCACTTGGCCAGTTTTTTCTTTTACAGAGTATAGTGTCTGGTTGTCGTCTGTGGCACAATTTTGATAACTGTCATGTCTTTATAGTGACACTCGCAAGATTTAAGACAAATCGATTCACGTGAGAATCATCAAAATCGGCTTATGCGTATGGTCCCTCTCTAGAGCGTCACAAACGAACAAACGAACTTTCATACATACACACGCAGGCTATAAAACACACTACCCTCTTTTGTGTCGCGCAGTCGGGTGAAATATAAGGTTCCCAGCCTTACTGAACCTCCGGGTAGGTAAGTCTTTAGTCCTATATTTCTCCATCAGAGTTGTTTATGTCGGCATTAAGCTGTCTTCAAAAAAAAAAAGCGTCGGTGGCTCAACCGGTAACGACTCGGTCCATCTAACCAGAGGTACCGGGTTCAAATCTGGACGGCCAATGTACCAATGAGTTTTTCACAAACTTACGTACATACTTACCGATTGCTTTAACGGTGAAGGAAAACATCATGAGGAAACCTGCACACGCCTGCGAAGAAACTCGAAGGTTGTGTGTGAAGTCGACCAACCCGCACTGGGCCCGCGTGGTCGACTAAGGCCTAATCGACCTGATTCAGGGTAGGCTCGAGCCCCCCCGAAATCACATTGGTACGTGGCAGGATTTGAATCACGACCTCCCGGACAGGAGGCGGAGGCCCTAGCCGTTACGCCACCGACGCTCTCGAATTGAGACATTATTTTTTCCCAGATTTATGTGTTTATATGTGACACCCATTACCTATACATACAGGGTGTAAAAAAATAGTGTAGGACCCGTTAACTGGGGGTTCTACTCACCATACTGAACAACTTTCCCCAAGGAACCCATAGTCAATTCTTGAAAAAAAAATTGGATCCTCCATACCAAAATACACAAAATTGGTGGATCAGCTGATTAATTTGTATGAAGGGTAAAAATTTTTTTTTCGATTTCAGTAAAGTCGTAGAACAAAAGTTATTCAGTATGATGAGCCTCAGTTAGCGGGACCTACATCAATTTTGTTACATCCTGTATATTCTCGTCCACAAATTATTGGCATAGTAACGTGGTGTGTCAACATCAACAGTCGACAATCCCTCATAATCTCTAATTCATTACGTCACAGTACAGAACAGAACAATATCAGAGCACGCATAGCATAGTGGCTTAACCAGGCTTCGCTTGCGCCTGAGGGAGGACCTCCTCCCATTGTGTCAGACAATGCGTTGTAACTCCTTACTAACGAGGGTTTGGGAGAGCGCGAGTTATAAGATTTTAGAGGACTCTGAAGTTCTAAACATGATTCACGGTGAAGATCTACAGGTGTAAGATACGATGTTTGGTAATAACTAAAGGGACTTCTACACACAGAATGAGCAACATTCCCAGAGATAGTACCTGTAGTTTATCATATTAGTTCATATACGTCCCCACAGATGAGCTCGATCCTACCCTGAATGAGCTCGATCCTACCCTGAATGAGCTAGATCCTACCCTGAAGTAGTACCGAAGTTAAGTTAAAAAAATAACAAATTATGTTTACCTTTTATTCTTTCCAGGTCATGTTTGAGTCTAGTGTGAAACCTAGAATTTTACATTTGGCACAAAACTGGGTACCTTTTGTTGAAATAAAAATTTGAGTGCTTCCGACTACACTTTACCTGATTAAAAGTGACGATGTGTAGGATACTACACGCAAACTCAAACAATGCTTATTTACTCTCGCTTTAAAGATCCCCAGATTGTAAGAGTCGGGAAACACAGACGCTGATAAGAAGTTCCAATCCATGGCCATCCGCATGATAAATGAGGAAGCGTAACGCTTCGTACGGATAGGCAGAATATCAACAACAAAGAGATGAAACCTCTCCCTGCGTCTTGTTGGCCGAAGGTGGGAAGGAGCTGGGGGAATTAGTTTGTGTAGTACTTGCGAGCACTCTCCGAAATGATTCTCAAGGCTTTGTAGTTTTTTTTTTTTGGACAAGCTCAATTTCGCCATTGAATCACCGGGCGCAACGATCGATGGCATCCAAGGTATCCACTTGATAGCGAGCTAATCCATCCCATATGTGCGAACAGTATTCCATACAAGATCGGACTTGTAGATGATTTGTAAGGTAAGAAGCTATTCAGATGAGAAGTGTATGAGAGAGAGAGACAGAGAGAGAGATGTGAAGTACCGTCTCACCTTAAGAGAGCATGCCCAGATTCATTGCAACAACTTTTGCTTTGGACTCGATATCGCCAAAATTGAGATTAGGTGTTAATTCTACGTCAATGATCTGGTGATCCGATATTATCTGAATAAATTCATTCCGGAAAGTTGGAGTCAAGGTGATAGGACACTTCTATTAGCGGAGAAGGATACGGCTGATTCTTAGAGGTATTGAACCCTACAAGGTAACTATTACTTCAATTAAACACTGCCTAAAGTGATAGGTTCATGCGCTCTATCATGGCCTCTCTCATAGACAGCATCTCAGCACTCGCGCAGTTAGCTTGTGAACTTGATAGGTATCTTTTCACAGTTGTGCTATCGTCTGCATACCCAATAATACCTAGTGTCAGCAGATCGTTTATATGTAACAAGAATAGAGTATCAGAAAGAAGAGACCCTTGAGGTACGCTGGCATCGATAGCCAATAGGTCAGAGGAGCAGTACTCAATGACTACTCGAATAGACCGTGCCCTCGGGAAAAGTATATAGGTATACATTAGTACTAACGTACCTTAGGAAATTAGATACCCAGAACTGATAACAATAGGGATGATGACAGCATCAGAAATAAATTATGAACTCTTGATCACTAAATTGCCCTCCTACTTAAACTTCGAAAAACCTTACTCGTTTTTTTAACTATCAAGTCTTCGATTTTTAATTCATCAAAATCACAAAATGAGTACATAAATGACGCTGCAAAACTATGACGTCACGACAAAGTATTTCAAACATTTTTAGAACAAAACTTAGTTTTTGTCAGGTAATAAAAAGTAAATCAGATGACTAGCATTCGTCATCCCTATTGCATGAGAAAGTTGGGCGGAAGTTAGAAAATGACGCACTTGTGTGTGTATGTGTGCGTGCGTGTGTGTGTGTGTAGATGAGAACAATCTGGAGTCAATATTGACACAGTTCACAAGTTTCAGCTATTTTGACCTCATTCCAAAAGGCGTCGAGATTTTTTTTGTAATTATTATTAAATTTTAATCTAAAGGCATAGTACTCTAAACTTGGGCCACATAACGCCGGCAGCGTCCACACATTTGTAAAATGCATAATAAGCGCCCGCTTTTGGCATATTGTATTGACACACGATAAATATTTGCGATATTGCGATGCGCCGGAGTCGAGAATCAAGATGCGATGCGTGGAGATGCGCACAGATTGCGGTGATCACTGGTTTCGTGGCCCCAAGCGGTTTCTACCACATAGGTACCATAAACTGAGGTTGCTTCTATGTGGCATGAGGTAGTTGGAGCTTTGTTTCCTGTGATGCTTGGATCCCTCTATTGTATATTGTTGTATAGCTCGTTGTGCTGTGTGCAAACTACTGTATTCGTAAACTCTTGTGACTATTGATTGTAGGGAGCCACAGTCTAAGTATCTTATACAATTTAATAAGAATCTAATAGCAATAATAATAAAGTAAATTAAATGCCGTCAACCAACCCGCACTGGGCCCGCGTAGTCGACTAAGGCTCGAGCTCCACGGTGGGTAGGTACGTATATGATAATGATGAAATACCTATAAGACATGTAAAATATAGGTACAGGAAGTAAAAAAATCCTCCCGGAAACTGAATCAGGAGGTTCTACTCATGATACTGAACAAGTTTTCCCAAGGAACCCATATTGAATTCGTAAACAAGTTTGTGTTTTCATACAAGGGATCAGCTCACCAGCCAACAATGTTTGCGTACATTGAGTATTGGCTTCTTGGGTAAAGTTGTACAGTAGCACAGTATTACAATATAGTGCCAAACAGTAGCGCATCGAATGTACCTGAAAAGCCTGAAGAAAGTAGTTAATGCCGTTGCAGTTATCTGTGACACTAGCTAGGCCGTTAGGGGCCTTCCCCTTGTTAACTAGCGCCACAATGAGGGATTTTTTTTTTTAAAAGGAGCAAGCCTTACCGTTATCATTTACGATGTGTAACATCTGACATGAGTAAAAACCTACCGGCTTCGCATTAGGCGGGAATGGCCATGTTTCCTCAGCCTTCGTGACTGGAAAAAACGCATTTTCTGTTACAAAGTTCAGTTCCTTTTCACATAATCACTCTCTCAGATTGCAGAAAAGTAATAGAAAAGATGTTATATATTAATAAAGCAGCCACTTTTAGCACTAATGTTATCTGTAACTGAAGCTAACTGTATTTCACGAAGTTGATAGTTTATGAATAAACTTAAGTACTAATTCTTCGATAACTACTCAGTTAGTAAATATTTTTTGGCTAACGGCGGCGTAGGGGAATAACCTTAACACGTTACTAATTCGTTGTTCTTTTGACCAGTAAATAATAATTTTCGAAAAACCTAAAACCTTTTAGGTACAAGCTTTTAATACTGCATTTTCACGCGATAAACATATGCATGCAAAATTTCAGCTCAATCGGAAACCGGGAAGTGGGTCAAATTTAACTTGCAAGATTCTACCCTAAGCAACATACTTACATACATTGCAAGTTAAAAGCTTGTAAAAATCCTTCATGAGGTTCCCCTCCAAGTTGCATTAATCTGCCAAAATTCGTTCTTAGGTACACTAACAAATGAGACTACTTTTTATAATCTATGAAGTCTAAACTAACGGAAAAAGTCGAAGGCCAATTTTGTGGATACATTTTAACTTTTTTACGGCCACAAAAAACAGTAGCAAAAATGAAGAATTGCTGATTGCTCAGAAGCTATTACTGCACTCTGTAATTTAAAGGTAGGTCTATGATTAAAGAAACTCGGCCTACCTGTTAAATTAAATTAGACTTTTTAAGGGAGCCACTTGCTATAAAGGTCCTGTCGTAGAACTTTGGTTCAGGAACGTCAAAAAAAAAAAGAAACAGGAAAGTATTAATTTACTAAGTCATCGATTATTAAAGCGCACACGTGTTAATGGTTTTTTCTAGATATTTGTTTTTTATTGAGTAGTATTTTAATCTCTTCATTTTTTTCACATATAGAAGTCATTGATTTTTAGGGTGTGTACCCAAGGCGTCAAAACGGGAACCTGTTATCAAGACTTCGCTGCCCGTCTGTCACCAGGCTGTATTTCATGAACCGTGATAGCTAGACAGTTGAAATTTTCACACATGAATGTATTTCTGTTGCCGCTATAATACAAAAAAAATCGAAAAAGTGAAAAAATAAAGCGGCCTCCATACAAAAAAAAACCTGTTTTTTTAAACATTAAGAAACTAGTGCCATCTAGTATGATGGTACGGAACCCTTTGTACTAGCGCCATTTAGTATGATGGTACGGAACCCTTTGTACTAGTGCCATTTAGTATGATGGTACGGAACCCTTTGTACTAGCGCCATTTTGTTTGTTCCGTCACTCCTTTTTTGAAATGTCATTTCTGGCCCGTTGTATGAAGTGTGTGACGGAACTCTACCCAACTTTGGAATCGTTATTAGACCATACTCCACACACGCGCACCAACTCCGGGTTAGGTTAGGAGCTGATGAAAGGAACTACCACTTGCATTGCCACAACACTGGGACTTTTTTTTTATTCACAATTGGTAAGCCCTTGGCATCATCTCACCTGATGGTGAGTGACGATGATGCCGAAGATGGAAGCGGGCTTACCAAGGTTTCACAATGCAATGGAGAACTGGCTATCTTATCTTCAAGCCGGAACACATCAATGTTATATAAGATGATGGTAGCTTGCCAAGTGGGCTACGAAAATGCCCTACCACCAACCAAACTGAGTCTTACAAGTTGACCCCGCCGGGAATCGAACCCGCGACCTCCTGGTGTGAAGCGAATGGACTAACCATTACGCCACAGAGTCGGTTAAACTTAATCTAATTACTTAAATTAATTTACTTTATAGACATTAAAAAAAACATACATATTTCCTAGTCACGTTTATCAAACACACATCAGCATCCCCCAAAAAACAGAAGCAATCACACGTATAATTTTTTAACACAAATTAGAAGTCGCTGGATGATAGAATTACAATGTGACTGGGCACCTCATTAAAATCGAATGACTGCGCACAACTTGGACAGGTATTATAAAACTGTTTCCCGGCTTTACCCGCGTGGACAACGTTTCTATGACTTTTCAAGGGTGGACAGTGCGCGAGCTGCAAGCGGATTGTGAGCGTGGAAAAAGTAGCCTATTGGTTAATCCAGGTCCTAATCTGTCAACCAACCAAATTCCAGCCATATCCGTTCAGTAGTTTTTGCGTGAAAGAGTAACAAACTTTCGCGTTTATAATATTAGTAGTATTTCGTGTTTATAATATTAATAGGATTTCGCGTTTATAATATTAGTAGGATATCGCGTTTATAATATTAGTAGGATTTCGGGTTTATAATATTTATAATGTTTATATGAAGATAAGATAGCCAGATCCCCATCGCGTTGGGGAATCTTGGTAAGCCCGCTTCCATCTTCGGCAACATCGTCACTTACCACCAGGTGAGATGTTGTCAAGGGTTTACCAATTGTGAATAAAAAATATATATATATAGGATTTTACGTTTATAATATTAGAAGGATTTCGCGTTTATAATATTAGTAGGATTTTGCGTTTATAATATTAGTAGGGTTTCGCGTTAATAATATTAGTAGGATTTAGTGTTTATAATATTAGTAGGATTTCGCGTTTATAAAATTTGTAGGATAAGAGGTTTTATCAGGTATCGGCTGCAGGTTCCAGATATTATGAGCAATACTGAGCTAATAAGCGACAAAAAGTGTCGGTGGCCCAACCGGCAACGACTCGGTCCTCCTAAACAGAGGTCCCGGGTTCAAATCTTGACCTCCAATGTACCAATGAGTTAATGAGCAACAAATAACAAAATTTCGCCAAGTGTGAGTCGTACCCGCGCTAAGGATTCCGAATTGTATAATCATATTTTTGTTGCTCGCGTTGATGTCTTTTGTCTAATATAAAAATAAGTCGGGTTTTCCTTCCTGACGCTATAACTTCAGAACGCACGAACCGATTTCGCTAATTCTTTTTTTGTCGAGTTCGTTATTGTCAGGAGAAGGTTCTTATGTAGGGTAGGGTAGGGTAGGGTAGGGTAGTGTAGTGTAGTGTAGGGTAGGGTAGGGTAGTGTAGTGTAGGGTAGGGTAGGGTAGGGCAGTGTAATGTAATGTAAGGCGGTACGAAGTTCGCCGGGACAGCTAGTTTGTTATGTAAATACGTATCATTGTCATTATACTATGTAGTTGTGTGGAGAGGTGCGGTGGGTGGTACCTACGACTCGCACTTGGCCGGTTTTTTAAGCCAGCCTGCTACTGCCTTATAGGGTTTCGTACCCAAAGGGTAAAAACGGGACCCTATTACTAAGTCTTCACTGTACGTCAGTCCGTCCGTCTGTCTATCACCAGGCTGTATATTATGAACCGTGATAACAAGACAGTTGAAATTTTTACAGATGATGTATTTCTGTTGCCGCTATAACAACAAATACTCAAAACAGAATAAAATAAATATACAACAAACGTGATTGAAACAGATAATAGTACGGAACCCTTCGTGCGCGAGTCCAACTCGCACTTGGCCGGTTTTTTTTTCTTTTTTCAGACTGTTGCCACACCCCGGACACTGCATCCAACGGTCGTGAAATGACATTTCTAAAAACAAATGCCGAAGCAAACAAAATTCACGGCGAAATCCCATACGTTCGAGAACCAAACTGTCACCAATCTGTACCAATATGGGTGAAGAGGTGGTGCAAATCCCAATCTAGAGAGTGGTAGGCAGTGTCTATACTGTACGTTAGTACCTTATCATATCAGCTCATATATGTCCCCACTGAGGGGCTCGAGCCTACCCTGAATTAGGGCGATCAGGTCTTAGTCAACCACGCAGGCCCAGTGCGGGTTGGTCGACTTCACACGCAACCTGCGAGTTTCTTCGCAGGTGTGTGCAGGTTTCCTCACGATGTTTCCCTTCAACGTTAAAGCAATCGGTAATTATATGTACGTAAGTTTTCTAAAAACTCATTGGTAGGTACATTGGCCGTCCAGATTTGAACCCGGTACCTCTGGTTAGAAGGACCGAGTCATTACCAGTTGAGCCGCCGACGCACGATTTTAAATACTTAGTTGTTCAATATTTGATGCCAAGCTAGTAATTCTGATACCCATTTTCATTATTTTTATAAGATCCATATTGCAGATATGATATAGATAGTTCTCCATTTCATTGGGGAATCTTGGTAAGCCCGCTTCAATCTTCGGCATCATCGTCACTTACCATCAGGTGAGACGATGCCAAGGGCTTACCAATTGTAAAAAAAATACTATTCTGCGGTGTCGCGCTTCTATGTTGTATATTGTTATCTTAACTTTAAGTGGTAATTTTGCCTTGTATTAAACCAGAAGTAACCGATGCAGCGGCAGCGGTGTAAGTTACAG